>CAVLGL010000104.1:56495201-57783534 GCA_963668995.1 Parnassius mnemosyne | reverse complement strand
ACATAAATTAATTACTGATTTTGTGGAGTCTAGTAACTGGCATTACAAGCTTAAGTTTGTTTCTAGTGTTTAAAGTATGAAGATCCTTATGTTTATCAAAGCTATCTATTTTTATGTACATACATTACATTTTCATAAATATATTGCAATGCCAAATTTAATATGTATATGTCTTTAAATTTTTCACTGAGCGACTATTTACAATTTAAGTTATAAATCGCTCGTACGGCTCAATTTTGCAAAACAAACATGGCTTCAATATCAGTCGGTAATGCGACTGATATTGAATTTCCATAGCAAAATTCCATAAGACATTACGCTATGACAGTAACAAAATACACTAATTTATCTGTCTTAACATCTGTGAGATTTCTAATCTTTCTTACAGCATATACTGCAGAGCTAAATATGCTTGCTAATTTAGATATATGGGGGCTCCATTGAAGCTTCGCGTCAATAGCAATACCAAGAAAAATGGTGGTATCTACGAGACTCAACTTTCCCCTATTTAAGAGCACATTGGTATCTGAATGTTTAACATTAGATATTGTAAATTTAATAAATTTTGTCTCATTGCCGTTTATGAGCAACAATTAGTTTACAATTGGCGTTAAACCAATGTACTAATTTCGATAGAGCATTAGTTACATCGCCATAATTAATTAATCAACGTTTGAGTTTGAATTTATTCTTTTCCGTTTCAGTTTGAATTTTTATCTTATTCTTGTTGTTACTACTTAAAGTCGGTTTGTACTTTTCATGTTAGGTAAATTATTTATTTAATTGTTAACCCACATACATGCAATAATAGGAAAATAAAATAATAAATTTACGATGGCGCTGTTTCTTCCAGCAGGCCTATTGATAAATAAAAGAACAGCACATAAAAGGAATTTATGTGGGTGTGTTACCCTCTCTGGATGTGCCTGTGATCAGGTGTTGGACCTACATAAATTATTACTTTTTTCAACTCGAAAATTGTACCTTATTATGAACAACTGTATATCAACCATTTTATCAAGCAAAAAACTTCGGTATAAAGCAAAAAAAAAACTTAAGAATGCAACTTTTAAATCACTTTTAATACTGTAGAGAAAAAGAGATTATATTATACTCTCGATGTTGGAAATGCTGCTGGCAAAGGGATTGTTTTAAAGTTATAAAGTATTTCATGCTCTACTTTGTCAAGGATTTGTAGTTTTGTGAGGTTTGAAAAAAAATTAATATAAGAAGAATAAATTCACGAAGATTTTCTACTGTACCGTAGAGGCAGTTTACATATTATATAAATATATTTATATAAATTGCACAGAATAGAATAGAATAGAATAGAATAATTTTTTATTCAATATCGATTATTACATAATTCTTATTGAAAGTCATTTTTTATCTACCATTGGTTCGGAAAATACCTCTGTCCTGGGAAGAACCAGCAAGAAACCCAGCGGGACTTTTTTTTTCAAACATAATTTCGTTTATACAATTTTTAAATAATTTTTCATAGAACCAGCATGGTGGCGATCACCTTATTCCCAGGGGTTATTTTCATACATGTATTCCTTGATATTATAATAACCCTTTTTGTACAGTTTTTCTTTAATAAAACTTTTAAACTTGTTTATTGACAAACTTTGAATATGTTCTGGGATTTTGTTGTAAAAGCGTATACATTGCCCCATAAATGAATTACTGATTCTGTGGAGTCTAGTAACTGGTATTACAAGCTTATGTTTGTTCCTAGTGTTTAAAGTATGCACATCCTTATTCTTATTAAAGAATCACAAAGACAAACATCCAGACCTGAAACAATTGTTTGTAGGCCATACAACGACGTACACGACAAGCGAATTAAGTTATTACTGCAGTCCATGAACACGTGCTGACAACTTCAATCTGAGAAGGTTACAGATGAATGTTGACTAAGATAAAAACTCTTTAAGTACTAAGATGGCATGAAACTCACCGAAATGCATCCTATAGAATACCGAGAGACTGGCTACTCTGCGCCTGTGCTCGAGGCTGACAAGATTAGTTTCAACCAAATCAAGATCTCCAATGAGCCTCTTAGCACGTCTCTCCATTGGCATTTTGCAGCATCAGCTCATATGTGACAGCAGTACTCAATGCGCGACAGGACTTGCGCTTTATATAAGGTAAGAAGCTGCCTCGTCGTGAATTACCGCCGCACCCTTGCAAGGACATTAAATTTCCTTGCGGCTGCTTTGGCTCTGGACTCAATGAACCGCCCATAATTTAGGTTCGGAGAAAATTCAATCCCTAACGACTGAAGGCGGTCAGTGTACTCCAAGGATACATTCCGGAAAATAGGAGCCAAGGTAAACGGGCTCCTTTTAGCGGTAAAAAGACACGCTTGTGTTTTGGAGGCGTTAAATCTCACGAGATTGGCATTGCCCCATTCGGAAACTGCTTGTAGTGTGAGACTCACACGCTCAACCATAGTCTCTCTTTCTGACTGGATTTGATCCCGACTGGCCCGAGGACTTGGTTGGTATCTCTCCACAACTGTGCTATCGTCTGCATAGCCATAGATACCGGGTCATTTATATGCAGCAGGAAGAGAGTTGCGGAGAGAACGGACCCCTGAGGAACACCAGCGTTAGTCACCACAGTATCGGATGAGCTGCCTTCAACGATGACCCGGAGAGACCGATCACTCAGAAAGTCCTTCACCCAGACAGTCAGGCCAGGGAGTAAGCCAATATACTTCTCGTAGCGTGCCAAACCCTGTCAAAGGCCTTCGAAACATCGAGGGAAACAGAAAGTGCTTCACCACTGTTCTCGAGGGCATCGCCCTATATGTGAGTGGCATACGCTAGAAAGTCCCCAGTTGATCGATTTCAGCGAAACCCGTACTGGCGATCACTGAGGAGATCATTTTGCTCTAGGTATGCCATGAGGTGCGCGTTCAATATACGCTCCATAATCTTGCAGAGTATGGAGCTAATTGAAATTGGCCGATAGTTGGCAGGGTCGGTACGGCTACCTTTTTTATGCACAGGCTGCACATTAGCCAGCTTCCAAGATTTAGGCACTATTCCAGTCCTGAATGAGAGGCGGAACAAGCGTGTCAACACAGGAGACAACTCAGGTGCACAGACCTTTAGAACTATAGCTGGTATATCATCTGGTCCACTAGCTTTGTTCACGTCTAGACTTCGCAAGGTTTTAAGAACCTCCTTCTTGGTGATACGGACCTCTGACATAGAGGTACCGCAGTGAGGTAATTGAGATGGTAAGCTGTTGCTACTGTCCAGACGCAAATTGCAAGCAAAAAGAGAAGCAAATAAGGCGCATGCGCCAGTGAGCCATCTAGTTTTACCAGCGGAGGCAGTGTAGACCGACAAAAGTTTGTCTCGACCACTTTAGTGAGAGACCAAAAAGATCTACTGCCAGATGGTTTGACAAAGAGCTAAGTGCCGATGTGTTTAATGCGATTGAAACAGGCTTGGCGTAATGCCTTTTTTTAGGGCTTGGCGGCTTGGTTAAAGGCTCTCTTCTTTCGTTTTCACATTTGTTTCGTTTACTTACAGTAGAGCTAGCTTTGACTGCCTCGTTGGTCTAGTGTCCCTAAATGGGGTTCTGAATTCGAATCCCGGGTCGGGCTAAAAGCACTTATTGGGTTTTTCTTCAAGATATTCTCAGTAGAAACCTGGAGTCAAGAAGTTGGCGGTGTTTTACACCCGTACCTCGGAAAGCACGTAAACCCATGGTTTCTGCGCCTAATCTTTCTCCTTTAGTATCGGATTACCGTCCCATTGGACTTTGAGAGTGAGGGAATATAGAGTGCACTTATATTCACTCAGGCACTTTATTCCTGTGCTGCGCAGATAGCTAGTCTCCGGTGAGAATAGCCGCAGTGACCGAAACTCAGTCTGGATGACATTATTATTGTATTATTAGCAAAGCCAAGATTCAAATACTTCTGCTTGATTGGAGACGAACCAATCACTCATAAAATATCTGCTTGTTGAGATGAAACTCAACATGTTTGTACACGCGACCTATTAATTGTGTTGTATGACTAGAATAGGCTGTGTCAACAAACGGTGACGAAATCCTATCAATCGACTGATATTAACATAGTGATTTGGTGTATCGCCAACTTAATATCTCATTCATCATTCATTCATTCATTATTTCTTATCGAGAGTCCACAGTCAAACAAAGGCCTCCCATAGTAGGGGCAATCTCTCATAGTAGGGGCATATTTGTCATAGTTTGGCAGGCGAGTTAACAAGTTAGTTTTTATTACATATTATGAATTGATTCAGATGCTGATCTTTATCTGCGTTTCATTACCTTCTGTCGCCTCTTACGACAACCACGTGATGATATTTTTAATTAATAGAATGCCATCAAAAACATAACTTGTAAAAAAAGCCAAGTCTCGCAACACAGTTCTTCTACCATAAAAAGTTGTGAGACCCATGTAATACCAAGTCGGTTAATTTATTCAGTCCCTACTTAAGGGTCCTTCTGTCTTAAATTATTACGTAATTAGCTAACCTAACAACATCTTATTGTGACCACATCAATTCTAAAAATCTTTTATTTTTTAAATAAATAGATTGACTTGGCCTCCCCCGCACCCCAGTGACACCCGCATGGCATGTATATATATATATAGTATATAAGGATTTTCGGAGTTACTATTGAATATTTTAACATGGAAAAGTAGTTATTGTGACATAACTGTAATAGTTAGACATATGGTATCGCGGATTTTTTTTAGATATTGATGTCCTCCATAAAACTGTTGCACATAACTTTGCTCTTTTGTCAATAGTTTCCGCAGCGTACGCGATATAAGGATATTTTTTTGGTATTTTTTTCACACCTTGGGTTACATTAACGAAGTTTTCATACGGATCCCTAAATTTTTTGAAAACATGCTATCGCCTATGTTTATCAGGAATAATGTAGGATTCTAATGGTGAAAGAATTTTTTAAATCGGTTCAGTAATTTCAGAGCCTTTTCAATTCAAACAAACAAACAAACAAATCTTTCCTCTTTATAATATTATAATATAAATATATTAGTGTAGACAAGATAACTGGTTATAAGATAAAAAAATATTACTGACACTGAATTTGTCAACAAAGCGGTGTAAGAATATCCACTACCCCATATTATCCCGAGGGTGTCGTAAGAGCCGTAAGAGGCGATACAGGAAACAAATCAGGAGATGGGCAGCAGCGTATTCCTAATAAGGACTGAAAAACTGCGGTTGCCAACCCACTTGCCAGGAATAGAATAGAATGATTTTTATTCAATATGGATTATTACCTAATACTTATTGAAAGTCATTATTTTATTTACCACTGGTTCGGAAAATACCTCTGTCCTGGGAAAAACCAGCAAGAAACCCAGCGGGACTTTTTTTAAACATAAAGTGTGGCAAATATCAACCCCATGAGGCAATCTATGGTGAAGACCTATGTTCAGTAGTGAACTTTATTAGACTATTACATAAGTATTACGAAATGTTTTACAATAATATTCGCCACGATTATCGCAAATAAAGGAAAATCATTAGTTGTTATTGGAAACATCGGAAATATACTTCCTTTGTTCCTTTTTTGAGAACGTAGGCAATAAGCAATTTTTTTGTGACTCGCTTTATAAAGTTGAAATATTAATATCAGATATTTCAGAAGAACAGGTTTGTAGTAATGTTTTGTATATTAAACGGCAATACTTAGTATTGCCGTTTAATATAAATAAGTATTTTGATGAGAATTTATGTTAAATTAAAAGAAAAACTAGGGAGTTCGTTATTGCGGATACATTTAATAGGTAGATTTATTGATGCTTACTAGAAGACGTTCTTCGCATTGATGTTGTTAATACCTTTGTACTTGTAAATATAATATCATTATACATATTATATATGCTGTCAGTTAGGAGTATTATTATTATTTAAATTAAAGTTACGAATGAGCATACAGTACTGGATAAACTTTTACCTCATAACTGGCAATGAGACATTTCGTCCCAGTCCTCAGAAGTGATAACGCATCTTAATTTTATTTTTAATCGCAGATAAATGTGCCCAGTGTCAGTATCATCCACTTACCATCAGATGGGCTACGTACTCGTTTGTCAACCTAACTAACCTTATAAACGTATAAATAAAGAAACACTATATCTATTTTATCGCTATTTAATTAGTTCTCAATATTCAAATTATTTTGTTATTGATATCTCCACACTTTTCTGTCATAATACGCAATTCACACACGTCATGAATACACAATTGGATAAAATTAATGTTTGTCCTTTTGTGTACAAAAGTGCGATAAAAAATAATAAATATTGATTTGCAAACTCGTTAAAAGTTTTATCGACTATTGCTTGGTACGAGGCAGCCAATTTAACTTGCCTTTATCAAATTCCCAGCTCCTCTTTTCTTCAAGATAACTTTTTACTAATTTCAAATTATTGATACGTTAAAATGATTAATAATACCAATTAAAGTAATAATAATAAACAACGAGTAATGTAAAACAAGTCCCGACTTAGCTTCTGGGTCTATTATAACCATTCTTTTATAGTTTTAAATTTTCGTTATTTATGTTTATTTATTAGTTTAAGTGCTTATTTATCAATAATCCCAACTGAAAATCAGTGCTGTGGTACCCTACAGATTATTCCTCGTGGATCAGAAACTGCCATATTTTAAGTAGCTACTCGTCGAAAGCCGAGCTCGTAACGACCGCGCCGGGCTCTATTGGGACCAGGCCATTCTCACAGATTATTTTTAGACCGGGCACGGTAAAGGATATTTTTGGTCGTCATTACCATTCCATATAGAGATACGAGATATGACACGAGAATGTTGTGAAAACCAAAACAGATAAAAAACAAAATACATGGACCTGACGACACACGGGGTGACTGACAAGTGGGATGGTTTGCAGACTGAAATTATTTCAGTAGTCATCTGGAAAGGAGTTAATTTTTTACATTATTTTTCTTCTACATCAGCTCCTAACAGAACTTATGGCCATACAAGATTGCGTCAAAATCATCACAACACCATCTCATACTCGTACCGATAAAGAAAGTTAGACGGAGCGCTACGTATATTTTAAGTATTATTGTAAGAACGTGCACTCACGCACAAAATATGTATCTAAAATTATTGGCAAGTAACTGTTTTTAAATGCATATGTGTGCGTCCATCAGTGGAATTTTACGGGCTGAAGAAAGAATAAAGAAAGAAGTGTGCGTGTATTTTAAGAAGTTGAGCAGGGTTTCGACGTCACTTGAAACATACGCAGTACTACGTCTAAATTATTTTGTTGGTATAAGATCATATTATAATTGTTTTGAAACCAAAAAATAATTAGTATATTTACTATATTTCGTATGGGAAGTGATGATCGATAAATGTGTCTAGTTATTTGGCGTCACTCCAGTCAAGTCCTAAGCTTAAGCTTAGGCCACAAGGTAACCCATTTCTTGGTAGACTCTCTTTTTTGACCTAGAAGTCCATGTGGAATTACTAGAGCTAGTTCTACCGCAGAGCACGAGTCGTAAGCATATAATAATAATTCATACCCTTTTGTAAGTTTGCAAAATAAAGCTTAACGTTGTTACGCGATCCACTAGCACAATGAAAATTAAAATGATAATGGGTTTAGCTACTCGGCCATTCTAATATTCTGAAATTAGACCGCATTGCATCATATAAATATTTTAGCAAACTTTGCCTGGTTTTAAGATTCATCTATATATCATAATAGCTGTTCAATTTTGCTGTGAAATTTTATACGTTCATGTACTTTATCATGGGTTTTTAATTTTTCAGATCTCTAATGCTTTTTCTAAAATAAAAGTAGCATGACTTACTCCTTATAACATCAGCTATCTGCCACTGAAAGTCCCATCAAAATCGTATATACTTTCATATGCATTTAGTAAAAAGCTGTTATAGTGACATAAAAAACAGATACTTCATTTTATTATAGATCCATCTATTTAAGCCTCTTAAAAATTTCATTGCTTATTCAATCAACGTACCATTACTAAAACAAATGAAATAGTTGTTACTACAGTTTTCTTTTATTCGGCTACGGTGAACAATAAAAGTATGAATACTAGTGATTACATGTATTTTTGCTTAACAATGTCACCCCATTTTACTCCATGGGTATCGTAAGGTACTAAGCGGCTACTATAGGAGAAACAGAAAAAGAACTGGCTTTCCGTAGATGGTAATATAACCTCGTTAAGGCCACAATGTGAATATCCAACGGTGCGAGATGCATCCAAGCGACATGATCAAGGCAAGTCCTCCTTACAACGAGGGATACTCAAGTCCAGCTGTGGACTTTTAAGGGCTGATGAGGAAGAAAATTTCCGAGATATGTTCTTCAGCCTATGTCAGTTCCGTGCTACACGTTAGTCTAATTTAAACCAAGATTCTCTTTAGTTTTATTTTTATAGAATAAGGGTGACAAATGAGCCCACAGTTCACTTGATGGCAAGTGGATTGTGTGGCCCATAGACGTCTACATTTGTCCTCAATTAAGAATCAAAATGCAGATGCGTTGTCACCCCTGAGGATTGAGAATAAATGCCTCGTTTCCAGTAAAAAGGGTCTCCCGTTCTCTACACTTACCACACGAAACACGGCATTTAGTTGCTATTTTTCGCCGGTGAAAAACAACTTAATGCTGTTTCCAGTCTAGTACTTGGATTCAAGTATTCACCTACTGACTGATTTTTGTTCCGATAAATATTTGTCCTCAAGGCTGTCCTTTAATTAATAGAACGAAACAAGCAGCATAAACCCATTTCCGCTTCTTTGAGTTATATTAAAACATGGCGCGAAATTAGAGCACAGGCAGGAAATTAGATCGTATGTGTTAAAACTTCCGCTCATTTGTTACTAACAAGATACTTTTATTTTTCTTTTTAATAAAAAAAAAAATTACGCCTTAAGTATACCTAAAACGTCAGTGATAAATTAGTGCTATGTAATATATTTTTTTTTATAGGAGAGGGGACAAACGAGCATGCGGCTCACCTGATGGTAAGTGACTACCGCCGCCCATGAACAACCGCAACACCAGGGGAATTGCAGATGCGTTGCCGGCCTTTTAAAAAGGAGTAGGCTCTTTTCTTGAAGGTCCCTAAGTCGTATCGGTCCGGAAAAATCGCTGGTGGTAAACTATTCCACAAGGAAGTTGTGCGAGGAAGAAAACATCTTCTAAATCGCACAGTGGTGGACCGCCAATCATCCAGATGGTGTGGATGGTATCGGGAGTTCTGCCGCGATGTGCGTTCGTGAAATTTGGCGGCTGGGATTAATCCGAACAATTCCTCAGAGCACTCCCCATGGTAAATGCGAAAGAAAATGCTAAGAGATGCAACATCTCTTCGCAGTGCCAATGAGTCGAGCCGATCGGAAAGGACTCGGTCGTCGACGATTCGAGCCGCTCTGCGCTGGATGCGGTCAAGTGGAAGAAGCTGGCACTGGGGAGCCCCAGCCCAGAGATGGGAACAGTATTCCATGTGAGGCCGAACCTGCGCCTTGTAAATTTGCAGGCGTTGAGCCGGCATGAAATACTGTCCCGCTCTGCTGAGCACGCCAAGCTTTTTAGAGGCCAATTTGGCCTTCTCCTCCAAGTGACCACGAAACTGCACGCTACTCGATATGTCGACGCCGAGGATTCCGATACTGGCTGAGGCAACAAGGGGAGTACCTTGAAACTGAGGAGATACGACAAAGGGGTTCTTTTTAGCGGTAAACGCGCAAACTTGTGTCTTCTGAGGATTAAACTGGACTAGATTTAGTCGCCCCCAATCCGAGACTTTGTCCAGCAAAGACTCGACTTCAGACACAAGTTTGTTCCGCTACTCGGTGAGGTTTTCCCGAGAAATATTGGCACGGCCGGTGTATAGAGCATCACCAGTGCTGTCATCTGCATAGCAATGAATGCTACCAGCTTGCAACATATCATTGATATGCAGAAGAAACAGCGTTGGTGATAGCACGCAGCCTTGTGGAACACCAGCGTTAATAGGCTTGTAGTCGGAGCATGCACCGTCTAAAATGACCTTGATGCTCCGATCTGCAAGAAAGCTGGTGATCCAATTGCATAATTTCTCGGGAAGCCCATAGGAAGGGAGCTTCGAAAGAAGCGCTTTGTGCCAAACCCGATCGAAGGCCTTCGCAATGTCCAAACTAACGGCCAATGCCTCCCCCTTGGACTCTACTGCCAACGCCCATCTATGAGTTAAGTAGACCAGAAGATCACCAGCTGATCGACCCCGACGAAAACCGTACTGGCGATCACTAATCAGCTGGTGATCCTCAAGGTACCGCATGAGGTGGCAGTTTACAACGGATTCCATTATTTTGGAGAACAAGGGGGTGATGGCGATAGGCCTGTAGTTGGACGGATCTGAGCGGTCGCCTTTTTTAGGGATCGGGTGGACAAAAGCTGTCTTCCATGATTTCGGGACTACGCCTAGGGAGTAGGAGTACCGGAAAAGACGCGTTAGAACCGGTGCCAACTCCGGAGCACACGTCCTCAGCACAATTGGGGGGATTCCGTCAGGCCCACTCGACTTGTGGATGTCAAGGGAGAGGAGTGCTCTGCGAACCGAGCGCTGTGAGAATCGCACATCCGGCATGGAGCACTCACACCGCGGGATGGTCGGCGGTGTGTTCCCCCCGTCATCAACAGTCGAGTTGGACGCAAAAAGGGAGCCTAAAAGGTCGGCCTTATCTTTTGCGTCGTGGGCCAGTGAGTCGTCCTCCCTGTGCAGAGATGGTAGTGATGGCTTACAGAAATTCCCTTGGACAGCCTTGGCGAGAGACCAGAATGCACGGGTTCCCGAAGGAAGGCGAACTAGTTTCTCGCCAATTCTGCCTATGTGCTCTGACTTTGCCTTGGCAATAACTCTTTTGAAGGACCTGGAGGCGACAGTTATACTTCTTTTTGAGTGTGCTGGTGTTTACATCCCGAGTCACCGAAGCCGCAGCCCAGGCTTGATAACACTCCTGCTTACTGCGTAATGCAGTCTTACAGGAGCGACCAAACCAAGGCTGAGATCTGCCTCCGATGGGTACCACAGATGATGGAATAAATAGTTCCATTCCCTGTAGCACTACATCAGTGACAGAGTCAGCAACAGCGCTGGGATCATCCGGCGAGAAGCAAACCCGCCCCCATGGGTAGGAAGCAAAGAAAGACCGCATTCCATCCCAATCCGCCGACCTGTAATGCCAAACACGGCGGCAACCTGCAGAACGCAACCGCGAGGGGAGCGTGAGTGGCACCACACTCCGGATCAGACAATGGTCCGACATAACACAGACTTTCAAAGTTAAGTAACTTAACGGCTCCGTGGCGCAGTAGCTTGGTAAAGAGTTTCAGTGCTGAGAGTTACGGGCTCGAATCCCGTACGGAAGAAGTATTCGTATGACCTATAAATGAAAGCTTTGGGTCTGAATGTTTGTCCGTGTGGAAATTATTTTTGTAAACTGTCTCGATAGTACAGAAAAAAAAAACCTAGTGAGAGGTAACGTTATCTATAAAAAATAAATAAGCAAAGGTGAAATATTCTCCTGCATCCATTAAGTCTCCGATTACATCCTGATTAGGGAACGGCAGTAGATTTCCAAAAATGTGACGTGACTAAATATGAATATCAACGAACAAAAACTACATTCACTAGAGAGAATATGATCTAGTTATACTACCTACTTATCTGTCATAAGTGTGTCAATCGTTTTTTAACAAAGAACAATACGTGCAAAAGAGGTTAGCAAAGTATCTAGTAGAAAAGCATCTAGACATTATGTAACTTCAAAAAAGTGCCCGTCATCTGAATCAGACGTGAAAAGGTCTGTCTCTAACACACAACACGAGTTCGAATCCAGCACGTAACTCAGGATATTTATTTATTTACAATTTTTATATAAAAACCCTCTTCTACTGAAAAAAACTCTAGTATAGGGGTGACTTTTTTGAAATATGAATAATTATGGGAATCACCGCTAAATCTCTGATTTCGGCTGCTACTAAAATTTTCTTGACAGAAAAGACAATAACTAAATTTGACCCGAATGAATCCGATCGAATCCAGGACTTCATATTCAGCAGTCGAGCTTACGATCACTGGACCAACGAGGCAGTCAAAATAAATATTATTTAATTTATTAATTAGACACATTATATATTTTATTACGTTTTATCATATAATATAATACGAGTACATATTGATCACGTAAGTTTTAGAACGCTCAGGGCTGTGTTGTCTTTGCTTGGGCATGAGTAGACTTCTCGTTCATTTAATCGCCGTACATTTCTAGTTCAGTAACTCAAAAAGGTCTTCCATAGTAACAGTGAAAAGTTTTGGATAAAATATCCTTAAAAACAAAAACAAACTACTAATATAACTGCTCAAAATTGTTAAATCACTATTTCAAATTAACATAGATCTGTCAGCTTTAACGTAATGAATTCACTACGCGCTCCACCAGCACCAGCCTCATTGTTTGAATTGTGTGTTTGTCTGAACTCAATTTATTAATTGTATTCAACAAGTCCAAAACAGTCACATATAATTTTTCATTCAAGTTTTCTTTATATAAACTTTACCAAACATACAAGATGATGTAACACATCTTTCAATACCATTATGTAAATAGTCCACTGTTCATCGTTCTAGTGCCGGATCATCTCATATGGAATGGGATTACCGTCCCATTTCATATGAGAGTGAGTGAATAGAGAAATGGCATTATCCGCCTTCCTGCGTTTGCTGATCTACCTTGAGATTAGCCGCTATAGCCGAAATTCGATTATTGTGAATAGCCCTGCTGGAGAACATTACTATTAGTACAGTTAAGAGAATTGATTGATTTCAAAAATGTTTTACATGTGAAACCAAACAAAACTGGTGTTGTGACACCTTTTTCAGACGCTTTAAATTAGCTTCACCTGTGCGTAGGTATATGTCTATGTGTATATGAATGTATCATGTAATGTGTACTTCCGGCTGTCTTAATAATAAAAATTTTGTAGACGTAATAAAAACCAATCAAATCATTATGAAAAAAAAAATCCCTGGTACATGCCGTTACAAGACAAATAGGAATAATCAGAATTTTCAAAAACAAACACGAGAAAAACCGCAATCACAGTCAGAAAAAAACTCGACCACTCTTAGCCTCCGGTCACCGTGGTAGAGCTAGGCCAAAACCCTCTAACAGTACATAAACAGCCACAGCGAACTCTTACCATTGGGTGGACTATGTGACCATTTAGACAAGTGTGACCCCATTTATAAACAAGAGACATTTTAAGGTTTCCCATCCTAAGCCAGTATCATAACAGACTGTGATGCATTTTATTTTAGTTTCAGGGGTGACAAGGCTTGTAGTTTACTTCTGAAATCGATTTAAATGTGTAATAAACTATAATGTAAGACACCTATGTGACGAAATGGGGTGACGAATTTACCTGGAATTACGATAGCAAAATCTCTATTTATATTCCAAGTAATAACCGTAAATAAGTGACTTCGTTAATAATCAAGTAAAATATTAAATAGAATGGATGAATAAGAAAGCAATTTCCCTATTTTATGACTTGGCTTATAGCCTATTTCCTTCTGATTGACTTTCCATTAACGTTATTTTATTTGGAGTAGTTTAACTTATTGCTGGCCTATAACTATATAAAATATCAATCATTCATTACAGACTATCAAAACTCTACTTGTGAGTAGAGGCCTCCCCGAAGATTACCTCATTGGGAGGGCGCGGGGGGGGAGGTAATATTTACAACCATCTAGTGGCGGTGCAAGAAAATGACAGTTCATTTATTTCGTACGTGTCGTGTAACTTTGTGTAACTTTTTCATTCGATCCATTATCAATTACAGCCTATATAGACGTTGATCAAATTTATATAGGACCACACGTGAAGCACCATTTTTCAAATAAAAAAAGAATCATTGAAATCGGTTCACCCAGAATAAAGAATATTATAGCACACATTAAAAATCAGACAGTCGAATTGAGTACCTCCTCCTGTTTGAAGTCGGTGGAAAAGTCCACTGCAGCATAGCATAGGCCTCTCCCATAGACTGCCTTAGATTGTCAAAGGAAGTGTTTTGCCATAGCTGCCACGCTTGGCAGGCGGGTTGGCAACCGCAGTTTTTTATTATTTTGAATTGTTATCAGAAAGATGCTGCTGTCCATCTTCTGTTTTAATTTCCCTCAGTCGCATCTTACGATACCCACGAGATGCTAAGGGGTAGTGGATATTTTTACAAATAAATAGAGAAAATAGAGACCCTTTTTACTGGAAAAGAGGCATTCCATCTTAGTTCTCACGAGTGACAACGCATCTGCATTTTGATTCGCAAACGAGGATAGATGTAGATGTATATGAGTCACAGCAACCACTTACCATCAGGTGGACTGTGTGCTCATTTGTCACCCTATCCTATAAAAGAAATCATTTTTGTCGTGCGGTAGTGGGTCAGAGTCCAGGAAATGACATTATATTAATTATATTGTATACTTATCCAAAGATAACCTACTCAAGTGCAAAGATATATAAACAGCCTTATATCCCCAAAAGTCTTCCACTTCATTAGAAGAAATGTTCAATTTGTTTACATGAATGGAGAGGCACTTACCTTCGATTTGCCGACGATATTGTCATTATGGCGGAATCCCTGGAGGGCCTTAGCAATATTCTCAACGACATCAATAGCATTTCCCAACGGGTATGTTTTAAGATTAACATTGCAAAAATATGCCTAATGTCAATGTTACACCTATATCGGTAGTTGTTTCGAACAGTGGGACAAAATCTCTCATGAGGTAAGTCCAACTTCGATTAGGCCGTAAGTCAATAAACTCAATTCGGCTGTGCTGCGTTCATAACATAGTGATAGATCTTCTTGTTCGATATTTCTCAGGGTCTTAAAATGAGTGTGCAGCTATTGCATGGTGCCAGTGATGTCTTACGGAAGTAAAACGTGGTCCTCTACTGGTGGCCGTAACATGAAGCTCTAAGTCACACAGAATACGTTGGAATCCCTCAAAATTTCTCAGATAATCCGTTACAAAGTTATCCGTAAGAGAACAGTAAGCTGAAGTGGCAATAGGTCGAACATGTAGCTCGAAAAACTAACAACCGATTGAGAAGAAGGGTGCTCGAGTGTCTGGTTCGTACTGGCAAACGCAGTGTTGGCGGTCCACTACTAGTTGGAGTGATGACCTAATGAAACACGCAGGTGGTCGATGGATGCTGTTGGCTCTGAATCGTACTTTGTGGCAATCTATGGTGAAAGCCTATCTTCAGCGATGAGCTATCGATTTAGAACAACCTACTAGCTTAATTAGCCGTTCAATTAATAATCTAGCCATTATGTGGCATGGTCACCCTATTAATTTCATTCAAAGATGTATCATAATTACATATACATGACAGAGCGTCTATAAAATCAGTTAGGATCGAAGTGGAATTGAGGGTAAATAGAGAAACCTCATTTATTTGTGCAATATAAAGTTCACTGTATAGATCGCCGTAGAGATTCCGCTTGAGTCATTCTACGAGTGAAGTCATGCTACGAGTACTACTAAGATTATTATTAACATACAGTGTTGATAATTAAGACAGTGTTGTGGTTCTGTACATTTTAGTAATTCTTCTGGAGCAGGCAAGAGGAGGGTATTGTTGAGAGGCGGCTGCCCTGTGTTACACTCAGATTGGTAGTGTTGCTGTTAGTTTGCATAGTTTGTTGTTATCATGTAATTACGTACCTCACGTTACATAGGTGTGGGATTGTGGTAGGGACGTGTTACGGTGTGGTCGAAGTGTAATTACTCTATACTGAATGTATAGTGCCTTACGCTGTCTTATTACTGATAATAATTAATTAAGTAAGCAAGAGCAAGTTGAACATCCGCTCTCACACTTATTATTTTTAATAATTAATGCTATCCTGATGTTTTGCCGACATCAGAATGTGGGATCATCTGCTGAATTTCCGAGATACATACAATTACACATACAATTAAACATAATTAGCATCATGTTATATATTATAAAAATGGAAAAGATCTTAGGGTGGCCCAACAGCGGCACCTTAACCTGCTCTCGCTGATATTACAAGATATGTGTGATATACCTTGTATATCAATATCACGGCCGCTATTTGAACGAATCGACCGGTTAGTTGACTGCAACAAAAAAAACAACTAAGTCTAGCGATGAGAATCTGCTTCAAAGTAGCGAAATACCTGGTAATGCTATAGTCAATTAGTAAAGAAATATATTTTCATCTAAAAGAAAAGTTTTAATAGATAAATAACGAATAAAAGTTAATTAAAAGACTCATTAACTCGTTGAATGATAAGCAAAGTGAACAAAGCACGAGGCTGGGGAACATTTAAGAGTTTAATTAGATTTCCTCAGTTGATCTCTGACCCTCTACGGCTTGCATGTTCATCGATCGGAAATTGTTTTTTACCTTGAACACAAAGCGGAGAACTTGGACTTTACTGTCGGCTTGTCAAGGTCACGCACACTCGTATTAAATGGGGTTTATTAATATTATACTGCCCTAACACATGAGGATAAGCAAATTAATAGTAAGAGGAAACGCGAATAAGTCTGATGCTTTAATTAAATTTTGCAATACGTATTAATAAACAAAAAGCCCGATGAATAGTTTTTATCGCAGTAGCAGCCTGTTAGTATGCGGTAAAAGTAGCATGCTACCAAAATATCTTATAAAGTCTCAACGAGTTTGTTTTATCTTTACTATCTTCAGAACTATGTATAATTTTTTTCTTTTTTCAATTCAAAAATATTTACCATTTCCTTGCTATGTTTTAACATCTTTATATAATTATTACTAAATCGACCGACAGTTTTACATGTAAATACTCATTCTCACACATTAATCAGTGTTTGTATTAAAAATCAAAAGTAGCAAAAAGTAGTTTTGGTCTTATCTTTCTTTTATATTTTATTTATTACATTAAGTGACTTAGTGCATTAAGTAAGCGTTAAAACGCGATTAAATTATTTCTTACTACTATTTCAGTTCTGTGAGTATGCATGTTAAAATGACCATAAATAACTGAAGTAATTAATCAACTAAGCTATCTTACTAACCTTTTTACTTATCCCTGGTATGATCCCTATGGAAATTAATTATTGGAATCTTTATTGTTCATGCGATATTAAATATATGCTTACGTTTTTGAATAATATTCAGTAAATTTACCATTTATGTCATAATTATTACAACTGTTTAGTAGTCGTAAAAGTGGTTACTTATAATGAGATCCTGGGTTAAAATCTCGAGTCAGGCCAAAATGACTTATCAGGCTTTTCTGTCAAGAATTTCTCAGTAGCATCCCGGAGTCAAAAAGTTGGCGATGTCTTCTACCTGTGACCTCTGTACCTAGGAAAGCGCGTATTGTCTTGTCAGATTCATTGTTCAGGACTCCCATTGGACTATGAGAGTGAAAGAATAGAGTGTGCCTGTGATTGCGCCTACACTTGGGTACTATAATCCTGACCTGCGCAGATGGCTAATCTCATTTGAGAATGGCCGCCGGTCTAATCTTTATTTATTAATAATTACAAAAATAATTGTAAAGTAAAACGTTTTTTGTTGTTAACGTGGGGTATCGGAGGTGTGCAGTTTCGGATTATCCTGATATTTTAAACAATCTTTTGGCCCCGAGTGAGTGAGCTAACGCCCACGTGTCTCATCTCAGCGACACCTCGTTTAGGACCGACGCGGAATCTGAGGTGGCTGAACTGAGTAAATGTCGCTGAAAGATGTTTATACATTTGGTCATTTCCTGAAGCAGCTACAGTCCGTGGAGTCCAAGCGGTGAAATGTCAAAAGGAACTGTATCAGAACTGGACATTACCGCATGTGATAACTTGGCAATTTGATTTCTTGCCTAAAAGCTGAGTATAAGAAAATTATTTAGAAAGATATTCTGCGGGAAGACGTAGCGATTTTGATGAATTTAGTTTTTATTTTTATTTTTGTACATTTTGTTAAATATACTCTGATGTGCGGTTATAGACTACATTATTATAAATACTGTATACATAATATAGAAAAATAGTAATCTCGTCTGAAATTCCGTGATACCAACAAATTGTTAGTGAAATTTTAAGTAATAATAATAATAATAATAATAATAATCTTTATTTCGGACCAAAATTAATCCATAGTAGTGTTAGTAATAATTGACTTATAAACTAGTGTTAGTAAACATTAATGTGTGGACAAACTTTTTCAAAATCGGAGAATTATAGTTCTCCGCTACTGTTTTCAAAATGCTATTGTGACTATCTCTCAACCTTCTAAGCAGCGAAGCTGTTTTCTTACGTATTATCGCATGAAAACCGTCCGTGCGAGCTTGCGCAAACATCTCCGACGCACTACAGTATCGAGGCAGTCCCAACAACATTCTGAAAGCATTATTATATTGAACACGCAGGGCATCCAGTGACCTTTTAGTGTAATTGATCCATAGACTGCTCGTATACAGACTCTGGCAGTATGCCTTAAATAGGGTAATTTTTACTAAGTCCGTACAGTAATGATTTACCACATTATATCAAGAAGCAACACATAGGATTACTTACTGTATTACAAACAAGCAAAATTAAGACAATAACTTAAAATTAATTAAAACGCCTGTTCCCGCAGTGCGTGTTTAATTTATTTCGTTATTATCTCCAAGGGAATGCAATATGTGTATGCGAAAATGTTGCTCATAGAAATTTATTTTATTATAAAACGTGGCTGAAGTTTTGAAATATATTTAATATAGTATATAAAAAACAGACTGGGACATTATGATCAAGAAATAGGATAATGATAAATTAAAAATGTTACTATATTATACCTGTATTTTATGAGAATATGAGATATTGTTTATGGAAAACATGCTAAATCCTGCATGAACCAATGAAATAAAAAAAGAGAAGTCCGAGAGAATGTAATAGCGCAGCGTTTCGGACGTACTCTTGCCCAAGAACCTCCTCAAAAATTAGGGGAGGCCTATATGCAACTCTGGGACGTATATAGACTGAAGTTTTAATTTAATTACATATTGAGCAACAGGGTATTGAAATCTCTCTCCGCGCCGCTAGTATGCCTCCTAGTAGGCATACTCTACGCTCTTCTTTCCAGTTGCTCCTTCCCCGATGCATGTAAAAAGGCAGACGAAATAGCAATCCCGAAACTAGGGAAAGCGCGCAAGTTAGCCTCTAGTTATAGACCAATTAGCCTCCTCAGTACACTCGTAAATTTTCTCCAGTGTACTGTGTATTGAATCGCCTTCGCAAATACGAGTACGTCTTAACCAACTAGCTTCTTCCAGGCGAGCGTTTCGACTTAAGATCTGAACAATCGTGCACCAACCAATTACATCGACTCACAGAATACATTCTGAAAGGATTTAACCTCCTACAAAGTTGTGGCAGATTCACCATAAGCGGTGCTCTCTTCCTCGATGTCGCAAAAGCGTTTGACAAAGTCTCGAACGATGGCTTGTTTAACAAGCTGTATAAACTCAACGTGCCCGACAGGCTCATATATATCATCAGAGTCTTTCTTGCCAATCGCCACTTTCGCTATCAAATAGAAGGTACTCGCTCCACAAAGCGTCCGCTTAAAATTGGAGTCCCACAAGGGTCTGTACTCTCCCTACTACTCTTCACACTCTTCACGAGTGACATCCCGCAGCACCCAGTAGTGAATACTGCTCTTTTTGCAGATGAGACGCCACTTCGTCTCAAAATACCTCATCAAGATGCTACAAGCAGCCGTCAACCACCTAGGCGATTGGTTTCGCTTATGGAGAATCGAAGTGAATTCTGAGAAAAGTGAAACAATGCGCTTTCAAAGGATCTCCACTTTCAGTAGTCAAATCAGAAACCCCAAGAAAAAGTTTGGTACGATCACCCTGTACGGCCGCCAGATCCCCTCGTAATCAACGGTCAAATATCTAGGGGTAACATTTGACCACGGTATGATATTCGCGAAATACATTCGCAATGTCCGCAACAGCAGGAGCAAACTGTCCTTAAGACATAAACTCCATCTTTATAGAGCGTGCGTAAGACTTATCATATCTTACGCAAGCGTAGTTTTCGCGCACGTAAACCATAGTCATTTGTACGATCTGCAAGTCGTCTAAAATAGATTCATTCGCATAGCCACCGGAGTTCGGTGGTACCAGAACAACTCTGACGTACACAGGGACTGTCAAATTTCAACTTCAACTTCCTTCTTCGCTATTTCGAGAGGGCCTAGACACATACAAGCCCGGTAGTGGTAAACGCAGCTACCTACGCTCTGACTCCGAATATTACGCTAACCCATCGGAAGTCCTGCAACGTTCTAATCGAACATCTCATCGAAAATTTTCGGATAAAATATAGTCTTTATCACTTCTGGAATTGCTCTCTGAAGTTTCATCACTATCGGTTCAGAGATTAGTTCATATAGACAGACACACAAAAATGTTAAAAATGGAAAATAACATGAAAATATGCCCCTAAGAAGAATTTATTAATTCATTACAACCTGATCAAAGATGAACAAAACCCTCCCCATAGATTGCTTCATAAGATTAGTTATATTTGCCATAGTTGCCACGTTAGGCAAGCAGTATAATATAATTATTAGAAAGACACTGCTGCCATCTTTGTTGATTTGTTTCCTTCTGTCGTCTCTTACGATATCCAAGGGATGATATGGGTAGTGGATATTCTTACACTGCTATTACAAGGTCAGTTGAGGCAACTAAAAGGCAATTATTTCGATTTAATAGTCGCACTTCAATTTTTTTTATTATATATATATAGATAACGAACAAGTTGAAAGTTGAGTATTAATTACAAAGAGGCATTTGATTATTCGAAAAAATATTTACATTTTCGTGCAAATGGTATTTTATTGCTTCTCTATTAACGATTTTACTATCTCAACATCGTACAGATATGAAAGGAATCACTTCAGTCGAACGCATGTGATAGGTTCGTTATGATTTCCCGGTTGATAATACGGTTCATCGAGATTGCGGTAACTAGGTCACTTCTAGCTCTTTCACAGAATATAAATGTCATTTGTTTAGAAAATAATATAAAAAATATTTCAATTAATCACAAAAGAGATAGATACATAGGAAATAACTGTATATTGTAACATAAACGATATATTTGTGTGTGTATGTGAGTGTATTTATAAACTAGATTATAAATATCATTTATTTACATAACAGTCAAATAAATAAAACTAAAAACTTAAATTATCATACAGTCCTACTCTTTTTGGTATAGTGCGAAGTGCCAAGGTTGCTGGCTGCGTTTCCTCGCTGAATGTTTGTTGATTTTAATTTTTTTGTCTGTCTGTTTCGTTGTGTTCATATTACGCGAAAGAAATTAAAAAAAAATTGTTTCAAGATGGTAGGACTCATTAAACCAGGCTGTGTGAAGGCGGCGTGATAAAACGTATCATCCCACATCGTCAAGTGCGTATCGTAAGAAGCGATTGAAAATTCTAGAAAGATCTCGTAGCTTCCAAGTGCTTCCATTATAGCCAATAAATGTCTATTGCTGAATGTAGGACTCTCCCATAGATTGCCTCATAGGGAGGACGAAACATTTGAAATATTATATAATATGTCTTTAATAAAACATTAAAATGGAACATTAGAAACAAATTATCAACAGAATAATTTTATCTCAAAAAAATCTTTTAGTTCTATACAACGTTAGTAAAGGTGTGTGTGTGTGGTTACCTCCTTTCAATAAACATGTTGATTGCTAGTTAAGTGCTACGTTCCGACGTTCACACCTTGTTTAATATGAGTGACTGCAGTACAGAATCCCTACATTATTACTTTATTAGCTTTTACTGCCTGCGTGAAAACAAAACTTTTTTCTTTATCTACCGACTTAAAAAAGGAGTTGGTACTCAATTCGACTATTTGTTTATTATGTGTGTACCTCATAACATTTTTCCGGGTGAACCGATTGCGATGGTTCTTTATTTATTTGAAAGCTGGTGCTTCTCACGTTGCCGCATATAAATTTATTTAAGGTCTGACCAATAGTTTTGAGTTATTCTTAATAATTTATATCGAAGTCGGTTCTACAAAAATTTTAATTTTAAATTATCCTACGGCTTATTTTATTTTCTCGTAGTAAAATGTTTCCCATGTTGTGTTTCTTAATATACAAGTATTTCATTAAACGAAAACTGTATACAATAAGTTATTATAATGTAAATGAATTCATGGTTGATATTAACCCCTGGGAATTAGGTGGTGTTTTTAATTAATTTTTAAGTAGTTTGCACGACCTGTGATCTTCTTATTATATTATTATACTTTGGAAAAAAAGGTTCCGCTAGATTTCTTGCTGGGTCTTCCCAGGACAGAATTTTCAGAACCAGTAGTAAAAACTGACTTTCTTTTTATGCTTTATCTTTTTAAATGGTTAAATGCAATTTTAGGCGATGATTTATATTTCGCTAAAGAAGGAAACTTCGGGAAGAGACTTGTATGTTTGAAAAATTAAAAATAGAATTTCGAGGAGTGTCAAAACCGCCAACAAGCATTGGACCTATCTGCGACTGCGACACTTTCGAAAACTCTGTGAGATATTATTAGGAAATGATTCCTGTGTTCGCAGTGAAACTTATGTAGGCTGTTCTTTATTTTTATACCCGTGGGTGTTGTGAGAGGTGACAGAGGGAAACTGAAACAAGAAAAGGGTAATAGGATCTTCCTGATAACATTTAAGAATAATAAAAACTGCCACAACAACTAACACGGCAACTATGGTAAAACCCTTTATGAGGAAAAATATAGAGAAAGCTTAATGTTCAAGAGAACTATTGCGGGCTGTAACGGATGGAATGGACGATCTGTTCAAAGATAAATAAGAAAAGGTCGCTCACTCACCTTAACAAAGCCTCAGTTTTTATAGACGTGAGGATGACAAACGAGAACACAGTACACCCGATAGAAAGTGAACGGTATACCATAAGCACCTAAATCTCTCTAATCTACCTTTGATTAAGCATCACTATGCAGTTGCTTAGTTACTCCTTAGGACTAAGACGAAATGCCTCCTTACCATTAAAAAGGATCTTCAGTTTTCGTCACTCACCAAACTAAGCACAGCAGCATTCTGTTGCTGTTCTATGCAAGCGGGATCCTTCCATGGACGAGCCATGAGCCAATCTATTCATGCCACAGACATAATATGCTCCAACGTGGCCCGGTCAAGTGTGAACATTATACCCTTTCCATCAATTCGTCCAGCGGCTAAGCGCTCGCTCTAAATTTCACAGTACGTAAGCAACCCGGGTTCGATCCCCGTCGGTATTGATTTGCCACGTGCTTGGTGGTGAAGGAAAACATCGTGAGGAAACGTGCATGTCTAAGAAATTAGAAACAAAAATATTTCGAAGACATGTAAAGTTCGCCAACATGTATTGGGGCAGCGCCGCGGGTATTTCCTTACCCTAAACCCTCTCAGAAATGGGGGGGGGGGAGGGGGGCCCGTGCCCAGCAGTGGGACGTTTATAGGCTGTAATTTTAACTTTTGACTTTTTTCCATCAATGTGTTAATAATATTAGCGTTTTTACACTGAAAATACTAGTCCGCGTTTCCTTTTCGGCGGTAGCGAACACCAGTTTTGAATGTACAAATAATTTAGAAGTTTCACCGCACGTAGACCGTTTATCTCTACTAATTCATTATAAATATAATTATATAAGAAATTTATTTCATTACTAAAATAATAGTGTATGGAATTAAACTGCACAATAATTCAAATGGCAGCTTATTATTTATTATTATTATTACTATATGAAAGGGCTGCTTCTTATGGTTTATAAATCTCCCTTAGTGGCACCATATGCATCAGGCATTCTTTTAATTGTGTATTTATATTATGACTAGCTGGCCAGGCAAAGGTTGTTCTGCACTTTTCCACGGCCCTTGCCATAATGAACCCTTAAATTCGCAATAAAAAATATATTGAGGGTCACTTATCGCGATGAAAACTATCTTATCTCTCACGTTGTACCAAACTGACCAAAATTTCATTGAAATCAGTTCAGTAATCGTAGTTTAGAGCACATCACGGACAAACAATGTTACACGTAATTTATCTATACTACGAGTAACGTTACAAAGAGGTAAAGTTTGTAAGTTTGTGAATTAGTTTGTAGGAATTAATCTCTGGAACTACTGAACCGATTTAAAAAATTCTTTCACCAGTATAATGCTAGATTATTCCTTGGTGACATAGGCTATATTTGATTATTAATAATAATATATTTTAATGTGAAATAACAATTTTTTTTTAATCAATGACGGCTCCGTGGCACAGTGGCTTAGCAATGAGTTGTAGCGCTGGGGGTCACGGGTTCGAATTCCGCACGGAACAAGTACTTATATGGCCTACAAAAAACTGTTCCGAGTCTGTATGTTTGTCCTCGTGCAATCTGTGTTTGTAAACTACCTCCATAATACAGGAGAAATACCTAGTGTGATCTAGTGTGACACAAAACATACACAATACTAAAATCGAGTGAAATATTTACTATACTCGTGATATCAACTGACAAAATGGCGTCGTTATATCAGTGCCCTTTGACCCTTTATTATTTGATTGACCGATGAAGAGCTATCGTATTACAGAACCTTCTATGCAAACGAGTCTGTAGTTATTTTGTGTTATAAGAATGCGACTATATTAAACGCATGACCATTTACCCTCACGTTCTATAATTAATAGAATCAGGCGTTATTTTACGGAAATAAAATGTATTTGAGATGTTAAAAATTAATTAGAAAAGTACCGCGTAATAAAATAAAACTCTACCAAATAGGTAAGACATTACGTGGTAGAGCCATGCTGCAGCTATATTAGTAGTAGGTATAGTTGGAGCACGAATGGGTCGGCTCGACCGGGGAAGAACCATGCTCTCACAGAATACCAACATAAAATATCAGCTTAACGCTGCTGTGTTTCTTTTGGCGAGTGTAGAGAACCATAGACCCTTTATAGGGTTCCGTAGCCAAATGGAAAAAAACGGAACCCTTATGGATTCGTCAAGTCTATCTGTCTGTCCGTCCGTATGTCACAGCCACTTTTTTCCGAAACTATAAGAACTATGCTGTTGAAACTTGGTAAATAGATTTATTCTGTAAATCGTATTAAGATTTTCATACAAAAATTGAAAAAAGAAATAATAAATTTTGGGGGTTCCCCATAATTAGAACGGTAAGTCAAAAAAAACTTTTTTCATCAAATCCATACGTAAGGTTATATATGGATAGGTCTTCAAAAATGATATTGAGGTTTCGTATATCATTTTTTTCTAAATTGAATAGTTTGCGCGAGAGACACTTCCAAAGTGGTAAAATGTGTGTCCCCCCCCCCCTGTAACTTCTAAAATAAGAGAATGATAAAACTAAAAAATATATAATGTACATTACCATGGGCAAGCGACAAACCTTCATGGGCGAGTCCGACTCGCACTTGGCTGCTTTTTTTACTGGAAACGAAGCATTACATCTTAGTCCTCACGGGTGACAACGCATCAGCATTTTGATTCGTAATCGAGAAAAGAAGTAGATGTCTATGTGCCGCAGTAACCACTTACCATTAGGTGGACTGTGTGCTCGCTTGTCACCCTCATACTATAAAAAATGAAATAAAAAGAATATAAACATTTTATTTTATTGCGGGGATCTTAGCAATTCACTTTAACATCTGTGAAATGTTTGCACTATTAACACTGTTACTATTTGCCGAGCATAATTATACTCGTATATATTATTTATTTGTGAGATAAATGTACTTTTTACTTAAAAATAAATCGTACAAAATTATAAGTTTTTTCATGTCTATCCGAGAACTACTTGAACAGAATCAGAAACAACTCCACTTGGGATAATAAACTGCATCAAGTGCGCCGCTGGGAGTATCCTTTTACAGTACACTCAATTGTTAACTGAAGCACTGAATCCTATCACAAAAATTTTAAATTATTTTCAATGACATTATTGTTTTAATTTTCTAGTGAACGATTGAATTTTATTATTCATTTATATAATTTATTAATAAAAAAATCGGGTCCATCCCTACTG
This sequence comes from Parnassius mnemosyne, assembly GCA_963668995.1. Classification (NCBI taxonomy): domain Eukaryota; kingdom Metazoa; phylum Arthropoda; class Insecta; order Lepidoptera; family Papilionidae; genus Parnassius; species Parnassius mnemosyne. The sequence continues at coordinate 57,757,315 of CAVLGL010000104.1, read as the reverse complement.
CCAAGCGCGAATACTATGGCCACATTAGTAGATACTTATGTGCAATGGAAAATGGGGGGTTGATATAGATTTAAGGGGCGATCTTTTGGGAGGCCTATGTCCAGTAGTGGAATTTTTTTAGGCAATTAATTAATATAAATTTATAATTTATTGTTATAATTATAAATTTAATCAATAAACATAATTTACTGGTAATTTTTCTTAAATACCTAAGGAACTGAAACGTGGTCCTTTACGTCTGGTCGTATAAAAAAACGCTCGTCGTGGTTTCTTTATATCCTAGAAGCAGAAGAATATAAGAATCAGATTAACCGACACAGCCCAATGGCATCATTTCAAAAATTAAGTAATTTTTGGAATAGAGAAACTCTTTTCAGATAAAGAGGCATCTTAGTCTCTTAGGGTTACTGCGCATCTACATTTTGATTATAATTATTAGATATTGGTGCCTAGGCTCCACTGCAGCCAGTTACCATCAGGTGGACTGTGTACACTTTTGTCACACTTAACTCTACTAACTAACTTAAATATTGGCGTGACGAAACGCATTACCAGTCGATCAATGCAGGTGGCTCTGGACAGGGTTTTTTGGCAGTCCTTAAGAAAAGCCTCTCTTCAGCAGTGGACTTATGTTATAAGTTTGGTGAAATTTTCGAGGGTGTCAAACCATCGTTTCCGCTACCGTTACAATGTATTAAAGTGCACTGCTAAACATAGGCCTCCCCCATAGTTTGCTTCATATGGGGGTATTTGCCATAGTTGCCAGGCTTGGAAAGCGGGTGGGGAACCGCAGTTTATTTTTTTATTTTTAGTCGTTACCAGGAAGACGCTACTGTCCACCTCTCATTTGCTCTGTCGTCTTTTACGACACCCGCGGGATGCTATAGCGTAGTGGATATTCTTACACCACTACTACACGGTCGATGTCAATATAATTTATCCGTATGATAGTTCACCATCATTATCAGAACAGCCACTAGTCCACTGCTAAACAATGGCACCTCCGAATAAATGACACGGCCTTGTGCCATCTGCAGTCATTGTCTTCACACATGTCTTGAATCATCGATCGAATCGTCAGTGGGCTAATGGCAGGGCGCGGACCGCGAACTCGATAGGTCGTGGGTTCGAATTCGCCATTAGACTACTGTCGTGAACCACTTCTAACACAAGCACTTTAAGCTTACTAGAAGTGGGTAAAAGGAATATTAGTAATATTTAATAGCGTTACTAGTATTTTTCAAATAAAAAAAAAATATTAAAATGTCTTACCTTGGTCGTCACTTCAACTTATGAAATTCTTGTATGTTTACTAGGTGGTAGGACTTCTGCCTAGACTCCTAGGTCCTATCCCTATCCCTATCTGAATAGGTTACCCTCTTATCTACTTTCGCCGTCAAATTCACTTTCACAGTTGTGTTGCGGGCTGAAGGGTATAGAGAAGCAGTATAATATAAAGTTAAAGACTGTGAGAGACATCTTAGAGAGATAATGTTTGTATCGATCCGAAGTTTATTGCAGATGTCTATGGTCCGCAGTAGCTTACCAACAAGTGGACAATTTTTTTTCTGTCCACACCCTACGATTTTTTATTGTATCCTGAAGCCAGTATAGATACCTAAATTTTACAAGGACAAACATCCAGACCCAGAACAAATATTTGAAGACCACACAAATACTTGCTCTGGCCGAAATTCGAAGCCTTGATCCTCAGCGCCACATTTCATTGCTAAGCCACTGCGCCACGGAGTCACATTAATAGACACTTCAATTTAATATATAAACTAGTAGTCTGCCCTAGCTTCAAGCGGGTTATTTCCGGATCTCGGCAACAGCGCCACCTACGGGGTCCAATTGTGAATCTAAACCATTTAGAAAACCACTCGAACACACACAAAAAAATCATAAAAATCGGTCCAGCCGTTCTCAAGTGATGAACCTTCACACAAGCAGCAATTAATTTTTATTTATATAGATATTCGTCTAAGTTGATAAAAACAAATAAACTGCTTATTATAAGATACTGTGACGTAATTCGAAAATTTCCATAGGTAAATAGATAGACGTCTTTGTAAGTTAAATTGTTCGCCATCCATAACATTCTCGTCGCAGAGATACATCGCCGGTTCTAATAGACGATTATTTGCACGTCAGTTAAATAAGTCAGCCGCCATCTTGGATTTACATTTCGACAACCCTATCGGCTTCACCTCTCTCGAAAACCATAAAAATGACACCCATGATGAAAAAAAAATACCTATTGCAGCCGCCATCTTGGATTTATATTTCGACAGCACTATCGGCTTCAACACCCTCGAAAACCATGAAAATGACACCCAAGATAAAAAATTTATATCTATTGCAGCCGCCATCTTGGATTTACATTTTGCAGGCACTATAGGCTTCAACACCCTCGAAAACCATAAAAATGACACTCTTGATGAAAAAATTGGTACCAAATTCAGCCGCCATCTTGGATTTACATTTCGACAGCACTATCGGCTTTAACACCCTCGAAAACCATGAAAATGACACCCATGATGAAAAAAATTATACCTTTTGCGGCCGCCATCTTGGATTTACATTTCGATAACCCTATCGGTTTCACCACCCTCGAAAACCATGAAAATGACACCCATGATGAAAAAATTTGTACCTAATTCAGCCGCCATCATGGATTTACATTTCGACAGCACTGTCGGCTTTAACACCCTCGAAAATCATGAAAATGTTACCCATGACAAAAAAATTGATACTACTTACTTTTAGTACGTACTACTATTATTTATTCTGTGCTTTTAAAATATTGTAATAAAAAAATCTTACATTATTATTATAATCAAGTATTTAAGAAATTTGGTTGTTCGAATATTCTGTATTTATACATCGATCTTTTTGAGCCGCTGCAAACAACCGAAACAATGTCCACTCACGACCGCGACTGAAACCGAACTCTGCGGCTGTTGCTCGGAGTGCGGCTTCCGCCCATTTAGGAAAATAATTTACATACAAGGCTACCAAATGAACGGAAATTTCGCCATTTTGGAGCCGAAAAATCTTAATTAGATCTAAACAAAACAAAATTACACTGTCATTTACATTCAGTGGCTTCCCACATGATAGATGAAGAAATTAAAAAATAGATTGAGTTAAACAATTGATATTTTCAAAAGTTATCGTGTTTACAAGCGTTGCGGACTTGACAAATCCACACCATAAGCCACTAGACCCTTTTTTTATTTAAAAATAGCAATTATTCGATTTAAAAAATATATTAATAAGTACAACATTCATTTATCTTTCTAACAATGTGCTTTATATATCATTTATATGTATAATATGATTGATAGATACGATTTCATTCGATAAAACGTTGGAATCTTAATTTTAAGGCGATAGTAGAACATAGCTTGCGCTTTCGCTTAAGGCATGCAAAAAATTCACTGCATAAATATTTTTGTCAATGTTTAAACTTGAAACTCGCTTGGCTGCCAAGTCGTATAAGTGTTAATTAAATATTGCGGATATCTTGACGAAAAAAATTTCTAATTCTGGGATCCTAATACATTATTCAACTTATTATATTATTTATAATAAGTTGAATAATACCTTTATAATATATATATTGCAAAGGTTTATCAAATTTGGATTAGAATTATCTTCAAATCGTATTGAGAGGTTATTAAATGTTAGAATGAAAAGTAAAGCGGTATGTCGCGACATCTGCTTACTCTATACGAGTACTATAAAGTGCAATCTCAATCGTATATAAATTATTGCTGTCTCATAAGTTTTGGTGCTGCAAAATGCCTCCTGAAAGCTTTGGAGTTGATTTGATTAAATCCAATCTTGCCAGTCTTGAGCACAGGCACAAAATAGTCTCTCGGTGTTCCACAGGATACATTTCGAAGTCCCTCTCACTTTTACCATTCAAGAACAAGATGCTAGCCAGTCTCCACAACTTTCGTTCAAATTAAACGGCTTGCCATATCTTGTATCATTACAAGCTATGGGGCAAACCATTTGATTTTAAAGTACTCATGTACAGTAATGCGTGTTTTAGTTATAGTGTACGATAAGTCGACACAAAACAAAGTATGCACGACTGAAGAGGTCAGTCGAAGAAAATAAGCAAAATGGAATCATTCCTAGCGCTAAAAAATGACCAAAGGCAAGAATGTAGTAAAAGTGGCTTACAAATTGCGTTTGCAATCTTTCTTCGTTTGAATGCCGTCACTATCATAACACTGTTAAATTATACTTTGCTTTACACCTTATTAAAAAAATATATCGATGAGAACCGGGAGAATCCAGCAGTGAAAGCCTAAGATAAGCGAGGCGTCATGTCGCGCGGCTCAGACGCGTGGTATACGCGGGTAATACCGCGGGGCACAGCTAGTATTATATACGCTTTAAGCGACTTGTATTTTGCTCACCTTCACTATATTTAAGGAACTTTTAGATATCAGATGGCAGTATATTGCTACGTACTTTTTAGCAATTTAAGTAGTTTTTTTACTACTCTAAACTAGCGCTTAACTACCTGATGATGAAGCCGAAGACCGAAGATGATAAAGCGCACTGACTTAACAAAAGTCTATTCACTCTTACCTTGAAGACGCATAAATTGTAATGCAATGGAAAGCCAAATCCTAAGTTTAATAAAATGCAAACATATTTTTTTTGTTTTTTTTTTTTTGTTTACTCATACCTAGAGTTCCTAGAAACTCTTTCCTTTTATCCAAAACAATTTTTCCTCATTTTACGTCGAGTTTCAATTATAATTCTCTACTGATTTCAAACAGGAGGAGGTACTCAATTCGACGGTATGTTTTTTTTTATATGTGTTACCTCATAACTTCTTTCTGGATGAACCGATGACGATGGTTTTTTTTTAATTTGAAAGCTGATGCATTGCATGTCGTCCCATATAAATTTAATCAAGGTCTGACTAATAGTTTTTGAGTAATTTTTAATAATTTATATTGAAGTCGGTTGCACAAAATTTTTAATTTCAAATTATTTACAGATAAATTTCTTCAAAAGCAAAACTAAAATCGGTACAAATTGACTTCGCCGCTACGCCCACAAACTAAGTGGCAAAAGTTTGGAACTTCCCGTATGTTTCGCTTAACTAAATTGAATTCTCTAGCCGCGTATTTCATAGCAAAATATTAGTTTTAAACATAAATTGATTGTAGCATCTTTGTCATATTGCAGCATATTAGCGTGACGTGCTTCGAATTTCATGAAAAATATTAAATACATATAAATAAAATTGATGTGCCTTTGTGTAATCCTACTAAAGTTTTTTAAGAATGTATGGATGTTTGTTACTCTTTCACGCAAAAAGCTACTGAATGGATTTTAATAAAACTTTAGAGTAATATAGCTCATACATCAGAATAACACATAAGCTATAACTCATAAAGATATTGTGTAAACTGGCCAAAATATAACGATAAATGTTAAGAATTCTGAAAAAAAAAATCTCATCTGCGAGCTATTTTGGCGTGAACACGCATCACGCAAAAACCTGTTAACCGATTTGGATATCACTTTCACTGGCAGATAGCTGATGTTATAAGGAGTAACATAGGCTACTTTTGTTTTAGCGTTCCGCGCAAGCAAAATCCATTATTTTATTACCGTCGCCTCACTCTACGTTTTGGCCACACGCGAAACAAAACAGTCATATTTTTTTTCTAGAATAAGGGTGACATGCTAGCACAGAGTCCACTTGATGGTAAGTGGGCGCTGTGGCCCATAGACATCTACATTTATCCTTGATTAAGAATCAAACTACAGATGCGTTGTGACTCCTGAGGACTGAGATGGAACGCCACGTTTCCAGTAAAAAGAATCTTAGGTTCTCTTCTACACTCTCATATGAAACACAGCAGCATTAAGCTGCTATTTTACCCTGGAATTTTGTGAGAGCGTGGTCCTACACTGGTCAAGCTGAGCCATTCGTGAAGCAGCCATAAATTAGCTGCAGCGTGGCTCTACCACGTAAATACCACGTCATATACTCGTATAGTGTACTGGACGTCGTGCTGAACCATTAATTAACATTTACAGTAATTTAAGCTTGGCATGTAGTAGCGGCGTTCGAAAACCCACGAGCCATATCATCATGTAATTTCTGATAATCTTGAATCTGAAACAGGAAGTAGACTGGAGAATCTTTATGTTAAGAGTTCATATATTGAAAACTGTGGTTTTCAGCCTGCCTGCCTAATGGCAACTATGGCATATATCCACCCTTTGTGTCAGTCTATGAAGGACAACTAAGTTCTGCATTGGGCTTTTGATTTTGAGGATATAATAAGTAATCGAATGAACAATGGTGCAAGCTTATGTTTGTATAACATTTTACATAATACTATGTTTTATTTTAATAGTATGTATGACAAACAAATACACAATCTCCCTATTTATTAAGGAAAATGTTTTGTAATACAACAGACAATGAAATAGTTTTCTGTGGCAGGAAATGCTGCTTCAGTTATCAATTGAGAATACTTCAAACGAAGCATACTTTGCAGCGTTCCACTTGATGCAGCTAATTATTAAAAGTAAAGTTAATCCCAGTTTTGTTTGCTTCTACATTTATTAAAAGAATAATACTTTGTTCTATTTAATACGTCTTTTGTTTAAATATATCTATTTAGCCTTTTTACAAAACGCTCCCAGAAATGAGAGTAGACTAGTCAAAGGTGAGATATACATAATATGCAACATACATAATTTGATTAATTTATTCATTATACCTAAAAAGTCCACTACTGCTGTATAGGCCACCTCCTCTAGATATTTATCATATTAACTACGCTTAGCGGGCGGGTTGGCTAGTGTAGATTTTTATTATATGGACTTAAGACACCTGTATTTAATTTTAAGATACTGTCAAATATTATGGGGAAACTCGACAGACGTAAACCGGGCTTTTATAGATCAAAAACGCTGTGTACGATCAATTTGTACAGTATTTAAATAATTAGGTGTTCTTACTCTACCATCCATATGAATTTTGAGCTTTCAATATTCGTATGACAGTATCCTCATTTCTTTACTAAATTAAAAGGTACAGTAAATATACAGTACCAGATACCCAGAAAAATTATTTTGCCTTCATCAAAACTATGGCTATTCAAGTGTTTAACAAAATCCCAAATGGAATATAGCAATTGGAACACCCGTTGTAAACAAGGTTTGAACGTCGGAAAGTAGCACTTAAGAAGCAATCAACAGGTTTATTAGAAAGCGATTAAACATTTATATTAATCCTGACAACATTATCACGTGCTTTTTTATAGGATAAGGTGACAAGCGAGCACACAGTCCATCTGATGGTAAGTGGTTGCTGTGGCCCTTGGACATCTACATTTATCCCCGTTTGCGAATCAAAATGCAGATGCGTTGTCACCCGTGAGGACTAAGATGGAATGCCTCATTTCCAGTAAAAAGGGTCTCCGGTTCTTTACGCTCACCATATGAAACACAGCAGTGTTAAACTGCTATTTCACGCTGGTATTCTGCGAGACCGTGGTCCCATTCCATTCGTGCAACCCATTCGTGCTACAACTATAGTACTAATATAGCTGCAGCATGGCTCTACCACGTAAAGTGGCTATAGCTGCACACTTGTAATAAATGCTTGAATTGCATTCAGAAGTGAAATTTGCGGAATTCGCACTCACTAGTTCTTTCATTCCCGATGTACCGTCTGCCATTAATATTGCATCGTTATTATCATTCCCGGAAAGACAGTCCTGAGCCAACTGCATTCATCGAAATAATGTCTTAGCAAGTCGTCACTCAATCTAGTGAGGGGCCGCACTACACTGGTTACCCGAACGAGGCTGCTACTCGAGAAACTTTCTTCCTTATCGATTGTTAGTTCTTCTAGCTATATATCCAACCCATTGCCACTTCAGCTTTCTGATCCGTTGGGCTATGTCAGTTACTTTGGTTCTACTGCGGTTATCCTCACTATGAAATCTATCACGTAGAAAAACTTGAGTTTAGCCTCCTTATGTTGCCTGAGATAAGAAATATTAAAAGAAACTTGAAATGTTAGAGAACCTAAAATACAGCTTTCCCATTGAGACCTCATGTTGCTTAATACAATAAACATAAGAGCAATCAAGATTAAACACTCAATTTAAATTAGGTCATTTATCTTCAAAATAAAATCATACTCGTAACTTCACTCCCTGTCCACTTAGTACTATAGGCTCATTCCGCCGTTTCGTGCAAATTTGAACGTTCCGTGGATGAAAAAAAAAGTCTTATTTTCACGTTTTATTTGTATATTAACAAGTTAGGTTGGTCACTAGATTCATAAAAAGTGTGAGGCACTTTTTTATGTCATTTAATTACTGAGAAAATAATCCTTGAAATTTAACGAATGGATGGTAATGAAAGGGAGAAGGATTGTAATGAAATCAGGGGGATGGTAAGTAAAAAGGCTGGAATGGTAAAGAAATACGTAAATTTAGTAGAAAAAAAATTCATGACTAAGTATTAGTGATTTATTTATATTTAGGTAGGTAAACAATAATTTTAATTAGATGCGTATTCAAATGAAGTAATTTGTTCTATTTTTGAGAATAAAATCAGTTATAATCAGTCATACTCATATGCAAAATAAAAAAAAACTATTAAGATTATAATATCACAAGTCTCATTAATCTTTGGAAGTAAAATCACAATATGTAAAAGAAATCAACAAGTAACTACATAATAGAACTCAAAAAATATTAAATTCGTCACTGTCATCTGAATCAAAAAAATTATTGGCATTGTTTTCTTTTTCTGATTTATTTGACTGAATAAATGCTTCGAATTGAAGCTGGTGCTCATTATTATTTAAATAGAGTTTTTTTGGAATTAAATTTTTCTTTGGCGTCTCGTAAAATTTACGATTTTCCCAACTCAAACGGATATCGGATAAAATCTTGACTTTTGGAGATCTTGTCTTTGTTGTAGTAGCATTCGTTATGGGTGAGAGCTGTAAGTCGATTGGGCCTGAGAGAGGTTCCAAGTCATGAACAGTAACAGATTCGTGTATATTATTTAAAATTATGGAAGTATCTATGCTTAATGACTGATCGTTATGGGCTTCAAGGGTTTCATTTGAATCTGAAAGTGCTACCCCGTAATTTTTAAAATAAAGGAAGCCTAAATGTTTGTTATGTACACAAGGAATGCTACAATCTTGACAGCCAAAGCAGCTAAGGCGGCGTAAAGCGATGATCTTACTATAATCAGTAGTCCAAACGACTTGATGAACTTGCATCGTACCTTTAAATCCTGGAACATTGGGTGGGAATTCTTTTTCTACGATGTCACTCTCTGTAACTATCGCAAAATGTACATTTTTTATATTTTTAATTATCAAAGTCGCAAAATCTTCGAACGAACCAACATCTCCACCATATTTCACGAAATTATCAGCAGTCCGTTTAACAACAGCACCAATGCCATCCGGGGCACCTTTGCCATGGCCAGATTCTTGGAAATTCCATGTCACTCTATTAATACTGGGGATAGTGTCTTTCAATTTTGTAATCATATAAAAAATATTCTTATTCCTGTATTGGCTAGACGGCGAATCAGATAAAAAATGTACGGTATTAAACGAAACTAGCTCATAAGCCATTTTTAAAATAGGGCATAAGTGAGCCCATATAGCTCCAGCGTCATGTTTTAGGCAATCACTTATTGTACAAAACGATTTTGTTTTAAAGGTACCCTGTATGTTTTTATAGTAAATAACTCCTGTATGTAACAGGTATCCTGTTGACGACTTCCTCCGAAGTGGTAGGATTGTATCTCCTGATTGTATTTTAAGCAGTAATTCTCACTAAAATCTATGTGTACAAGTATCTCATCATCTTTCAAATTTTGTTTTAATTGTTTGATAACCTCGTACTGTACTGTAATGTTTAGGTTGTGCTTAAGGAATGGAATTAACATTGACTCTAATTTGTAAATAATATCGCGCGGATAATCTTCAAGTCTTTTTTTTATGGTAACAATTTTAATCTTTTGTATCCCATTCATCACTGTATATGATTTTTTCTCTGCAATCCATTGATAAAACTTAATTTTTTTGTCATTTTTGAATTCACGATAACTTAAAACTTTACTTACGCATGCTGTGCATGTACGTTCAAGACAGTTTTGCTTTATATCACAACAGAGAGTTTTAATAACGTCTGTACCAGTACTTTCGGTGATGATTTCTGCAGTTTTTAAAGCCTTAATTAAAAGATTTACGTTGGAATGTAGTTTGCACTGACAAGTCTCTCGATCTTTATTAGGAAAAACCACCCAGTAGGGTCTATATTTACAAAATGTTGAATAGCTTATGCTACTTTGCTCCTTCAAGAACTTTTCATGCAAATTTTTTAAATTATCAGTCAGGTACCGCTTCTGTTTTTTCAGGCCTCTGTTTTTTATAAATTCTTTCTTCCCCGCAGCAACTCTACTATTTGTGTCTTCTTCGAAAAAGGAATGAATGTCATTTATCAATGACTGTTTTTTTTCTTTTGTAATTTTTTTCTTTCTTCTAACAAATGGCAAATTATGAAGTAGCTTATATTTCCTCAATCTCTCTTCATTATGAATTATCTGTCCTGCAAAATGTCTCTTTTCCTTTTTAGTCATTGTTTTATATACGTCTTGTACGTTCTGTGATATACTTTCACTAAAAAGCAGTTGTTTTTTAACTTCTTCTTTTTTTTCGGGTCGTATTACCGTTAAAACTTCTTCAATTCTCTTTTCGACACAATCATGTTCTGGTTGACCTATATTAATTTGTTTACGAAAAGCATCTTTTTCCCTCTTTAGTTTATTAATTTCATCTTTTAATTTCTTCACCGTCTTTGAATGAGTATACCGCAAACGTCTTAATATTGCGCTGTTGAACTTAAGTAATCTTACATTTTTAATACTCGGAGTTGAAGACGGTCCCGGTTCAGCAAGCATCAAGGGATCTGAACTAGGAGGGTCTGGGTTAACATAAGTCTTCAATTCACTCTCTGGAGGTAAATTTTCTATTAATATTTTATGTATTTCGTTTTTTTCTTCCTTCCTTTTTAAATACTTTCGAGAATTTTTTCTCCAACGTCTTCTTTGTTCTCGTTGTGCTCTAGGGGTCATTTCTTTGATACTACAAACTTTTTTCTTTTCTTTCCTTGCTAAATATCTTGTTCTCTCGTTTTCTTTATGTATAGAATACAGCTCTGGGTCGTTTTTTATTTTTTTATATCTTTCTCTTTTACGTAGTCTGTCTTTTGCTAATTTTTCTTCTCTAGTTAATTTTTTACTCGTTTTGGCCATTTTGGCACTAAAAAAAGATAAAATAATAATATCGTATAAGGTATAGTCATATAGGCCATAATTATTATAAATGTACGCTTAAAAACTGAAAAGTAACTCGTAGTTTAAAATTAAATGAATATTTTTCATTTCCTTCTAAAGGACTTCATTACCTTCCAACAATAAAATGGACGGTACGGATAGGAATGAAATGGAGATGAATGAAAATTTTCAACTATTTGCTGTGTTATCTTCATAAAAGTTTACATTAATAGACAATGGATTGTAATATAGATCAAAACTAATTAAAAAAACGTATTTTTTGAAAAATTAATAATTTATATTTTACATTACCTTGTGGAATCGAAGGAATGTGATGAAATGATTTATGGACGAAACACTTAAAACAATGTAAAGATCGTCAATAATTTTGACAGCAATAGACATACGTCCACCTCGCTCAGTGGCCTCGGCTGACTGATCGCTCTAAATATACTTTGTGTTTGGTGCCCTCTCAGTAAACGCCTTGATCACGTACCTGGAGTTAAGTTTTAGGGTATGAATGGTAATGAAATTTTAATTGTGACAATTTTACATATGTTAATATTTTTAATTGTATTAAGTTAATTATTTATTTAAAATATTTTATCGATAAGTAATGATTTCAGTTACAATGTAGCATAATCATAATAGCTGTTATTTGGGAGATTGACAAATTATTATTAAAAAACCAGCTGAGGTACCCCGTTGGAAACAGAGAGGAATGATTTTTCAGGCAGGTTTTCGTATTTTTTTAATAAACTTAGTAATATACGTGTAATAGTAGCAATGCTACTTTTAAAGTGATTATTTTCAAACCTAATGGGCAAATAATATTCAAAATGTATACCTTTTTTCATGTGAAAATTGGTCTGGAAATGCTTTTTGCATGAAACTACGGAATGACCCTATAAGGTGTCACTAAGTGACAGCGTGTTGTCCACCTTCTGTTTGTTACTCAAAGTTTAATAGATACCTCTTTAGGCCGTATACAGAAAGAAAGCTGGTAGGCGGCGCCGATCTTCTAGCACTTATCGTTGCTGGTCTATTCTGGTAACAGCTACAAAGCAAGCCGATTGAAGCAGAGCGAGCAAAATGTTGTAGGTACTCATCGGACGATGAAGTAGCCAGCGCTGACCGGCGCGTGTCGAAGATTGTCGGAACTTGTCGGCGACGTTCGGCGCTTATCGGCGCTTATCTGCACCTGTTCACATAAATGCCTGTGCCGGTTACCAGCGTGGACCGGTCCCTATAAGCGCTGATAGGCTGCCAGCTTTCTTTCTGTATACGGCCTTACATAATATGTATATATATATACATAATCACGCCCGTCACTCAGAGGAATAAGAGACTACTGACTTCCGTTTGGAAAGGCCTACACACACCACTCTCACCTCGTTTAACATCCATGTGCCTAAGTATACATGCTTAGCGATTAAGGGTTCTCTTAATTTAGCTCATCTTCAATATATCGCCAATTTGGCTGATAAAGTTCAGTCTAGAGTGCGCCTTAGCGGCTCGGCCATTTATTTATGCAACATAAATTTGCTTCGTCACTCTTTTCTCAATCGTTCTTTTTCCATGAGCTAGCCATCGAAGCATTTCTTCCTAAACATCATCTTACAAACCACACTTTTCTCTTATCATACAACTCCTCCCCCTGTCATTCAGATTGAGCTCTAACATATTCCTTTTTAATGAATATTAAAGTGGGTTTGTTATTTTAGACGTGCCAATTAAATGATAAAAGTACTGCACTTTGGCAATGAAACGTGGTTCTTCACTTTCTGACATTTGAGGAAGTTTGTGTTGGCTCAGAGGGCTGAGGAATCAGTAAGCTTAAGTGGTATGAAATGGTCACAGAGCCCGAAGAACCGCCGGATAACAAACGAAGAAAACTGGCTCTCGAATTAGTCTCGTACAGGCATCATACATCTTTAAAATTGTTAATTTTAATCATGCTCGATGAATAAAAACATTGTTATAAACCGCATGTGTAAGATATAGTGTGATAGAGCCTTGCCGTAGTTATATAGTTGTAACACGAATGGATAGGCTTGATTAGGGAAGGATCACGCTCTCACAGAATAACTGAGTGAAATAGCAGCTGTATTAAGCTGTACTGTGTTACGTATAGTGAGCATTTTTGTCATCAGTGGTGGCAATGATGATTTTTAATCGAGGTAAACATGTCTATGGGCCACCGTATCTACATACCACCAAGTGGACTGTGTCGAGCACACACTCGTAACCCTTATAAAATATATTTATTGAACACGGGCTGAACCAGCGTCGCTAACTAACTGCGTCATAACTTTTTTGTAAATTAGAGCACCCTACGTCCACTTACTTTAGATCATATGTCTTTTTAAAGCTACTCCCCTACAAACGGTTTACATAAATAAATTGCACGTGAATAACACCAAGATGCGGAACAATTATAATAAGTTGAAGATACTAAAATATATCCTCTCCGGGAATCGAACCTGCGATTAGTGGCGCTGCAGCAAATCTACTACGCTTCCGAGGCGTCAAAATTTCTAATATCTGTAGATATTTACATTTCCAATAAAATACTACTTCGCATATTTTTCTGCTTTAGCAATTGCTTTTCATAGCGGAGATAGGTATATCTAGTTACGGAAATCGCAAATGTAAAAATAGTGAACGTACGAGAATCATAAAGAACTTCATATCAATGGATTTTAAAAAGGTAGATCTATATAGAGTAATAATCTTTATTAGGTCAGCATACAAATGAGGGGTTGCTACGTAAGTAAATCCGTTGTGAAAAAAATGTTTTAATCGACTTCCAAAACGGAGGCTGGTTCTTAATTCGCGGGGTATTAAATAGCTAAGGATATGAAACATGAAATTCAAAAATCATGGTCAAATCCACTGTCGCACTACCATCTGATGGACTGTGTGCTAGTAGCTCGCGTATACAAGTTTTACATAAAGAATTTGTCGTTTAGATAAGAGAATATTAAACGATTTATTTCATTACTGTATCAATAAGTGGTAACAAAATAAATCATTATCATCAAAGTTCTAAGTCGTTTATGATAGAGCTTCTGTGTAAACGACGTTAGAAGTAGGCTTAGCCGGGGTGTACACAAAAAGGTTACGGGGGCTACTAACGCGGGAAAAAGCAACATAGAGTTGCCCATGTGCAAAACAGTCAGTACTGAGGTACACTCCTAAAACGCGTAAAGTTTGACCTTGCGCTTTATTTACGGTCATCGCATAACACACGCTCACTGTAACTGGGAACTGAACGCGCTTAAAACTGAAAGGAAAGTTACTTCTTAATAGAGGGTTTTCGGGCAGTGCTGCCAGATAAAAATAAACTCATTCAGCTCTAGGACAACACAAAAAGCGCTAGATTTCATGAAAACAGCGCTTTAAAAAACCCCGCTATCGCTATAAACCGCGCCATCGCGCTAAATTAACTACAAACAAAGTTTGTGTTTTTTTATATAATCATAATAAAGAAAACAACATTAAGTTTTTTTTCTAGCAATATTTTTTTGATGTATCAATACTTCGCAGGACATCGACTTATAATTATGGCTATTGCTGTCAACAGTAGTTAGTACTGTAAGAACAATAAAAATGTCATTAATTGTTTTAAAGTGCAATTTATTTCGCTACTTAGTTTCAGATGTCAGCATCTGATTGCGGTTGCTACACAGTTTCTTTTTGTTATAACTTCTAAGTAACTTTTAACTTAGCTTAGAGCTTAGATGCTTAGAGCACTCTAAGCAACTGACTGAAACTGAATAAAGCAAAATAAATGCGTTGCCAAAACCATGAACGAAAACTTTAATAAAGGGGATTTACCCGCTTATAGTCGTCGGTAAAAAAATCAAGTTGATCATCCTAAAGGAGAAGCCAGGAGATCCATAGCACAGGGTATCCTAGTTTGGACTCGTCTCCCATGCTCTTTGTTTTGTGGAAAAAATATGTTTGAAAAAGATAAACTGCAATGTACTATTTGTGGGAAAAAGTAATAAAGGTCATTATTATTATTATCGGTAATGTGGACTAACAGTGCTGCTATAAAAGAGTTACTTAATAACCCGCTAGTCGCTAAAATATTGAAATGTGTGCTAAATACACCAAAAAGCGCTGGATTAAGCGCTAGGTGCTAAAATTTTGAAATGCGCGCTATACATTCCAAAAAAGTGCTAAATCTAGTTCCCAAAGCGCCAAAATGGCAGTACTGATTTTGCGTATATTATAAATACAATATCACGACATTTCGTTGCAAAATTTTTATTTTTGGTCGGGTTCCGTTGTATGGCTTCGATGGATACAAATTTCTTCAGTAAGTCTCAATACGATTCATCGGCGAAAAATCTCAACACAGCAATTCAAAAAAGTTTGTAATTTTTACGACTCCATCTATTACGTCCTTTGTGTGAGAAAACATCCTTTTTGAAATCTCTTTTTGTGTTTTAAGTATAAATATATTAATTATTATGGAACGTTTTTTTTACACACAAATCTTTTTATTACTATTTCTGAGATTTTATGGCGCCATTGAACAAATTCGAACCTACATTTCAAAATAATAATCATTACTTTCGATAGAATTAACCAATTTTAATAAAACAAAGATTAAATGTAACTTGAAGATACGCTTTATGATTTTCTTAACGATTTCTTTGAAAATAAAAGATGTTTACTTTAGACTTGATGCGTTCATATAATAACAGACAAATAGACAGACAGACAATTCGAAAAGTTATAAAATGTTCTTATTTAATTATTTTCAGTTCCCCATAATGATTTTAGCCACCAAAATATATATACAATGTACAGAAAGTGACACAACATGTTATCATCATTTTTATTATATGTATATATTTAAAGAGAGATGGCGCTGCTAACATCAATTCTAAAAATAAAAGAGATTAATTGACGCGATTGATACATTATATAAAACGTAAGAGAACTAATAAATCTGTGCCTGCATAGTAAGCAAAAAACAAAGTTTGACTCTCGCCAAAACCAACGCAATTGTTAATACTTAGCTCTTTTAAAATTTGATTTACCACATAGAGTACTCGACGGTAAAGAATAAATTGAGTTTGTCAACACGCAGTAGGGCAGCGAGTAATATAATAAAGATTAGCAGTAAATATGAAAACTCATCTACAGGAAAAAACCACATTGCAATTTCATTACATTTTCACAACACCACCATCTATCGAAGAAATGGGTTAACTATTGTGCTTCAGATTTAGTTAATAAGGTTTATATATTTTTGTATAATATATTTAATACGTTCTTTAATACTTTTGTTTACTGCGTTTTAGATATACATAATTATATCATTATTTTACATAATTTAACTATGATTTATGATATGATATTAGTATTTTAAACTAATTGCACTTGATGACTCAAACAAAGCCACCGTTGAGCAAATTCGTACCTATACTTCCCTACCCATACTTCAGAATATTTATCATAACTTTTGATGGAATGAACTGATTTTAATGAAATAAAGACTAAATGTAATCCGAAGATACACTTTATAATTTCCTTAACAATTCTTATGATATAAATTAGTACTTTATACGTGATACGTTAACAAACAAACAGACAGACAGACAGACAGACAGACAGACAGAAGACAGAAAATTCTAAAAATGGTAGAAATGTATTTAATTACTTATTTTTGTACCCCTCAATCACTTTTTTTTTTCACTATAGATAAAAAAAAAACTTGTTGGACGTAGACGGCCTTAGCGTCACTGCGACATAATTTATATAAGAAATGATTATTACGCCATCTGTTGGAGATCATGAGACTTTTTATGGAAGAAACTTGATGTAGTAACGGATAACCTTAGGTTTTCATTACAAAATGATGTTTAAAATACCACAAACGCAATTAAGCATGAATTTAAAATCACTTCTGCTTATCGCCAACTCTCTAGAAGTTAAGCTACGTAATAAAAAGTTTTTGAATACATTTTCTATTGAAAACTGTATTCAACGCAACCGCAGGAGAGTATTAATCAAACTTCGACTGTTGCCGTTCATACGATAACAGTATTAAAACGAGTTCCAGTAAGAGCTATGGCTTTTAAACTGAAACAAGTGTAAGTAAATTCTATTCACGTTGTATAATTATGTACAACTGTGTTACTTAATAGTATGATTAAATTGGTACATCACCCTCTAACCTAAAACATTATTTTTAATTTAATTTAAAAATTGCTGATGGTAATTGATTCCACAAGGAAGTTGTACGAGGAAGAAAACATCTTTTAAATCGCACAGTGGTGAACTGCCAATCATCTAGATGGTGTGGATGGTATCGGGAGTTCTGCCGCGCTGTGCGTTCGTGAAATTTAGCGGCTGGGATTAATCCGAACAATTCCTCAGAGCACTCCCCGTGATAAATGCGAAAGAAATTGCAAAGGGATGCAACATCTCTTCGCAGTGCCAATACATCGAGCCGATCGGAGAGGACTCGGTCGTCGACGTTTCGAGCCGCTCTGCACTGGATGCGGTCAAGTGGAAGGAGCTGGCACTGGGGAGCTCCTGCCCAAAGATGGGAACAGTATTCCATGTGAGGCCGAACCTACGCCTTGTAAAGTTACAGGCGGTGTGACGGAATGAAATACTGTCCCACTCTGCTGAGCACGCCAAGCTTTTTAGAGGCTAATTTGGCCTTTTCTTCCAAGTGAACACGAAACTGCACGTCACTCGATATGTTGACTCCGAGGATTCTGATACTGGCTGAGGCAAGAAGAGGAGTGCCTTGAGACTGAGGAGATACGACAAAGGGGTTCTTTTTAGCGGTAAATTTTATTTTATTTATTTATTTATTATTGGACAACACAACAGATTACATCATGACTTAAAGCTATAACTTACAATAATATTAGTGTAATACAAGACATAATCCTTATACGTGTTATCACGGCATGCCAAGATTGAGAAACAAACATTTTAAATAAAATTGCTTAAACTAACAGGCTCATAAATCCAACAAATTAAGAACTATAATTTTAGTGAATATCAATCAAAGGGTATGTCCTTGAGAATGCCTTTCAAAACATTTCTAAAGTGAACCAGACTATTGTTGAAGATGTCAAGGTTGGTAAAGCGAAGGCTATAATTCTAATAAAGTCGACATAACCTTGATAGGGGTTGATTCCGGGAGATATTATTTCGCGATAGGGGTATGTCAAATATTTTTTTCTTAGGTCTACGTGGGTTGTGTTTTATGTTAAAATTTAACAGTTCCAAAACCTCGGGACTGTCCAGTTCCGAGTGTATTATTTTGTGTAGGTTAACTAGGTCCAATTCGTCGCGACGGAGGTGAAGTGGTGTCATGTCAAACTCTTTAAGCCTCTTAGCATATGACCGGAGTCTTCTATTGTTGCTGGTACGTAAGCTCAATAAACGCAAAAACTTGGATTGGATCGATTCAATGCGCTCAGAGTGCACTGCGTAGTATGGGTTCCATATTATTGAACTATATTCTAAATTACTTCGAACTAGACTGTTATATAACAAAATTAAACTTTGAGAGTTCCTGAAGTGCCTGCTCTGTCTGGTAACGAAACCTAGTACCTGGTTAGATTTTTTGGCTATGAGATCGTAATGTTGGCGGAAACTAAGCTGTTCGTCAAACAAGACCCCGAGATCCCTGATAGACGACACACGAGACAGAGTTTGTTGATCTAAGATATAATTGTTTGATACCTTGTTTTTTTTAAGTGTGTAGGTGATGACATAGCATTTTTTGACATTAAGGAACATTTTATTTTCTTTGCACCAATTAGACAGGCTGTTTAAGTCTTCCTGTATGATGCGTGTGTCGTCAGCTTCACCAATTCTATTGAATATTTTTAGGTCGTCAGCATATAATAGGCAAGGGGACTGAATTTTACCAATGAGGTCATTAATGAAAGTCACAAAAAGTAACGGGCCCAAATGGGATCCTTGAGGAACACCAGACTTAATGATGATTTCTTCTGATGTGTACCCCTTGACGGTTACGAGCTGACTCCTGTTTTTCAAGTAGGACTCGAGCCAACGCAACAGACTGCCGTGTATACCATACGACTCAAGTTTCTTACATAAAATTGCGTGATCCACTTTATCGAACGCTTTCTTAAAGTCGGTATATATAGCATCTACCTGACCACGGTTGTTAAAAGCATCGCATATGTAGGTTTTGAAGTTAAGAAGGTTACTGACTGTCGATCTCCTTTTGATGAATCCGTGCTGCTTAGTTGATATTAGAGGTTTTAAATGAAAATAGAGATGATCAAATACTACTGATTCAAATAATTTGGATACTGCTGACAAAATGCTTATGGGTCTATAATTTTCACCGTTGGCTCGGTCACCAGATTTAAATATAGGGACAATGTTAGCTTTTTTCCAGCGAGAAGGGAACACACCGCTGTTCAGTGATTTATTAAATATTAGCTGAAGCGGGCGACACAGTTCATCTGCGCATACCCGCAGGAATATAGGTGGAATGCCGTCAGGGCCAGCTCCCTTGTTGGAGTCAAGACGCCTCAGTTTTGATAATATTTCGTTCTCAGTTAGTACGAATTTAGTGAGAAGACTATTTGTTTGACTACAACAATCATATATCCCCGATCCGTGACTGTGATCTTCGAATACTGACCCAAAAAATTTTGAAAACAGATCGCAGATTTCCCTACCACCAGTAGCCGTTGTTTCACTAAATGTCATTGAGTCGGGGAAACTCAAGTTATTGCGTCTCTTGCTGTTAACGTATCTCCAAAACGACTTAACGTCTTTTGTCAAACCATTTTCGATAGATCTGATGTATTCATTGTAACAACAATTTATGAGATTTTTGCATCTAGCCCGGAGGAGAGAGAATGTATCGTAATCTCGTGGGTTTTTGTATTTTTTGTAGCGCACGTGGTATTTGTTTTTTTCCCGCATACAACGACGCAAGCCAGGACTGAACCATTTGGGATATTTATTTGAGCGGTTCTTAACTATGGGAGTACAATCGTTAATAATTTCATAGATCACATAGTAAAATCTAGCCACAGCCTCATCTACGTCTGCCCCATAAAGTAGATCTGACCAGTTGGTATCATTAATTCTCTGCTTTACAGTTTCATATTGGCATTTATAGAAATTTAGACGCTTTGACTCATTGACCTTCAGAGGTTTATAATTAAAAGAATTTGAGTCTTGAAAATCAATAAATAAGGCAGGGTGATGTTTATCTTCTTTTAATGAGGTCTTCTCGTTGGTGATGGTCATATTTCCGGAAGTGCTAAGAGCAAGATCTAGTATCTTATTGTTATTATTGGGGATGGAGTTAAACTGTGACAGATCACAGAGTGCCACAGTATCTAACAACAGTTCGCTCTTGTAGTCCATCTCATTGCAGCTAGCTGTCATACTGCCATGGCTTGACAGAATCCATGAGACATTGGGTACATTGAAATCGCCAAATAATGCAAATGAATTCTGTTCATTTGATTTTAGGATAATGTTTTGAATATTTGAATAGAAGTTTGACAGGTCATTTTTATTTAGATAGGGAGGCAGATAGCAAACAAATACATTAATTGTCTGACCATTAATTTTAGGAGGCAATATGCTAATCCAGATATCCTCTAGTTCGCTTTCCCAGGAGACCTGTCTGACAGCAGAGTAATGTTTTTTAACTGCTACGAGGACACCGCCTCCATCGTCTTTATTATACTTTTTAATACAAGTGGTATCGCGATCTCTACGGAATATATTGTATTGCTCGTCAAACAGTTCCCCATCGTATACAGAAGCATCGAAATTTGTTTCAGTTAGACATATTAAATCGTAATGAGAGTTCAGAAAGTTTTTATAAAGTATATCTATTTTACTTCTAGCTCTATTGAGATTTTGATAATATATATGCATTTTTAAAAATATGTAAAAAGATACCAAATAAATGCTTTGAGTTTAATATAGATTACAAAAAGAAAAAAAAAAGAAATACTTAAATTAGACTACTCATAATACAGGGTTATTAGGCGGCAGCTTTGATAAAGAACTAGTGTCTCTTATGAGTATAGCAGGGGATTCTTCATTTTTACGAACATAGACGCGACCGTATTTTACCCAGACAAATTTGTAGTGGTTAGTTTTAGTCCATTGTCTTGCCGCGGCGTGTAATGCCTTGCATTCAGCTGATAGGTGTTCCGATACGTAAATATTGTATTTTTCGCCAACTAAGCCCATATGAGATGAGTTTAGCGGACACAACTTGTTTGCTTTATTATATCTTCGCACTGCAGAGATAATAGTGTCGCGGTGAAGTTCCGAGTGCAGCGTTGCAATAATATTGCGGGGACGGTCTGACGAAGGGTTCATCTTTGCAACACGGCGGATAGATTTTATGTCTGACTCAGTTATAGGGCAATTTATGGCCTCACATAATTACTTCAACCCTTACAATAAATTTTCCGACCGTTTTTCGGGTACCGACTGAATTTCAATGCTGCATTTTCTTGAGGACTTGTCTAAGACCTGCAGAGTTTTATTCATTTTGGATAATTCGGATTGTAGTTGCATCTTTTCATCTTCAAGCTTGCTGACCTTCTCTGACAACTTCTTAAGTTCAGCTTTTACATCCCTTTGCTCCTCCGCAAGAAAATCTGTCGTTACGGTGAACTCCGATTTTAGTTTGGCTATTTGATCACTAACTTCCGTCCTTATTGTTCTGGTTAAAGATGCTTGAAAACTTTGCAGTTTAGTATCCAACTTCAAATCTAGAAGTCTCGAGAATTGGTCCAATGTGATACTTGCAGCGGGAGTACATCCGGATGATGTGGGTGTATTTTCAACTGTGTCCATGATTGGTCGACTATTTTCGACAGTGGTTTCACTAATCGTGAGGTTTTCGCAGGACATGTTAGATTCATCCATGTTTTCTAGTTGTTTTCGAACAGGCGTATTGCAGTTGTTTCCCTTTCTCCTAGTTATGTTGTTGCAAAGTGGACATATCCAGGACCTTCTCAGTTCGCCCAGGTTAGCCTTGTAATAAGATTGAGTTATGTTCAAGCATCTATAATGATAGTGTGTCATACACTGTATGCATTGGAGTATATCTTCGCCAGTAATTCGATTACGACACGCTTCACAATTCATAGTGATTAAGTTCACGGTCCAAAGATATTTATATTCAATGATAATTTTTGTTTACGAACTATATTAGAGTACTTTTTCAACGATAACTTGGGAGCGCAACTAAACTAAACACATCTTGCTTCTCTGACTACTCAACATAAATTTGAATTCAAATTTAAGCTTAAAACATACACAAAAAGTCAAACTGTGCAGGTTAGACTCGATCTTGCGGCCTCAATTAATCTACTCGAGTGCGTAGCCTATACGCCACCGTTACATATTACTTTTGCTGCCAAAATAGTGGTTCTATTACAAAGAAATACGAAATCATAGATTCGTTATGAGCGTTTTGTATTTGTTTGAAAATTTTTCTCCAACCGTCACTTTAAATCACAAATACAAAGTTTTTAAGTTTTTAAAGTATTTATTGTTTTATATTTTTGTTTTTATTTATGTCACTGTTTATCAATTGATATAAGATGTATTTAGTATTATTTTGGGATGAAATAGCACATATAGGTTTTATTGCTGCTAATAGTTCACTGTAATATTCACAATAATGCAGACTGATTTGCGTAATATATGTCTTGATAACACTCTCACATACGTATTGAATAGTTTTCTCCACTTTTTTGGTAAATCTAATACGATACAGTTGAATAACTATTTTTAAACAATTAAATTACGGGAGCACAATGTTCACATGACAGTATCCGCACTAGTCTAAATGCGCAAAGTTGTGTCTTCTGAGGATTAAACTGGACTAGATTTAGTCACCCCCAATCCGACACTTTGTACAACATAGACTGGACTTCAGACACAAGTTTGTTCCGGTACTCGGTGAGGTTTTCCCGAGAAATATTGGTACGGCCGGTAACCAGTGCTGTCATCCGAATAGCAATGAATGTTACCAGTTAGCAACATATCATTGATATGCACAAGAAACAGCGTTGGTGATAGCACACAGCTTTGTGGAACACCAGCGTTAATAGGCTTGTAGTCGGAGCATGCACCGTCTACAACGATCTTGATGCTTCGATCTGCAAGGAAGCTAGTGATCCAATTGCACAATTTCTCGGGAAGCCCATAGGAAGGCAACTTCGAAAGAAGCGCTTTGTACCAAACCCGATCGAAGGCGTTCGCAATGTCCAAACTAACGGCTAACGCCTCCCCCTTGGACTCCGCCCATCTATGAGTCAGGTAGACCAGAAGATCACCAGCTGATCGACCCCGACGAAAACCGTATTGGCGGTCACTAATCAGCTGTTGATCCTCAAGGTACCGCATGAGCTGGCAGTTAATGATGGGTTCCATTATTTTGGAGAACAAGGAGGCGATAGGCCTGTAGTTGGACGGGTCTGAGCGGTCGCCTTTTTTAGGGATCGGGTGGACAAAAGCTGTCATCCATGATTTCTTCATTGATACGTGCAAAACTAATTAATTTGTGCTCAAGTATAATGGCGTTAATAACACATACGACACTTTTGATCAACTAAACTACGATGTAAGCAATTGCATGTTTCACTTACGAGTTTTAGCACTATATATATCCGCCGTAAAATATGGTAACAACAATATCTCTGAAACATTTATTAATTCACACTTCAATTTTAAATCATAAGAATGCTTTTAAAATTATATACATATGGTGAAAAAATACAGCAGAATACAAACTAAAATATCTTTAAACGGCTCTCCTGTAAAGTTCGGTTTATGAGCATACGATAGTGTACTTAGGAGGCATCGATAGATTGTATCTTGGCGAAGCCGGCGCAGGTTGCTAGTTAAGCATAAAAATATTAACTCAATTAAAACATTCGACATAATTGTCTAAGAACACCTACATTTTAAATACACTTTCGGTGCTCATATTATACTCGTAGAATGTTGAAATACATAAATATCTCGATATTAAAAGTATTGCTCTTTGGCTCTGGAGCCTTTATGAGACCAATTTACATGCTACATTGTTATCTATAATTTAATTTGTTCAAGACAACATTGCATAAATACATAAACACTTAGATAACTGTTATTGAAAAAGAATAAAAATAAAGTGTTTAGAATCCGTTCACTTCAAGTTAAATTGACTTCCTGATGCCAAGCATCTATCGATAAAACTTTTAACGAGTTTCGAATGCGTGTCAATGATTTACAATGCCAACAAAAAGGCATTTACGTCTCAAGTAAATTACTTATTTCGTGTTCTCATTTTGAATATTGCTTAAAACTAATATATTGCAATTGATCGATTGGCAACAACAATAATGAATTTAAAATGCATCGGGACACGTAAAAGACGAGACAACCATAACGAAGCACAAGGCAACTAACTGTAATGTTTACTTTATTCAATAATTTAAGTGACCAATTTTTGTATCCATTTCCATTACATCCATTAAAGTCTATAAAAGTCCACTGCTGAACATAGGCCTCCCACAAAGATTTCTTCATAGGGAGCATTTTGCCATAGTTGCCAAGCTTGGCAGGCGGTTTGGCACCCGCAGTTTATTTTAATATTATTCTAAACCAGTGCTTAACTACAATCCCACCTGATGGTAAGTGGTGATGTAGCCTAAGATGGTGAGGCGCACTGACTTAACAAAAACCTATTCACAGTTTTTTATTATTTTCAGTTGTTATCAGGAACATGGTGCAACCCATCCCCTGTTTCAGTTTCCCCCAGTCACCTCTTACGACACCCACGGGACGATAGGTATAAAGTAGATGTGTATTTAATTTTGTATTTTGATAATATTTTACCTTACAAGTGTATCTAAATATATGTTTCAAATTTCGGTCGCTCAAGTACTTCATTTAATAGCAAAAAGGGATGTAGGACCGCTTAATAACGAAATTTGCTCTTACGAACAATAATTGGCGGTATTTGAAACTTCAATCTATAAACTTGTGTGTATGGGTGGGAGTTTAAAAATGTATATTTATAAGGCTAATAAGACAAGGTGATTGAGTTGCGAATTTTCTGTTACTTTACATCAATACACGGTGGCAAGCTTTATATGTACTTATTATAGCAAGTGTGACAAACAAGTACCCATTCCAACTGATAGTAGGTGGATACTTTGCCCCATAGATATCTACGTCTTTCCTCCTTTAAGAAACAAAATCCAGTTACGTTGTCACTCCTGAGGACTAAGATGGTACGCTTCGTTTCCAGTAAACAGGGCCTCTACACTCACCATACGAAATACAGCAGCTTTAAGTTGCTATGTTACGCTCATCTATTCTGTGAGAGCGTCCTTTCCCAGTAGAATTGCCACATTCGTGCTACAACTATAATAATATCTGCAGCATTGCTATAACATATGTGCCACTAAGTACCACTTCCGCTATATAATATGATTTATGTCAATTTCTGAGTCAACAGCGAAATCTAACAAAATACTAATTATATAACACGCCAAATATATTTCAGTATTATTACACCAATACTTCTTAAAAGCTGTCGATCTTACCGAATTCAAAACTAATCAAAAGTTACCACTAAGGATTAATTAATGTTATAAATTGACTCCATCGACATTGAAACATATTCTATAGCAGTGGTTCCTAAAGTGTACGTCCTGGTGCGCCGCAAGGTGCTTCTGTTTACCATTCTCCGGAAACTAAGCTTAGGTGTTTGCGGGTACAAAATAAACTACATTTTCAGCTGTAGCTGTAAATATAGAGCAAATGTCGCTGAAAGATCAATGTGGAGCAAGAAATGGGAGTAGCGGTCTCAAGCCTCATGGCAAGCTGTGAAAAAATGTGTGGAGATCACCAAGCTCACACGTGACATTGTCTAAGTTGCCAATGTATTTTATTTATTATTTTTTTAAAAATAATAAATGCATTTTTGTGTGTCTGTATAAATATAAAACTTTAGTTGAATGTTTTAATTTTTGTGCCTACCTACCAAGTATCGTTGTACCCTATTTAGACTACAAAGACTACATACTAAATATGTAAGTGCGCCGCGAACTGAAAAAGTTTGGGAATCCCTGGTCTATTACTTCAGAGTTAACGAGAGAAGTTTAATTACAGGCAAAACGCACAGGCTTATGGCGGCCTATTATTTAAGTACAGATTGTTATTACTCCAATACTCATTTATCTGTCAGCTATTGAAATCTTACGACGAGAGACTTTCTGTCCTTTATTTGCTCTTATTTAATCAAGAGATTCGCTTTTAATCATTTATAATCGTAAATTAGCAAATCATTTTTCAAAATTGTTTGTACCTATAGAAAAATTATTCTCCAATTTTTTTTAACTTATCTATATTTTGAAATTGAAGTGTCTGCCTGTAATCTATACATATACCCAAATAAAACTGAAGCACAGTATAAATATGAACAGTACGGAAATTAAACCTAGTTGAGGACATAATTACATACGCTCCATTGAAGCAATAGGGTTGTAACTTTTAATGTTTTTGATATTGTTTTTTTTTACATTTTTGTTCTCTAGTGATCGAATCGAATTTAAATAACTAGCTTATAAATATAATTTAAATAGGTATTCTCATCGCGTCGGGTAATCTGTGCAAAAGAGGATACGGACACGGAAAACAATTTAATATTAACACACAACAACTTGTAGAACTACGAGTATAGATCTTTAACTTTGTCATTACGGCGTAACCTTTTACAAGCTTAGGCGAGAGCCCACGCGAGCCGCGGTTGGACGAAAATATACCTGTATGCTTCATCATTACAAGTTATTTACAAAAAAATATTTTCGTCTGCTACGACAAGTTCGGAATTCTTTATTATTGAATTTAACCGTGTAAAAATTCTCATTCTAATGAACAGGCTTTTTTTTTAAATAAACTGTTGGAAAACAAGGACAGGGTACTATAAAACCTATTTTGTTTATTTTTTTGTAAATTAGATCAGCAAATTTACAGTTTATATGTTCTTTTTTAAAGCAACAACGAAAAATCAGTCTCAACACCCTCGAAAACCATGAAAACCCATGACGAAAAAAAATAATACCTATTGCAGCCGTCATCTTGGATTTACATTTCTACAGCACTATCGGCTTCAACATACTCAAAAACTATGAAAATGACACCCATGACGAAAAAATTGATACCTATAGCAGCCACCATCTTGGATTTACGTTTCGACAGTAGGCCTTCGATCGGGTCTGGCATAAAGCCCTTCTTTCGAAGCTTCCTTCCTATGGGCTTCCCGAGAAATTGTGCAAATGGATCACCAGTTTCCTTGCTGATCGGAGCATCAAGGTCGTAATAGACGGTTCAGGCTCTGATTTCAAGCCTTTCAATGCTGGTATTCCACAAGGCTGCGTGCTATCACCAACGCTGTTTCTCCTGGTTATCAATGATATGTTGCAAACTAGTAACATTCATTACCATGCAGACGACAGCATTGGTGATGCCTTATATACCGGCCGTACGAATATTTCTCGGGAAAACGTCGCCGAGTACCGGGACAACCTTGTCTGAAGTCGAGTCTTTGCTGAACAAAGTCTCGGATTGGGGGCGACTAAATTTAGTCCAGTTCAATCCCCAGAAGACACAAGTTTGCGCGTTTACCGCTGAAAAGAACCTCTTTGTCGTATTTCCTCAGTTTCATGGCACTCCCCTTGCTGCCTCAGCTAGCATCGGAATCCTCGGCGTCGACATATCGAATTGTGTGCAGTTTCTTGGTCACTTGGAAGGGAAAAGCTTGGCGTGCTCAGCAGAGCGAGACAGTATTTCATGCCGGCACATCGCTTGCAACATTACAAAGCGCAAATCCGGCCTCACATGGAATACTGTTCTCATCTCTGGGCCGGGGCACCCCAGTGCCAGCTCCTTCCACTAGACCGCATCTAGCGCAGAGCGGTTCGAATCGTCGAAGACCGAGTTCTTTTTGATCGGCTCGATACACTGGCACTGCGTAGAGATGTTGCATCTCTTTGCGTATTTTATCGCATTTTCCACGGGGAGTACTCTGAGGAATTGTTCGGACTAATTCCAGCCGCTCAATTTCACCATCGCATATCGCGACAAAACTTGCGATACCATCCATGCCACCTGGATGATTGGCAGTCCACGACTGTGCGATTTAGAAGATGTTTCCTTCCTCGCACAACTTCTTTGAGGAATCGATTACCACCAACGATTTTTCCGGACTGATACGACTTAGGGACCTTCAAGAAAAGAGCTTACTACTTTTTAAAATGCCGGCAACCCATCTGCAATTCCCCTGGTGTTGCGGTTGTTCCTGGGCAGTGGTAGTCACTTACCATCAGGTGATCCGCATGCTCGTTTGCCCCCTCTCCTATAAAAAAAACTATCGGCTTCAACACCCTCGAAAGCCATCAAAATGACAAAAAAATTGATACCTATTGCAGTTACCATCCTGGATTTACATATTGTCAGCACTATCGGCTTCTACACCCTCGAAAACCATGAAAATGACACCCATGACGAAAATATTGATACCTATTGCAGCCGCCATCTTGAATTTTGCCAGCACTCAACTTCAACGAGGCTTCAACATTCTCGAAAACCATGAATATGACACCCTTGACGAATAATATTTTATACTTGTGAGAGCCATGCTGCAGCTGTATTAGTAATATAGTTGTAGCACGAATGGGTCGGTTAGACCTGTGAAGGACCACGCTCTCACAGAATACCAGCGTAAAATAGAGCAGTTTAACACTGCTGTGTTTCGTATGGTGAGTGTAGAGAACTGAAGACCCTTTTTACTGGAAAAGAGGCATTCCATCTTAGTCCTCACGGGTGATAACGCATCTGCAGTTTGATTAGCAATCGAGGATAAATGGGCCATCGTCTATGGGCCACAGCAACCACTTACCATCAGGTGGACTGTGTGCTCGTTTGTCACCCGATCCTATAAAAAAATTGATACCTATTGCAGCCGCCATCTTGGATTTACATTTCGACAGCACTATCGGCTTCAACACCCTCGAAACCCATGAAAATGGCACTAATGGCGAAAAAAATGGTATACCAATTGCAGCCGCCATCTTGGATTTATTTTTTGTTACCACTATTACACTATCAGCTTTAAATAGCTTCAAAACCGCCGCATTCTGGATTTACAAATAAGTTCACGAATTCATTATGTTCGCTCACACGAACTTATAATTCGATAACGATTATGACAATGACAGTAAAAATCATTCTTACCTTGACCAAAATGAGCAGGAAGCTTAAAACACATTAGCTCCGGTTTTGATGAAGCCGAGTTCAAACAGCCGTAACTACGCAATACGTTCGTGGCATTGTTAAAATTTCTTGACGCGACACTCGCTACTGAGAGCACCGCGACGAGCGCTTTGAAGTCTCGTCGTTGCGCATGTGTGTGTGAGTGTGCCGTTTCGAGCGTTTGTAGGTAGTTTCCGTACTGTTCCTACTATATATTTATATTATGACTGAAGTGCCTACCTGTGATATTATTTTTATAGAAGTGGGGGCAAACGTGCATGCGGCTCACCGAATGGTATGTGACTACCGCCGCCTATGAACAACTGCAACACCAGGGGAATCGCAGTTGCGTTGCCGGCCTCCATTAAAGCATCCTCCGGTAAACATTTAAATTGTAGTGTCTGTCTGTAATATCAAAATAACTAGTTAAATTAACCTCAAGGGTTGCTAATAAGACATGAATGTTCACTTTTGAAAATTTTGTCTGTCTACCTGTCTGTCTATCCGTCCGGGCTAATCTTCGGATTAGATGAACTGTTTGTGATGAAACTTCACGAATAGATAGAGCTATTCCAGGAATGATTTAGTCTATATTTTATCCGAAGAAGATATTTTTATATATTTTTTATATAAAACTGAGATAATAAGGAAAAAACTGGGCTGAGTAAAAACGGGGTTTTTAATAATTCAAAAACATGGTTACGAGTAGTTTTCTTTTAAGTCTAATAACTCTTCTCTAATAAACTCTACAAATAATGATACTCGTAATATGATTCATTAAGACGGACAAAACTAAATTATAAAGGTTCCTAGACCTTGACAACGTAAGCCTCAGAAGACGTTAATGGTCGTAACCCTTTTCAAAGCCACACATAGTACGTAAACCTTTTACTTTAAGTCTGAATTCGGTATGTTTTATATGAAAATTTAAAAAATATTGGATGTATATTTGCATAAATAATATCACACTTATTTGTTATTCAAGTAATGTTTCCGGTTATGAGAGACTACTTCAAAGCGTACGTCTTTCTACTGAATATGAAAATTCTACGCTTGCAATAATAAACCATGTATTTGAAATATTTGTTTTCTTTTAATGCAAGAGTTATTTAACAATGTACACGCCTTGCGATTTACATTCTTCTTAAAATGTAAGTAAAGAAATTATATTTTCCTTTTTAAATATTAATTTTTACATTGCTCTCACACTAAATAAGGTCTTATCATAATACCAAAATACTCGGAAAACATTATTTATGCGAGCAATTCTCAATGCAATATAAAAATACCTACATTTAACTTCTTGTAAGTTAAATGTAGGTACTAACATTCGCGCAAGTGCAAGTCACAAGTTGACTAAGATTTAGCGCAATTTGATGAACGATATGGCAGGACATGTAATGCGAACAAACAAACATTAATTTATATATATATAAATAAGTTAATTTCCATATAAACTCTGAAAAAGTAATTAACTCAAATTTAAACGTTACGTTTAACTCTGCGTTAATTGCTGTTTTCGAGTCATAACGAATCGTCTCGTACGCAGACTCTATGATTTCCAATCTCTCAAACAAGCCGGTTTCCGAAAAGACTTTAGTAACATCATCATCATCATCATCATCATCATTACAGCTCTTCACAAGTCCACTGCTGAATATAGGCCTCTCCCAAGGAGCCTCCCACAAATCACGGTCCTGAGCCACCTGGTCCACCAGGTCGTCACTCCACGTAGTGAGGAGAGGCCCTACACTTCGTCCTCCGGCACGAGGCTGCCACTCGAGAAACTTTTTTCGCCATCGTTCAGTCAGTGGCCGGCCCATTGCCACTTCAGCTTACTAATCCGTTGCGCTATGTCGGTAACTCTAGTTCTACTGCGGATAACCTCATTTCTAAGTTTATCACGCAGAGAAACCCCGAGCATAGCCCTCTCCATAGCTCGCTGAGCGACCTTGAGCTTCCTAATACGGCCAGCAGTGAAGGCCCACGTTTCAGTTCCATAGATCATCACTGGCAACACACACTAGTTATACAGTCTAGTTTTCATGTTTTGAGGTATACCTGACGAAATGATATGCCGTAATTTCCCGAACGCTGCCCAGCCGAGCTGAAACCGTCGATTGACTTCTCGGTCAAAGTTGGACTTACCTATTTGGACTATTTGTCCCAGCTAAACATACTCGTCAACAACTTCGGTCTTAGTGCTCCCAACCACTACCGGCATAGGTGTGACATGGACGTTATACATGATCTTTGTTTCGTCCAAGTTCATCTTAAGACCTATCTATCCGTTGGAAGGCACTATTGAGGTCATTAAGCATATAAGGACTATATCGTCGGCAAATCGAAGGTGAGTGATATACTAGCCATTGATATTAATACCGTATACTTTCCAGTACAGTAGGTTGAAAACGTCTCCCAATGCAGCGGTGAAGAGTTTGGGGGATATAACGTCACCCTGTCTTACACCTCTTTGCAGTTGGATGGTTTTCGTACTCTGGTTCTTTACTCGGATAACCATCGTAGCCCTACTGTAACACTTCAGCACATCGACATACCGACAGTCACCTCCCAAATTTCGGCGAAATCAAAGGCTTTCAGAAGCTTCGCTGTAATTCAATCCTCGCCTGGGGCCTTGCCGTTTTTAAGGTGCTGGAGAGTCATTCTAATCTCACTCAGACTGAAGTTCGGAATATCATTGGAATAGTGTCAGATAATACTTGCTCTTGGATCGTTACTCACACTTGCGTGTGGCTCCAACTATGATGTGTATAGCTGCCCTAGAACCTCCTAATCTCACTCACAATCTCAGTTGTCGCGGAAATGACGACCAGAATCGGTCTTCAGCTTCGACAGTGGGCTTTTTCTGGTAGACAGATCTATAGCAAAGACTTTGGAGCCCAGGTTCCTCTCGATCGCTTCTTCAATACGAGCCGAATTGAAGTTGCGTAAATTCCGCCGCATTCATTTGGAGATCTTTTGTGTAGAGAGTTTTTGTGTTCCTCTGCGGCTGGTCTTGCAAGACTTAGCTCCGACCGCATGGACAGTTTCCACGAGCTTGTCATTCATATCGTCCACTGCATTGCAATGTTCTAGACACTGAAAACGGTTTTGTATCTCGAGCTGAAAGGTTTCGGGACTTTGAATTAGAGCATGAGGGGACGTATTGTTGACTTCATTAGACGTGACCTCTTTAACTTAAGGTTTAGGTTTAGTGTGCCTCTCACCATTCGGTGATCGCTGCCGGTTTTCACCCTCGCGATCACTGAGACATCACTGAACAGTTATCGTCTGGTCGTCATAATGAAGTCAATCTAATTTTTTGTCAAACCGTCTGGATTCGACCAGGTCCACTTCATGTGGGGCCTCTTCTGGAAGAAATTTTAATGATAAAAAATCCCTCCTCCTCCATAAATTCTGCCAGCTGCTGGCCCTTTGGGTTCCGTTGCCCTATTACAAATTGCCCTACCTTCAGCTCACCGTTCTCTCTTGTGCCTAGTTTTGCGTTGAAGTCTCCCATTAACATCGTATAGTGAGTTTTGGAGGAATGCATAGCTCTAGATATATCCTCATACATTCCTTACACCTACTCATCGGGATTTGTCGAGGTTGGTGCGTAAACCTGTATGACCTTTAGCGAATACCGTTTAGTAATTCTGTGTATAAGGTACTCAACCCTCGTCGACACACTCTCAATCTTTACAACGTTGTTAACGAGAGACTTGTTGACGATAAATCCGACACTCTTTGGGATAGATGGTCGCCATCCCGGTGATAGAACAAATTGCCGGATTCGAGGATTACCGTGTCCTCCCCCTCTCTTTGGATCTCGGATAAATCCTATTATAATCCAGCGCAACTTGCCGATCTCTTTTTCACCTCCAGGATCTTCGCGTCCGTCCTCAGGGTGCGAGCGTTATTTGTTGCCAGGTTGAGTCGTCTTAGCAGAGATGTGTAAAACAGGGTGACGTTATATTCCCGAAACTATTCACCGCTGCATTGAAAGACGTTTTCAAGCTACAGGACTGGAAAGGACACGGTATTAACGTCAATGGCCAGTACATTACTCACATTCAATTTTCCGATGATATATCCTTTATTGATTTGGCATTGAGATTATGGCAGAATCGCTGGAGGACCTAAGCACTATGCTAGATGATTTCAATAGTGCCTCCCAACGGATAGGTCTTATAATGAACATTGACAAAACAAAGATCATGTGTAATGTCCACGTCACACCTATGCCGGTAGTGGTTGGGGGCACTAAGATCGAAGTTGTTGACGAGTATGTTTAGCTGGGACAAATAGTCCGACTAGGTCAGTCCAACTTCGATTGAGAGATCAATCAACGGATTCAACTTGGCTGAGCAGCGTTCGGGTAATTACGACACATCACGTTAAGTATACCTCAAATCTTGGAAACGAGATTGTGCTACCAGTGTGTGTTGCTAGTGATGACTTATGGACCTGAGACGTGGTTCTTCGCTGCTGGCAGTATGAGGAAGCTCAAAGTCGCTCAGCGAGCTATGAAGAGGGCTATGCTCGGGGTTTCTTTGCGCGATAAACTTAGAAATGAGGATATCCGCAGTAGAATTAAAATATAAACAATTTTTATATGCAAGTCTTTATTTTTTATTTAACGTTTATATTAGTAAAAAAACTAAGTCTTATTTTAATGAAGACAAGAAATATATTAAGTAATTTATCATTTTATGCAAAAGCTATCAAAACTATTATTATAAACTATTATACGTTAAAACTATTTTTACAGATTTTATCGGGCTTCATTTACTTAGTTTTAATTCCAGAAGTTTCGGCTGCTCTACTTCACCTATGGTCACGGGGCGGACTGTGATGCTTGACGTCCCGAAGTCATTTATAACCCGGCTACTTTCAGTTTTTGAATATTAATTTTTGGTTCGATCTACGCAGAACCCACTTGGCTGGGCCGAGGTGGTTGCTCCAAGCGGGCTTGTCGAGCCCACAAAAGATAGATGGAGGGGTGTCCTCTCTTCCTAACCAATGAATCGTAATTAAAATCACGAGAGAACAGGAGTGTTGGTTGATCAGATCTTCAAAATAGAAAATAAATAGAAATGTTATAACGAAGCTATTAAACGTTATTAATGTTACAATAATTTTCCACAAATTTTATAATTATTGAAGAAATTGCTACCACTTCTTAGCACCGTCACCCTTCAAATATTACACGCGTGGAGCACAGGCGTGCCCTTTTCACTGTCCCGTGTACTACATATAGTTCATTGCTATTGTTTTTTTATTGTGTGTGAAAATCAGGCAGTGAAATTACCAATAGCAACAGCTATCGAAGGCGGCCAGTTTGTCATTGCATTATTCACGCAGTAATAATTTGCAAAAATATATGCCAGGGACACGCCTGTGTCTCGCGCGAGTATTGGAGTGTACAGTCAAATTAGAAGGACTCACAATCAATTTTATTTCTTGATAAAATTGCTTACATAGGCTGCACTAAAAGTATCGGGAATGGAATATTTCCACTGTTCCTGTCATATTAAAATCTTTTTAATTGAAAAGTCCTTGGTTTTAAAAATCGAATACCATTTATTTATTTAAAAAAATATTCTCGGTCTTGTCACAAGGTCTTGTCAAACTTGTTTAGTCGTTGAGAAAATGGAATTGACTAGAGGAAATTCAAGAGCGATGATTTATTATGAATTTCGAAGTGGTTTAACACAAAAACAGTGTGTTGACCGTATGATTTCTGTATTTGGTGATGAAGCCCCATCCAAAACCACAATTTATCGCTGATTTGCTGGACGTGTCAAGCTCAGTGATGATCCCCGTCAAGGTCGTTCAAAAACTGCAGTCACCCAAGAAAACGTTGATGCTGTGCATAAGCTGATTGAGGAAGATCGACACGTGACATACCGCGAAATTCAGGCAACTTTAGACATTGGCATGAGTCAAATACAAATAATCTTGCATGAACAATTAGGTGTAAAAAAGTTGTTTTCCCGGTGGATACCGCATTCGCTCTGTGAAGAGCAAAAAGCGGCTTGCGTTACTTGGTGCGTCAGAACTCTCGAAAGATTGCACGCAGGATCTTCAAATGCTGTATACAACATCGTATCAGGTGACGAATCCTGGACATATACGTACGAACCCGAAACAAAAAACCAGTCACGAGTTTGGGTGTTCGAAAATGAGTTAAAGCTAACAAAAATTGTTCGTTCACGGAGTGTTGCAAAAAAAAAACTGGTGGCCACGTTTGTCTCCAAAACCGGCCATGTTACGACTATTCCTCTTGAGGGACAAAGAACGTTTAATGCAGAATGGTACTTATGCTAGCATTTGTTTGCCACAGGTCGTTTCTGAACTCCGTAAAGAGAACTGCAACCGCCACATCATCCTCCATCACGACAATGCGAGTTCTCACACCGCACACAGAACAAAAGAGTTTTTAGAGCAAGAAAACATAGAATTATTAGACCATCCGCCGTACAGCCCCGACCTAAGCCCTAATGATTTCTATACTTTCCCGAAAATAAAGAATAAATTGCGTGGACAGAGATTTTCATCACCTGAAGAAGCTGTGGACGCCTACAAAACGGCCATTTTGGAGACCCCAACTTCCGAATGGAATGGTTGTTTCAATGATTGGTTCCATCGTATAGAAAAACATGTCAAATTTCGCGGAGAATACTTCGAAAAGCAATAAATACATTTTTAAATAGTAATGTTGTGTCACTTCCTTGATTCCCGAAATTTTCCTCGAATGTGCCTTGAATAGTGGCGTAAGGGAATTCACTACTCTTCATCTTCCCGTGTATGTCATAAGAGGCGACAGAGGGAGAGAAAACAGGAGATGGACAGCAACATCTTCCTAATAACAACTAAAAAATAAGAATTGAGATTGCCATCCCGCCTGCCAAGTATGGCAACTATGGCCAATATTCCTCTTGAGAGTCAATGTATGGAGACCTATGTTTGGTAGGGAAATTTTGATAGGCTATAATGGTAACGGTACCCCTAAATTAACACCGATTTTATCAAAAAACAATTATTAAAATCCATTCAGAATGGGCGAAGCGATATCGCGTAACATTTACACAAACATACAAAAAAGAACATGAAGTCGTATTGCGAAAGGAGGGGGATTCCATTTTAGACGTAGGTTAAAAATTATTAATTTATTTAGTAAAAGTATTTATCAACATTGACTCCGCCTTTGTAGCGTTGGTGTGAAACATTTTGTATCAAAAAGCGTTCACGTTTGACTGGTGTGATTAAGTGGAATTTCACTAATGTGTTTTTATATTTGTGGCATCGCTAAAAAGAACACATAAATCGCAATAACACATTTTAAACAAAATTCAAAACAACGAGTGTCTATGTTCAACGCGTACGTTTTTTACGTTATGTTCACCCATAATTTCTCAGTAATAAGTAAACGGATTTAAAATCTAATTGGTTTATTAAATAAGGTCAGGGTTATCGGTTGTTGCGGTTCCATATAGATTTTCAAATCTCTTATTTCTTAAGAAAAAAAATTTTTTTTATAGGATAGTGTGACAAACGAGCACACAGTCCACCTGATGGTAAGTGGTTGCTGTGACCTGTAGACATCCAGATCTATCCTCATTAAAGTATCAAAATGCAGATGCGTTGTCTGCGACTGTGACTGAGATGGCATGCCTCTTTTCCAGTAAAAAGGGTCTCTGGTTCTCTACACTCACAATACGAAACACAGCAGTGTTAATCTGCTATTTTACGCTGGTATTCTGTGAGAGCGTGGTCCTTCCCCGGTCGAGCCGACCCATTCGTGCTACAACTATACTACTAATATAAAACTACCATGTACAAAAATCCATATAGAATAATTGTAGGGCATGAAGATTTTAATATAACTATTTATACAATATTCTAGCTATTACCTTGAACATGTACCACTCAAAAATAATTAAAGTTAAAAAAAAGCACTAAATAAATAATAATTTCCACGTAATGGGTTCTGTAGTCGGGGCTATACGTCTTCGGTATGCTCTCTGAGCACCACCTTGAAGCTGTTATGAAGCAGTTATTTTTGTTTATTAAATATACTGACGTATATAATGCGTAGTTTATCGGAAATCCATAATAAAATCAATGGAACCACGGGCATAATATCTTGTAGTTTTTGTCACTATTGTAGAAATTGTTTCATCATTTTCATTAACTGTGCATGCGGCTCAATTCAGGAGAATTATAGGTCACCGGTGTTTTAAGCTCTTTTTGAGTAAGTAAAATATTTGATTCATAAAAACAAAATAAAAAACTTTTAGGTATGAAAATCTACTTTAAACTATTAGCCAAACGATGGTAAAGAAGCAGCAACCTGTTTGAGATCAACCTCACACGAATACAGTGTAGTGTTATGCTACTTACATATCATTTTACATTATTTTAAATTCATTTTTCCATTCTGTTTCGATTTTCTGCATTCACCTCAAAACTGTATATTTTACATCGCCTTTATTTCCATAGGATCCTGTAACGATTTAAACCATAAGAACACAATAGCAAATCATTTCTACTTCGTATATTCACATTATCAGCACTTTTAAATTGGTGTCAATGGAGTCTACCTTTTTTCGATCTTTTATTTAGTTTTCCGTAACTCTGCAATTTCGGGCTTTGTGCGTGCAGTTGCGCTACCTTTTTTCCTATATCAATAATATCTCATTTTTCACGTAAATCTTGCCGTTTTTCTATTACAAGCCTAAAACCAAAATTAGACATGTTTTGACATCGTTGTTTATTTGGTCGCTATGACAATTATATTCAAATTTGCTACCGGTCTGTTGCTTCTATTTCGATAATTCTACATAAATACTCTTTCCTCTTGACCATTTACAAAAAATTTGCGTTTAATTTAAATAATTTTTCCGTTCTCTTTAGAAAGGTATAAAAGCCGAACAATCGGTGAAGAAATTCAGTCTCGCTTCAGTTCTCGAGTTCGAAGCATCTCCTAAAGGCCTTATCCCGGGGCCGCACTGCCCCGGGATCCTGCAAGCCTCTGTCCTGCCTGAAGCCACTGGACTCTACGAACCTCTGCTCTACCTGAAGTCGCCGGATCCTACAAGCCTTTGCTCTGCCTGAAGTCGCCGGGATCCTACAAGCCTTTGCTCTGCCTGAAGTCGCCGGGATCCTACAAGTCTCTGCTCTACCTGAAGTCGCCGGAACCTGCAAACCTCTGTCCCGCCTGAAGTCACTGGAACCTGCAAACCTCTGTCCCGCCTGCAGTCACCGGATCCTGCAGGCCTCTGTGCTGTCTGAAGTCGCTGAGGATCCTGCAAGCCCCTGTCTGGCTTGAAATCGCCGGATCCTGCAATCACCGCATTCACCTGAGGTCGTCGCCTAGAGACGCCCACGCCTTCTCACCTACGCCGTGCGTGCTCGTTCCAGGCGCTGAGAGCACACTTTGGATCTTTAGACTCAGCTTCGACACTAATCTCTTTTTTTATTACCTTTTTTAAATAATTTGTAAATCACGTCATCCATCCTCATCTTTATACTCCATTTTTGTTATATAAAATTGTAAATATCTTTTAAATCTTGAATATATTATTTGTTTTTGTTCTATTTTTGTTGTTTTGCTGTTACTAGGTTAGGTTCTCTTTTGTATTTAATTGTCGCTTCACGACAACAGCCAATAATGTTAATAACTCCCCTAAACGCAAAATTATCACATATAGTTCCCTCAACTCGCTTCAATTCCCTTTTTATTGCCAAAACTGCGCGGCACCGTAAGAATATGGAAAGAGGTTTTTCAATCAACCGGAGACACGTACAGTTTTTTTTTCTTATAGGATAGGGTGACAAACGAGCACACAGTCCACCTGAGTAAGTGGTTGCTGTGACCCATAGACATCTACATTTATCCTCAAAAAAGAATCAAAATGCAGATGCGTTGTCACCCGTGAGGACAAAGTTGGAATGCCTCTTTTCCAGTAAAAAGGGTCTCCGGTTCTCTACACTCACCATACGAAAACGTATTCTGTGAGAGCGTGGTCCTTCCCCGGTCGATCCGACCCATTCGTGCTGCAACTATACTACTAATATAGCTGCAGCATGGCTCTACCACGATGAAAACTGCACTGGATTCTAACGGAAGCTTTTACCATGAGATCATTCTATCACGTGTTACATGGAGATGGCGGCACGTTGCAGAGCATATGAAAATCTGTCACATTTACAGCACATTCACATTTACATTGAAGCGATAGAAGTTGTACTGGAACGCGAATCTGAGACTCAAAAGACGTGCGTTCGAATACATTATCTAACTCCTGTAGTGGGCAAATTCTTAAAACATTTTGAGATCAGTTAACGAGGCAGTGATCATCAAATTTTAAATAACACTCGCCTCTCTTTTATTATTAGTTTATTTTATCACATTTACATATTATCATAAAACTATATTTAATGATTCATATAATTTATATTGAGTTTTATTAGAAATTAGCATGTTTACTATATTTGACATGATAAAAATGATGAAATCTATCAAAAATACAATGGTGGCGCATGCAGTTTTAAATTGGACGAACGTCATCATCATTATCAAACACATCAACATCACAGCCCTTCGTAACTCCACTGCTGAACATGGTTCTACCCTACCTTCC
Source organism: Parnassius mnemosyne (assembly GCA_963668995.1). Classification (NCBI taxonomy): domain Eukaryota; kingdom Metazoa; phylum Arthropoda; class Insecta; order Lepidoptera; family Papilionidae; genus Parnassius; species Parnassius mnemosyne. The sequence continues at coordinate 57,716,975 of CAVLGL010000104.1, read as the reverse complement.
CTATTCAAGGAATGCCACAAAGCACGGTCCTGAGCCACCTGCGTCCATCAACTTTCTGCAGGTCTTACCAGTTCATCACTGCACCTAGTGGGAGCCGCCCTACACTTCTTTTACGTGTACAAGGCTGCTGAAGAAAGGTTATCGAGTTATAGCCATTCTTCTCCATTGTTTGTCGATTCTTCCAGCTATTGCCGGCCCATTGCCACTTCAGCTTACCCGTTGTACTCCGTACTCCGTTGGGCTGCTCCGGTTACTCCGGTTCTTTTTTTCAAATTGAAATTGAAATTTATTTATTTGTGAAATGTAAAGAGACAGAATAGATCTTTAAAAAAATGATGTTCGCTGCATTCAACATAATACAAAATATTATAGTTACAATTAAATCTACTTCATTTCTACATTTTAATTATTTCATTATATTATAATTATATAAATTAGGATTTTAGTATTGAAGAAATTTCAATATCAGCGTTTGTAATGCACGAGCGTAAAACTATTTGTGATAGTTCGGGATTTAAAATACCTTTAAAATGAACTTTAATATCCTTAAGAACTCGACTTAAAGTACTGTTCTCTCAAGTACCTTGTAAGTCGTTTGTACGTTTCTTGCAATGGTTCAAGTTACTTCTGAATAGCTCAACTTAATGTTCTGCAAACTACATCTACTCTTTATGAAAAATGTTTAAGTGGGTGAGATGAAATTTAAAATAAACCTGTTTAAAATATATTAACATTTTCACTGTCCGGTTGTCAGACAGAATAGTAAGAGAATAGCAATGACCTATATGTAGTGTACGGGACAGCGATAGGGTTAAGCTAGACTAGCCCTGCCGATCGGAAGCCGAACGTCGACGATTCGAACCGCTTAACGCTGAATGCGGACAAGTGGAACGAGCTGGCTCTATGGAGCCCCTGCCTATAGATGAGAACATTGTTCCATGTGAAGACGAACCTGCGCCTTGTAAAGTTGCAAGAGGTGTGCCAGCATGAAATACTGTCCCGCTCTCCTGAGCATGCCAAGCTTTTTAGAGACCAATTTGGCCTTCTCTTCCAAGTGACCACGAAACTGCACGTTACTCGATATGTCAACACAGAGGATTCCGATACTGGCTGAGACAACATGGGGAGTACCTTGAAACTGAGGAGATACGACAAAGGGGTTCCTTTAAGCGGTAAACGCGCAAACTTCTGGGGATTGAACTGGACTAGATTTAGTCGCCCCAGTCCGAGACTTTGTTTAACAAAGTCTCGACTTTAGACACAAATTTGTTCCGGTACTCGGTGACATTTTCTCTACTACGATCTTGATGCCCCGATCTGCAAGAAAACTGGTCATCCAATTGTAAAATTTCTCGGGAAGCCCATAGGAAGGCAGTTTTGAAAGAAGCGCTTTGTGCTACACCCGATCGAAGGTCTTCGCTATGTCCAAACTAATGCTCAACGCCTCACCCTTGGACTTCACTGCCTCCGCCCGTCTATGAGCTAGGTCGGTTTACAGAACTTTATTAACTCATAGAAGAACATAGTTCACTTATAATGAGCTTATAAACTATTTTACAAAAAATTAAGTATAATTTTTAAACATGTCCAACACATTGCACTTTTTCAGTAGTGAACGCGTTAAAAAATATTATCGTAAATGTACTGCTTCAATTTTGATTTAAAAAGGCCAAATGAGTCGCACTCTTTTATATCATTACGTAATTTGTTGTATATTTGTGCTCCCTCAAACATTATGTTCCTTTTACCGTGGCTAATTCTTGGTATCGGCAAACAAATCTTATTAGTGTTTCTTAAATGACGTTTGTAAGTACGTTTTGTGAAAGATATTTCGGAGTGAATCTTGTATGTTAAAATTTTTCGTATTAGAATGCAATTTCTCTATAGATATCCCTTGGAAGAGTAGCAAAGCCCTATGTGTGGTGTCCTACATACCAGCTACGTGCGTAGTATGGGCCACGTACGTGCTAGTACGTGCTATGTACGTAATCCTGATAAAACTTTTTTTAAATCCAGTAGGTAAACTAGAAGATCACCAGCTGAGCGACCTCAACGGAAATTGTAATGGCGGTCACTAATCAGCTGGTGATCCTCAAGGTACTGTGTTCTAATTTGTACCCCGGGTAGGAGAGATACGAACTATCAGCCGGAAAGGCCACCTGTGTCTCGGTTAAAAAGAGCAAGGACGGCTATGCCATCTCCAGATGGTAGTGGACGGCGTTAAGGTTTGAATGAAGTCCCCTGAAATTACAAAAATTCACAGAAAGCGTGGCAGGGGTTGCCTTTGATTTATTGCTCCGCTTGCCTTGAGCAGGTTTCGTCTTGAGTGGAAAAAGAGTACGCGGGGCAGCCTGAGCACCCACGCTCAGAAAAAGTAGTGTACCTTGGGCGTGGATGTTTAGCGAGGGATTCTCCAGGTATGCTGTTGCCCTCCTGGGGTCTTCTATTTAATTCAGCTACCATGTCTATGAGGGGGAGGGGACTTGGGCCTTCAGCCACCTGCACGCACCAGGTGAAATGCAGAAGTAAACTTCTACTTCACGCTGGTATTCTGTGAAGCCGTGGTTCGAGCCAGCCCATCCGTGCGACAGCAAAAGCTGCCGCGTGGCTCTACCACTGTTAAAATAATATATATATATTTCTTCTGTTCTGTGCTGTTCTGTATATGTCTTTGTTTAAAATGTATCAAACAAATAGATCCTTCAGGAAGAAGGATTACTTTCATAGTCTCCTCTTACAATACCCATGGGACGACACGTAGTGACGGACTGTCTTACGCCGAAAAATATAACATTAAGTTAAACAAATAAAACCTTGGATAACAAATCATCTATCAATCATCAACACAAAGAACGATTCGAATTAAAAACAAAATTCGAAAGCAAGCCTTTCTGCAGAAAATTGGAGATTTAAATGATTCAAACGAAATTGACTGAATTTAAAAAAAAAATATTGTCTGTGAGTCAAGTGTACTGAAATCAATACTGAATGGAATGGTAGCGGCTTGCTTGTTGCCAATTGGCGGCAGAGAGCCTTTTATGTTTTTGTAACAAAAAAAAACATCGTTCACTTGCTCTATCCTTTTTTATATTTTAAGCCAATTTCGGGCTTTATTCATTCATTAAATAATTTCAAAAAATAATAGAATACAGTACCCACACAATTCAGTGTAATTTCTTTATTTCAGGCATGAAGGACATTAACGTTAACAACTAGATAATGTCCTCTAGACCTAATTTCGTTAACGGCGGCCAGTCTTAACAGAAAATAGCCATCTGCTGAATATCTAAATGGATTTAATCCAATATATTTTATAAAATATTTAAAATATAAATAGGTAGTTACTCAATTAAGTATCTACTTATTTATATTTGATTAACATTATATTAAAAAAGCAATTCCGAAGAAACTGTCCAGGGCAGCACTAAATATTTTTTTCTAAATGTCATAGTTTAAAAATACGACTTTCCGATCTGATTCCTGGGGAAAATTCTTTAACATTATTCGGTAGACTCACATATCAGTGATTATTGGGATTTTGTACATTTTGAATTAAAATCCATCAAAAGGAATGAAGGTGCAGCTTATTCACGTGAACGTGTTATATGAATATTTTGAAATTATTTTAGAATATCATGTTAAAAATTTAGTCAATTTTTGATGGTATCCAGTTTCATGCACTCAACTATTTCATTTTTTATCTTTTACCGCTTTCTTAACAATCATTTTTCGATAGTCCTTGTAACTGCGTATGATAAGAGTAGAGAAGTGGAAACCATTTTACTGGAAACAGGGTATACCATATTAGTCCTTAGGGGTGATAGCGCACCTGCATTTTGATTCTTAACAGATTATAGATATAGATTTATTATATAGGATAGGGTGATAAACTAGCACACAGTCCACCAGTCCAGTAGTAAGTGGTTGTTGTGACTAATAGACATCTACATTTATCCTCAATAAAGAATCAAAATGCAGATACGTCTTCACCCGTGTGAACTAAGATGGAATGCCTGTTTTCCAGTAAAATAGGTCTCCGGCTCTCTACACTCACCATATGAAACACAGCAGTCAGGCAGCCATTTTACGCTAGTAATCTGTGAGAGCATGGTCCTTCCCCGGTCGAGCCAACCCATTCGTGCTACAATTATACTACTAATACAACTACAACTACATAATATACTTACTATCAGGTGTGTTTGTTTGTTATCCTTATTCTATAATAAATGGGAACATCGTTTGCACGCTCAAACAACCTATCACCCTAAACGTCTACACGTATAAATATAATAATAGTGCGGAAGTGTGTGCGCGAACACAAGTGCACGCTCTATTCCCTCACTCTCATAGTCCGATGGGACGGCAATCCGACATGACCGGAGTTGACTTGAAAATTTGCACTCGTATCAAGGAGCCATAACAATACAATTTAATAACTTTATCCTAGTGTCCAGGATAAAATAAAATAATTATCAGGGTCATCACAGCTCTTGATCATCGCGTGTTGTTTTAATTTTTTAAACGTCGTATCCGTATCATACCGTTCATCAGATTGGGCTAAAACTTTGTCAATTTAATACTTGCACTTGCGTGAAGGTTATAGGCATAGTACTTACAGTTTACTTATAGTAGGTGGTGCGCGTATCGTACCAACTTATTTATTTGAAAGTTATATATCATTCAACTTTAATGAATGTATTCCCAATTTAAACATTATAAATCTTCCAAATTTAAAACGATATTTCCACAATTATTTCTTTTGCGGTAGCATCGCACCGGGTACCAGCTGGTTATTAATAAATAATATCCGAGAAAAACTAGATTAAATTGAAGAAAAGTGCTGGTAAGTTTTCACGGCACGGTTCTTTGAACGATGTTATCCGAAGGGCTCTTGTATCTATAAATGTTCCTTTGGTTTTAGAGCCTTGTGGAATATTTAGAGACGATGGCTAGAGACCCGACGGTATGACATTTGTCCCTTGGGAGAGAGATAAGTGTGGGATGCTACTTGCGTAGACACTTTGGCGGCCTTTAATCTCAGGGGTACCTCTTTTAGAGCCGGGGCGGCATCAAATACAGTTGAACTGAGTAAGTGCCGCAAATATGAGTCTCTGGGATGACTACCTATTTGAGTCATTTGCTGTAGAGACTATCGGTCCGTGGTGTCCACGTACGGTGACGTTCCTAAGGGAACTCCATCCGCGACTGGTCGTTGCTGCTGGTGATAAGAGGGCTGGTACTTTTCTCGTTCAAAGGCTTATTATAGCCATTCAACGAGGAAACGCAGCCAGCGTTCTTGGCACGATACCGTGGGGAGTAGGACTGTACGATAACTAAATTACTAATTTTAGTTTTTTTTTTTTAATTATAGTTTTTAATATTGCATATAGTAAAATATTGTATATTATGTTATGTAAATAAATGTATATTTTTAATTGTCACATTATTTCATTAATATGTTTTGTAACATTATTATTATTGCAGTTATCATCTTGCAGTCACGAAAGGAATTTCATTACGTACTTAATTTTCCATGGGAATCAAAGCCTGTTTGTGGTGGAATTTGCATTTCAAACGCGCTTGACGCATATGTGCATTGCCGGCAGTAAACATTACCGCTTTGTGGGGCCAGTTGTGTCCAATGCGAATGTGCTGAAATTTGGTTTTTGCCTGTTTAGAAACTAGCAAACATAGCACATAATTGAAGAGCAGTTCGATCATTAGTGGACTTTTACATCCATCCATCCATTACAGTCTATAAAAGTACACTTTTGAACAAAAGCCTTCTCCAAAGATTGCCTCAAAGATGGATTTTGATATAATATTCGTTGGTTATCTAAAACTGACCTATATGCAGGTTGAACACTTATTATTCACGTATTCACCACAATAATATAATTTTTAACACATTTCACAACAAAAATACGATTAACGACAATTTATAATGAACTAATTAAGTAAAGTACTGCTAGCGAATGCAGATAAAAACCAAAAATTACTCTGGTATTCATCTTCATTCACTTGGAAAAACGATTCAGCTTTATTTTCACATATACATGACAAATGTTGCAAAATTAAATACACTTGCGGTGAAGTAAGGACTTTGATGCATTATTACTTAGAAACAAGCTCCTTTTAGTTAATAATTCAGAGAAATAAAATATTCTAATTGAATCTATTTTACTTGCTCTTGTTTTTTTTATTTTGCTACAAAATTAAAAGCCAACTTCAAAGAACTACAAATTAAAATAGTTTCCACTGCGCTACTAAGGCCGTGGTCCTTGTCCAATAGAGCTGACCCATTAGTGCCGTATCAATAATTTTATTCACTCATTAATTACAGCCTATCAAAGTCCACTACAGTATCTTAGATTGCCTCGTCACATTCATCAGTATGATGGATTTCATATTCCCGTCCGATAAAAAACTGAAGTAACTATTGAACTAACAGTACTGCTGAAGATAAGTGTCCCTTACAGTGGACCTTTGCAACCAACTTAATCATTTCACTGTCCCGTGACTCATATATGAAAATTTCGATTGTTTAACTATTATATCTTTTTCGCGGACCGGGAAGTTGTTAATGTTTTAAAAACCTTTACCTTTAGTCGATCACGTCTGTCATTACAAACTCGAAGAATTTCCTTCCTCTTTCTCCTAACGTCTTGCATTTTAGTTTTTTCTTTTATATCAAGCCAGTAAAACGATTTTTTATAAATAAAATATATCTTACAATACGAATGGCAATAAATCAGTCAATAAAATATCGCTCTTACTGCGAATTTAATGAAGCGCACGTAACTGAAAGTCTAAACTGTTGTTTTACAGCTGATGTATGATTTTCTATTAAAGTAAAATGTGAACTATTAAAATATTAAACAAAATATTAAAAAAAAGGAATCGTGCATTAGCAAAATTATTATTAAGTGAAAATTTAATGCCATAAAATTCATAGAATTTGTTGTGTTTAGTGTATGTGTCATTCGCGTAAATATAAAACATTATTGTTATAATTGTAGAAAAAATAGCATTTAATCGTAGCAAACTGTAACATTTTTGAAATAGTTTCAGAATACTCGCGTTTCATATTTTTCGTGAACTGCTGAATGCACGAGAAGCATACAACAATTGCAAACAACAATGGCGCCGAGTGTAAAATGCAACTGAGAGTATTTCAATGAAATTTTATTCCTTTTTTCTTTATTCGTCGTTTCATATCTTTATTTTATTGTACTATGCCTTCTAGTTAAATTTTGGAAATACACGTAAATCAGGGTTCTATATATATGTAACATGATTATTAGTTTAGACATAATTCGTAGAGCCATGCTGTAGCTATATTATGGTTATGGAAAACACAAATTATTGAAATATAAATACCCTGATACACGTGTGAGTCCAGTTCTCCCATGTTGCTGTCGAGCACTAGTTGTAGCGTGATTTTAAAGATGGCAGTAACACAATACCGACATTCCTCTTAAATATAGTACCAAGAAAATTTTTCAGTAAACACAATACTGTCATCTCTTTTAAACATATTAGAATTGAAGCGTGCGGGATTACCCAACGTTCGTGTTCTCTCACTTTCCCCAATATAACTCCTTAAGAATTTAAAACACGTTTTAAAATAATAATAATAATAATCTTTATTTTCATATATATATCAGTTAACAATATGTCTATTTATAAACTACATAGGAATATTTCATCTTATAACATGAAAAATAGCATCCATTGCCGAACTAGGCCAAAACCTGTATTTCAGCATATGGCGCCACTCCCCAGACATAATAAACATAAATTATTTATTTAAATTATAGAAAACTTACAAAACTTTGTTCTTCATATTACAGATGTGGTATAAAACAAAAAGTAAAATTGAAATTAAAATATATATATATATATATTTATATATGTAAAATGTACCTCTTTTGTATATGGTGCTAGTGTACGTGTGTGTGTGTGGATGTGTGTGAGTGTGAGTGTGGTGTGGTGTGTGAGTGTGAGTGTGGTGTGGTGTGTGTGTGTATGTGTGTGCGCGTGTAAGAGGGTGTGTACAAGGTGAAGAATACAGTTTAATGAATACCTTAAGTTACCTAACAATAGAAATTCGAGCACTGTCCATAATAACTTAGCTCTGCACTGTCAAGAGATCTTCCGTCTCATCATATCCTAGAGTCAGTAACCAAGATGTTATTTTCCTTTTGCATTGCTTTATATGTAGGGAGTAAACTGGAATAATTTTATTAACTTTGTTATACACAAAAGGACCTAAAGCACAGTAAAATCTCCGAACAAATGAAGTATGAAACTGTTTTAGTTCACAAGGTCTGACTATTCTGGAGTTTATACATTTTTGAGGATCAAAAATCACTTCACTGTGTTGTTTCAAGATTATACCTAAGATAAACAGTTGTCTGACGGTAAGGACTTCACAATTATTTTCAAAGAGGAGTTTGGTTGGGAATAAGAAAGGTCGAAAAGTGCTTACTTTGAGTACTGCACGCTGGGCAATTTCTAAGCACTTAATAGTAGAAGCTGGCGCTCCTCCCCAAGAAGTAATGCAGTACGATATCAGTGATTGGCAGAGTGCAAAGTAAATTTGCTTTATGAGTTTATAATCTGCAGTATGTCTAAGTGTTTTAAATATTATTATTAATTTCCGCACTCTTTTGCTTAATAATTCAATATGCGTTTTTAAATTTAAGTGACAATCTAACATTACCCCTAAGTATTTTATTTCATTAGTACGCTCTAATTTAGGACAGGAACATTTATGTTTATCTACAAATTGCAACTGTGAGCCACAAGATGAAATTTATCTCCAAGTCCTTTCAATTTCCGAATAGAAAAAGGAATGTATTTTGTTTTATTGGGATTTAGTGTCAAAAGATTTTCACCCAGCCATCTAGAGACACTGTCAAAAGCATCCTGCGCAGCATCAAAAACTTTCTGCCAGGAAATGGCTGAAATTAATAGAACTGTATCATCAGCATAGGAGATCAGATTACCATTTAAAGGTGTAAATGAACTTAGTTCATTAATGTAAATCAGGAATAGAGTTGGTCCAAGAACGCTGCCCTGTGGAACTCCATAAGATATAGGTGCATATGTGCTAATATATTCTCCAACTGCTGTAGCTTGAACACGATTTGCAAGGTAACTCTTAAAAAGATTCAACTGATTATCTCTTATGCCTATAGACTCAAGCTTATTTAGTAGAATAGGAATCGATACTGTATCAAACGCCTTTGCAATGTCTAGAAATATGGCTAAGCATTTATTATGTTTATCTAAATTCGTAGCAATAAAATTAGTCACTGCATGAACAGCATCTGAAGTAGACTTTGCCTGACGAAAACCAAATTGGTTATCAGAAAGTAACTTACGATTTTCCAAATAACTCACCAGTGATATTAATGAGTTTTTCCAAGATCTTAGATATAGCAGGAAGTAATGATATAGGCCTATAATTTGTGATAAGATCTTCATCACCACCTTTATGTATCGGAATAACTATGGACTTTTTTAAATAATTAGGAAAGACCCCAACTTGTAAACAAAGATTAAAAATAAATGTAAGAGGCGAGACTAAGTAATTTCTGAATTTTTTTAGGAATATGTTTGAAATATTATCCCAACCTGCTGCACAATTATCTTTAAGATTCAGAATTAAACTACTAACTTCAGCAATGTCAGTCTCTAATAAAACAAAAGAATTAATGGAGCCGGAAGCAGGACCCTTAGAAGCGCTAGAAAAATTATGGTTTGGATTTTTTGCTATTGTATCTGCTAAAGTTATACCAACACTAATAAAATACTCATTTCTTTTATTGACGGACTTATACGTACAAGACTCATTCTTCAATAAATTCAATAAAGATTTTTTTGTTTTAGCTGTATGTGTTATATTTTTAATTATATGCCATATTTTTTTATTGTTATTTCCAGCTTCTTTTATTTGATCCTTTTCATAAGCTCTTTTTACCTTTTTTAGCAATGTGTTACAAAAATTTCTATAGCGAGTATATGTAATTTTAATTATTTCATTATTTGGATATTTTCTTACTTTATAATGCAGTTTGTCTCTATTTTTCATGCAGCGTAAAAGACCTGGTGTGATCCAAGGCTTTATAATTTTCTTACGTCTTACTAAAGAAACAGTTTGAGAATTTTTATTTAGAGTGGATATCATTGTTTCCAGGAAATAGGTTAGAGCAAAATCAGGATCAAGTGATTCATAAACAGGAGAAAAATCCATATTCGAGATATCTATTTCAAGTTGATTATAATTTATCTTTGTTATTGTGTGATTTGTGTAACTACGAACTTGTTTCTTATGTAAACATAACATAATCGTTTTACTCGTAAAATAAATGCAATATAGTCTTTAAAATCTTTATTTCATTGTAAAAAAAGCCACTATTTTAGATATAGATCAGGAGCCAAGCGCTCACCGTAAATTTCACAGTACTCGAGCAGCCTCGATTCGATTTTCGTCGACTACAATGAAATTGCAATTTTAAGTGCTAATTTACTACGGGCCCGGCGGTGAAGTAAAAGTTCATGTGGAACCTGCGTATCTGAGAAATTTAAATAAAAAAAAGTAACACTAACCCTTGTAAAGTCCATCAACCCACATTGGGACAGCAAATCCATGGTAACAATTTCACATTAACAGCGTCTTTGTGTCGTAGCAGTAAGCGCGGTTTTAGCCGACTATAAAAAAATGTTCAGAGAAAAAATATTTCGAGGACATGTGAAGTCCACCAACTCCATATCCATCTCAGAAATCAATCGCCCAACAGTAAGACGTATAAATACTGCAAATTTTTTATCAACCTAATGAAACAGATAATTTTTTAGGTTTTTGAGCTGCAGCTGTATTATGTCTGTAGTGCGAATAGGTCGGCTCAACCGGGGTAGAACCACACTCTCACAGAATCCCAGCGTAAAATAGCATAATAATGTTGTGTTTCATATAGTGAGTGTAGTGAAACGGGCACCCCATTTACTGGTAAACTTAAAAACAAAAATGCGTTAAAACTTTGCTGTTATTAAAAGGGTCAGATCTAATCAGTTTTCTGCTAGCGCTCTCAAAGAATGCAGGGGAAAAAAGCAAAAATTTACTCTACAGTTTCAGGTATAGGATACTAAAATTCTCAGTGTTGCCCGTTAATTGGCAATCAAGCTGGTCGCCGTAACTTTAGTGTAACGACATCGCTAGGGAAATTTTTAGCATAAATATTTATACAATCCCTCACAGCGCTTATTGTCTTTATTTATTGGCGAATTATATAACTCACTGCCTTTTATCGAACTAAGGACTTTTTTGTATACAATTAAGACATGAATAACAAACTTTAAAATTTTTGTGTCTGCCTGTCTGTTTATTTTTCCGTGATGACCTTTGGAATTAATGAATCGATTGTATTGAAACTCTACGAACAGGTAGATACTATGCTTTAACTAAAAAACTTGAAGAATTCAAAAAAATCTTTAATTGTCTAAAATTTAAATAACATCACATTAACACCTCATCATCATCATCATTGCAGCCCTTCACAAGTCCACTGCTGAACATAGGCCTCCCCCAAAGAATGCCACAAAACACGGTCCTGAGCCACCTGCATCCATCGACTTCCTGCATGTCTTACCAGGTCGTCACTCCATCTCGTGGGGGGACGCCCTACACTTCGCCTACCGGTACGAGGCTGCCACTCGAGAACCTTTCTTCCCCATCGGTTGTCGGTTCTTCGAGCTATATGGCCGGCCCACTGCCACTTCAGCTTACTAATCCGTTGGGCTATGTCGGTCACTCTGGTTCTACTGCGGATATCCTCATTCCTAAGTTTATCACGCAGAGAAACTCCGAGCATAGCCCTCTCCATAGCTCGTTGAGCGACCTTGAGCTTCCTCATACGGCCAGCAGTGAAGGACCACGTCTCAGTTCCGTAAGTCATCACTGGCAACACGCACTGGTTGTACAATTTCGTTTTAAGGTTTTGAGGTATGTCTGACGAGAAGATGTGTCGTAGCTTCCCGAACGCTGCCCAGCCGAGTTGAATCCGTCGAATGACCTCTCGGTCGAAGTTGGACTTACCCAGTCGGACTATTTGTCCCAGGTAAACATACTCGTCAACAACTTCGAGCTTAGTGTTCCCAACAACTACCGGCATAGGTGTGACATGGACATTAAACATGATCTTAGTTTTGTCCATGTTCATCTTAAGACCTATCCGTTGGGAAACACTATTGAGGTCATTGAGCATAGTGCTTAGGTCCTCCAGCGATTCTGCCATAAGGACTATATCGTCGACAAATCGAAGGTGAGTGATGTACTCGCCATTGATGTTGATACCGTATCCTTTCCAGTCCAGAAGCTTGAAAACGTCTTCCAATGCAGCGGTGAAGAGTTTCGGGGATATGACGTCACCCTGTCTTACACCTCTCTGCAAATGGATAGGTTTCGTACTCTGGTTCTGTACTCGGATAGCCATCGTAGCCCTACTGTACAAGCACTTCAACACTTCGATATACCGACAGTCAACTTGGCACCGCTGAAGGGACTGCAGCACCGCCCAAATTTCGACGGAATCAAAGGCTTTCTCATAGTCCACATACGCCAGATATAGTGGCAAATTGTACTCTTCGGACTTCTGTACAACTTGCCGAAGGGTATGTATGTGGTCTATGGTGCTAAAGCCCTTTCGGAAACCGGCTTGTTCGGGAGGCTGGAAGTCGTCAAGTCTGCGCGCGAGACGATTCGTAATGACTCTCGAAAACAGCACGTAGACGCGGCTCAGAAGGGAAATCGGTCTGTAGTTCTTCAAGAGAGCGTTGTCACCTTTCTTGAAGAACAAGACCACCGCACTTCTGCTCCACGCCTCCGGTGTAATGCCACCATGGAGGACGGAATTAAAGAGCTTCTGAAGGACTTCAAGTACCGGTCTTCCACCCGCTTTCAGAAGCTCCGCTGTAATTCCATCCTCGCCTGGGGCCTTACCGTTTTTAAGGTGCTGGAGAGCCATCCTAATCTCGCTCAGACTGACATCCGGGATATCTTCGGAATAGTGTCGGATGAGACTCGCTCTTGGATCGTTACTCACACTTGCGTGTGGCTCCAACGATGATGTGTACAGCTGCCCATAGAACCTCTCAATCTCACTCAAAATCTCAGGTGTCCCGGAAACGATGCTGCCACATTCTGTCTTCAGCTTTGACAGTTGGCTCTTTCTGGCAGACAGATCTCTGGCAAAGACTTTGGAGCCTTGGTTCCGCTCGATCGCTTCTTCAATACGAGCTGTATTGAAGTTGCGTAAGTCCCGCCGCATGCATTTGGAGATCTGTCTGTTCAGATGCCTGTATGCTGTCAAGTCTGTTGAAGAATGTAGCTTCATCTCCCGTCTAACAGCCATGAGATTGAGAACGTGATCGGAGAGTTTTTGTGTTCTTCTGCGGCGCGTTCTTGCAGAAATTAACTCCGACCGCATGGACAGTTTCCACGAGCTTGTCATTCAAATCGTCCACTTCATTGCAGTCTTCTAGGCACTGAAAACGGTTTTGTAACTCGAGCTGAAAGGTTTCGGGACTTTGGAACAGAGCACGAGGGGGACGGAGCGTTGACTTCATTAGACGAGACCTCTCCAACTTAACGTTTAGGTTCAGTGTGCCTCTAACCATTCGGTGATCGCTACCAGTTTTCACCCTCGCGATCACGGAGACATCACTGAACAGTTGTCGTCTGGTCGTCATAATGAAGTCAATCTCATTTTTTGTGGAACCGTCGGGGCTCGACCAGGTCCACTTCCTGTGGGGCCGCTTCTGGAAGAAAGAGTTCATCATAAAGAGTCCCTCTTTCTCCATGAAGTCGGCCAGCTGCTGGCCCCTTGGGTTCCGTTGCCCTATTCCAAATTTCCCTACTTTCAGCTCACCGTTCTCTCTTATGCCTAGTTTTGCATTGAAGTCTCCCATTAACACCGTATATTGGGTTTTGGAGGAATGCATGGCTCTAGAGATATCCTCATACATTTCCTCCACCTCCTCATCGGGGTGTGCCGAGGTTGGTGCGTAAACCTGTATGACCTTCAGCGAATACCGTTTGGTGATTCTGAGTATAAGGTACGCAACCCTCGTCGACACACTCCCGATTTTTACAACGTTGTTAACGAGAGACTTGTGGACGATAAATCCGACACCTCCTTGGGACAGATGGTCGCCCTCCCGGTGATAGAGCAAGTTGCCGGATTCGAGGATTACCGTGTCCTCCCCCTCTCTTCGGACTTCGGATAATCCTATAATATGCCAGCGCAACTTGTCTATCTCTTCTTCCAGCTCCACGATCTTCTCGTCAGTCCTCAGGGTGCGTGCGTTGTACGTTGCCAGGTCGAGTTGTCTAAGGTGGCAACCGAACCTCCACCGGAGATTCTTAGCACCCCCTTCATTAACACCTACAAAAATAAATTAAGTCGTTAACATCTAAATTACAACTAAAACAAATATCCTGGTTCTAAAAGCGGAATTTCTGCCCCTTAGAATCCCTTCAGAAATGATGTATAATCCCGCTGGATACATTTAACGTTAACCCTCCAATTTAGTTTCTATGTCCGCCTTGTAGTAATATGTAAATACAAATGTATATAATAACATTACACTCTATACACATGGGTTACGGCGACCGAATAAGTTTTATTAAGTTTTCATTTTGTTGTATTAGATTTAGGTTTCACTGTTCTGAAATCTCCAAATACTTTAATTTTCGTCTTAAGGCGTATTGAAAAGTATAATATTATTATTTTAAATATAAGTCATATTAAATTTAAAATAATTATATTTTAATTTAAAAAAATTGCCACATTAACTCAAAATAATAAAAACTGCTGTTGATATCTCTCTTGCTCTCTCGCTTTTAACTATGACAAAATCTCCCCTATGAGGGAATCTATAGGGGAATACTATGTTCAGCAGTGGACTCTTAAAGACTGCAATGAATGAATTAAGCTAATATAGTAATATAATGTACTATTATAATATAATGACTGTCTCGTTGGTCTAGCAGTTGTAAACGCAACTGCTGATCATGAGGTCCCGCGATTGAAACCCGACTCGGGCCAAAATATATCAGTTATAGAGTTTTTCCGTCAAGACATTCTCAGTAGCTTACCGAGTCAAGTTGTTAGCGGTGAATCACTACCGTGATTCGGAAAGCACGTAAAGCCGATGGTTGTGCGCCTGATCTCTCTCCGGTTGTGTCGGTTTATCGTCCCATCGGACCATGACTATGACAGAATAGAGAGCGCACTTGCATTATCATACAATCTGGCACTAAAATCCTCTCCTGTGCAGATAGTCTGCGTTGAGACTGGCCGCCGAGACCCAAACACGTTCTGGAGCACGTTATTATTATCAACCCGTGGGTGTCGTGAGAGGCGGCGGAGGAAAATTTATACACCAAATAAAGCGTGGCTACTGTGAAAAATATCCCCCATGTGAGGCAATCCATTGGGGAGGCCTACATTCGGCATTGAACTATTGTTATGCTGTAACGGTAAGGACAACACACGTGGTATTGGATTATTATCTTTTAGTAAATTTTTTCGTCTTCGTCAAAATGGTTTTACTCTTGGCAAAACGGTCGTTGTTACCATGATGTAACGTCTTTAGGGGCAGAGGTTAGTCACCTCACGAGCATTTGCCACATGTTCCTGCTGGCTGATAGCCTGGTTAACTCGTACAAGAGACATTCCACAGTTCACTTAATTTTGTCGGATCTTTCTTGCCCTCTGGTACCCTCCACTGTAAGACGCATGATAAGACGCTATATGAGTCACTCTTTTTTGCTTTTTAAACACGTTACCCCCACAATAGGATTTTACACTGGATCATAGTGGCAATTGTTATACATAAATTGTACAATGTAATAATTATTTATAAGCCATACAAATACTTGTTCCGTGCAAGATACGAAATCGCGGCCCTCAGCCCCACAAATCAATGCTAAACCAGTTTTTCTTTAGATTGCGACTGTAATAACACTCATAGACGTAGTTTAATACAGAGTTCCAGGAGACGTTAGTGAGTAATTCTATCCGTATCAATTTATTTACCGGATAACAAATGAGTTAAATTCCTCTATTTACAGTTGTAATTGGTTTTAGTTTGCAAACCAACTCTTATCTATTTTATATTGCGTACAAATTTTAGAACGAAGTTAGCGTAGAATAATCAGATTTTAATTTACACTCAGGGTAAATTAAATGTCTCGTTAATAAAATCTACATGATATTCGTGGATTTAGTTTAAATATGATTAACATCACTTACCCGGATTCTATTCTTGCTAGCACAGAGGCTGCTACCAAAATATTTGATTGCATTTTGATAGTAAAGTTAAAACTCATAAACGTCCAACTCCTGGGCATAGGACTCCTCTCATTTCGGAAAAGGGCTTTCGGAAAAGGAAGTGTCCACCGCGACCGCGCTGCCTCTATGCATGCCTTGATTTGATATGTCTTCGAAATATTTTTTCAATTTCTCAGATATCCAGGTTTCCTCACAATGTTTTGTCTTTACTGCTAAGTACGAGGAAAATCAGCACATGCATAGCTGAGAATTTAAATTAAAAAAAAAAAATTCAAAGTCTTGTGAAGTCCGCTAACATGCATTGAAGCAGCGCAGACATTTGCTTGGCCTGAACCGTCTCAGAATAGAGAGGAGGCCAGTGCCCAGCATTGAGCTGAATATGGGCTATATATGACTCCACAAAGTGATAATAAAAATTATTTACACCAGGTGCATCAGAATATACAAGGCAATATAGGCAAAGAGCTAGAAATTGAATTGTTCTTAAATAGCAAAAATATTCATATTTTATGTATTACTAAACATTGGTTAAAAGCTAGTAACTTAATGTTTAACTTCAGTAATTACCAGGTGGTCAGTTCGTTCAATAGAAAATGGTTTTAGGATGTGGCTCGTTAATATTAGCTAGTAAATTATTATCATGTAAAGAACGCAAAGATATTGTGAGCCTCTCGGTTGAGCGAACTGTAGAAATGGCATGTGTTGATTTGAGCACCTCAATGTTGTGAGCATCTACAGAACCCCATGTTCTATATACGATATTTTTAAAATAATTGTGGAGGAAGTTTTTGTTAAGCTTAATAAACATAATATATCTGTTGAGATATGTTTAATATCAATCTCCTAGAAGCTTCCTCCATCAATATTAAATTTAGATCATTGTTTAAATCATATGTTTTTATTTAAATTTATTTTTAGAGCCAACGCGTATTACTGAATGTAGTGCAACATGTATGGATAACATTTTTACAAATGTTTTTTTTTATAGGATAAGGATGACAAACGAGCACACAGTCCACCTGATGGTAAGTGGTTGCTGCGGCCCATAGACATCTACATCTATCCTCTATTACAAATCAAAATGTAGACGCGTTGTCACCCGCGAGGACAAAGATGGAATGCCTCATTTCCAGTAAAAAGGGTCTCCGGCCACCTGCACTCACCAAGCGAAACGCAGAGTTAAACCTCTAGTTCACGCTGGTTTTCTGTGAGGTCGTGGTACCACCCCGGTTCGAGCCGGCCCATCCGTGCGACAGCTAAAGCTGCCGCGTAGTCTACCACTGTTAAGATGTTAAGCCGTTGCGTAAATTTATAATTCAAAATTGAGTTCTGATCACTGTTGACAGTTAGTTTCGTTACTTACATTCACAAAAAGCAAGTAGATGAGAAAGTTGTGTACATTGCAGTAAATGCACGTAGCTTGGAGAAGTTTAGAAGTAACATAGTGAATAAACTTCCATCACTTTCATACCAAAATCATTCTAATTTTTTGTATGGAACATTGGTTAAGTTAATTTGCAATGAATTTGATAACAGTTTTACTTCTAAAACGT
Source organism: Parnassius mnemosyne (assembly GCA_963668995.1). Lineage (NCBI taxonomy): Eukaryota > Metazoa > Arthropoda > Insecta > Lepidoptera > Papilionidae > Parnassius > Parnassius mnemosyne. The sequence goes on along the minus strand of CAVLGL010000104.1, from coordinate 57,699,061 downwards.
TCATATAACCCTAGCGTCGAATTTAGGGAAAATGTAAAAAATATTCAAAAGTATTAGTGTGCTTCACAGAGAAGTCTTTGCATTTGAGCAACAAAATTAAGACGGCATCTAATAAAATTAAAATGACGTGGAGTATAATTAATAGTGAAACTGGTTAGGTCAACTCTCACAATTAAAACTACCGGTTATGTTTTAACAACAAATTAACTGAATCAGATCATGATATTGCAATGGTTTTTGAGAAATATTTTACTGATATTCCGATCTTAACCACTAACTCACTGAACTCTTTTCCTCCTTCCGTCGCCGAATCATTACTTAAACAAAATTTAAATGCGTGTACAAAAAATTTACATTTCATATAATATCATCAAAATATATTGTAAAATATTTTAAAACTATTGATTTTAGGAAAACTGCAGATCTGTGGAGGATTTCCTGCCTTACTAGGATTTATATTACCCCCTGAGCTTAAAAGAAGCCAGTTATTTCGATATTACAGACAGAATCTTCAATTTTATTTATATGTATATGGTAGGTCAAGGGGCTTTACGCTCGCTGTAAATTTCATAGTACGCGAGCAACCTGGGTTCGATCCACGCCGACATCTATGAAATTCTTAGAAGAGACATAAAAAATATATATATTTGGAAGTCATGATGTCCACCCACAGTCCGTCACGCATTTCGACAGCGCGGCACACATTTCTTTGCCCTAAAACCCCCTCAGAAGTGAGAGGAGTCCTGTGCTCAGCAGTGGGACGTATATAGGCTGTAACTGTAAATGATGTTCTCACAAATAAATAACTACAAAAGTGTCAAGATATTAGTTTCCTAGGAAATATCGCTCGACTCGCTAGACTCTATGTTTATAGTTTGCCCGTGTTACTTACATTTGAAAAATGAATATTGTTTACCATATCATCACTGTAGAAATAAATAAAGCAACCCCCCCCCCCCCCCAATGAGTTCCCGCCTTGTCGTGATAAGAAGGCTTAGTAGCCTCTTTTGGGTCACCCGCGGTGAACAAACAGGAACCTACTTGGCTGGCCCGTGGTGTGGGGAAGGCCCGAGATGGGCACTCTGCGTGGGCTTGGCGAGCCCACTTTGGATGTGTGTGGGTGAGCTGCGGCCTGTCCTTTCCCCCTACCGCTTTAGCCGAGGTGGAGTCACGGATGAAGGGGGGTGTTGGTATTGCGATGTGCCACTCGCCCTATCCTCCGACTCTGACGGGCCGCACCGTCGATGCCGTGGTGGTGGGGCTGCGGAGGAAGAAGATTATTGATATAGTGATGCGCCACTCGCCCTATCCTCCGACTCTGACGGGCCGCACTGTTGATGCCGTGGTGGTGGGTTTGCGGAGGAAGAGGAGTGTTGATATGGCGGTGCGTCACTCGCCCTATCCTCCGAGTCTGACGGAGCCGCACCGTTGATGCCGTAGTGGTGAGGCTGCGGGGGGGAGAGTAGTGTCGGTATTTAGATGCGCCGCTCTCCGTACCCTTTGAAGCCGAATACTGGTTGGTGGCGGAGTCATACACCAGATCCGCCGCTGGGGTCGGAAAAGTTAGTGCTTCCAAGTGCTCGTTTTTCCTGACATCATGGCTTTCGCGTATTGGACTCGGGGGAGTCCGTATCGCAGTTGCAGCAAGATACCGTGGAGTAAGGCGCTCCATATGTTACTGGTGCACCTTACTTGTGAAGGAAGGAGGGGAAGGGAGCAGTCCTCCCTGAGGAGAGGCTGACATAGGGCAGCCAACGCTGCTGGGGCACTGGATGTGTGCGAGAGCTTTCCGGTGGCCCTGCCAATATGCGGTGAAGGTGGAAGGTGGTTTGTAGTCGGTGCGAGTCTCACATAACCCGTCCTTGCCCCCACGAGACGGATGTGCGTAGGCATTTCCCCAAGAAAAAAAAGAACTAAGTAAAGTAGACTAATTTAGCCTACTTGAGTAGATATGTTGCTTCATAAGTCAGTTTTCTTATCCTTCTAATAGCGAAGAATACAGAACTTAATTTCGAAGCTATTTTATTCAATTGTGCACTCCACTGGAGCTTAGAACCAATAGAAATTCTGAGAAATACGGTTGAACTTTCGAAATTCAAATTACTATCTTGTAAATTAACTACAGTGTTGAGAGGATTTTGTAACTATTTGGAAACAATATATTATAATATTTCGTTGGGCCGTCTGAGTGCGAAGTAGGTTCATTTTACTTTAAATAATAATGAGGTATCATCAGCTAAAATATCATTTATGTGGATCAAGAAAAAAAAATGCTCCGAGTATCGATCCTTGAGGGACACTTCATTCTATCTTACGTTGCGATGAGACTACATCTTTTATTGTAACCTTTAGCTCTCGTTACTATACGAGATTATACGATGTGATCCGCAATGTGACCGTTTGTGGCAGAAAAAACCCTTTCATCAAGAGTGTATGTACATTTTTAAATAATAGTTTTAAATAATTTAAATAGTACTTTCACCCTAGATTTTTTCCTGTATCGTAGAAGCAGTTTACTTACACAAATTTCACAAGGGCGAACATTCAAACCAGGAATAATTAATTGCAGGTCATACAAAAACTTCTTCCGTGCGGATTTGAACCCGCGGCCCGCAGTGCTGCAACCCGTTGCAAAGCCTCCGCACCACGGAGCATCATCATAATTATTAAAACTATTTCTAGAAGATGAAGATATCGCTAGAAATTAGGAATGAACTTCTGTAATGAGAGCTAAGAATTTTCCGCTCACCAGATGTCGCTAGTTGATAGAGGTGAAATTATTAGTCACAAGCCAAAATCTAATTTTCTACCTTTTTCAAACTTTTTATAAAGTTATAGCATTATAGGAAAGCAGCTGGCTTTAAGTATCAAACTTTTTTTTAGACTAACACCAGTTGGTAACCTAATAGCTAATGGTTGAAGTTTGATATACAGGATTTTAATGTACCTACGCAGTTCATACACGAAAACTGTTGTATCTATATATATATATATATATATATATATATATATATATATATATATATATATATATATATATATTCTGTCTGTAATATAAAAATTTATATGTAATATAAATATAAAAATTAACATTTTTAAAAATTGTGTCCGTCCGCGTTAATTAATCTTTGGAATGGCTAAACCGATTGTAATGAAACAACAAATAGGTAGGTAGCAATACCAGGAGTGACCTAGATTACATTCCATGTGCCGGTGTGGAACGCTTGTTATTTAATAAAATCGTCACATAATTTTTCATTTATGATAAGTCTTCATTTTAAAACTTTTTAAAACAAATTCAGATAAAATGGAGTTACGACCTGATAAATCAAGTAACAGGTGGCTCACGATCGTAGGTACTCTGTGGCAATGGTCGGGTTAGAATCCCGCACGGAACAAGTATTTGTATGGCCTAAAAATAATTGTTCCGGGTCTGGATGTTTGTCCTCGTGCGATTTATGTTTGTAAAGTACCTCCACGATACAGGAGAAAATCCTAGTGTGAGGGTTACATAAAAAAAAAAGAATTGTATAGGGGAGGCCAAAGTTAAGCAATGAACTTGTTGACAATAAATGAAGGATGTTAAAATTTTCTTAGCTTAGATCAGCGTAATATAAAAAAAAATGTTATGTATCTTACCTAATTTAAAAAGCACCTCCCGCCCTTCCCCAATGAAGGAATTAGCGCCAGCCACCGCATAGGATGAGAATAAGGATCTGAGGATGCCTTGTTTAGGGGCGATACCCGTGTCGTATTATCGACAGTTTTGTGTCTCTCCAAGTGGTGAGATTAGTGGTGACGGGAATAGTGCACGCAATTGTGTGAGTGCGGGAGATACTCTTCAAACTAGGTAAGATACTCATTTTATTTCTCTACGTGGATTTTAGCTTATTAATTTTGAACATATTTAATATAATAGATTTCCGAAAAGTAACGCCTGATTCCATTAATAACTATAAAATAAATAATCAATGAATAAAAAAAATACTAGCCAGTGATCATGTATCTTCTGAAAAACTAGACCGGTTAGGGTCCTATGAATACAATATTTTTGCTTCATCAAAATCATAGTATGTAACTATGCTAGGATTCGATGTGTGGAGTGTAGTCAAGTTATTAACAAATTCTATACTTATAGACCAAAATGACTCATATTCTTGAATGATTAATTTTATGTTGGATTTAGTATTAAGTACAGCTAAGAATGCTCGTGTTAGTAAATCCCTAGGATTCAAAGACTTCCCATATTCGCCTCTTATGTTACACACGGCATATCAACAGAAAAGCTATAGTGGCATTTGGTAACTATATTTTACAACGTATATGAAACGATAGAAGACAGCTTTCAGTTTTTCGCCTTTCATTGGAGCCGTGGCAGAACGAGGAGCTTCCGTCATTTTGAACAGTGGTAGAGCCACGCGGCAGCTGTCGCACGGGTGGGCCGGCTCGAACCGGGGTGGTACCACAATTTCACAGAATACCAGCGTGAAGTAGAAGTAGAGGTTTACCTCTGCGTTCCGCTTGGTGAGTGCAGGTGGCCGGAGGCCCAATTCGAAGCCGGCCTTGCTCTTTTTAACCGAGACTCAGGTGTCCTCTCCGGCTGATACTTCATATCTCTCCTACCCGGTTTACAAATTTGAACACTCCTTTGTGCCTCGGGCTGGAGTTTGCGTATACGTCAGAGAGGACATCTGTTCTCGACGCCTCGGCAGTCTTGAAGGTACGGACCTGTCCATCCTATGGCTGCGCGTAGACAGCGACGACCATCCCCGCGTCTACAGGTGCCTTTATAGGTCCCATAGCGGTAATGCCGACACAGACCGACTCATCGACCACGTCCAAATGGCTGCAGACTCCGTGCTACAACAGGTCCCATCCGCAGAGATCGTGATACTCGGTGATATTAACGCACACCACGCTGAATGGCTTGGTTCCCGTTTAACCGATCATGCGGGTATATCTGTGTATGACTTTTCCTTGGCATATGGTCTAATATAATTGGTTACTTCGCCTACGTGGATCCCAGATGTGGAGGATCGACGACTCTTCGGACTACTGTCTGATCCGAAGTACGGTACCACTCACGCTCCCATCGCAGTTGCAATCTGCAGCTTGCCTACGTGTTTGGCACTACAGGTCGGCCAATCGGGACGGGATGCGGTTTCTTTTTGCATCCTATCCTTGGGGGCGGGTTTACTTCCCACCGGAAGATTCCAGCGTTGTTGCCGATTCTGTTGCTGGTGTGGTATTTCAGAGTATGGAACTTTTTATTCCATCCTCTGTGGTGCCCATCGGAGGCAGATCCCAGCCATGGTTTGGTCGCTGCTGTAAAATAGCATCACGCTATAAGCACGACTGCTACCGGGCCTGGGCTGACGCATCAACGTCCCGGGATGTAAACACCAGCGCTCTTAAAAAGTAATATAATTCCGCCTCCAGGTCCTTCAAAAGTATCATTGCCAAGGCAAAGTCAGAGAACATTGGCAGAATTGGCTAGAAACTAGTTCGCCTCCCTTCGGGAACACGTGCATTCTGGTCTCTCACCAAGGCTATCCAAGGGAACTTCTGTCAGCCAACTCTGCCATCTCTGCACAGGGTGGACTACTCACTGGCCCATGACGCAAATGAGAAAGCTGATCTGCTAGGCTCTCTTTTTGCTTCCAACTTGAATCTAGTTGACAGGGGGAACACACCGCCGACCATCCCGCGGTGGGAGTGCTCCATGCGGGAAGTGCTGTTTACATAGTGCTCGGTGTGTAAAGCACTCCTCTCCCTGAACGTCAACAAGTAGAGTGGGCCTGATGGAGTCCTGCCTATTGTGCTGAAGACGTGCGCTCCGGAGTTGGCACCGGTTTAAACGCGTCTTTTTCGGTACTCCTACTCCCTAGGCGTAGTCCCGAACTCATGGAAGACAGCTTTAGTCCATCCGATCCCTAAAAAAGGCGACCGCTCAGATCCGTCCAACTACAGGCCTATCGCTATAATTTCCTTGTTCTCCAAAGTAATGGAAACAATTATTAACAGACAGCTCTTGCGGTACCTTGAGGATCACCAGCTGATTAGTGACCACCAGTACGGTTTCCGTCGAGGTCGCTCAGCTGGTGATCTTCTGATCTAGCTGACTCATAGATGGTCAGAGGCAGTGGAGTCCAAGGGTGAGGCGTTGGCCGTTAGTTTGGACATAGCGAAGGCTTTCGATCGGGATTGGCACAAAGCGCTTCTTTCGAAGCGCATTGTCGTATCTCCTCAGTTTCAAGGCACTCCCTTTGTAGCCTCAGCCAGTATCGGTATCCTCGGTGTCGACATATCGAATGACGTGCAGTTTCGTGGTCACTTGGAAGAGAAGGCCAAATTGGCCTCTAAAAAGCTTGGCGTGCTCAGCAAAGCGGGAGAGTATTTCACGCGGGCACACCGCTTGCAACTTTACAAGGCGCAGGTCCCGCCTCACATAGATGACCTTTCCCATCTCTGGGCAGGGGCTCCCCAGTGCCAACTTCTTCCACTTGACCGCATCAAGCGCAGAGCTGTTCGAATCGTCGACGACCGAGTTCTTTCCGATCGGCTTGACTTACTGGCACTGCGTAGAGATGTTGCATCTCTTTGCGTTTCATTCGCATCTACCACGGGGAGTGCTCTGAGGAATTGTTCGGACTAATTCCAGCCGCTCAATTTTACCATCGCACATCGCGACAAAACTCGCGATACCATCCATATCATCTGGATGATTGGCGGTTCACCACTGTGTGATTTAGAAGAAGTTTTCTCCCTCGCACAACTTCCTTGTGGAATCGATTACCACCAGCGATTTTTCCGGACCGATACGACTTAGGGACCTTCAAGAAAAGAGCCTACTCCTTTTTAAAAGGCCGGCAACTCATCTGCGATTGCCCTGGTGTTGCAGTTGTTCATGGGCAGCGGTAGTCACTTACCATCAGGTGAGCCGCATGCTCGCTTGCCCCTTATCCTATAAAAAATTATATTAAAATATTGGAAAATATTTACCGAAGTTTTATCCGATGCGTGCTCCTTTGCCCCATCTCCTATAAAAAAATATAATGGCTTCTAACAGATGGCGGTATAAGCATTCCATTTCGCTAAACCTAAAATAATTCGACTAGCAACTATCGTTATGGAGGTGGTAACGGCAATTTAAAACCATATAGTACACAGTGATATTGAGTATACCAGTCTACTTGGATCTCAAACACTATTCTTTTCTACTCTATCTATCTACTCTTCTATACTTTTTCTTGTGACCATTTGCATGCTTGCAACTTCCATACATTCAAGTAGTTTACCAGCAAGCTTCGATCTATTATCGACGCCATACTATCCTAATAGAATAATGGTTCACCTAACGATGCAATGTGAAGTAAACAAATTTGTAAAGTCCAAGGTGAAGCGTGTTTTGTTTTTGTTAATTACGTTATTAAAATACTAAATTATATTTCTAGTCATTACCTAGTACTAACGCCTCATTTCATATTGTAATTCAACGATCACGGTGAAAAGCATGTAAAATGGTGGAAAATCGAATAAGGAACGTATTCCAAACGAAGTCAAAAAAACAATAGAAAAGAGATTTTTTCTTATTATATAGAATTTTTTTTTCAGAATAGTTACTCTTCACGCCCAAACGCTGGTTCAAGATTTGACGCCGGGAGGCGCTCGGCTCGGTGCCATACCGGTTTTGAAGTTCGGTCGAGCGGAGTTGCTGTGGCAGAGGGCGCGAGCGCAAAAGTTTTTTAGTTGCTTGAACGCATTGCGGTCGATCGCACGTCGTGAAGTCGCTCGGGATAACCTCCATTTTTAGAGTCGGTTTTGTTAGCAAATGGTGCAACAATGAGGAATTGTAGTCTAGAATTAGACGCCGGGTTGACAAATTGTTAGGATGTTAACATTGATTGCGATCAACGTCTGAATTTGTGTGTGGTGCGTGTCTAATTTACCGCGAATTTGGTTATTCTAATTTGATAGCGTATGTAGGTGCATTTGATAATATACATTTGCTCGTGCGGCATTTGATATAGTTCGGATACATTTTCGATTGTCGGTTGAACGCTGAACACTCCTTCTCTAGTGTCGGTTGTGACACTAGAGAAGGTCGTGTTAGGTTCTAGAAATAATTTTTGCTACGCGAAACGGAAGTGACCTTTGATCCGAACATTCGGTATTCGTGTTGTGTGTTCCGCTTTATAATAAACGGGAGTTGGTTGCGTCTGCAAGTTAGTTAATTGTACAATAAAGTTAATAGACTGACATCGTGAAGAAGAAAGAAAGTGACTGTGGGTGACGCCGCTGGTGATTACCACAATTTGGAGCGGTGCCGAAGTCCGGGCTGCCGCCGAATTCAACGGTCCAGTCAGGTCTATCACTACCCACCCCACAAAAACACCCCTACACGCAACACATACACACCTCCGGCCTGACCGAGCCCTGAGACAGTCGTCGCCTCTACGATACAGGTAAGTACTCTCTATTCGACTAGCCTTCCCCTTAAAGTGTAGTAGGATAGAACATTTCCACCAGGCCATGCGGCCCCGTCCTTAGTTGTTCGTCGAGTCTACAGCTATGGGCCCCTGTGTTATCGATCTTTGTCGGGACAGCTAGGGGCGTGTACATTCTGGTAGCAGAACGTGGTTGATTGATTTCCAATCACGCCACGGCCGTAACGTTAATAATATAATATAATATAAAAATAGTACGTAATAATAAATTTATTTTCCTTTGTTGCTTGTTTTATTGTTTGTTAGCAGGTAGATTTGAAAGACACGCCCGTAGGTTGAGCAAGCGGGAGTTTTGATAAGGCTAGGTACTTACCGTAGTTTGTTAAGGCTAGCTACTTTGATTAGGTAGATAAGGTTATCATGTAATCGGATAATTATCGTTGTCGTTAATTGTAGTGTAATTTGTATTTAATTTAATAAATAGTAATTGTATTTGTGTAATTTGTATTTAACTTGATTTGATAGGAATGGTATTTGTTATTTGTTAATTTGATTTATATTTGAGCCGCGTATTAGGTTGTATTTATTAGTGATGCCGTCGCACAAGCAACCGGCGCTTCGCCTGCAGGCGGAGCTGCGCTGGGCCGCGAACGCCCATATTTTGATAGGTCGACCTGATCGGGTTTATAGTTTAGGGAAGCGGCTCGAGCAGATCGATGCCCGAAGGGCTCAAGTGGAGATTTGAAGATGGGAGCGTGAGTGGCACTGTACACCGGATCAGACAATGGTCCGAAGAGCCCAGAGAGGCATCGACGGAGGTCTGATATCCGTCCGGATGAGAGGTCAGCAGAAGGTCCAACAGGGAAGGTACATGATCTTCCACATCTGCGATCCGCGTAGGCGAAGTAACCAGTTGTGTTAGACCATATGCCAAAGCAAAGTCATAGACAGATCTACCCGCATGATCGGTTAAACGAGAACCAAGCCATTCAGCGCGGTGGGCGTTAAAATCACCAAGTATCACGATCTCTGCTTATGGGACCTGTTGTAGCACGGAGTCTGCAGCCATTTGGACGTGGTCGATGAGTCGGTCTGTGTCGGCATTACCGCTATGGGACCTATAAAGGCACCCGTAGACGCGGGGATGGTCGTCGCTGTCTACGCGCAGCCATAGGATGGACAGGTCCGTACCTTCAAGACTGCCGAGGCGTCGAGAACAGATGTCCTCTCTGACGTATACGCAAACTCCAGCCCGGGGCACAAAGGAGTGTTCAAATTTGTAAATCGGGTAGGAGAGATATGAAGTATCAGCCGGAAAGCACACCTGAGTCTCGGTTAAAAAGCGCAAGGCCAGCTTCGCCGTCTCTAGATGGTAATGGACAGCGTTAAGGTTGGAATGAAGTCCCCTGATATTGCAAAATTCACGGATAGCGTGAAAGAGGTCGCCTTGGTCTTATTGCTCCGCTTGCTCCGAGCAGTATCAGTCGCGAGCGGAATTTTTCAAAATCCATTATACCTCAATAATTATTCTTAAAAGAGTAATCAGTAAAGTTCATTACTATTACATGATTGCAGGCAATAAAAACATGGCGCGGGTCGCTGAACTGCGCCCGTTTCCTTTAAGTTTGGCTGCCAACAAAAAACTGAAAAAATATTATACCCATCAGAGAGGAGAGCGTGCCTTCGTGTCTAAAACGAAAGGTACGATCCTTTAGGTAAGAGGCCACAAGACGTACAAGACGATCAGGGAGACCTATTTTATATAGTTTGTAGATAAGGCCTTTGTACGAATACCAGACTCAATGAAAAGCTTTTGCAATGTCGAAAAAGACCGAGATGGTCTTATGACGACGAGGATAGAAACCGCTGAGGATATATTCCACAATACGGTGAACTTGTTGGGGACAAGAATGTTTCGCTCGGAAACCAAATTGGTGGGGGATGAATAGAGGGTCGCCGTCTGCGGGAAAAACATGGAGCCTCATGCGAGTAAGGATGACTAATTCGAAGAGTTTGCCCATGGCCTTGAGGAGGCTGATGGGACGATGACTGATGGGGAGGTTGAAAGGCTTCCTGGCTTGGGAATACCAATGACAGTTGCCTCTTTCCACGCGGTGGGAAGGTAACTAAGGTTGAAATAGGCGTTGAAGAAATACTCGTAGTTAAAAGGGTTAACACCTCCTTAGGGAAATTTTTAAGGGCTTGGTTGAAGATGCCATCCGCGCCAGGAGCCTTTTCGGGCTTAAGTCCTTTGATGAGGGATAAAATCTCATCATTGGACACAGTGATAGGGTCAGAAGCTGTGGGGGGTGAGTTCCGGCCTCCATTGTCTGGATGTAGGAGGGGTCGGTGGATTGAGAGCTAGGAGAGAATTGTGCAGCAATGCTGTCTGCAAAGCATTCAGCCTTTTCCTCGTCCTCGAAGGCAACCGTACCGTTAGGACGGGCGAGAGGGGGAGTGTGGGTGATAGCGTCTATGCGGAGGGCTCTTGCCATCTGATAGTACGCTTCGACAGTCCCAAAAAAATCGACACCGCGGTAGATTCTCTCTCTACCCTTATAAAATCCTCTCTTAAGGAGAATGAAAGGTCGTCCCGGTTGCTAATAATGATAGTCTTCCCCTACATATTAGCAACCTAATTAAAGCCAAGAGAGCTGCTTTCTGGAGAGCAGCAATCTATCCTACCCCCGACTATAGGCATATGGCCAATCGTCTTCAACGAGAGGTCCATTTCTGCCTCTCCGAACTTCGAGACCTCGAAAATAGTAAGCTCATGGAGAATATCTCTCCCTCTCATACAGCGTACTATCGAAATCGGTTCACCCAGAAAAAATGTATGAAGTAGCACACATAAAAAAAAGAAAACTTAGAGTCGAATTGAGTACCTCCACCTGTTTGAAGTCGGTAGAAAAATTCCTGGACGATTTTATTAATGAAAATGAAGACTTTCGTATAAGTTTTTTTTTAAAACTACCTTTGTTTATATTAAAAACTTATGAAGCGAAATTCAGCCTTGGATACTGCTTTAGAGGAACTGCGAAAATTTAATTCTCACGAGACGGCAGTTTGTGTGGAATCGTGCCCGCCACGGATGCGGTGACATCTGCCAACTTAGCATGAGATGATCTTAAGTACGGGCGTACGGGGGGTGATTTTCGATGGATCGATCAGTAAAGACTACGTTTCCATGTACACGCGTCCTTGGATTACGAACGCAGGTCACGTGGGCACCACAGTCTGCAAGATTTTACTAGCTGCTCACCACTACAGCGTCAGCCACAAACAATCGCACACATAGTGGTGTGCAATTTACTATAATAATTATAGATGTATATTCAACACGGATCACGATCATGCTATCAATGCGGGCGTGAGTAGATATCACTAGAGCATCACTAATTAGCGGCAGAAAAAGGTAAGGGAGGACCTGGGAAATTCAGTTTGGCCTATAGAACCGTTCCTGGCGGCTATAGAGAATCGTTTCTACAATTTCAGATTGCAGAACGAACATACGATTTCGGTGGTAGAAATCAATGTTATCATAATTTCCCGGTACAAATATTTTTTTACATTCTTTATAGACAAAAGTCCGCTGCTAAATATAGAACTCCACCATAGATTGCGTCATTTTATTTGTTATAATTACCACGCTTGACAGACGCCTTGACAGTTGCAGTTTTTTTGAGTTGTTATCAGAAAGATGCCGCTGCCTTTATCCTGTTTCGTTTCCTCCTACGAGTTTACCACTATGTTATTCAAAGTTACTAAGTCCGTCCATTTCCATAGTCGTCCCTTATAACACTCATGAGATGATATAGGGTAGTGGAGTTATTTCCGTCACCTCTACACGATTAGAGTAATCCTTTTGTCTACAAATAATAAATTGTACAATAGTTCGACAAGCGTAACAACCGTGTGTAGTTCATTATTTCTGTCCAGACGCTCATTATTATTGTAGTGCGCGGAAATCAAAGAGCGGCCGAGTATAAGCGCCACGCGTTCCCCGAGGAGGTGCTCAGCTTTAGCTTCTACATTTTACTCGCTAGTAAGTTAATGCATCGTTCTCACTAAACTTATCCGGAACTAGATAGTTTAAATTGCATTTCGTTGCTCAAGGCGTGGCTTTTTTGCGTAGCTTCGCATTGCGGTAATAGTATCGCATGAGAAATTTTTATTTCATTGTATAGTGCTACAGATTGTTTTCATCATTTAAGAAATAATTTAAAATTAAAAATTTTGTACAGCGATTTCAATATAAGTTATTAAGAATAATTCAAAAACTATTGGCTTGACCTTGATCAAATTCATATGGGACCACACGAGAAGTACCAGCTTTCAAATAAAATAAGAATTATCAAAATCGGTCCACCCAGTAAAAAGTTAGAGGTAACACACATAAAAAAAAACGAAAAAAAATACAGTCGAATTCAGTACCGTCTCCTATTTGGAAGTCGGCAGAAAACGAGCAAACAACGCACATTAAGTAATTATTAAATGTTTCTAAATATGTTTCTAAGTTAATAGTGTTAAAATGAGTGCGTAGCCAATAAACTTTGCTTGAAATAAAACAAAGTTATTTAACTTTTCTCTTTTTGTAATCAAACTTATTTCATTTTATAAACAACATTGTTTAATAATTTACAATATGCTAAGTTACGAGTAAATATAGATTTTTAACATTGTTTAACATCGCCTATTTAGCATATTGTGGATTAAAAAAAGTCTTATCTTATATTTACTAAAATTGTAATTTTACATTTTCAGCAGTGTCACTGAACGTGGTGAGATGTGAACCTGGCTCATGTCCACCCACCCTGTCCGTAGATATCTGCGAAGCTGCCTGCGGTCCCAGTGAACCGTGCAATGGAAACCAATTGTGCTGTCCTACAGTGTGCGGTGGTGCCATGTGCGTCGATCCTATGACATTTTACAACTTTAGGTCTGCTACTTTAAACAGAAAAGATAGTTTATTGTTGTAAGAAAATCCATCACCCTATTTCATCCCATGGGTGTCGTAAGAGACGACTATGGGAACGGACAGAAATACCTTGTAAATATGAAAGATATGTTGGTATATTCGTATGTCAGAAGTCTGGACGCAACATCATTTTAGACGTAGTAGAGCCATGCTGCATCTATATTAGTAGTGCAGTTGTAGCACGAATGAGTAGGCTCGACCGGGGAAGGCCACGCTCTCACAGAATATCAGCGTAAAATAACAGCTTTACACTGCTGTGTTTCGTATGGTGAGTGTAGAGAACCGGAGACCCTTTTTGCTGGAAAAGAGGCATTCCATCTTAGTCCTCACGGGTGACAACGCATCTGCATTTAGATTCGCAAACGAGGATAGATGTAGATGTCTATGGGCCACAGCAACCACTTACCATCAGGTGGACTGTATGCTCGTTTGTATCCCTACCTATCCTATACTATAATAAACCTAACTATACCCTATCCTATAAAAATGAAATCAAAGGTGCAAGATATATGGTACAGCCAAACTGCCTGCCAAGCAAGTCGACATAGGTGAATCCCTGCTAGAATAGGAAATACCAATTCCCAGCATATGACTGTTACGTGTTAATAAAGAACTGGAAACTTAATAATGACGATTATTTCTTATGTTTACGCTTAAATTAGTTTACTGACCAACTAGTTTTTATGGATTTTATCGCTTAAAAGTTACAGCCAACTACGTCCTACTCCTGGGCACAGGTATTTCTCTCATTTCTGAGGTTTTAGGGCTAGGAAAAGCCCCCGCGCTGTCCCAATACTTTATTAATAAATGTCAGCGTTCGTGTTTTATAATTATTGTATTAATAGCCAGTGCTATATGGTAAGTGATGATGTCGCCGAAGACAGTAAAGCGCACTGACATAGCTTAACAAAAGCCTGTTCTATAGTGATGTACACACTGTAAATAATGAAACTACAACATACCATTTATTCGATAAAAAATTGTTAGTAATTTTTTTATGGCGGAATGTAATTTTACAACAAAGACCCAGAAAATAAAAAAACCCATAAAACCCAGAAAATATTCAGGACCTATCAATCAAAAAAATTAAAATTTTCAGTGTGCAAAACTGTTCAATAAGGAATATTAATTTATAATTAAGACCTTTGTTCAGCAGTGCGCCTGTGAGCGGCTGGAATGATGATGATGATTAAGCTTACATGATTGACACTGTGGTGATTTCCTTCCGATGACAATGTAGATGACATTTTAATCGGACAGAAAGACAGATTCTCGCAAATTACCTTACCATACGTGTAAAAAACGACGAAGCAAAAAAATATATAAAATATTATACAACATGAATTTTCTAAATTTGAAATTCCTTACCTCAATTTCCAGTGAAAAAAGGCCGGTGTCCCGAATACCTACGCGGACCTTGGGTATGCAGTCACACTTGCAGCAGTGACTCGGACTGTCCGCGAAAGCTCAAGTGTTGCCCCTGAACCAATACCAAATGTTGAAGCTTGACAGGCTTACCAACATTGGATGTTAATAGACAATTATTCCAATCGTCATAACCAGCTTGTTTACACCTCTGATATAGGTGTACGTAGTTGGCAAAATTAGCGTCCTTTACGTTGCTATCCTATTACATTCAATTGCTAGATGTATTCGTTGATGAATACGAAAGAAATACCTCCAGTAATAAACGGTTTACGGGTCACCTAAGAAAAGAACAATTTATTAAACTTTTTATTATTATGTTGTATTTACAAAATATTCTCATCTGGTTCGGCTGAATAAACATAAAAGAGCAAATCATAAATATACATAAATATATATTACATATACAAACATAAATAAATAAATAAAAGCCCAACCAGATGGAAGCCCTCGGCAGGGGAGAAAGGGAAAGAAACTGGCGGACGATGCGGGCGGTATTGAGGAGCACAGCCTTCTGCATTTGAGCTTGGAGCGGTCCGTCACGGAGTCTCAGTCGCCTCAGATGACCCGAGATGCTGACCGGGATTAGCCTGTTCGCAGAGACGACCACAGGAATAATTTCGATGGGCAGACAACCCCACATGTCGGTCACCTCAAGAGCCAGGTCCAGATATTTTGTTTTCTTATCTGTTTCGGCTTTCACGAGGTTTTCGTCACACGGAATGATAATGTCGACTAAAAATATCCTTGACTGTGCCCGGTCCATCAGCACAATATCAGGTTTATTTGCAAAAATAGTCCTGTCTGTGATGATGGCCCGGTCCCAGTAGAGCCTAGCGTGGTCATTTTCAAGCACGGCTTCCATTGGTACCGTATTTCAGAGCGAGCTCCGGATGTAGAATTCTGGCTACTAGATTGTGTCTGTGCAAGTACTCAGAGTTAGAAAGAGCCAAACAACCAGAGATGACATGCCTAAGTGACTCACCGGGATGGCGGCAAGCTCGACAGATGTCGACGGCGCCGTCCTTTAGGATGTATCTCCGATAGTTGTTGGTCTTAATAACCTGATCCTGTATCAAACAAACAAAACCCTCGGTTTCCCCAAAGAACTCACCGAATCGTAGCCAGTGACGGGAGCCAACCGTTTCTACAAAAGGCTCTTGTATAGCTTTGTGATACCCCCCCATTTAGCTCCTTTTTCTTCCATTGGTCTCACAGTCGGAAATGCTCTGTATTGTCGAGTCTTGGCATTGTTCGTTGGCTAAAGAGTAAGCCCCTTAACACAAAAAATGACATTCTTATAGAATGGATCATCTGATCTCGTCTGAAAATAATTACGGGTACTGCACACTTCGCGATTATGCATGGTGAGTGCCCTTAAAAAACCACGCCCATCATGCTTACGCTGCAAGTACAGCCTCATTACCGAGGGATTGATCTCGGATGGTGCATCCTCTGGGATATCATGGTAGTGCGGACTTTTCTATCCAGGGTGTTAAGTTCAGTTTAAATCCATCTGAGTATGCCAAAGATATAAATGAGGACAGGCATGATCTAACCGTTATATGCGTGTGTCTTATTCACGCCCGACAAAAGGCTGTTAACCACTTTGATCAAGCGCGTATAAAACAGATCGCAACCTGATTGTTTCATGTCCGCCTCATCAATACGTATATTTTGTGACATACCCAGGTATCGGTATGTTTCAGCCTTAGAAATTCCTTCATCATCATTAGAAAGCCTTCATCACTATAAGGACCCCTTATAAGATAAGTCTAAGCACTCAGAGTTAAAAATCCCGCCCCTTTCGACATGGAGGATCGCACACTTATCCGTCCCCAGCTCCATTCCAATAGAATTTCTAAAATCACAAGTAATGTCTAGCAATTCCACAAGATGGGAGCGACTGGAGGCGAATAATTCGAGATCATCCACATAGAAAAAGTGGGTCACTTTGGTACCTCCTTTACGAAGACAAAATTCCCTCCCAGAAGGTACTGAGAGGGTTCAGATAGAGTCAGAATCAGATTGGACTCAAGCAATCGCCCTGGAATACACCCATTCCTATTCTTATGTAGTACTCCGCAGCCTATATTCACTCGCATCTGTTTGTCGATTTTTCGTCATCTGTGTGACAAAAGGATGCCATTATCATCATCAACATTACAACCCTTCACAAGTCCACTTCTGAACATAGGCCTCCCCGAGGAATGTTACAAAGCACGGTCCTGGGCCACCTGCATTCATCAACTTCATGTATATCTTTTTATTAATATCTTACCAGATCGTTACTCCATCTGGTAGGGACCGTTCTCGACGTTGCCACTCGAGAACCTGTCTTCTTCACCGGTTGTCGGTTAATAAAGGGTTAAGAAATTATGAATTCCGACGGGAATTCAAACTAGGCTAGCTAGTGTAATACTAAATTTTAAGACGAGCGCTTATTCTATCTGTACCACGGCTCTAGGATCTGCCACCGATTTTATGTTTCCATTTATTTACTGAAATATATTGCTTCAGAGGACGTAAAGCTGGATGTATCGATATATCGAGCAGCTCATAAATTTGTGCTGTCTTCAATATACGAACTTATATTTATGACCCATATTATGAGTCTAGCTTCAAAAGGCACAGAGTAAAACATCATAGCACTGTTTCATTTCTCTGGCATATTTATTGCTTTAGAATGTAAGATGCCGTACTAGTCGTCTGGTTTAATATTTCATTACATTTTGTGATGTCCTATAAAATACTTAGTTCTACTATATTTCTATATTTCGTTTAAATCTTTGCTTGTATTACATTAAGTGTGACACTGTTACAGGCTATTTAAAATCCACTACTGAACATAGGCCCGCATAGGTTGCCTCATATTATAAATATTTGTCATAGTTGCCACGCCTGGTAAGCGGGTATGCATCCGCAGTTTCTTACATCATTTGAGAGACGCTGCTGCCCATTTCTTGATTTATTTCCGTCTGTCGTCTCTTACGACACCCACGGGATGATATGAGGTAGTGGATATTTTTACACCACAAAACGGTAAATTTAGTGTGAAAAACGTATAAAAATTAAGTAGATATTTCTTCTTTTTTAACTTATAAGCTAGTGCTTAACCACAATCCCACCTGTTAATGATAAAGTAGGAGTAGTTACTTCAAATAATATCAAGTTTTACTGATTTTATCGCGTTTAATTTTACTTATTTTTAATTCCCTGTGTTTCACCTCAATTCAAAAATGTAGTGATGGAAGAGCAACAGCTCGTAAATTGCATCGAAATTTAAAGAAATAAATTGTTTCGATGTACTTTAATTCAAATTCAAAATATGTTCAATGAACCTGACAAAAGAATAAAATTTTGGCTCTATGTTGACGCACAATCGATATACTTGCTGACCGCTTTTCCTTGTCTTGGCAAAGGTGAAATTCGACCGGATAATCAAAACCTTGGACAAAACGTCATCATGTAACTCACGGAACCATTTATGAATAAAAGTAAAAATGTGACTACAGAAAAGTTTTCCCATTTCTGTATCTCTTTCACAATCTTTTCTTTCAAAACGTACTACTCCGTTTGGTTCTGTAAATTAAGGGAGACTTGAAATTTCACCGAACATAAAATATCTAGAGTTAGATTTATTATTTAATGTATCACTGTAACCAAATAGCAGTGCTTGCATTGCTGTGTTCAGGTCTCAAGGCTATATAGAGACAGTATAATTACTAACTGTGAAGCCTTCCATCTTAGACCTCAGGCGTAGTACTATTACTTATTCTGTGCCTGAAGTGTGACAATGTATCAGTACCCTTCTTCGTATCAAGTTGGCTGCAGGAACGTTAACCTATATGACGTCAGCATAAAATAAAAATGGCGACATGAACTATTTCAAGTTGTGTTTTGTGGTAATAAGCTAACGTATCGTGAGCCTCATATGAATATTGTAATGAGTACATTTGAATATTATACCTATTCCGGACATAAATAATGTTACAATTTAAAAATTCTCTTTTATTTTGTTTTTCTGAATTAGTTTGGAATACGTTCCATAAGTAAGAAACTTCATTCGTTTACCACCATTTTACATGCTTTTCACCGTGATCGTTGAATTACATTATGAAGTGGGGCGTTAATACTAGGTAATGATTAGATATATCATTTAGTATTTTAAGTAAAGTTAAAATATTTGTTATATTACTGTAGTTATATTTATTTATTTATTTATTTATTTATTTAACATTTTATGTACACACATAATTTGATAAGAAAATGGTAAAAACATAATTATGTACAAAGGCACTGCTTATTCCATGATGAAATTTCTTCCAGCAGGCCTATTGAAGGATAGTTGAAGGAAATAGAGGTAGTCACAGTGTGCACTTGCATAAATATACATATACTATACAAATATATACAAACTTATATATATAAGTATATACATATATAAATAAATATTATATATTATAAAAAATATATATAATTCAATATATATTTTTAATGTTACTTATATGCATACCAACACATTACGATTTAGTAATTATGGAGTGAGTGATAGTGCTCTTTAACAAGTCTTTTAAACATAGACACAGCTTTAGCATCACGAATCCTAAAGGGAAGTGAATTCCACAATCGTACTGCGTTAACAGAAAAAGAATGAGAATAGAGCATGGTATTGAAAGACGGAAATCTTAGCAATGTTCTAGTATTTGACCTACATGGTACATCTGGAGAATGAACAAAATTAAAACGATTTTTTAGATATAGCGGAATAGTAGGATTATGTAGAATATTGAAAAGAAGACAGAGGATACGAGTGTTCCGGCGAAGGCGGATTGGGAGCCATTTAAGCTGCTTGCGATAAACAGAAACGTGATCGAACTTCTTTAAGCCAAAAATGTATCGAATACATAAATTTTGCAAGCGCTCAAGTTTATTAATTTGCTCCTCTGTAGCATCCAGATAACATACATCAGCGTAATCTAAAATTGGTAAGATAAGAGTCTGGACTATGGATATCTTAGTAGACAAGGGTAGAAAACTTTGAAGACACTTTAGAGAATGAAAGGCATGAAATATTTTCCTACTTACATCCGTAATATGAGCGCCCCAAGTCAGATTACAGTCGAAAATAACGCCTAGGTTCTTGGCAGTATCTGAATAGGGAATAGTGGTACCATCAATTCGTAGAGTTTGGAGAGAGGAGAAATCAAGCAAGCCACGCGCATATCTTTTGCCTATTATCAAGGCTTGGGATTTATTTGGGTTTATTATGAGACCAAAAGATCTTGACCATTCGCTAATCTTATTTAAGTCATCATTCATAGCTTCAATCGCCAAGTTAGCTTCAGATGCCACAAAATTACGATATAACTGCAAATCGTCAGCATAGAGGTGGTAATTAGATGATATGACCTTAGTGATACAATTAATAAAAACGGCAAAAAGCAGAGGAAATAGGACTCCACCTTGAGGTACACCCGCAGTTACATTATACCATTGGGAGTATATTTCACCTGAACGAACACATTGAGAACGATCTCGAAGATAGGAGTCAAACCATAGAATAACAGATCTAGACACATTAATCGACTTTAGGATACTTATAAGGATATCAAAATCGACAGAATTAAACGCACTGCTGAAATCTAGTAGAACAAGAACTGTTAAAAATCCATGGTCCATATTCCAACGAAAATCATCAGTAACTTTAAGAAGGGCAGTTGTTGTACTGTGACCAGGTCGGAAACCAGATTGATATGGACATAAAATATTGTTACTGATGAGAAAGGCTGAAAATTGCTTGTGGACAATGTGTTCAAGAACTTTAGAAAGAAATGGCAAGATTGAAATAGGACGAAAGTGAGAGGGAGATGAAGGATTAGATATCTTAGGGATAGGGATAATGTGAGCTAATTTCCATGACGACGGAAAACAACAAGAAGATAAAGAGAAATTAAAAATGTGAGTAAGAACAGGTAGAAGAAAAGAAAGGATAGGCATTATCATATTAGAGCATATGCAGTCATTTCCAGCAGCCGTAGATGATATAGCTAAAATTGATCGGTTAGTATCGTCTTCGGTGACTAAAGAAAAACCAAAAGTGGCACACTGCAGAGCTGGGTGCTTATCTAATTCTAACATTGACCTAGCTTTATCACGTGCAGAGATAGAAATAGGAGGGCAAGAAAAATGTTGGTTGAGAATATTTAAGTCTATGTCTCTACTTAGAAGTGTTTGTGACTTTCCAACGCCAACAGTTTTAAGAAATCTCCAGGCTTTTGCGGGATCACATTTAGTTAGGTAGTCATAAAAATAACTCCTTTTTGCATCTCTGCACAAACGATTGCACCGATTACGTAGGATCTTATAATTTGTTAAATTACTCTCCAGTGGAAATCGCTTGTATCTTCTTTTAGCTTTATCCCTACGTGCCATGAGCTCCTTTAAAGCTGGAGTTATCCAAGGGGCAGGATTATGTTTTATTTTAACGCGTTTAACCGGGGCATGAATATCATATAAGTTAAGTATGATATTGTTGAAACTGTTCACTTTGTCATCTACTGTTTGGCTGGCAAAAACCGGCGCCCAATCTATCAACCTAGCATCACGTCTTAAGGCCTCCAAATTAATGCCCCTGTAACTTCGAAGGAATCGAAAGTTTGACTTACGCTTAGGAGGTCGAACACGGTAAGACAGATAGATAAGGTCATGGTATGAGAAAGAAGCAGTTAGTTGTCCATGGCTGGCAACATTATTTGGAGAAGATACTATAATTAGGTCAAGGAGAGATGGAGTACAGTTTGGGAAGTGGTGAGTGGCTGAAAGAGGTAGGATCTGAAGATTAAAAGAGGACAAAAGTGATTGCAAGTTATTCGTACGGTGGTCATTTTTAATTAAGCACGTATTAAAATCACCCATCAAGATAACAACTCACCAAGTAGTTTGTCAAATGTGTCAAAATAATTAACATAAAGGTTAGGACTATAAAGAACTCCTAGTAATATTTGTGTCTGATTAAGGGTAATTTCCAAAAAGAGGTGTTCTGCAGAATTAGAATATGTTTGCGGAGATATACTGATCACTTTAAAAGGTATTTCGGCACGTAAATATATACAAATACCTCCACCACCCTTGCCTACTCGGTCATTGCGTATTAACACATAACCAGGAAGTGAGTATAGAGTGGAAGGAAGAGTAGGTTTGAGAAAAGTTTCATAAATCAAAAGAGCATCGAGATGAGTATTGCTAATGGATGCTAGAAGGTCAGAGTAGTGGCCAGGAACACTTTGCACATTAATGTGGGCGATATTTAAATTTTCAGGGTATTGAGAAAATACCGAAGAAATATGATCGAGCAGAGTAATTGGTTCAGACGACGATTCGGTGTCCACGCTTACAAAATTGTTAGTAGACGACGAGCATGAGAAAAAACTTTCATTAAGGTCTGATAAATTATTCATAGTTTATGATGATAATAAGGAATATAAAATAACAAATATATATATATATATATATATATATATATATATATATATATATATATATATATATATATATATATAAGTATAACTAAAAAAGTAAAAAAAAATCAAAAAAAACGACTAAAAAATTAATAATAAAAATTCAAACTTAATAACTCAACTCACTCTCTGGCGTGATGGAAGAAATTTTAAGTAAAATCTAGTGAAAAGAAAAACAAGAAAAAACGACAAAAGAAATAATTTTTGATCACTAACAAAACAGATCGAGAGCATTAATAAAAACACTTCAATATTACATTCAACAATATACGAAAACATTGAACAGAGCTTAGATATGGTACATTGATTGCAACATGTTAATGTAAACAAAACAAATTTTGCATACCCACAAGAGAGAAAAAAAAAACAAAGATTAGATGCTGCTGTTATTGCAAAGTAGTTGTGTAATTCGTAAGCTGTAAATTATTAACGACGGCGTGTTTTCTTTGGCACATTTTCGCAATTTTTCGATGATGTACCTTTCGGTGATGATGTTTCTTGTGACTGTGATGTTTTATTTGAATCGGTAATTATACACTGATATTTAACGGTTAGCTGTTCCAATTCAGTCATAGTTTCAATTTTTAGTCTTGATTTATCAGGAAGGATGATTACTATTTTGCCATTGGATGACCAACAGTGTTTAATGCCGAAGTGTTTGCGCGCTGCAGAAAATACCCGATGTCGTGTTTTAGTTAAAAACTCGGAAATGGTGATGCCAGAGGTTTTCAGATTGGTTTTGCTGTCCCAAACAAGTTGCCGATGCTCAGTTTCCAAAAATCGAACTAAGACAGGCCGAGTTTTCCCTTGTACAGATCCGAGTCTATGACAGACTTTTAGACTGTCCTTACTCAAATCTGTCAACTTTAACTGATTCGATATTACAGAGTGAAGGACATCATGAAGATTTTCATTAACCTTTTCGGGTATCCCGTGAAATAGCAACACTTTGTGTCGCATAGCGGTTTCGTGTCTGTCTAAGCCGAGGCAAAGCAACTCAATTTGGGTTTTCAATCGAGATAATGTTTGCCAAATAAAACATTTAAATTCAGAGAACTCACGCGAAAGAGACGAAAGATCAGGATGTGAAGAATGAGTCTCCGCGTGACATTTCTTCAGTTTCTCTTCATAATCAAGCATCCGAGACCCGAACATATTCTCAAGTTCTTTCAAGTTGTTAGTCAGCTGAGCATCCATTACTACCGCGTCAAGGGAGTCTTCCTTAATTCAAGTTTTTTTTTAGAGAAGGAATGTAGTTACCAATGAGTAAGGTGAGTTTAGTTTGTACTTAACGCATTTAAAAAGTGGAAATTACAATGAAAATAATTATAAAAATATAAATAACTAGCGCACACCGAATTTGCGTGTAGACGTCGCGACTACCCACGCACAATTTTCTTTGTTTTATTGGTAAAAATTTACTTCTTAAATAAATATGTAATAAAACACGCATACCATTTCAATTCACCTTGGACTTTACTAATTTGTTTACTTCACTTTGCATCGTTAGGTGAAGCATTATTCTATTACGATAGTATGGCATCGATAATGGATCGAAGCTTGTTGGTAAACTACTTGAATTTATGGAAGCTACAAGCATGCAAATTGATCGCAACAGAGAGGTTAGACGTATCTATTAATAGTGTTCGAGATCCAAGTAGACTAGTATTACTCAATATCACTGTGAAATAAATGGTTTTAAATTGCCGTTACCGCCTCCATAACGGTGGTTGCTGGTCTAATTATTTTAGGTTTAACGTAAACGGAATGCTTATACCGCCATCTATCAGAGACCATGATGTTTTTTTTTATAGAAGAGGGCGCAAACGAGCATGCAGTCCACCTGATGGTAAGTGTCAACCGCCCGATACCCAGTGTAGAAATTAGGTACTTTATTCAAGCGTGTTACATTTGCTAAGGAACGCTCCCGCTTCTCTATACCCACCATACGGAACACAGCAGCATCATGCTGGAAAAAAGTCAAATGCGGACTTCTCGCGTTCTGTTAAATTTGCGACGAGTGCTGAACTCCAGAGCTACCTCGGCTCGGCTGCTACCAGAGCTTTTCACTTTAATAAAAAAGAAACAATTATGATATATTTTTATAGTAAAGTAAGAACCTATATTCGTTCCACTCCTGGGCACAGGCAACTGCAACACCAGGGGAATCGCAGGTACGTTACCGGCCTTTTAAAAAATAGTAGGCTCTTCTTTCGGGCCATAAATTAGTCTCCTCTTATGACTTATTGGAAGAAATGGGGTTATGAGATGCTCCTTAAGCCGCTTCTACACGTCAATGTCCAAATGGTACAGCCATGCTTCAGCTATAATAGTTGTAGAACGAGTGAGTTAGTTCAACTGAGGAAGGAGCAATCTTTTACAGAATGCCAGCGTAGAAAAGCAGATTGATGCTGCTGGTGCGTGTAGAGAACCAGATACCCTTTTTACTGAAAACGAGGCCTTTAATCTTAACCCGCAGATGTGGCAAGTCATTGATTTCTAATCGGGGACAGATGGGCTACTACAGTAGCCACTTAACATCAGGAGGACGATGTCCTACTTTGTCATCTTTCTTCTATATGAAAAAGTGTCCAGGTAGGTTATCATAATAATTATAAAACTAGCTTATACAGCTACTTTTAAATATTTTGTTTTTGTTTTAATATAAAATGCGAATTTAGAAACCGCATTTTCCACATCAAGCGAATATTATTTTTCGACACAAAGGCACTTCTCTGGTTGAGACACATACTTCCGGCCTTACGGCCTATTGAGCGCTTGTATGCCTTGCCACCCTCCAGCTTGGTGTATATTAAATTTTTACTTTAAGCGCCAACCGCAATTTAATAGCAAGCTCATAACCTCTGAGCTACCATTTCCATAGATTTAAATTATTTGAAATATACTTATATATATATAACGTTTTATTTTATCACACACATCCACGATTAATATGTTGCATAACCTAATAAATGATAAACATGGCAAATAGCCGAGAGTGCAGTTGATTAAGTTTAGTAATAGTATATTTTATATCAACAATATGTTGTGTGTGTTTCTAAACGGGTTAAGAAATAGCTAAAGCTGAACTAAGCGCAGGCAGACACGAACTATTTTCTTGTAAACAGAGTTTAAGAAAAATAATTAGGTCACAGCGATAATAATACCTACTACTGTATCGTCATGAGTTCTTACAATGCCAGACGTCCAGAAGGGTGTAAAAACTAAATTTTATATTACATTCATACATAAACACGAACAAATATATACATACATACTGTTACATTAATTAATGAAAATTTAACAAAGTCCACTGATGGACATAGGTTGCTCAATAGGGAGTATATTTGCTGTGCTTAGCAAGTTTATGAACCATAGTTATTTGCTGCCCATTTCCTAATGGCTCCAGTACACGTTGGCCAACGTGTACTGGAGCCATAAGATGTTTTTAAAAGTATAGATACGTCATACTCGCTCTAAAATGGCAATACGAAAGTCAGGTAATTGCCCGATTCGCATTCAGTCGGGAACGGTCTCGTGTCGCGGCTATACCTTCACTGCAAATAATCTTCTAGTTATTCCTGGCAAAAATGCCTTCCTGTGTTTTTAGGTGGTGCACAGATTACACGGCAACTGTTAGAGACTAGAAAAACGTATCATTAATATTTTGAATATAGATGTTTTGTTCATAATTGGTTTTATTATTTTAACACTAACCGCTAGTGTGAACTTTGACGCTAGCTAGTGTGATCATTTTCCATATCGGTATGTTACGCATTCGCGCCAATGTGCGCTCGGCAGCAATCAATACGCAACTAATGATGTAAATTCATCTTTTTCTAACAATAGGTATGCTCTATCATTTGTCTCTTTTTGTTAGCGCAACGTGTCATAGTAAATAACTGTATGTAGATATAATACTACTTTCGCCACTTTAAAAAGCAATAATGTTAGTGTGTAACCTGTCTATCTTTTTTTAATACGTCTTTGCCCATTTCCTGGTTTGTTTGCCTTTGTCGCCTCTCGCGACACCCACCGGACTATAAAGGTTAGTGAAATTCTTACACCGCCCTTGTATTCCATACATAAATACAAGTCAAATTAATAACAAAAACCTGCTATAATAATATAGTAGTAGTTGTATAAAACTAACGCAAATTGAATCAGTAGCCTAATGGCAGGACGCGGACCGCGAACTTGAAAGGTCATGGCTAATTCATTTTAACTTACCAGAAGTGGTTAAAGGGAATATTAGTGATATTTAATAGCATTACTAATATTTAAAAAAAATACAAAAGATAAATGACCACATATACATATCTATATAATTAACAGACCAATATATTGTATGCGCATGGGTTTTTTTATATACGAACGTGAAAGAAGTGAAGGACATGTGTCAAGATTGTTTCAAAAGGAAGTCCGTAGTCTCTGCCTATCCCTCTGTGTGATAGGCGTGCGCGTTTATGTATATAAATATGGATGTATCTATACACAGACATTATTACTGTTTCCTGAGATTAGCCTCCTGAATTTGAATCTAAATCAACAAATTGATGTTAAAAATTATTGCCATCTGTACTAAGACTGTTCTGGAGGCCCCGGACGATATCTCTTGTTACCTTTGTGACATCAGATATTTAATGTTACTTTCCTTATAATACAAATTAATTACTCGGAACTAATTAAGAAAGAACATGAGTTATGATAAACATTCTAAATATAAACTTTCCTCATAAGAGCCGTAACATTTCACACGGATATAGATGTTAAATATGTATTAAATTCTGTATTGATTCGTCTGTACACGTTTTTATATTGTCATCCGATTATGAGCTATGTTCAAAATTTCAAGTATCTAGCTCACCGGGAGTTTAAAATTAATTACTAAATTCGGCCCGAACAAACATACACAAAAGCGAGTTAAAAGTTTATTGCACACCTCGAACGTGAAGCGGAGAGTTTGGGCTTTACTGTCGACTAGTCAATTTCACGCTACCCGTTACAGTTACAGCCTATAAAAAGTCCACTGCTCAACATAGGGCTCCCCCATAGATTGCCTAAAATATATACCCTCTTTGAAGCAAGAAAATATGACACAGTAGCCGCGCTAAGCAAACTGGTCGGCAACCGCAGTTTTCCTTTAAGTTGTTATTAGAAAGACGCTGCAGCCCATCTTCCCTCTGTTGCCTCTTAAGACACCCACGGGACGATCCCATACAGTGGATAATTCTAACACCGCCACTACACGGATTCACGCTATCCGCTCTCACCAAATCCAGATATTTTATCATTGATTGTATAGAACCAAACTAACATAGCGTTAGCATAAACTAACATAGTGATATCTAAACGAGTATTTGTCAAACTTCTTTAGATGTCCTTGATGCCTAGCTTAAAATATATAATTTATACTTTCTATAATTTATATTGAATAAGGAATCTCAAAGCACTTAGCACCTGAGCTCTAAATGTCACAGTTCGTGAGCAACCCGATTTCGATCTCCGCTGGCACTCACAGAATAACAACGTGAACCAGTATAATAATACTGCTGTGTTTCGTATAAATAGGTATAGAGAACGGAGACCCTTTTAACTGGTAACAGGCATTCCAACATAGTACTCAGAGGAGAGAGGACGTATCTGCATTTTGATTTTTAATCGAGGATAGAAATAGATGTCTATGGGCCATAGCATCCACTTACCATCAGGTGAACGTTGCTCGTTTGTTACCCTTATTATAATATTTCCTTCTGGTGATATCTTCAGATAATTTAGTAATTTACCTAGCTGTTTTTTTTAATGTATATCTAGTTACTATGATTAGATTCTATCTGATAGAAAGCACCTCGACCTAGTTTAGACGATATTCCATGTGTGAATCGAAAACGAATTTATTTACATAGTGGTTGCAGTGTCGTCGTCAGAAGCAAACTAATTTTGCTTAATTTTAGTTGATTTAAAATAAATTAATAGTAAAAAACATTTTATAAAAAACAAGCTTTTAAATAAATGGTCTAAAAAGAAGAAGATAAACTTTAAATTAAATCAAATCCACCAATTTATTAAATAACACAATTTATATGATATAAAAGCTTGTCGCATAGACACAGAGCCAAGAAAAACGAGTACTAGAAAACACCTGTCATCCCGACCCCAGCAGCGAATCCGGTCGCGCCGTTAGAAGTACCAACATTGCTCTCTCTCGCGGTCCCACTACCGCCGCATCAGCGCAACTATCCTGATAGAGTTGAGGCGTTGGAGAAGAGGGGTTTACGTTCGTACGGCAGTGTACTTTGTCATATCGCATATCTTGAAAAGTAATGACGATATCATCTCCTAATCAAATACATTTTTTATTTCAATATGATATTATTTAAGTTTTAATCAAAATTTATTTTGATTTTTTTAATATTATAAAAGTCGAATTTATAATGAGTCACCGGATAGGAGCTATTACAATTTAAATTGTTTTGTTTAATTTTTTTAAATAGTTACGCAATTGAATTGCTGAAGTTTGTGTCGCTCCTCTGGGGTGACCACTTAGCATTAAGTGGCGATGAATAATGGATCATTTTCTCAACAGCTATAAATATTAATTAGAAATTCTTGCGCCGTCTAAATTATTTTTTCCAATCAGCACAATGCTTAATTTGAACTTCACCGCACAATATAACCGGCAATCGGTAATGTAATCAAATTGTATAAAAGGTTTGGTATCTGAAGTAAAATACTATCTTAAATCATCATTTCATCATTACAGCCTTTCATAAGTCCATTACTGAACATAGGCGTCCCCCAAGGAATGCCACAAACACGGTCCTGAGCCACCTGCATCCATCGACTTCCTGCATGTCTTACCAGGTCGTCACTCCATCTCGTGGGGGGTCGCCCTACACTTCGCCTACCGGTACGAGGCTGCCACTATCTTACATAAAATTATTTAATTCAAAAATTATATAAAAATAATTTTAGATACAAAGCTAGTGTCAAACTACTGTAATTGCTAAGTACCTATCTCTATATGTAAACATCGATTGCTGTCAGTTAGTATCGCTAAAACTCGAAAACGACTCGAACGATTTTGATGAATTTTTTGTGTGCGTTTGAGTGGGTCTCTGAATAGTTTAGATTCACAATTGGACCTGGTACGTGGCGCTGTTGTCAAGATCCAGAAAGCGCCCGTACGAAGTCGGGACGGACCGCTAGTTTTTAATATTTACGCTATCACTACACACTAACGGCGGCGGCTCCGTGGCGCAGTGGCTTAGCAATGAGTTGCTGCGCCTCGGCGCGGGTTCGGATCCCGCACAGAACAAGTATTTGTATGGCCTACAAATAATTGTTCCGGGTCTGGATGTTTGTCCTTGTGCAATCTGTGTTTGTAAACTGCCTCTACGATACAGGAGAAAATCCTAGTGTGGGGGTAACGTATATTTAAAAAAAAAACGAAACAAGATTTTTGCGGAAATTGTCGCGTTTAACAACTTATTTTTATTTTATATTCCTTACTCTTCTGTAGTACTTTGCAGCACTCATGGTTATAGGAAGACTGATCGGTTCAAGGGCACTTTCGGATCAGACCAAAAATTAATAATTTTAAGTATAAATACGTTGGATACCCCAGGCTCTCCGTGATTGCTGTGGAAATTAATAAAATATATATATATATATATTACACAGGCAATATATTAGATATTATGTAACAGACGAAGAGTTGTAAACGTATTTCCTAAAGAAGGACATGGTTGACTGGACTCCGCCGCACCACATATTTAAAAACGCAATAAAAATTTAAATACTAGTTTTATTCAAAGCTAATTTAGACTCAAGCTGTTTTATCAGCGTCCTGAAATCTCGGCATCTGGCAGGTAAGTACACCACATCTGTTGGGACAGCACTTCAGCGCTCTCAGACAATCCGAATCCGTGGTGCAAGTGTGAGTGCACAGCCAGGGACCCTTGGGATCCTTGGGGCAACTACCCTGCTTAACTGAAAAGAAGGTGGAATTTTAAAAGTCTTATGTCACAAAGGCAACCAATCTATTTAACATTCAGTAAGTATGTAAGTTGTTACCAAAATAAAATAAAGTAAATTATCACTATAAGCCGCAAGTAGTAGGAACCAATCACATTACACAAGTTTCTGCATAGTTACTAATAATAAAAATAATTGGTTACTAATAGTAATAACTGCTGGCCGTATAAGGAAGCTCAAAATTCTCTCAGCGAACTATGGAGAGAGCTATGCTCGGGGTTTCTCTGCGTGATAGACTTAAAAACGAGAATATCCGCAGTAGAACCACAGTAACCGACATAGCCCAAAAAATTAGTATGGTGAAGTGGCAATTGGCCGGCCATATAGCTCGAAGAACCGACAACCGATGGAGAAGAAATGTTCTCGAGTGGCA
The DNA here is from genome assembly GCA_963668995.1 of Parnassius mnemosyne. Taxonomy (NCBI): domain Eukaryota; kingdom Metazoa; phylum Arthropoda; class Insecta; order Lepidoptera; family Papilionidae; genus Parnassius; species Parnassius mnemosyne. The sequence continues at coordinate 57,668,281 of CAVLGL010000104.1, read as the reverse complement.
GCCTCGTACCGGTAGCTGAAGTGTAGGGCGTTCCCACCGCTAGATGGAGCGACGACCTTATAAGACCTGCAGGAAGTCAATGGATGCAGGTGGCTCGGGACCGTGCTTTCTGGCATTCTTTGGGGGAGGCCTATGTTCAGCAGTGGACTTGTGAAGGGATGTAATGATGATGATGAATAATAACTGCCGCTTTACAACATACTGTGCGTCGAACTTAAACACTGTAAGGAAACCCGCATATCTGAGGAATATAATATATCTAGGACATGGTGAAGTCCGTCAAAGACACAGGAGCAGCGCAGCAGATTAATTTAAGATTAAATAAATAAATTCTTTATGTGTCACAAATCTTTTAACATATAATATACGGAACCCTGGCTTCTGAATTAGCTGTTAAAACTAATTCCATGGCTCCATAGCGCAGTGGCTTCGCAATGGGTGTAAGTAACGGTGGTAGAGCCACGCAGCAATTTTTGCTGTTGCATGTACGGGCCGGCTCGAGCGGGGTTGGTACCACGACCTCACAGAATACCGGCGTGAAGTAGAAGCTTTGCTTCTCCGTTTCGTCTGGTGAGTGCAGGTGGCCGGAGGGCCAATCCCCCCCCCCCCCAACAACATGGTAGCGGAATTACACGAAGAACTACCCCAGGAGGGTACCAGCACCCCTGGAGAATCCCTCGCTGAGCATCCACGACCATGTTATTCCGATCCTGAGCGTGGGTGCTCAGGCTGGCCCGCGTATTCTGTGGGGGGCAAAATTCCGCTGAAAAGCATTACTGCTAGGGGCAAACTGAGCAAGAACACCAAGGCGACCCCTGCCACGCTATCCGTGAATTTCTGCAACATCAGGGGACTTCACTCTAACCTAAACGCCGTCCACTACCATCTCGAGACGGCGAAGCCGGCCTTGCTCTTTCTGACCGAGATGCAGGTTTCCTCTTCGGCTGATATTTCGTATCTCTCCTACCCGGGGTACAAATTGGAGCATTCCTTTGTGCCTCGGGCTGGAGTTTGCGTGTATGTCAGAGAGGACATCTGTTCTCGACGCCTCGGCAGTCTTGAAGGTTCGGACCTGTCCATCCTTTAGTTACGCGTAGACAGCGACGACCATCCGCGCGTCTACGGGTGCCTCTATAGGTCCCATAGCGGTAATGCCGAAACAGACCGACTCATCGACCACGTCCAAATGGCTACAGATTTCTTGCTACAACAGGTCCCATCCGCAGAGATCGTGATCCTTGGCGATTTTAACGCCCACCATGCCGAATGGCTCGGTTCACGTCTAACCGATCATGCGGGGAGATCTGTTTATGACTTTGCCTTGGCATATGGTCTGACACAACTGGTTACTTTGCCTACGCGGATTCCAGATGTGGAGGATCATACACCTTCCCTGTTGGACCTTCTGCTGACCTCTCATCCGGACGTATATCAGGTTTCCGTCGATGCCCCTCTCGGCTCTTCGGACCATTGTCTGATCCGGAGTGTGGTGCCACTCACGCTCCCTTCGCGGTTGCGTTCTGCAGGTTGCCGCCGTGTTTGGCATTACAGGTCGGCGGATTGGGACGGAATGCGGTCCTTCTTTGCATCCTACCCATGGGGGCGGGTTTGCTTCTCGCCGGATGATCCCAGCGCTGTTGCTGACTCTGTCACTGATGTGGTGCTACAGGGAATGGAACTATTTATTCCATCATCTGTGGTACCCATCGGAGGCAGATCTCAGCCTTGGTTTGGTCGCTCCTGTAAGACTGCATTACGCAGTAAGCAGGGGTGTTATCAAGCCTGGGCTGCGGTTTCGGCGACTCGGGATGTAAATACCAGCACACTTAAAAAGAAGTATAACTTCGCCTCCAGGTCCTTCAAAAGAGTTATTGCCAAGGCAAAGTCAGAGCACATAGGCAGAATTGGCGAGAAACTAGTTCGCCTTCCTTCGGGAACCCGTGCATTCTGGTCTCTCGCCAAGGCTGTCCAAGGGAATTTCTGTAAGCCATCACTACCATCTCTGCACAGGGAGGATGACTCACTGGCCCATGACGCAAAAGACAAAGCCGACCTTTTAGGCTCCCTTTTTGCGTCCAACTCGACTCTTGATGACGGGGGGAAAACACCGCCGACTATCCCGCGGTGTGAGTGCTCCATGCCGGATGTGCTGTTCTCACAGCATTCGGTTCGCAAAGCACTGCTCTCCCTGGACATCCAGAAGTCGAGTGGGCCTGACGGAATCCCCCCAATTGTGCTGAGGACGTGTGCTCCGGAGTTGGCACCGGTCCTAACGCGTCTTTTCCGGTACTCCTACTCCCAAGGCGTAGTCCCGAATTCATGGAAGACAGCTTTTGTCCACCCGATCCCTAAAATAGGCGACCGCTCAGACCCATCCAACTATAGGCCTATCGCGATCACCTCCTTGTTCTCCAAAATAATGGAATCCATTATTAACTGCCAGCTCATCCGGTACCTTGAGGATCACCAGCTGATTAGTGACCGCCAATACGGTTTTCGTTGGGGTCGATCAGCTGGTGATCTTCTGGTCTACCTGACCCATAGATGGGCGGAGGCAGTAGAGTCCAAGGGGGAGGCGTTGGCCGTTAGTCTGGACATTGCGAAGGCCTTCGATCGGGTTTGGCACAAAGCGCTTCTTTCGAAGCTCCCTTCCTATGGGCTTCCCGAGAAATTGTGCAATTGGATCACCAGCTTCCTTGCAGATCGGAGCATCAAGGTCGTTGTAGACGGTGCATGCTCTGACTACAAGCCTATTAACGCTGGTGTTCCACAAGGCTGTGTGCTATCACCAACGCTGTTTCTTCTGCATATCAATGACATGTTGCTAACTGGTAACATTCATTGCTATGCGGATGACAGCACTGGTGATGCTCTATACACCGGCCGTGCCAATATTTCTCGGGAAAACGTCACTGAGTACCGGAACAAACTTGTGTCTGAAGTCGAGTCTTTGCTGAACAAAGTCTCGGATTGGGGGCGACTAAATCTAGACCAATTTAATCCTCAGAAGACACAAGTTTGCGCGTTTACCGCTAAAAAGAACCCCTTTGTCGTATCTCCTCAGTTTCAAGGCACTCCCCTTCTTGCCTCAGCCAGTATCGGTATCCTCGGAGTCGACATATCGAGTGACGTGCAGTTTCGTGGTCACTTGGAAGGGAAGGCCAAATTGGCCTCTAAAAAGCTTGGCGTGCTCAGCAGAGCGGGACAGTATTTCATGCCAGCACACCGCCTGCTACTTTACAAGGCGCAAGTTCGGCCTCACATGGAATACTGTTCCCATCTCTGGGCAGGGGCTCCCCAGTGCCAGCTCCTTCCACTTGACCGCATCCAACGCAGAGCGGCTCGAATTGTCGACGACCGAGCCCTTTTCGATCGGCTCGATTCATTGGCACTGCGAAGAGATGTTGCATCCCTTTGCATTTTCTTTCGCATCTACCATGGGGAGTGCTCTGAGGAATTGTTCGGATTAATCCCAGCCGCCAAATTTCACGAACGCACATCGCGGCAGAACTCCCGATACCATCCACACCATCTGGATGATTGGCGGCCCACCACTGTGCGATTTAGAAGATGTTTTCTTCCTCGCACGACCTCCTTGTGGAATCGATTACCATCAGCGATTTTTCCGGACCGATACGACTTAGGGACCTTCAAGAAAAGAGCGTACTCCTTTTTAAAAGGCCGGCAACGCATCTGCGATTCCCCTGGTGTTGCAGTTGTTCATGGGCGGCGGTAGTCACTTACCATCAGGTGAGCCGCATGCTCGTTTGCCCCCTCTCCTATAAAAAAAAAAAAAAGTGCTAGGAGCCGCAGGTTCGAATGCCGCACGGAACAAGTATTTGTGTGGCCTACAAATAATTGCTCCAGGTTTCGATGTTTGTCCTTGTGCAATTTATGTTAGTAAACTGCCTTCACGATACAGAAGAAATTCCTAGTGTGGGGGTAACGTGATTTTCAAAAAAATATTGTTCTATTACTCTCTCAGAAATGAGGGAAGGTTTGTGGCCTGCTTTGGGACATTTATTGGCTTTAGATACTGCTAGACAGAAGTCAAGAGTTTTTTTATTATTAACGCAAACGCTTAGGGACTCATTGTTTTACTTATATAAGCCAGTGCTTTACTGCAAATTCACCGTCGTCGCAGAATGTGAATACGACACGCGGTAACCGTAATAGTAGTCATATTTCAACGATGATTGCGACTCCGTCACGCGATACCGTCTGTCAGCGGGTTGATGACCGAGAAACTAGGGCGACCTCGGTCGTCATTGCATCACCACCTCAACCCTTGACTGAACCCATTGGTACTCCTCCGCCGAAGCCAACCTCAAAACAAGGGAAGACGTTTGCGGATGTTGCCCGTAAATCTTTACAACCGGCACCCTCTTGTGGTCCAAAGCGGAAGAATGTGGAAATAAAATCAGTTCCAGTGGTGACCCAAGACAAGATTGATAAGGACGGGTTTACTCGTGTTGAGAAGAGACGTCGGTCGCGACCCGTCTGTAACCAGCGTGGGACCGCGAAAATAAACGCGAGTACAACTCTGCGTGCTGTGGAGCCAACCATACAACTCTACATCTCCCGTTTGGACAGAAGTACGTCGGAAGAAGACGTCCTGCGCTTCGTGGAAGAACGAAGCCGATGCCGCATTGAGGATCCGATCTCTTTACATTTGCAGCGTCTGGAGTCTAATAGGTCAACGAACTTCAAATCCTACGTACTCCAGGTTCCTGCAAAACATAAAGAGACATTCCTCGCTCCCGATTTCTGGCCCTCTGGGGTAGTGTTTCGCCGATACAGGGACGCGCCAAAGAAAAAAGTTCCCTAAATAGTGTTATGTCAATATTTTATATATATTTTTAGGTTAAGGTATATATTGCTATGGGCCAATGTTCTTAATTTTTAAGTCCTTGATGCCTGAAATAAAGTTATTGTATTGTATTGTATTGTATTTACCACAATTCGATCTGGTGGTAAGTGGCGACGAAACCCTAGATGGTAAATCGCACTGCCTTAGCGTAACAAAAGCCTCTTTACTGTTGCCTTGAAGACCAGCCGGCAAATTATTCCACACCTTTGCCATACGCTTTACGAAAAACGAAGCAAGTAGTTTGCTTCTAACGCGTGGAATATCGACAACAAAGAGGTGAAGACCCGCTAACCGCCTGGTTGTGCGATGGTGAAAAGTGGAGGGAGGAATTAAAGCATATAATCACTGAAAACTAAATGGGTGGCTATCCAACTGTGAGTCGTTGGTTAGTGTCTCTAACGTTTATTATATTATACGTATTATTTTATATTATTTTTATTTTTAACAGTGGTAGAGCCACGCGGCAACTTTTGTTGTCGCACGGATGGGCCGGCTCGAACCGGGGTGGTACCACGACCTCACAGAAAACCAGCGTGAAGTAGAGATTTACCTCTGCGTTTCGCTTGGTGAGTGCAGGTGGCCGGAGGCCCTTTTTACTGGAAAGGAGGCATTCCATCTTAGTCCTCACGGGTGACAACACATCTAAATTTTGATTTGTAACAGAGGATAGATGTAGATGTCTATGGGCCGCAGCAGCCACTTACCATCAGGTGCACTGTGTGCTCGTTTGTCACCCTTATCCTATAAAAAAAAAAAACGTAGGTTACTCAGAAAATTTTGGGAAAATAAAGAAGTACTATGATTAATTCTTTGATTATAAAATATTTTGAAAGTACTCTCCATCAGTATCTGTACAAAGATTCATGCGTTTTAAGCAATTTTCCAAACACTTTTTCTAGTCCGCCTCAGAGAACTTTTCTTCGGCCTGCTCAAAGACTATCCATTTCAGCTGATTTTAGGAAAAAACACGGTGTCAATTCTGGGCTGTCAGGAGGGCAACTGAAAAGCTTCCTCGTTTTGAGCACTGAATGCACAGGCATGTGATCATGGTGGAGCTGCAGCCCGGGAAGCCCCGTGTTCGATCGCTTGTTGCTCACAGCAGTGATGTAGTGCACCATTCGGCATTACATAATCGATTCATACTTCGATTTCGTTACATAATCGGCACATTCTCGATCGATTTACTGTGTTAGACGATGTTTTATTTTGAAACCGTCGCCTAGCACTTCCTTTTTGTACGTGTTGATTAATCCTAGATTCATAGTTACTACGCCGAAGCAAGCCTGCTTCAAATTTGTTTATCATGTCACCATTCCACGTTGGCCTGCGTCAGAGCATTTGTGAGGCTGTACGCGAAACTATCCTCCTCACGCAAATATATAATTTTGTGAACGATACCCTATCCAACCAAGGAGTCGTGGTTGCTCAGATGGGTAGCGCTCGCTGTAAGTTTCACAGTACGCGAGCAACCCGGGTTTGAGCCCCGCTGGCACCAATGAAATTTTTAATTGCAATTTTAAGTACTGATTTACCACGTGCTCGGCGGTGAAGGAAAACATCGTGAGGAAACCTGCATGTCCGAGAAATAAGATAAAATATTTCTAAATATATATATTGAAATTCGCCAACAGGCATTGGGGCAGCGCGGCGGATATTTCCTTGCCCTAAAACTCTCTCAGAAATGAGAGGAGGTCTGTGACAAGCAGTGGGACGTATATAGACTGTAACTTTAACCCGATCCAACCAGCAATATGTGCTAAATATTTTTATACGTTATTGGCAAATAATTTTTTTTACAGAGAGCATGTTTCTTCCGTAAGAGCCATCAAAAGGAGACAACTTCTTTCTACATCTCTTATAATTATTCGAACGAACTGATATTTAATATATCAGTGGTAGACGGTTGACTTATATCTTTATCCATAAATACAATTTAAATTTCTGAAATCATAAAAAATCATCGCACGGAAATATTCCTGACGCAGATCCATTTTTTGATGTAACACGATAATTCAATTTAGCTAGTAAAATTGTGAAGAGAAATTTAAAATTGGAACAATCGTATTTTGACTTGTTAGTAAACGTTTTTCAAAATAAATTATAACTGGCCAGTGTCTCACGCTATTCTTTTTCCGAAAACTTTCTGAGTGGCCTGTCATATGCAGCGTTACTTTGCTGGCATGTATATACGTATGTAATAAAAAACCACCACCATTAGATCCTTAAAGAACACAGATGGACTTAAGAAGAAATTGCCTAAATCATCACGCTTGGGCGGCGGATTGACAATCGTAATACCTGGCGTCACACAGCTTTGACGCTGCCCGTCTCCGATCTGAGTGTTTATCTAGTATAAACGGGAGAATATACCGCCCTCTGTGGGAAGCCATAACATTTTTATGGTATTTATAATTAAACAAAATCTTACTATAGTTGACGAAATGTCTTCGGGTCATTGGATCGACACATAAAGAACCACCACACGTTGTTGGGCAACACAGTTGAGAACTGTTACATGGCCTTTGTGGACCACATTCCGCGTCGCATATGTCGACCGATAACGTCGGAGGGCAGGAGCCGTCCTGACATAACGACACTGTGATGGACACTGTAAAAACAATTTCAATTGTATGTTGTTAGATAGGAAGCCTTCTACTATCCTTAGGATTCTGTCTCGCTGAATGTCACTTATCTACCTATTTCTGCCTGCAAACAGTATTCACTGTTGTATTTATAGAAAGCCAAGATAGTAATAGGCTTTACGCAATTCATCTTAATCCTCAGCGGTGACAATACAACTATAAACGACTACGTTTTTGACCAGGTGGTCTGGTAGAATTTTTACCATATCAATTTCATAAAAAGTAAAGTACGTTCACGCAGATTTAAATCTTTATAGGTATTTAAAATCGTTGGTGCGTGTGCTAGTCGTTTAACATTTGAACTACTAGAGCAATTCGATACAGATGGTGTTGAAGTCATGTTATTAACGAATTCTTTATTTTATTGGTCAAAATGATTAATATCCACAATATTGTTACGTTAGTGCAGTGCCAAAAAATTTTATCAAAAATTTTGGACTCGGTGCTGTGGCTTGGCAGTACAAATTTGTCGTCTCAATCTAAAAAGGACCACTCTCACGTATTACCGGCGTAAATATAGCTACTTAATGCTGCTGCATTACGTATGGTGAGTGTAGAGATAGATAACATAAGAGCTTATTTTACTGGTAACGAGACACTTCATTTATCTTCAGGTAACAACGGGTCTGCATTTTGATAATAATTATCTATGATACATGTAGACTTGTATAGGCCCCAGTAGTTGCCATCAGATGGCCCGTGTGCTCGTTTGTCACGTTTCCTGTATTAAAAATGACATAAACCAATCCGGATGTAAAGCGTAGTGATAACGGCGAATCGGTGGCGTAGCAAAGATTAAACAATCAATCAAACATTTTATTATGTTATGTCAAAGAAAATATACACTACGCGAAAAGAAACGAGGCGCGCGGGGCGTGGAACGGGCCGTCGCCGACTGCCCTGGCCGAGGGCTGGTACTTAGTAGTTTGCGTCTCGTTTATATGTATGGTACATATATGTTATATGTAATAGTTTTAGAGTATATATTTGTACTTTTATATATATATATACAATATGTACCATTCTATATTTCTATTTTATGGTTCTAATAAATATAACGTTATTTTTGTCGCTAAACCAAACACTTTTTTTAATATTTTCTTGCAATCCTGTCCATCCAAAGGTTGTCTGGAAGAGAGCGCTAACTATTGGGGTGGTCTTGTCGCTAAGAGCGATCTAACAAAAATGTAAAAATATATGTTATTTTTTGCCGTACAATAAAGTGTTATCTATCTATCTATCTATGCTTCCCTATGGATTTTCCTAAAAAATTATACATACGGCTACGAATTTTTGCAATTGTTAGAAATAATAATAAAAATTACAAAAATCTAGTATAAACGTTCTAGTATAAATTACCATTAACGTTCGTGCATATTTTGTTTTGTCGGAAATTTTAATATTCCCCATCTGTAAAGATATTTAATAAAATTTGATTTAAAATTGATCATATCTTTTACTACCTAAATACATAAGTTTACATTATATAACATAATATACCTACCATGTATTTTCTTTGGCACAAGTCTACAATATTCCATTTCGGTTCGGTATCAACCCTAGCGTTACACGCTCCACCTAAATGTCACCGCGCTTGAACTCTCACGTACAGAGAGTGTCACCGCTGTGGTTATGTTTTGTTATGTTATGTATATATGGTAACAGAAAGATATTACTTAACAAACTGTGGAGTTCGCTTTAACTTTCGCTGCGTGTAGAGCTTATAATATAATTTTAAAAAATGTGAGTGTCGTGGAACACTCGGTTGGGACGAAGTTCCTTTCGTAGTATATTATTATTGATAAACGTTTAATATTATTGATTAACTAATACAAATAACTGAATTACTAGTATGTAATAAAATGTCATTAAAATAAAATAATATTTCTTTCATGACAAGATAAGAAAAAGAGCGAGCGAGATGGATATTATTCCATCTCGCTTCCTTATAGTTATAGCAGCCAAGGCTGTCTACTACGTCAGAAGGGGTCGTAACAGAAAAATCTTGCACTTTTTGCGCCTAGCCCCCATCCATCAAATCCGTGCCGTCCGTTAAGGAACTTCGTTCCAATATATTATTTTCATTTGTTTTCATTTACTCATAATTAAAATAATTTTTTATTATTACAGTTGATAACATTCCGCCTGCAAAGCGTGGCTATAGCAAATATCCACTCATATCAGCAGTGAACCTTTGATAGACTGTAATGGACAATGAATATCTAATGAATAAATGTCATCATTAAAATACACCGATAAAATTAGAGAAAAATACATATAAAATGCAGCTTAAAATTTAATAAAACAACATTCATAGAAGAACGCTTGCAGTTATAGCGATAACAGTTCTAACTTCATTTAATAAAAAATTAAAATTAAACATGATAAAGTCCGTAAAATTTGTTTTATTGAGTGTGTTTAATTCGTATAAATTTAAGAAATCGTTATGAATCAACAAATGTATGTACACAGAAGATTTTATGCAAATGGAATATAATATTAACCTTTATTTATTAAGTATATGCAATTAATGTAGTAGTTACATTTATTTAAAATTAATGTTAATTACTTTTCCTACATAACATTGAAATAGGTATATATATATATTTTATTGATGTGTGTTAAGATTTTAAATTACAAAATATACTCACAAAAACAAACCAAATAAAATCGAAACATTTTCTCACTATTTCACATACGCCAGCATCCTTTAAGCCTATGTTATTTCACACTAACCTTACACTCGACAGTAGTGTTTTGCCTGTGACCACGATAAGGATCTAATAAATTATATTAACAAGTATATCTACTGCACTCTGTCATATTTAAGGTCAATATGATTTGATTAGATGACCACAATTACGTTTCATAACACTGTTATGAAAACAAGTGATTAACCCAAGGATTTACTTGTTGTGATTAACCCAAGTAATTTAACATTTTAGTGTTACGTATCAAAAGTAGCAATAGATCCATATTACACTAAGTTTTTAATAATTTATTAAAAAAAAGTCTTAAACACATTTGAGGTAATTTTTCAATTTATATGTAATAATAATTAATTTTCAATATGTTATACTTTGTTAATTCCATCGAAAAAATTTGACTTTAAGTTAACCAATTGTTATAATTATAATTGTTAACATGACTGTCTCGTGGGTTCAAATCTCCGGTCGACACAATATCAGTTGTTGGCTTTTCTCTGATCAGATATTATCAGTAGCACTCCTGAGTCAGTAAGTTGTTGTGGTCACCCATAATTCTCTCCGGTCGTGTCGGATTGCGGTCCCATCGGACTATGATAGTGAGGGAATAGAGAGTGAACCTTGTACTTACGCATTACTCGTGCACTATAATCCTGTCCTGTACAAATGGCTTGTTTCCGTAGAGACTGGCCGCCGTGAACGAAAATACACTCCGGAACACATTATCATTATAATGTATGGGTATCGAACTCGATCAGAATAAGTCTACTGTTGCTTGGCGGCAGATATAAGAAAGAGCTTCGCTCCATCCAACCCCGACTGATATATAGGTAAAAGAGCCCCATATCTATAACATAAGTTACTGCAGTGAATACGCATTAGAATTTCTGTTGGGACAAATTCACGTTTTTTCCGCATCGAATTGGCTCACAAATCGTACCCTTTGTAATATTTAAAGAAATGGTCTCCGTCAGTTGGAAATACAGTACAGCGTTGTTTTACGCTAAAATATGTGGTGAATTGTTTTCGCCGTGTTTGACTAGTTTTTTTACTCATAATTACTTTGAAATAAACCTTGCGTAATAAATTAATGTTGGCTTGGAGAAATTATGCAATGTTACTAGGTGAAACAAATTATATAATAAATTAACGGATGGACGAGAAAAATTTAGTTAAATAAATAAATAAATTAAATGAGTGTAATATCTGGCATAGTGTCAGCACGATTGGGTCGGCTCGACTTGGGAAGGAACACGCTCTCACAGAATACCAGCATAAAATAGCAGCTAAACGCTGCTGTTTCGTATGGTGAGTGTAGAGAACCGGAGACCTCTTTTACTGGAAACAAAGCATTCCATCTTAGTCTTCACGGGTGACAACGCATCTGTATTTTGATTCGTAATCGAGGATATATATAGATGTCTATGGGCCACCGCAACCACTTACCATCAGGTGGACTGTGTGCCCGCTCGTCAGTAAGAGAAGGGGAGTTAAAATTAATTTATAAATAAATAAACGGAAAAAGTCCAGAGCATTCTTATGTGCCGCCATTTAAACTCGTTGTTGTGTACGCACTGAACTATTCATATTTAAATTGTTATTATGTACTTTATGAAAAACAAACATAAAAAGGATGCAATATACATTTAAATACCCACGAGTCTAGAACCTTCATTATCATCTGCAGAGAATAGACCAAAAAGGAAACTCAAGTACGATTATATTAAGAATAAACAAATCCAAAACTTCCTGTTTTCCCATCGCTAGTATCGGTCACAATGTAAATAAACTTTAACAGAATAATTGACTTCCTAAAAGGCCTGTATAGCGAGGACTAAATTGTTTGTACTTTGAGGCAAATCGGATTATAAGCGGCCACTATCCGCTACATGTCACTTAGTGAAGTCCTAATTGAACTATTTTGTTAAATGGATTTTAAGTCAAAAACAACGAAAAAGGAGACAATTTCTTTTTGTATGGAGAATGGGCCCACCACATATTGCGGCGTAACTTAATGAAACACATGTCAATTTATTTCTTATAATCTATAGATTACAGTAGTAATGTTAGTTTTACCGTATTTAACTTATGGGAATGTTGAAAAAATTAACAGTTAAAATATTAATATCACAATAACCTAAAAACAAACTAAAAGCGATTGTCTAACAGTTTTCACCGGTATTATAAGTTAAAATATGCACTGGTCAATAACTAATAATATAAAACAAAGTTGTAGGTACATTCAGCATTTATAGGTACTTTTAGATTGATGGAAAATCTATTTAGTAGTTCGTTCTTCCTTAAAAGCATTTTTTTCATATAACATTAGCCAGAACACGAATATCAAAACAACTCTTTTTTCAGATTTCATGATTCCGGTTAAATTTTCATAAAATCTTTAGACAGTTTACTATAATAATTTGGTATCTTTTTTTGTGTAATAAAATTAAAATACGTTAAAATTTCTAATGGACGCTAAAACGATGTCTCCGTTACTAAAAAAATAATTCGTGGCGTGAGTTCTTGGAGAACTTGGTTACCCACGTTGAACAAATAAGAACCCATTTGACTGGGCCGAGGTGGCCGCTGCAAGTGAGCTGGCGGAGCCCACTCTGAATGCATTTTGGTGTAGTGTGGTAGAAAGGATGTCCTCTTCTAAATCCAGCTACAGCCTATCCTTTGTTATTCTGTCAAACCGTTAATGCCGTGGTGGTAGGGCTGCCGCGGGGGAAGAGTATCGAGTATCTCCATCCTCCACCGCTGAAACTTAGTCGGCGGCGGAGTCATAAATCAAATCCACTGCAGGGTTCAGGAAGGCTGGTACTTCTGAGTACTCGTTTTTTCTGGCCCCATCTCCTCCGTGTATCGGACTCAGGGCGACCTGTCACGCAGATAGGGTTGGCGGTCGTAAAGAAAGGGCAGTTGGTCCTTTTCTGTTCTGGTGCGGAATACCAAGGAAGGAGACGAGGGAGGAGTTGTCCTCTCCTGAGGAGGGATGGTCGGTGCTGGTAGGGCCACGGATCTGGCTTTCCTACTTAAAAAACCACGGCGTTTTTGTCTGTGTAAATACGACATAACCCGTCCTTACCCCAGTGAGGCGGGTATGTGTAAGACGTAAAATACACAGGAATGAGCCCCTAGTTTTTTTTTTCAATTCAAATGTATTTTATAAGATTTAATGAATATTCGCTCTTGCAAAAGGAATACCAAATAGTTTTAAAAAGTGCATTTGTAAAACATTCGTTTTTTCGCAAATTGATAGTCTGCATGCAAATAACGTTTAAAAGATTTTTCGTGTTTTGGAAGCGACCTTTTTAAGAGTAAAGAAGAAGAAGAAGAAAACCTTTTTTGCCAGCAGGTTTTTATAATATTTATAGGTACTTTTTAGCTAGGAAGTACAAATCAAAATGCAGTGAAAGTGTATCAAATTTAAAATATTCTAACTAAATCTAAACTAATATTAAAGGTATACTATAAGAAACTATGGTAGGCTATTTAGATGTTTGTTAGTCTGTTACGCAGTAAAGTAAAAAAGAAACCTCCTCTTTTTCTATAGAATAAAGGTGACAAGCGAGCAAAAGGGTCTCCAGTTGTCTACACTCACCATACGAATCACAGCATTATACGTGCATCATACGTGGTAGAGCCATGCTGCAGCTATATTATGGTTGTAGCACGAATGGGTCGGTTCGACCGGGGAAGGAAGACGCTGTCACAGAATACCAGCGTAAAATAGCAGTTTAACGCTGCTGTGTTTCGTATGGTGAGTATAGAGAACCGGAGATCCTTTTTACTGGAAACGAGGCATTCCATCTTAGTCCTCACGGGTGACAACGCATCTGCATTTTGATTCATAATCGAAGATAGATGTAGATGTCTATGGACCACAGCAACAACTTACCATCAGGTGGACTGTGTGCTCGTTTGTCACCCTTATCCTATAAAAAAAAGCATTAAGGTGCTATTTTACGCTGAAATTCTGTGAGAACGTGTTTCTACCCCAGTCGAGCTGACCTGTCGTGCTGCAGACATAACATAGCTGCAGCTTGGCTCTAGCACATCGATGACCTCTTATTCTCTGAGAGGGTTTTAAGGAAGAGTCCACCGTGCTATTGCCGGAAGATTTCACGTCTTCGAAATATTCTTTTTATTTGTCAGATATGCAAATTTCGTCACGAAATTTACTTTCACCGCTGAGCACGTGGTAATAAGCACTTTTAATTACAATTAACAATTTAATTGGTGCCGGCGAATATCAAACCAGGGTTGCTCGCGTACTGTGAAATTTATAGCGACCGCTTAGCCCCTACCACGGCTCTAATGATGTATATGACTCTAATGTAGCTTTATTTAGATTTAAGGTAATCAATGGTCATTTGCCACATTTATTTTTAGGTTTAAAAAAATCTTTAAGTTATTTAAATAAAATACAACCTAGATACCTCCTAGCACTGCTCTCCATGTGATCGTAAAGTTTCATCACAACCGATTCAGCCATTCCGGAGATTAGCCTGGACAGACAGATAGACAGACAAAATTTTTAAAAATGGTAATTTACGTCTTATATATTGCATATAATCCCCTGAGCTTAATAAATCGTTTCGTTTCGTTTAATCGTTTCTTTTAAAAAACGTCACCCCCACACTAGGATTTTAATTTCTAGTTATTTCAATATTACGGACAGACATTTCAATTTTATTAACGTGATATATAGATGTTTAGATTATACTCATTTAAATAAAATAAAATTCACAGATAAACCATGTCCTGGATTGGCGTCTGAAGTACGTTATACCCTGGGAAAAAGAAAGGTTACCACGGTAAAATGAAAATGAAGTCATTTCTGTTTAATCAATAATTTTTTTACTTGTCCCCATTTCTTACTTATTTAAGCCAATGCTAAGTAAATCAGCTTTCATTTATAGGATAATCAATAAGGCATCGCCTCACGGGGGCAAGGATGAGTTATGTCGTATTCACATTGACTAAAACTGTACCCTAAACTATACCTGATAACTATACCCGTAAAAATAGTCTAAATTTTACCCTCAAAATATGACAAAACTGCTGATTCAACATGAGTGATATTTTTTTCTCTCCGTAAATCGGATCTCAATTTTAAAAATAAACAATATAATAGGAGGCAAGTCGGGGCTATATGGCGGTAGTTGAGCTCAGTAAAACCGCATTCCTTAATGGCATCCTTGAAAACACCCGATGTGTGGATCAGAGCATTGTCAAGAAGCAACAACACTCCTCGCGACAATTCCTCTCGATGTTTTTCTTTAAAAGCATCTCGCAATTTATGTAACAAGGAAACGTAGTAATAAGCCTTTACTATTGTTTTGCGTTCTTTAAAGTCCACCTGTAAAATTACTTCAGAATCCAAAAATATCTAAGCCATAATCTTTTTCTGAAATTGAGTCACCGTTGCTTTTTGGCCACGTTGAACTCGGATCATGATAAAGAACCATGGTTTTATCACTTTACAAATGGATAAAAACTCAGAAGAGTACTTCACTTGTTCTTGTTTTTGAATAACGGAAAAAAAATTTCGGACCCACCTAGTAATAACCTTATTCATCATACCCAAATTGTAGGATTCTAAGCACTGCTGTTTTTGAAAGTCCCGTCATAACTGCTCATTCTTTAGGTTTTAGCCGTCTGTCTTACCGTACAGTCCAGTGTTTTCATCAGTAATGACCTCAGATGGTCGTCCTGGGCACGGTTCATCATCAATTGATTCTCTTTCGAAACGAAATTGTTTTGTCCATTCTTTTACGGTGGAGTACGAAGAGGAAGAAGGCCCGTACAAAGCATATAAAATTTGTTTGATTTCCACCGGTGTCTTCCCCTTTTTTGTCTAAAAATTTATCACAGCTTGATACTCTATTTTATGCATTTCGAAAATAATAATCAATATTCTGAATTTATTAGGCTATTTAACTGTAACAAAATTAAATAATTTTATATTATTCTTTTATGGAGTAGGTAACGAAAAGTCCATCATTTTAATGACATGAAAGTTTTGTCTTTGATTAACCTAATGTGGGTAGGCTAGAAACATTTTGACCTTACCTAATAAGTACACTGTACTGTGACCAGCAGTGGGACGCAGCATCTCTTTTATGAGAGAGTTTATGGGCAAGGAAGTGTCCACCGCGCTACCCCAATGCGTGTTGGCGGACATCACATGTCTTGAAATGTTTTGAAATATTTTTTTAAATTTCTCAAACATGCGGATCCACACGATGTTTTCCATTACCGCCGAGCACGTGGTAAATGTATTGGCACGTGGACACCTCATACAACGGCATTAACTGCTGGCTTAGCTCAGTTATCAGCGGTTGGCTAGACTTATGCGATGTACGCGCCGAGCCGAGTGTTGAGTTATTTGAATTTTTCATTATTCCTTAAACTAAGCGTCCAAATAACATTATATAAGGAGCAAAGTTTATCTCCATAATTTTTTTTGATGAAGTATTAACTTTCGTTCGTAAGGATTAATATACCATGTTTATAATAACGCACATTTTTTTAAAGCATAAGGGTGACAAATGAGCACACAGTTCACCTGATTGCAAGTGGTTGCTGTGAGCCATAGACATCTACATATATCTTAGTTTGCAAATTAATATGCGTTGTCACCCGTGAGGACTAAGATGGAATGCCTCTTTTCCAGTAAAAAGGGTCTCCGGTTCTCTACACTCACCACACGAAACACTGCTATTGCACGCTGGTTTTCTGTGAGAGCGTGGTTCTTCCCCGGGCGAGCCGATCCATTCGTGCTACAACTATATTAATATAGCTGCAGCATGACTCTACCACGTATAAAATTTTAAAATTATTTTTTAGTTTTCAATTTTTTTTGTCCCAAAATACCTACCTTATTATATTTATAAGAAGCTTATGTATAAGAGACAGGCATATGCCATAGATGGAGTAAAGGTTTATAATTTTGTAGAAAATTGTATTCGCGTATCACTAACCAACCATTATGCCAGCGCACGCGGAGAATCTGGTTATAATACAAAATAAAAATAATTTTTCAAATCGGACTAGTAGTTTTATTTATTTATTTATAATTTCATGCACAAATTTGTACATATCGCAGACTTAATGCCATAGGGTATTCGCTCCCAGTCAAACATTAGGCTAAAAAGATATAGACAAACAAGAGGCGGTGTAGCAGTAATCAAAATAGATAGGACAAAAAAATTAAATACACACTCACATATATACACAAATATACATACTTAATTACACACAATATATACATAATACATATAAATATTATCTATGTCAGAACAAATATGAAATATACATATATGTATGTGAAAATAAGAGCTGTGTTAGTTCAAACTTGCAACGATTTTTTTCACATGCTTACGGACTTTATTATTAAAAACAAACTGGTTGGGAGGTTTTTTAATGTCAAGAGGAATGTTGTTCCAGAGCCTGAAGGTCGTGAGGGCGAAAGAGTGAGATAGTTAGTTCCAGAGATTAGCGTGTTTAAACAAACAAAACTCATCCGCTTTATTATATTAGTGTAGATGTTTTCAACGTGTAGCAAACATTTTACGAAATTATGTACTTAGTGCAATTAATCCGTGCAAAAGCCGGAAGGAATAGTTTTAACAAGATGTATGGCTCAATTTATCTTGCTTATAGAACTGGGTAGCAGCTTTCGGATGTTTAAAGTAAACACGTTCAATCAGCCAAGCGCGCAATTTAAAATCTTAATTGGATTGTCGTGACGAAAATTGGGGCGATAAATATCTAGGATAGAGATACGAATTTAATACGAATTACCAACGATACTGTGACAATTGAGACTCCACTCTTCCATAACACATATCTCTGCTCAATGGTTTATTTAGTCCGGAGCTGCCATTCATCTTAATGCCTTTTAAGGTGAGTAACAAGGAAGCTCATTATGTGGTGGGATTCCATTTCTGTCTAAGGGTTAGTCTGGGTCAGTAAACAGTAGTGTGTACTGCTCTGTTCCGCTCTGAAGGATGTAGAGAGCCAGTATAATCACAAACTGTGAGGCGTTCCACCTTAGCCCTCAGAGGGGACAACGCATTTATAGCCTTTTTTGTAGTTGGTTGCAGATATACATGGTCTGCAGTAGCTGTTTACCATCAAGTAGATTGTAAGTTTCTCTGTAAAAGCTATAACATGACATAATATATTATATTACAATGATATAACTGTGATAATAACATAGTTTGGGCTCCCTGAAAACTGCTGTGTTTCCAAGAAGATTCAGTCTATAATGTATAGAGAGCCAGTATATTTTTATTACCAGTATATTACAGGCGGTGAGCTATTCCATCTTAGTGCACATAGGTGACCACTCATCAGCTGCCTTCATTGTTGAAGTTAGCTACTGGTGCTCATGGGTAGAGTACTGTAAGTTCGTTTGTCGCTTCAGTTTTATAAAAAAAAAAAACCTGTTCTTTCTGTACGGCTGAAGACATATCATTGTATCTTAAATATACTTTTTAACATAATTAATGTATATCGTACTTAGGTAGTTATATATCACTTTAATGTTTACCATACTGTTTTTTAACAAAATTTAATCATTTTGAAACTGTTTTTAATAAAACCAGTTTTAACCGACTTCAAAATAGTAGGAGGTTCCCAATTCGACCGTATTTTTTATGTGTGTCACATCAAAACTTTTTTCTAGGTGAACCGTTTTTGTTGTTTCTTTTTTTATTTGAAAGCTTGTGATTCTCATGTGGCTATTTACAAATTTCATCAAGATCTGATCAGTAGTTTTTTTTTATTATTCTTAATAATGCATATTTAATTGACTTGGACTACATTGATGATGTTCTCATTTTAATTATACTGAAATCGGTTGTACATAAATTTTTATTTTGTCACCTGTGTTAAAACATTATGTTAGTTATGATTGACTCGTTGGTATAGTGTTAAGAGTAGATGTGACTGCTATTCATGTGGCTCTGACTTCGAATCCCGGGCCACAAGCAGGTTGGATCCCATAATTAATTATCAAAGCTTCTGTAGTAGCCACGAGTCAGAAGTTAACAGTGTTTTCCCCCGTGCTTCAGAGAGCACGTACGGATTGCGACGTGTCCTGGTCCTGCGCCTTTCGTGTCTCCTCATCTCTCTCTGATCGTGTCGGATTGCCGTCACTTCGGACTGAGGTAAGGTAAGGTAAAGGAATAGAGTGCACTTGTGTTTGCGCACACACTCAGGCACTATAATAAAGTCCCGCTCAGATGGCAAGCCTCCGTTAAGACTGGCCGCCGTAACCGAACTTCGATATAAAAGACATTCTTATCATCTATCTATGCCGTGAGATATACATAATAAGTAAACAAACGTAAACTTTTGTGTTGGAACTCTATGTGTATTAAAAAAGATTATTATAAAGCGTTTATGTGGCAAAAATAAAAGTAATCACGTTTAGTTTCCGTGTGCGTAGCAAATTTCTTCAAAATATATTACCTAGAAGATCCATTAATCAATTACTAGAACATGTACGTTGTTGGTAATGGATCTGATCGACAAAGTAGACAGGAAAGTCTTAAACTACTTGAATGTATTCCAACAATATACTTATGAAGATGGAATGTATGTATATAAAAATATAAACTAGATATAATGAAAAACAAAGATGTTCGTGTTTTAAATACTAGGAACAAACACAAGGTTGTAATGTCATTTAATACATACAGAATTAGTAATTTATTTATGGGGTAGCATATTATTTTCATGGAATATTTATGGAGTGTGGATGTATGTATAACAACAAATACTAGAAATTGCGACTGTTTCGTAAACGCGGTTACGGATTATGAAGTCCCGGGTACGAATCCCGGGCCGACTAAAACAAAATGTATTGAGTTTTTCATCTCACCTCATGTTTCAGTTTCCCCCTGTCGTTCGTTACGACACTCACAGCCACTACACGTTTCTTCTACTATTTATTATATATCTATCTATTCTACAAATCATAAAACGAAATATTTCTACAACAGGATACAGGATAAAATGTGTTGGAGAACCAGTATGTAACAGGCTACGAGGTATTCCACCTCAGCACATAAGGATCGAAATGGATGCTTAACCATCTTCCTTTGATGTTTTAGAAGGTGTCCGTTGGCTTCAGTAATCATTTACCATTAGGTATGCTATTCACAGTTTCTTACTTTAATACTATTAAAAAAAATCTATAAACTAATAACCCACGAGCTGAACCAACCTCCTTAAGTAAAACTGATTTGTTGTAATATGGCTTGTGGTCATAATCTTAATAAAATAATAGACACAATCCTCACTATCATTTTCGATAAAATTTACGTTATAAACGACCACCTGGTGGTAAACTGCTACTGCTACCCATAGACTTCCAATTTCAAACAAAGAAGTTTACAGGTGCGTTGTCACCTGTGGACTAAAATTAGCGACTAATATGAAATACTGTTATTTATCTCTTACTCTCTCTCTCTCTCTCTGTCTCTCTGTATCCATAAGATTGGATCACAGCAGTGCACGCATTGCTGTTAGGCGGAAGAAATAGGTAAAAGCGTGTTAGGCTCTCTTCAAACTGTGGCGTTATTTACCCAGACGAACCTACCTTACTCTCGTTAATAATTTATTAATTTTCGAATGAAGTCCCGAAATTCTCACCATGATTATCCAGGTTATATCGAATACCAGGTATCTAATTAGTAAGATAGATATGAGGTAAAAAATTCATTTTTTTACTTATTATAAGCCAGTGCTTGACTACAATATCACCTGGTGGTAAGTGGTGATGCAGCCTAAGCTGTTAAGTAGGCACTGTCTTATCGTAACAAAAGCCTATTCACTCTTGCTTTGAAGACGCCCAGATTATATGCGGACGGAAAGATAGACGCCGGCAAATTATTCCACTCCTTTGCTGTACGCATTACAAAAGACGAAGCAAACCGTTTGTTTATATTGCGTGGAATATCGACGACAAAGGTATGAAGACCCGCCGACCGCCTCGTTGTTCAATGGTGGAAAGGAGAGGGAGTAATTAAAGCGTGTAATCCCTGCGCACACTCACCTAAATGCATCCTATAGAATACGGAGAGATGGGCTACTCTGTGCCTGTGCTTGAGTCTGACAAGATTGGTTTCAACCAAATCAAGGTCACCAACGAACCTCTTAGTACGTCTCTCAACTGAGTTCAAAGCTGCCAAGTGGCATTTTGCAGCACCAGCCCATATGTGACAGCAGTACTCCATACACGACCGGACTGGCGCTTTATATAAGGTAAGAAGCTGCCCCGGCGTGATGTACCGCCGCAACCTTGCAAGGACACCAAGTTTCCTTGCGACTGCTTTGGCTTTGGACTCAATGAACCGCCCATAGTTTAGGTTCGGAGAAAATTAAATCCCTAATAACTGAAGGCGGTCAATGTACTCAAAGGATATATTAGGGAAAGTAGGAGCCAAGGTGAGGGGGCTCCTTTTAGCGGTAAAAAGACACGCTTTTGTTTTGGAGGCGTTAAATCTCACGAGATTTGCAACGCCTCATTCGGAGACTGCCTGAAGTGTGAGACTCACACGCTCAACCATAGCCTCTCTTTCTGAATAGATTTCATCCCGACTGGCCCGGGCACTTGGTTGGTATATCTCCACAACTATGCTGTCGTCTGCGTACCCATAGATACTGGGAATGAGCAGACAATTTATATGCAGCAGGAAGAGAGTTGGTGAGAGAACGGACCCTTGAGAAACACCGGCATTAGTCGCCACAGTACCGTATGAGCAGCCATTGACGACGACCTGGAGAGACCGTTCACTCAAAAAGTCCTTCCAGACAATTAGGCCAGGGAATAAGCCGTACGCTGAAAGCTTGCCCAATAGACTAGCGTGCCAAACCCTCTCAAAGGCCTCCAAAACATCGAGGGAAACAGTAAATGCTTCACCACTGTTCTCATAGGCTTCGCCTCATATGTGAGTGGCATACGCTAGAAGGTCCCCAGTTGATCGATTTCGGCGAAACCCGTACTGGCGATCACTGTGGAGATCATTTTGTTTTAGGTTTGCCATGAGGTTCAATATACGCTCCATAATCTCGCGTTGAGTATGGAGCTGATTGAAATTGGCCGATAGTTGGCAGGGTCGGTACAGCTACCTTTTTTAGACAGAGGCTGCACATTGGCCAGCTTCCAAGATGTAGGCACTATTCCAGTCCTGAATGAGAGGCGGAACAAGCGTGTCTACACAGCAGACAACTCAGGTTCACAGACCTTTAGAACTATAGCTGGTATACCATCAGGTCCACTAGCTTTGTTCACGTCTAGACTTCGCAAAGTTTTAAGATCTCTACCATAGAGATACCGCAGTGAGGTAATTGATAGTACACTGTTGCTACTATCCAGACGCGAATTGCACGCAAAAAGACAAGCAAATAAGACCGCTTTCTCCTTGGGCGCAAGCGTCACTGAGCCATCCGGTTTTACCAGCGGAGGCAGTGTAGACCGACAGAAGTTTTTCCCGCCCGCTTTGGCGAGAGACCAAAAAGCTCTACTGCCAGATGGTTTTAAAGAGAGCTTTGTGCCGAGCGTTGTTTCTTTAGTCTAACATATCAGTCATTTATTTAAAACTCCTAAAACTTTGAATCTATTCAGGAATATATAATTTGTAATTTGTTTTTGTGTGTTATAGTAAGCTTAATTACAGAAGACCGGGGCCTCCTGCTAAAGGTATATATATACTTACGAATTAATTTTGTAAATGACATACGTTTTGTTAAACTAAAGACTCAAAATCAAAAGAGTAAATTAACTAGGAGTACACGACATGTTCAAATGAGAATAATGTGTGGTTATTTTAAACGGAAAATTAGTTTTAATATTTCAAAATTTCACGCATCGTCGAATTTCTCGCTCGGATTAACATCAGGGGAAACACCTCATCCACTTTGATGTCAGCCTAGTACTTCTGTGCAAATTGGATCGTCTGCTCAATCTGTATCCGTTTTATTTTCGGTCTTTGTAAACACGATCACGTATCCTTTTGTCTAAACTTAAGTTACTCCTTATCCATCAGTGTGTCATATTTTTCTTTTCGAACAGTATTTTCTATCCTATACAAAGAAAAAATTGAAAAACTTATAACATGAATATTATGAAATTATATTATCACACAAATTATTTCACCGGATTTCCAGTGATGGTTTTTTTACCATCACAAATCATTACCCTATTACAACATCCGAGGGGTATCGTAATAGGTGACTGTGGCAATGGTTCCATGGCCTTAGAATGGCGGTATGACTATCTCTTTTATTTAACAAAAACATGCCATAGACGCAGATCAGAGTTAAAAGTATGAGACGTTTGGTACTGCTATCGCTAATCTAATCAAGCATCACGATTAAGGAAATTTTTCTTACCCTAGGAAAGGCCCACATCCAGCAATAAACTGTTACTAATAAAAAAGATGAAGAAAAATACGTAATTCTTAACTGTCTTAGTTTCGTATATATGTATGTTAGTCCCATGTCACAAAATATATTACAGCACTATGTACAGATTGGCCACTTACACTCTTCCGCCAAACCGACTTACTTCACCCCGCCCGAATTTCAATACACAACAAGGATTCCAAGGTCAAAGTAGCCACAAGGTGTCTGATACATGTGTGGTGGTACTCCACATCAGGACTGTTTCTTATCCTTTATAAAGCGCAAGTTCATTCGTATAAGAAATACTACTGTCACATATGGCCTTGTGTTGCAAAATACCACCTAGTACTAGCAGCATTGGACTAACTTAGTTGAAAGCCTCGAGCACAGCTGCAGAGTAGCCAGCCTCTTCTTGTTCTATAGAATATATTATGGAGAGTTTGCGCAGAAATTACATGACATTCCTTCTTCCCCTTTCCACTATTGAAGAATCAGATAGTTAGCGAGTCTCCACCACTTTTCTTCGATACGCATCAGAACCAAACGGTCGGATTGGCTTTTGTAGTGCGCACAGTAAAGAAGTGGAATACTTCTATTTATCCTATTACAATCGGAATGTCTGTAATGAATGAAGAGAATGAGAAATAAGAAAATAGACTTTTGTTACGCTATGAGAAATTACCAAAAATTTTCTTTCGCGCCGGAGGGAGAGGGTTAGTGCGTTTAGTTTTTTAGGTTTAATTCACACGCACATACTTACTATACCGTTCGCTTACAAACTTTGCGTACTCGTATTTAAGTTTTTGGACGCCGAAGGTGACTGACGATGCGTTTGATAATATTAGTATTTTATCAAGAGTAGTCAGGGCCGGAGTGTGCCCGAGACGGAACAAAGAATATTTAATTTATAGAAATTTAAAACAACTTTAATTTTTGTAGGAGTAATTTATGTTTTTGTTGTCTGTCAATAAATTATGATATTATTATTAATTTTTCCCTCCTATTTCCAATATCGCACAACTAAGCCTAAGCCCTGTTTCCAACTTGGTCATCATGGCTGATAATTCTGTCACTGATGTGCCTTCTGGTGTCGCCGCTGAAACTGCAGCTACGTCGTCAGCGATCTTATCTGCCATCATCGCGAGTTTGTTTAGTTTCGTATTTTGACATCAATAGTACATCTTTCCCTGAGTTTGGGAGTCGCAATATCCATAATCGTCTTAGGGCATCGTCAGATACTTCCGTGTTCCGTGTTATTTCTGACATTCGTCGTAATAACTGTGACGGGCACTATGATCTTAAATCCATTACGCTAACTAACTTCTGAAAGCCGTTCTGCCGTTCTGCGATATCTTCAAAATCTGTTAACAGTAGCTGTTTCAACACTATGCACGCTTTCTCTGCTGGCGGTGTCAAAATAAGATCGTGTGCTTGCTGTAAAGCGTCCTTGGTCAACTTCGCTACTAACATCTGGAAATTTTCTAGGTCGCTTTGCTACCGAGGTTCCATAACTGCCTCGAACTGCGGAAATCACATACGCGGCATCTCCACCCAAAAATCTAGGATTCTCGCCGAAATGCTTATGCATGCCAACTCTGCAGTCGCTTGCGTTGAATTAATACCTTTTTGGTTTCCCTTGAATTTGCCTGCTGAGTCAGGCGATCGGTGTGGGTGACATACAAAAGTGAGCTGTCAGCAAAATGCGTTACAATATTGCACCTACACTGCTCAACCATAAATATATTTAATTTCAAGCCTTAATTTAAATCAAAAATTAATATTATAATTACCGTGGAGCAAAATCAGGTTCATAATTTGTAGGTAATTTGTTTCTAATTCAGGTGCGCGAGGGAATTAAAATTATGGTAATTATGACCCTTTTCAAATTCGCAATTTCAGCAATGGTAATTGCGTAAAATAATTTTGATTACAGCCGTTATACATACTTTTGCAAATTAGTATTAATACCAGTATTATTATATGATTGCGAGTGTAATGTATATGAAATATAATAGCATATGGTATATTATTTCTACCTCCTCACTGCTAGATGTATAAGGAAGTTCCTGATCGCTCAGTGAGCTAAGAAGATGACTATAGATGAACCTGAGTAATCGATATAGACCAACGAATTAGAAATCTGAAGCGGCAATGGGCCGTTGCTCATAGAACCGACAACTGATGAGTAAGAAAGGTTCACGATTGGCAGCCTCGTACCAGCAAGCGATGTGTAGCCCACTTCTAACTGGATGGAGTAGTATTTGGTAAGAGTTACAGGAAATTGATGGATGTAGGTGGCTCAGAACTGTGCTTTGTGGCATACCTCGCGGGAGGCTTAAGTTCAGCAGTGTTATTGGTAGCACATTTCAGTTATTTAAACTTACATATTTCTTGAAGATTATCTGCTTACCGACTAGACTTGCATATTATACTCTTAATTTGTTTTCAATCGAGGGTATTTATAGATATCTATGGGCAACTGCATTCCCAGGTGTGCTGTGATGTTGTCATAATCTTACTTCTATAATGAATCATAATATTGTTATTCTAAATCGTGGTATCATGGGTAAACATTTGCTTTTATTTCTTTGTATACGACGTGAAAATGCACCAAAGAAATAACAATTGCAATTTTTAATGGCGAAGAAAAACATCACGAGAAAACCTAGTACAGGAACAACATGATAAGCCTGACAATAAAGTAAGTGTGAAGTCGATCAACACATATTTGAGTAGAGTGGAGGACTTCTCCCTGCTCCAAAATTGTCAAAGCAATGAGGCTTCCGCCCTGCATGTGGGCTGCTACTTTACCTTACTATGTGGTAATCCAAATAATAATAATAGATGTAACAATAATAAAGATTAATAGAAATGTTGGTGTTATTCAAGAAAACTGAACAATGTTCGCCTATTAGGAACACACAGGCCTCACATGCGAAGGAAATGATCGATACAACACGCGATTGAATACTCACGTCACGATTGAAACTTGTATTTTCAACCAAAAATATTAATATTTCAAAATAATATATATTATTAACGATAGTGATAATGTGACTTTGGCTTTTGAACACAGTAATTGCGACATTAGGACGTTACTATACACTGAGGTTTGTAGGGACTGTTGTCTCCTAAGATAAAACATTCAAAACGATATAAGTACAAAATGAGCCCTAAATTAAATAATAATAGAACAATTCACAAATGACATGAAAATAGAGTTAGGAATAGATAAATGCAAAATAAACTCTATCAAAGCAGGTCATAACTATCAACATCATTTTACTTTGAAAACTGGAGATAAGATGAACAGAAGGCATACAAGTATCTAGGTTACAACCAGTCACGACAAATATACTACAAATATACTAACGAAAGAAAAATTAGAACAACAGTTTCGACATCCACTTAACACAATACTAAAGACACAATTAAACGCACGAAACACGAGAAAGGCCATCAATACTTTTGCTATACCAATACTCACTTATTCCTTCGGCAAAATAAACTGGACAAAGTCTGATTTAAAAACTATACAACGCATAATAAAAACACAACACTAACCAAATTTCGAAAACATCATCCAAGGTCATGTTTGCTTAGACTGACTTTGCCAAGAAAAGAAGGCAGCAGGGTAATATCGGTAAAACAAACTTACATAACAAGCAAATTATAACCCTCATACAGTACTTCTCCAATAAATCAGAATCTTCCACAATCTACAAGACCATAATACAAAATGATAATAAATTAACACAATTGAATTCAAAAGAAAATACTACACAAAACTCCGAAAAACTGACCGATAACAAAACAAACCTCATCAAATGAGCTGATAAGTCTCTACATGGAAAAAATCGACGTGATATCAGTCAATCTAATGTCGACAAAGAAGCATCGAACGCGTGGTTGATTCATGGCGAACTTTTTCCAGAGACTGAAGGCTTTATGATTGCTATACAGGATCAAGTAATAGAGACCAGAAAGTACCAAAAGCATTTACAAAAACCTTAGCTTCTGATGAGTGCAGAAAATGCAACAGTTGTGCAGAAAGTATTCAACATATTACAAGTGCGTGTAAAGCAATAGCCCAAACAGATCACAAACACACACATGATTAAGTTGGAAATATTATTCACCAAAACCTAGCTCACAAACAGAAACTAATAAAGTCCATTGAATCCTATTATAAATATAACCCAGAAAGCATATTAGAGAACTCCAGAACGAAGATATACTTTGACCGTGCTATCCTCACAGACCGGACCATTCATTGTCACCGACCAGATATTACCCTAATTAATAAAATTAACAAAACCGCATACCTTATAGATATAGCAGTCTCTAATACGCACAATCTACAAACTACAATAGCTGATAACCTCTCTAAATATACAAAACTTAAAGATGAAGTAAGGTCAGTTTGTCGGTCGCCAGTGGTCGGGTTTGTGATATTGTTTCTGAAAATAGGAAAATTATTATCGAATTGCTTGGCTTTGCAATTCAAGACTTATTTGTTCTGTTTGTTAAAATGGCGCAGCCTGATTCTGTAAACGATGCTAATGTATTGGAAAATATTACAGAAATCTTGGATGGGCTCTCGAAAGAGCTTCAAGAATTGTATGCATTCAGAGACTTGTATTTTGAAAACAATTCACTTGAACTAGCAGCAGAGAAGAATAAATATGTTGAAGAGAAAAAGAATTTGCTAGTTGAGAAATTTTAAAAGGTCGATGCTATAACATCTGTACTACGTACGACGCAAGGGCATTCCAATGTCTTAGCAAAGCAGTAAAATTAAACCCTCACCTTGTTGATGCTTGGAATGAATTAGGCGAGTGCTACTGGAAAAATATGAATGTTAAAGATGCGAAGGCTAGCTTTGAAGGTGCCCTGAAACATGAACGAAACCGTCTTTCACTACGTTGTCTTTCAATCATCCTTCGACAAGAAAGTAGTGGCAAAAAGCGCAGTGAAGCAGTTTCCCCGATCCTGAAAAGTGTTGAATTAGCCAAGGAGGCAGTTTCGCAGGATATTAAAGATGGTGTTTCATGGGCAGTATTGGGCAATGCATATCTTTGCCAATTCTTCACAGTAGCGCAAGATCCAGCTACCTTGAAGTTGTGCTTGAGTGCATACAAGCAAGCATGGTTGGATCCAATAGCTAAAGGACAACCTGATTTGTATTACAATAAAGGAATTGCATTAAAGTACGAAGAGCATTACGATGAGGCGTTGGAAAACTTCGATTACGCCTGTCGTTTGGATCCGCCGTGGCAGCCGCCACAAATCGAACGCACAAAACTGGTGCAAGCCAAGCGCTTTGCACAAATGGTGCAGTCCCTTGATAAGAAGATGCTCGATGTTTACGGGCCGGGCAATTTTCATACATTTGGTACGCGGCGTGACGTCCTTTTGGAGTATTCACGTTTGGATGCGTTAGTGGAAGGCGCTTATGAGGGCAAGGTCGTGCTGGGGAGGGTGGCCGGCTCCATACACAATGGGAATGCTGTTCCTTTCACATTTGCCATAGTTGACGAGAGTAAGGAGTGCGTTTGTGTGACTGTATATAACTGGGCAGATGGACGTGGTGCGATTATTGGAGACTGTGTTGCCATTCCGGAGCCAAATCTAAGAGTGCACAAACTTGATTCTAAACTAGCGACATACAACTTTAAATCAATAAGGCTCCATAACCCAATGCTGCTACTAATTAATGGCAAACGAGTAACCAATTTGCTTGCACCCGTGTTTCCAGCACGTACGAGATTCACTGACCGACTCTGGCATCTTCAAAAAGTAATTATAGTGCCTATTGTACTATCAACAACAGGCGCAATACCGCAGCAATTACACCAATCTGTAAAACCCTAAATTTACCAACCAACACCTACAAACTGTTACAGAAAGCTGTAATTCTAAATACATGCAGAATAGTTAGGAAGTTCCTGCAAACTGAAGAACAGATCACACCTTTATTTAGGTAAATTACCTCACGATCTAACACAGAGGTAACTGAATAAGGTACCTTACAGGATATGATCAAATCTAGCACTAATATGCACTTGGCTTAGGCTCGTGCTATAAGTAAACCGGTAGAAACCGAGATTTAAAACTAAATGAATAAAAAAAAATAATAATAAAGATTTTTATATGTCTCAATTCACACATGGTTGTTGTTGTAAAAGTGTACAAAAATGATTATCACAAACTTATCTTAGAAACACGCTTAAGTAACATAAAAGTAATGAGACAAACTGGCATGTGACTCAGCTATGTAGTGATTTGAGGTCACCGCTGGTATTCTGCCATAGCCAACATAAAATGCGATAAAATCAACAATTTTAGGTGTGTTTTATATAAATCGCACTGATTTTGTAACGAAATGCAAGAAAAGAACCGGAAACTTTTTTTTATTAGTGTAGGTCTCAAAGGTGACATATTTGTCTCAATTTGTCTCTGGTTCATAACATTTACTTACCACTTTTGTAATAATATCTTTTTGAATTCATTAGTTACTGTTATTTTTCGTTTTCTCTCTGGGTCCATCTAGCAATTGTTATACGAAACATATGGACTTTTCAAACAATTGCGGTATTTTCTATATAAAGTTAACAATTAAAAATATACATTATACTACAAACGTCCACTTTTTAATAAGTTCTGTTCTTGTTAAAGTAAAGTTAAGTTACATCATATATACGACCTACTGCTGGGTACATGCCTCAGTGGTGCAGCAGTAGCTTATTTCTGGGAGGGTTTAGCGCAAGAAAATGTCCGCCGCGTTGCCCTAATGCGTATGGGCAGACTTCATATTTTTTTTATTAGGAGAGGGGGCAAACGAGCATGCGGCTCACCTGATGGTAAGTGTCTACCGCCGCTCATAAACAACTGCAGCACCAGGGGATCCAGGGGATTTGCAGATGCGTTGCCGGTCTTTTAAAAAGAAGTAGGCTCTTTTCTTGAAGGTCCCTAAGTCGTTTCGGTCCGGAAAAATCGCTGATGGTAATCGATTCCACAAGGAAGTCATGCGAGGAAGCAAACATCTTCTAAATCACACAGTGGTGGACCGCCAATCATCCAGATGGTGTGGATGGTATCGGGAGTTCTGCCGCTATGTACGTTCGTGAAATTTGGCGGATGGGATTAATCCGAACAATTCCTCAGAGCACTCCCTGTGGTAAATGCGAAAGAAAATGCAAAGGGAAGCTACATCTCTTTGCAGTGCAAATGAATCGAGCCGATCGGAAAGGACTCGGTCGTCGACAATTCGAGCCGCTCAGCGCTGGATGCGGTCAAGTGGAAGGAGCTGACACTGGGGAGCCCCTGCCCAGAGATGTGAACAGTATTCCATGTGAGGCCGAACCTGCGCCTTGTAAAGTTGCAGGCGGTGTGCCGGCATGAAATACTGTCCCGCTCTGCTGAGCACGCCAAGCTTTTTAGAGGACAATTTGGCCTTCTCTTCCAAGTGACCATGAAGCTGCACGTATATAATATAAGTATAAATATATATATATATATATATATATATATATTTATGCAGGATTCCTTATGAAGTTTTACTTCACCGTCGAGCACGAGCATAAATCGTTACTTAATATCGAAATGCAATTTCATTTGCGCCGAGGGGGCTTGAAATCCGTTTGCTCACGTACGTTTATAGATTTGCCTCTGAATCCTGAGCTGCCGCGGTTCTAATGACTATAACGGAATAGGATGTTCTTGTAGTACAAATAAATTCACTGACTTCTTCTTCATATATTTATATTAAGGGTAAAGTAATTATGTAAATTTTGTTTGTATATTCTATATCATTACGCTCGATTGAACAGAGCAACTAATTATGAATAGGTACTTTATTGCAAATTATTAAAGACGTAGTTTTATTAAAACAACCGATAATAACAGGTCATAAAGAATATACTACATCTAGGAAGAAGTATCAATCCAAGCTGGCCCTAGTAAAATTGTTATTTATAAATTAATACACTGATCTGAAAAGAACATACTAGAAGAAGATCTTAGGGTCGGTTAAATTATGCCAAATTCAAATATTTTTATTCAAAATAGGTTTTTACAAAGCACTTTTTGAAATTAAAATGCTACAATCTGATGGTCGATGATAATTCCCGATTAAGGTTCAAAATGGAGACGCGTTGTCATACCTGAGGACTAAGGTGGAAAGCCTCGTTTCCAGAAAAATGGTCTCCAGTTTTCCGGTCCAAAATTCTGTCTAGAGAACATTAAAGTTCCGCAAAGGTCTACTATTTACGACACAAAGTTTACAGTCTATATTACGATCCGAGTTTCAAACCCCAACCATATCAAATAATTGTTGTCGGTTCTGACTATACGCAAGTTATTGCAAAAAAGAACCATATTCAAGCAAACGTATAACGTGGTATACGATTAGGTTAGAACAAATTTGCGACACATTGCGTGTTAATTTGCGGCGTAAAGTTTAGGTACTTAATAACTTCAGACTTCGAAATGCGAAAACATTTTCATTATTATCAAACTCGTAATCGAAAAAAAACTTTTCGTACAACTAAAAGCCGACTTTAGAACAATTTATATGAATATAAAAAAAAAACAACATGTGTTCGCCGTTCACACGCGGTAGAAGTGAAACCTTAAGAAAACTAAACTTCGAGAGAATGAGACGTATGCAGAGTATGAGGATTAGGATAACTGTAGGGTTCATTTATTATAATATTGTTACCAAGTTTAAAAATTGTTTTACATTTTATTCAACATATATTACATAAAATATTATACAAGCTCAAAGTTTTCAATTTCATCATCGTAAGTACTTAAATATTTTCTCATCAACAAATTTCGTCCTTAATCTTTACTGCTTATAGATCACATCCATAATAGGAAACACTGTATACTGTATTCTATCTCATTCACTCGCAGGCTAAATCGTATACATGAAGAAAATACAAAGAGGAGGTGTAGTTAAATTTCACTATGTAACAACGTGTTACAATTTGCGGGGTGAGGGGATGTTAAGCCCCGCCCACTTTACACAATCTACATCTACCGATAAATAGTAAAACTACTTGAATCGTTCCATATCGATGTTGCAATTTAGTATACCTACCTTGACGATAGATGGCGGCCTGTTCACAAAATGATTATAAACTATAAAAATAATATTTACCTATACTGAGCTCTACGTAGCTTTATATTTTTAGTTCACATGACACAAAATGTCGCCATCTAGTGTCAAATATATTTAATTATATTTGAAAGCCGACGTAAAGAGATTTTTCTAGAACTATTTTAATAAATTAGATGTAAAATTACTTACAAATGAAATGTGATCCCATCCATAGCATCAGAGCGTCTAGCTGAGTAGTTTTTACACGATAAAACACACTTCATCCTTTTCTTCTTAAAACTACGAAAATATACCGATTTACGATTTTCAACACAAGTGCACAGGACGAATGCTGACAGTATACTAACTAAAGCCACGCCCACTATGATGACGTCAGGACCTACTTAGAATCACAGTGCACAGTTGCTTATGCCGACTCCTCTTTGTATTTGCTTCATGGTCGTATGTTATATGTTTGTTTTAGTGTCACTTTTTCGTTTTCTCTAGTTTCAAATCACAACAATTCTAAAGTAGTTTACACTTCAATAGTTTCATATTCTGAAGTTGGTGATAAGACATGTTCTGTTGCTTTAAACAAGAAATAAAGCCGCAACTTCAGTACAAATATAATATATAATATGTTTTATTATTTTTAGTTGCTTGAAATTGGCTCTTACTTTTTATTAAAATATATTTATTTACGTTTTCAAATGGACTAAGAAATATTATAATTCTAATGCCATCTAAATAGGTTAGTTAAAAAGTGAATCTTCTATTTTATAGATTGTATAGATTTTAAACTACTAAAGTTTTTATTTACAAATTTATATGGAAAAACCCTAAAATATAAACTGTTTATTATACAAGTGGTAAAATAAAACATTTTGTACAACCGGCTTCAATATAAATAAAATGAGAACATCATTAGTGAATTCGAGGTAAATTAAATACGCATTACTATGGATAACTCAAAAACTACTGATCAGATCTTGATAAAATTATACGGGACCACAAAAGTACCACCTTTTAAATAAAAAAAAACATCAAAATCGATTCGCAATTGCCGAAGATATAAGATATAACTCAATTAAAAGAAAATCATGAAAAAATTGTTAACCTGCTCCATACTTAAAATATTCTCTCATTTCACCACTGTAAAAACTTTCTTTAGAATGGTTCTTACAAACGCAATACCATAGTTCAAAGTTGACTCTAGTCTAGCCTTTTTAATATTTTCCGCTCACAAAAGCTCTGGCGTCTCTTTATTGTTTGTGTATCAAATCTAGATAGTTATTATACTGAGCAGTTAAAAAGTGCAGACTTTGACTTCTACGATAAAAAATTAGGAAAGTGAGTCGTAATTATGTTTTTAGAAGACGTACCATATAATAAAAAAATAACACTATAATGCAATGAACCGTGTAGTGGCAGTGTAATAATATGTTCTGCCTCATATCATCCCGTGAGCGTCATAAGAGGTAATACCTCAAACTCACACACTCACACTTCCTAGTAACACTTCAAATATAATAAAATACTGCGGTTACCAACCCGTCTGCCAAGCGTGATAAATCTATCAAAATCCCCCCTAAGAGGTAGCCTATGGGGAGGCCTATGTACCTACAGCAGTAGTATTTTATGGACTGTAATAGAATGTCACGTTCAGAAACCCATCTATTAAGAAGTTCTCGACAAACTATTTAAACAACCATGCAAGCTAAGAATTAACAAAAGGTCATTTTAATGGCGGAACGTCTGAATAATAATATTTTATTAAAGATTAAGTTACAACATACACATACGTCCCACGGCACAGACCTCATATTTTTGGAAGAGGGTTTTAAGGGCAAGGCATTGTTCGTCGAGCTGGCGGACATCACAGTTCTTCAAAATGTTTTATTGTTCGAGGTGAACGCAAAGCGAGAGAGGTTGAACTTTACTGTTGTCTTGACAAGGTCATGCTACCCGCGTTAATTACATCTGGTTTACTAATTTTGTACTAATAAATACGCGAAGAATGGCGATAAGAGAAAATATTAATTAATAAATTTATTCCTTTAATTACGATTTTTTTATTTCTCGGCCATGTAGGTTTTCTCAAGATGTTTTCTTTCTTCTTGTACGTTGTAAATCAGCATTTAAAATTGCAATTAACAATTTTATTGATGCCGTCAAGGATCGAACCCGGGCTGCTTGCGTACTATGTTTGCAACTACAGCTTAGACTCTAAGCTACAACGGCTTTTTACGATTAATATTCATCAACGTTTTTATCTACATAAAACCGTCCCTTAGTCATCCTTTTCAACCACCTGCAATGCACTCGCTTTTCAAGTGGTACATGAAAGGACTTTTTTCTTAACCGACAAGTATAAAGCACGAATGAGATTTTGCTTTTGCTGTGTATCCTTCTTTATTGCCCTTTTATCTTTTTCTTTGCATTTACCAAACAGTATACTTTATTGATGATTGTCTTCAAAATAAGAGACAGTTAAAAAATATACGTGGATAATATACGTAAATTTTCGCGCCTGTCACTCAGATAGTTGGGTATAGACAATGGAATTCCATTTAGCATGATCCTGACACACCTCTATCGCTTTTGTCACATCCATAGAGCTAGGCTTATATGCTCGGGAAGAAAAAATATTTAGTGTGTTATTAGATACTTTATTAGACTTTTTTTTTCTTTTTTTATAGGATAGGGGGACAAACGAGCACACAGTCCACCTGATGGTAAGTGTTTGCTGTGGCCCATAGTCATCTACATTTATCCCCGTTTGCGAATCAAAATGCAGATGCGTTGTCACCCGTGAGGACTAAGATGGAATGCCTCCTTTCCAATAAAAACGGTCTCCGGTTCTCTACACTCACCATACGAAACACAGCAGTGTTAAGCTGCTATTTTACGCTGGTATTCTGTGAGAGCGTGGTCCTTCCCCGGTTGAGCCGACCCATTCGTGCTACAACTATACTACTGATATGGCTGCAGCATGGCTCTACCACGATGAAAAGACTAGAGATATAATGACATATTATTTTTATTTTCTTACTTTAGTATACCTTCATCCATCTATTGCAGCTTATATATATTTCCAAGTACATTGCTGAACATAGACCTCCCACAATGATTGTCGGATTGCTGAACATAGACCTCCTACAATGATTAAGGGAATTTTGACACAGCTGCTACACTTGGCAGTCAGGTTGGCGAACACTATTTTTTATTACATTGAGTTGTTATCAGAAAGATGCTGCTGCCCATCTTCTGGTCCAGATTTTTTCTGGCACCACTTACGTCACCCACTTATTCTAACACCAGCACTAACAGTTAATATACCATAGAATCTTATAACAATCGTTGTCAATGATAACTTACAACCGACTTCTTGGCTGGTCGTATGAGGATGCTCAAGGTGATTTACCATAGACGGAGCTTGAAGCTCTGTATGAAATCCGTAACGTGGGTTTTCGAAAAGGAAAAGCAGTAAATGAAAAAGCCCAATGGATAAGATGGTTAAAGTGCGGTCATCATCGTCATTAGAGCCCATCTCAATTCTACTGCTAAACAAATGTCTCCCCCAAAGAATACCACAAATTTTGGTCCTGAGCCACCTGCTTCCATCGATATCCTGCATCCTAGCCCAATGAATCAGTAAGCTTATGTAGCAATGGGCCGGCCATACAGTTCTAAGAAGCGACGACGTGGAAGAAAATTTCTCGAGTGAACCTCGTTTAATATAAGAAAGAGTATAGAAGATATATATCATACAGATATATACATATAAGAAGAGTTCGATGAAAGCAGGTGACTCAGTACCGATTGCGTCACTTTTTTCAATTTTTCCAAAAGAGGGTCGCTTTAGATACGGCATATGATGCTTTCAACAGCTAGTTGCCAGTCCCCAAAGGCAGTTTTTAGGGGGTATCACTTAGGTTCCCCTTGTAGGTAGTGAGTCCCCCATAACCACGATGGACCGGCCATCGTGGTATGCGTAATGCATTTTCTGCCTCCCTTCGGGGTAGCCCTTTTCCAATTGCTTCGGGCGCAAAAAAAAAAAAAAAGAACGGTCGGCAGCACATTCGAACGCTAACAGCCATCCGATCCGTTTGTTTCCTTTGCGATTTTGAAATTTGAAACTTGAAATTTTAAACTTTAAACTTAAATTTGAAATTAAAAATTCATTAAATTTTAAAAAAGTTGAGGATACGTTCTGACGTTAATCTCGTTTTAGAAAAATCATTTAGTTAACCCGGTATTCGAAACTGTTAATTCAGTGGAGAATACCGTTAGTTCATGGCGTCGGGTTATTCCAAAAATAGACTCGGGTTTTTTGCAATAATTTAAATTCCTCTTTGTGTGCTAGGCGATTGTAGACCGTGTTTCACTCCATCTAAGGTAGGATTAGGCCGGCTGCCGTCGAGTCAGGCAGCCGTTAGGCTCCTTGCGTGGCCCCGCGCCTACGTTATCGTACACAAGGTCGGGCGTCTTTTTAACAGTTTTTAAATTCCTTTAAATTCAATTCATTAAATTCTTCGACTTTTGACTTTTGACGGCATCCTGTTATTATTGCCTAGAAAAAGGTAAGCAATCTTGCTTTAGATTTCGCATAATTTTAGTCTTGATTGGTGCCATATTTTCAAGAAACCGCATAACGGTATCTATTGAAAAAGAAATTAATTAAATAATTTTTAATTAAAAAGGCAGCCCTTGTACGTTTCGTTTATATAAAAGACATATTATATAAAATATTTATTTCATTCGGAAACTCGATAAGGAAAGGTCGATCTGAGTCAAAACCTTGTAACTATTTCCTAATTTTATTAATAACTGTTTTCTTTCGTGTTCAATAATATTGGCGCCGCCTCGTAATTAAACTCTAAACGAAAGACGAAATGAATGATGCCTTACGCCGTCACGAAAAAGCTGATCGTGGTTAGTGAAAAGTCCAAATATATTTGTACAAGCACAAGTTCAATTATATATGTAATCAATTTCGAATTACAATTACTTCTTAGAGAAATATTTATGGAAATATTGCAAAGGTGTGATGTTACTTCACACCAGGTCAGCTGCTAATTATATATAAATTGCAGCTTCACGCGTGCATTACTGGCATATTTAACATGATAGAGTCATGCTGCAGCTTTATAATAGGTATAATTGTAGCAGGAATGGGTCGGCTCGACCGGAGAAGGGCCACGCTCTCACAGAATACCGGCGTAAAATAGCAGCTTAACGCTGCTGTGTTTCGTATGGTGAGTGTACAGAACCGGGGACCCATTTTACTGGAAACAAGGCATTCAATCTTAGTCCTCACGGGTGACAACGCATCTGCATTTTGATTCGTCATCGAGGATACAGGTCTTTCAGTATTTTATAGAATTCCTGTGCAAATTATCCAAAATATGATAATGTGCAGAGGAATTGCATAATAAAATTTCACCTGTACCCCTTCATCGGACAATTAAACCATCAGTCGTTTAGTCCTTGCTACATAGCTATTAATCTGTGGGTAAGTATCCTTAGTCGTTTACATACCACGTATTTAAACCAAACGGTTTGTTCTGTGTTTCATAATGCGTACGTGTAGTGGAATGATTTGTCAGTGTATGTATTTTTTAAAGTGAATATAATAGTTTTTTAAGCTATATCAGTGCGTTTTACTATCTTATCCCATTTCATCGTCTACCTCACTACATAGTAAATATGTGGGATCGTAGTCAAGAACTGGCTTACAATATTTAAAAAAAACCTTTGAAGTCTTTGATATAAACAAAGGAACTTTTTAAAACATAAAGTAAATAAAGAGAATAAGTTCTATTCGATTCATGTAAATACAACTGTGTTTTCTAAATTAAGTTGCTATTTATCATTCTTAAGTAAAAACAAAAAGCAACATAACGTTAATGGCCTTTCGACCGTGGAAAATTATTTCTCTGTATAAAGGTGTTTCATTACAGCAAATTCGCTTTGAAGGTGATTAAGGTTCGTTTTCATTACGACTTTTGCAATGATCTTTGTTTATTAGGCTTTTTAAATATTTAAGTGATTTAATTATAAACTAACATATTCATAACTGAGTTTAGGCCTCCATCATATATTAGCACAAAAATCGGTACTGAGTCACCTGCTTTCATCGAACTCTTCTTATATGTATATATCTGTATAATACATATCTTCTTTACTCTTTCTTATATTAAACGAGGTTCACTCGAGAAATTTTCTTTCACGTCGTCGCTTCTTAGAATTGTATGGCCGGTCCATTGCTACATAAGCTTACTGATTCATTGGGCTAGGATGCAGGATATCGATGGAAGCAGGTGGCTCAGGACCAAAATTTGTGGTATTCTTTGGGGGAGACATTTGTTTAGCAGTAGAATTGAGATGGGTTCTAATGACGATGATGACCGCACTTTAACCATCTTATCCATTGGGCTTTTTCATTTACTGCTTTTCCTTTTCGAAAACCCACGTTACGGATTTCTTACAGAGCTTCAAGCTCCTTATATGGTAAATCACCTTGAGCATCCTCATACGACCAGCCAAGAAGTCGGTTGTAAGTTATCATTGACAACGATTGTTATAAGATTCTATGGTATATTAACTGTTAGTGGTGGTGTTAGAATATGTGGGTAGACGTAAGTGGTGCTAGAAAAAATCTGAAACAGAAGATGCAGCATCTTTCTGAAAACAACTCAATGTAATAAAAAATATTGTTCGCCAACCTGACTGCCAAGTGTAGCAGCTGTGTCAAAATTCCCTCAATCATTGTAGGAAGTCTATGTTCAGCAATCCGACAATCATTGTGGGAGGTCTATGTTCAGCAGTGTACTTGGAAATATATATAAGCTGCAATGGATGGATCAAGGTATACTAAACTAAGAAAATAAAAATAATATGTCATTATACCTCTAGTCTTTTCATCGTGGTAGAGCCATGCTGCAGCTATATTAGTAGTATAGTTGTAGCACGAATGGGTCGGCTCGACCGGGGAAGGACCACGCTCTCACAGAATACCAGCGTAAAATAGCAGCTTAACACTGCTGTGTTTCGTATGGTGAGTGTAGAGAACCGGAGACCGTTTTTATTGGAAAGGAGGCATTCCATCTTAGTCCTCACGGGTGACAACCCATCTGCATTTTGATTCGCAAACGAGGATAAATAAAAATAATAATAATATGTCATTATACCTCTAGTCTTTTCATCGTGGTAGAGCCATGCTGCAGCTATATTAGTAGTATAGTTGTAGCACGAATGGGTCGGCTCGACCGGGGAAGGACCACGCTCTCACAGAATACCAGCGTAAAATAGCAGCTTAACACTGCTGTGTTTCGTATGGTGAGTGTAGAGAACCGGAGACCCTTTTTATTGGAAAGGAGGCATTCCATCTTAGTCCTCACGGGTGACAACCCATCTGCATTTTGATTCGCAAACGAGGATAAATGTAGTCCATAGTCATCTACATGACTATGGGCCACAGCAAACACTTACCATCAGGTGGACTGTGTGCTCGTTTGTCCCCCTATCCTATAAAAAACGAAAAAATTCTAATAAATTATCTAATAACACACTAAATATTTTTTCTTCCCGAGCATATAAGCCTAGCTCTATGGATGTGACAAAAGCGATAGAGGTGTGTCAGGATCATGCTAAATGGAAGGCCATTGTCTATACCCAACCAACTGAGTGACAGGCGCGAAAATTTACGTATATTATCCACGTATATTTTTAGTTAACTGTCTCTTATTTTGAAGACAATCATCAATAAAGTATACTGTTTGGTAAATGCAAAGAAAAAGATGAAAGGGCAATAAAGAAGGATACACAGCAAAAGCAAAATCTCATTCATGCTTTATACTTGTCGGTTAAGAAAAAAAGTCCTTTCATGTACCACTTAAAAAGCGAGTGCATTGCAGGTGGTTCAAAAGGATGACTGAGGGACGGTTTTATGTAGATAAAAACGTTGGTGAATATTAATCGTAAAAAGCCGTTGTAGCTTAGAGTCTAAGCTGTAGTTGCAAACATAGTACGCAAGCAGCCCGGGTTCGATCCTAGACGGCATCAATAAAATTGTTAATTGCAATTTTAAATGCTGATTTACAACGTACAAGAAGAAAGAAAACATCTTGAGAAAACCTACATGGCCGAGAAATAAAAAAATCGTAATTAAAGGAATAAATTCATTAATTAATATTTTCTCTTAATTCCATTCTTCGCGTATTCATTAGTACAAAATTAGTAAACCAGATGTAATTAACGCGGGTAGCATGACCTTGTCAAGTCAACAGTAAAGTTCAACCTCTCTCGCTTTGCGTTCACCTCGACCAATAAAACATTTCGAAGACCTGTGATGTCCACCAGCTCGACGAACAATGCCTTGCCCTTAAAACCCTCTTTCAAAAATGAGGTGTGCGCCTAGCCGTGGGACGTATATATGCTGTAACTTAATCTTTAAAAAAAATATTATTATTCAGACGTTTCGCCATTAAAATGACCTTTTGTTAATGCTTAGCTTGCATGGTTGTTTAAATAGTTTGTCGAGAACTTCTTAATAGATGGGTTTCTGAACGTGACATTCTATTACAGCCCATAAAATAATACTGCTGTAGGTACATAGGTTTCCCCATAGGCTACCTCTTAGGGGGGATTTCGATAGAGTTATCAGGCTTGGCAGACGGGTTGGTAACTGCAGCTTTTTATTATATTTGAGGTGTTACCAGGAAGTGTGAGTGTGTGAGTTTGAGGTGTTACCTCTTATGACACTCACGGGATGATATGAGGCAGAACATATTATTACATTGCCACTACACAGTTCATTGCATTATAGTGTTATTTTTTTATTATATGGTACGTCTTCTAAAAACATAATTACGACTCACTTTCCTAATTTTTTATCGTAGAATTCAAAGTCTGCACTTTTTAACTGCTCAGTATAATAACTATCTAGATTTGATACACAAACAATAAAGAGACACCAGAGCTTTTGTGAGCGGAAAATATTAAAAAGGCTAGACTAGAGTCAACTTTGAACAATGGTATTGCGTTTATAAGAACCATTCTAAAGAAAGTTTTTAGAGCGGTAAAATAACTATATTTTAAGTATGGAACAGGTTGACAATTCGCCTCCCATATATCTACGCATACACGCTCGTCGGTTAAGGGTACTCCTTACGGCCCATTTTCAATGTATCGCCGATTTGGTCGATAAATCTTCGTCTAAGGTGTCCCTTCCTGACCCTGCCGTTCACTTCTGTAACATTAATTTGCTTTGTCACTCTTTCCTCGTTCATTCTTTCTACATGACCAAACCACCGAAGCATTCCTTTTTTTAATCCTGGTCACAACGTCATCTTGCAAACCACACTTTTCTCTTATCACACTATTTCTCACCCTGTCATTCAGATTCAGCCCTAGTCTTTAATGACCGCATGCCTTTCTTCTTTCTACAGCATTTATTCTACTCTAATGCTTCTTCTGCCAGACCCAACTTTTACTATCATACATTAAAGTAGGGACTAACACAGCATTATGAATTGCCATACGTGCCTTCTTTGACACATTCTGACTCTTCACAATACCATGTAGAGCCTCATTCACTCTATTTCCTGCGTTCACTCGTCGTTCTGTATCCTTATCATATCTACCATCCCTGCTAAATAAACATCCCAAATATACAAACTCATCCACTTCAACTCCCGTTCTATTCTTATTTCACATAACGTTTTACTTTCTTCTCTTTCAAAAACCATCACCTTCGTCTTATTTGCGTCCACTTTCATACCCCTTTCTTTTATTGACCTTCTTCTTCTTCTCTTTCTTCATTAAAGTAGTCTCTTATCTTAGTCCTGTTAAGTAATGACCAATTTATTGCCTTCTTAGTTTTATGTTGGTTGCAGATAACTTGACATTATATATTAACAATAGTGTTTATTTCATAGAGTATTAAATTTTAATAACAAAAATGTATATTTACATTATCAAACCCCACGGGTATCATGAATCTCTTTTACCACGAGAAGCATAACCTGTGGAAAAATCAAATTATTTCCGAGCGCCAAGTTTTCGCATTGCACGGCACGTCCACGCCATGTGGATGCTAAGCTGTTTACCAGTGTGCAATTTCTCAGAAAAATTTTTCAAAACAATTTTTGTCAAAATTGTTTCGACTGTGGCAGATTACTAGCGGCGACCTCAAATCACCACATAGCTGAGTCATAGGCCAGTTTGTCGGATAACTTTTGTTATAGATATTACATATGTTTGCAAGCTATGTTTGTGATGATTGTTTTTGTACATTTTTACCAAACCATATGTGAATTGAGACAAATAAAAAGATTTATGATATAACTTAGGAATCTCCAAGAAAAGAATTTTAAACTTGGGGTGGAAGGTCCTCGCGCTCTTTTAACTAAATATATTATATTTAACGAAAATTTCTGTTTCGTTAAATATGTA
The DNA here is from genome assembly GCA_963668995.1 of Parnassius mnemosyne. Classification (NCBI taxonomy): domain Eukaryota; kingdom Metazoa; phylum Arthropoda; class Insecta; order Lepidoptera; family Papilionidae; genus Parnassius; species Parnassius mnemosyne. Next base: position 57,625,075 of record CAVLGL010000104.1, on the reverse strand, counting down.
TTTAGTTAAAAGAGTGCGAGCACCTTCTACCCCAAGCTTTTTATATTTAAAAGAAATCTTCAAACTTGTACTAATTTCCGAATATGATGAAAATAATATACTGTAATTTAAAAAAAAAAACCTGATGCGTTGTCACCGTTCGATGATGGAATAAATACCCTTCTGACCAAAATACGACCGTACACGCACGCTGATGATGCATGGCGCATGCTGATTGGTGGCAGAAACGGTTAATATGTATCTACGTAGACGGGAACCAAGGCAGAATTTGAGCCCCATCACTTTTATCAGATAAGCCGCATATTTGTTTGCATTCTCTTTCTCCCTCTTTAACCCCATGACGTCCCGTGTGCATAACAAAAATCAACTCTCAAAGTAATCTCAAAGCTAAATTATTTTTTATATATTTTGCGTGCGTTTTCTCATTCATCATGTCATCATTTATTCCTGTCAAAAGTCCACTGCCGAAACACAGCTGAAGGTCTTATGACAGGCGGATTCGGAAACGCGATTTTTTTATATTATTTTGAGTTATTATTAGCAAGACGCTGCTGCCCATTTGTTGCATGTTTTATTTCCCTTTGTCGCCCCCTTACCACTGCCTCAGGACTATATGGAACAGTGTACTCTCTTACGATGTAACTACTTCGCAATTCGCATACGTTTTTATATCAATTTAATTCATAGGCTTTGTACCGTTTTTACCTTCATAGGAACGGTCCTAAATAAAAAGCACGGGCTTAGTAGCATTCCTTGGGGGAGGCCTATATTTAGCAGTGGACTTGTGAAGGGCTGTAATGATGATGATGATAATGATTGTGCACGACGCAAACATAGTAATACCTCGAACGAAATGACTTACGGATTGCTTGTGGTAACCATCGCTAGTTGAACAACCTAGGGGTGGTGGGCGGAGCCATGAGAATGTTATGATTGTCGGGGCGCGCTCACGGTTCCACAACTAACGGTGGTTGCCCACAGCAACGCGGGAAAAGCTGTAGCAATAATATTAAGAAATATAACTTTTATTGTTAAACAAATAATATTGTAACTATGTAATAACTCTCGCAATAAAGGCACCGAACAACTGGCGAGAGTTAACATAGATTTAAAATATAGAAATTAATTAATGCTAAATTGTAGAATAAGTATTGTGTGTAAAGTATATTCCCTTGTATAGTGCAATTTAATTTCATATATATTAAGCCCTTAGGCACGGTAAATAATAAACAGGGCATGTTATTGTGACGCGGCCGCGGAGCGAATGAGGCTACGTGCGCCGCACCACGACGTTTTATATTTATAGTACTAAGGCGGGGGGCAGGGTCCTCAGCTCAAAATTACTGGAATAACAACGTTTTAACCTGTACTATGTAGAAAAATTGTTATATAAGTATTAGTTTAATAAGTAATTGTAAGAATGTAATATATTTAAGTCTGTACATTAGTTTATAAGAAATTTACCTAATAAAGAAAGGCGCGGGGGTGAGGCAAGGGTCCGCTGGCCAGCAACGGCCAAATAGTATATAAGACGGGCCGGTCGGAACGGTCTCGGTTTATTTGTCTCAATTCACATATGGTTTGGTAAAAATGTACAAAAACAATCATCACAAACATAGCTTGCAAACATATGTAATATCTATAACAAAAGTTATCCGACAAACTGGCCTATGACTCAGCTATGTGGTGATTTGAGGTCGCCGCTAATATTCTGCCACAGGCGAAACTATTTTGACAAAAAGCGAGGCGGAAAACTTCTGAGAAATTGCACACTGGTAAACAGCTTAGCATCCACATGGCGTGGACGTGCCGTGCAATGCGAAAACTTGGCGCCCGGAAATAATTTGATTTTTCCACAGGTTATGCTTCTCGTGGTAAAAGAGATTCATGATACCCGTGGGGTTTGGTAATGTAAATAAAATAGGAATAATCGGCAGCTATTCCATAGGGTCCGTGAAGCCTGTCGAAAGCTTTCGTGGCGCTACTCCTGGACAAGAAGGGGTCGTGTCTACGTTCGCCAAGCAGAGGACAAACCGGTTTACTGCATCCGCACAGACGATGACTTTAATCGTGTTTTTCAGTCAAATATTGTTTGCATTAGCAGCTCTGCATAGGGTAAACGATATAAGTCTAAATATATTGATTATAAGAAAATTATTACTACTAAGATTTGTTATAACCATATTTTTAATTATTCATAATGTTATGTATACAAACATTTACAGCTGTTATGGCTATGATGGTGCGATGGTAAGGGCCGAGTTTCTAATTACTAATTTCATGTTTACTTATAATTATTTACAATTAAAACCATTAATTCGTGTTCAAACAGTTATATATCTCAGTTATTTTAAGGGAAAATGTTTAAGTTATAATAATAATAATTCTACTCTATTGATGATTAATTACATTATATATATTTTTAAAACATTGAGCTTAATAAAAAGTATATTAGCGTATCATAATCTTAAGAGCACTCTTCGTAGGTATCTTTTCTCACTTCGTTGCTGCACAAGTATAGTATTTTTGACTATTATCTCATTCATTCAATTCTAAACATAATCTTAAGTTAGGCTTACTTAATGTGGGGTCGCTTGGCACAGGACATGACGAATTTCTCGTAGCTATGGATCGTTATTCTGTCGACATAATGGCGATTAATGAAACCTGGTTGCGAGAGGGCGAAGAGGGGCGCTCGCCTGCGGTGCCCGGTTATAGATTACGTCACGTTCCTCGCCCTTCCGACGTGCGCTCGCGCGGAGGTGGAGTGGGCTTCTACATACGTCAGGGCATTGCAGTCCGCACACTACCGCACCCCCCAGCCCCACTCGTAGAGCAAATGTGGCTTGCACTAACAATTAACGGTACAAAATTAATAATTGGTACTGCTTACAGACCGCCGTGGTTGAGTGTTGACATTTTTTTCGATGCTTTATCGGAAACTATCGGAACATTATCATGGTGTAATAATGTAGTTTTATTAGGCGATTTCAATATAAATTTATTAAATGATATGGATAATAACTGTAAGAAGTTGAATTTTTTTTTACAATGTTATAAATTAAATCAGTGTGTTACTGAGCCTACCCACTTCACGGAATACAGTGAAACTTTAATAGACTTAGTATGTACAGACATCCAACAATCATTCACTTCTGTGAATCATATACCGGAACTAAGCGGTCATGCATTTATTTGCTGCGAATTAAATATAAAAAAACCGAAACCAAAACCAATTATTATATCGCGTAGAAATTTGCATGCGATTGATAATGAACAGTTCCTATTAGATTTAAAGTCTTTAAATTGGACAAGTTTCAAAACATTGGATCGCGTCAATGACATGGTATCATTGTTTAATACTATGTTAAAAACATTATTTAACACTCATGCGCCCGTACGTAGAAAATCATTAAAACACTTCCAATATCCTTGGATTACTTATAATATAAAAAAAATGATGAAAGTCAGAGATGAAGCAGGTGTTGTCGCACGTAAGTCAGGTGGTACAGCAGCCCAAAAATTACTTTATAAAGAGCTCAAACACTATGTTGCACAAGCATTAATAAGAGAAAAGAAAGCTTACTACAATTTTTTTATAAATAATCAAAAAGATACTCGCATCGTATGGTCACATATAAAAAAAACGTTAGGTTAAAAACTAAGCCGGACCTGCCTCACCATATTTTCAACGACCCCGATTCGATTAATACAAGCTTTTTAAATGTGCCAGGAAATAATCAAGTTCCTATTTCATATATGACATTCTTTAAATCACACGTCAAAGTCTCAAATGTATTCAAACTGAAGACAATTGAGGAAAGTGATATTGTGAAAATAACACAGTCATTTAAGTCAAATGCGGTGGGTGCAGACGGTATTTCTTTGGATATGTTAAAAATGTCTTTTCCCGTAACAATACCTGTTATTACGGAGATAATTAATAAATCAATTACAACGCAAACATATCCCTCAGAATGGCAGCACGCACTCATCAGACCTATACCCAAAAACTCAAATCCTATTACCATGAAGGACATACGCCCGATTAGTATACTCCCCTGTGTATCAAAAATCCTGGAGAAAGTCGTGGCTGAGCAGGTAAGAATATACTTAGAAACTAACGATGTGCTTCCCAGTCTTCAGTCAGGGTTTAGAAAACACCACAGTACGTCAACCGCTATGATAAATGTTGTCGACGATATACTATCAGATATAGACAGTGGCAAAGGAACGATTTTAGCCTTGCTAGACTTTTCCAGAGCATTCGACTGTCTTAATGTGCCATTGCTTTTGTCTAAATTACATTACTACGGTTTCGACATATCTGCGATAAAATGGTTCGAAAGTTATTTCGAGCATCGTATACAGCAAGTAGAAATATCAGACGAAAATGGGTTACCAGTCATTTCGAACGCTCAGGCTGTAAAACAAGGCGTTCCGCAGGGATCTATCCTAGGACCTATTTTGTTTGCCGTGTATTGTGCGGATATAACAAATTGTATTAAGCATTGCAAATACCATATGTACGCGGATGATACACAGATATATATACCTTGTAAACCGGGGGAGACTAAATTAGCGGTGGAAAAATTAAATGACGATCTCGAAAGAATTGCAGCTTGGTCAGATTCGAACGCATTAGTCCTTAATGGAAGCAAGTCTAAATATATGATTCTAGGTACGGCTCAGCAAATACAAAAAATAGCAAAACATGATGCTAAAGTAACCATAAGGAGCGAACGAATTGAACGCGTGACTGAGGCTCGTAATTTGGGTTTGTTGATAGATGACAAGTTACGCTTTGAAAGTCACATAATAAACACTGCAAGAACATGTTTTTATAGGTTAAAAGTATTATATCAAATTAGAAATTGCCTAAATACCGATATGCGGATAAGACTGTGCGATTCTTTGATTCTGTCTAAATTTAATTATATGGATATAGTGTATGGCCCTCGTCTGCTTGTGCATAGCAAGAAACTTGTCCAGAGGGTGCAGAATGCTTGTGCGAGATTTTGTTTTAAGATACCTCCACGCGCTCACGTCACGCCGTACATAAACGAGCACAATATTTTAAAAATGCAGTATAGGCGAGAACACCACCTAGCCACATTTCTATTTGGATTAATTAAATATAATGTACCACCTTATCTTTATCACAAATTAGTGTGGTCTCGCGACGTACAATCAAAGATCACTCGCGCGTCATGTTACTCTTTGGTTGTACCCTACCATCGTACCATCGCCTTTCGTGGAAGTTTCAAATACTCTGCCTCTAAATGCTGGAATAACCTGCCGCCACCGCTTCGTAGTCTGAAAACATTAAATACATTTAAAATAAAATATAAAACTCACCTAATTATTGTTCAAAAAGCTATGGCTTGATATTTACCTACCTAAATAATTACAGACACTTAGCGCTGTCCGGCGGGGTCATACGAAAAGCATAAGAGTGCATAGTACTTTATTTTTTATTTTTTGATACTTAAATGCTGAAATAAAAGCGTTTTTCATGCTATTAATTATAACTATGATACAAGTATATGTTTAACGTGCAATCATTAGTGACTTTATTAAAATATTGTTTCTAGTGATAATATTGTTGCTTAAGATTATGGTTATGATTACATACCTGTGAGAAAATATTTTTGTAGGATGCCATCATTTAGTGTTTCTTTTTTCATATTATTCCCAACTAATACCTCATAGATACATGACTCTTATGGTGATAACAATACTTTTTAAAAAAAAATTTTCGGACATTCTTTGTACTAGATCCAGTTAGTTCATTCATGTAATCTATGTTAATTATTATTAGTCTATCAATGACGGTGTGAACGTCCGTGCGTCACTTAATTCACAGGCCCACTGAAAACCAGCGCTGTAGTCTCGTATCGACTGCGGCATTAAGCTGAGTGCGGTCTGTTTGCCGTGTACGCCACATAGGACTTGTGTGCGTAAAATGTGTGATGTGTTTAATATTTTTTTTTTGTATTCTTCTTTTTTTTCTTTTTTTTTTCTTTTTACTATCTATGTATTTTTTATGTTTATGGTTTAAATGTACATGTGGCGTATTTGAGCAATAAATGTTTTCTTTCTTTCTTTCTTTCTTTCTAAATATACATTTTTGTTATTAAAATTTAATACTCTATGAAATAAACACTATTGTTAATATATAATGTCAAGTTATCTGCAACCAACATAAAACTAAGAAGGCAATAAATTGGTCATTACTTAACAGGACTAAGATAAGAGACTACTTTAATGAAGAAAGAGAAGAAGAAGAAGGTCAATAAAAGAAAGGGGTATGAAAGTGGACGCAAATAAGACGAAGGTGATGGTTTTTGAAAGAGAAGAAAGTAAAACGTTATGTGAAATAAGAATAGAAGGGGAGTTGAAGTGGATGAGTTTGTATATTTGGGATGTTTATTTAGCAGGGATGGTAGATATGATAAGGATACAGAACGACGAGTGAACGCAGGAAATAGAGTGAATGAGGCTCTACATGGTATTGTGAAGAGTCAGAATGTGTCAAAGAAGACACGTATGGCAATTCATAATGCTGTGTTAGTCCCTACTTTAATGTATGATAGTAAAAGTTGGGTCTGGCAGAAGAAGCATTAGAGTAGAATAAATGCTGTAGAAAGAAGAAAGGCATGCGGTCATTAAAGACTAGGGCTGAATTTGAATGACAGGGTGAGAAATAGTGTGATAAGAGAAAAGTGTGGTTTGCAAGATGACGTTGTGACCAGGTTTAAAAAAAGGAATGCTTCGGTGGTTTGGTCATGTAGAAAGAATGAACGAGGAAAGAGTGACAAAGCAAATTAATGTTACAGAAGTGAACGGCAGGGTCAGGAAGGGACACCTTAGACGAAGATTTATCGACCAAATCGGCAATACATTGAAAATGGACCAAATCAAGAGTAGGACCTTTAACCGACGAGCGTGTATGCGTAGATATATGGATGTAAAGGAGGCGAGAGAGGTGTGTCAGGATCGCGCCAAATGGAAGTCCGTAGTATCTGCCTACCCTTCTGGGTGACAGGCGTGAGTGTTTGTGTGTGTTGTTGTTGTGACTAAGATGAAATGTCTTACAGCCGTACGATCCGTAACTATAATCGGTAACTGCCTCTCTACACATTCAGACTAGAACGCAGTGCTTCTAGGCTGCAAACATAGGTAAGAGCTTGATTCACAGATGGAGCCCTAAGCAGAAAAGGAATCCCATCAGCTAAGTTTACCAATTTTCTAATGGGTCTTCTTCTTTATTTGTACATACTCAAAATAGGTAGTCAATTACTTTGTCGTGGCGGTGTTACTGTGTAGTGGCGGTCTAAGAATATCCACTACCCAACGTCCCGCGGGTGTCGTAAGAGGCTACAGAGGGAAACTGAAACAGGTGATGACAAGTAGCATCTTCTTTATAACGAATCGAAATAACGAAACACTCCGTTTGTTAACACACCCGCCAAGCGTGACAACCATGGCGAAATCCCTCCAATGAAGCAAACTATGCGGGAGGCCTAAATTGAATTGAAATTTTATAGGCTGTGATGGATGGATGGATAACCCAAAATAGTCCACAGCTGGATATGGAGCTCTCTTATTGTAAGAGAGCTTACTCCTTTTCTGCCGACTTCCAAAAAGAAGACGGTACTTGAGAACCGTCTTCTTTTTGGAAGATTTTCGTCTGCATGTTTTTTGTTAGGTGTAATACCTCATAACTTTTTACTTGGTGAACCGATTTCGATGATTCTTTTTTATTTGAAAGCTGATACTTCTCGTGTGGTCCCATATGAATTTGATAAAGGTCAGACCAATAGTTATTGAGTAATTCCTAATAACTTATATTGAAGTCGGCTGTACAAAATTTTTAATTTTAAGTTATTGAAATGCCGGCAACGCACCTGCGTTTCCCCGGGTGTAGCAGTTGTTCGTAGCGGCGGTCAACACTTACCATCTGTTGAGCCGCATGCTCGTGTGCCATTTAAAAAAAAAAAAGAATGGTTTTATCAAATCGCCATGCTTGAAGGGCGAATTAGCGATAGTAGATTTTCACACCCAAGACTCGTTTCGCACCCAAGATTCGTTCAGGATATGTAGCCTCATTATGCTCCGTCCACGCCATTAGTTCTTTTTTCTCATCATTAGCTTCTAAAATTCTCTGCTCATGTAGGAAGGATTTGCCACAGTAATCCCGCTTAGCAGACCTTTTGGCTACCGCAGTACCACACATTGCAATCCTTTGACGCTGCGCTTCATCGCTGTTCTAGAAAAATCTGGAAATAGAAATGTAAACCGCCACCTATCGGTCAACTTGAGATTTTCGGGCATTTCCATAATTGCGTCTTAACACAATCATGAGATGAAATAGGCCTCCATTAAAAAATTATAAATTAAAAATACTCGATTGGCATTTTTATTGTCATACCAGTAACATTAGTTGCTACGTTTAACGAACGGGTTGGCAACGGCAGTTTTATAGTATATTTACATTTATATATATCGCATCATTATCGTCATAATGGGAGAAGTAGATTTAATATATCCCTTTCTATAGCTAGTATTAAAATCATTTTATTTCAAATAAAAACTTCGTATAGCTTTAACGATTAAATAAATCGTCAGCGCCCTAAAAACCAATCTCGTCTGAATGAAATGACGCAATATATTCCGGTTTATAAAGTTCTTTATAACTATCACAAAAGGTATGGGACTGCGGTAATAAATGAATTATTGCTGTATGAAATTTTCAGGTGCGAATTATTGACGTTAAAAATTTTAGTGATAAAATTATTTATCATCAATTTCATATATTTTTAATACTAATGATTTCTTATGTTTACGCGAACACTACACATTTAAATAAAACTAGTTTTTACGGTTCTTATCGCGTATATTAATTAATCTAATCATTCTTGGTAAGAATAGTTGTTATTAAGCGAGGATTTGTGGTAAATCAAATCTGATGTAGTGACGTGGGTGATCCTGGACATGTTCACAGACTGTAGACTTCCCGGGGGCTATTGAAATCAAAAACATCCCTTAATTCAATGAGAAGATGGCTGGGTGCTTCCATCTGCTTGGGATTCTATTATTAAAAAAATTAAATCCCAACTCAAGTATACAACTGCAAGACTTCAATATACTATAAGTTCATACTGCGTAGATCGGAACAAAAATTAAAATTAATCATTTTCATGTGGAGGTAGCCGTGGTTAACTATGACAAGTATGTTAACTAGTTGAAACTCTAAAAGTATTTTTAACAGTATATGCTATTTATAGTCTATCAATTAAGTGTTTATATACATGTAGCTTTGAATATAGTTTGCAAGTTAAACTAATTCTACATATTTTAAACGTGCGAAGGATTATAAAAAAGATTATAGTTAGAATGATAGCCTATATACGAGTACGTACTACGTAGAAAAGTTTAAAGTACCTAGATGTTGTTGCTGAGTTTTGTACCAAGTAGCCATTTTTTGAAGAAACTAATTGAATAGTAAGGTAAATAAAATTTTAAAAAGCATTAATCTAGACTAGTGTTTAGTAAACGCGCTTGTTTATTACAAAGTTTCTGGCAGGTTCTCCGCTAGAGAGGTCATACAAAGAGATTGAATTAATTAATATAGAGATATCTACCATCTAAGGATGCATCACCACTTACCACCAGGTAGGATTGTGGTCAAGCACTAGCTTATAATAAGTAATAAAATAGACTTGCTAACATTACAAATTCTTTGTGATTTTAGTTTGTTTAATTCTAAATCTTTATCTTTATATATCTTAAATCTTTAAATCAAGTTATTTCACTTTCTCGATAATGAAAAAGAAAATCGATAACTCAGTGTAACAATTAGTAAGCTAATGGCCCCTACAATTCTACATCTATTGTTTATTTATTTTTATTAACTTATTTATTTGGTGCACTAACAAATGTTACACTAATACATATGCTTAATTCTAAGACAGTAACTTAAACTAAGTGCAGATTTAATAATAGGTAAACACCGCATTTTCTACAAGCCGTTACCAAATAGCTAAAAATATACGATACAAACTTAAAATAAAAAATAAAACAAAATTATTAAAGTTAATACAAAAGAATATAATCGATTAAGAATAGAAATGCAAATGCGTTGTCAACCCTGAGGATTAGAATTGAATGCCTCGTCACTAGCAATAGGTATCTGTAGATCTCAACACTCACCATATGAAACACAGCAGTATTATTCTGCTGTTTCACGTTGGTATTCTGTGAAAGCCTGGTCGTACCCATTCGTGTGCAAGTCGACACATTCGTGCCACAGCTGTATTATATAGCTAGCATTACTGCAGCGTGGCTCAATCATGCAAATAATAAATACGTTCGCCTTTTTATCTTCTTATTTGTATTGACAAATACTGAAAGCTAGTGTGTACAACCCTAAAAGTATAAGTTTACTCATAAAGCAATGAACTCTAAATACTCGCACTCTTATGAAACCTCCCGAAAAGTGAACTTAAACAAAACTACAGGCATTTCTCGTCAAATATTCGAAGTAAATCTAGCACTGTTTTCGATTATAAAATGTGTTTGCCCGGTATAGTGAGTGATTGTTTTGATGTTCAATTAAAGGAGATATCAGGTAACGGTAATGGAATTCGTTTAAGAAATTTGAATATCGAGATCGTTTTGTCAGTATTTATTCAACTTTTAGGGTGACGTTTGTTTTACTATTTTTGCTTTTATCTTTTTTGTAGAAGATGGTGCCCATTTTATGATATAAGTGATCCCCGCCACCCATAAACATAAGCATTTGAAACACCGGATGGAGCGCAGAGACATTGCCTGCCTATGAAGAAGTGAGCTCTTCTCTTGAAAATGCGTAAATGATATCAGTCTTGGAAATTCAGCACTGCCATTACCACAAAGCGTGTATGCGAGCCAGATGACTGCGATAATTTGCCAACACGTGTTTTCCCATCCGATAAAAATGTGATAACCACTTTTTATGCAAGAGTAAATAATATGATATGAAATTAAATATTATATCTAACAGTGGTAGAGCCACGCGGCAGCTTTTGCTGTCGCACGGATGGGCCGGCTCGAACCGTGGTAGTACCATGACCTCACAGAAAACCAGCGTGAAGTAGAGGTTTACCTCTGCGTTTCGCTTGGTGAGTGCAGGTGGCCGGAGGCCCTTTTTACTGGAAATGAGGCATTCCATCTTAGTCCTCACGGGTGACAACGCATCTACATTTTGATTTGTAACAGAGGATAGATGTAGATGTCTATGGGCCGCAGCAACCACATACCATCAGGTGGACTGTGTGCTCGTTTGTCACCCTTATCCTATAAAAAAACAAAAGGCCATATGTGACAGTAGTACTTCTTATACGAATGGACTTGCGCTTTATATAGGATAAGAAACAGTCCTGATGTGAAGTACCACCACACATGTATCAGACACCTTGTGGCTACTTTGACTTTGATATAAAGAATTAAAATTTCACTTGTGAAATATCATGTTTTCCTCTACTTATACAGAAGTGATAAAAGAGACTTTTGTTAGGTATGTAAAATCTAGATTGTATGGAATTTTGTATATATCGCAGATTGCGATATTGAAACTTGGCGACTGAAATTAACCGAAACAAGTTACTTGAGCACTCCCCGAGGTAAACTTGATATAAACTGCAAAGATCCTACCTCCTGCGTACCTTCGCAATTGAAAATAAATGAATAAGAACGAACTTTTATTGACATTAAATATTTTAGGCAAACTTTAAACTTCAATACATAAATAAAAGTTAGTAACAAAGAGAAGTAAACAATAAGATTCCCATTCCATATTCATTATCTGAATTTATAAAGAGAAATTATAAATAGTAGTTATGAAATATAGACTTTATTCAATTATTTTGTTCAAAATATTCTCTCGACCTTTCAACAATAATTTCAGTCACGGTTGAGTTATACGTAATTGCAGGCGTAGGACAGTTGCCTTGAACCACAAAACTTTAATGGATGGTGGCGCCATCCATAATTTGTTTCCAAAAATAATTTGTTTATAGTTGGTCTTATGGCTTCACAGATGTCGCTACTTTGGAAAAATAAAATGAAATTTACTTACAAAATAAAAATAAGTGCACCAAAAAATTATTGGTGATTTTATTGATAAAAAATTATCATTTTAACATAAAAACACGTAATAATTATCGAATCAATCGATAAATATGACAATTATGATACTGGCAACCAGCATTTTATAATAAAAAATTAAAATTAAAAATGAGATAATTGTCATATTAAATTGTCATTCCTGTAACATTGCAAATACCCTTTTTATATATTATTATTATCTCACAAATACAAGTGTACTTATTGAAACTATTTACCTACTTTTAATATTAAAAGTATAAATTAGTATTACAAAAAAAGTAGAAATTGTTTCAGTAAGTATGCGAATTAAAGAACATAATAGTTAAATTAATATGATGTACATAATATAGCTATATATAGTGAATTAGTTCGGATTCAATTTGTAGGAGACGCTAGTAGTTCAATTTTGTCTGCAATAAAATATCGTCAGAGGGCTCTCTTTTCCTGTATATACTTATTATACTCTTTGCGTAATTGTCACTTTGAAACAAGACGAAAAAATTTATTTTATTTTAAATTTAGCAAACGTTGTCTATTTCTTTTCAAGGAGTAACTTCGTTTTTAGTGTAAAAATCAAATTAATTAATAACTCGACTACAGCGCCACCTATGAGATATATTTTTATTATCTTTTTTGTCGCTAAACTAAACATTTATAATAACTAACATTTTTAACATATATTTATAATTTGTATAAATTATTGTAATTATTTTTGGTGTTTCTACTTTAATTAGTTTGATTTCTGTTTGATTTAGATTTTATATATTATATGTTGTTCAGTTTTTTTCTTGTTATGATGTATACACCTTGTTTTGTGTGTTTTTGTAACAATATATATGTATGTATGTATATATATATTGATTGTGTCAATGGTTTATTGATCTAAATAAATAAACGAATAATTATTTTATATCATATTAATATTAATTAATTAATTTAATTTGTAAGTATCTTGTCTATAGGGCCACCTATCACTATGAACCATTGTTTTGACATAAGTAATATATTGTTTGGCAAATTATTTTAATGAAGTTCAACACGATCACTAACGGCGAACTTATGTAACGATTATATAAACATAAAGACGATGGACTCAAATCAGCCATAAATTTTGAATAGTATAATACGGAATTGTATGAATATTATACTTAAATCATTGTCAAAATTCTAAATGTAAAATTTCTCTAAATAATTGCTTTTAAATTAACCTACTATTGGTTGTTCAACGTGTAGTGGCTGTGTACAAATATTCACTACTCCATATCGTCACTTGATTGTCATAAAATGCGACAGAGGGAAACAAACGTTTTTATACGTGGTAGAGCCATGCTGCAGCTATATTAGTAGTACAGCTGTAGTACGAAAGGCTCGGCTCGACCGGGGTAGAACCATGCTCTCACAGAATACCAGCGTAAAATAGCAGCTTAACACTGCTGTGTTTCGTATCGTGAGTGTAGAGAAGCGGAGACCCTTTTTACTGGAAAGGAGGCATTCCATCTTAGTCCTCACGGGTGACAACGCATTTGCATTTTGATTCGTAATCGAGGATGGATGTAGATGTCTATGGGCTACTTACCATCAGGTGAACTGTGTGCTCGTTTGTCACCCTATCCTATAAAAAAACCAGGAGATGTGTAGCAGCGTCTTAGCGGCAAAAAATCAAAATTGCCGTTGCCAACCCGCCACTACGGCAAATATCCTCCAATGAGGCAATCTGTGGGGATATCTCATGTCCTGTGACTTTGATAAGCACTAGGTAAGTAACTATTAATGGAGCCTTAATTTTTGCATGTTTAAAGTATCCAGTTCCAATGGTTACGGGTCTCTTTATATTCCGAGAGAATTTGTAGAGCATGGAAGAATCCACCCCTTGTTTGTTTCCGTACATCACACGTACTCCATTTTTTGTACATTTAAAAAAAAGTACGAGGTCGAACGCTGTGTTTTTTTTGCATTATATGCCGAATGATTTTCCAACCATGAGTTTACTTATAGAATATTAGCTGATACACGGCGCGTTGCTGCTGCAGAAAAAGTAGTTGTAAAATATAATTTTAAATTTGGAAGCGTTATATTGTTTAATTAGGAATGATAATACATTAATTGAAGTTGAATTATATAATTTTCAAATAAATTTCTTGGTACCATACGCGCGCTACCTATTGTAAGCTATTTTTACTATGCCTATAACCTCTGAAGAAGTGCAAGCATTAAGTTGACAAAGATTTAGCGCAATCTGATGAACGGTATGGCAGCGCATAAAATACGAACAAACAAAAATACATTTTTATATATTAGATAAGATTTCAATAAAAAATAAAATAAATTAGAAAATATCTGTGCTTCAGACTTTAACAACAAAATGTGTAATAATTGAATGGAGCACATTCCATTTCCTATTACACCCTATTTTTCCTCACGGTAAACAAGTCAGATAATATATCCTTTGAGGTATCACGGTTCTGAACAAAGAAATTGTAATAATTGCTGTTCAAACACATATTTCACTCCAGTACTATAGCTGGAAAAAAGTGAAATTGTTAGCTTTTATATAATTGACAACAGCCACTTGTTGTTAAATAGTTATGGTCTCTGTTCTAGGTATGCCATAAGTTGGGCGTTCAATATACGCTCCGAAATATTGCAGAGAATGGAGGTAGTTACGACTTGCTGATGGTTGGCAGGGTTGGCACGCATGGTTTTTATGGGCATAGGCTGTTCATTGATGATATCCAGAATTTGGGAATTTGAGTATAGATATTATCCAGTCTTAACACCGAGTATGAACAACACATGAGACCACTCAAATGCACATGTTTACGAACTATAGCTAGTATACGCGGTAGAGTCATGCTGCGGCTATAATAGTAGCATAGTTGTAGCAGGAATGGGTCGGCTCGACTGGGAAAGGACCACGCTCTCAAAGAATACCAGCGTAAAATAGCGACTTAACGCTGCTGTGTCTGAGGACTAAGATGATATGCTTCACAATCTGTTATTGTACGGGCTCTCTCTCTTTCTGTACCTTTCAGATCAGAACACAACAGTGCAAGCATCGCGATTTAACTCAAGAAAAAAGTAAGCGGGTAATGTCTACCCAGATAGACTTCTAGGCAGAAATAGAGCCCCACCAACAAGTTTTCTACGCGAGTGTCGTCCTTACTCAATTCTTTGTTCTGTATAATCTATATGAAATAAAATTACTACAAATGTTTACTTCTAGTAACAAAGACTTTGCATTTGTGACATATTAATGCAAATGGAATTTAATTACGGAATGGAAAGATCCATATAAGATACATAAACATTTGTTCATGTACACGAATGTTTTGCAAAGATTAAACCACAACCACTCCACCTTTGTTAAGCAAATTAACGTACACATTCATACTAAGTATGAAGGAATTGAAATAATAACTTCTTTTTGAAATTGAAATAATAAAAACTTTCACTTGCGGGAAACGAAGACATCGCTTAGTGCTTTTATGGTTATTTAAAGGTTGAAACGGAGCCGTTTTAATGTGGCTTTCCTACCTTTGACTCTCGCTGTGTGCGATCTGTCGGTCCGTATGTCACGGGTGTCGTAAATAAAATGAATCACAGTCCTGAAATTAGGATATACATATGTGTAGAATGTTGAAAAAACGTCGAAAATATTCGGCGTCAAATATTTTTCTTCCTGACATGGAAAATTTTATACATGATAATATATAAAACACATTTTATTATAATTATTAAAAGAATAGAATATGATGGAACATAATATAATATAATAAAAAAGAAGGAATGTAATGAAATGGAATGGAAAAGAATAGTATTATTTATTAGATAGAATAAGATAAGATGAGATAAGATAAGATAAGTAATGATAAGAAAAGACAAGATACAATAAGATATGTTAAGATATTACATGATAAAACAAGATACGATAAGATAGGATAACGAACCAAACATATCCAACTGCAGTGAGGTATAAGACAGGGTGATGTTATATCCCCGAAACTTCGCCGCTGCACTGGAAGACGTTTTCAAGCTACTGGACTGGAAAGGATACGGTATTAACATCAATGGCGAGTACATCACTTGCCTTCAATTTGCCGACGATATAATCCTTATGGCAGAATCGCTGGAGGACCTATGCTCAATGATCTCAATAGTGTCTCCCAATAGATAAGTCTTAAAATGAACATGGACAAAACAAAGATCATGTGTAATGTCCATGTCACACCTATTCCGATAGTTGTTGGGAGCACTAAACTGGAAGTTGTTGACGAGTATATTTATCTGTAACAAATAGTTCGACTAGGTAAGTTCAACTCCAAAGAGGGGCACATCTTCTTGTCAGGTATACCTTAAAACTTAAAAATCAGATTGCTCAACCAGTGCGTGTTGACTGTGATGACTTATGTATCTGAGACGTAGTTCTTCACTGCTGGCCCTATGAGGACGCTCAACGTCACTCAGCAAGCTAAGGAGAGGGCTATATTCGGGGTTTCTTTGCATGATAAACTTATAAATGAGAATATCCGTAGTAGACCCAGAGTGACAGACATAGCCCAACGGATTAGTCAGCTTAAGTATCCATATAGCTCGAAGAACCGACAACCGATGTATATCATTCATCACATTCAGTTAGTTACCGTGGGAAAATCTATGTTTCAGAGAGCACGAGGGATCTGTGTGAGGAAACATGTGACCACCGAGCTTCAGCACGTCGAGAAAGTATTGCAAGACAACAAGTTTCGCGTCGCGCACCTACGTCAGAGTGAACGAGTGAAGCTGGTCACAGTCGAGCGTGTGCCTGCTGTAACCATATGCCAGATGAGTCACAGACAAGGTTTGCTACATCTTGAAGCGAGCTTCCATTAAAAGATACTTCAAGCTGCCGAAGAAGATTAGTCAATTTTAAAAATCCATTAAGTGTTATATCCCTCTATAAGAAGCAGGAGTGTACAAACTGGATCGTGAATATGTTCTCTCTGACATAAGACAAACAAAACGATCTATATAAACCCGCGTGAAAGAACATATAGCTGACTTGAAGCACCGACGTTCCGGGAAGTCTGCAGTGTGGGTAAATGTTCAAGATCGTCCCCGCCATTACATTATATTTGATCCACTACAAATCCTTGCAAAAGTACACTGACTCCTACCAAGGATGATTTGCAAGGCTATTGAAATTAAAAAATATCCTAATTTGAATAGAGAATGTGGAGGTTGCCTGCCATCTGCTTGGGGTCCTATAATTAATAAAATTAAATCAAAACCCAAGCATACCACTGCAAGACTTCAAGATACTGTGAGCTTATTCTGCGTAGATCGGACCTAAAATTAATATTCAAAAACTGAAGGTGGCCGGGTTAACTATGACATCGGGACGTCAAACAACAGAGTCCCCTCCGTGACCATGGGTGCTATAAAGCACCCGAAACGTCGGGAATCAAAAAGTTAAATTAAAGGCGATAAAACACGTAAAAATTAGTTTCATTTAAGTGTTGCGAGTTATGACTTATGGATCTTAGACGTGGTCCTTCACTGCTGACCGTAGAGGTATAGAGAGGAATATGCTCGAGGTTTCTCTGCGTGACATATAAAATGAGGATGTCTACAGTAGAACCAGAGGAACTGACATAGCCCAATGGATTAGTAAGCTATAAGCTGGCGTAGATATCGTTTGCTATGCCGACGACACATTGGTGGTTGCCAGTGGGGTCAGCTTCGAGAGGGCCAAAGAGCTCGCCGAGCTTGGGGCAGAAGTCGTCGTCGCCAAAATCCACTAATTGAGATTAGAAATAGCGCCTCACAAGACCGAGTTGCTATGGTTCCATAAATTACAACGCGGCAGGAAACCACCCGACTCTTGCATCCGCGTAGGTGGGTCTGAAGTCCGAGTGGGGCGGTTCATGAAGTACCTAGGCCTCCACCTGGACAGTCGATGGAGCTTCGAAGAACACTTTGGGTGCCTTGTCCCCCGAATTGAAAAGGTAGCGGGTGCTATGCATAGACTGCTGCCTAATAGAAACGGAAACGAAACGGCGCGTCAGGGGTTACGGGCGTTCGAGGCGGGGGCCCCGAGCTTCTATTGATGTAATACCTGAGGAGGACGGTGACTCGAAAGTCCTCTCGAGCACCGTGATAGCATTGCGAGGGTGCTGGGGTTAGTAACGACTGCCCCCGGGACGTGCCTTAATAGAGCAAAGCGTGAGAGGGGTTGCGTTCCGAACGGAGATCCAGGGACCCCACATATACGCTGATGGAAACCACCGTGGGATTTTGGCCGGTAGGAGTCCGGCATAACCTTTCCGTTACCCGCGCAACAGAAGGTATCCATGAGGATATCCCCACGATAAAAAAAGGTCGTCTCCATGCTAGATGTATTGACTACCTATTATACTGTACTATACCTACCTAATGGCTGTAGCGGCCCCGGGCGGCAGCTAGGTAACTATTCTGTGGCACTGAACCTAAGATTTTATAGAAATATGGCATTGCGTGCAGATAATTGTAATCGATAGTTGCGTTACCATTACCTTAGTAATGGAGGTAAACCGCTGCTTGCTCGAACACTCAATTCAGGGCCGACATTCAACAATACAATTTGTTCAAACTGTTAATTAACAAACAAAAAATCATTTTTGAATTCATAGTTAATAATTTTGTTGACTCTTTCACAATAAACTGAATTCTAACAAGAAAGTTTTTTTAAGATTACTTTTTTTAAACACACTTAATATTAAGAGTTTCTTTTAATATGTAAATATCTCATCGACAATCATTTTATTCCAGGGCAATATTCAACTTGCTCCTGAACAAATTGCTATTTCTTATTGAGACTGACCTCCGTGACCGAAATTCGATCTGGAGGAAATTATTTTTAATGGTAGTATAAATTAGATATTAGTGAATGATAAATGCTTCAATTAATTGAAATATAAGATTTGTGAAAGCTAATTAAAATAAATATTATACCTAAATCAGTACAGTGGCGATGAGCCAGCCATATACATTTGACCTTTTAAGGAAAAGGGGAGATCTCCAGCTGGGCAAGGTGTTCTGCCCAGGGAGTGGCCAACGCTCCGAGTGGTAGCAAGCATGGGTACTGCTTCACTCGGAACTTTAATTGTGCGATTTAGGCTAAGATAGTGCCGCCGCAAGCTCAAGCATTTCAAATGATGGAGATGAATGTTTTTTGAGTGACAGTCTCGTGCCGGTGAGCAAAGTGTGGAGCGGCCCTCCGCCCGACGATCTAGTAAGACAAAACAGCTGACTCAGTACCGTGTTTAGTAACATTCCTTGAAGGAAACCTATATTCAGCAGTGCACTTTTGATAGGTTGTAAAGATTGATCTATACATATGCGTCCCTCCCTTTGAAATAAAATTGCATGTCTCGACCCAATCAGGGTCTCCAATTCTCGTTACTCACCATCACAGACATGCTTCTTTACGCTGATATTCGTCTGTAAGTGCGTGGAGCTCCTCCAATCGGACTTTTTAATTTTTGTGGCAGCCATAAGCGTCGCTGTATCACGTCTATTACTCTAAAATATCATCTGGTATAAAGTGCCCTTTTAGTAAGAAAAGGAACCAAAAAATAACTCTTTACCCGTTATTCGACTAATAAGAAAATTTTTCTATTTTACTTATCTGACTTGCTAACATGTCATTATTCATTATGTCATGTTTTGACTGTGGCTGTGCGCGAATAATGTTTTCGAAGTTTATTTAAAGAGAGATTTTAGAAGATTTTTTTGTATCAAAGTGTTTATAATATATTAGTAAACAATCACAAACTGTAAGGTCGAGAAAAATATATTTTTTAAATAGAATAAAGGTGACAAACGAGCACACAGTCCACCTGATGGTAAGCGGTTGCTGTGGCCCATAGACATCTGCATCTATCTTGGTTTGCGAATTAAAATGAACGAATTAAAATGCAGATGCGTTGTCAGCCGTGAGGACTAAGATGAAATGTCGCGTTTCCAGTAAAAAGGGTCTCCAGTTCTCTACACTCACCATAAGAAACACATTCTTTGTTTTTATATATTTATTGAAAACATAGAATGTTGTTAGTAGCCTTATTAACATTACAAATACTACGAATGTTTTTGTGATTTGGTTAAGCACCTGTCATAAAATTACGATGAAAGTTTCATCAAGTTCCAACAATCACAAGTATAAATTATGATATTATTATTAACCAATCGAAGTAAGTTAAAATGCTTAGTTAGGAATGACTCAAGACAGGAGATGAATGGCGGGTTCGAACCATTCAGGCGTCTGTCACGAAAACAAATCAAATATTTATCTGAGTCATTTGCATTCACAAACATATTCCAATAAGTAAAGTTAAAGCCTATATATAGGTCCCACTGATAGGTGCAAGTCTTCTGTATCGTCTGATTTAATTTTTATGGATAATGACAAATTAAAATACGAGAAGCGTCGTAAAGGAAACGAAGTGCTCGTGTCGCATTACAATTGCATATCGTCACTGGAAAGCCAATACTACTTAAGCGCCATTTTGGCCAAAATGTGTTATATACATCGTTGGATTGGATTTTTTTTCTACGTCGATTGGTCTATATTTCGTGATGATCTGAGCACTTTTTTGGCACTTAAGCACTGCAAAAGTATGGTATTTATCATAATTTTCATGTTTTGACAAATACTTACGTAACACAAATTATGATTAATTTTTGGTCGTTGTCAGTTTAGTATTTTTCTTTACTGACAACATACATTTCAATTTTGTTCAACAACTCCAAGTACTGTAGTTTGAGTCATTGATATAACTTTAGTATTTTTTGCCAGCCGTAAATACTAACATATATTATGTAGATAAGAACTTTGCCTTATGTAGAAATTGATAAGTATGGCGCATTAGTATATTTTGTATTCGTAGTTTTCTTAGAGGGAACGGTTTTAGTAACTTTGCTTTACATATCTAAGTATTTGAGTGTCTTTTTAGAATGTTTTACATTCAAGGAAATCGAATAATTATTTTATTAAGTATGGATTATTTTACTCGAAAAAATATTAATAGTTGGTTTAGGATTTAGATGTGTGAAAAACGTTAAAAAATATTCAGTTAAGTCTTTTGAAATTAAATTTTGTTTTGATTATGATTTGTTAAGGACGTACGTTCAATTTATATTTTGATTTACAAAAAGTTTTAAATACGCCATATGGCCAAAGTATGTTATTATACTACAGTTGCAAATTAGCTGTATATGATCTTACTTTTTATGAGTCCAGAACTAGATAAGTCTATTGTTATTCGTAGACTGAGACAGAAGGCAAACGTGGAGCTAACGAAGTGTGCACCATCTTAGAAAAATATATCAAGATGGAGACGATCGTAGGTCATCTTTTGTTTTATAGCGATGCGTGTCCCGGACAAAATAAAAACAGAATTCTTCATGTATGCATTCATACTCATCTGCAAAATTACAAGAACATTGCGAGCATCAAAATGAATCATCTCTATTTGTGGAAACTTTGTACATCAAAGATATTTTTTTTATAGGATAGGGTAAGAAACGAGCACACAGTCCACCTGATGGTAAGTGATTGCTGTGACTCATAGACATCTTCATTGAGCGTCGTCGACCGTGAGGACTAAGATGGAATGCCTCTTTTACAGTAACATGGGTCTCCGGTTCTCTACACTCACCATAAGAAACATAGCAGTATCAAGCTGCCATTTAACGCTGGTATTCTGTGAGAGCGTGGTCCTTCCCCGGTCGAGCCGACCCATTCGTGCTACAACTATACTACTAATATAGCTGCAGCATGGCTTCACCACGTATTAATATAATAATTCTTGAAATGCAATAAATGAATTATGAATTATGAATTATGAATGTATGACTAGGAATATGAAAATTTTCCATGTGCCGTTAATGTTCAGGACACCCTTCAAGATACGGATGTAGAAGATATTATCTAATTATAAAATTTAAAAATTATTGATTTCTTATATTTACGCGAACACTCCACATTTAAATAAAACTAATTTTATGGATTTTATCGCGTATATAAACTTATTTTATATTCCCGACGGTACGAGCAATTTACATCACCCATGGTCACGGAGACACTGAGGTGTATGACGTCCCAATGTCATAGTTAACCACGGCTACCTCCAGATTAAAAAATATTAAATTTTGTTCCGATGTACGCAGTGTGAACTTACAGTATCTTGTCTTCTTTGTTGTATCTGGCTTGCAGTTGTATGCTTGGGTCGGGATTTAGTTTTCTTAATTATGGGATCCCATGCAGATGGTAGCACCCAGCCATCTTCTGTATTGAAATTAGGATGTTTTTTGATTTCAATAGCCTCGCGAATCATTCTTGGAAGGAATCGGTGTTCTCTAGCGAGGATTTGTGGTCTATCAAATCTAATGTAGTGACGGGGGAGATCCTGTACGTGTTCACAGACTGCACACTTTTCGGAGCGTACAAACAACACACTTAAAAAAAACTAGTGACCTCATAAAGTAACACCCCGAAAAATTAAATATAGACGAAAAGTCGATAATACCTACGTATGCCAAACCACCGAAGTTGTATGGGTTACCAAAAATACACAAGCCCAATGCTCCACTACGTCCCATAGTGAGCCAAATCGATTCACCAACTTACAGATTGGCTCAGCACTTAGCGAAAATACTCTCACCGCTCAAGGGACATACAAGAACACACACAAAAGATTCGTACCATTTTTTCAGCGAGATTAAAGACTTACATCTGGCTGACAATGAAACTATGGTCAGTTTTGATGTGCAGTCTATGTTCACATGCTTACCTGTTGAAGACTGCATCTCGATTTTTACTAGAAGGCTGGAGGTAAACAACATGCCTGTAGAATAAGCAGTATTACTCAGACAGTGCCTTATATCTGGCTACCTATTGTGGAAGGAAGAGTTCTACAAGCAAGTAAATGGCGTGGTGATGGGCTCACCTGTATCTCCTATTGTCGCCGATATATTTATGGAAGACTTTGAGGAGAAAGCCCTGCTTACTTTTCCCGTAAACGCAAGACTCTACAAGCGGTACGTAGAAGACACTTTCACAATTCTACCTTTAGATAAAGTAACTGCATTTTAGACCATCTTAACTCCATAAATTCTAAAATTTGGTTCACAATGGAATTAGAGGCAAACAGTTCTTTAGCTTTTCTAGATGTGTTAGTAATTCGGAATCCTGATAACACCTTGAGCCGCACTGTATATGGAAAAAAGACCCAAACAGATAGATATTTAAAAGGTGATTATCATCAC
The DNA here is from genome assembly GCA_963668995.1 of Parnassius mnemosyne. Lineage (NCBI taxonomy): Eukaryota > Metazoa > Arthropoda > Insecta > Lepidoptera > Papilionidae > Parnassius > Parnassius mnemosyne. The sequence continues at coordinate 57,601,642 of CAVLGL010000104.1, read as the reverse complement.
CATCGTTCACATTTAGCTACCGTGGGTAAATCACATCTGGCCGCCGAGCTCCAACACGTCAAGCAAGCTTTGCACAACAATATGCTTCGGGTCCCACACCTACGTCATAGTGAACGAGTGAAGCCGGCCACAGTCGAGCGAGGTCCTGCTGTACTGCCATATGTCAGAGGTGTCACTGACAAGATCGACTACATCTTGAGGCGTGCTTCCATTAACACGTACATGTACGCATACCATAATAGTCAACTTTAGGCCGTGGCGCATGATTACTCCATACAAAGTTTGTGGACGTCCATACTCGTATCGCCGTATCACAAACAAAATATTGCATATGACTTGTTGGTAACGTCAGTAAGCGTTCACGATCGCACCGGTACTCTAACCAAAAACGACGTTTGACGACGTTGTTCATGTGTGTGTAGGAACCTGTCAATGTGTGTGTGACTTAGGTTCAAGTAAGGAAAAAACTAATGTATTGTAGCGCTAGAACTTTGAAAATTTGACACGATGCGGCGCATTGACGTAGCTACTTAAAGATTATACAGAGATTTGACGTTGCCAGCCGTTGTGCTTAGAAATTAAAATTTTCTTAGGACGTCATTAGACGAGAAATATATATTATGTGGATAAGTAGTTTCTCCTTACGAAGTGTACAGAGCAAATGTACTAAAGTAACAGCTTTCTTCTGAATAACAAGAAATATGCAGAATATCTCGATTCCAGTACGTGGATAATAGAATCAATATTGTTTTTTTTTGCCTTTATTGTATTTCGATATCATAATTAGAAAAAAAGTTAAGAACGATTTTGTAAAAAAAAAAATTAAAATGGCTCTACTGTAAAATGCGCTTTTGGCGTTTAAGTAGTATTGGTTTCCAGTGAAGATATGATATTGTCAAAGCAAACCAAAAAAATAAATAACAAAATACACAAATGCAATGGTTTGCAGCCACGACATGACATCCGATCAGCATGATGCCGTAGCAGTATTGCCACGGCCGCAGTAATATTAATCCGTCTGTGCCTCATATTACCGAGTAGTTATCTATAGATATATATATATAAAGAAGGTTATAAGAAAAATCTTATAACCTTCTATTACAACTTACATTAAAGTAAAAAAATAAATAAAATTAATTCCCGGTTTTTACTCCTACTCCTTTTCTGTCCACGCCACATTATTTAAAAAACGTGTTAGAGATAATTTCTTTGCATCCTGTTAATTAATATATATTGTTTTATTATATTAGTATTAGGTTATATATATATTATACTATTGTATCTATTATTTTTATTTATGGTATTATTTTATTTTTATATATAGTATCATATATCATATAGTATCATTTATTATAATTTACGTATGTTTTTATATATTATTTACAGTACTATTAATATTGTACGCACTAAGTTTGCCTATTTAAATATATTTTCCTTTGTGGGTCTACTGAAAGATATTTCAGCAAATTATGGAATAAGTAGAACCTTCGTACAAACTCACTATAAAACTGTTTCTGTATCTTGTTGTGTGTACATAAATAAATAAAAAATAAATAAAAAAATTAAACCAAATGAATAAAGAAATAAAAAACCAAGTGACGTAATCCACTTACTGGTAACGAGACCTTAATATCTTGTCCTCGGGTGACATTGAAACAGTATTTTGATTTTCTCAATGGTCCACGGCATCCACTTACCATTAAATCGACTGTGTACTCGCTTGTCACGTTTACATTTTTGTAAGAAAAGTTAATATTTTGTTTCTGTCTTACTAAATACTTTTGATATTTTCCTAAAAGGAACAGCTACACGGACATTCATGTCAGAAAAGCGTTGGTAACTTGTTCCTTCATGATTCTCTGAACGATATTAATTGAAAAGCTCTTATCTCTATAAATGTTCCTTCGGATTTAGAGCCTTATGGAATATACATATATATGGACGATAGCAGGAGACCTGATGTAATGACTTTGGTCCCTTGGGCGAGAGGCAAAGCCTTATAGTGGGATGTTAAGTGCATAGACATTTTTGCGACCTCTCATTACATTAGGTAGTTTGTTTAGAAAGTTGGCTGCACCGACATCAGTCAAGAGCCTCTAAGTGATGATTGCAAATTTTGTGATATTCGTTGTTGAGACTATTGGTCCGTAAGTTCCACGTACGGTGAAATTTCTAAGGGAACATTATATGCTACTAATCTTTGCCGTTTGTGACAAGAGAGCTGGTTCTTTTTTCACTCAAAGGCTAAATATTGCCATTCAGCAATAAAACGTAATCAGCGTTCTTGTCACTATATCGCGATAATTTTAATTTTTGCTTTCAGTTAATAAATATTGGATATTAATATTGTAATCATGTCAATTATTTTGTTTACACAAATCTACTACTGAACATAAGCCTCCCCCATAGAGGACATCATAGGGGATATTTTGCCATAGTTGCCACTCTTGGTAGGCGCAGTTTTTATAATACTGAGTTGTTAGCAGGAAGATGCTGATGACCATCTCCTGTTTCAGTTTACCTCTGTTGCCCCTTACGATACCCATGGGACAATATGAGGATGGAGGTAGTGGATGTTCTTACAACGCTACGATACGGCTGGTATTCGCTATTAAAATTTATGTTGGCTTTGTAATTATTATTATTTTTATTTCGTACCCATCGGTATCAGTTTTCTTGTCACGAAATATTAGATGACAAATAAGAGTTTCGTGCTTAGAATTTATAGTAAAAATAAGCTTATCACGTTCCGTAACAGAAGTGTAAAAGTAATTGCGGAGAAAGTTTTGAGGCGACAATCGAACCGTCCTTTGTGATCTGCTAAAGTATTTTTTTTAATTTTTCCTGTTTAGTGTATGAGGTTGTTATTATGATAATTACTTCACAACATTAGTATTTTCACTGCCACAACTCGTCCTATGGATGCCTTGAGCACAACAGAAGGGAAACTGAAAATGGATATTGGCAGCAGCATCTTCTGAATACCAACTCAAAATAATAAAATACTGCTTTTACCAAGCCGCCTGCAAAGCGTGGCAACTATCACAAAATCCCCTCCGTGAGGCAATCTATGGTGGTAATTCAGCAGTGAATTTGTATGGGCTGTAATGTATGTAATATAAATAATAATTTTATACATGGTAGAGCCATGCTGCAGCTATTAGTAGTATAGCTGTAGCACGAATGGGTCGGCTCGACCGGGGAAGGACCACGCTCTCACAGAATACCAGCGTAAAATAGCAGCTAACACTGCTGTGTTTCGTATGGTGAGTGTAGAGAACCGGAGACCCTTTTACTGAAAACGAGGCATTCCATCTTAGTCCTCACGGGTGACAACGCATCTGCATTTTGTTTCGTAATCGAAGATAGATGTAGATGTCTATGGACCACAGTAACCACTTACCATCAGGTGGGCTGTGCGCTCGTTTGTTACCCAGATCCTATAAAAAAATGTAATGTCAAGTCAAATATTTTTATGAAAATTAGCTTTTACAGCAACTACTCATTTTGCAACAAAAACTATCACTTGCAAAAAACTACTTATTTTGCAATTAAACTATATTATAATTTACAATATAGTTTAATTGACAAAAAAATTGTGATTATAAAAATAATAATAATATTTTACCTTGGTCAAGCATGTATCAAATTTGGTTTTTGTAATACTTTGTATTTCTACAAGCATCGATATTTTTCAGCACGAACCGCTGAAAACAAACGATACAGTAATCCACTCACGATGTCGGCCAAGCCCGTAAGTGATGACTGATGAGTGACGCAAGCAAAGTGTATTAAGTAAAATAAATTATTACAAGGCTGCTCAAAACACCGAAAATTTTGTGATTTCTCGGCCGAAAAAATTAATTATAACTAAACAAAAGAAAATTAAAGTGCTATTTACATTCTCATTCATGGTTTCCCACATGATAGATGAAGAACTTAAAAAAAATGGATCTAGTTGAGCAATTGATATTTTTCAAAAGTTATCGTGTTTACCTCTCAGGTATCAGGGTAAAAAAGCTTATTCACTCTTACGGCCACATTGTAATCGGTCGCAAAAAAAAAACGCAAGCATTTGTTGTGCTCGCATTGGGTTGGCAAGGTGGACTTTACGCTACGTAGGATTATCTCAATAAATCTTGTGATGCAGACAAAAATTGTTTGTTTTTGTTTATAATGTAAATTAAGTGGTGGCGAACTTGTTAAAATATTTTGAAACATGACATGATTGTTTTATCTTTGTGCTTTTTTATGTTATTTTAAGGAAAGTGTGAACATGCCTGACCGTCACGCATTGCCGGCTCGGTATGATTGTTATGATGGCCGGCGGATACAGCTCTGTGTGAAGAATCACATTATCCGTACTTGGAACACACATAGTAGTGAACAATATTGATATATTTAACTGCAACTAAGCGGTTATGTACTTCATTTAATTATGTCTAAAGTTTTCGCAATGTAATTCTTAACGTTGGAAACTGTTCTAGCTAATGTATTGTTAACATTGGTCTTACATTCAAATGCGATATAAGAGCTGTAAGTTTCTTTGAAGAAATAAATAAAAAGAAAAAAATGTATTCTCTCTATTATAATTAATTTTCGAGGCTTTATTCTAAAAGATTTTCATTTTTACTGAAAATCAGCGTTATGGTTTCACCACAACATATGCTGGGTGATATCCTTTATTGGCATGCCTTTGACTTGCTTGTCATACTAATTAAATATAGTTTTCCTAAAGAATCTTCAATTTCATTTATTACTTTTGTTAAACAATAACGCCTCCATTTCAATTTTATAGCAAGCTTTCAAAAGAATGGTTTTTGAGTGATGGACGTCCTTTTGACGTCCATTTTGTTTTCTTTTATTCTTTATTTTTATTTTTTTATAAATAATTATACTGCATTCTACTGAATATTAACTAGATATAAAATAACTACTAAATATATATTACATAATGAATAAATGAATATACTTTATTGTACACCACAAACAAATTACATAACAAAAGACAGGTTCAATGTACAATTTGGCGGCCTTATCACTACATAGCGATCTCTTCCAGGCAACCAAGGGGGTAAAGGAATAAACAATGAATACTAGGTAGGTGGTGCAATATAATTATACAAAATAAATTATACAAAATACAATATCAATACATGCTATATATAGACAATAAATGCAATAAGATAACATATAAATAACTAACACATGAAATGATATAAATTACTAATATATAATAAAAGATAAAGTAAAGCATATAATATATACATAAATATACATATATAAGAGTATATAAACAAATTTACATATCTACCCAAAGTACATAAATAAATTACAAATTTCCTCAAACAATAATATAAAGCTGATAAATACAATAAATACATAATCACATAATTATCCTAACGGTCTTCGAACGATTGAGACAGGTAATGTTCTTTAAGTAATCGCTTAAAGATTACAATAGATTGTACTTCGCGTATATGCAAAGGTAGGGCATTCCAGATCTTAATAGACTCGACAGTGAAAGATTTATTAAAAAACGATGTTTTGTGAGATGTTACCCTTAAAACGAATTTTCTAGAAGAGCGTAGACGTTCCCCCGGAAGCCCCACAAAATTAAACTTCTCTTTTAGATAGGGAGGAGCAGAAGGATGAAATAATACACAGTACAGAATAGAAAGAATATGCATGTTCCGGCGAAGTCGGATAGGTAACCATTTGAGACGTGAGTGAAATTGGAAAATATGGTCATATTTGCGCCATCCAAATATGAACCGAATACTAGTATTTTGTTCATGAACATAGCTTGCGTCAGAACAGTCGAGGATAGAAAGGAGAAGAGACTGTGCGAGCATAATTTTTGTAGGAATGGGAAGAAATGATCGAAGGCGACGCAGTGAACAAGAAGCGACAAAGGTTTTCTTACTTACCTCATTCAGTTGGCGTATCCAATTTAAGGAACTATCAATATAAATACCAAGGTTTTTGACATTGTAAAAGTAGGGGATTACAACTCCATCGAATACTATAGGTGTTACGGTGAACCAGTCAACTCTTAAGATAAAACTCTGGCTACCAATAATGATAGCCTGAGACTTTTTAGGGTTCACATTTAGGCCATAAGATTTACTCCAATCATGAATAATATTTAGATCGTTATTCAATGTAGCGATTGCATTCGGCAAATTCTCAAGAGTTGACTGTGTGTAAATCTGGACATCATCCGCATGCATGTGGTAGAGAGAAGATATTTTATAAGTAATTGAATTAATGAAAATGGAAAAGAGTAAAGGTGACAACATGCCGCCCTGCGGCACGCCTGCAGTAATATCACACCAAGATGAGTGAGTTTTATCGAAATACATAATATTATTAGAATAAAAATTACATTACTAGAAATATCGAAAACCAGACCGAACCGAATTTCGGTCACGGCTGCTAGTCTCAACAGAGACTTGACATCAGCTTTTCCATTCTATCGGAAACTGGGTGTCTTCATAGGACGCGCATATAGGCATTTACTATGCTAAAATCGATTCGATCGTATGATTTACCGCTTATCACCAGGTGGGATTGTAGCCAAGCACTTGCATAAAAAATGTAAAAAAAATGTACAAGTGAGGGAGGTGCTCTTCGAACTAAGACACACCATTTTATTTTTCACGCAGATCTTTACTAATTAATTTTCTCTTAACTTTAGTTCTTTATCGAGGATAAACGAGTAACATCATTCACTTAACATCTGCCGGACTATTTGCTAGTTTGTTAGTGTTCATCATCATCATTATTATTACAGCAATTCACAAGTCCACTGTCGAACAAAGATACTGTCATCCAAGGAATATAACAAAGTAGTGTGCTGTGCCATCTGCATCCACTGACTTGCTGCATCTCTTACCAGGTCATCACTCCTTAATGCAGAGAGACTATGCTTCGGTTACCGGAACGAGGCTGCCACTCGAGAACCTTCCCAGCAGTCGATGGTTCTTTGAACTATGTATATGGCTCGTCCATTGCCACTTCAGCTTACTGATTAGTTGTTATTGTTTCATCTTGGATAAAAAGCTAACCTCTTCCCGACATTAAATGAAGTGAGTTGCCAGTCTTCGCGACACTATCTCACAAGAAGTAGCGCTAAAGTAGAAAAGTAAAAATATTTTTGTAAATAATTCAATAAAGAAAATGAGTATATTGCAACGCTTGGCGAGTGTATTTACAACACTTTTTATTTCAATATTCCATCAGGATAATGATACCCAACGTAAACCTAAGAAAACATACGTTAGTGTCGTGAAACACTCGGTTGGAATGAAGTTCCTTTCGTAGTATATTATTATTGATAAACGTATTATATTATTGATTAACAAATATAAATAAATGAATTACATACTAGCGTCTATTAAAATGAAGCGTTATTTAAAATAAAATAATATTTATTTCATGGCAAGATAAGAAAAAGTGCGAGGGAGGTGGATATTATTCCATCTCGCTTCTTTATAGCCGCCAAAGCCGCCTACACTACGTCAGAAGGCGTCGTGACGGAAAAATCTTACACTTTTTCTCGTCTAGCCTCCATCCGCCAAATTCGTACTGATATCCGATACTGGTATCCGATAAGGAACTTCGCTCCAAAAATTTTCCCTCTCTCACCTTTTACGACACCCACATGACGAGGTGGAATGATGAATTTCCATCCGTCGCACCACCACACGGTAAGAAAAGTTCTCGAATGTTCCAAGTGAAGTATGACGTAGCCTCCACTAGAGTGACGTCACGGATCCGACCTCAACCCTTGCAGGAAATCGATGAATGCATGTGGGTTAGGACCGTGTTATATGGCATCTCTTTGGGGAGACTTTATGTTTAGCAGTAAGCTTGTGAGGAGCTGTAATGATGATAGTCTTCAATTATGATGATGATAAAAGAATAATTGTGTAAATTATTTAATTGAGCTAAAATATCAGGATGTGATGTAATCGCTAAAAAGTTTTTAATTCCTTTACCAATTATTTTTCGGTACTAAAATGTTTATTCCTCAAATATTACATCAATATTTACGTTGCCTAAAGACAAAAACACGCAAAATCAAACTCAGTTACTGTAAGCCGATTCGCCTTGAATCAAAATCTGATCAATCAAACGAAATTTAGGATATTGCGAAAAATGTTCAACATTCAAATTAGATAATTTTAAATGTAAATTTATATTTTGTTCATTTTTTGTTAATCGTCAACATCATCATTACAGCCCATTACATTGCACTATGTAAGTAACGCCATATTTTGCAATTACTTACAATATTTAAACTTTACATTTGCATTAATTTTATTCAAACGTAGTTATCATGAGTATCTATATTCTTAGTTTTAAAGGATGCAAATCATTTTAATTTCTGTATAGCCTTTCTTGTTGTAACGTAAATTTGTTCGAAATAAAAAAAAGATAATAACGAACAAGGTTATGTGTCTGACGATACCCATGGGACAAAGTAAGGTGATGATTTATTTTTACTCCGCCGCCACACAAATAAAATTAAGTAGTATAGGAAACTGCATAGTACCTTCCCCCTTAAATCCCACGTATCTCATCTCAGTGACACCTCGTTTAGAACCGACGCAGCATTTGAGCTGGCTGAACTGAGTAAATGTCGCTGAGAGATGTTTATGCATGTGGTTATTTGCTGAAGCAGCTATAGTCCGTGGAGTCCAAGCGCGGTGAAATGTCAAAAGAAATTTTATCAGAACTGGACATTACCGCTTGTAATAACTTGGCAAGTTTATTTCTCGCGTAAAGGCTGAGTATACGAAAATTATTAAGAAAGATATTCTGCGGGAAGACGTAGTGATTTTTATGTATTTAGTTTTTATTTATATTTTTATAGATTTTGTTAAATATACTCTGATGTGCGGTTGAAGACTAAATTATTATAAATACTGTATAAATAATAAAGAAAATAGTACTCTCGTCTGAAATTCTGTGATACCAACAAATTGCTAGTGAAGTTTTAAGTAATGATTTACCACATTATATCAAAAAGGATACATACTGTATTACAACACATAGGATTACTTACTGTATTACAAACAAGCAAAATTAAGGCAATAACTTAAAATTAATTAAAACGCCTGTTCCCGCAGTGCGTGTTTAATTTATTTCGTTATTATCTCCAAGGGAATGTGTATGCGAAAATATTACTCCTAGAAATTTATTTTATTAAAAAACGTGGCTGAAGTTTTGAAATGCATTTGATATAGAATATAAAAAAAGCAGACGCAGACACTGAAGATCAAGAAATACGATAATGATAAATTAAAAATGTTACTATATTATTACAATTATATATTATGAGAATACGAGATATTGTTTATTGAAAACATCTGAAATCCTGCATGAACTTAAGAAATGAAGAAAAAAAAATTAAAAGTCCGAGAGCGAAGCGCTTCGGACGTACCCTTGCCCTAAAACCTCCTCAGAAACTAGGTGAGGCCTTTACCCAACTCGGAGACGTATATAGGCAATGAAAAAATATGAAATCTCTTTCCGCGCCGCTAGTATGCCTCCCAGTAAGCATATTCAACGATCTTCTTTCCAGTTGCTCCATCCCGGATGTATTAAAAGAGGCAGACGTAATAGGAACCCTTATTCCGGGGAAACCACGCAACTAAGCCTCTAATTACAGACCAATTAGCCTCCTCAGCACGCTGGGGAAAGTTTACGAGCGACACATATTGAATCGCCTTCGTAAATGCGTCTTCACCAACAAGGTTCTTCCAGACGAGCAGTTCGGCTTCTGACCTGAACAATCGTGCACCGACCAGTTAGATCGCTACAAAGAATACATTCTGAAAGGATTTAACCTCCCACAAAGTTGTGGCAGGGCCACCATAACCAGTGCCCTCTTCCTCGATGTCGCAAAAGCGTTTGAAAAAGTCTGGCACGACGGCTTGTTTTACAAGCTGTACAAGGTCAACTTACCTGATAGATTCAGGTAAGTTCATTCACATCATCAGAGCCTTTCTTGCCAATCACCACTTTCGCTATCGAATAGAGGGTACTCGTTCCACAAAGCGCCCCTCAAGGCTGGATTCCCACAAGGCTCCGTCCTCTCCCCACTTCTCTTCACATTCTTCACGAGTGACATCCCACAGCACCCAGTAGTGAATACTGTTCTTTTCGCAGATGACACGGCACTTTTCGACGCTCATCCCAATACAAAATACCTCATCAAGATGCTCCAAGCAGCCGTCAACCGACTAGGCGATTGGTTTCGCTTATGGAGAATCGAAGTGAATCCTGAGAAATGTGTAGGAATATGCTTAAAAAGGATCTTCACCTGCAATCGTCAAATCAGAAACCCCAAGAAAAGGTTTAGTATGATCACTCTGTACGGCCGCCAGATACCCTGGCAATAACGACCAAATATCTAGGGGTCACATTTGACCATGGTATGACATTCGGGAAATACATTGACAATGTCCGCAACTGTGCTAAATTTGTCACTAGTCGCCTACACCCGCTAGTGGACAGCACGAGAAAACTGTCCTTAAGACACAAACTCCATCTTTATAAAACGTGCGTAAGACCTAACATGTCTTACGCAAGCGTAGTTTTCGCGCACGTAAAACTATAGTCATTTGTACCACCTCCAAGTCGTCTAAAATAGACTCATTCGCATAGCCACCGGAGCTCGGTACCAGTGAAACTCTGACTTACACAGGGACTGTCAACTTCTGACGATCTCTGAATTATAAGGATATGTTTCGGCGCTATTTCGAGAGGGCCGAGACACATCCAAAAACGCTAGTGGTAAGCGTAGCCGTCTACGCTCCGACTCCGAACGTTACGCTAACACTTCGGAGGCCCTGCAACGATCTAATCGAAGCCCCTGTTCCGCTAGATACCGACGACCGAAATGTCGCCGGGCAGTTACACTCAAACAATACACATTCACCTAGTGCCACAAAAACTGTTAGGACAACAATGGATGGGACGCAGCGACCCATCCACCCGCGTACACGCCGTATCCCACTCCCCCAAGATTATCGATTTTAGTGCAACGTTGCGGCCGCGGAAATGAAAGACCGCGAGGTCAGAGTTCGATGAAGCTGTAATAGCCGCATAGGCTAACAGCATTAATATCACAGAAACTAGAATTAACATATTGAGTTGCCGTGTAGTATTAGTGATGGTTGTCATAAGAAGCGATTATAAAAAATGCCAGCGAGATCTTAGGGATTCCGGTTGATAGCTTGATGGATGGATTGATTTTTCGTGGTAGAGCCATGCCGTAGCTATATTGTGGTTGTAGCCTGAATGGGTCGGTTCGACCGGGATAGGACCACGCTCTCACATAATACCGGCGTAAAATAGCAGCTTAATACTGCTGTGTTCCGTATGATGAGTGTAGAGAAACGGAGATGGAGACTGGAAATGAGGCATTAAATCTTAGTCTGAGGACTAAGATTATGAAGATGTTATAAGGGTGCATCTGCATTTTGATTCTTAATCGAGGATTAATGTAGATCTCTATGGGCCACAGCATCCACCTATAATCAGGTGGACTGTGCTCGCTTGTTACCCTTATTCTATAAATGAATAATAAAAGTGATAGCGGAATAACTATTTTATTTATGCCAGACGTAAAATATCCAGACTAGCGACGGTCAGCAGCGTCAAAGATGTGAGACGTCTTGCTTCATCAAGTGTCAAGTGTGACGGTTAAGGCTAATCCTGCAATGGGACTAGCCTATTTTCAATCAACAGTTTAACTTGCTCACTAGCTTTTACCCGCGACTTTGTCCGCGTAGAACTTATACAAAATTCTTGTAAAACTGTAAAAGAGATATTTGGGTAAGTCGCTAAATCATTAAAAAAAAAGACATTTATTTGACCAGTCAAAATGCTCCATGTTTTTCGTATAAAATTTAGTCTTTATCACTCTTGGAACTGCTCTCTTTCTGTTCGTGAAGTCTCATCACAATCGGTTCAGCCATTCCAAAGATTAGTTCATAAGACACACAAAAATGTTAAAAATGGAAATTAGCATGAAAATAAGCTCCTAAGTATAATTTATTAATTCATTACAAACTGATCAAAGATGAACAAAAGCCTCTCCATAGATTGCTTCATAAGTTTAGTTATATTTGCCATAGTTGCCACGTTAGGCAAGCAGTATAATATAATTATTAGAAAGACACTGCTGCCATCTTTGTTGATTTGTTTCCTTCTGTCGTCTCTTACGATATCCAAGGGATGATATGGGTAGTGGATATTCTTACACTGCTATTACAAGGTCAGCTGAGGCAACTAAAAGGCAATTATTTCGATTTAATAGTCACACTTCAATTTTTTTTATTTTATATGTATAGATAACGAACAAGTTGAAAGTTGAGTATTAATTACAAAGAGGCATTTGATTATTCGAAAAAATATTTACATTTTCGTGCAAATGGTATTTTATTGCTTCTCTATTAACCATTTTACTATCTCAACATCGTACAGATATGAAAGGAATCACTTCAGTCGAACGCATGTGATAGGTTCGTTATGATTTCCCGGTTGATAATACGGTTCATCGAGATTGCGGTAACTAGGTCAATTCTAGCTCTTTCACAGAATATAAATGTTATTTGTTTAGAAAATAATATAAAAAAATATTTCCATATTTTTAAAAAAATATTTTGATTAGATAGATATATAGGAAATAACTGTATATTGTAACATAAACGATGTATTTGTGTGTGTATGTGAGTGTATTTATAAACTAGATTATAAATATCATTTATTTACATAACAGTCAAATAAATAAAACTAAAAACTTAAATTATCATACAGTCCTACTCTTTTTGGTATAGTGCGAAATGCCAAGGTTGCTGGCTGCGTTTCCTCGCTGAATGTTTGTTGATTTTAATTTTTTTGTCTGTCTGTTTCGTTGTGTTCATATTACGTGAAAGAAATAAAAAAAAAAAACTAGTTTCAAGGTGGTAGGACTCCTTAAACCAGGCTGTGTGAAGGTGGTGTGATAAAACGTATCATCCCACATTGTCAAGTGCGTATCGTAAGAAGCGATTGAAAATTCTAGAAAGATCTCGTAGCTTCCAAGTGCTTTCATTATAGCCAATAAATGTCTATTGCTGAATATAGGACTCTCCCATAGATTGAAATAAAGAAAGAAAGAACTATTTATTTGATATACACATTTTACACACATTAAAAAAATATTATAAACAAAAGCAAGGGGGAAAAGAATGCATGTACCAGTCTCACACTGTTTACGCATTTACAATTGAGAAGCAGTACATACACAATAATAAAACAAACAAACAAACAAAAAGGTAAAAACGAAGAATAAAAATCAATATGAAAATGTGACATCAAATAAGTCTCCATTTGCCTCATAGGGAGGACGAAGCATTTGAAATATTATATAATGTCTTTAATAAAACATTAAAATGGAACATTAGAAACAAATTATCAATAGAATAATTTTATTTCTAAAAAAATCTTTTAGTTCTATACAACGTTAGTAAAGGTGTGTGTGTGTGGTTACCTCCTTTCAATAAACTTGTTGATTGCTAGTTAAGTGCTACGTTCCGACGTTCACACCTTGTTTAATATGAGTGACTGCAGTACAGAATCCCTACATTATTACTTTATTAGCTTTTACTGCCTGCGTGAAAACAAAACTTACTTCATTTTCTTTATCTACCGACTTAAAAAAGGAGTCGGTACTCAATTCGACTGTTTGTTTATTATGTGTGTACCTCATAACTTTTTTCCGGGTGAACCGATTGCGATGGTTCTTTATTTATTTGAAAGCTGGTGCTTCTCACGTTGCCCCATATAAATTTATTTAAGGTCTGACCAATAGTTTTGAGTTATTCTTAATAATTTATATTGAAGTCGGTTGTAGAAAATTATTAATTTTAAATTATCCTACGGCTTATTTTATTTTCTCGTAGTAAAATATTTCCCATGTTGTGTTTCTCAATATACAAGTATTTGATTAAACGAAAACTGTATACAATAAGTTATTATATGTAAATGAATTCATGGTTGATATTAACCCCTGGGAATTAGGTGGTGTTTTTAATTAATTTTTAAGTAGTTTGAACGACCTGTGATCTTCTTATTATATTATTATACTTTGGAAAAAAAGGTTCCGCTAGATTTCTTGCTGGGTCTTCCCAGGACAGAATTTTCCGAACCAGTAGTAAAAAATGACTTTCTATTTATGTTTTATCTTTTTAAATTGTTAAATGCAATTTTAGACGCTGATTTATATTTCGGTAAGGAAGGAAACTTCGGGAAGAGACTTGTATGTTTTTTAAAAATTAAAAATAGAATTTCGAAGAGTGTCAAAACCGCCAACAAGCATTGGACCTATCTGCGACTGCGACACTTTTGAAAACTCTGTGAGATATTATTATGAAATGATTCCTGTGCTCGCAGTGAAACTTATGTAGGCTGTTCTTTATTTTTATACCCGTGGGTGTTGTGAGAGGTAACAGAGGGAAACTGAAACAAGAAAAGGGTAATAAGATCTTCCTGATAACATTTAAGAATAATAAAAACTGCCACAACAACTATCACGGCGACTATGGCAAAATCCTTTATGACGAAAACTATAGAGAAAGCTTTATGTTCAAGAGGACTATTGCGGGCTGTAACGGATGGAACGGACGATCTGTTCAAAGATAAATAAGAAAAGGTCGCTCACTCACCTTAACAAAGCCTCAGTTTTTATAGACGTGAGGATGACAAACGAGAACACAGTACACCTGATAGAAAGTGAACGGTATACCATAAGCACCTAAATCTCTCTAATCTACCTTTGATTAAGCATCACTATGCAGTTGCTTAGTTACTCCTTAGGACTAAGACGAAATGCCTCCTTACCATTAAAAAGGATCTTCAGTTTTCGTCACTCACCAAACTAAGCACAGCAGCATTCTGTTGCTATTCTATGCACGCGGGATCCTTCCATGGACGAGCCATGAGCCAACCTATTCATGCCACAGACATAATATGCTCCAACGTGGCCCGGTCAAGTGTGAACATTATACCCTTTCCATCAATTCGTCCAGCGGCTAAGCGCTCGCTCTAAATTTCACAGTACGTAAGCAACCCGGGTTCGATCCCCGTCGGCATTGATTTGCCACGTGCTTGGTGGTGAAGGAAAACATCGTGAGGAAACGTGCATGTCTAAGAAATTAGAAACAAAAATATTTCGAAGACATGTAAAGTTCGCCAACATGTATTGGGGCAGCGCCGCGGGTATTTCCTTACCCTAAACCCTCTCAGAAATGGGGGGGGGGGAGGGGGGCCCGTGCCCAGCAGTGGGACGTTTATAGGCTGTAATTTTAACTTTTGACTTTTTTCCATCAATGTGTTAATAATATTAGCGTTTTTACACTGAAAATACTAGTCCGCGTTTCCTTTTCGGCGGTAGCGAACACCAGTTTTGAATGTACAAATAATTTAGAAGTTTCACCGCACGTAGACCGTTTATCTCTACTAATTCATTATAAATATAATTATATAAGAAATTTATTTCATTACTAAAATAATAGTGTATGGAATTAAACTGCACAATAATTCAAATGGCAGCTTATTATTTATTATTATTATTACTATATGAAAGGGCTGCTTCTTATGGTCTATAAATCACCCTTAGTGGCATCATGTGCATCAGGCATTCTTTTAATTGTGTATTAATATTATGACTAGCTGGCCAGGAAAAGGTTGTTCTTCACTTTCCCACGGCCCTTGCCATAATGAACCCTTAAATTCGCAATAAAAATATATTGAGGGTCACTTATCGCGATGAAAACTATCTTATCTCTCACGTTGTACCAAACTGACCAAAATTTCATTGAAATCAGTTCAGTAATCGTAGTTTAGAGCACATCACGGACAAACAATGTTACACGTAATTTATCTATACTACGAGTAACGTTACAAAGAGGTAAAGTTTGTAAGTTTGTGAATTAGTTTGTAGGAATTAATCTCTGGAACTACTGAACCGATTTAAAAAATTCTTTCACCAGTATAATGCTAGATTATTCCTTGGTGACATAGGCTATATTTGATTATTAATAATAATATATTTTAATGTGAAATAACAATTTTTTTTTAATCAATGACGGCTCCGTGGCACAGTGGCTTAGCAATGAGTTGTAGCGCTGGGGGCCGCGGGTTCGAATTCCGCACGGAACAAGTACTTATATGGCCTACAAAAAACTGTTCCGAGTCTGTATGTTTGTCCTCGTGCAATCTGTGTTTGTAAACTACCTCCATAATACAGGAGAAATACCTAGTGTGATCTAGTGTGACACAAAACATACACAATACTAAAATCGAGTGAAATATTTACTATACTCGTGATATCAACTGACAAAATGGCGTCGTTATATCAGTGCCCTTTGACCCTTTATTATTTGATTGACCGATGAAGAGCTATCGTATTACAGAACCTTCTATGCAAACGAGTCTGTAGTTATTTTGTGTTATAAGAATGCGACTATATTAAACGCATGACCATTTACCCTCACGTTCTATAATTAATAGAATCAGGCGTTATTTTACGGAAATAAAATGTATTTGAGATGTTAAAAATTAATTAGAAAAGTACCGCGTAATAAAATAAAACTCTACCAAATAGGTAAGACATTACGTGGTAGAGCCATGCTGCAGCTATATTAGTAGTAGGTATAGTTGGAGCACGAATGGGTCGGCTCGACCGGGGAAGAACCATGCTCTCACAGAATACCAACATAAAATATCAGCTTAACGCTGCTGTGTTTCTTTTGGCGAGTGTAGAGAACCATAGACCCTTTATAGGGTTCCGTAGCCAAATGGAAAAAAACGGAACCCTTATGGATTCGTCAAGTCTATCTGTCTGTCCGTCCGTATGTCACAGCCACTTTTTTCCGAAACTATAAGAACTATGCTGTTGAAACTTGGTAAATAGATTTATTCTGTAAATCGTATTAAGATTTTCATACAAAAATTGAAAAAAGAAATAATAAATTTTGGGGGTTCCCCATAATTAGAACGGTAAGTCAAAAAAAACTTTTTTCATCAAATCCATACGTAAGGTTATATATGGATAGGTCTTCAAAAATGATATTGAGGTTTCGTATATCATTTTTTTCTAAATTGAATAAATTGCGCGAGAGACACTTCCAAAGTGGTAAAATGTGTGTCCCCCCCCCTGTAACTTCTAAAATAAGAGAATGATAAAACTAAAAAATATATAATGTACATTACCATGGGCAAGCGACAAACCTTCATGGGCGAGTCCGACTCGCACTTGGCTGCTTTTTTTACTGGAAACGAAGCATTACATCTTAGTCCTCACGGGTGACAACGCATCAGCATTTTGATTCGTAATCGAGAAAAGAAGTAGATGTCTATGTGCCGCAGTAACCACTTACCATTAGGTGGACTGTGTGCTCGCTTGTCACCCTCATACTATAAAAAATGAAATAAAAAGAATATAAACATTTTATTTTATTGCGGGGATCTTAGCAATTCACTTTAACATCTGTGAAATGTTTGCACTATTAACACTGTTACTATTTGCCGAGCATAATTATACTCGTATATATTATTTATTTGTGAGATAAATGTACTTTTTACTTAAAAATAAATCGTACAAAATTATAAGTTTTTTCATGTCTATCCGAGAACTACTTGAACAGAATCAGAAACAACTCCACTTGGGATAATAAACTGCATCAAGTGCGCCGCTGGGAGTATCCTTTTACAGTACACTCAATTGTTAACTGAAGCACTGAATCCTATCACAAAAATTTTAAATTATTTTCAATGACATTATTGTTTTAATTTTCTAGTGAACGATTGAATTTTATTATTCATTTATATAATTTATTAATAAAAAAATCGGGTCCATCCCTACTGCCAAGCGCGAATACTATGGCCACATTAGTAGATACTTATGTGCAATGGAAAATGGGGGGTTGATATAGATTTAAGGGGCGATCTTTTGGGAGGCCTATGTCCAGTAGTGGAATTTTTTTAGGCAATTAATTAATATAAATTTATAATTTATTGTTATAATTATAAATTTAATCAATAAACATAATTTACTGGTAATTTTTCTTAAATACCTAAGGAACTGAAACGTGGTCCTTTACGTCTGGTCGTATAAAAAAACGCTCGTCGTGGTTTCTTTATATCCTAGAAGCAGAAGAATATAAGAATCAGATTAACCGACACAGCCCAATGGCATCATTTCAAAAATTAAGTAATTTTTGGAATAGAGAAACTCTTTTCAGATAAAGAGGCATCTTAGTCTCTTAGGGTTACTGCGCATCTACATTTTGATTATAATTATTAGATATTGGTGCCTAGGCTCCACTGCAGCCAGTTACCATCAGGTGGACTGTGTACACTTTTGTCACACTTAACTCTACTAACTAACTTAAATATTGGCGTGACGAAACGCATTACCAGTCGATCAATGCAGGTGGCTCTGGACAGGGTTTTTTGGCAGTCCTTAAGAAAAGCCTCTCTTCAGCAGTGGACTTATGTTATAAGTTTGGTGAAATTTTCGAGGGTGTCAAACCATCGTTTCCGCTACCGTTACAATGTATTAAAGTGCACTGCTAAACATAGGCCTCCCCCATAGTTTGCTTCATATGGGGGTATTTGCCATAGTTGCCAGGCTTGGAAAGCGGGTGGGGAACCGCAGTTTATTTTTTTATTTTTAGTCGTTACCAGGAAGACGCTACTGTCCACCTCTCATTTGCTCTGTCGTCTTTTACGACACCCGCGGGATGCTATAGCGTAGTGGATATTCTTACACCACTACTACACGGTCGATGTCAATATAATTTATCCGTATGATAGTTCACCATCATTATCAGAACAGCCACTAGTCCACTGCTAAACAATGGCACCTCCGAATGAATGACACGGCCTTGTGCCATCTGCAGTCATTGTCTTCACACATGTCTTGAATCATCGATCGAATCGTCAGTGGGCTAATGGCAGGGCGCGGACCGCGAACTCGATAGGTCGTGGGTTCGAATTCGCCATTAGACTACTGTCGTGAACCACTTCTAACACAAGCACTTTAAGCTTACTAGAAGTGGGTAAAAGGAATATTAGTAATATTTAATAGCGTTACTAGTATTTTTCAAATAAAAAAAAAATATTAAAATGTCTTACCTTGGTCGTCACTTCAACTTATGAAATTCTTGTATGTTTACTAGGTGGTAGGACTTCTGCCTAGACTCCTAGGTCCTATCCCTATCCCTATCTGAATAGGTTACCCTCTTATCTACTTTCGCCGTCAAATTCACTTTCACAGTTGTGTTGCGGGCTGAAGGGTATAGAGAAGCAGTATAATATAAAGTTAAAGACTGTGAGAGACATCTTAGAGAGATAATGTTTGTATCGATCCGAAGTTTATTGCAGATGTCTATGGTCCGCAGTAGCTTACCAACAAGTGGACAATTTTTTTTCTGTCCACACCCTACGATTTTTTATTGTATCCTGAAGCCAGTATAGATACCTAAATTTTACAAGGACAAACATCCAGACCCAGAACAAATATTTGAAGACCACACAAATACTTGCTCTGGCCGAAATTCGAAGCCTTGATCCTCAGCGCCACATTTCATTGCTAAGCCACTGCGCCACGGAGTCACATTAATAGACACTTCAATTTAATATATAAACTAGTAGTCTGCCCTAGCTTCAAGCGGGTTATTTCCGGATCTCGGCAACAGCGCCACCTACGGGGTCCAATTGTGAATCTAAACCATTTAGAAAACCACTCGAACACACACAAAAAAATCATAAAAATCGGTCCAGCCGTTCTCAAGTGATGAACCTTCACACAAGCAGCAATTAATTTTTATTTATATAGATATTCGTCTAAGTTGATAAAAACAAATAAACTGCTTATTATAAGATACTGTGACGTAATTCGAAAATTTCCATAGGTAAATAGATAGACGTCTTTGTAAGTTAAATTGTTCGCCATCCATAACATTCTCGTCGCAGAGATACATCGCCGGTTCTAATAGACGATTATTTGCACGTCAGTTAAATAAGTCAGTTACTACGTACTTATAATTTTAACAAGAAGCGCTTATTGGATTTTCTCTGAGGATTTTCTGTGACAAGGAAATTGCTTACGTATTCTACGTAAGCAATTTCCTTGTAAACGTACGTACGTTAAAAACGTACGTATAATAAAACTATGAACTAACTACTATGTTAGTTCATAGTTTTATATTATCTGCACCGAATATTTTTAAACATTCCTTTTAGGAGGATGTTTGGCAGTAGACCTGTAAAGGGTTGCATTGATGATGATGATGATGATGATGTACTGAATATTTTTGATCCAGTTAAGATAATATCTCTCTACTCTAGACCTTTTTCGCTGGAATCGAGACATGGAACTTAGCCCTCAGCGCTGAAAACGCATTCTGCATCTTCGACCAGGGAATGATGACACCCATGATGAAAAAATTGATATCTATTGCAGCCGCCATCTTGGATTTACATTTCGACAACCCTATCGGCTTCACCTCTCTCGGAAACCATGAAAATGACACCCATGATGAAAAAAAAATACCTATTGCAGCCGCCATCTTGGATTTATATTTCGACAGCACTATCGGCTTCAACACCCTCGAAAACCATGAAAATGACACCCAAGATAAAAAATTTATATCTATTGCAGCCGCCATCTTGGATTTACATTTTGCAGGCACTATAGGCTTCAACACCCTCGAAAACCATAAAAATGACACTCTTGATGAAAAAATTGGTACCAAATTCAGCCGCCATCTTGGATTTACATTTCGACAGCACTATCGGCTTTAACACCCTCGAAAACCATGAAAATGACACCCATGATGAAAAAAATTATACCTTTTGCGGCCGCCATCTTGGATTTACATTTCGATAACCCTATCGGTTTCACCACCCTCGAAAACCATGAAAATGACACCCATGATGAAAAAATTTGTACCTAATTCAGCCGCCATCATGGATTTACATTTCGACAGCACTGTCGGCTTTAACACCCTCGAAAATCATGAAAATGTTACCCATGACAAAAAAATTGATACTACTTACTTTTAGTACGTACTACTATTATTTATTCTGTGCTTTTAAAATATTGTAATAAAAAAATCTTACATTATTATTATAATCAAGTATTTAAGAAATTTGGTTGTTCGAATATTGTGTATTTATACATCGATCTTTTTGAGCCGCTGCAAACAACCGAAACAATGTCCACTCACGACCGCGACTGAAACCGAACTCTGCGGCTGTTGCTCGGAGTGCGGCTTCCGCCCATTTAGGAAAATAATTTACATACAAGGCTACCAAATGAACGGAAATTTCGCCATTTTGGAGCCGAAAAATCTTAATTAGATCTAAACAAAACAAAATTACACTGTCATTTACATTCAGTGGCTGCCCACATGATAGATGAAGAAATTAAAAAATAGATTGAGTTAAACAATTGATATTTTCAAAAGTTATCGTGTTTACAAGCGTTGCGGACTTGACAAATCCACACCATAAGCCACTAGACCCTTTTTTTATTTAAAAATAGCAATTATTCGATTTAAAAAATATATTAATAAGTACAACATTCATTTATCTTTCTAACAATGTGCTTTATATATCATTTATATGTATAATATGATTGATAGATACGATTTCATTCGATAAAACGTTGGAATCTTAATTTTAAGGCGATAGTAGAACATAGCTTGCGCTTTCGCTTAAGGCATGCAAAAAATTCACTGCATAAATATTTTTGTCAATGTTTAAACTTGAAACTCGCTTGGCTGCCAAGTCGTATAAGTGTTAATTAAATATTGCGGATATCTTGACGAAAAAAATTTCTAATTCTGGGATCCTAATACATTATTCAACTTATTATATTATTTATAATAAGTTGAATAATACCTTTATAATATATATATTGCAAAGGTTTATCAAATTTGGATTAGAATTATCTTCAAATCGTATTGAGAGGTTATTAAATGTTAGAATGAAAAGTAAAGCGGTATGTCGCGACATCTGCTTACTCTATACGAGTACTATAAAGTGCAATCTCAATCGTATATAAATTATTGCTGTCTCATAAGTTTTGGTGCTGCAAAATGCCTCCTGAAAGCTTTGGAGTTGATTTGATTAAATCCAATCTTGCCAGTCTTGAGCACAGGCACAAAATAGTCTCTCGGTGTTCCACAGGATACATTTCGAAGTCCCTCTCACTTTTACCATTCAAGAACAAGATGCTAGCCAGTCTCCACAGCTTTCTTTCAAATTAAACGGCTTGCCATATCTTGTATCATTACAAGCTATGGGGCAAACCATTTGATTTTAAAGTACTCATGTACAGTAATGCGTGTTTTAGTTATAGTGTACGATAAGTCGACACAAAACAAAGTATGCACGACTGAAGAGGTCAGTCGAAGAAAATAAGCAAAATGGAATCATTCCTAGCGCTAAAAAATGACCAAAGGCAAGAATGTAGTAAAAGTGGCTTACAAATTGCGTTTGCAATCTTTCTTCGTTTGAATGCCGTCACTATCATAACACTGTTAAATTATACTTTGCTTTACACCTTATTAAAAAAATATATCGATGAGAACCGGGAGAATCCAGCAGTGAAAGCCTAAGATAAGCGAGGCGTCATGTCGCGCGGCTCAGACGCGTGGTATACGCGGGTAATACCGCGGGGCACAGCTAGTATTATATACGCTTTAAGCGACTTGTATTTTGCTCACCTTCACTATATTTAAGGAACTTTTAGATATCAGATGGCAGTATATTGCTACGTACTTTTTAGCAATTTAAGTAGTTTTTTTACTACTCTAAACTAGCGCTTAACTACCTGATGATGAAGCCGAAGACCGAAGATGATAAAGCGCACTGACTTAACAAAAGTCTATTCACTCTTACCTTGAAGACGCATAAATTGTAATGCAATGGAAAGCCAAATCCTAAGTTTAATAAAATGCAAACATATTTTTTTTGTTTTTTTTTTGTTTACTCATACCTAGAGTTCCTAGAAACTCTTTCCTTTTATCCAAAACAATTTTTCCTCATTTTACGTCGAGTTTCAATTATAATTCTCTACTGATTTCAAACAGGAGGAGGTACTCAATTCGACGGTATGTTTTTTTTTATATGTGTTACCTCATAACTTCTTTCTGGATGAACCGATGACGATGGTTTTTTTTTAATTTGAAAGCTGATGCATTGCATGTCGTCCCATATAAATTTAATCAAGGTCTGACTAATAGTTTTTGAGTAATTTTTAATAATTTATATTGAAGTCGGTTGCACAAAATTTTTAATTTCAAATTATTTACAGATAAATTTCTTCAAAAGCAAAACTAAAATCGGTACAAATTGACTTCGCCGCTACGCCCACAAACTAAGTGGCAAAAGTTTGGAACTTCCCGTATGTTTCGCTTAACTAAATTGAATTCTCTAGCCGCGTATTTCATAGCAAAATATTAGTTTTAAACATAAATTGATTGTAGCATCTTTGTCATATTGCAGCATATTAGCGTGACGTGCTTCGAATTTCATGAAAAATATTAAATACATATAAATAAAATTGATGTGCCTTTGTGTAATCCTACTAAAGTTTTTTAAGAATGTATGGATGTTTGTTACTCTTTCACGCAAAAAGCTACTGAATGGATTTTAATAAAACTTTAGAGTAATATAGCTCATACATCAGAATAACACATAAGCTATAACTCATAAAGATATTGTGTAAACTGGCCAAAATATAACGATAAATGTTAAGAATTCTGAAAAAAAAAATCTCATCTGCGAGCTATTTTGGCGTGAACACGCATCACGCAAAAACCTGTTAACCGATTTGGATATCACTTTCACTGGCAGATAGCTGATGTTATAAGGAGTAACATAGGCTACTTTTGTTTTAGCGTTCCGCGCAAGCAAAATCCATTATTTTATTACCGTCGCCTCACTCTACGTTTTGGCCACACGCGAAACAAAACAGTCATATTTTTTTTCTAGAATAAGGGTGACATGCTAGCACAGAGTCCACTTGATGGTAAGTGGGCGCTGTGGCCCATAGACATCTACATTTATCCTTGATTAAGAATCAAACTACAGATGCGTTGTGACTCCTGAGGACTGAGATGGAACGCCACGTTTCCAGTAAAAAGAATCTTAGGTTCTCTTCTACACTCTCATATGAAACACAGCAGCATTAAGCTGCTATTTTACCCTGGAATTTTGTGAGAGCGTGGTCCTACACTGGTCAAGCTGAGCCATTCGTGAAGCAGCCATAAATTAGCTGCAGCGTGGCTCTACCACGTAAATACCACGTCATATACTCGTATAGTGTACTGGACGTCGTGCTGAACCATTAATTAACATTTACAGTAATTTAAGCTTGGCATGTAGTAGCGGCGTTCGAAAACCCACGAGCCATATCATCATGTAATTTCTGATAATCTTGAATCTGAAACAGGAAGTAGACTGGAGAATCTTTATGTTAAGAGTTCATATATTGAAAACTGTGGTTTTCAGCCTGCCTGCCTAATGGCAACTATGGCATATATCCACCCTTTGTGTCAGTCTATGAAGGACAACTAAGTTCTGCATTGGGCTTTTGATTTTGAGGATATAATAAGTAATCGAATGAACAATGGTGCAAGCTTATGTTTGTATAACATTTTACATAATACTATGTTTTATTTTAATAGTATGTATGACAAACAAATACACAATCTCCCTATTTATTAAGGAAAATGTTTTGTAATACAACAGACAATGAAATAGTTTTCTGTGGCAGGAAATGCTGCTTCAGTTATCAATTGAGAATACTTCAAACGAAGCATACTTTGCAGCGTTCCACTTGATGCAGCTAATTATTAAAAGTAAAGTTAATCCCAGTTTTGTTTGCTTCTACATTTATTAAAAGAATAATACTTTGTTCTATTTAATACGTCTTTTGTTTAAATATATCTATTTAGCCTTTTTACAAAACGCTCCCAGAAATGAGAGTAGACTAGTCAAAGGTGAGATATACATAATATGCAACATACATAATTTGATTAATTTATTCATTATACCTAAAAAGTCCACTACTGCTGTATAGGCCACCTCCTCTAGATATTTATCATATTAACTACGCTTAGCGGGCGGGTTGGCTAGTGTAGATTTTTATTATATGGACTTAAGACACCTGTATTTAATTTTAAGATACTGTCAAATATTATGGGGAAACTCGACAGACGTAAACCGGGCTTTTATAGATCAAAAACGCTGTGTACGATCAATTTGTACAGTATTTAAATAATTAGGTGTTCTTACTCTACCATCCATATGAATTTTGAGCTTTCAATATTCGTATGACAGTATCCTCATTTCTTTACTAAATTAAAAGGTACAGTAAATATACAGTACCAGATACCCAGAAAAATTATTTTGCCTTCATCAAAACTATGGCTATTCAAGTGTTTAACAAAATCCCAAATGGAATATAGCAATTGGAACACCCGTTGTAAACAAGGTTTGAACGTCGGAAAGTAGCACTTAAGAAGCAATCAACAGGTTTATTAGAAAGCGATTAAACATTTATATTAATCCTGACAACATTATCACGTGCTTTTTTATAGGATAAGGTGACAAGCGAGCACACAGTCCATCTGATGGTAAGTGGTTGCTGTGGCCCTTGGACATCTACATTTATCCCCGTTTGCGAATCAAAATGCAGATGCGTTGTCACCCGTGAGGACTAAGATGGAATGCCTCATTTCCAGTAAAAAGGGTCTCCGGTTCTTTACGCTCACCATATGAAACACAGCAGTGTTAAACTGCTATTTCACGCTGGTATTCTGCGAGACCGTGGTCCCATTCCATTCGTGCAACCCATTCGTGCTACAACTATAGTACTAATATAGCTGCAGCATGGCTCTACCACGTAAAGTGGCTATAGCTGCACACTTGTAATAAATGCTTGAATTGCATTCAGAAGTGAAATTTGCGGAATTCGCACTCACTAGTTCTTTCATTCCCGATGTACCGTCTGCCATTAATATTGCATCGTTATTATCATTCCCGGAAAGACAGTCCTGAGCCAACTGCATTCATCGAAATAATGTCTTAGCAAGTCGTCACTCAATCTAGTGAGGGGCCGCACTACACTGGTTACCCGAACGAGGCTGCTACTCGAGAAACTTTCTTCCTTATCGATTGTTAGTTCTTCTAGCTATATATCCAACCCATTGCCACTTCAGCTTTCTGATCCGTTGGGCTATGTCAGTTACTTTGGTTCTACTGCGGTTATCCTCACTATGAAATCTATCACGTAGAAAAACTTGAGTTTAGCCTCCTTATGTTGCCTGAGATAAGAAATATTAAAAGAAACTTGAAATGTTAGAGAACCTAAAATACAGCTTTCCCATTGAGACCTCATGTTGCTTAATACAATAAACATAAGAGCCATCAAGATTAAACACTCAATTTAAATTAGGTCATTTATCTTCAAAATAAAATCATACTCGTAACTTCACTCCCTGTCCACTTAGTACTATAGGCTCATTCCGCCGTTTCGTGCAAATTTGAACGTTCCGTGGATGAAAAAAAAAGTCTTATTTTCACGTTTTATTTGTATATTAACAAGTTAGGTTGGTCACTAGATTCATAAAAAGTGTGAGGCACTTTTTTATGTCATTTAATTACTGAGAAAATAATCCTTGAAATTTAACGAATGGATGGTAATGAAAGGGAGAAGGATTGTAATGAAATCAGGGGGATGGTAAGTAAAAAGGCTGGAATGGTAAAGAAATACGTAAATTTAGTAGAAAAAAAATTCATGACTAAGTATTAGTGATTTATTTATATTTAGGTAGGTAAACAATAATTTTAATTAGATGCGTATTCAAATGAAGTAATTTGTTCTATTTTTGAGAATAAAATCAGTTATAATCAGTCATACTCATATGCAAAATAAAAAAAAAACTATTAAGATTATAATATCACAAGTCTCATTAATCTTTGGAAGTAAAATCACAATATGTAAAAGAAATCAACAAGTAACTACATAATAGAACTCAAAAAATATTAAATTCGTCACTGTCATCTGAATCAAAAAAATTATTGGCATTGTTTTCTTTTTCTGATTTATTTGACTGAATAAATGCTTCGAATTGAAGCTGGTGCTCATTATTATTTAAATAGAGTTTTTTTGGAATTAAATTTTTCTTTGGCGTCTCGTAAAATTTACGATTTTCCCAACTCAAACGGATATCGGATAAAATCTTGACTTTTGGAGATCTTGTCTTTGTTGTAGTAGCATTCGTTATGGGTGAGAGCTGTAAGTCGATTGGGCCTGAGAGAGGTTCCAAGTCATCAACAGTAACAGATTCGTGTATATTATTTAAAATTATGGAAGTATCTATGCTTAATGACTGATCGTTATGGGCTTCAAGGGTTTCATTTGAATCTGAAAGTGCTACCCCGTAATTTTTAAAATAAAGGAAGCCTAAATGTTTGTTATGTACACAAGGAATGCTACAATCTTGACAGCCAAAGCAGCTAAGGCGGCGTAAAGCGATGATCTTACTATAATCAGTAGTCCAAACGACTTGATGAACTTGCATCGTACCTTTAAATCCTGGAACATTGGGTGGGAATTCTTTTTCTACGATGTCACTCTCTGTAACTATCGCAAAATGTACATTTTTTATATTTTTAATTATCAAAGTCGCAAAATCTTCGAACGAACCAACATCTCCACCATATTTCACGAAATTATCAGCAGTCCGTTTAACAACAGCACCAATGCCATCCGGGGCACCTTTGCCATGGCCAGATTCTTGGAAATTCCATGTCACTCTATTAATACTGGGGATAGTGTCTTTCAATTTTGTAATCATATAAAAAATATTCTTATTCCTGTATTGGCTAGACGGCGAATCAGATAAAAAATGTACGGTATTAAACGAAACTAGCTCATAAGCCATTTTTAAAATAGGGCATAAGTGAGCCCATATAGCTCCAGCGTCATGTTTTAGGCAATCACTTATTGTACAAAACGATTTTGTTTTAAAGGTACCCTGTATGTTTTTATAGTAAATAACTCCTGTATGTAACAGGTATCCTGTTGACGACTTCCTCCGAAGTGGTAGGATTGTATCTCCTGATTGTATTTTAAGCAGTAATTCTCACTAAAATCTATGTGTACAAGTATCTCATCATCTTTCAAATTTTGTTTTAATTGTTTGATAACCTCGTACTGTACTGTAATGTTTAGGTTGTGCTTAAGGAATGGAATTAACATTGACTCTAATTTGTAAATAATATCGCGCGGATAATCTTCAAGTCTTTTTTTTATGGTAACAATTTTAATCTTTTGTATCCCATTCATCACTGTATATGATTTTTTCTCTGCAATCCATTGATAAAACTTAATTTTTTTGTCATTTTTGAATTCACGATAACTTAAAACTTTACTTACGCATGCTGTGCATGTACGTTCAAGACAGTTTTGCTTTATATCACAACAGAGAGTTTTAATAACGTCTGTACCAGTACTTTCGGTGATGATTTCTGCAGTTTTTAAAGCCTTAATTAAAAGATTTACGTTGGAATGTAGTTTGCACTGACAAGTCTCTCGATCTTTATTAGGAAAAACCACCCAGTAGGGTCTATATTTACAAAATGTTGAATAGCTTATGCTACTTTGCTCCTTCAAGAACTTTTCATGCAAATTTTTTAAATTATCAGTCAGGTACCGCTTCTGTTTTTTCAGGCCTCTGTTTTTTATAAATTCTTTCTTCCCCGCAGCAACTCCACTATTTGTGTCTTCTTCGAAAAAGGAATGAATGTCATTTATCAATGACTGTTTTTTTTCTTTTGTAATTTTTTTCTTTCTTCTAACAAATGGCAAATTATGAAGTAGCTTATATTTCCTCAATCTCTCTTCATTATGAATTATCTGTCCTGCAAAATGTCTCTTTTCCTTTTTAGTCATTGTTTTATATACGTCTTGTACGTTCTGTGATATACTTTCACTAAAAAGCAGTTGTTTTTTAACTTCTTCTTTTTTTTCGGGTCGTATTACCGTTAAAACTTCTTCAATTCTCTTTTCGACACAATCATGTTCTGGTTGACCTATATTAATTTGTTTACGAAAAGCATCTTTTTCCCTCTTTAGTTTATTAATTTCATCTTTTAATTTCTTCACCGTCTTTGAATGAGTATACCGCAAACGTCTTAATATTGCGCTGTTGAACTTAAGTAATCTTACATTTTTAATACTCGGAGTTGAAGACGGTCCCGGTTCAGCAAGCATCAAGGGATCTGAACTAGGAGGGTCTGGGTTAACATAAGTCTTCAATTCACTCTCTGGAGGTAAATTTTCTATTAATATTTTATGTATTTCGTTTTTTTCTTCCTTCCTTTTTAAATACTTTCGAGAATTTTTTCTCCAACGTCTTCTTTGTTCTCGTTGTGCTCTAGGGGTCATTTCTTTGATACTACAAACTTTTTTCTTTTCTTTCCTTGCTAAATATCTTGTTCTCTCGTTTTCTTTATGTATAGAATACAGCTCTGGGTCGTTTTTTATTTTTTTATATCTTTCTCTTTTACGTAGTCTGTCTTTTGCTAATTTTTCTTCTCTAGTTAATTTTTTACTCGTTTTGGCCATTTTGGCACTAAAAAAAGATAAAATAATAATATCGTATAAGGTATAGTCATATAGGCCATAATTATTATAAATGTACGCTTAAAAACTGAAAAGTAACTCGTAGTTTAAAATTAAATGAATATTTTTCATTTCCTTCTAAAGGACTTCATTACCTTCCAACAATAAAATGGACGGTACGGATAGGAATGAAATGGAGATGAATGAAAATTTTCAACTATTTGCTGTGTTATCTTCATAAAAGTTTACATTAATAGACAATGGATTGTAATATAGATCAAAACTAATTAAAAAAACGTATTTTTTGAAAAATTAATAATTTATATTTTACATTACCTTGTGGAATCGAAGGAATGTGATGAAATGATTTATGGACGAAACACTTAAAACAATGTAAAGATCGTCAATAATTTTGACAGCAATAGACATACGTCCACCTCGCTCAGTGGCCTCGGCTGACTGATCGCTCTAAATATACTTTGTGTTTGGTGCCCTCTCAGTAAACGCCTTGATCACGTACCTGGAGTTAAGTTTTAGGGTATGAATGGTAATGAAATTTTAATTGTGACAATTTTACATATGTTAATATTTTTAATTGTATTAAGTTAATTATTTATTTAAAATATTTTATCGATAAGTAATGATTTCAGTTACAATGTAGCATAATCATAATAGCTGTTATTTGGGAGATTGACAAATTATTATTAAAAAACCAGCTGAGGTACCCCGTTGGAAACAGAGAGGAATGATTTTTCAGGCAGGTTTTCGTATTTTTTTAATAAACTTAGTAATATACGTGTAATAGTAGCAATGCTACTTTTAAAGTGATTATTTTCAAACCTAATGGGCAAATAATATTCAAAATGTATACCTTTTTTCATGTGAAAATTGGTCTGGAAATGCTTTTTGCATGAAACTACGGAATGACCCTATAAGGTGTCACTAAGTGACAGCGTGTTGTCCACCTTCTGTTTGTTACTCAAAGTTTAATAGATACCTCTTTAGGCCGTATACAGAAAGAAAGCTGGTAGGCGGCGCCGATCTTCTAGCACTTATCGTTGCTGGTCTATTCTGGTAACAGCTACAAAGCAAGCCGATTGAAGCAGAGCGAGCAAAATGTTGTAGGTACTCATCGGACGATGAAGTAGCCAGCGCTGACCGGCGCGTGTCGAAGATTGTCGGAACTTGTCGGCGACGTTCGGCGCTTATCGGCGCTTATCTGCACCTGTTCACATAAATGCCTGTGCCGGTTACCAGCGTGGACCGGTCCCTATAAGCGCTGATAGGCTGCCAGCTTTCTTTCTGTATACGGCCTTACATAATATGTATATATATATACATAATCACGCCCGTCACTCAGAGGAATAAGAGACTACTGACTTCCGTTTGGAAAGGCCTACACACACCACTCTCACCTCGTTTAACATCCATGTGCCTAAGTATACATGCTTAGCGATTAAGGGTTCTCTTAATTTAGCTCATCTTCAATATATCGCCAATTTGGCTGATAAAGTTCAGTCTAGAGTGCGCCTTAGCGGCTCGGCCATTTATTTATGCAACATAAATTTGCTTCGTCACTCTTTTCTCAATCGTTCTTTTTCCATGAGCTAGCCATCGAAGCATTTCTTCCTAAACATCATCTTACAAACCACACTTTTCTCTTATCATACAACTCCTCCCCCTGTCATTCAGATTGAGCTCTAACATATTCCTTTTTAATGAATATTAAAGTGGGTTTGTTATTTTAGACGTGCCAATTAAATGATAAAAGTACTGCACTTTGGCAATGAAACGTGGTTCTTCACTTTCTGACATTTGAGGAAGTTTGTGTTGGCTCAGAGGGCTGAGGAATCAGTAAGCTTAAGTGGTATGAAATGGCCACAGAGCCCGAAGAACCGCCGGATAACAAACGAAGAAAACTGGCTCTCGAATTAGTCTCGTACAGGCATCATACATCTTTAAAATTGTTAATTTTAATCATGCTCGATGAATAAAAACATTGTTATAAACCGCATGTGTAAGATATAGTGTGATAGAGCCTTGCCGTAGTTATATAGTTGTAACACGAATGGATAGGCTTGATTAGGGAAGGATCACGCTCTCACAGAATAACTGAGTGAAATAGCAGCTGTATTAAGCTGTACTGTGTTACGTATAGTGAGCATTTTTGTCATCAGTGGTGGCAATGATGATTTTTAATCGAGGTAAACATGTCTATGGGCCACCGTATCTACATACCACCAAGTGGACTGTGTCGAGCACACACTCGTAACCCTTATAAAATATATTTATTGAACACGGGCTGAACCAGCGTCGCTAACTAACTGCGTCATAACTTTTTTGTAAATTAGAGCACCCTACGTCCACTTACTTTAGATCATATGTCTTTTTAAAGCTACTCCCCTACAAACGGTTTACATAAATAAATTGCACGTGAATAACACCAAGATGCGGAACAATTATAATAAGTTGAAGATACTAAAATATATCCTCTCCGGGAATCGAACCTGCGATTAGTGGCGCTGCAGCAAATCTACTACGCTTCCGAGGCGTCAAAATTTCTAATATCTGTAGATATTTACATTTCCAATAAAATACTACTTCGCATATTTTTCTGCTTTAGCAATTGCTTTTCATAGCGGAGATAGGTATATCTAGTTACGGAAATCGCAAATGTAAAAATAGTGAACGTACGAGAATCATAAAGAACTTCATATCAATGGATTTTAAAAAGGTAGATCTATACAGAGTAATAATCTTTATTAGGTCAGCATACAAATGAGGGGTTGCTACGTAAGTAAATCCGTTGTGAAAAAAATGTTTTAATCGACTTCCAAAACGGAGGCTGGTTCTTAATTCGCGGGGTATTAAATAGCTAAGGATATGAAACATGAAACTCAAAAATCATGGTCAAATCCACTGTCGCACTACCATCTGATGGACTGTGTGCTAGTAGCTCGCGTATACAAGTTTTACATAAAGAATTTGTCGTTTAGATAAGAGAATATTAAACGATTTATTTCATTACTGTATCAATAAGTGGTAACAAAATAAATCATTATCATCAAAGTTCTAAGTCGTTTATGATAGAGCTTCTGTGTAAACGACGTTAGAAGTAGGCTTAGCCGGGGTGTACACAAAAAGGTTACGGGGGCTACTAACGCGGGAAAAAGCAACATAGAGTTGCCCATGTGCAAAACAGTCAGTACTGAGGTACACTCCTAAAACGCGTAAAGTTTGACCTTGCGCTTTATTTACGGTCATCGCATAACACACGCTCACTGTAACTGGGAACTGAACGCGCTTAAAACTGAAAGGAAAGTTACTTCTTAATAGAGGGTTTTCGGGCAGTGCTGCCAGATAAAAATAAACTCATTCAGCTCTAGGACAACACAAAAAGCGCTAGATTTCATGAAAACAGCGCTTTAAAAAACCCCGCTATCGCTATAAACCGCGCCATCGCGCTAAATTAACTACAAACAAAGTTTGTGTTTTTTTATATAATCATAATAAAGAAAACAACATTAAGTTTTTTTTCTAGCAATATTTTTTTGATGTATCAATACTTCGCAGGACATCGACTTATAATTATGGCTATTGCTGTCAACAGTAGTTAGTACTGTAAGAACAATAAAAATGTCATTAATTGTTTTAAAGTGCAATTTATTTCGCTACTTAGTTTCAGATGTCAGCATCTGATTGCGGTTGCTACACAGTTTCTTTTTGTTATAACTTCTAAGTAACTTTTAACTTAGCTTAGAGCTTAGATGCTTAGAGCACTCTAAGCAACTGACTGAAACTGAATAAAGCAAAATAAATGCGTTGCCAAAACCATGAACGAAAACTTTAATAAAGGGGATTTACCCGCTTATAGTCGTCGGTAAAAAAATCAAGTTGATCATCCTAAAGGAGAAGCCAGGAGATCCATAGCACAGGGTATCCTAGTTTGGACTCGTCTCCCATGCTCTTTGTTTTGTGGAAAAAATATGTTTGAAAAAGATAAACTGCAATGTACTATTTGTGGGAAAAAGTAATAAAGGTCATTATTATTATTATCGGTAATGTGGACTAACAGTGCTGCTATAAAAGAGTTACTTAATAACCCGCTAGTCGCTAAAATATTGAAATGTGTGCTAAATACACCAAAAAGCGCTGGATTAAGCGCTAGGTGCTAAAATTTTGAAATGCGCGCTATACATTCCAAAAAAGTGCTAAATCTAGTTCCCAAAGCGCCAAAATGGCAGTACTGATTTTGCGTATATTATAAATACAATATCACGACATTTCGTTGCAAAATTTTTATTTTTGGTCGGGTTCCGTTGTATGGCTTCGATGGATACAAATTTCTTCAGTAAGTCTCAATACGATTCATCGGCGAAAAATCTCAACACAGCAATTCAAAAAAGTTTGTAATTTTTACGACTCCATCTATTACGTCCTTTGTGTGAGAAAACATCCTTTTTGAAATCTCTTTTTGTGTTTTAAGTATAAATATATTAATTATTATGGAACGTTTTTTTTACACACAAATCTTTTTATTACTATTTCTGAGATTTTATGGCGCCATTGAACAAATTCGAACCTACATTTCAAAATAATAATCATTACTTTCGATAGAATTAACCAATTTTAATAAAACAAAGATTAAATGTAACTTGAAGATACGCTTTATGATTTTCTTAACGATTTCTTTGAAAATAAAAGATGTTTACTTTAGACTTGATGCGTTCATATAATAACAGACAAATAGACAGACAGACAATTCGAAAAGTTATAAAATGTTCTTATTTAATTATTTTCAGTTCCCCATAATGATTTTAGCCACCAAAATATATATACAATGTACAGAAAGTGACACAACATGTTATCATCATTTTTATTATATGTATATATTTAAAGAGAGATGGCGCTGCTAACATCAATTCTAAAAATAAAAGAGATTAATTGACGCGATTGATACATTATATAAAACGTAAGAGAACTAATAAATCTGTGCCTGCATAGTAAGCAAAAAACAAAGTTTGACTCTCGCCAAAACCAACGCAATTGTTAATACTTAGCTCTTTTAAAATTTGATTTACCACATAGAGTACTCGACGGTAAAGAATAAATTGAGTTTGTCAACACGCAGTAGGGCAGCGAGTAATATAATAAAGATTAGCAGTAAATATGAAAACTCATCTACAGGAAAAAACCACATTGCAATTTCATTACATTTTCACAACACCACCATCTATCGAAGAAATGGGTTAACTATTGTGCTTCAGATTTAGTTAATAAGGTTTATATATTTTTGTATAATATATTTAATACGTTCTTTAATACTTTTGTTTACTGCGTTTTAGATATACATAATTATATCATTATTTTACATAATTTAACTATGATTTATGATATGATATTAGTATTTTAAACTAATTGCACTTGATGACTCAAACAAAGCCACCGTTGAGCAAATTCGTACCTATACTTCCCTACCCATACTTCAGAATATTTATCATAACTTTTGATGGAATGAACTGATTTTAATGAAATAAAGACTAAATGTAATCCGAAGATACACTTTATAATTTCCTTAACAATTCTTATGATATAAATTAGTACTTTATACGTGATACGTTAACAAACAAACAGACAGACAGACAGACAGACAGACAGACAGAAGACAGAAAATTCTAAAAATGGTAGAAATGTATTTAATTACTTATTTTTGTACCCCTCAATCACTTTTTTTTTTCACTATAGATAAAAAAAAAACTTGTTGGACGTAGACGGCCTTAGCGTCACTGCGACATAATTTATATAAGAAATGATTATTACGCCATCTGTTGGAGATCATGAGACTTTTTATGGAAGAAACTTGATGTAGTAACGGATAACCTTAGGTTTTCATTACAAAATGATGTTTAAAATACCACAAACGCAATTAAGCATGAATTTAAAATCACTTCTGCTTATCGCCAACTCTCTAGAAGTTAAGCTACGTAATAAAAAGTTTTTGAATACATTTTCTATTGAAAACTGTATTCAACGCAACCGCAGGAGAGTATTAATCAAACTTCGACTGTTGCCGTTCATACGATAACAGTATTAAAACGAGTTCCAGTAAGAGCTATGGCTTTTAAACTGAAACAAGTGTAAGTAAATTCTATTCACGTTGTATAATTATGTACAACTGTGTTACTTAATAGTATGATTAAATTGGTACATCACCCTCTAACCTAAAACATTATTTTTAATTTAATTTAAAAATTGCTGATGGTAATTGATTCCACAAGGAAGTTGTACGAGGAAGAAAACATCTTTTAAATCGCACAGTGGTGAACTGCCAATCATCTAGATGGTGTGGATGGTATCGGGAGTTCTGCCGCGCTGTGCGTTCGTGAAATTTAGCGGCTGGGATTAATCCGAACAATTCCTCAGAGCACTCCCCGTGATAAATGCGAAAGAAATTGCAAAGGGATGCAACATCTCTTCGCAGTGCCAATAAATCGAGCCGATCGGAGAGGACTCGGTCGTCGACGTTTCGAGCCGCTCTGCACTGGATGCGGTCAAGTGGAAGGAGCTGGCACTGGGGAGCTCCTGCCCAAAGATGGGAACAGTATTCCATGTGAGGCCGAACCTACGCCTTGTAAAGTTACAGGCGGTGTGACGGAATGAAATACTGTCCCACTCTGCTGAGCACGCCAAGCTTTTTAGAGGCTAATTTGGCCTTTTCTTCCAAGTGAACACGAAACTGCACGTCACTCGATATGTTGACTCCGAGGATTCTGATACTGGCTGAGGCAAGAAGAGGAGTGCCTTGAGACTGAGGAGATACGACAAAGGGGTTCTTTTTAGCGGTAAATTTTATTTTATTTATTTATTTATTATTGGACAACACAACAGATTACATCATGACTTAAAGCTATAACTTACAATAATATTAGTGTAATACAAGACATAATCCTTATACGTGTTATCACGGCATGCCAAGATTGAGAAACAAACATTTTAAATAAAATTGCTTAAACTAACAGGCTCATAAATCCAACAAATTAAGAACTATAATTTTAGTGAATATCAATCAAAGGGTATGTCCTTGAGAATGCCTTTCAAAACATTTCTAAAGTGAACCAGACTATTGTTGAAGATGTCAAGGTTGGTAAAGCGAAGGCTATAATTCTAATAAAGTCGACATAACCTTGATAGGGGTTGATTCCGGGAGATATTATTTCGCGATAGGGGTATGTCAAATATTTTTTTCTTAGGTCTACGTGGGTTGTGTTTTATGTTAAAATTTAACAGTTCCAAAACCTCGGGACTGTCCAGTTCCGAGTGTATTATTTTGTGTAGGTTAACTAGGTCCAATTCGTCGCGACGGAGGTGAAGTGGTGTCATGTCAAACTCTTTAAGCCTCTTAGCATATGACCGGAGTCTTCTATTGTTGCTGGTACGTAAGCTCAATAAACGCAAAAACTTGGATTGGATCGATTCAATGCGCTCAGAGTGCACTGCGTAGTATGGGTTCCATATTATTGAACTATATTCTAAATTACTTCGAACTAGACTGTTATATAACAAAATTAAACTTTGAGAGTTCCTGAAGTGCCTGCTCTGTCTGGTAACGAAACCTAGTACCTGGTTAGATTTTTTGGCTATGAGATCGTAATGTTGGCGGAAACTAAGCTGTTCGTCAAACAAGACCCCGAGATCCCTGATAGACGACACACGAGACAGAGTTTGTTGATCTAAGATATAATTGTTTGATACCTTGTTTTTTTTAAGTGTGTAGGTGATGACATAGCATTTTTTGACATTAAGGAACATTTTATTTTTTTTGCACCAATTAGACAGGCTGTTTAAGTCTTCCTGTATGATGCGTGTGTCGTCAGCTTCACCAATTCTATTGAATATTTTTAGGTCGTCAGCATATAATAGGCAAGGGGACTGAATTTTACCAATGAGGTCATTAATGAAAGTCACAAAAAGTAACGGGCCCAAATGGGATCCTTGAGGAACACCAGACTTAATGATGATTTCTTCTGATGTGTACCCCTTGACGGTTACGAGCTGACTCCTGTTTTTCAAGTAGGACTCGAGCCAACGCAACAGACTGCCGTGTATACCATACGACTCAAGTTTCTTACATAAAATTGCGTGATCCACTTTATCGAACGCTTTCTTAAAGTCGGTATATATAGCATCTACCTGACCACGGTTGTTAAAAGCATCGCATATGTAGGTTTTGAAGTTAAGAAGGTTACTGACTGTCGATCTCCTTTTGATGAATCCGTGCTGCTTAGTTGATATTAGAGGTTTTAAATGAAAATAGAGATGATCAAATACTACTGATTCAAATAATTTGGATACTGCTGACAAAATGCTTATGGGTCTATAATTTTCACCGTTGGCTCGGTCACCAGATTTAAATATAGGGACAATGTTAGCTTTTTTCCAGCGAGAAGGGAACACACCGCTGTTCAGTGATTTATTAAATATTAGCTGAAGCGGGCGACACAGTTCATCTGCGCATACCCGCAGGAATATAGGTGGAATGCCGTCAGGGCCAGCTCCCTTGTTGGAGTCAAGACGCCTCAGTTTTGATAATATTTCGTTCTCAGTTAGTACGAATTTAGTGAGAAGACTATTTGTTTGACTACAACAATCATATATCCCCGATCCGTGACTGTGATCTTCGAATACTGACCCAAAAAATTTTGAAAACAGATCGCAGATTTCCCTACCACCAGTAGCCGTTGTTTCACTAAATGTCATTGAGTCGGGGAAACTCAAGTTATTGCGTCTCTTGCTGTTAACGTATCTCCAAAACGACTTAACGTCTTTTGTCAAACCATTTTCGATAGATCTGATGTATTCATTGTAACAACAATTTATGAGATTTTTGCATCTAGCCCGGAGGAGAGAGAATGTATCGTAATCTCGTGGGTTTTTGTATTTTTTGTAGCGCACGTGGTATTTGTTTTTTTCCCGCATACAACGACGCAAGCCAGGACTGAACCATTTGGGATATTTATTTGAGCGGTTCTTAACTATGGGAGTACAATCGTTAATAATTTCATAGATCACATAGTAAAATCTAGCCACAGCCTCATCTACGTCTGCCCCATAAAGTAGATCTGACCAGTTGGTATCATTAATTCTCTGCTTTACAGTTTCATATTGGCATTTATAGAAATTTAGACGCTTTGACTCATTGACCTTCAGAGGTTTATAATTAAAAGAATTTGAGTCTTGAAAATCAATAAATAAGGCAGGGTGATGTTTATCTTCTTTTAATGAGGTCTTCTCGTTGGTGATGGTCATATTTCCGGAAGTGCTAAGAGCAAGATCTAGTATCTTATTGTTATTATTGGGGATGGAGTTAAACTGTGACAGATCACAGAGTGCCACAGTATCTAACAACAGTTCGCTCTTGTAGTCCATTTCATTGCAGCTAGCTGTCATACTGCCATGGCTTGACAGAATCCATGAGACATTGGGTACATTGAAATCGCCAAATAATGCAAATGAATTCTGTTCATTTGATTTTAGGATAATGTTTTGAATATTTGAATAGAAGTTTGACAGGTCATTTTTATTTAGATAGGGAGGCAGATAGCAAACAAATACATTAATTGTCTGACCATTAATTTTAGGAGGCAATATGCTAATCCAGATATCCTCTAGTTCGCTTTCCCAGGAGACCTGTCTGACAGCAGAGTAATGTTTTTTAACTGCTACGAGGACACCGCCTCCATCGTCTTTATTATACTTTTTAATACAAGTGGTATCGCGATCTCTACGGAATATATTGTATTGCTCGTCAAACAGTTCCCCATCGTATACAGAAGCATCGAAATTTGTTTCAGTTAGACATATTAAATCGTAATGAGAGTTCAGAAAGTTTTTATAAAGTATATCTATTTTACTTCTAGCTCTATTGAGATTTTGATAATATATATGCATTTTTAAAAATATGTAAAAAGATACCAAATAAATGCTTTGAGTTTAATATAGATTACAAAAAGAAAAAAAAAAGAAATACTTAAATTAGACTACTCATAATACTGGGTTATTAGGCGGCAGCTTTCATAAAGAACTAGTGTCTCTTATGAGTATAGCAGGGGATTCTTCATTTTTACGAACATAGACGCGACCGTATTTTACCCAGACAAATTTGTAGTGGTTAGTTTTAGTCCATTGTCTTGCCGCGGCGTGTAATGCCTTGCATTCAGCTGATAGGTGTTCCGATACGTAAATATTGTATTTTTCGCCAACTAAGCCCATATGAGATGAGTTTAGCGGACACAACTTGTTTGCTTTATTATATCTTCGCACTGCAGAGATAATAGTGTCGCGGTGAAGTTCCGAGTGCAGCGTTGCAATAATATTGCGGGGACGGTCTGACGAAGGGTTCATCTTTGCAACACGGCGGATAGATTTTATGTCTGACTCAGTTATAGGGCAATTTATGGCCTCACATAATTACTTCAACCCTTACAATAAATTTTCCGACCGTTTTTCGGGTACCGACTGAATTTCAATGCTGCATTTTCTTGAGGACTTGTCTAAGACCTGCAGAGTTTTATTCATTTTGGATAATTCGGATTGTAGTTGCATCTTTTCATCTTCAAGCTTGCTGACCTTCTCTGACAACTTCTTAAGTTCAGCTTTTACATCCCTTTGCTCCTCCGCAAGAAAATCTGTCGTTACGGTGAACTCCGATTTTAGTTTGGCTATTTGATCACTAACTTCCGTCCTTATTGTTCTGGTTAAAGATGCTTGAAAACTTTGCAGTTTAGTATCCAACTTCAAATCTAGAAGTCTCGAGAATTGGTCCAATGTGATACTTGCAGCGGGAGTACATCCGGATGATGTGGGTGTATTTTCAACTGTGTCCATGATTGGTCGACTATTTTCGACAGTGGTTTCACTAATCGTGAGGTTTTCGCAGGACATGTTAGATTCATCCATGTTTTCTAGTTGTTTTCGAACAGGCGTATTGCAGTTGTTTCCCTTTCTCCTAGTTATGTTGTTGCAAAGTGGACATATCCAGGACCTTCTCAGTTCGCCCAGGTTAGCCTTGTAATAAGATTGAGTTATGTTCAAGCATCTATAATGATAGTGTGTCATACACTGTATGCATTGGAGTATATCTTCGCCAGTAATTCGATTACGACACGCTTCACAATTCATAGTGATTAAGTTCACGGTCCAAAGATATTTATATTCAATGATAATTTTTGTTTACGAACTATATTAGAGTACTTTTTCAACGATAACTTGGGAGCGCAACTAAACTAAACACATCTTGCTTCTCTGACTACTCAACATAAATTTGAATTCAAATTTAAGCTTAAAACATACACAAAAAGTCAAACTGTGCAGGTTAGACTCGATCTTGCGGCCTCAATTAATCTACTCGAGTGCGTAGCCTATACGCCACCGTTACATATTACTTTTGCTGCCAAAATAGTGGTTCTATTACAAAGAAATACGAAATCATAGATTCGTTATGAGCGTTTTGTATTTGTTTGAAAATTTTTCTCCAACCGTCACTTTAAATCACAAATACAAAGTTTTTAAGTTTTTAAAGTATTTATTGTTTTATATTTTTGTTTTTATTTATGTCACTGTTTATCAATTGATATAAGATGTATTTAGTATTATTTTGGGATGAAATAGCACATATAGGTTTTATTGCTGCTAATAGTTCACTGTAATATTCACAATAATGCAGACTGATTTGCGTAATATATGTCTTGATAACACTCTCACATACGTATTGAATAGTTTTCTCCACTTTTTTGGTAAATCTAATACGATACAGTTGAATAACTATTTTTAAACAATTAAATTACGGGAGCACAATGTTCACATGACAGTATCCGCACTAGTCTAAATGCGCAAAGTTGTGTCTTCTGAGGATTAAACTGGACTAGATTTAGTCACCCCCAATCCGACACTTTGTACAACATAGACTGGACTTCAGACACAAGTTTGTTCCGGTACTCGGTGAGGTTTTCCCGAGAAATATTGGTACGGCCGGTAACCAGTGCTGTCATCCGCATAGCAATGAATGTTACCAGTTAGCAACATATCATTGATATGCAGAAGAAACAGCGTTGGTGATAGCACACTGCTTTGTGGATCCAGCGTTAATAGGCTTGTAGTCGGAGCATGCACCGTCTACAACGATCTTGATGCTTCGATCTGCAAGGAAGCTAGTGATCCAATTGCACAATTTCTCGGGAAGCCCATAGGAAGGCAACTTCGAAAGAAGCGCTTTGTACCAAACCCGATCGAAGGCGTTCGCAATGTCCAAACTAACGGCTAACGCCTCCCCCTTGGACTCCGCCCATCTATGAGTCAGGTAGACCAGAAGATCACCAGCTGATCGACCCCGACGAAAACCGTATTGGCGGTCACTAATCAGCTGTTGATCCTCAAGGTACCGCATGAGCTGGCAGTTAATGATGGGTTCCATTATTTTGGAGAACAAGGAGGCGATAGGCCTGTAGTTGGACGGGTCTGAGCGGTCGCCTTTTTTAGGGATCGGGTGGACAAAAGCTGTCATCCATGATTTCTTCATTGATACGTGCAAAACTAATTAATTTGTGCTCAAGTATAATGGCGTTAATAACACATACGACACTTTTGATCAACTAAACTACGATGTAAGCAATTGCATGTTTCACTTACGAGTTTTAGCACTATAT
Source organism: Parnassius mnemosyne (assembly GCA_963668995.1). Taxonomy (NCBI): domain Eukaryota; kingdom Metazoa; phylum Arthropoda; class Insecta; order Lepidoptera; family Papilionidae; genus Parnassius; species Parnassius mnemosyne. The sequence goes on along the minus strand of CAVLGL010000104.1, from coordinate 57,559,234 downwards.
ATATCCGCCGTAAAATATGGTAACAACAATATCTCTGAAACATTTATTAATTCACACTTCAATTTTAAATCATAAGAATGCTTTTAAAATTATATACATATGGTGAAAAAATACAGCAGAATACAAACTAAAATATCTTTAAACGGCTCTCCTGTAAAGTTCGGTTTATGAGCATACGATAGTGTACTTAGGAGGCATCGATAGATTGTATCTTGGCGAAGCCGGCGCAGGTTGCTAGTTATGCATAAAAATATAAACTCAATTAAAGCATTCGAATTAATTGTCTAAGAACACCTACATTTTAAATACACTTTCGTTGCTCATATTATAGAATGTTAAAATGCATAAATATCTCGATATTAAAAGTGTTGCTCCTTGGCTCTGGAGCCTTTATGAGACCAATTTACATGCTACATTGTTATCTATAATTTAATTTGTTCAAGACAACATTGCATAATTACATAAACACTTAGATAACTGTTATTGAAAAAGAATAAAAATTAAGTGTTTAGAATCCGTTCACTTCAAGTTAAATTGACTTCCTGATGCCAAGCATCTATCGATAAAACTTTTAACGAGTTTCGAATGCGTGTCAATGATTTACAATGCCAACAAAAAGGCATTTACGTCTCAAGTAAATTACTTATTTCGTGTTCTCATTTTGAATATTGCTTAAAACTAATATATTGCAATGGATCGATTGGCAACAACAATAATGAATTTAATATGCATCGGGACAAGTAAAAGATGAGACATCCATAACGAAGCACAAGGCAACTTAACTGTAATATTTACTTTATTCAATAATTTAAGTGACCAATTTTTGTATCCATTTCCATTACATCCATTAAAGTCTATAAAAGTCCACTGCTGAACATAGGCCTCCCACAAAGATTTCTTCATAGGGAGCATTTTGCCATAGTTGCCAAGCTTGGCAAGCGGGTTGGCACCCGCAGTTTTTTTTTAATATTATTCTAAGCCAGTGCTTAACTACAATCCCACCTGATGGTACGTGGTGATGTAGCCTAAGATGGTGAGGCGCACTGACTTAACAAAATCCTATTCACAGTTTTTTATTATTTTCAGTTGTTATCAGGAACATGGTGCAACCCATCCCCTGTTTCAGTTTCCCCCAGTCACCTCTTACGTTACCCACGGAACGTTAGGTATAAAGTAGATGTGTATTTAATTTTGTATTTTGATAATATTTTACCTTCAAAGTGTATCCAAATGTATGTTTCAAATTTCGGTCGTTCAAGTACATCATTTAATAGCAAAAAGGGATGTAGCACCGCTTAATAATGAAATTGGCTCTTACGAACAACAATTGGCGGTATTTGAAACTTCAATCTATAAACTTGTGTGTGTGGGTGGGAGTTTAAAAATGTATATTTATAAGGCTAATAAGACAAGGTGATTGAGTTGCGAATTGTCTGTTACTTTACATCAATACACGGTGGCAAGCTTTATATGTACTTATTATAGCAAGTGTGACAAACATGTACCCATTCCAATTGATAGTAGGTGGATACTTTGGCCCATAGATATCTACGTCTTTCCTCCTTTAAGATACAAAATCCAATTACGTTGTCACCCCTGAGGACTAAGATGGTACGCCTCGTTTCCAGTAAACATGGCCTCTAAACTCACCATACGAAATACAGCAGCTTTAAGTTGCTATGTTACGCTCATCTATTATGTAAGAGCATCCTTTCCCAGTCGAACTGCCACATTCGTGCTACAACTATAATAATATCTGCAGCATTGCTACAACATATGTGCCACTAAATACTACTTCCTCTATATAATATGATTTATGTCAATTTCTGAGTCAACAGCGAAATCTAACAAAATACTAATTATATTACACGCCAAATATATTTCAGTATTATTACACCAATACTTCTTAAAAGCTGTAGATCTTACCGAATTCAAAACTAATCAAAAGTTACCACTAAGGATTAATCAATGTTATAAATTGACTCCATCGACATTGAAACATATCCTATAGCAGTGGTTCCTAAAGTGTGCGCCCTGGTACGCCGCAAGGTGCTTCTGTTTACCATTCACTGGAAACTAAGCTTAGGTATTTGCGGGTACAAAATAAACCACATTTTCAGCTGTAGCTGTAAATATAGAGCAAATGTCGCTGAAAGATCAATGTGGAGCAAGAAATGGGAGTAGCGGTCTCAAGCCTCATCGCAAGCTGTGAAAAAATGTGTGGAGATCACCAACCTCACACATGACATTGTCTAAGTTGCCATTGTATTTTTTTTTAAATAATAAATGCATTTTTGTGTGTCTGTATAAATATAAAATTTTAGTTGAATGTTTTAATATTTGTTCCTACCTACCTAGTATCCTTGTACCATATTTAGACTACAAAGACTACATACTAAATATGTAAGTGCGCCGCGAACTGAAAAAGTTTGAGAATCCCTGGTCTATTACTTCAGAGTTAACGAGAGAAGTTTAATTACAGGCAAAACGCGCAGGTTTATGGCGGCCTATTATTTAAGTTCAGATTGTTATTACTCCAATACTCATTTATCTGTCAGCTATTGAAATCTTACGACTAGAGACTTACGTTTTGTCCTTTCTTTGCTCTTGTTTAATCAAGAGATTCGCTTTTAATCATTTATAATCGTAAATTAGCAAATCATTTTTCAAAATTAATTGTATCTATAGAAAAAATTATTATCCAATTTTTTTAACTTATCTATATTTTGAAATTGAAGTATCTGCCTGTAATCTATACATATACCCAAATAAAACTGAAGCACAGTATACATATGAACAGTACGGAAATTAAGCCTAGTTGAGGACATAATTACATACGCTCCATTGAAGCAATAGGGTTGTAACTTTTAATGTTTTTGATATTGTTTTTTTTTACATTTTTGTTCTGTAGTGATCAATCAATCGAATTGAAATAACTAGATTATAAATATAATTTAAATATGTATTCTCATGGCGTCAGGTAATCTGTGCAAAAGAGGATACGGACACGGAAAACAATTTAATATTAACTCACAACAACTTGTAGAACTATAGATCTTTAACTTTGTCATTACGGCGTAACCTTTTACAAGTTTAGGCGAGAGCCCACGCGAGCCGCGGTTGGACGAAAACATACCTGTATGCTTCATTATTACAAGTTTTTTAAAAACATTTTCGTCAGCTACGACAACTTTGGAATTCTTTATTATTGAATTTAAATGTGTAAAAAAATCTCATTCTAATGAACAGGTTTTTTTTAAATAAACTGTTGGGAAACAAGGACAGGGTACAATAAAACCGATTTTGTTTATTTTTTTGTAAATTAGATCAACTAATTTGCAGTTTATGTGTTCTTTTTTAAAACAACAACGAAAAATTAATCTCAACACCCTCGAAAACTATGAAAATGACACCCATGACGAAAAAAATAATACCTATTGCAGCCGTCATCTTGGATTTACATTTCTACAGCACTATCGGCTTCAACATACTCAAAAACTATGAAAATGACACCCATGACGAAAAAATTGATACCTATTGCAGCCACCATCTTGGATTTACGATTCGACAGTAGGCCTTCGATCAGGTCTGCCACAAAGCGCTTCTTTCGAAGCTTCCTTCTTATGGGCTTCCCGAGAAATTGTGCAAATGGATCACCAGTTTCCTTGCTGGTCGGAGCATCAAGGTCGTAGTAGACAGTGCATGCTCTGATTTCAAGCCTTTCAACGCTGGTGTTCCACAAGGCTGCGTGCTATCACCAACGCTGTTTCTCCTGGATATCAATGATATGTTGCAAACTAGTAACATTAATTGCCATACAGACGACAGCATTGGTGATGCCTTATATACCGGCCGAGCGAATATTTCTCGGGGAAACGTCGCTGAGTACCGGGACAAACTTGTCTGAAGTCGAGTCTTTGCTGAACAAAGTCTCGGATTGGGGGCGACTAAATTTAGTCCAGTTCAATCCCCAGAAGACACAAGTTTGCGCGTTTATCGCTGAAAAGAACCCCTTTGTCGTATTTCCTCAGTTTCATGGCACTCCCCTTGCTGCCTCAGTTAGCATCGGAATCCTCGGCGTCGACATATCGAATAGTGTGCAGTTTCGTGGTCACTTGGAAGGTAAAAGCAGAGCGAGACAGTATTTCATGCCGGCACATCGCTTGCAACATTACAAAGCGCAAATCCGGCTCACATGGAATACTGTTCTCATCTCTGGGCCGGGGCACCCCAATGCCAGCTCCTTCCACTAGACCGCATCCAGCGCAGAGCGGTTCGAATCGTCGACGACCGAGTTCTTTCTGATCGGCTCGATACACTGGCACTGCGTAGAGATGTTGCATCTTTTTGCGTATTTTATCGCATTTTCTACGGGGAGTGCTCTGAGGAATTGTTAGGACTAATTCCAGCCGCTCAATTTCACCATCGCACATCGCGACAAAACTTGCGATACCATCCATGCCACCTGGAGTCCACCACTGTGTGATTTAGAAGATGTTTTCTTCCTCGCACAACTTCCTTGTGGAACCGATTACCACCAGCGATTTTTCCGGACTGATACGACTTAGGGACCTTCAAGAAAAGAGCCTACTCCTTTTTAAAAGGCCGGCAACCCATCTGCAATTCCCCTGGTGTTGCGGTTGTTCATGGGCGGCGGTTGTTACTTACCATCAGGTGATCCGCATGCCCGTTTGCACCCTCTCCTATACAAAAAAAAAAAACTATCGGCTTCAACACCCTCGAAAGCCATCAAAATGACGAAAAAATTGATACATATTGCAGTTACCATCTTGGATTTACATTTTCAGAGCACTATCGGCTTCTCCACCCTCGAAAACCATGAAGGTGACACCCATGACGAAAAATTGATACCTTTTGCAGCCGCCATCTTGGATTTTGTCAGCACTCAACTTCAACGAGGCTTCAACACCCTCGAAAACCATGAAAATTACACCCTTGACGAATAATATTTTATACGTGTGAGAGCCATGCTGCAGCTGTATTAGTAGTATAGTTGTAGCACGAATGGGTCGGCTCGACCTGGGAAGGACCACGCTCTCAAAGAATACCAGCGTAAAATAGAGCAGTTTAACACTGCTGTGTTTCGTATGGTGAGTGTAGAGAACCGGAGACCCTTTTTACTGGAAATGAGGCATTCCATCTTAGTCCTCACGGGTGACAACGCATCTGCAGTTTGATTAGCAATCGAGGATAAATGTAGATGTCTATGGGCCACAGCAACCACTTACCATCAGGTGGACTATGTGCTCGTTTATCACCCGATCCTATAAAAAAATTGATACTTATTGCAGCCGCCATCTTGGATTTACTTTTCGACAGCACTATCGGCTTCAACACACTCGAAACCCATGAAAATGACACCCATGGCGATAAAAATGGTATAATTATTGCAGCCGCCATCTTGGATTTACTTTTTGTTACCACTATTGCACAATCCGCTTTAAATAGCCGCAAAACCGCCGCATTCTGGTTTTACAAATAAGTTCACGAATTCATTATGTTAGCTCACACGAACTTATAATTCGATAACGATTATAACAATGACAATAAAAATCATTCTTTCCTTTCAAAATCAGCAGGAAGCTTAAAATACATTAGCTCCGGTTTTGATGAAGCCGAGTTCAAACAGCTGCAATACGTTCGTGGCATTGTTAAAATTTCTTGACGCGACACTCGCTACTGAGAGCACCGCGACGAGCGCTTTGAAGTCTCGTCGTTGCGCATGTTTGTGTGAGTGTGCCGTTTCGAGCGTTTGTAGGTAGTTTCCGTACTGTTCCTACTACCTATATATTTATACTATGACTGAAGTATCTATCTGTGATATTATTTTTATAGAAGTTTTGTATAGTAAACATTTAAATTCTAATGTCTGTCTGTAATATCAAAATAACTAGCTAAATTAACCTCAAGGGTTGCTAATAAGACATGAATGATCACATTTGAAAATTTTGTCTGTCTACCTGTCTTTCTATCCGTCCGGGCTAATCTTCGGAGTAGATGAACTGTTTGTGATGAAACTTCACGAATAGATACAGCTATTCCAGGAATGATCTAGTCTATATTTTATCAGAAGAAGATATTTTTATATATTTTTTATATAAAACTGAGATAATAAGAAAAAAACTGGACTGAGTAAAAACGGGGTTATTAATAATTCAAAAACAAGGTTAGTTTTCTTTTAGGTCTAAAAACTCTTCTCTAATAAACTCTACAAATAATGATACTTGTAATATGATTCATTAAGACGGATAGAACTTAATTATAAAGGTTCCTAGAACTTGACAACGTAACCCTCAGAAGACGTTAATTGTCGTAACCCTTTTCAAAGCCACACATAGTACGTAAACCTTGTACATTAAGTCTGAATTCGGCATGTTTTTTATGAAAATTTAAAAAATATTAGATGTATATTTGCATAAATAATATCACACTTATTTGTTATTCAAGTAATGTTTCCGGTTATGAGAGACTACTTCAAAGCGTACGTCTTTCTACTGAATATGAAAATTCTACGCTTGCAATAATAAACCATGTGTTTGAAATATTTGTTTTCTTTTAATACAAGAGTTATTTAACAATGTACACGCCTTGAGATTTATATTCTTCTTAAAAGATAAGTAAAGAAATTTTCCTTTTTAAATATAAATTTTTACATTGCTCTCACACTAAATAAGTTCTTATCATAATACCAAAATACTCGGAAAACATTATTTATGCGAGCAATTCTCAATGCAATATAAAAATTCTTATTATGTAATTATTCTCTTAGAAACGGATCCAACAATTTTGATCTACTTTTGTATTTAATTAACATTTCACTTTCCAAGTTTATCTGAACTGATGTCATCTTTGAGAAAATTATACGACGAGCAAATTCGGTTGCCTTAATGTGCGAAATATGTTTCTTTTTTCATTTTACTTTGAAACACCAACAACACAATACATTGCACTTATACACAATACTTAAAACTTAAAGAAAGCTTAAATCTATTCTAATTTTAAATGACTTTGTGACCTATATATGAGGTTCGATGAGATTTTTTGTTACTTATTTATATACACTAGCTGGTACCCGACGTATTGCTGCCACAAAAGTAATAATTGCGGAAATATCGTTTTAAATTTGGAAGAGTTATATCATTTAATTTTTAATTATAATAAATTCATTAAAGTTTAATGATATATGACTTTCAAATATATTTGTCGGTACAATACGCGCGCCACCTATTGTAAGTTAAATGTACTAACATTCGCGCAAGTGCAAGTCATAAGTTGACTAAGATTTAGCGCAATTTGATGAACGATATGGCAGGACATAATATACGAACAAACAAACATTAATTTTTATATATATATAAATAAGTTAATTTCCATATAAACTGTGAAAAAGTAATTAACTCAAATTTAAACATTACGTTTAACTCTGCGTTAATTGCTGTTTTCGAGTCATAACGAATCGTCTCGTACGCAGACTCTATGATTTCCAATCTCTCAAACAAGCCGGTTTCTGAAAAGACTTTAGTAACATCATCATCATCATCATCATCATCATTACAGCCCTTCACAAGTCCACTGCTGAATATGGCCACCTGGTCCACCAGGTCGTCACTCCACGTAGTGAGGAGAGGCCCTACACTTCGTCCTCCTGCACGAGGCCGCCACTCGAGAAGCTTTTTTCGCCATCGTTCAGTCAGTGGCCGGCCCATTGCCACTTCAGCTTGCTAATCCGTTGCGCTATGTTGGTAACTTTAGTTCTACTGCGGATATCCTCATTTCTAAGTTTATCACGCAGAGAAACTCCGAGCATAGCCCTCTCCGTAGCTCGCTGAGCGACCTTGAGCTTCCTAATACGGCCAGCAGTGAAGGCCCACGTTTCAGTTCCATAGATCATCACTGGCAACACACACTGGTTATACCGTCTAGTTTTCATGTTTAGAGGTATACCTGAAGAAATGATATGCCGTAATTTCCCGAACGCTGCCCAGTCGAGTTGAATCCGTCGATTGACTTCTCGGTCAAAGTTGGACTTACCTAGTTGGACTATTTGTCCCAGCTAAACATACTCGTCAACAACTTCGGTCTTAGTGCTCCCAATCACTACCGGCATAGGTGTGACATGGTCGTTATACATGATCTTTGTTTCGTCCAAGTTCATCTTAAGACCTATCCGTTGGGAAGCACTATTGAGGTCATTGAGCATATTGCTTAGGTCCTCCAGCAATTCTCCCATAAGGACTATATCGTCGGCAAATCGAAGGTGAGTGATATACTAGCCATTGATATTAATACCGTATACTTTCCAGTACAGTAGATTGAAAACGTCTCCCAATGCAGCGGTGAAGAGTTTGGGGGATATAACGTCACCCTATCTTACACCTCTTTGCAGTTGGATGATTTTCGTACTCTGGTTCTTTACTCGGATAACCATCGTAGCCCTACTGTACTAACACTTCAGCACATCGACATACCGACAGTCAACTTGGCACCGCCGAAGGGATTGCAGCACCTCCCAAATTTCGGCGGAAACAAAGGCTTTCTAAAAGTCCACATACACCAAACATAGTGGCAAATTGCTCATCGGACTTTGTACAATTTGCCGAAGGGTATGTATGTGGTCTATGGTGCTAAAGCCTTTTCGGAAACCAACTTTTCCGGGGGGCTGGAAGTTGTCGAGTCTGCGTGCGAGACGATTTGTAATGACTATCGAAAACAGCACGTAGACGCGGCTCAGAAGGAAAATCGGTCTGCAGTTCTTCAAGTGATAGTTGTCACCTTTCGTGAAAAACAACACCACCGCACTTCTGCTCCACGCCTCCGGTGTAGTGCCACCATGGAGGACGGAATTCAAGAGCTTCTAGAGAACTTTAAGTACCGGTTTTCCACCCGCTTTCAGAAGCTTCGCTGTAATTCAATCCTCGCCTGGGGCCTTGCCGTTTTTAAGGTGCTGGAGAGTCATTCTAATCTCACTCAGACTGAAGTTCGGAATATCATCGGAATAGTGTCGGATATACTTGCTCTTGTATCGTTACTCACACTTACGTGTGGCTTCAACTATGATGTGTATAGCTGCCGTAGAACCTCCTAATCTCACTCACAATCTCAGGTGTCGCGGAAATGACGACCAGAATCGGTCTTCAGCTTCGACAGTGGGCTTTTTCTGGTAGACAGATCTCTAGCAAAGACTTTGGAGCCCTGCTTCCTCTCGATCGCTTCTTCAATACGAGCCGAATTGAACTTCCGCCGCATTCATTTGGAGATCTTTTGTGTGGAGAGTTTTTGTGTTCTTCTGCGGCAGGTCTTGCAAGACTTAGCTCCGACCGCATGGACAGTTTCCACGAGCTTGTCATTCATATCGTCCACTGCATTGCAATCTTCTAGACACTGAAAACGGTTTTTTAGCTCAAGCTGAAAGGTTTCGGGACTTTGAATTAGAGCACGAGGGGGACCTATTGTTGACTTCATTAGACGTGACCTCTTTAACTTAAGGTTTAGGTTTAGTGTGCCTCTCACCATTCGGTGATCGCTGCCGGTTTTCACCCTCGCAATCACTGAGACATCACTGAACAGTTATCGTCTGGTCGTCATAATGAAGTCAATCTCATTTTTATCGAACCGTCTGGACTCGACCAGGTCCACTTCATGTGAGGCCTCTTCTGGGAGAAATTTTAATGATAAAAAATCCCTCCTCCTCCATAAACTCCGCCAGCTGCTGGGCCTTTGGGTTCCGTTGCCCTATTACAAATTGCCCTACCTTCAGCTCACCGTTCTCTCTTGTGCCTAGTTTTGCGTTGAAGTCTCCCATTAACATCGTATAGTGAGTTTTGGAGGAATGCATAGCTCTAGATATATCCTCATACATTTCTTACACCTCCTCATCGAGATTTGCTGAGGTTGGTGCGTAAACCTGTATGACTTTCAGCGAATCCTGTTTAGTAATTCTGAGTATAAGGTACGCAACCCTCGTCGACACACTCTCAATCTTTACAATGTTGTTAATGAGAGACTTGTTGATGATAAATCCGACACTCTTTGGGATAGATGGTCGCCATCCCGGTGATAGAACAAATTGCTGGTTTCGAGGATTACTATGTCCTACTCCTCTCTTCGGACCTCGGATAATCCTATAATATTCCAGCGCAACTTGCCTATCTCTTTTTCACCTCCAAGATCTTCGCGTCCGTCCTCAGGGTGCGTCGTTATTTGTTGCAGGTTGAGTCGTCTTAGCAGAGATGTGTAAAACAGGGTGACGTTATATTCCCGAAACTATTCACCGCTGCATTGAAAGACGTTTTCAAGCTACAGGACTGTAAAGGATACGGTATTAACGTCAATGGCCAGTACATTACTCACATTCAATTTTCCGATGATATATCATTTATTGATTTGGCATTGAGATTGTGGCAGAATCGCTGGAGGACCTAAGCACTATGCTTGATGATCTCAATAGTTCCTCCCAACGGATTGGTCTTATAATGAACATTGACAAAACAAAGATCATGTGTAATGTCCATGTCACACCTATGCCGATAGTCTTTGGGAGCACTAAGATCGAAGTTGTTGACGAGTATGTTTAGCTGGGACAAATAGTCCGACTAGGTCAGTCCAACTTCGATTGAGAGATCAATCAACGGATTCAACTTGGCTGAGCAGCTTCGGGAAATTACGACACATCACGTTAAGTATACCTCAAATCTTGGAAACGAGATTGTGCTGCTAGTGATTACTTATGGACCTGAGACGTGGTTCTTCGCTGCTGGCAGTATGAGGAAGCTTAAAGTCGCTCAGCGAGCTATGAAGAGGGCTTTGCTCGGGGTTTCTCTGCGCGATAAACTTAGAAATGAGGATATCCGTAGCAGAACCAGATAATTTAAGTAACTTAATAACACTTTTTATATGAAAGTCTTTATTATTTATTTAACGTTTATATTAGTAAAAAAGTTAAGTCTTATTTTAATGAAGACAAGAAATATATTAATTAATTTATGATTTTATGCAAAAGCTATCAAAACTATTATTATAAACTATTATAAGTCAAAACTATTTTTACAGATTTTATAGGCTTAATTTATTTATTTCTTTATTTAACAATTTATGTACACACAAAATAATGTTACAAGAGAGAGAAAAAAAGATATTTTGTACAAAGGCACTGCTTATTTCAAATTGAAATGCCAGACCAGCAGGCCTGATACTGGACAAATTAAAAGAGAAGCTGATCTAGTGTGCACTCTCATAATAAAATTTTATAATATTAATATACTTAACATAAAGTAAAGATAATAAAAACAAATATCCATGCAAACATACATATAACTAAATACCACTTATAATACATATACACACACACATATATATATATATATATATATGTATATATATATATATACATATATAAATATAATAATATATTATATATAATCATTGGTACGACAAAGAAAGATAGTGCTCTTTGACTCGCCTTTTGAACACGGACACTGATTGAGCCTCTCGAATTGCAGCAGGAAGAGAATTCCATAACCTAACTGCATGTACTGTAAAAAAGTGAGAATAGGACTTAGTTTTAGAGGAAGGGAAATTTAGGAGGGTTTTTTAATGTGATCTGCAAACTGCATCGGGGAGTGTGCAAAGTGGAATCGATCACGTAGATAGGGTGGTGATGTTGGATTGTATAGTATGTTAAAGAGGAGGCATAGGATTCGGGTATTCCTGCGAAGTCGGATTGGGAGCCACTTGAGCTGTTTGCGATAGGAGGAGACGTGGTCATACTTTTTTAGTCCGAAAATATAACGAATACATAAGTTTTGCAAGCGCTCAAGTTTGTTTAATTGCTCCTCAGTCGCATCCAAATAACAGACATCAGCATAGTCAAGAATCAGGAAAATAAGTGTTTGGACAAGAGAAATCTTCGTTGATAACGGTAGAAAATGTTGAAGGCATTTTAAGGAATGAAAAGTATAATATATTTTCCTGCTAATTTCTGTGATATGTGCGTTCCATGTCAACTTGCAATCCATGATGATGCCCATATTCTTAACTGTTTCTGAAATGCTTAGTGGAATACCATTAATTTGCAGAGTTGGCAGTTTTTATACGTGGTAGAGCCATGCTGCAGTTATATTATGGTTGTAGCATGAATGGGTCGGCTCGACCGGGGAAGGACCACGCTCTCACAGAAAACCAGCGTAAAATAGCAGCTTATCGCTGCTGTGTTTCGTATGGTGAGTGTAGAGAACCGGAGACCCTTTTTACTGGCAAAGAGGCATTCCATCTTAGTCCTCACGGGTGACAACGCATCTGCATCTTGAGTCTTTATTGAGGATAGATGTAGATGTCTATGGGTCACAGTAACCACTTACCATCAGGTGGACTGTGTGCTCGTTTGTCACCCGATCCTATAAAAAAAAAAAAAAAAAAAAAAGAAGAAAAGTCAAGTAATTTACGAGTAAACCTGGTGCCTATAATCATTGCTTGTGATTTTTTTAACAAGTCCGTATGATCTAGTCCACTCATCGATTTTATTTAGATCGTTATTTATTTCAAGTAATGCTGAATTTGCTTCAGTCACTAGAAAATGACGGTACAGCTGCATATCGTCTGCATAGAGATGGAATTTTGAAGATATCACCTGGGTGATACAGTTGATAAAGATGGAAAAGAGTAAAGGAGAAAGGACGCCACCTTGAGGTACACCCGTGGCTAGATTGCACCACTTGGATAAAGTTTCATTGATACGAATACACTGAGAGCGGCCACGGAGGTAGGAATCAAACCATTGAATAGTTGAAGGAGACACATTAATAGAATGAAGAATGCTAAGAAGTATATCAAAATCAATAGAATTGAAGGCACTACTAAAATCTAGCAGCACAAGTACCGTTAAATATTTTTGGTCTATACCGCACCGGATATCATCCGTTACCTTGAAGAGAGCAGTAGTTGTACTGTGACCAGGCCTAAAACCGGTTTGAAAAGTACTTAAGATATTGTTACGGTTAAGAAACTTGGTCAATTGTGTGTGGACAATATGTTCAAGTACCTTTGAAAGAAATGGTAAAATGGAAATAGGGCGGTAATGTGTTGCAGATGAAGGATTTGAAACTTTGGGTATAGGAATAATATGAGCTAACTTCCATGACGACGGAAAGCAACAAGAAGATAAAGAGAAATTAAAGATATGAGTAAGAATAGGGAGCACAAAGGGAAGAATCAACGTAATCATTTTAGAGCAGATGTTATCATTTCCCATAGCAGTAGATGAAATTGCAAGGACGGATCGCATAGAATCATCTTCAGTAAGAGAAGTGAAATTAAATGAGGAATAATGACGTATTGGGCATTTGGATAATTCAAGTAGGGTTCTGGCTTTGGTAAATGATGAAACTATTACAGGAGGGTTGGCAAAATGTTCGTTGAGACTATCCAAGTTAATTTTACTTCCCACACTAGCAGAATATTTTCCGACACCGACAGATCTCAGAAAATTCCATGCTTTTGCAGTATCGCAACTTCTGAGGGTATCATGAAAATAGCGCCTTTTAGCATCTCTACACAAACGATTGCAGCGATTTCATAGTACTTTAAAGCTGATTAAATTGCGTTCAAGGGGATATCGCTTATACCTTCTTTTAGCTTTATCTCTACGTGCCATCAGGTCTTTTATATCAGCTGTGATCCACGGTGCAGGGTTGTGCCTTATTTTCACACGTTTTACTGGTGCATGGTGATTATATAAATCTAAAATTAGAGAATTGAAGTTAATCACTTTGTCCTTAATGTTAGAACATTCAATAACCGGTGACCGGTCAATTAAACTAGCATCGCTCCTCAACGTCTCCAAGTTAATGCCATTATAACTTCTAAGATATCGAAAATGTGGCTTGCGCTTAGGGGGACGTACACGGTAAGATAAGTAAATGAGATCGTGATATGAAAATAAGGCACATATTTGTCCGTGGTTAGCAACACTATTTAAAGACGACACAATAATCAGATCTAGAAGAGATGCAGTACAATTGGGAAAGTGATGGGTGGCAGATAGAGGCAAGATTTCTAGGTTATAAGATGACATGAGAGATTTCAATTTATAAGTACGTAAATCATTTTTAATTATACATGTGTTGAAATCCCCCATCAAGATTACATGGCTATATAATTTACTTAGTTTTAATTCCAGAATTTTCGGGTGCTCTACTTCACCTATGGTCACGGGGCGGACTGTGATGCTTGACGTCCCGAAGTCATTTATAACCCGGCTACTTTCAGTTTTTGAATATTAATTTTTGGTTCGATCTACGCAGAACCCACTTGGCTTGGCCGAGGTAGTTGCTCCAAGCGGGCTTTTCGAGCCCACAAAAGATAGATGGAGGGGTGTCCTCTCTTCCTAAACAATGAATCGTAATTAAAATCACGAGAGAACAGGAGTGTTGGTTGATCAGATCTTCAAAATAGAAAATAAATAGAAATATTATAACGAAGCTATTAAACGTTAGTAATGTTACAATAATTTTCCACAAATTTTATAATTATTGAAGAAATTGCTACCATTTCTTAGCACCGTCACACTTCAAATATTACACGCGTGGAGCACAGGCGTGCCCTTTTCGCTGTCCCGTGTACTACATATAGTTTATTGCTATTGTTTTACTATTGTGTGTGAAAATCAGGCAGTGAAATTACCAATACCAACAGCTATCGAAGGCGGCCAGTTTGTCATTGCATTATTCACGCAGTAATAATTTGCAAAAATATATGCCAGGGACACGCCTGTGTTTCGCGCGAGTATTGGAGTGTACAGTCAAATTAGGAGGACTCTCAATCAATTTTATTTCTCGATAAAAATGCTTACATAGGCTGCACTAAAAGTATCGGGAATGGAATATTTCCACTGTTCCTGTTATATTAAAATCTATTTAATTGAAAAGTCCTTGGTTTTAAAAATTGAATACCATTTATTTATTTAAAAAAAGATTCTCGGTCTTGTCACAAGGTTTTGTCAAACTTGTTTAGTCGTTGAGAAAATGGAATTGACTCGAGAAAATTCAAGAGCGATGATTTATTATGACTTTCGAATTGGTTTAACACAAAAACAGTGTTGACCGGATGATTTCTGCATTTGGTGATGAAGCCGCATCCAAAACCACAATTTATCGCTGGTTTGCTGAATTTCTACGTGGACGTGTCAAGCTCAGTGATGATCCCCGTCAAGGTCGTCCAAAAACTGCAGTCACCCAAGAAAACGTTGATGCTGTGCGTAAGCTGATTGAGGAAGATCGACATGTGGCATACCGCGAAATTCAGGCAACTTTAGACATTGGCATGAGTCAAATACAATCTTGCATGAACAATTAGGTGTAAAAAAGTTGTTTTCCCGATGGATACCGCATTCGCTCTGTGAAGAGCAAAAAGCGGCTCGCGTTACTTGGTGCGTCAGAACTCTCGAAAGATTCCTCACAGGATCCTCAAATGCTGTATACAACATCGTATCAGGTGACAAATCCTGGATATACGCGTACGAACCCGAAACAAAAAACCAGTCACGAGTTTGGGTGTTCGAAAATGAGTTAAAGCCAACAAAAACTGTTCGTTCACGGAGTGTTGCTAAAAATGGTGGCCACGTTTGTCTCCAAAACCGGCCATGTTACGACTATTCCTCTTGAGGGACAAAGAATGGTTAATGCAGAATGGTATGCTAGCATTTGTTTGCCACAGGTCGTTTCTGAACTCCGTAAAGAGAACTGCAACCGCCGCATCATCCTCCATCACGACAATGCGAGTTCTCATACCGCACACAGAACAAAAGAGTTTTTAGAGCAAGAAAACATAGAATTATTAGACCATCCGCCGTACAGCCCCGACCTAAGCCCTAATGATTTCTATACATTCCCTAAAATAAAGAATAAATTGCGTGGACAGAGATTTTCATCACCTGAAGAAGCTGTGGACGCCTACAAAACGGCCATTTTGGAGACCCCAACTTCCGAATGGAATGGTTGCTTCAATTATTGGTTCCATCGTATGGAAAAATGTGTCAAATTTCGCGGAGAATACTTCGTAAAGCAATAAATACATTTTTAAATAGTAATGTTGTGTCACTTCCTTGATTTCCGAAATTTTTCTCGTATGTGCCTTGAATAGTGGCGTAAGGGAATTCACTACTCTTCATCTTTCCGTGTATGTCATAAGAGGCGACAGAGGGAAAGGAAACAGGAGATGGACAGCAAGATCTTCCTAATAACACTAAACTAAAAAATAAAAATTGAGATTGCCAACCCGCCTGCCAAGTATGGCAACTATGGCCAATATTCCTCTTGAGAGGCAATGTATGGAGATCTATGTTTGGCAGGGAAATTTTGATAGGTT
Organism: Parnassius mnemosyne; assembly: GCA_963668995.1. Classification (NCBI taxonomy): domain Eukaryota; kingdom Metazoa; phylum Arthropoda; class Insecta; order Lepidoptera; family Papilionidae; genus Parnassius; species Parnassius mnemosyne. Next base: position 57,542,854 of record CAVLGL010000104.1, on the reverse strand, counting down.
ATAATGGTAACGGTACCCCTAAATTAACACCGATTTTATCAAAAACCAATTATTAAAATCCATTCAGAATGGGCGAAGCGATATCGCGTAACATTTATACAAACATACAAAAAAGAACATGAAGTCGTATTGCGAAATGAGGGGGATTCTATTTTAGAAGTAGGTTAAAAATTATTAATTTATTTAGTAAAAGTATCAACATTGACTCCGCCTTTGTATCGTTGGTGTGAAACATTTTGTATCAAAAAGCGTTCACGTTTGACTGGTGTGATTAAGTGGAATTTTACTAATGTGTTTTTATATTTATGGCATCGCTAAAATGAACACGTAAATCGCAATAACACATTTTAAACAAAATTCAAAAAAACGAGGGTCTATGTTCAACGCGTACGTTTTTTTACATTATGTTCACCCATGATTGCTCAGTAATAAGTAAACGGATTTAAAATCTTCTTGGTTTATTAAATAAGGTCAGGTTTATCGGTTGTTGCGGTTCCATATAGATTTTAAAATCTCTTTGCATAAAGATTTTAAAGGTGACAAACGAGCACACAGTCCACCTGATGGTAAGTGGTTGCTGTGACCTGTAGACATCCAGATCTATCCTCATTAAAGTATCAAAATGCAGATGCGTTGTCTGCGACTGTGACTGAGATGGCATGCCTCTTTTCCAGTAAAAAGTGTCTCTGGTTCTCTACAGTCACAATACGAAACACAGCAGTGTTAATCTGCTATTTTACGCTGGTATTCTGTGAGAGCGTGGTCCTTCCCCGATCGAGCCAACCCATTCGTGCTACAAATATACTACTAATATAGCTGCAGCATGGCTCTACCACGTACAAAAATCCATATAGAATAACTGTAGGACATGAAGATTTTAATATAACTATTTATACAATATTCTAGCTATTACCTTGAACATGTACCGCTCAAAAATAATTAAAGTTAATAAAAAGTACAAATCGACTACAGCACTAAATAAATAATAATTTCCACGTAATGGGTTCTGTAGTCGGGGCTATAAGTCTTCGGTACGCTGTCTGAGCACCAACTTGAAGCTGTTATGAAGCAGTTATTTTTGTTTATTAAATATACTGACGTATACAATGCGTAGTTTATCGGAAATCCATAATAAAATCAATGGAACCACGGGCATAATATCTTGTAGTTTTTGTCACTATTGTAGAACTTGTTTCATCATTTTCATTAACTGTTAGTTTGTCAATTTTTATAGAAGTTAGCCAACGAGCATGCGGCTCAATTCAGGAGAATTATAGGTTACCGGTGTATTAAGCTCTTTTGGAGTAAGTAAAATATTTGATTCATAAAAACAAAATAAAAAACTTTTAGGTATGAAAATCTACTTTAAACTATTATCCTAACGACGGTAAAGAAACAGCAACCTGTTTGAGATCAACCTCACACGAATAAAGCCAATAATGTTAATAACTCTCCTAAAAGCAAAATTATCACCTATAGTTCCTTCAACTCGCTTCAATTCCCTTTTTATTGTCAAAACTGCGCCGCACCGTAAGAATACGGAAAGAGGTTTTTCATTCAACCGGAGACACGTATAGTTTTTTTTCTTATAGGATAGGGTGACAAACGAGCACACAGTCCACCTGAGTAAGTGGTTGCTGTGACCCATAGACATCTACATTAATCCTTAATAAAGAATCAAAATGCAGATGCGTTGTCACCCGTGAGGACTAAGTTGGAATGCCTCTTTTCCAGTAAAAAGGGTCTCCGGTTCTCTACACTCACCATACGAAACACAGCAGCATGAAGCTGCTATTTTACGCTGGTATTCTGTGAGAGCGTGGTCCTTCCCCGGTCGATCCGACCCTACTATATCGACTATACTATACTACTAATATAGCTGCAGCATGGCTCTACCACGATGAAAACTGCACTGGATTCTAATGGAAGCTTTTACCATGAGATCATTCTATCACGTGTCACATGGAGATGGCGGCACGTTGCAGAGCATATGAAAATCTGTCACATTTACAGCACATTCACATTTACATTGAAGCGACAGAAGTAGTACTGGAACGCGAATCTGAAACTCAAAAGACGTGCGTTCGAATACACTATCTAACTCCTGTAGTGGACAAAGTCTTAAAACATTTTGAGATCAGTTAACCAGGCAGTGATCATCTAATTTAAAATAACACTCGCCTTCCTTTTATTTTTAGTATATTTTATCACATTTATTACACTATTATCATAAAACTATATTTAATGATTCACATAATTTATATGGAGTTTTATTAGAAATTAGCATGTTTTCTATATTTGATATGATAAAAATGATGAAATTTATCAAAAATACAATGGTGGCGCATGCAGTTTTGAATTGGACGAACGTCATCATCATCATCATCATTACAGCCCTTCGTAACTCCACTTCTGAACATAGTTCTACCCCAAGGAATGTCACAAAGCACGGTCCTGAGCCACATGCGTCCATCACCTTTCTGCAGGTCTTACCAGTTCATCACTGCACTTTATGGGAGCCGCCCTACACTTCTTTTACGTGTACAAGGCTGCTGAAGAAAGGTTATCGAGTTATAGTCTTTCTTCCCCATTGGTTGTCGATTCTTCCAGCTATATGGCCGGCCCATTGCCACTTTAGCTTACCCGTTGTACTCCGTACTCCGTTGGACTGCTCCGGTTACTCCGGTTCTTTTTTTCAAATTGAAATTGAAATTTATTTATTTGTGAAATGTAAAGAGACATAATAGATCTTAAAAAAAATGATGTTCGCTGCATTCAACCCTTAGGTATAAAAATATTATAGTTACAATTAAATCTACTTCATTTCTACATTTCAATTATTTCATTATATTATAATTATATAAATTAGGATTTTAGTATTGAAGAAATTTCAATATCAGCGTTTGTAATGCACGAGCGTAAAACTATTTGTGATAGTTCGGGATTTAAAATACCTTTAAAATGAACTTTAATATCCTTAAGAACTCGACTTAAAGTACTGTTCTCTCAAGTACCTTGTAAGTCGTTTGTACGTTTCTTGCAATGGTTCAAGTTACTTCTGAATAGCTCAACTTAATGTTCTGCAAACTACATCTACTCTTTATGAAAAATGTTTAAGTGGGTGAGGTGAAATTTAAAATAAACCTGTTTAAAATATATTAACATTTTCATTGTCCGGTTTTCAGACAGAATAGTAAGAGAATAGCAATGACCTATATGTAGTGTACGGGACAGCGATAGGGTTAAGCTAGACTAGCCCTGCCGATCGGAAGCCGAACGTCGACGATTCGAACCGCTTAACGCTGAATGCGGACAAGTGGAACGAGCTGGCTCTAGGGAACCCCTGTATATAGATGGGAACATTGTTCCATGTGAAGACGAACCTGCGCCTTGTAAAGTTGCAAGAGGTGTGCCGGCATGAAATACTGTCCCGCTCTCCTGAGCATGTCAAGCTTTTTAGAGACCAATTTGGCCTTCTCTTCCAAGTGACCACGAAACTGCACGTTACTCGATATGTTCTACGTGGTAGAGCCATGCTGCAGCTATATTATGGTTGTTTTTTTTTTATAGGATAAGGGTGACAAACGAGCACACAGTCCACCTGATGGTAAGTGGTTGCTGCGGTCCATAGACATCTACATCTATCCTCGTTTGCGAATCAAAATGCAGATGCGTTGTCACCCGTGAGGACTAAGATGGAATGCCTCATTTCCAGTAAAAAGGGCCTCCGGCCACCTGCACTCACCAAGCGAAACGCAGAGGTAAACCTCTACTTCACGCTGGTTTTCTGTGAGGTCGTGGTACCACCCCGGTTCGAGCCGGCCCATTCATGCGACAGCAAAAGGTGCCGCGTGGCTCTACCACTGTTAAAATTTGTTGTAGCATGAATGGGTCGGCTCGACCGGGGAAGGACCACGCTCTCATAGAAAACCAGCGTAAAATAGCAGCTTAACGCTGCTGTGTTTTGTATGGTAATTGTAGAGAACCGGAGACCCTTTTTACTGGCAAAGAGGCATTCCATCTTAGTCCTCACGGGTGACAACGCATCTGCATCTTGAGTCTTTATTGAGGATAGATGTAGATGTCTATGGGTCACAGTAACCACTTACCATCAGGTGGACTGTGTGCTCGTTTGTCACCCGATCCTATAAAAAAAATGTCAACACCGAGGATTCCGATACTGGCTGAGGCAACAAGGGGAGTGCCTTGAAACTGAGGAGATACGACAAAGGGGTTCCTTTAAGCGGTAAACGCGCAAACTTCTGGGGATTGAACTGGACTAGATTTAGTCGCCCCAGTCCGAGACTTTGTTTAACAAAGCCTCGACTTTAGACACAAATTTGTTCCGGTACTCGGTGACATTTTCTCTACTACGATCTTGATGCTCCGATCTGCAAGAAAACTGGTTATCCAATTGTAAAATTTCTCGGGAAGCCCATAGGAAGGCAGTTTTGAAAGAAGCGCTTTGTGCTACACCAGATCGAAGGTCTTCGCTATGTCCAAACTAACGCCCAACGCCTCACCCTTAGACTTCACTGCCTCCGCCCATCTATGAGCTAGGTCGGTTTACAGAACTTTATTAACTCATAGAAGAACATAGTTCACTTATAATGAGCTTATGAACTATTTTACAAAAAATAAAGTATAATTTTTAAACATGTCCAACACATCGCACTTTTTCAGTAGTGAACGCGTTAAAAATATTATCGTAAATGTACTGCTTCAATTTTGATTTAAAAAGGCCAAATGAGTCGCACTCTTTTATATCATTAAGTAATTTGTTGTATATTTGTGCTCCCTCAAACATTATGTTCCTTTTACCGTGGCTAATTCTTGGTGTCGGCAAACAAATCTTATTTGTGTTTCTTAAATGATGTTTGTAAGTACTTTTTGTGAAAGATATTTCGGAGTGAATCTTGTATGTTAAAATTTTTCGTATTAGAATGCAATTTCTTTATAGATATCCCTTGGAAGAGTAGCAAAGCCCTATGTGTCCTACATACCAGCTACGTGCGTAGTATGGGCCACGTACGTGCTAGTACGTACTATGTACGTAATCCTGATAAAACTTTTTTTAAATCCAGTAGGTAAACTAGAAGATCGCCAGCTGAGCGACCTCAACGGAAATTGTAATGGCGGTCATTAATCAGCTGGTGATCCTCACGGTACTGTGTTCTAATTTGTACCCCAGGTAGGAAAGATACGAACTATCAGCCGGAGAGGCCACCTGTGTCTCGGTTAAAAAGAGCAAGGACGGCTATGCCATCTCCAGGTGGTAGTGGACGGCGTTAAGATTTGAATGAAGTCCCCTGATATTACAAAAATTCACAAAAAGCGTGGCAGCGGTTGCCTTTGATTTATTGCTCCGCTTGTATCGAGCAGGTTTCGTCTTGAGTGGAAAAAGAGTACGCGAGGCAGCCTGAGCACCCACGCTCAGAAAAAGTAGGGTACCTTGGGCGTGGATGTTTAGCGAGGGATTCTCCAGGGATGCTGGTACCCTCCTGGGGTAGTCTTCTATTTAATTCCGCTACCATGTCGATGAGGGGGAGGGGACTTGGGCCTTCAGCCACCTGCACTCACCAGGTGAAATGCAGAAGTAAACTTCTACTGCACGCTGGTATTCTGTGAAGTCGTGGTTCCAGCCAGCCCATCCGTGCGACAGCAAAGGCTGCCGCGTGGCTCTAGCACTGTTAAAATAATATATTTATATTTCTTCTGTTCTGTACTGTTCTGTATATTTCTTTGTTTAAAATGTATCAAACAAATAGATCTTTCAGGAAGAAGGATTACTTCTCATAGTCTCCTCTTACAATACCCACGGGACGACATGGAGTGACGGACTGTTTTACGCCGAAAAATATAACATTAAGTTAAACAAATAAAACCTTGGATAACAAATCATCTATCAATCGTCAACACAAACAACGATTCGAATTAAAAACAAAATTCGAAAGCAAGCCTTTCTGCAGAAAATTGGAGATTTAAATGATTCAAACGAAATTGACTGAATTTAAAAAAAATATTGACTGTGAGTCAAGTGTACTGAAATCAATACTGAATGGAATGGTAGCGGCTTGCTTGTTGCCAATTAGCGGCAGAGAGCCTTTTCTATTTTAGTAACAAAAAAAAAAAACATCGTTCACTTGCTCTAACCTTTTTTCTATTTTAAGCCAATTTCGGACTTTATTCATTTATTAAATAATTTCAAAAAATAATAGAATGCAGTACCTACACAATACAGTGTAATTTTTTATTTCAGGCATGAAGGAAATTAACGTAAACAACTAGATAATATCCTCCAGACCTAATTTCGTTCACGGCGGCCAGTCTTAACAGAAAATAGCCATCTGCGGGATCTAAATACATTTAATCCTATATATTTTGTAAAATATTTAAAATATAAATAGGTAGTTATTCAATTAAGTATCTACTTATTTATATTTGATTAACATTATATTAAAAAAGAAATTCCGAAGAAACTGTCCAGGGCAGTACTAAATATTTTTTCTAAATGTCATATGTAGACTGCACTAAAAGTATCGGGAATGGAATATTTCCACTGTTCCTGTCATATTAAAATCTTTTTAATTGAAAAGTCCTTGGTTTTAAAAATCGAATACCATTTATTTATTTAAAAAAAAGATCCTCTGTCTTATCACAAGATTTTGTCGAACCTGTTTAGTCGTTGAGAAAATGGAATTGATTCGAGAAAATTCAAGAGCGACGATTTATTATGACTTTCGAAGTGGTTTAACACAAAAACAGTGTGTTGACCGAATGATTTCTGCATTTGGTGATGAAGCCCCATCCAAAACCACAATTTATCGCTGATTTGCTGAATTTCAACGTGGACGTGTCAAGCTCAGTGATGATCCCCGTCAAGATCGTCCAAAAACTGGAGTCACCCAAGAAAACGTTGATGCTGTGCGTAAGCTGATTGAGGAAGATCGACATGTGACATACCGAAATTCAGGCCACTTTAGACATTGGCATGAGTCAAATACAAATAATCTTGCATGAACAATTGGGTGTAAAAAAGTTGTTTTCCCGATGGATACCGCATTCGCTCTGTGAAGAGCAAAAAGCGGCTCGCGTTACTTGGTGCATCAGAACTCTCGAAAGATTCCTCGCAGGATCCTCAAATGCTGTATACAACATCGTATCAGGTGACGAATCCTGGATATATGCGTACGAACCCGAAACAAAAAGCCAGTCACGAGTTTGGGTGTTCGAAAATGAGTTAAAGCCACCAAAAATTGTTCGTTCACGGAGTGTTGCAAAAAAAAATGGTAGCCACGTTTGTCTCCAAAACCGGCCATGTTACGACTATTCCTCTTGAGGGACAAAGAACGGTTAATGCAGAATGGTATGCTAGCATTTGTTTGCCACAGGTCGTTTCTGAACTCCGTAAAGAGAACTGCAACCGCCGCATCGTCCTCCATCACGACAATGCGAGTTCTCACACCGCACACAGAACAAAAGAGTTTTTAGAGCAAGAAAACATAGAATTATTAGACCATCTGCCGTACAGCCCCGACCTAAGCCCTAATGATTTCTATACTTTCCCTAAAATAAAGAATAAATTGCGTGGACAGAGATTTTCATTACCTGAAGAAGTTGTGGACGCGGCCATTTTGCAGACCCCAACTTCCGAATGGAATAGTTGCTCAATGATTGGTTCCATCGCATGGAAAAATGTGTCAAATTTCGCGGAGAATATTTCGAAAAGCAATAAATACATTTTTAAATAGTAATGTTGTGTCACTTCCTTGATTCCCGAAATTTTCACGTAGCTTAAAAATACGACTTTCCGATCTGATTCTTGAGGAAAATTATTTAACTTCATTCGGTGGACTTACATATCAGTGATTATTGGGATTTTGTACATTTTGAATTAAAATCCATAAGAAGGCATGAAGGTGCAGCTTCTTCACATGAACATCTTATATGAATATTTTGAAATTATTTTAGAATATCATGTTAATAATTTAGTTAATTTTTGATGGTATCCAATTTCCTGCACTCAACTATTTTATTTTTTATCTTTTACCGCATTATTAACAATCATTTTTCGAATGTCCTTGTAACTGCGTATGATAAGAGTAGAGAACTGGAGACCATTTTACTGGAAACGGAGTATACCATATTAGTCCTTAGGGGTGATAACGCACCTGAATTTTGATTTTTAACTGATTATAGATATGGATTTTTTTTATATAGGATAGGGTGACAAACTAGCACACAGTCCACCAGTCCAGTAGTAAGTGGTTGTTATGACTCATAGACATCTACATTTATTCTCAATAAAGAATCAAAATGCAGATGCGTCTTCACCCGTGAGGACTGAGATGGAATGCCTATTTTCCAGTAAAATTGGTCTCCGGTTCTCTACACTCACCATATGAAACACAGCAGTCAAGCAGCCATTTTACACTAGTATTCTGTGAGAGCGTGGTCCTTCCCCGGTCGAGCCGACCCATTCGTGCTACAACTATATACTACTAATATAGCTGCAGCATGGCTCTACAACGTTGAAATATGAACTACATAATCTACTTACTATCAGGTGTGTTTGTTTGTTATCCTTATTTTATAATAAATGGTAACATCGTTTGCACGCTCAAACCACCTATCACCCTAAACGTCTACACGTACAAAAATAATGATAGTGCGGAAGTGTGTGCTCGAACACAGGTGCACTCTTTATTACCTTCCTCTCATAGTCCAACATGACCGGAGTTGACTTGAAACTTGCACTCGTGGCAAGGACCCATGACAATACAATTTAATAACTTTATCCTAGTATCCATGATTACCAGGATAAAATAAAGTAATTATAAGGATCATCACAGCTCTTTATCAACACGTGTTGTAGCCATTCAGCGAGGAAACGCAGCCAGCGTTCTTGGCACGATAACGCGGGGAGTATGTATATATATAGTATGATAATTAAATTATTAGTTTAATTTTTTTTTAATTTAAGTTTTTAATATTGTTTATAATAAAATATTGTATATTATGTTATGTAAATAAATGTATATTTTTAATTGACACATTATTTCATTAACATGTTTCGTAACATGATTATTATTATTGCAGTTATCATCTTGCAGTCACGAAAGGAATTTCATTACGTAGTTAATTTTCCACGGAAATCAAAGCCTGTTTGTGGTGGAATTTGCATTTCAAACGCGCTTGACGCATATGTGCATTGCCGGCAGTAAACATTAGCGCTTTGTGAGGCCACTTGTGTCCAATGCGAATGTGCTGAAATTTGGTTTTTGCCTATTTAGAAACTAGCAAACATAGCACATAATTGAAGAGCAGTTCGATCATTAGTGGACTTTTACATCCATCCACCCATTACAGCCTATAAAAGTCCACTTTTGAACAAAAGCCTTCTCCATAGATTGCCTCAAAGAGAGATTTTCATATAAGATTCGTTGGTTATCTAAGACTGACCTATATGCAGGTTGAACACTTATTATTCACGTATTCACCAAAATAATAGAATTTTTAACACATTTCACAACAAAAATACGATAAACCGCTATATATAATGAACTAACTAAGTAATTTACTGCTAGCGAATGCAGATAAAAGCCAAAAATGACTTTAGTATTCATTTCTATTCATTGGGAAAACTTCTATAGTATATGTCACATATTTTTAGTGCAAACTTAGATAAAAACGCACATATTTTCCATATAATATATGAGGCACATATAATATATACATATATATTTTCATTAACAATATATTATAATAATAATAAATGACATTAAAAATTACAGTTACGTACAGAGGGTAGCTATTAATGTTAAAAAACAAAAAAGTCATAAGAAAAAGGTGGACTGTCAGACTGTGGGCTCGTTTGTGGGTGACATATAATATAATAGATAATCTAAAAATATAACGTGGTAGAGCCATGCTGCAGCTTTATTTCTGGTATAGTTGTAACACGAATGGGTCGGCTCGACCGGGGAAGGACCACGCTCTCACAGAATACCAGCGTAAAATAGCAGCTTAATTCTGCTGTATTTCGTATGGTGAGTGTAGAGAACCGGAGACCCTTTTTACTGGAAACGAGACATTCCATCTTAGTCCTCAAGGGTGAAAACGCATCTGCATTTTGATTCATAATCGAGGATAAATGTATATGTCTATGGGCCACAGCAACCACTTACCATCAGGTGGACTGTGTACTCGTTTGTCATCCTCATACTATAAAAAATATATACTCGGCAAATGTTTCATACTTAAATTCACTTGCGGTGAAGTAGAGACTTTGATGCATTGTAATTTAGTTAAAAGCTTTTTTTAATTAATAATTTAAAGAAATGTAATGTTCTAATTGAATTTATTTTATATGTTCTTGTTTTTTTTTTTATTTTGCTACAAAATTAAAAGCCAACTTCAAAGAACTACAAATTAAAATAGTTACCACTGCGCTACCAAGGCCGTGGTCGTTTTCCAATAGAGCTGACCCATTAGTGCCGTATCAATAATTTTATTCACTCATTAATTACAGCCTATCAAAGTCCACTACAGTATCTTAGATTGCCTCGTCACATTCATCAGTATGATGGGTTTCAGATTCCCGTCCGATAAAAAACTGAAGTAACTATTGAACTAACAGTACTGCTGAAGATAAGTGTCCCTTACAGTGGACCTTTGCAACCAACTTAATCATTTCATTGTCCCGTGACTCATATATGAAAATTTCGATTGTTTAACTATTATATCTTTTTCGCGGACAGGGAAGTTGTTAATGTTTTAAAAACCTTTACCTTTAGTCGATCGCGTCTGTCATTACAACCTCGAAGAATTTCCTTCCTCTTTCTCCTAACGTCTTGCATTTTAGTTTTTTCTTTTATATCAAGCCAATAAAAACTTTTTTTCTTATAATATATATCTTCCAATATGAATGGCAATAAATCAGTCAATAAAATATCGCTCTTACTGCGAATTTAATGAAGCACACGGAACTGAAAGTCTAAACTGTTTTTTTACAGCTGACGTTTGATTTTCTATTAAAGTAAAATGTGAACTATTAAAATATTAAACAAAATCGCATATACTCTTCTGTCTTTGTATTCGCTTAAAGAGGTATGATAGATTTTCATAGATTTTGATACGGTTTTCACAATTATCTAAAGAATTAAAACAACTTGTAACAAGATTTATCTTTAATTACAATTGTTTTTAATATTTCTCTTTCTAATAAAACGGTTCGTAACGATAAAGACGTTTCTTGGTCAAAAGGAATCGTGCATTAGCAAAATTATTATAAAGTGAAAATTTAATGCCATAAAATTCATAAAATTTGTTGTTTAGTGTATGTGTCATTCGCGTAAATATAAAACATTATTGTTATAATTGTAGAAAAAATAGCATTTAATCGTAGCAAACTGTAACATTTTTGAAATAGTTTCAGAATGCTCGCGTTTCATATTTTTCGTAAACTGCTGAATGCACTAGCAACATACAACAATTGCAAACAACAATGGCGCCGAATGTAAAATGCAACTGAGAGTATTTCAATGAAATTTTATTGCTTTTTTTCTTTATTCGTCGTTTCATATCTTTATTTTATAGTACTATGCCTTTTAGTCAAATTTTGGAAATACACGTAAATCAGGGTTCTATATGTATGTAACATGATTATTAGTTTAGACATAATTCGTAGAGCCATGCTGTATATTATTGTTATGTAAAACACAAATTATTGAAATATAAATACCCTGACACACGTGTGCGTACAGTTCTCCCATGTTGCTGTCGAGCACTAGTTGTAGCGTGATTTTAAAGATAGCAGTAACACAATACCGACATTCCTCTTAAATATAGTACCAAGAAAATTTTGCAGTAAACACAATACTGTCATCTCTTTTAAACATATTAGAATTCAAGCGTGCGGGATTACCTGACGTTCGTGTTCTCTCACTTTCCCCAATATACCTCCTTAAGAATTTAAAACACGTTTTAAAATAAATGCAATATAATCTTTTAAATCTTTGTTTCATTCAATACACATAGTTGATAAAAAAAAAACACTATTATAGATAAGGCTAGATCAGGAGCCAAGCGCTCACCGTAAATTTCACAGTACTCGAGCAACCACGATTCGATTTCCGCCGACTACAATGAAATTGCAATTTTAACTGCTAATTTACTACGGGCCCGGCGGTGAAGTAAAAGTTCGTGTGGAACCTGAGTATCTGAGAAATTTAAATAAAAAAAGTAACACTAACCCTTGTAAAGTCCATCAACCCACATTGGGACAGCAAATCCATGGTAACAATTTCACATTAACAGCGTCTTTGTGTTGTAGCAGTAAGCGCGGTTTTAGCCGACTTTAAAAAAATGTTCAGAGAAAAAATATTTCGAGAACATGTGAAGTCCACCAACTCCATATCCATCTCGGAAATGAATCGCCCAACAGTAAGACGTATAAATACTGTAAATTTTTTATCAACCTAAAGAAACAGATAATTTTTTTAGGTTTTTGAGCTGCAGCTGTATTATATCTGTAGTACGAATAGGTCGGCTCAACCGGGGTAGAACCACACTCTCACAGAATACCAGCGTAAAATAGCTTAATAATGTTGTGTTTCATTTGGTGATTGTAGTGAACCGGGCACCCCATTTACTGATAAACTTAAAATTTTGCTGCCTGCTATTAAAAGGGTCAGATCTAATCAGTTTTCTGCTAGCGCTCTCAAAGAATGCAGGGGCAAAAAGCAAAAATTTAGTCTACAGTTTCAGGTATTGGATACTAAAATTCTCAGTGTTGCCCGTTAATTGGCAATCAAACTGGTCGCCGTAACTTTAGCGTAACGACATCGCTAGGGAAATTTTTAGCATAAATATTTATACAATCCCTCACCGCGCTTATTGTTTTTATTTATTGGCGAATTATATAACTCACTGCCTTTTATCGAACTAAGGACTTTTTTGTATACCATCAAGACATGAATAACAAACTTTAAAATTTTTGTGTCTGCCTGTCTGTTTATTTTTCCGTGATGACCTATGGAATTGATGAATCGATTGTATTGAAACTCTACGAACAGGTAGAGACTATGTTTTATCTGAAGAAAATCTTGAAGAATTAAAAAAAATCTTTAATTGTCTAAAATTTAAATAACATCACATTAACACCTACACAAATAAATTAAGTCGTTAACATCCAAAGGACAACTGAAACAAAATAACCTGGTTCTAAAAGCTGAATAATCCCGCGGGATACATTTAACGTTAACCCTCCAATTTAGTTTCTATGTCCGCCTTGTAGTAATATGTAAATACAAGTGTATATGTATGATAACATTACACCCTATACACATGGGTTACGGCTACCGAATAAGTTTTATTAAGTTTTCATTTTGTTGTATTAGATTTAGGTTTCACTGTTCTGAAATCTCCAAATACTTTAATTTTCATCTTAAGGCGTATTGAAAAGTATCATATTAAATTTAAAATAATTATATTTTAATTCGAAATAATTGCTGCAATGACTCAAAAAAAAACTGCTGTTGATATCTATCTTGCTCTCTCGCTTTTAACTATGGTAAAATCTCCCCTATGAGGCAATCTATGGGGGAATCCTATGTGCAGCAGCGGACTTTTATAGACTGTAATGGATGAATTAAACTAGTTGCCTGCAACATATTATGCATAAGTAGGTGATAAACATCCAAATATCTTTCACATACACACTGTTAGTATGAACAATATACTAATATAATATAATGAATGTCTTGTTGGTCTAGCAGTTGTAAACGCAACTGCTGATCATGAGGTCCCGCGTTTGAAACCCGGGTCGGGCCAAAATATATCAGTTATCGAGTTTTTCCGTCAAGACAATCTCAGTAGCTTACCGAGTGAGGTTGTTAGCGGTGAATCACTCCCGTGATTCGGAAAGCACGTAAAGCCGATGGTTGTGCGCCTGATCTCTCTCCGGTCGTGTCGGTTTATCGTCCCATCGGACTATGACTATGAGAGAATAGAGAATGCACTTGCATAATCATACAATCTGGCACTAAAATCCTCTACTGCGCAGATAGTCTGCGTTGAGACTGGCCGCCGAGGCCCAAACACGGTCTGGAGCACGTTATTGTTATCAACCCGTGGGTGTCGTGAGAGGCGGCGGAGGAAAATTTATACACCAAATAAAGCGTGGCTACTGTGAAAAATATCCCCCATGTGAGGCAATCCATTGGGGAGGCCTACATTCGGCATTGAACTTTTGTTATGCTGTAACGGTAAGGACAACACACGTGGTGGTTTTTACAAATGTTAAGCCGTTGCGTAAATTTATAATTCAAAAATTGAGTTCTGATCACTGTGGACAGTTAGTTTCGTTACCTATGTTCACAATAAGTAAGTAGATGAGAAAATTGTGTTTATTCCAGTAAATGCACGTCGCTTGGAGAAGTTTAGAAGTAACATAGTGAAGAAACTTCCATCACTTTCATACCAAAATAATCCAAATTTTTTGTATGGAACATTGTTTAAGTTTATTTGCAATGAATTTGATAATAGTTTTAAGTGTGTTAACTCTATCTCCTCACTTTTAGATCTGTATACGGATGATCATCAGCTCTATGTGCAGTCAGACTTAAATAACCTTAACTATGTAGTACATAAACTAAATAATAACCTGGAAGCCATAAGAGAATGGTCGTGTAAATATGGCGTTTTAGTTAATCCATTAATCCAGCCAAATGCAAAGTTATAATTTTCGGAAGTTCACAATTATTGGCTAAGATTGATTATGGAAATCTCTCTCCTATAATTTCTAATGGAACTCTGATTCCATATTGTGATTCGATAAAAAATATTGGCTTGTACATGGACAAAACTATGACCTGGAAATTGCAGATCTCTGAAGTAATTCGAAAGTTGTTTCCACCTTGCGTTCCCTTTATCGTCTTAAAAATTTCCTACCTTTCAAAACCAAGCTTACACTTGTTCATTCCCTCATTCTTCCTATTATAGATTATGCAGATGTATGTTACCCAGATTTGTCACAAAATCTTCTAAACAAGTTGGAGCGCCTTCTTAATAATTCCGTAAGGTTTATTTTCGGTTTATGACCACATATCTTCCTATCGTTCAAAGCTTAAACGGCTACCTATATGTCAAAGGCGATGCTGTAGAATATTACTTGTACTATATTCAATTTTAAACGATCCAAGGTCGCCTTCTTATCTTAAGGATAACTTTCATTTTCATAATTCGATTGACGGTCGAATACCACGACAAAGTCTGAGGATAAGGTTTCCACAGCATAGGGCTAATTTTTTCATGTCCTTATTTACGATACAAGCTATACATGTTTGGAACACCCTCCCTGATGATATTGAGAATGCTACAAATAGAAACTCATTTAAATGACTTCTACCACAACATTTTTTTTATAGGAGAGGGGGCAAACGAGCATGCGGCTCACTTGATGGTAAGTGACTACCGCCGCCCATGAAAAACCGCAACACCAGGGGAATTGCAGATGCGTTGCCGGCCTCTTAAAAAGGAGTAGGTTCTTTTCTTGAAGGTCCCTAAGTCGTATCGGTCCGGAAAAATCGCTGGTGGTAAACTATTCCACAAGGAAGTTGTGCGAGGCAGAAAACATCTTCTAAATCGCACAGTGGTGGACCGCCAATCATCCAGATGGTGTGGATGGTATCGGGAGTTCTGCCGCGATGTGCGTTCGTGAAATTTGGCGACTGGGATTAATCCGAAAAATTCCTCAGAGCACTCCCCATGGTAAATGCGAAAGAAAATGCAAAGAGATGCAACATCTCTTCGCAGTGCCAATGAGTCGAGCCGATCGGAAAGGACTCGGTTGTCGACGATTCGAGCCGCTCTGCGCTGGATGCGGTCAAGTGGAAGGAGCTGGCACGGGGAGCCCCAGCCCAGAGATGGGAACAGTATTCCATGTGAGGCCGAACCTGTGCCTTGTAAAGTTGCAGGCGTTGAGCTGGCATGAAATACTGTCCCGCTCTGCTGAGCACGCCAAGCTTTTTAGAGGCCAATTTGGCCTTCTCTTCCAAGTGACCACGAAGCTGCACGTCACTCGATATGTCGACGCCGAGGATTCCGATACTGGCTGAGGCAACAAGGGGAGTACCTTGAAACTGAGGAGATACGACAAAGGGGTTCTTTTTAGCGGTAAACGCGCAAACTTGTGTCTTCTGAGGATTAAACTGGACTAGATTTAGTTGCCCCCAATCCGAGACTTTATCCAGCAAAGACTCGACTTCAGACACAAGTTTGTTCCGGTACTCAGTGACGTTTTGCCGAGCAATATTGGCACGGCCGGTGTATAGAGCATCACCAGTGCTATCATCCGCATAGCAATGAATGCTACCGGCTTGCAACATATCATTGATATGCAGAAGAAACAGTGTTGGTGATAGCACGCAGCCTTGTGGAACACTAGCGTTAATAGGCTTGTAGTCGGAGCATGCACTGTCTACAACGACCTTGATGCTCCGATCTGCAAGAAAGCTGGTGATCCAATTGCATAATTTCTCGGGAAGCCCATAGGAAGGGAGCTTCGAAAGAAGCGCTTTGTGCCAAACCTGATCGAAGGCCTTCGCAATGTCCAAACTAACGGCCAATGCCTCCCCCTTGGACTCTACTGCCTCTGCCAATCTATGAGTTAAGTAGACCATAGACAGAAGATCACCAGCTGATCGACCCCGACGAAAACCGTACTGGCGTGGTCACTAATCAGCTGGTGATCCTCAAGGTACCGGATGAGCTGGAAGTTAATAATAGATTCCATTATTTTGGAGAACAAAGAGGCGCAAAACAAAAAAAAACAGCACAATTGGGGGGATTCCGTCAGGCCTACTCGACTTGTGGATGTCAAGGGAGAGGAGAGCTCTGCGAACAGAGCGCTGTGAGAACCGCACATCCGGCATGGAGCACTCACACCGCGGGATGGTCGGCGTTGTGTTCCCCCCGTTATCAACAATCGAGTTGGACGCAAAAAAGGAGCCTAAAAGGTCGGCTTTCTCTTTTGCGTCGTGGGCCAGTGAGTCGTCCTCCCTGTGCAGAGATGGTAATGATGGCTTACAGAAGTTCCCTTGGACAGCCTTGGCGAGAGACCAGAATGCACGGGTTCCCGAAGGTAGGCGAACTAGTATTCTCGCTATTATATATAGAACTAGTATTCGAATTGCGCTATCCACTTGAGCTTAGAATCAATTGAAATTCTGGGAAATACGGTCGAACTTTCGAAATCCAAATTACAATCTTGTAAATTAAGTACAGCGTCGAGAGGGTTTTGTAACTATTTAGAAACAATATATTTATAATATTTCGTTAGGCCGTCTCAGTGCGAAGTAGGTTCATTTTAATTTAAATAATAATGAGGTATCATCAGCAAAAAGATCATTTATGAGGATCAAGAAAAAAACATGCCCCGAGTATCGATCCTTGAGGAACACTTCATTCTATCTTACGTTGCGATGACACTACACCTTTAATTGTAACCTTTAGCTCTCGTTACTATACGACATTATATGACATTATTCCACAATTTGATCTTTTGTGGCAGAAAAAAGCCTTTCATCAAGAGTGTATGTACATTTTTAAATAACATAAATAGTACTTTCACCCTAGAATTTTTTTCTGTATCGTAGAAGCAGTTTACATACACAAATTTCACAAGGGCGAACATTAAAATCTTAAATAATTATTTGCAGGTCATAGAAAAACTGGTTTTGTTTGGATTTGAACCCGCGGCCCGCAGTACTGCAACTCGTTGCAAAGCCTCCGCACCACGGAGCATCATCATAATTATAAAAACTATTTGTAGAAGATGAAGATATCGCTAGAAATTAGGAATGAACTTCTGTAATGAGAGCTAATAATTTTCCGCTCACCAGATGTCGCTAGTTGATAGAGGTGAACTTATTAGTCACAAGCCAAAATCCAAATTTCTACCTTTTTCAAACTTTTTATAAAGTTATAGCATTATAGGAAAGCAGCTGGCTTTAAGTAACAAACTTTTTTTAGACTAACACCAGATGGTAACCTAATAGATAATGGTTAAAGTTTGTTTTACAGGATTTTAATGTACCTACGCAGTTCATACACGAAAACCGTTGTATCTATATCTATATATATATATAGATACAACGGTTATAATTAAAGTGTCTGTCTGTAATATCGGCCAACTTATATTAAGCTGAGGATGTTACTAGTATAAATATAAAAATAATAATTAACGTTTTTAAAAATTGTGTCCGTCCGCGTTAATTAATCTTCGGAATGGCTAAACCGATTGTAATGAAACATAACAAATAAGTAGGTAGTAATACCAGGAGTGACCTAGATTACATTTCATACGAAAAACTTTGTGGAAGAAATAAAAAAAATATATAAAATAAGAGGTATTTAACTTTCTTAAATCTTAATAACGCTAAAAGAATAGACCTTATCCACGCGAAGCCGCGGCGGAACGCTTGTTATTTAATAAAATCGTTATATAATATTTCATTTATGATAAGTCTTGATTATAAAACCTTTTAAAACAAATTCAGATAAAATGGAGTTACGACTTGATAAATCAAGTAAGAGGTCGATGGATGCAGGTGGCTCATGATCGTAAGTACTTTGTGGCAATGGTTTAGACGGGTTAGAATCCCGCACGGAACAAGTATTTGTTAGGCCTAAAATAATTGTTCCTGGTCTGGATGTTTGTCCTCGTGCGATTTTTTATTTTTATTTTTAAAAATATTAGTAATGTTATTAAACATTACTAATATTCCCTTTAACCACTTCTGCTAAGCTTAAAATGCTTGTGTTAGAAGTGGTTCACGACAGTAGTCGAATGGCGGATTCGAACCCACGACCTTTCGAGTTCGCGGTCCGCGTCCTGCCATTAGGCTACTGACGCTTGTTTGTAAAGTACCTGCACATAAAAAAAAATAAGAATTGTATAGGGGAGGCCAAAGTTTAGCAATGAACTTGTTGACAATAAATGAAGGATGTTAAAATTTTCTTAGCTTAGATCAGCGTAATATAAAAAAATGTTATGTATCTTACCTAATTTAAAAAGCA
This sequence comes from Parnassius mnemosyne, assembly GCA_963668995.1. NCBI lineage: Eukaryota > Metazoa > Arthropoda > Insecta > Lepidoptera > Papilionidae > Parnassius > Parnassius mnemosyne. The sequence continues at coordinate 57,523,774 of CAVLGL010000104.1, read as the reverse complement.
CCTCCCGCCCTTCCCCAATGAAGGAATTAGCGCCAGCCACCGCATAGGATGAGAATAAGGATCTGAGGATGCCTTGTTTAGGGGCGATACCCGTGTCGTATTATCGACAGTTTTGTGTCTCTCCTAGTGGTGAGATTAGTGGTGACGGGAATAGTGCACGCAATAGTGTGAGTGCGGGAGATACTCTTCAAACTAGGTAAGATACTCATTTTATTTCTCTACGTGGATTTTAGCTTATTAATTTCGTACATATTTAATATAATGGATTTCCGAAAAGTAACGCCTGATTCCATTAATAACGATAAATTAAATAATCAAGGAATAAAAAAAATACTAGCCAGTGATCATGTATCTTCTGAAAGACTAGACCGGTTAGGTGAATGAATACAATATTTTTGCTTCATCAAAATCATAGTTTGTTACTATGCTAGGATTCGATGTGTGGAGTGTAGTCAAGTTATTAACAAATTCTATACTTATAGACCAAAATGACTCATATTCTTGAATGATTAATTTTATGTTTAATAATTTATGTGACAGTAACAGAATGCTCGGATTCCCTAGGATTCAAAGACTTCCCATATTCGCCTCTTATGTTACACACGGCATATCAACAGAAAAGCTATAGTGGCATTTGTTAACTATATTTTACAACGTATATGAAACGATAGAAAACAGCTTTCAGTTTTTCGCCGCTTTCATTGGAGCCGTGGCAGAACGAGGAGCTTCCGTCATTTTGAACAGTGGTAGAGCCACGCGGCAGCTGTCACACGGATGGGCCAGCTCGAACCGGGATGGTACCACGATCTTACAGAATACCAGCGTGAAGTAGAAGTAGAGGTTTACCTCTGCGTTCCGCTTGGTGAGTGCAGATGGACGGTGGCCCAATTCCCCCCCCCCCATCAACATGGTAGTGGAATTGTACAGAAGACTACTCCAGGAGGGTACCAGCACCCTTGGAGAATCCCTTGCTGAGCATCCACGACCAAACTGTTCGCGACTGATACTGCTCGGGGCAAGCGGAGCAATATGACCAAGGCGACCACTTTCAAGCTATCCGTGAATTTTTGCAATATCAGGGAACTTCATTCCAACCTTAAAGCTGTCCATTACCATCTAGAGACGGCGAAGCCGGCCTTGCTCTTTTTAAACGAGACTCCTCTCCGGCTGATACTTCATATCTCTCCTACCCGGTTTACAAATTTGAACTCTCCTTTGTACCTCGGGCTGGAGTTTGCGTATACGTTAGAGAGGACATCTGTTCTCGACGCCTCGGCAGTCTTGAAGGTACGGACCTGTCCATCCTATGGCTGCGCGTAGACAGCGACGACCATCCCCGCGTCTACGGGTGCCTTTATAGGTCCCATAGCGGTAATGCCGACACAGATTGACTCATCGACCACGTCCAAATGGCTGCAGATTCCGTGCTACAACAGGTCCCATCCGCAGAGATCGTAATACTCGGTGATATTAACGCACACCACGCTGAATGGCTTGGTTCCCGTTTAACCGATCATGCGGGTAGATCTGTGTATGACTTTTCCTTGGCATATGGTCTAATACAATTGGTTACTTCGGCTACGCGGATCCCAGATGTGGAGGATCATGTAACTTCCCCGTTAGACCTTCTGCTGACCTCTCTTCCGGACGCATATTAGGTCTCCGTCAATGCCTCTCTGGGCTCTTCGGACTACTGTCTGATCCGAAGTACGGTACCACTCACGCTCCCATCGCAGTTGCAATCTGCAGCTTGCCGCCGTGTATGGCACTATAGGATGGCCATTCGGGACGGGATGCGGTCTCTTTTTGCATCCTACCCTTGGGGACGGGCTTACTTCTCGCTGGAAGATCCCAGCATTGTTGCCGATTCTGTTGCTGGTGTGGTATTTCAGAGTATGGAACTTTTTATTCCATCCTCTGTGGTGCCCATCGGAGGCAGATCCCAGCCATTGTTTGGTCGCTGCTGTAAAATAGCATCACGCTATAAGCAGGACTGCTACCTGGGCTGACGCATGTTTGAGAAATATTTCACTGATGTTCCTATCTTGACAACAGAGTCATTGAATACTTCTCCAACTGTCGCTGAGTAATTACTTAAACAGAATGTTAATACCTGTTTAAAAGAATTTAGATTTGAAAAAGTATTACCGCATTATATTGTAAAATATTTCAAAACCATTTATTGAAGAAAACCGCAGATTTGTGGAGGATTTCCGTTACAGTGATTGCGTCTATAATAGATTTAATTGCACCTCATCTTGCTATTATTTTTAATACTTGTATCGATTCTGGCGTGTTTCCTGATTTAATGAAGTATAGTAAAGTAATACCTTTATTTAAATCTGGTAGTACATTGGACCCCGCTAATTATAGACCTATTTCTGTACTACCAACTCTCAGTAAAATTTTTGAAAAAATAATTTTGGATCAAATGTTAATTTTTTTAATAGAAATAAATTACTTCATAAAACTCAATTTGGTTGTACAAGGGGTCGCTCGACGTCTGATGCCGGTGTTGAGCTTATGAAATATATTTTTAATGCCTGGGAGAATTCACAAGATGCCTTAGGTATTTTCTGTGACCTTTCCAAGGCTTTTGATTGCGTTCATCATGATACATTAATCAGGAAACTACAACATTACGGTGTAAAAAATTTGGCGCTTACATTTATTACTTCATATTTAAGTAACAGAACTCAAAAAGTCGTCATCAATGGTAAATGTTTCTCTGGATCGGTAGTATCAATGGGCGTTCCTCAGGGCTCGATTCTTGGCCCATTCCTGTTCTTAATCTATATTAATGACTTACCTTATCTTGTAGGGGACAATCACGATATAGTATTATTTGCTGACGATACCTCTTTAATTTTCAAACTGAAACGGCAGTCAATTAAATATGACGATGTAAATAATGCTCTATCGAAACTACTACATTGGTTTAACGCCAACAATTTGCTCTTAAACGGCAATAAGACAAAATGTATTAAATTTACAATACCTAATGTAAAACATTCGAAAACCAATGTGCTTTTAAATGGGGAGGAGCTGAGTCTTGTGGATACCACTGTTTTTCTCGGTATTACTATTGACGCGAAACTTCAATGGGGCCCCCATATATCTAAATTAGCAAGCAGACTTAGTTCTGCAGCATATGCTGTAAGAAAGATTAGAAGTCTCACAGATGTTGAGACAGCTAGGTTAGTGTATTTTAGTTACTTTCATAGCGTAATGTCTTATGGAATTTTGCTATGGGGTAATGCGACTGATATTGAAGCTATATATGATAATAACCCCTGGGAATAAGGTGATCGCCACCATGCTGGTTCTATGAAAATTCATTTAAAATTGTATAAACAAAATTATTGTTAAGTGAAATTATGTTTAAAAAAAAAGTCCCGCTGGGTTTCTTGCTGGTTCTTCCCAGGACAGAGGTATTTTCCGAACCAGTGGTAAATAAAATAATGACTTTCAATAAGTATTATGTAATAATCCATATTGAATAAAAATCATTATATTCTATTCTATTCATCAACGTCCCGGTATGTAAACACCAGCGCTCTTAAAAAGTAATATAATTCCGCCTCCAGGTCCTTCAAAAGTGTCATTGCCAAGACAAAGTCAGAGAACATCGGCAGAATTGGCTAGAAACTAGTTCGCCTCCATTCGGGAACACGTGCATTCTGGTCTCTCGCCAAGGCTATCCAAGGGAACTTCTGTCAGCCATCTCTGCACAGGGTGGACTACTCACTGGCCCATGACGCAAATGAGAAAGCCGATCTGCTAGGCTCTCTTTTTGCTTCCAACTTGACTCTAGTTGACGAGGGGAACACAACTCCGACCATCCCGCGGTGGGAGTGCTCCATGCGGGAAGTGCTGTTTACACAGCGCTCGGTGCGTAAAGCACTCCTCTCCCTGAACGTCAACAAGTGGAGTGGGCCTGATGGAGTCCCGCCTATTGTGCTGAAGACGTGTGCTCCGGAGTTGGCAGCGGTTTTAAGGCGCCTTTTTCGGTGCTCCTACTCCCTAGGCATAGTCTCGAACTCATGAAAGACAGCTTTGGTGCACCCGCTCCCTAAAAAAGGCGACCGCTCAGATCCGTCCAACTACAGGCCTATCGCTATCACCTCCTTGTTCTCCAAAGTAATGGAAACAATTATTAACAGCCAGCTCTTGCGGTACCTTGAGGATCACTAGCTGATTAGTGACCGCCAGCACGGTTTCCGTCGAGGTCGCTCAGCTGGTGATCTTCTGGTCTACCTGACTCATAGATGAGCGGAGGCAGTGGAGTCCAAGGGGGAGGCGTTGTTTGGACATAGCGGTGGCTTTCGATCGGGATTGGCACAAAGCGCCTCTTTTGAAGCTGCCTTCCTATGGGCTTCCCGAGAAATTGTGCAATTGGATCACCAGTTTTCTTGCAGATCGGAGCATCAAGCTCGTAGTAGACGGTGTATTCTCCGATTACAAGCCCATTAACGCTGGTGTTCCACAAGGCTGCGTGCTATCACTAACGCTGTTTCTTCTGCATATAAATGATATGTTGCAAACCAGTAACATTCACTGCTATGCAGACGACAGCACTGGTGATGCTTTATACACCGGCTGTGCCAATATTACTCGGGAAAACGTCGCCGATAACCGGGAAAAACTTGTGTCTTAAGTCGAGACTTTTTTGAACAAAGTATCAGACTGGGGGCGACTAAATCTAGTCCAGTTCAATCCCCAGAATACACAAGTTTGCGCGTTTACCGCTAAAAAGAATCGCATTGTCGTATCTCCTCAGTTTCAAGGCACTCCCTTTGTAGCCTCAGCCAGTATCGGTATCCTCGGTGTCGACATATCGAGTGATATACAGTTTCGTGGTTACTTGGAAGAGAAGGCCAAATTGGCCTCTAAAAAGCTTGGCGTGCTCAGCAGAGCGGGAGAGTATTTCACACGGGCACACCGCTTGCAACTTTACAAGGCGCAGGTCCCGCCTCACATACATGACCTTTACCATCTCTGGGCAGGGGCTCCCTAGTGCCAGCTCCTTCAACTTGACCGCATCCAACGCAGACCGGTTCGAATCGTCGACGACTGAGTTCTTTCTGATCGGCTTGACTCACTGGCACTGCGTAGAGATGTTGCATCTCTTTGCGTATTTAATCGCATCTACCACGGGGAGTGCTCTGAGGAATTGTTTGGACTAATTCCAGCTGCTCAGTTTCACCATCGCACATCGCGACAAAACTCGCGATACCATCCATATCATCTGGATGATTGGCGGTTCACCACTGTGCGATTCAGAAGAAGTTTTCTCCCTCGCACAACTTCCTTGTGGAATCGATTACCACCAGCGATTTTTCCGGACCGATACGACTTAGGGACCCTCAAGAAAAGAGCCTACTTCTTTTTAAAAGGCCGGCAACTCATCTGCGATTGCCCTGGTGTTGTAGTTGTTCATGGGCGGCGGTAGTCACTTACCATCAGGTGAGCCGCATGCTCGTTAGCCATTACCGTTTACCACACACAAACATCATTACCGTTTCCTCAGATTAGGGATCTTAATTTGAATCTGAATTAACAAATTGATGTTAAAAGTTATTGCCTTCCGTATTTAGACTGTGTTATGGACGCTCCGGAAGGTGTCTCTTGTTCCCTTTGTGACATCGGATATTTAATGTTATTTTCCTTATAGTACAAATTATATAATTCGGAACTAATTAAGAAAGAAAATGAGTTACGTAAACATTCTAAAATTTAGAATGTTAATATGTTATAATGTTAATATAAACATTTCTCGTAGAATCGTTAGATTTCAGACTGATATAAATGAGAAATATTTATATTTATATAACACGTTTGTTTTTTCCATGTTTTTACATTGGCATACGATTCTGAGCTATGTTCAAAAATTCATGTATTTATGGTGAGCTTCAAATTAATTACTCAATTCGATCCAAACAAATAAACAAAGGTACATACAGGAAGGCAGTTTTATAAACGTGGAAAAAGGCACCATTTTTGACTAATCTTTTTATTGTACTCCTCGACCGTGAAGCGGAGTTTGGATTTTTTTATAGGCTTTACTGTCGATTAGTCAATTTTACGCTACTCGTTCCAGTTACAGCCTAACAAAAGTCAACTGCTGAACTTAGACCTCCACCGTAGATTGCCTCAAAGGGGTCCCCTTTTTGAGGCAAGAAAATATGACATAGTAGCCGCATAAGCAGGCGGGTTGGCAACCGCAGTTTTCTTTTAACATAACCAACAAGACAAGCAATAAACCTCATGAAAATAACCAAACTGTGCGGAATTTCGAGATATTATTTGCTTAACAAGCCCAAATGATGCCGCCGCGTCGACAACCTTCGTTCCCTTATTGCGATAAAACTCCGGTAAATATTTTTCCAATATTTTCAATGACGGAAGCTTCTCGTTCTGCCACGGCTCCGATAAAAGGCGACAAACTGAATGCCGTTTCTGTCGGTTTATAAACCTTGTTATAGGCATTTGTTAACTATATTTTGTCTGCTGATATGCTGTGTGTAAGTGCTGAATATGGAAAGTCCCAGATATATCTTATAGCTCGATAACTGACAATCTGGTACATAAAAGTTTAGCAGTGAAGTTACACGGATGGATTAGTAAGTTGGAATGGGTAGGCTGTATAGCCCGAATAACCGACAACCACTGGGGAAGAAAGGTTCTCGAGTGGCAGCCTCGTATCGGAAGGCGAAGTGTAGGGCGGACATCCCCTAGATGGAGTGACGTCCTGGTAAGACATGCAGGAAGTGGATAGATGCATGAGGCTCAGGACCGTGTTTGTGGCATAGCTTGGGGGAGGACTTATTTCAGCAGTGGACTTGTAAAGGGCTATAATGATATGAAAGTTACAGTCTTTAACCGTTGTAAAATATAGTTAACAAATGTCACTATATTTTGTCTGCTGATATGCCCTTTGTAACATAAGAGGCGACTATGGAAGGTCCCAAAAATATCTCATAGCTTGATAGATGGTTCTGTATCTCTTCTCAAACCTTCTTTTTAGAACGTTCTACTCCGGTTGATTCTACAAATAAAGGGAGACTTGAACTTTCACTGTACGTAAAATATATAAAGTTAGATTTATTATTAAATTAGCTGTTCCTCGCGACTTCGTCCGCGTGGAATTTACTACGATTTTTTGTGTTTTTTAATTTTTTGCGTGGAACCTTAATTCTTTCTCTAAAATAAAAGTATCCTAAGTTACTCCTTATAACATCTGCTGTCTGCCAGTGAAAGTCCCGTTAAAATCGGCCCAGCCGTTTTGGAGATTAGTTGGAACAAACAGACAGACAGACAGACAGACAAACATTTTAAAAATAGTTTTTTGTTATGAGTACCGTATTAACTTTCATATGAATTTAGTAAAAAGCTGTTATTTTAACATTACAAACAGATACTTTAATTTTATTTATTTGTATAGATGTATCTCTGCTGCCAAACAGCAGTGCTTGCATTGCTGTGTGTGTGTGTAATTACTAATTGTGAACATAAAATATCTAGAGTTAGATTTATTATTTAATGTATCACTGTCACCAAATAGCAGTGCTTGCATTGCTGTGTTCAGGTCTCAAGGCTATATAGAGACAGTATAATTACTAACTGTGAAGCCTTCCATCTTAGACCTCAGGCGTAGTACTACTATTTATTCTGTGTCTCAGGTGTGACAATGCATCAGTAGCCTTCTTCGTATCAAGTTGGCTGCAGAAATGTTAACCTATATAACGTCAGCATAAAATAAAAATGACGACATGAACTATTTCAAGTAGTGTTTTGTACGTAAGCAAACGTATCGTGAGCTTCAAATGAATATTGTAATGAGTACATTCGAATATTGTACCTGTACACGCCCCTAGCTGTCCCGACAAAGGTCGATCACCCAGTGGCCCATAGCTGTAGACTCGACGAACAACTAAGGACGGGGCCGAATGGCCTGGTGGAAATGTTCTACCCTACTACACTTTAAGGGGAAGGCTAGTCGAATAGAGAGTACTTACCTGTATCTGAGGCGACGACTGTCTCAGGGCTCGGTCAGGCCGGAGGTGTGTATGTGTTGCGTGTAGTGGTATTTTTGTGGTGTGGGTTGTGATAGACCTGACTGGACCGTTGAAGTCGGCAGCAGCCCGGACTTCGGCACCGCTCCAAATTGTGGTAATCACCAGCGGTGTCACCCACAGTCACTTTCTTTCTTCTTCACGATGTCAGTCTATTAACTTTATCGTACAATTAACTTCCAGACGCAACTAACTCCCATTTATTATAAAGCGTAACACACAACACGAATTCCGAATGTTCGGATCAAAGGTAACTTCCATTTCGCGTGACAATAAATCATGTGCAAGAATTGGCACATGATTTGTTCGATCCACCATTGTTTGATCTATCAACCGTCTCAAACACGGAGTTGTGTTTGCTTCGTGGTCTCAACACATATGCATACAGGGTTATTTTTCAAAGAGTAGTAGCCAAATTTTAAACTTAAGTTCAAATATATATTTTTTATAGGATCAGAGTGACAAGCGAGCATACAGTCCACCTGATGGTAAGTGGTTGCTGTGGCCAATAGACATCTACATCTATCCTCGTTTGAGAATCAAAATGCAGATGTGTTGTCAGCCGTGAGGACTGAGATGAAGAGGAATGCCTCTTTTCCAGTAAAAAGGCTCTCCGGTTCTCTACTCTGACGATACGAAACCAAGCAGCATTAAGTTGCTATTTTACAATGGTATTCTGTGAGAGCGTGGTTCTTCTTCGGTTGTGTCGATCCATTCGTCCTACTAACTAAACTATACAATTAATATAGCTGCAGCATGGCTACAATAATTGTATACTTCTTATTTATATGCATATTAGTGAGCGTGTTACTTGTTAATTTAGTGTGTTAATGTTGAATATATAATATTGTAAATGCGCTTATGAAATAAATAAATAAATAGGTATTTATTTATTTTTCTGTTATATCTATAACAGAAAAATATAAATATATCTTATTATATTTATTTAGACTGAGATCGTACACAGCGAACTAGTTAATGTTAGCGGTTTAAAATAACACAAAAATAACGCCTATGTCAAGGTTTGATAACCTTAGTTCAAAGAATTTTAGATTGATAGAGAAACTTTACTGTGTGACCCATTCTTGGTTATTTACGATAATTGCATTCATTTTACTTTTTGATTATTTCTTATATATTTACTTCTAAAGTAAAATGATTATTATAGAATCAATATTCAAATGCAGAGTTAATAAATTCTGGGTCTCCCCATATTCGTCTCTTATGTTACACACGGCATATCAGCAGACAAAATAAGTTAACAAAAATGCTACAACAAGGCTTATGAAACGACAGAAAACGGCATTCAGTTTGTCACCTTTCATCGGAGCGGTGGTGGAACGATGAGCTTCCGTCATTGAAAATATTGGAAAATATTTATTGGAGTTTTATCGCATTAAGGGAACGAAGTTTGTCGAGGCGGGGACGTCATTTGCGTTTGTGAACCAAATAATATCTATAAATGCCGCGCAGTTTAGTTATTGTAATGAGATTTATCGCGTGCCTTGTTGGTTATATTACCTAGAAAACAAAATGTTTATATATTAATTTTGGTTTTTTTAATGGAGTAAGCGTAATAAACGAGAACACAGTTCACCTCATGGTAAGTGGATGCTGTGGTCCATAAACGTCTAGATCTATCCTCGATTAAGAATCAAAGTGCATATGCGTTGTCAACCCTCAGGACTAAGGTGGAAAGACTCGCTTCTAGTAATAAAGGGTCATCCATTAAAACCTTCAAGGAATTTAATAAGAACAAACAAGTCATCTTCTTCTTGCCCAATGTCATATATAATTTCTCCGTTTCCAGCCTCCAATCTCTCCAATAATTGTTTCCTCAGCAGATCATACTCGTCAGCTGTTGGACTCACTAGAATCATCTTGTCCCTTATGCTAGAGTAGTCAGTTTCACTTTCTACAAATCTCTCAGCCTCTGAGAGAGGACTTCCCTCAGTTGGCGAATCCATTATCTTATCCATGTTTCTATTATACTTTTAGAAGAAAACCTCATACCATTATGCCAACAAACACTCCTTTAGATACGATTACAGCTGCAGTTAGATTGATATCAATTAACAGTGCTTGTAAGTTATCAACAATTTAACAGTGGTAGAGCCACGCGGCAGCTTTTGCTGTCGCACGGATGGGCCGGCTCGTTCCGGGGTAGTACCACGACCTCACAGAATACCAGCGTGAAGTAGAGGTTTACCTCTGCGTTTCGCTTGGTGAGTGCAGGTGGCCGGAGGCCCTTTTTACTGGAAATGAGGCATTCTACCTTAGTCCTCATGGGTGATAACGCATCTGCATTTTGATTCGCAAACGAGGATAGATGTAGATGATATGGGCCGCAGCAACCACTTACCATCAGGTGGACTGTGTGCCCGTTTTTCATCCTTATCTTATAAAAAAAACATACAAGTACCACGAATTTCACACATAGTAGTTAAAATAATATACTAACAATTTCACACACACATAGATACACTATCACTCGGTGACAGCAATAACTCGGATACAGACTCGGATCAGTCGCTCGACTGATCCGAGTCTAACGCATATTAACTACCTTACCATCCATCTTGCCAAATGCCATCAAAAACATAACTTGTAAAAAAAAAACCAAGTCTCGCAACTCAGTTATTCTACCGTAAAAAGTTGTGAGGTCCATGTAATACCAAGTCGGTTAATTTATTCAGTCGCTACTTAAAGGTCATTCTGTCTCAAGTTATTACGTAATTAGCTAATCTAACAACATCTTATAGTGACCATATCAATATTAAAATCTTTTGTGTTTTAAATAAATAGATTAACTTGGCATAACATGAAAACAAAATATATGTATCTCACAAGTAATACATATTATATTAAATTAAATTGTTTAGTGCGATTGCCAAGTCAATCTATGTATTTAAAACATAAAAGATTATTAATTTTAATATGGTCACTTACTTTGATGTTGTTAGGTTAGCTAATTACATAATAACTTGAGACAGAAGGACCCTTAAGTAGCGACTGAATAAATTAACCGACTTGGTATTGGATTACATGGATCTCACAACTTTTTACGGTAGAGGAACTGAGTTGAGAGACTTGATTTTTTTTACTAGTTATGTTTTTGATGGCATCTCATGTCTTTTTGTAGATAGTCCTACGTTTTTCCTATCCGGCACCATCTACTTCTTGAATACCAACGACGGGTTTTCGGACAAATTAATCTACTTAATACTTTGCGCGATTTTGGTACAACTTCATAAGTCATGTCCCATTCTTGCTTTTGCATTCCATTGACCATTTTACAAGTTACCTTTGAACATAATTATATATAAATACCTATCTACATCTATTATTCCATTACGAGTATATTATGCATATACAGGTACACTGATTCATTAACTGCTAATGTAACTTTGTAATCTCATATATTTATATAGGATTACAAATTTATTTATGCAGTTGGTGTATCTAGAAAACTAGACCGAAGTTACAAAATATTATAATTTTTCCTTAATTTATACACTAAACACTAATTGTATTCTAAATTTGAAGCTTTTACGTCTGCTACAAGTGCGTTAGAGTTTTGATGATCGGTCAGTCAGTGAGTGACAAAATTAAGAAACTTTGACTAGCCTTAACTACTGGTTCAAATTTAAAGAAATTTGAAATATACTGAGATTACAAAATTTCTACTTGGTTACTGAAAATTCAAGCTTCTAGTTTTATCCACAAAGAAGTTATAGGGTTTCGAAAATGGCCTGAACTGCTTCGAGAAAAGGATGGTACGGCCGTGCGCTTTTTTGCTCGACTTGGCGGGGGCGCTGCCGTGCCCCCAGATCTGAATCTGAATCTGAAGTACTATATTAGGTAAGAGGGTTATACCTACGCAAATGTACTGCTAAACATTAAACAGTCCTACCATCAGTACTGCAGCAGATATATTGAATACACCTGTATTCAATATAATATACACTATGAACTTGTACGCTGAATTTTATATATGAGTAATAAAAAATACTTAGAAGAAAATATGCTTGAAAGGCTTAAAAAATTACACTCAAGTCTCATAAATTTAAAATTTTACATGTATTTATGTTAGCTATCACAGTGTAATGCTTCGAAATGAATTTGCAGATAGTATTACAATTTCATGTAGACTCTCCCGCCAGGAAGCCATCTCGGAGTTATCAGCGTGACATTAACGTACACTACACACTGTTATATTGCTTGGTAAACAATAGCAAGTACTTCTTTTTGTGTGTAAAATGTACACACTTATACTTACTAATACCGTCATTATATTTTCTACCATAGAAAACTGCAGTAGGCTAGGCCGAAAACAAAAACTAGACATATACATTCATGTGTACATAAACACACACACACACACACACACACACACACACACACACACACACACACACACACACACACACACACACACACGCACACCTGCATAGTTAGATATTGATACAAAAATACATACCATTTATCTATATATACAAGGCGTACGTATGTACACATATATGAAGATATAATAAGTAATCGATATCGATTGAGTGTCAGGTTTGTTCTTAAATTATAACCTTTTTAAACGTTTATAAAATTTATAATATAAAATTAAAAATTTTGTACAACTGACTTCAATATACATTAATAAGAATAACTCAAAAACTATTGGTCAGACCTTGATTATATGGGACCACATGTGAAGTACCAGCTTTCAAATAAAATAATTGTTATAGAAATCGTTTTTTTTTTTGCGCCAAGAAGCAATTGAAAAGTGCTACCCCGAATGTGAGGAGGGAGGTGGTGAATGCTCTAAGCATACAACGACAGCCAGCTATCGTGGTTATGTGGGACTCACTGCGACTAACCTAACATAACCTAAGTGTCTATCCAATAAACACCACCTGTGAGACTATCATTGGCCTATGAAGCATTTCTGCTGAATCGGAAGCGATCCTCTTTAGGGAAAAGTGGGCGTAGGCAGCGACGAGCCGCTGAGGGGGAGCCTAACTAAGGAAAATTAAGAAAAGTCGGCCTGAGCCGCCAGGAGGCAGTCCAGGTCGGGTGAAAGCTTGTTTGGCGTGTCCGAGAGAGAGTTTCTCAGTCTTCGGACTCGATAGCGAGAGGGGAGTGGGGCTGCATAGGAAGCATTCATACTTCATAGTTACAAGGTATTTCTGCCCTTTCCCGTAGTCGCCTCTTACGACACCCGTGGGATGAAAGAGTGTGATGGATTTTCTTATAACAACAAACTATCTTTTCTGTTTAAAGTAGCAGACCTAAAGTTGTAAAATGTCATAGGATCGACGCACATGGCGCCATCGCACACTGTAGGACAGCACAATTGGTTTCCATTGCATGGTTCACTAGGACCGCAGGCAGCTTTGCAGATATCCACGGACAGGGTGGGTGGACATGAGCCAGGTTCACATCTCACCACGTTCAATGACACTGCTGAAAATGTAAAATTATAATTTTAGTAAATATAAGATAAGACTTTTTTTTTAATTCACAATATGCTAAATAGGCGATGTTAAACAATGTTAAAAATCTATATTTACTCGTAACATAGCATATTGTAAATTATTAAACAATGTTGTTTATAAAGTGAAATAAGTTTGATTACAAAAAGAGAAAATTTAAATAACTTTGTTTTATTTCAAGCAAAGTTTATTGGCTACGCACTCATTTTAACTTTATTAACTTAGAAACACATTTAAAAACATTTAATAATTACTTAATGTGCGTTGTTTGCTCGTTTTTTTCTTAAATGTTAAAAATAATCTGTAGCACTATACAATGAAATAAAAATTTCTCATGCGATACTATTACCGCGATGCGAAGCTACGCAAAAAAGCCACGCCTTGGGCAAAGAAATGCAATTTAAACTATCTAGTTCCGGATAAGTTTAGTGAGAACGATGCATTAACTTACTAGCGAGTAAAATGTAGAAGCTAAAGCTGAGCATCTCCTCGGGGAACGCGTGGCGCTTATACTCGGCCGCTCTTTGATTTCCGCGCACTACAATAATAATGAGCGTCTTGACACAAATAATGAACTACACACGGTTGTTACGCTTGTCGCACTTTTGTACAATTTATTATTTGTAGACAAAAATATTGTTCTATTCGTGTAGAGTTGACGTAGAAAATCCACTAACCTATATCATCTCATGAGTGTTGTTAGAGACGACTATGGGAATGGACGGAGATACTTAGTAGTCCTTCTGCGACATCACCTCCTCGCAGAAGGACACCACCGCGTCCCACGACTCTGCGCTACCGACCATCCTCCGCACTAAGGCCGGCAGCGACAGATCGCCTCCTACTTCATTTGTGAGGACACGGCGCTGCTCTTCCCAAGCTGCACAGTCGGCGAGGGTGTGTTGCGCCGTGTCCTCCCCGCAATGGACGCAGTGGTGGCACCGAGCGTCCGGCTCCCTGTCTATGCGGTACAGGTACTTGCCGAAGCAGTCGTGCCCCGAAAGCACCTGCGTCACCCTAAACAACAGGGAGCCGTGCCTTCTCCCGAGCCAGTCCTCGAGTACTGGCCGGATCGCCTCGATGGTAGCGAGGCCGGCGGTTGGCCGCAGAAGCCTTTGCCACCATTCCGCCACCAAGACCTGACGGAGCTCCTCTCGGCGTAGCGGGATCTGCCGCTGCACCGGCCTCGAGCCCCGTGCCCGCTCTTCCTCGCGCCATCGATATAACTACGCGAGTACTTTCGCCTCTAGGTCCCAGGGCGGGGATCTGGCCAGGACGCAAGCCGCCTCGTAGGAAATCGTGCGATACCCGCGGACGACTCTGACGGCCATCGCCCTCTGCGGTTTTCGCAGAATGGGGAGAGTGCTGGCCATCATGTCCATCGCCCACACAAGGGCCCCATAGAGGGCCATGGACCGCACGATTCCCACGTATAACCGCCTACAGGCGGTGCTCGGGCCTCCGACTTGTTTAGGGCCACCTCCAGGCCCAGGCGCCGGGTGCGGTTCACCACTTGTGACACCGCAGCCGTGGCAACCAACGCTGCTTCCCTGTGCGAACTCTCCCGGGCAGTGACGAGCGTGTCGTCCGCATAACACGTCAAGTCGGCGCCCGACGGGAGTTCACCTCTCAGCACCCAGTCGTAGCCGATGTTCCACAGGAGCGGTCCCAAGACCGATTCCTGCGGAACACCGCACGACATGACGCAACGACCAGCGCCGTCACGTCCCCAATACGTAACGCATCTCTCCTCAAGGTAAGCCCCTATTATGCGGCGGAGGTAGGGAGGCACGCGATGGTAATTCAGTGCCTCCCGAATGCAACTCCAGGGTAGGGTGTTGAAGGCGTTGGAGATGTCTAAAGACACCGCCAGCACCACCTCACCCCAGGATATTGTCTCCTCCGCCAGGGCCCTCACGCGCGTAATAGCGTCTATGGTGGAGCACCCGCGACGAAAACCAAATTGGTTTTCGTCCAGGTCCGGCCCCTCTCTGCACAAGTGGCTGACGAGGCGATCTGCGATGATACGCTCAAAATATTTGCCCGCCTCGTCGAGCAGCACTATGGGCCGGTACGCGGACGGTGAGTCCGAGAGGCACCCCTCCTTCCTGAGCATGACCAGCCTCCCCTCATTCCACACACTGGAAAACTGACCCTGCTCGAGACATGCCGTGAAGAGCCCCTTCAGCTGGGGCTCTAGCTCCTTCAGAGCCAGGACGAGAGCTCGACCAGGAACTCCGTCGGGTCCGGGCGCTGTGTTCTTAGCCCGGAACCGCAACGCGGCCGCTCTCGTCTCTGTTTGTGTCACCTCGGGGACATCGGTGCTCTCCTCTTCTGGAAAGTCTGTGTCCCACTCGCTCAGGGAAGAGAGCCGATACCACCGCCTCTAGCAACTGGCCTCTGGCAACACCACTAACACAAAGCATGCAACATGATTTGTGTTAGTGGAGGCGTCCAGGGACGCAACTTGCCCCGTACCCAACGGTAGGGGCGCCTCCACGGATCCGATCTAGGGACCCCAGCAGCTCCTCCCTGGCACGCGACTTTGAGTCGCCGATGGCCAGCCACAGAGTCTCCTTAGACGCGCGGTACACCTCATACAGCGCGTCCTCGTCGGCGGAATCCCGTCGACGCCGCCTCTGGTATCGGGTGTATCGGCGACGAGCCGCAACGCACGCTATGCGCAATTGCGCGATCTCGGCGGTCCACCAGTACACCAGGCGCCTTGTGGACCGTTGGCGGACACGGGGTATGGACGCGTCGCAGATCTGCGTCATCGCCCGGCGAAACCATAGCGCCACCGCTTCGACGTCCACGGGGCCGTCCGTCGTCGACTCCCAGATCCAGGACTGGACTAAAGCAGCTTCCTCGAGTAGTTTCCTGTCGATGCGCTTAAGCGCCCAACGCGGGCCGTCGTTAATCGGGGTTGTTGGATGGCGGCCGCTCGCATTCTTGGCAGAGACGTCGAACCGGATATACCGATGGTCCGATAGCGTCTCCACCTCTGCGGCGACACGCCAGTCGCGGACTCGGCTGGCGACAGAGGGGCTAGCAAACGAGACGTCCACTATCGACCCACCCCGCTGCCGCTCGCACGTGTATTCCGAACCCCGATTCAGGACGACCAGACCAGTCGTCATCGTCCACTCTTCTAGTACCTCGCCCCGAGGGTCAGTGACCGGAGATCCCCACGCCGATGACTTGGCGTTGAGATCCCCGAGCACCAGAACGGGACGAGGGTAATAGCAGCCTACGTCGGCGCCCAACTGGACAAGGAAACCCTCAAAGTCAGCAATACTCTTGTTGGGGGAGAAATACGCCCCTACAATAACAATGCCGCCCGAGACCGCAGCAACCCAGCCACGGCCCCGAGATGGGTCGATAAGAGTCTCGCCAATAATGGCCACCAAACCGTCAGCGCATCCCAGCCAGTTGTCATGGGCGGGAATGAAGTACGGTTCGGCGACCACAGCCACGTGAATCGACCACTCTGCCATGCTCTGGAGTAGGAGATCCTGAGCTCTGGCACAGTGATTGATATTGCCCAGGAGAAAATGAAGAGAATGGAATTGTTCCATTATTGACATTCTACCCCCTCGGCAAAGGTCCTGAGCCGGGAGTTGATCGCGGAGCTGCTAGCCTGCGGGGGCAGCGAGGTTAACCCGGCAGGCTTAGTGCTCCTTTTCTTTTCCTTTTTCTTTTTGGCCTTGCTGGCAGGCGCCCCACAGGCCCCTCCGCCTACTCTGTGCTCTACAGGCCTTCCTGCAGCAGAACAAAGGCTGCAGTGGAACGCCGCGATGCACAGGGCCGCCTTGTGGCCAGGCTGGCCGCAGCGATAACAGAGGTTACTACGGTCAACCTCGGCGGTGCACTTCGCCCTACGTGCCTTTTTTCCAGGCACCGAAAGCACTGCAAAGTTCGGGGCTATAGAAGCTTGGTCCTTGCCGCCACCCAACCTACCAGCAATCTGCCGCTATCAGCGATCTTTTTCGCCGACGCCACAGGGCACCGATCCCAGACCGCGCCGAGTCCGGTGGCATCGGTGCGTATATCGCCAGCCCGCACCTTGTCCGGCGGACACTCTCCGCTTCTGGCAACGGCCGCCACCACCTCCTCAGAGGTCACGGAGTCGCCCAGTTCAGCAATCCGCAGCTCTGCGGTTTTCATTGGTCTGGAGACCCGGACGTCCTCAGGGTTGAGGACCTCCCTCATCTTGGCGGCCAGTGCGTCCGCCTTTTCGGCACTGCCGCTCACAGTACCAGCCACCTCGAACAGCCGCGCACCCGTGGCAGCCTGCCTGAGGGTGACGGACTGAAGGCCAAGATCTGATAATTTGATCTTGGCCTTGGCCTCAGCGATGACCGACTGGTACGTCTCGCCACGCTCCACAGCCCCGGGCTGCAACGTTAGCGTCACAGCGTTGGACCGCGGAACATGCACAGCCAGTCTCTTGCGACCGCCTTTGGCAGTCCGTCGCGCAGGTTGAGGAGCCGTCTTTGCGGTTCCACCTGGGGAACATGCAGCTGCTGCGGCCTTCTTGGCGGCTTTGTGGGCCTTTTTGCGGCCCACGACTTTTACCCAGGTCTCACCCTTAGACCCAACAGTCGTAGGCTGCTCGAAGGAGCTCCCTCCGCGGGCTCTTCGTTACCCTCCGCGGGCTTCCCCTTTTGAGGCGCAAGTCTCGGCGGCTCCACCGTGTGTCCGCCGCCAAAGGCGGAGGGACGATTTCCGCCGGGAGACGCCGTGAAATCGCCTCCAGCCGAGCGTTAACCATGCTCCCTCACTGGAGCATGCAGATCCGGACAATGCGCTCGACCTCTTCGTCGGTACGAGGGCTTGCCGGTCGCGGTGCGGGAGTCGGGGCCACTACAGATGCAGCATCGGTGGACGTGCGTCGCTGCTACTCTTCGCTCAGCGCAGCGACTTGCCACCGGAGGTCCTCCAAGTCTTTTCTGAGGCGGCTATTTTCCTCCTGTAACTTTGCGACCTCGTCAGAGGCCGTCCTGTTGAGGAGGGTGCCAACCACCTCCCTAATATCCGCGGCAGCCTCCTGTAAAGCCACGGGTGAACGTGCCCTTCAGGCTGTCAGACTTGGTGGCAACCTTCAGGACTAAGTCCACCCCATCCAGAGCCAGCTGGCTCAAGGCCACCGCAGATGGCTCTCCCCCTTCCGCCGCAAGAGCAGTTCGTCGCTCGCGAGTGCGTCTGGCCATTTCCGATACTTCGTCGGCCGTGAAGGCTTTACGCTGCTACCTCTTGGCGGCGTTGAGCGAGGCACAGCTTTCACCGCCATCGCCAGGGTCCTCCGTAGTGAACCCCATGTCACTTTCTGCTTAACTAGTAGAGAGCGGTTGCGTCATCGGACTGTATAAAAGGCACTTGTTTTGGCTCGCCGCTCACTTAGCGGTTAGCCACCGTAGAGTCTATATCACCTGAGGATGCCTCGTGTAGAGGCGAAACACGTGTCGTATTATCGTCAGTGGTGTGTCTTGCCTAGTGTAGTGGTGTTGGGAGTAGCGGTGCTGGGATTAGTGGTGACGGGGATAGTGCACGCAATTGAGGGAGGGTGGGAGGTGCTCTTCGTACTAGGTAAGACACATCATTTTATTTTATAACGCGGATATTTGGGAAGTAAATTTATCTAAAAGCTTTTATATAATGGATTTCCGCAAAGTAACGCCTGATTCTATTAATTAAGATTCCACAAGCTGCTCACCATTATAGCGTTAGCTGCAAACAATCGCACACATAGTGGTGTGAAATTTAGTATAGTAATTATAGATACATTTCTTATTTTCAACGAGGGACGCGATCACGCTACCACTACCGGCGTGAGTAGATATCACTAGAGCATCACTAATTAGCGACAGAAAAATGTAAGGGAGGACCTGGGAAATTCAGTTTGGCCTATAGAATTGCCGTTCTTGACAGCTATAGAGAATCGTTTCTACAATTTCAGATTGTAGAACGACCATAAGATTTCGGTGGCTGAATTCAATCTTTGCATAATTTCCCGGTACACATATTTTTTATATTCTTTATACCCGCTGCTAAATATAGAACTCCACCATAGATTGCGTCATTTTATTTGTTATAATTTCCACGCTTAACAGACGCCTTGACAGCTGCAGTTTTTTTGAGTTTTTATCAAGAAGATGCCGCTGCCCTTATCCTGTTTCGTTTCCTCCTACGAGTTTACCACTATGTTATTTAAAGTTACTAAGTATTTCCGTCCATTCCCATAGTCGTCTCTAACAACACTCATGAGATGATATAGGTTAGTGGATTTTCTACGTCAACTCTACACGAATAGAACAATATTATTGTCTACAAATAATAAACTGTACAAAAGTGTGACAAACGTAACAACTGTGTGTAGTTCATTATTTGTGTCAAGACGATCATTATTATTGTAGTGCGCGGAAATCAAAGAGCGGCCGAGTATAAGCGCCACGCGTTCCCCGAGGAGATGCTCAGCTTTAGCTTCTACATTTTACTCGCTGGTAAGTTAATGCATCGTTCTCGCTAAACTGATCCGGAACTAGATCGTTTAAATTGCATTTCTTTGCCTAAGGCGTGGCTTTTTTGCGTAACTTCGCATCGTGGTAACAGTATCGCATGAGAAATTTTTATATCATTGTATAGTGGTACATATTGTTTTCATCATTTAAGAAATAATTAAAAATTTAAAATTTTGTACAGCTGACTTCAATATAAGTTATTAAGAATAACTCAAAAACTATTGGCTTGACCTTGATCAAATTCATATGGGACCACAGGAGAACTACCAGCTTTCGAATAAAAAAAAATAATTATCGAAATCGGTCCACCCAGTAAGAAGTTATGAGGTAACACACATAAAATAAACAAAAAAAAATATACTCGAATTTAGTACCGTCTCCTTTTTGGAAGTCGGCAGAAGGACGAGCAAACAACGCACATTAAGTAATTATTAAATGTTTTTAAATGTGTTTCTAAGTTAATAAAGTTAAAATGAGTGCGTAGCCAATAAACTTTGCTTGAAATAAAACAAAGTTATTTAAATTTTCTCTTTTTGTAATCAAACTTATTTCACTTTATAAACAACATTGTTTAATAATTTACAATATGCTATGTTACGAGTAAATATAGATTTTTAACATTGTTTAACATCGCCTATTTAGCATATTGTGAATTAAAAAAAAGTCTTATCTTATATTTACTAAAATTATAATTTTACATTTTCAGCAGTGTCATTGAACGTGGTGAGATGTGAACCTGGCTCATGTCCACCCACCCTGTCCGTGGATATCTGCGAAGCTGCCTGCGGTCCCAGTGAACCGTGCAATGGAAACCAATTGTGCTCTCCTACAGTGTGCGGTGGTGCCATGTGCGTCGATCCTATGACATTTTACAACTTTAGGTCTGCTACTTTAAACAGAAAATATAGTTTGTTGTTGTAAGAAAATCCATCACCGTATTTCATCCCATGGGTGTCGTAAGAGACGACTATGGGAACGGACAGAATTACCTTGTAAATATGAAAGATATGGTGGTATACCCGTATGTCAGAAGTCTTGAAGCAACATCATTTTAGACGTAGTAGATCCACGCTGCATCTATATTAGTAGTGCAGTTGTAGCACGAATGGGTAGGCTCGATCGGGGAAGGACCACGCTCTTACAGAATATCAGCGTAAAATAACAGCTTTACACTGCTGTGTTTCGTATGGTGAGTGTAGAGAACCGGAGACCCTTTTTGCTGGAAAAGAGGCATTCCATCTTAGTCCTCGCGGGTGACAACGCATCTGCATTTGGATTCGCAAACGAGGATAGATGTAGATGTCTATGGGCCACAGCAACCACTTACCATCGGGTGGACTGTATGCTCGTTTGTATCTCTACCTATCCTATACTATAAAAAACCTACCTATACACTATCCTATAAAAATGAAATCAAAGGTGCAAGATATATGGTACAGCCAAACTGCCTGCCAAGCAAGTCGACATAGACGAATCCCTGCTAGAATAGGAAATACCAATTCCCAGCATATGACTGTTACGTGTTAATAAAGAACTGGAAACTTAATAATGACGATTATTTCTTATGTTTACGCTTAAATTAGTTTACTGACTAACTAGTTTTTATGGATTTTATCGCTTAAAAGTTACAGCCCACTACGTCCTACTCCTGGGCACAGGTATTTCTCTCATTTCTGAGGTTTTAGGGCTAGGAAAAGCCCCCGCGCTGTCCCAGTACTTTATTAATAAATGTTAGCGCTCGTGTTTTATAATTTTTGTATTAATAGCCAGTGCTATATGGTAAGTGATGATGTCGCCGAAGACAGTAAAGCGCACTGACATAGCTTAACAAAAGCCTGTTCTATAGTGATGTACACACTGTAAATAATGAAACTACAACATACCATTTATTCGATAAAAAAATTGTTATTAATTTTTTTATATCGGAATGTAATTTTACAACAAAGACCAAGAAAATAAAAAAACCCATAAAACCCAGAAAATATGCAGGACCTATCAATCAAAAAAATTAAAATTTTCAGTGTGCAAAACTGTTTAATAAGGAATTTTAATTTATAATTCAGACCTTTGTTCAGCAGTGCGCCTGTGAGCGGCTGGAATGATGATGATGATTAAGCTTACATGATTGACACTGTGGTGATTTCCTTCCGATGACAATGTAGATGACATTTTAATCGGACAGAAAGACAGATTCTCGCAAATTACCTTACCATACGTGTAAAAAACGACGAAGCAAAAAAAAAAAAAATATTATACAACATGAATTTTCTAAATTTGAAATTCCTAACTTCAATTTCCAGTGAAAAAAGGCCGGTGTCCCGAATACCCACGCGGACCTTGGGTATGCAGTCACACTTGCAGCAGTGACTCGGACTGTCCGCGAACGCTCAAGTGTTGCCCCTGAACCAATACCAAATGTTGAAGCTTGACAGGCTTACCAACATTGGATGTTAATAGACCATTATTCCAATCGTCATAACCAGCTTGTTTACACCTCTGATATAGGTGTACGTGATTGGCAAAATTAGCGTCCTTTACGTTGCTATCCTATACATTCAATTGCTAGACGTATTCGTTGATGAATACGAAAGAAATACCTCCAGTAATAAACGGTTTACGGGTCATCTAAGAAAAGAACAATATATTCAACTTTTTATTATTATGTTGTATTTACAAAATATTCTCATCTGGTTCGGCTGAATAAACATAAAAGAGCAAATGATAAATATACATTAATATATATTACATATACAAACATAAATAAATAAATAAAAGCCCAACCAGATGGAAGCCCTCGGCAGGGGAGAAAGGGAAAGAAACTGGCGGACGATGCGGGCGGTATTGAGGAGCACAGCCTTCTGCATTTGAGCTTGGAGCGGTCCGTCACGGAGTCTCAGTCCCCTCAGATGACCCGAGAGGCTGACCGGGATTAGCCTGTTCGCAGAGACGACCACAGGAATAATTTCGATGGGCAGACAACCCCACATGTCGGTCACCTCAAGAGCCAGGTCCAGATATTTTGTTTTCTTATCTGTTTCGGCTTTCACGAGGTTTTCGTCACACGGAATGATAATGTCGACTAAAAATATCCTTGACTGTACCCGGTCCATCAGCACAATATCAGGTTTATTCGCAAGAATAGTCCTGTCTGTGATGATGGCCCGGTCCCAGTAGAGCCTAGCGTGGCCATTTTCAAGCACGGCTTCCATTGGTACCGTATTTCAGAGCGAGCTCCTGATGTAGAATTCTGGCTACTAGATTGTGTCTGTGCAAGTACTCAGAGTTAGAAAAAGCCAAACAACCGGAGATGACACGCCTAAGTGACTCACCGGAATGGCGGTAAGCTCGACAGATGTCGACGGCACCGTCCTTTAGGATGTATCTCCGATAGTTGTTGGTCTTAATAACCTGATCCTGTATCAAACAAACAAAACCCTCGGTTTCCCCAAAGAACTCACCGAATCGTAGCCAGTGACGGGAGCCAACCGTTTCTACAAAAGGCTCTTGTAGAGCTTTGTGAAACCCCCCATGGAGCTCCTTTTTCTTCCATTGGTCTCACAGTCGGAAATGCTCTGTATTGTCGGGTCTTGGCATTGCTCGTTGGCTAAAGAGTAAGCCCCTTAACACAAAAAATGACATTCTTATAGAATGGATCATCTGATCTCGTCTGAAAATAATTACGGGTACTGCACACTTCGCGATTATGCATGGTGAGTTCGCTTAAAAAACCACGCCCATCATGCTTCCGCTGCAAGTACAGCCTCATTACCGACGGATTGATCTCGGATGGTGCATCCTCTGGGATATAATGGTAGTGCGGACTTTTCTATCCAGGGTGTTAAGTTCAGTTTAAATCCATCTGAGTATGCCAAAGATATAAATGAGGACAGGCATGATCTAACTGTTATATGCGTGTTTCTTATTCACGCCCGACAAAAGGCTGTTAACCACTTTGATCAAGCGCGTATAAAACAGATCGCAACCTGATTGTTTCATGTCCGCCTCATCAATACATATATTTTGTGACATACCCAGGTATCGGTATGCTTCAGCCTTAGAAAGGGTCCTTATGGTGATGAAGGCATAGATAAGTCTAAGCCCTCAGAGTTAAAAATCCCGCCCCTTTCAACATGGAGGACCGCACACTTATCCGTCCCCAGCTCCATTCCAATAGAATTTCTAAAATCACAAGTAATGTTTAGCAATTCCACAAGATGGGAGCGACTGGAGGCGAATAATTCTAGATCATCCACATAGAAAAAGTGGGTCACTTTGGTACCTCCTTTCCGAAGGTAAAATTCCCTCCCAGATGGTACTGAGAGAGTTCAGATAGAGTCAGAATCAGATTGGATTCAAGCAATCGCCCTGGAATACACCCATTCCATTCATTTGTCGATTTTTCGTCATCTGTGCGACAAAAGGATACCATTATCATCATCAACATTACAACGCTTCACAAGTCCACTTCTGAACATAGGCCTCCCCAAGGAATGTTACAAAGCACGGTCCTGGGCCACCTGCATCCATCAACTTCATGTATATCTTTTTATTAATATATTACCAGATCGTTACTCCATCTGGTGGGGACCGTTCTTGAGGTTGCCACTCGAGAACCTGTCTTCTTCATCGGTTGTCGGTTAATAAAGGGATAAGAAATTATGAATTCCGACGGGAATTCAAACTAGGCTAGCTAGTGTAGTACTAAATTTTAAGACGAGCGCTTATTCTATCTGTACCACGGCTCTAGGAACTGCCACCGATTTTATGTTTTCATTTTTTTACTGAAATATATTGCTTCAGAGGACGTAAAGTAGGATGTATCGATATATCGAGCAGCTCATAAATTTGTGCGGTCTTCAATACACGAACTTATATTTATGACCCATATTATGAGTTTAGCTTCAAAAGGCACAGAGTAAAACATCATAGCACTGTTTCATTTCTCTGGCATATTTATTGGTTTAGAATGTAAGATGCCGTACTAGTCGTCTGGTTTAATATTTCATTACATTTTGTGATGTCCAATAAAACATAATATTTCGTTTAAATCTTTGCTTGTATTACATTAAGTGTGACACTGTTACAGGCTATTTAAAATCCACTACTTAACATAGGCTCACATAGGTTGTCTCATATCATATATTTGTCATAGTTGCCACGCCTGGCAAGCGGGAATGCATCCGCAGTTTTTTAGATCATTTGGGAGACGCTGCTGCCCATTTCTTGATTTATTTCCGTCTGTCGTCTCTTACTACACCCACAGGATGATATGAGGTAGTGGATATTTTTACACCACAAAACGGTAAATTTAGTGTGAAAAACGTATAAAAATTAAGTAGATATTTCTTCTTTTTTTAACTTATAAGCCAGTGCTTAACCACAATCCCACCTGTTAATGATAAAGTAGGAGTAGTTACTTCAAATAATATCAAGATTTACGGATTTTATCGCGTTTAATTTTACTTATTTTTAATTCCCTGTGTTTCATCTGGATGTTAAACACCTCAATTCAAAAATGTAGTGATGGAAGAGCAACAGCTCGTAAAATGCATCGAAGTTTAAAGAAATAAATTGTTTCGATGTACTTTAATTCAAATTCAAAATATGTTCAATGAACCTGACAAAGGAATAAAATTTTGGCTCTATGTTGACGCACAATCGATATACTTGCTGACCGCTTTTCCTTGTCTTGGCAATGGTGAAATTCGACCGGATAATCAAACCCTTGGACAAAACGTCATCATGTAACTCATGGAACCATTTATGAATAAAAGTAAAAATTTGACTACAGAAAAGTTTTCACATTTCTGTATCTCTTTCACAATCTTTCCTTTCAAAACGTACTACTCCGGTTGGTTCTGTAAATTAAGGGAGACTTGAAATTTCACCGAACATAAAATATCTAGAGTTAGATTTATTATTTAATCTATCACTGTCACCAAATAGCAGTGCTTGCATTGCTGTGTTCAGGTCTCAAGGCTATATAGAGACAGTATAATTACTAACTGTGAAGCCTTCCATCTTAGACCTCAGGCGTAGTACTATTACTTATTCTGTGCCTGAAGTGTGACAATGTATCAGTACCCTTCTTCGTATCAAGTTGGCTGCAGGAACGTTAACCTATATGACGTCAGCATAAAATAAAAATGGCGACATGAACTATTTCAAGTTGTGTTTTGTGGTAATAAGCTTACGTATCGTGAGCCTCACATGAATATTGTAATGAGTACATTTGAATATTATACCTATTCCGAACATAAATAATGTTACAATTTAAAAATTCTCTTTTATTTTGTTTTTCTAAATTCGTTTGGAACACGTTCCATAAGTAAGAAACTTCATTCGTTGACCACCATTTTACCACAAATTACTTAACAGTTTACTAAAAATTTACACGCTTTTCATCGTGATCGTTGAAATACATTATGAAGTTGGGCGTTAATACTAGGTAATGACTAGATATACAGGTTGGTCCAAACAGTGAGGTTATAAATTTTTTTTTGATTCCTCACACCTAGGGGTATCCGAAAATATCCTATGTATGTTCCGCGATTTTTTGTAGTTTTCGAGTTATGATTTTTTTATCCTTTTTTTGAAAATGTTCACCCTAAACAGCCTAACATAAAAAAAAATATAATTGTGAGATTTTTCCATGTTTTTTGTTTGTAGCATGATCTTTCTGAGTTGCCCGATTATGCATAAAATAATTAGCTTCCTAACATTCACCGAGGATACAATAATTTTAATCGAAACTTAAAAATTTTCTGTCAGGAGAGTGGGGCTTGAATTTTCAACATTAAATGAAAAATAGTAATAAATGATTTCATACTTTCTAATTACTTTTAAAAACTTGGCAGTACCTTAATCTTTCATAATAACATAAAAAAATGACACTTAATAGGCCAGTTTTTCTGTTACAGACTTCTGAAGTTACTCAGGCAGGAAACTACCTGAATAGTTAATTTGATTTAAAAAATCGTTTTATCATTTCTAGGGCTATACTAAGATAGTAAATGCTTCAGGTTAGCAAAAATAACATCCAGTGTCTTTACTTATTGATTAAAATTTATTGACAACAAGGTATCATTTTACTACGTTCTGGACAAATGATTTCAAGATTCATAATAAAACTAGTAAATAATTTAAGATAAATTTATTTAAAGTAAATTTTCGAAATGGCGGCCATTAACTTCGATACACAGTCTACATTGTCTTAAGAAATTTGCTTTTAGTCTTCGAAAAGCATTCGTATTTTCTTTGATTTTTTCTGCGCACTGTCTCAATTTTTCCCTTAACTCATTTTCCGAATTAATTTCTCTAGCATACACCATCTCTTTGTAGAATCCCCAAATAAAAAAATTTATAGGGTTTAAATCTGGTGAGTGTGCAGGCCATTCGATTGGCCCTGCACGCCCAATCCACCTTCCTGGGAAAGTTCTGTAGAGGTCCTCCCTCACTTGTCTTTCAAAATGGCAAGGAGCACCGTCATTTTGAAATATCATATCCCTCCTCGTTTCTAAATTAACTTCAAACAATAAACCATTTAAGTTATTTTGTAGAACGTTCAGGTACTGGGACCCGTTCAACATAGCCGACAATTCAAAGGGCCCAACCATTTCTCCATTTATGACTCCTGACCACATGTTGATACTAAATCTGTTCTGAAAATTTGACTGCCTTGCTTTTTTTGGGTTTTCAATGGTCCAGCTATGATAATTGCGAATGTTAAAGACGCCAGTCCTTTCAAACCAGGATTCATCCGTCCAGAGTATCTTGTTAAAAAAATCCGGGTCTTTCGCAGATCTTTCCAGCATTATTTGGCAGAAAGTTAGAGTAAAATAAAAAAAACATGTAGTTTGTAGTAAAATGATACCATAATAAATGTCACGTTTTAACAATAAGTAGTTTTCTTTGCTAACCTAAAGCATTTACTATCTTAGTTTAGCCCTAGAAATGATAAAAAGATTTTTTAAATCAAATTAACTATTCAGGTAGTTTCCTGCCTGAATAACTTCAGAAGTCTGTAACAGAAAAACTGGCCTATTAAGTGTCATTTTTTATGTTATTATGAAAGATTAAGGTACTGCCAAGTTTTTAAAAGTAATTAGAAAGTATGAAATCATTTATTACTATTTTTCATTTAATGTTGAAAATTCAAGCCCCACTCTCCTGACAGAAAATTTTTAAGTTTCGATTAAAATTATTGTATCCTCGATGAATGTTAGGAAGCTAATTATTTTATGCATAATCGGGCAACTCAGAAGGATCATGCTACAAACAAAAAACATGGAAAAATCTCACAATTATATTTTTTTTTAATGTTAGGCTGTTTAGAGTGAACATTTTCAAAAAAAGGATAAAAAAATCATAACTCGAAAACTACAAAAAATCGCGGAACATACATAGGGTATCTTCGGATACCCCTAGGTGTGAGGAATCAAAAAAAATTATAATCTCACTGTTTGGACCATCCTCTATAACTTAGTATTTTAAATAACGTAATTATATTTGTTATTTTACTGTAGTAATGTTCTTTGTTTTATTGATAAAAATTTACTTGTTAAATAAAGATGTAATAAAAGAGAGACAATTTCAATTCAACTTAGACTTTTAAACAAATTTGTTCACTTCACATTGCATCGTTAGGTGAACCGTTATTCTATTACCCTACTATGGCGTCGATAATGGATCGAAACTTGCTGGTAAACTAATTGAATGTATGGAAGTTGCAAGCATGCGAATGATCACAACAGAAAGGTTAGACGTATCTGTTAATAGTTTTCGAGTTCCAAGTAAACTGGTATTACTAAAAATCACTGTAAAATAACTGGTTTTAATTATCACACACACACACACACACAAACACTCACGCTTGTCACCCAGAGGGTTAGGCAGAGACTACGGACTTCCATTTGGCGCGATCCTGACACAAATCTCTCGCCTCCTTAATCTACACATACACGCTCGTCGGTTAAGGGTACTCCTAATCTGGCCAATTTTTAATGTATCGCCGATTTGGTCGATAAACCTTCGCCTAGAGCGTCCCTTCCCGACCCTGCCGTTCACTTCTGCAACATAAATTTGCTTCTCACTCTTTCCTCGTTCATTCTTTCTACATGACCAAACCACCGAAGCATTCCTTTCTTAATCCTTGTCACAACGTCATCTTGCACACCACATTTTTCTATTATCACACTATTTCTCACCCTGTCATTCAGATTCAGCCCTAGCTTACTCCTTGAGGACCGCATTTCTACAGCATTTATTCTACTCTCATGCTTCTTCTGCCAGACCCAACTTTCACTACCATACATTAAAGTAGGGACTAACACAGCATTATGAAATATACAAAAGGCATTTGACGGTTAACTCACCCATTCTCAACCCACATTCTTCAACTTTCAAAGTTTGCAAACAACTGTTCATAAATAGGTTAAACAGCTACGGGGAAGCCACACATCCCTGTCTGACACCTTTATGAATGCGAAACCAGTCCGAGTAGACCCCGTTGGTCCTGACACAAGCACTAGAGTCCCTATAAAGAGACCTTAATGCCTGTATCAAGCCAGCGCTCAACCCAAATGAATTCAGTGTTTGCCATAACACATTCCTGTCCACTCTGTCACAAGCCTTTTCTAAGTCCATGAACGCACAAAAAACTTTCTGGTTTTTGGCCAAAAACTTCTCCATAATCATGCGCATGGGATAGACTTGATTCGTACATCAATCCGCTTTCTAAATCGAGGTTTTAATTACACATATATATATATATATATATATATATATATATATATATATATATATATATATATTAATTTAATATATTAAAGTAATTATATAATTATATATTATATTGCCGTTAGCGCCTCCATAACGGTGGTTGCTGGTCAGAGGCCAAGATATTTTTTTATAGAAGAAGCGAAGACGAGCATGCGGTCCACCTGATGGTAAGTGTCAACCGCCCGATACCCAGTGTGGAAATAAGGTGCTCTGTTCATGCGTATTCCATTTGCTGAGGAACGCTCCCGCTTCTCTATACTCACCATACGGAACTCAGTAGCATCAAGCTGGAAAAAGTCAAATACTGACTTCTCGCGTTCTGTTAAATTTACGATGAGTGCTGAGGCTCGGCTGCCATCAGAACTTTTTACTTTAATAAAAAAAGAATGGGCTCTTCTTCATGGCCATAAATTAGTCTTCTCTTACGAGCTGCGGGAAGAAATGGGGTTATGATATTCTCCTTATACCGCTTCTACACGACAATGTGGCACAGCCATGCTTCATCTATATTATAGTTGTAGCACGAGTGAGTTAGTTCATCTGGGAAAAGACCAATCTTTTACAGAATGCCAGCGTAAAAAAGCAGATTAATTGTGCTGGTGTATGTAGAGAACCAGAGACCCTTTTTACTGAAAACAAGGCCTTTAATCTTAACCCGCAGATGTGACAAGGCATTGATTTCTAATCGAGGACAGATGGGCTGCAGTAAACACTTAACATCAGGGACATAGTCCTTGTCCTAATTTGTCATCTTTCTTCTATATGAAAAAATGTCCAGGTAGGTTATCATAATAATTAGAAAACTAGCTTATACAGCTACTTTTAAATATTTAGTTTTTGTTTTAATATAAAATGAGAATTTAGAAACCGCATTTTCCACATCAATCGAATATGATTTTTCGACACAGAGGCACTTCTCTGGTTAAGGCACATACTTCCGGCCTTGCGGCCTATTGAGCGCTTGTATGCCTCGCCACCCTCCAGCTTGGTGTAAATTAAATTTTTACTTTAAGCGCCAACCGCAATTTAATATTGAAATTTCGTACAAGTAACCTTATCAGAAACAATGGACAAAGAGATAACATACTACCTTCTTGATAAATATACTATAAATGAATTTCTAAATTGCCTTCGTTTCAAGAATCGAAAATTTTAATAACAATAATATTTGAAATACACTAATTATATAAAATATTATTTAATTGTATAGAAATAGTAGCTCAGGGGCTATGCGCTCGCTATAACTTTCACAGTACGCGAGCAACGCGGGTTTGATCTTCGTCGATACAAATCAAATTATTAATTGCAGTTTTAAGTGCTGATCTACCACGTACTCTGCAATGAAGGAAAACATCGTGAAGAGTCCTTGTTCGCGCCAAACGCTGGTTTCGGAATCGACGTTAGAGGGCGCGCGGCTCGGTGCCATACCGGTTTTGACGCGGTCGAGCGGTGGGTGTTGAGAACGCCTAAAGGTGCAAGTCAGTCGTCTGCCAGCTGTGCTAACGATAGCACACTGTCATTTTTGTTGGGAACTCGGAATAATTAGGCGCGTCTCGTAAAATTACTGTCTAGGATTTTTTGACGCGTATTCCTTGCTGTGGGACTCATTGGGTTTCACTCGGAATCTGTATAAGTGCATTCGACAATATTAGCTAAAGCGGCCTTTGATAGTCTAGAAATAACTGTTGCTACGCGAAGCGGTAGTGACCTTTGATCCGGACACTCCCTGTTCATTTTGTGTGTTAGCCTTTATAACAAACGAGAGTTAGTGGCTTCTGTAAGTTAGTTAATAGTACGATAGAGTTAATGGACTGTCATCGTGACGAACGAAGAAAGTGACTGTGGACGGCGCCGCGTAAGAGCAACTCAATTTTGGAGCAGCCTGGAACTCGGCCGCTGCTGGTCTCCTATGCTTGCCAAGGCCCCACACATTCACAGCTCACTGTACACTACTCGCCATCCACTATTACACACACTCACGGCCTGCCCAAGCCTTGGTGCGAAGTTAGCTCCGGATAATGGTAAGTACTATGTGTTTCTAGATTTCTCTCATATTGTTTATTGTAATTAGGAAATTCCACGTGGCCATATTCTGGCCCCGCCCTCTGCAGCTCGTCGATGAGATTACTCATGGGCCCTAATCCCGTCATCCTTGGTTGGGGCAGCTAGGGGCGTGTAAAATCTGGTAGCAGAGCGTGGTTCCGGGTTCGATTCCCCGGTCGATCCCGACCATAGTGTTTGTTAAAAATTAAACAATTCTGGTGGCAGGGAGCGTTGGTTTGATTGGTTTGATTTGTATCTAAAATCACGCCCGTCCGTAATACGTAAAAATATTTTTTGTACGTAATAATAAAATTATTTTCCTTTGTTGCTTGCTTATTTGGTTAGCGGGTAGATATGAAAGCCGCGCCCTTTTAGTGCGCAAGCGGGAGTTATTCTAGCGGTATACGTCATGTATGTAGATGGATATTATCACGTAATCGGTTAATTATCGTTGTCGATTAGTTGTAGTGGATTGCTTATCGAAGGGTCGATTTCCGAGCTAGGCATTTTTTATTGATCGGCCGTGAGGTGTATCTTCGTTTGTATTGTAATTTGTATTTGAACTAAAGAGTAGTAATTGTATTTGCGCAATTTGAATTTAACTTGATTTGAGCGCACTAGTATTTGTTATTTGTTAATTTAATTTGTGTCTTTTCTTTTGTGCTAACTTGTATTTGGTTGATACGTAGTAATTCGTATTTGTGTAATTTCTATTCAACTCGATTTGATAGGAACTGCATTTATTAACTGTTAATTTTTTGTTGTATTTTTTTATTTGTTATCTTTGTAATTTGTGCTCGAGCCGCGTCGTAATTTGTATTTAGTAGTGATGTCATCGCCCAAGCTACTAATCCGTTGCCTGCGGACTGAGTTACGCTGGGCCACAAGTGCCCATGCTTTGATAGGTCGACCGAATAGGGTCCATAACTAGATGAAGCGTTCGAGCAGGTGGATGCTCGAAGGGCCGCAGTGGAGGAGGCTTACACTGAGCTCGAGGATTCGGATGTGGTAAAGGGAGTCCTGGACTCCTGCTTCGCGGACTACGAGCAATTCTTTTCGCTCACGGACGAGTTGATCGAGGCTGAAGGCAGGTATGCCGAGGAGGCGCGTGAAGCTCGGATGAGTGGCCTGCCCGAGTCCTCTCGGAAGCAGCTTCAGCCGGAGCTGTTGGGACGGCTCCCAACTCTGGACCTGCCAAGGTTCTCCGGAGTTCTTTCCGAATGGCTGAACTTCGTCGTTCTTTTCGCCTAGTAGACGCCCGGAGTGACTTGACCCCGAGCCAAGAGATGGCGTACCTCCTGGCCTCACTGGAGTGGGAGGCCCTGGGCATTGCTCGGGACCTCCTAGCCAGAAGATACGCCAACGTCCGGCGAATTGTGGACGAACATGTTAAGCAGCTTCTAAGCCTCCCGCTGCTTAATGACCAGGCCAGACTACGTCCGGACCTGTTGGATCCAGTCTTGGTGGCCTGTAATACGTTGAGGCGGCTGGAATTACCAGTGGGCGAATGGGCTTTTTTGTTGCTCCGCATCGTGCTGTCCCGTCTACCTCTCGACCTTAGAATCCATTTTGAGGAGAGGTACGGCGGGGACGAGGCCTCCTATATTTCGCCCTTCTATGACCTGCTGCGGTTTTTGGAGGGACAGTGCCGGCAGATCGAGAACGCGACGGGCACCGTTGACGACTTACCAGCCGTGCCCAGTGAGAGGCTGAATCCGCCAGGCAAGTCGTCGTCAACCCCCCCTCCCTGCTCCTATTGTCGAGCATCTGATCACCGGGTAAAATTGTGCCCGAAATTATTAGGTAAGCCGGTTCCGGCGAGGCGAACTATCGCCAAGGAGCGTCGCTGGTGCTGTTCATGTTTGGGAGGGCACCTCCAGCGAGACTGTCCGCATCGATGGCCCTGTCTGCATTGCCAGGGCAATCACCATGCAGTTTTGTGCCTGGGTGCGAACGACGTCTCCTCTCGGGGCTCTGCCAGGCTCTCGACCTCCACGGGCGGGAGCGCTCAGCCACGCCCTCTGACGGGCGACTCTCGGCGCCCACCGGCCAGCCACCAGGCCACTAGGTTTGAAAGGGGTCCCTCCCCCGACCAGTCGGGGGGTAATTCCCCAGGGGCGGGGGTGTCCACTTGTCAAAATGTTCTGTTGCCGACGGCCTCAGTGAAGCCGTACAACCCGAGTGGCGACTGTTAGCGGTTGCGCTCTATTGGTCTCGGGTTCACGCCGTGTGGCCTCCACTTGGTGGTGGGAAGATTAGGGCCCCCCTGGAGCGTTGAATCACGCTGTCAAGGGGTATTAGATTTGGTTTGGTCGAGCACTTAGTTAAAATTCTTTAAATTAAAATTTAAAATGCTTTTGGGTTTTCCGCGAAATTTCCCTATTTGTAGCGGTTATGATTAAAAGAATTTTATCTACTCCTATAAATGCTGCTGCATAAGTTTTGTAAATATATTTAATCACTGTGTTTGTTGCTGCACGGAAAATTAAAATTGAATTATGTGCCCTTTTGAATGCTTGTACGTATGCTTTGTAAATATTTGATTGTTGCGCCTGGTTGCTGAAAAGTAAGTTTGAATTCATTTGAAATTGAATGTCGCGCTATTTGGAAAATTATGTACATGTTTTGTGATAGTGTTTAATCATTTTGCTTTGTGAAAGGGAAGGCTGAAATTAGATAACCTTATTTGTGCCGAAGTAAATAAAAGTCAATTCTCCTTTGGTTTACATTTTGTTGGCACTGTCTAAGTTATTTAAATGAGAAATAGGGCTGTCCCTTACGTTTATTGTTTATTTAATTTGCAATTTGACCTATGTGTATCGGTGATTAATTTGTTTGAAATAATTCTGTAGTTGGACACTGATGCTTTGAAAAATTAGTTGAATTATGACTACTTGTCTAACAGGCTGGCTAGTTTGTAGATTATCAGATAGAAATCAGCTGTCGCACCATTTGGTAAATGATTATATGGTGGATGGCCTGGCTATGCCTACTTGTTTGAAAGTTCATACTAGGGACTATCTGTGCGTTCGTTCGGCTCTCCACAGACGACGTTCATGAGGAATTTGGGGGTGCACTCTGCACTGAAGCTTAGGAGGTCACTCTGGGCCGCTTCGTGTCGCGTCGCTGTTTGTAGACCTGATCCGGTCGGATTGCAGAAATAATCATAGGAGCACAGATAGGTATTTGAAGAACTAATGAGGAGCGAATCGTTCCTCATTAGTTCCTCATAAGGGCGCGTTCCGAAGACACGCACCTCCTCTACGCGCACGACACGCGTACACCACGCGTGTCAGAACCCGCGTCTAAATCGCTTTGAAATTTGTTGCATATAATTTGAGTCTTGATCAGAGTGCTAGGATAGACTGTGTTATAGAAGTCAATGTCCTCTTTTTCTCTTGTATATATTGTACAAAATATATCACTTACTTACATGTTCTTATTTTATATATAACGGTAAAGATCTATATAGACTAATGAAGAAAATACCCAGTGTAGAAATTAGACGCTCTGTTCAAGCGTGTTCCATTTAGCTGTTTTCTTTAAAATTAAATAAGATTGACAAACTAGCACATAATCCACTTCATAATAAAGGGAATGCTGAGGAACAATTCGCTTCTCTACACTCACAATACAGAACACAAGTATCAAGCTGGAAAATAGTCAAATACGGACTTCTCGAATATTGTTAAATTTACGACGAGTGCTGTACTCCAGATCTCCCACGGCTCGGCTGTGCAGAGCTTATAACTATAATAAAAAAGAAACATTTATGATATATTTTTATTATATTTCTGTCGTAAAGTTGCAATCTATATACGTTCCACTCCTCGGCACAGGCCTCTTCTAATTTCTGCGAAGGTTTTAGGGCAAGAAAGTGTCCGCCGCGATGCCTCAACACATATCTTGACTTCAAATGTCTCCAAAATATTGTTTTTAATTTTTCAGGTATGCAGGACTCTTCACGATGTATTCCTTCATTGCAGAGTACGTGGTAGATCAGCACTTAAAACTGCAATTAACAATTTGATTTGTATCGACGAAGATCGAACCCGCGTTGCTCGCGTACTGTGAAAGTTATAGCGAGCGCATAGCCCCTGAGCTACTATTTCTATACAATTAAATAATATTTTATATTATTAGTGTATTTCAAATAATTTTCAAATAAGTCTGTAAGCATGTGAAAAAATCGTTGAAGTTTGAACTAATACAGCTCTTATTTTCATATACAAATTTTCATACGAATATTGTGTATATATATATACTAGCTGGCCAGGCAGACATTGTTTTGCCCTCTCCGACTACCCTGTGTCCTATAAAAATTCTTAAATTCGTAATAAAAAATATTGAGGGTCACTTATAGGGATAAAAACTATCCTATCTCACAAGTTGGACCAAAACGCACACAGTGTGCAAAATTTAATTGAATTAAGTTCAGTAGTTTAGGAGTCCATCGCAAACAAACAACGTAACACGTAATTTTTTTATATATAAAGAAGATGTCTGTCGAATAGATACTGTCTGGTCAGCTAATATATATATATTTATCACACACATTCTCGTTAATATGCTGCATAACCTAAGCAATGATAAACACGGCAGAGAGCCGAGAGTGCATTTGATTAAGTTTAGTAATATTTTATGTCAACAATATTACCATCTTGCTAAAGCTGAACGAAGCGAAGGCAGACACGAAATATTTTCTTGTAAACAGAGTCTAACAAGAATAATTAGGTTACAGCGATGATATTATCCACTACTGTATCGTCATCAGTTCTCACAATGCCAATCGTCCGGAAGGGTGTAAAAACTAAATTTTAAAATTATATTACATTCACACATGTACACGAATAAATATATACATACAAACTGTTACATTAATTAATGACAGTTGAACAAAGTCCACTGCTGAACATAGATTGGGTATATTTGCTATAGCTGCCATACTTAGCAAGTTCAAGTTTTTTTTTAAATATAAGAACGTGAAAGAGTGGAGAGTGAGTGAAGGACATGTGTCAGGATTGTTTCAAAAGGAAGTTCGTGGTCTCTGTCTACCGCTCTGTGTGATAGGCGTGAGGATTTACTGAGATTAGGCTCCTGAATTTGAATCTGAATTAACAAATTGATGTTAAAAATTATTGCCTTCTGTATTGAGACTGTTCTGGGGGCCCCGGACGATATCTCTTGTTACCGTTGTGATATCGGATATATAATGTTATTTTCCTTATAATACAAATTAATTACTCGG
Source organism: Parnassius mnemosyne (assembly GCA_963668995.1). Taxonomy (NCBI): domain Eukaryota; kingdom Metazoa; phylum Arthropoda; class Insecta; order Lepidoptera; family Papilionidae; genus Parnassius; species Parnassius mnemosyne. The sequence goes on along the minus strand of CAVLGL010000104.1, from coordinate 57,486,621 downwards.
AACTAATTAAGAAAGAACATGAGTTATGATAAACATTCTAAATATAAACTTTCCTCATAAGAGTCGTAAGATTTCACACGGATATAGATGTTAAATATGTATTAAATTTATTTTATATATAGGTACGAGTACCTCGTTTGTTTTTACACATTCTTACATTGTCATCCAATTCTGAGCTATGTTCAGAATTTCAAGTATCTAGCTCCCCGGGAGTTTAAAATTAATTACTAAATTCGGCCCGAACAAACATACACAAAAGCGAGTTGAAAAAACGTCCGAGGTGTGCATTAAAAAGACAGGGAAAAGTAGTGTTTTTTTTTACCACGTGAAGCAGAGAGATTGGGCTTTACTGTCGACTAGTCAATTTCACGCTACCCGTTACAGTTACAGCCTATAAAAAGTCCACTGCTCAACATAGGGCTCCCCCATAGATTGCCTAAAATGGATACCCTCTTTGAAGCAAGAAAATATGACACAGTAGGCGCGCTAAGCAAACTGGTCGGCAACCGCAGTTTTCCTTTAAATTGTTATTAGAAAGGCGCTGCAGCCCATCTTCTGGATTGTTTCCCTCTGTTGCCTCTCAAGACACCCACGGGACGATCCCAGATAGTGGATAATTCTAACATCGCCACTACACGAATTCACGCTATCCGCTCTCACCAAATCCAGTATATTTTATCATTGATTGTATAGAACCAAAACTAACATAGCGTTAGCATAAACTAACATAGCGGACATCTAAATGAGTATTTATCAAACTTCTTTGTATGTCCTTGATGCCTAGTCTAAAAAATATCATTTATACTTTCTATAATTTATATTGAATAAGGAATCTCAAAGCACTTAGCACCTGAGCTCTAAATGTCACAGTTCGTGTGCAACCCGATTTCGATCTCCGCTGGCACTCACAGAATAACAACGTGAACCAGTAGAATAATACTGCTGTGTTTCGTATAAATAGGTATAGAGAACGGAGACCCTTTTTACTGGTAACAGGCATTCCAACATAATACTCAGAGGAGAGAGGACGTATCTGCATTTTGATTCTTAATCGAGGATAGAAGTAGATGTCTATGGGCCATAGCATCCACTTACCATCAGGTGAACGTTGCTCGTTTGTTACCCTTATTATACTGTATCCTTCTGGTGATAACTTCAGATGATTTAGTAATTTACCTAGCTGTTTTTTTAAATGCTTATCTAGTTCCTATGATTAGATTCTATCTGATAGAAAGCACCTCGACCTAGTTTAGATGATATTCCATGTGTGAATCGAAAACGAATTTATTTTCATAGTGGTTGCAGTGTCGTCATCAGCAGCAAACTAATTTTGCTTATTTTGTATTGATTTAAAATAAATTAATAGTAAAAACCATTTTCAAAAACAAGCTTTTAAATAAATGGTCTAAAAAGAAGAAAATAAACTTTAAATTAAATCAAATCCACCAATTTATTAAATAACACAATTTATATGATATAAAAGTTTGTCGCATAGACATAGAGCCAAGAAAAACGAGCACTATAATACACCTGTCATCCCGACCCCAGCAGCGAATCCGGTCGCGCCGTTAGAAGTACCAACATTGCTCTCTCTCGCGGTCCCACTACCGCCGCATCAGCGCAACTATCCTGATGGAGTTTAGGCGTTGGAGAAGAGGGGTTTACGTTCATACGGCAGTGTACTTTTTCATATCGCATATCTTGAAAAGAAATGACGATATCATCTTCTAACCAAATACATTTATTACTGCAATATTATATTATTTAAGTTTTAATCAAAATTTATTTTAATTTTTTTAACATTATAAAAGTCAAATTTATAATTAGTCACCGGATAGGAGCTATTACAATTTAAATTTTTTTGTTTAATTTTTTTAAATGTTACGCAATTGAATTGCTGAAGTTTGTGTCGCTGCTCTGTGGTGACCACTTAGCATTAAGTGGCGATGAATAATGGATTATTTTCTCAATAGCTATAAATATTAATTAGAAATTTGTGGGCTGTCTAAATTATTTTTTCCAAACAGCACAATGCTCAATTTGAACTTCACCGCACAATATAAGCGGCAATCGGTAATGTAATCAAATTGTATAAAAGGCTTGGTATCTGAAATAAAATACTATCTTACATCATCATTTCATCATTACAGCCTTTCATAAGTCCACTGCTGAACACAGGCCTCCCCCAAGGAATGCCACAAAGCACGGTCCTGGGCCACATGCATCCATCGCCTTCCTGCATATCTTACCAGGTCGTCACTCCATCTCGTGGGGGGTCGCCCTACACTTCGCCTACCGGTACGAGGCTGCCACTATCTTACATAAAATTATTTAATACAAAAATCATATAAAAATAATTTTAGATACAAAGCTAGTGTCAAACAACTGTAATTGCTAAGTACCTATCTCTACGAGTATATGTAAACATCGATTGCTGTCAGTTAGTCTCGCTAAAACTCGAAAACGGCTCGAACGATTTTGATGAATTTTTTTGTGTGCATTTGAGTGGGTCTCTGGATAGTTTAGATTCACAATTGGACCTGGTAGGCGCTGTTGTCAAGATCCAGAAAGCGCCCGTACGAAAAAAAATATTGAAAACTAGCGCCCGTGCGCTAGTTTTCAATATTTACGCTATCACTACACATTAACGAAACGGCGGCTCCGTGGCGCAGTGGCTTAGCAATGAGTTGCTGCGCTGCGGGGCGCGGGTTCGAATCCCGCACGGAACAAGTATTTGTATGGCCTACAAATAATTGTTCCGGGTCTGGATGTTTGTCCTTGTGCAATCTGTGTTTGTAAACTGCCTCCACGATACAGGATAAAATCCTAGTGTGGGGGTAACGTTTATTTAAGAAAAAAACACGAAACAAGATTTTTGCGGAAATTGTCGCTTTTAACAACTTATTTTTATTTTATATTCCTAACTCTTCTGTAGTACTTTGCAGCACTCATGGTTACAGGAAGACTGATCGGTTCAAGGCCACTTTCGGATCAGACCAAAAATTAATAATTTTAAGTATAAATACGTTGGATACCCCAGGCTCTCCGTGATTGCTGTGAAGTAATCGAAACGTCCGGAATATGAAAATAAATAAATTAATAAACTGTAATGGTATAATGTGAAGCTGTACATACAATTATACATTATATATAACACAGGCAATATATTGGGCAAACGAGGAGTTGATAAACGTATTTCCTAAAGTAAAGACACGTTTGATTTGACTCGCCACACTGCCGCACCACATGTTTAAAAACGGAATAAAAATTTAAATTCTAGTTTCATTCAAAGCTAATTTTGTCTCAAGCTGTTTTATCAGCGTCCTGAAATCTCGGCATCTGGCAGGTAAGTACACCACATCTGTTGGGACAGCACTTCAACGCTCGCAGACAATCAGAATCCGTGGTGCAAGTGTGAGTGCATAACCAGGGACCCTTGGGATCCTTGGGGCAACTGCCCTGCTTAACTGGAAAAAAGGTGGAATTTTAAAAGTCTTATGTCACAAAGGCAACCAATCTATTTAACATTCAGTAAGTATGTAAGTTGTTACCAAAATAAAATAAAGTAAATTATCACTATAAGCCGCAAGTAGAAGGTACCAATTACATAACACAAGTTTCTGCATAGTTACTAATAATAAAAATAATTAGTTACTAATATTAATAACTGCTGGTCGTATAAGGAAGCTCAAAGTCTGAGCGACTTTGAGCTTATGCTTGGCGTTTCTCTGCGTGATAGAGTTAAAAACGAGGATATCTGCAGTAGAACCAGAGTAACCGACATAGCCCAAAGAATTAGTATGCTTAAGTGGCAATTGGTCGGCCATATAGCTCGAAGAACCGACAACCGATGGGGAAGAAATGTTCTCGAGTGGCAGCCTCGTACCGGTAGCTGAAGTGTAGGGCGTCCCCCCGCTAGATGGAGCGACGACCTTGTAAGACCTGCAGGAAGTCAATGGGTGCAGGTGGCTCGGGACCGTGCTTTCTGGCATTCCTTGGGGGAGGCCTATGTTCAGTAGTGGACTTGTGAAGGGCTGTAATGATGATGATGAGTAATAACTGCCGCTTTACCAAATACTGTGCGTCGCACTTAAACACTGTAAGGAAACCCGCATATCTGAGGAATATAATATATCTAGGACATGGTGAAGTCCGTCAAAGACACTAGAGCAACGCAGCGGACTAATTTATAATTAAATGAATAAATATTTTATTTGTCACAAATCTTTTAACATATCATATACGGAATCCTGGCTTCTGAACTAGCTGTTAAAACTAATTCGATGGCTCTATAGCGCAGTGGCTTAGCAATGGATGGCAGTGCTTGGAGCCGCAGGTTCGAATCCCGCACGGAACAAATATTTGTATGGCCTACAAATAATTGATCCAGGTCTCGATGTTTGTCCTTGTGCAATTTATGTTAGTAAACTGCCTTCACGATACAGATTTACAAGATTCATCAACTTTAATAATATCGTTATTACCCTGAAACGCACCTGCTTAAAATTTATTAATCATGTCACCATTCCACGTTGGTCTGCTTCTGAGCATTTATGAGGCTGTACGCGAAACTATCCTGCTCTCGCAAATATATGATTTCGTGAACGATACACGATCCAACCAGAGCCTTGGTTGCTCAGATTTAAGTAAGTTTCACAGTATGCGAGCAACCCGGGTTCGAGCCCCGCCGGCACCAATGAAATTGTTAATTGCAATTTTAAGTGCTTATTTATCACGTGATCGGCTATGAAGGAAAATATCGTGTGGAAACCTGTATGTGTGAGAAATAAGAAAAAATATTTCGAAGACGTGAAATTCGCATGTCATTGCCCTAAAACACTCTCCGAAATGAGAGGAAGCCTGTGCCCAGGAGTGTGACGTATATAGGCTGTAACTTTAAACCGATCCAACCAGCAATATGTGCTAAATATTTTTATACGTTGTTAGCAAATAAAATTTTTACTGAGAGCACGTTTCTTCCGTAACAGCCATCAAAAGGCGACCACTTCTTTCTACATCTTATAATTAGTCGAACGAACTAATATTTAATATATTAGTGGTAGACAATTGACTTAGAAGGGTCTTTATCCATAAATACAATTTAAATTTCTGTTTATGAATTGGTCCGGCTTAAAGCGATATTCGAAATCATAAAAAATTATCACACGAAAATTTTCCTGACGCTGGTCCATTTTGCGATGTAACACAATAATTCAATTTAGCTAGTAAAAATTGTGTAGAGAAATTTAAAATTGGAACATTCGTATTTTGACTTGTTAACAAACGTTTTTCAAAATAAATTACTTATAACTGGCCAGTGTCTCACACAATTTTTTTTCTGAAAACTTTCTGAGTGTCATGTCGTATGCAGCGTTACTTTGACGGCATGCATATACGTATAATAGCCATTAACACCATTAGATCCTTAAAGACCACAAATGGACTTAAGGAGAAATTGCCTAAATCATCACGACGTAATACATGGCGTCACACAGCTTTGACGCTGCCCGTCTCCGATCTGAGTATTTATCTAGTATAAACGGGAGAATGTACCGCCCTCTGTGGGAAGCCATAACATTTTATGGTATTTATAATTAAACAAAATCTTACTATAGTTGACGAAATGTCTTCGGGTCATCGGATCGACACATAAAGAACCACCACACGTTGTTGGGCAGCACAGTTCAGAACTGTTACATGGCCTTTGTGGACCACATTCCGCGTCGCATACGTCGACCGATAACGTCGGAGGGCAGGAGCCGTCCTGACATAACGACACTGTGATGGACACTGTAAAAACAATTTCAATTGTATGTCGTTAGATAGGAAGCCTTCTACTATCCTTAGGATTCTGTCTCGCTGAATGTCACTTATCTACCTATTTCTGCCTGCAAACAGTATTCACTGTTGTATTTATAGAAAGCCAAGATAGTAATAGGCTTTATGCAATTCATCTTAATCCTCAGTGGTGACAATACAACTATAAACGACTACATTTTTGACCAGGTGGTCTGGTAGAATTTTTACCACATCAATTTCATAAAAAGTAAAGTACGTTCACGCAGATTTAAATCTTTATAGGTAATTAAAATCGTTGGTGCGTCTGCTAGTCGTGTAACATTTGAACTACTAGATCAATTCGATAAATGGTGTTGAAGTCATGTTATTAACGAATTCTTTATTTTATGGGTCAAAATGACTAATATCCACAATATTGTTACGTTAGTGCAGTGCCAAAAAATTTTATCAAAAATTTTGGACTCGGTGCTGTGGCTTGGCAGTAGAAATTTGTCGTCTCAATCTAAAAAGGACCACTCTCACGTATTACCGGCGTAAATATAGCTACTTAATGCTGCTGCGTTACGTATGGTGAGTGTAGAGATAGATAACATAAGAGCTTATTTTACTGGTAACGAGACACATCATTTATCTTCAGGTAACAACGCGTCTGCATTTTGATAATAATTATCTATGATACATGTAGATTTGTATAGGCCCCAGTATCCCCTTGCCATCAGATGGCCCGTGTGCTCGTTTGTCACGTTTCCTGTATTAACAATGACACAAACCAATCCGGATGTAAAGCGTAGTGATAACGGCGAATCAGTGGCGTAGCAAAGATTAAACAATCAATCAAACATTTTATTATGTTATGTCAAAGAAAATATACACTACGCGAAAAGAAACGAGGCGCGCGGGGCGTTAAACGGGCCGTCGTCGACTGCCCTGGCCGAGGGCTGGTACGTAGTAGTTCGCGTCTCGTTTATATGTATGGTACATATATGTTATATGTAATAGTTTTAGAGTATATATTTGTACTTTTATATATATATTAATATGTACCATTCTATATTTCTATTTTATGGCTCTAATAAATATAATGTTATTTTTGTCGATAAACCAAACACTTTTTTTATTATTTTCTTGCAATTCTGTTCATCCAAAGGTTGTCTGGAAGAGAGCGCTAACCATTGGGGTGGTCTTGTCGCTAAGAGCGATCTAACAAAAATGTAAATATATAGGTATATGTTATTTTTTGGCGTTCAATAAAGTGTTATCTATCTATCTATCTATGCTTCCCTATGGATTTTCTAAAAAATTATACATACGGCTACGAATTTTTGCAATTGTTAGAAATAATAATAAAAATTAAAAAAGTCATCGAAAATGTCAAAAATATATAAGAGGAAGTAAATTTTAAAGGGTAGTAGGTAATACTGATTATTGCGTACTGAAATACTAAGTGTTGGTTAATTATTTAAGATTACCATTAACTGTCGTGCATATTTTGTTTTGTTGGAAATTTTAATATTCCCCATCTGTATAGATATTTAATAACATTTGATTTAAAATTGATCGTATCTTTCACTACCTAAATACATAAGTTTACATTATATAACATATACCTACTATGTATCTTCTTTGGCACAAGTCTACAATATTCCATTTCGGTTCGGTATCAACCCTAGCGTTACACGCTCCACCTAAATGTCACCGCGCTTGAACTCTCACGTACAGAGAGTGTCACCGCTGTGGTTATGTTTTGTTATGTTATGTATATATGGTAACAGAAATATATTACTTAACAAACTGTGTAGTTCGCTTTAACCTACGTGTAGAGCTTATATATAATTTAAAAAAAAATGTGAGTGTCGTGGAACACTCGGTTGGAACGAAGTTCCTTTCGTAGTATATTATTATAGATAAACGTTTAATATTATTGATTAACTAATACAAATAAATGAATTACTAGTATGTAATAAAATGTCAATAAAATAAAATAATATTTATTTCATGATTAGATAAGAAAAAGAGCGAGCGAGATGGATATTATTCCATCTCACTTCCTTATAGTTATAGCAGCCAAGGCTGTCTACTACGTCAGAAGGGGTCGTAACGGAAAAATCTTGCACTTTTTGCGCCTAGCCCCCATCCATCAAATCCGTGCCGTCCGTTAAGCAACTTCGTTACAATATATTATTTTCATTTGTTTTCATTTACTCATAATTAAAATAATATTTTATTATTACAGTTGATAATATTCCACCTGCAAAGCGTGGCTATAGCAAATATCCACTCATATCAGCAGTGAACCTTTGATAGACTGTAATGAACAATGAATATCTAAAGAATAAATGGAATTGATAAGCTAATCAGCAATTGCATGTAATAATCATCATTAAAATACACCGATAAAATTAGAGAAAAATACATATAAAATGCAGCTTAAAATTTAATAAAACAACATTCATAACACGCTATAACTGCAAGCGTTCTAACTTCATTTAATAAAAAATTAAAATTAAACATGATAAAGTCCGTAAAATTTGTTTTATTGAATGTGTTTAATTCGTATAAATTTAAGAAATCATTATTAATCAACAAATGTGGTGGAATATAATATTAACCTTTATTTATTAAGTATATGCAATTAATGTAGTAGTTACATTTATTTAAAATTAATGTTAATTACTTTTCCTACATAACATTGAAATAGGCATATAAATATTTTATTAAAGTGTGTTAAGATTTTAAATTACAAAATATACTCACAAAAACAAACCAAATAAAATCGAAACATTTTCTCACTATTTCACATACGCTAGCATCCTTTAAGCCTTATGCTATTTCACACTAACCTTACACTCGACAGTAGTGTTTTGCCTGTGACCACGATAAGGATCTAATAAATTATATTAACAAGTATATCTACTGCTCTCTGTCATATTTAAGGTCAATATGATTTGATTAGATGACCACAATTACGTTTCATAACACTGTTATGAAAACAAGTGATTAACCCAAGGATTTACTTGTTGTGATTAACCCAAGTAATTTAACATTTTAGTGTTACGTATCAAAAGTAGCAATAGATCCATATTACACTAAGTTTTTAATAATTTATTAAAAAAAAGTCTTAAACACATTTGAGGTAATTTTTCAATTTATAGGTAATAATAATTAATTTTCAATATGTTATACTTTGTTAATTCCATCGAAAAAATTTGACTTTAAGTCAACCAATTGCTATAATTATAATTGTTAACATGACTGTCTCGTGGGTTCAAATCTCCGGTCGACACAATATCAGTTGTTGGCTTTTCTCTGATAAGATATTATCAGTAGTACTCCTGAGTCAGTAAGTTGTTGTGGTCACTCCTAATTCTCTCCGGTCGTGTCGGATTGCGGTCCCATCGGACTATGATAGTGAGGGAATAGAGAGGGAACCTTGTACTTACGCATCACTCGCGCACTATAATCCTGTCCTGTACAAATGGCTAGTTTCCGTAGAGACTGGCCGCCGTGAACGAAAATACACTCCGGAACACATTATCATTATAATGTACGAGTATCGAACTCGATCACAAGAATAAGTCTACTGTTGCTTGGTGGCAGATATAAGAAAGAGCTTGGCTCCATCCAACCCCGACTGATATATAGGCAAAAGAGCCCCATATCTATAACATAAGTTACTGCAGTGAATACGCATTCGAACTTCTGTTGGCACAAATTCACGTTTTTTTTCACATCGAATTGGCACACAAATCGTACCCTTTGTAATATTTAAAGAAATAGTCTCCGTAAGTTGGAAATACAGTACAGCGTTGTTTTACGCTAAAATATGTGGTGAATTGTTTTCGCCTAATAATATATTAACGGATGGACAAGAAAATTAAGTTAAATAAATAAATAAATTAAATGAGTGTAATATCTGGCACAGTGTCAGTACGATTGGGTCGGCTCGACTTGGGAAGGAACACGCTCTCACAGAATACCAGCATAAAATAGCAGCTAAACGCTGCTGTGTTTCGTGTGGTGAGTGTAGAGAACCGGAGACCCCTTTTACTGGAAACGAGGCATTCCATCTTAGTCTTCGCGGGTGACAACGCATCTGTATTTTGATTCGTAATCGAGGATATATATAGATGTCTATGGGCCACCGCAACCACTTACCATCAGGTGGACTGTGTGCCCGCTCGTCAGTAAGAGAAGGGGAGTTTAAAATTAATTCATAAATAAATAAACGGAAGAAGTCCAGAGCATTCTTATGTGCCGCCATTTAAACTCGTTGTTGTGTACGCACTGAACTATTCATATTTAAATTGTTATTATGTACTTTATGAAAAACAAACATAAAAATGATGCAATATACATTTTAGTATCCACGAGTCTAGAACCTTCATTATCATCTGCAGAGAATAGACCAAAAAGGAAACTCAAGTACGATTATATTAAGAATAAACAAATCCAAAACTTCCTGTTTTCCCATCGCTAGTATCGGTCACAATGTAAATAAACTTTAACAGAATAATTGACTTCCTAAAAGGCCTGTATAGCGTGGACTAAATTGTTTGTACTTTGAGGCAAATCGGATTATAAGCGGCCACTATCCGCTATAGGTCACTTTGTGAAGTCCTAATTGAACTATTTTGTTAAATGGATTTTAAGTCAAAAACAACGAAAAAGGAGACAATTTCTTTTTGTATGGAGAATGTGCCCACCACATATTGTGGCGTAACTTAATGAAACACATGTCAATTTATTTCTTATAATCTATAGATTACAGTAGTAATGTTAGTTTTACCGTATTTAACTAATGGGAATGTTGAAAAAATTAACAGTTAAAATATTAATATCACAATAACCTAAAAACAAACTAAAAGCGATTGTCTAACAGTTTTCACCGGTATTATAAGTTAAAATATGCACTGGTCAATAACTAATAATATAAAACAAAGTTGTAGGTACATTCAGCATTTATAGGTACTTTTAGATTGATGGAAAATCTATTTAGTAGTTCGTTCTTCCTTAAAAGCATTTTTTTCATATAACATTAGCCAGAACACGAATATCAAAACAACTCTTTTTTCAGATTTCATGATTCCGGTTAAATTTTCATAAAATCTTTAGACAGTTTACTATAATAATTTGGTATCTTTTTTTGTGTAATAAAATTAAAATACGTTAAAATTTCTAGTGGACGCTAAAACGATTGTCTCCGTTACTAAAAAAATAATTCGTGGCGTGAGTTCTTGGAGAACTTGGTTACCCACGTTGAACAAATAAGAACCCATTTGACTGGGCCGAGGTGGCCGCTGCAAGTGAGCTGGCGGAGCCCACTCTGAATGCATTTTGGTGTAGTGTGGTAGAAAGGATGTCCTCTTCTAAATCCAGCTGCAGCCTATCCTTTGTTATTCTGTCAAACCGTTAATGCCGTGGTGGTAGGGCTGCCGCGAGGGAAGAGTATCGAGTGTCCCCATCCTCCACCGCTGAAACTTAGTCGGCGGCGGAGTCATAAATCAAATCCGCTGCAGGGGTCAGGAAGGCTGGTATTTCTGAGTACTCGTTTTTTCTGGCCCCATCTCCTTCGTGTATCGGACTCAGGGCGACCTGTCACGCAGATAGGGTTGGCGGTCGTAAAGAAAGGGCAGTGGGGCCTTTTCTGTTCTGGTGCGGAATACCAAGGAAGGGGACGAGGGAGGAGTTGTCTTCTCCTGAGGAGGGGTGGTCGGTGCTGATAGGGCCACGGATCTGACTCTGCCGATTTGCTTTCCTACTTAAAAAACCACGGCGTTTTTGTCTGTGTAAATACGACATAACCCGTCCTTACCCCAGTGAGGCGGGTATGTGTAAGACGTAAAAAACACAGGAATGAGCTCCGAGTTTTTTTTTCAATTCAAATGTATTTTATAAGATTTAATGAATATTCGCTCTTGCAAAAGGAATACCAAATAGTTTTAAAAAGTGCATTTGTAAAACATTCGTTTTTTCGCAAATTGATAGTCTGCATGCAAATGACGTTTAAAAGATTTTTCGTGTTTTGGAAGCGACCTTTTTTGCCAGCAGGTTTTTATAATATTTATAGGTACTTTTTAGCTAGGAAGTACAAATCAAAATGCAGTGAAAGTGTATCAAATTTAAAATATTCTAACTAAATCTATACTAATATTAAAGGTATGTTATAAGAAACTATGGTAGGCTATTTAGATGTTTGTTAGTCTGTTACGCAGTAAAGTAAAAAAGTAACCTCCTCTTTTTCTATAGAATAAAGGTGACAAGCGAGCAAAAGGGTCTCCAGTTGTCTACACTCACCATACGACTCACAGCAGCATACGTGCATCATACGTGGTAGAGCCATGCTGCAGCTATATAATGGTTGTAACACGAATGGGTCGGTTCGACCGGGGAAGGAAGACGCTGTCACAGAATACCAGCGTAAAATAGCAGCTTAACGCTGCTGTGTTTCGTATGGTGAGTGTAGAGAACCGGAGATCCTTTTTACTGGAAACGAGGCATTCCATCTTAGTCCTCACGGGTGACAACGCATCTGCATTTTGATTCCTAATCGAAGATAGATGTAGATGTCTATGGACCACAGCAACAACTTACCATCAGGTGGACTGTGTGCTCGTTTGTCACCCTTATCCTATAAAAAAAAGCATTAAGGTGCTATTTTACGCTGAAATTCTGTGAGAACGTGTTTCTACCCCAGTCGAGCTGACCTGTCGTGCTGCAGACATAACATAGCTGCAGCTTGGCTCTAGCACATCGATGACCTCTCATTACTGAGAGGGTTTTAAGGAAGAGTCCACCGTGCTATTGCGGGCGGATTTCAAGTCTTCGAAATATTCTTTTTATTTGTCAGATATGCAAATTTCTTCACGAAATTTACTTTCACCGTTGAGCACGTGGTAATATGCACTTTTAATTACTATTAACAATTTAATTGGTGCCGGCGAGTATCAAACCAGGGTTGCTCGCGTACTGTGAAATTTATAGCGACCGCTTAGCCCCTGACCTACCACGGCTCTAATGATGTATATTACTTTAATGTAGCTTTATTTAGATTTAAGGTAATCAATGATCATTTGCCACATTTATTTTTAGGTTTAAAAAAATCTTTAAGTTATTTAAATAAAATACAACCTAGATACCTCCTAGCACTGCTCTCCATGTGATCGTAAAGTTTCATCACAACCGATTCAGCCATTCCGGAGATTAGCCTGGACAGACAGATAGACAGACAAAATTTTTAAAAATGGCAATTTATGTCTTAATAGATTGCATATAATCCCCTGAGCTTAATAAATCGTTTCGTTTCGTTTAATCGTTTCTTTTAAAAAACGTCACCCCCACACTAGGATTTTAATTTCTAGTTATTTCAATATTAGGGACAGACATTTCAATTTTATTAATGTGATATATACATGTATAGATTATACTCATTTAAATAAAATAAAATACACAGATAAACCAAGTCCTGGATTGGCGTCTGAAATACGTTATACCCTGGGAAAAAGAAAGGTTACCATGGTAAAATGAAAATGAAGTCATTTCTGTTTAATCAATCAATTATTCACTTGTCCCCATTTCTTACTTATTTAAGCCAATACTAAGTAAATCAGCTTCCATTTATAGGATAATCAATAAGGCATCGCCTCACGGGGGCAAGGATGAGTTATGTCGTATTCACATCGACTAAAACTGTACCCTAAACTATACCTAATAACTATACCCGTAAAAATAGTCTAAATTTTACCCTCAAAATGTGACAAAACTGCTGATTCAACATGAGTGATATTTTTTTCTCTCCGTAAATCGGATCTCAATTTTAAAAATAAACAATATAATAGGAGACAAGTCGGGGCTATATGGCGGTAGTTGAGCTCAGTCAAACCGCATTCCTTAATGGCGTCCTTGGAAACACCCGAAATGTGGATCAGAGCATTGTCAAGAAGCAACAACACTCCTCGCGACAATTCCTCTCGATGTTTTTCTTTAAAAGCATCTCGCAATTTATGTAACAAGGAAGCGTAGTAATAACCCTATACTGTTGTTTTGCGTTCTTTAAAGTCCACCTATAAAATTAAAAATATCTAAGCCATAATCTTTTTCTGAAATTGAGTCACCGTTGCTTTTTGGCCACGTTGAGCTCGTATGGCGCCACTTCATCGATTACTTTTTTGACAGAGGATCATGACAAAGAACCATGGTTTTATCACTTTACAAATGGATAAAAACTCAGAAGAGTACTTCACTTGTTCTTGTTTTTGAATAACGAAAAAAAATTTTCGGACCCACCTAGTAATAACCTTATTCATCATACCCAAAGTGTAGGATTCTAAGCACTACTGTTTTTGAAAGTCCCGTCATAACTGCTCATTCTTTAGGTTTTAGCCGTCTGTCTTACCGTACAGTCCAGTGTTTTCATCAGTAATGACCTCAGATGGTCGTCCTGGGCGCGGTTCATCATCAATTTGTCGGCTCAATGGCGCAGTGGCTTAGCAATGAGTTGCTGCGCTGGGGGGCGCGGGTTCGAATCCCGCACGGAACAAGTATTTGTATGGCCTACAAATGATTGTTCCGGGTCTGGATGTTTGTCCTTGTGAAATTTGTGTTTGTAAACTGCCTCCACGATACAGGAGAAAATCCTAGTGTGGGGGTAACGTTTTTTTTAAGAAAAAAAAATTGATTCTCTTTCGAAACGAAATTGTTTTGTCCATTCTTTTACGGTGGAGTACGAAGAGGAAGAAGGCCCGTACAAAGCATATAATCGTTGTTTGATTTCCACCGGTGTCTTCCCCTTTTTTGTCTAAAAAATTATCACAGCTTGATACTCTATTTTATGCATTTATAATCATATACAAATTATAATCAACAATCTGAATTTATTAGGCTATTTAACTGTAACAAAATTAAATAATTTTATATTATTCTTTTATGGAGTAGATAACGAAAAGTCCATCAATTTAATGACATGAAAGTTTTGTCTTTGATTAACCTAATGTGGGTAGGCTAGAAACATTTAGACCTTACCTAATAAGTACACTGTACTGTGACCAGCAGTGGGACGCAGCATCTCTTTTATGAGAGAGTTTTTGGGCAAGGAAGTGTCCACCGCGCTACCGCAATGCGTGTTGGCGGACTTCACATGTCTTGAAATGTTTTGAAATATTTTTTTTAAATTTCTCAAACATGCGGATCCACACGATGTTTTCCTTTACCGCCGAGCACGTGGTAAATGTATTGGCACGTGGACACCTCATACAACGGCAGTAACTGGCTTAGCTCAGTTATCAGCGGTTGGCTAGACTTATGCGAGGTTCGCGCGCGGAGCCGAGTGTTGAGTTATTTGAATTTTTCATTATTTCTTAAACTACGCGTCCAAATAACATGATATAAGGAGCAAAGTTTATCTCCATAAATTTTTTTTGATGAAGTATTAACTTTCGCTCGTAAGGATTAATATATCATGTTTATAATAACGCACATTTATTTAAAGCATAAGGGTGACAAACGAGCACACAGTTCACCTGATTGCAAGTGGTTGCTTGACCCATAGACATCTACATATATCTTAATTTGCAAATTAATATGCGTTGTCACCCGTGAGGACTAAGATGGAATGCCTCTTTTCCAGTAAAAAGGATCTTTGGTTCTCTACACTCACCACTCGAAACACAGCAACATTAAGCTGCTATTGCACGCTGGTTTTCTGTGAGAGCGTGGTTCTTCCCCGGGCGAGCCGATCCATTCTTGCTACAACTATATTAATATAGCTGCAGCATGGCTCTACCACGTATAAAATTTTAAAATTATTTTTTAATTTTCAAAATTTTTTTGTCCCAAAATACCTACCTTATTATGACTTATGTATAAGAGACATGCATATGCTATTTGCGACTTTTTCATAGATGGAGTAAAGGTTTATATTTTTGTAGAAAATTGTATTCGCGTATCACTAACCAACCGTTACGCCAGCGCACGCGGAGAATCTGGTCATAATACAAAATAAAAATAATTTTTCAAATCGGACTGGTAGTTTTATTTATTTATTTATAATTTCATGCACAAATTTGTACATATGGCGGACTTAATGCCATAGGGTATTCGCTCCCAGTCAAACATTAGGCTAAAAGATATAGACAAACAAGAGGCGGTGTAGCAGTAATCAAAATAGAAAGGGCAAAAAAATTAAATAACATATATACACAAATATACATACTTAATTACACACAATATATACATAATACATATAAATATTATCTATGTCAGAACAAATATGAAATATACATATATGTATATGAAAATAAGAGCTGTGTTAGTTCAAACTTGCAACGATTTTTTTTTCACATGCTTACGGACTTTATTATTAAAACAAACTGGTTGGGAGGTTTTTTAATGTCATGAGGAATGTTCTTCCAGAGCCTGAAGGTCGTGAGGGCGAAAGAGTGAGATAGTTAGTTCCAAAGATTAGCGTGTTTAAACAAACAAAAAAAACTCTTCCCCTTTATTATATTAGTATAGATGTTTTCAACGTGTAGCAAACATTTTACGAAATCATGTACTTAGTGCAATTAATCCGTGCAAAAGCCGGAAGGAATAGTTTTAACAAGATGTATGGCTCAATTTATCTTGCTTATAGAACTAGGTAGCACCTTTTGGATGTTTAAAGTAAACACGTTCAATCAGCCAAGCGCGCAATTTAAAATCTTAATTGGATTGTCGAGACGAAAATTGGGGCGATAAATATCTAGGATAGATACCTATACGAATTTAATACGAATTACCAACGATACTATGATAATTGAGACTCCACTCTTTCATAACACATATCTCAGCTCAATGGTTTATTTAGTCCAGAGCTGGCATTCATCTTACTGCCTTTTAAGTTGAGTAACAAGGAAGCTCATTATGTGGTGGGATTCCATTTCTGTCTAAGAGTTAGTCTGGGTCGGTAAACAGTAGTGTGTACTGCTCTGTTCCACTCTGAAGGATGTAGAGAGCCAGTATAATCACAAACTGTGAGGCGTTCCACCTTAGCCCTCAGAGGGGACAACACATTTATATCCTTTTTTGTAGTTTGTTGCAGATGTACATGGTCTGCAGTAGCTGTTTATCATCAAGTAGATTGTAAGTTTCTCTGTAAAAGCTATAACAAGACATAATATATTATATTACAATGATATAACTGTGATAATAACATAGTTTGGGCTCCCTGAAAACTGCTGTGTTTCCAAGAAGATTCAGTCTATAATGTATACAGAGCCAGTATATTTTTATTACCATTATATTACAGGTGAGCTATTCCATCTTAGTCCACATAGGTGACCACTCATCAGCTGCCTTCATTGTTGAAGTTAGCTACAGGTGCTCATGGACTGAGTATTGAAAGTTCGTTTGTCGCTTCAGTTTTATAAAAAAAACCCTGTTCTTTCTGTACGGCTGAAGACATATCATTGTATCTTAAATATACTTTTTAACATAATTAAAGTATATCGTACTTACGTAGGTATATATCACTTTAATGTTTAACATACTGTTTTTTAACAAAATTTTATCATTTTGAAACTGTTTTACCAAAACCAGTTTTAACCTACTTCAAAACAGTAGGAGGTTCCCAATTCGACAGTATTTTTTATGTGTGTCACATCAAAACTTTTTTCTAGGTGAACCGATTTTGTTGTTTCTTTTTTTTTATTTGAAAGCTTGTGATTCTCATGTGTCTCTTTACAAATTTCATCAAGATCTAATCAGTAGTTTTTGTGTTATTCTTAATAATGCATATTTAATTAACTTGGACTTCTTGATATTCTCATTTTACTTATATTGAAGTCGGTTGTACAAACATTTTTATTATGTCACTCGTGTTAAAACAGTATATTAGTTACGATTGACTGGTTGGTCTAGTGTTTGAGTAGGTGTGACTGCTATTCATGTGGCTCCGAATTCCGGGCCGCAAGCAGGTTGGATGTCATTATTAATTATTTAAGTTTCTGTAGTAGCCACGAGTCAGAAGTTGACGGTGTTTACCCCCGTGCTTCGGAGAGCACATACGGATTGCGCAGTGTCCTGGTCCTGCGCCTATCGTGTCTCCTCATCTCTCTCTGAACGTGTCAGATTGCCGTCACTTCGGACTGAGGTAAGGTAAGGTAAAGCAATAGAGTGCACTTGTGTTTGCGCACACACTCAGGCACTATAATAAAGTCCCGCTCAGATGGCTAGCCTCCGATAAGACTGGCCGCCGTAACCGAACTTCGATATAAAAGACATTCTTATCATCTATCTATGCCGTGAGATATACATAATAAGTAAACAAACGTAAACTTTTGTGTGTATTAAAAAAGATTATTGTAAAGCGTTTATGTAGCAAAAATAAAAGTAATCACGTTTAGGTTCCGTCTGCGTAGCAAATTTCTTCGAAATATATTACTTAGAAGATCCATTAATCAATTACTAGAACATGTACGTTGTTGGTAATGGATCTGATCGACAAAGTAGACAGGAAAGTCTTAAACTACTTGAATGTATTCCAACAATATACTTATGAAGATGGAATGTATGTACATAAAAATATAAACTAGCTATAATGAAAAACAAAGATGTTCGTGTTTTAAATACTAGGAACAAACACAAGGTTGTAATGTCATTTAATAGACTATACAGAATTAGTAATTTATTCATGGGGTAGTATATTATTTTCATGGGATGTTTATGGAGTGTGGATGTATGTATTACAACAAAGTCTAGAAATTGAGACTGCCTCGTAAACGCGGTTACGGATCATGAGGTCCCGGGTACGAATCCCGGGCCGACTAAAACAAAATGTATTGAGTTTTTCATCTCACCTCATGTTTCAGTTTCCCCCTGTCGTTCGTTACGACACTCACAGCCATTACACGTTTCTTCTACTATTTATTATATATCTATCTATTCTACAAATGATAAAACGAAATATTTCTACAACAGGAAACAGGATAAAATGTGTTGGAGAACCCGTATGTAACAGGCTACGAGGTATTTCACCTCAGCACATAGGGATCGAAATGGATGCTTAACCATCTTCCTTTGATGTTTTAGAAGGTGTTCGTTGACTTCAGTAATCATTTACCATTAGGTATGCTATTCACAGTTTCTTACTTTAACACTATAAAAAAAATCTATAAACTAATAACCAACGAGCTGAACCAACCTCCTTAAGTAAAACTGATTTGTTGTAATATGGCTTGTGGTCATAATCTTAATAAAATAATAGACAGACTCCTCACTATCGTTTTCGATAAAATTTACGTTATAAACGACCACCTGGTGGTAAACTGCTACTGCTACCCATAGACTTCCAATTTCAAACAAAGAAGTGTACAGATGCGTTGTCACCTGTGGACTAAAATTAGCGACTAATATGAAATACTGTCATTTATCTCTTACTCTCTCTCTCTCTCTCTCTCTCTCTGTCTGTCTCTCTGTATCCATAAGATTGGATCACAGCAGTGCACGCATTGCTGTTAGGCGGAAGAAATAGGTAAGAGGGTGTTAGACTCTCTTCAAACTGTGGCGTTATTTACCCAGACGAACTTACCTTACTCTCGTTAATGATTTATACATTTTCGAATGAAGTCCCGAAATTCTCACAATGATTATCCAGGTTATATCGAATACCAGGTATCTATGTAGTAAGATAGATATGAGGTAAAAAATTCATTTTTTTACTAATTATAAGCCAGTGCTTTACCACAATATCACCTGGTGGTAAGTGGTGATGCAGCCTAAGATGTTAAGTAGGCACTGTCTTATCGTAACAGAAGCCTATTCACTCTTGTTTTGAAGACTCCCAGATCATATGCGGACGGAAAGATAGACGCCGGCAAATTATTCCACTCCTTTGCTGTACGCATTACAAAAGACGAAGCAAACCGTTTGTTTCTATTGCGTGGAATATCGACGACAAAGGGATGAAGACCCGCCGACCGCCTCGTTGTCAAATGGTGGAAAGGAGAGGGAGTAGTTAAAGCGTGTAATTCCTGCGCACACTCATCTAAATGCATCCTATAGAATACGGAGAGACTGGCTACTCTGTGCCTGTGCTCGAGGCTGACAAGATTGGTTTTAACCAAATCAAGGTCACCAACGAGCCTCTTAGTACGTCTCTCAACTGAGTCCAAAGCTGCCAAGTGGCATTTTGCAGCACCAGCCCATATGTGACAGCAGTACTCCATACACGACCGGACTTGCGCTTTATATAAGGTAAGAAGCTGCCCCGGCGTGATGTACCGCCGCAACCTTGCAAGGACACCAAGTTTCCTTGCGACTGCTTTGGCTTTGGACTCAATGAACCGTCCATACTTTAGGTTCGGAGAAAATTAAATCCCTAATAACTGAAGGCGGTCAATGTACTCAAAGGATACATTAGGGAAAGTAGGAATCAAGGTAAGGGGGCTCCTTTTAGCGGTAAAAAGACACGATTTTGTTTTGGAGGTGTTAAATCTCACGAGATTGGCATTGCCCCATTCGGAAATTGCCTGTGAGACTCACACGCTCAACCATAGCCTCTCTTTCTCACTGGATTTGATCCCGACTGGCCCCAGGACTTGGTTGGTATCTCTCCACAACTGTGCTATCGTCTGCATAGCCATAGATACCGGGAATGAGCAGATCATTTATATGCAGCAGGAAGAGAGTTGCGGAGGGAACGGACCCCTGAGGAACACCAGCGTTAGTCGCCACAGTATCGGATGAGCTGCCATCAACGAAGACCCGGAGAGACCGTTCACTCAGAAAGTCCTTCACCCAGACAGTCAGGCCAGGGAATAAGCCGTACGCTGAAAGCTTGCCCAATATACTTCTCGTAGCGTGCCAAATCCTGTCAAAGGCCTTCGAAACATCGAGGGAAACAGCAAATGCTTCACCACTTTTCTCGAGGGCTTCGCCTCATATGTGAGTGGCATACGCTAGAAGGGCCCCAGTTGATCGATTTCGGCAAAACCCGTACTGGCAATCACTGAAGAGATCATTTTGTTTTAGGTATGCCATGGGGTTCAATATACGCTCCATAATCTCGCGTTGAGTATGGAGCTGATTGAAATTGGCCGATAGTTGGCAGGGTCGGTACGACTACCTTTTTTAGGCAGAGGCTGCACATTGGCCAGTTTCCAAGATGTAGGCACTATTCCAGTCCTGAATGAGAGGCGGAACAAGCGTGTCTACACAGCAGACAACTCAGGTTCACAGACCTTTAGAACTATAGCTGGTATACCATCAGGTCCACTAGCTTTGTTCACGTCTAGACTTCGCAAAGTTTTAGATCTCTGCCATAGAGATACCGCAGTGAGGTAATTGATGATATACTGTTGCTACTATCCAGACAGAAAAAGACAAGCAAATAAGTCCGCTTTCTCCTTAGGCGCATGCGTCACTGAGCCATCTGGTTTTACCAGTGGAGGCAGTGTAGACCAACAGAAGCTTGTCTCGCCCGCTTCGGCGAGAGACCAAAAAGCTCTACTGCCAGATGGTTTTAAAGAGAGCTTTGTGCCGAGCGTTGTTTCTTTAGTCTAACATATGAGTCATTTATTTAAAACTCCTAAAACTTTGAATCTATTCAGGAATATATAATTTGTAATTTGTTTTTGTATTTAATAATAAGCTTAATTACAGAAGACCGGGGCCTCCTGCTAAAGGTATATACTCGTATTTACTTACGAATTAATTTTGTAAATGACATACGTTTTGTTAAACTAAAGACTCCAAATCAAAAGAGTAAATTAACTAGGAGTACACGACATGTTCAAATGAGAATAATGTGTGGTTATTTTAAACGGAAAATTTGTTTTAATATTTCATAATTTCACGCATCGTCGAATTTCTCGCTCGGATTAACATCAGGGGAAACACCTCATCCACTTTGATGTCAGCCTAGTACTTCTGTGCAAATTGGATCGTCTGCTCAATCTGTATCCGTTTTATTTTTGGTCTTTGTAAACACGATCACTTATCCTTTTGTCGAAACTTAAGTTACTCCTTATCCATCAGTGTGTCATATTTTTTTTCGAACAGTATTTTCTATCCTATACAAAGAAACATTTGAAAAACTTATAACATCAATTTTATGATATATTATCACATAAATTCTTCCACCTGATTTCCAGTGAAGTTTTTTTACCATCACAAATCATAACCTTTTTACAACATCCTATGGGCATCGTAATAGGTGACTGTGGCAAAGGTTCCATGGCCTTAAAATGGCGGTATGACTATCTCTTTTATTAAACAAAAACATGCCATAGACGCAGATCAGAGTTAAAAGTATGAGACGTTTGGTACTGCTATCGCTAATCTAATCAAGCATCACGATTAAGGAAATTTTTCTTACGCTAGGAAAGGCCCACATCCAGCAATAAACTGTTACTAATAAAAAAGATGAAGAAAACTACGTAATTCTTAACTGTCTTAGTTTCGTATATATGTATGTTAGTCCCATGTCAAAAAATATATTACTGCACTACGTACAGATTGGCCACTTACACTTTTCCGCCAAACCGACTTACTTCACCCCGCCCGAATTTCAATATACAACAAGGATTCCAAGGCCAATGTAGCCACAAGGTGTCTGATACATGTGTCGTGGTACTTCACATCAGGACTGTTTCTTATCCTATATAAAGCGCAAGTCCATTCGTATAAGAAGTACTACTGTCACATATGGCCTTGTGTTGCAAAATACCACCTAGTCCTAGCAGCATTGGACTGATTTAGTTGAAAGCCTCGAGCACAGCTGCAGAGTAGAGCCAGCCTCTTCTTGTTCTATAGAATATATTATGGAGAGTTTGCGCAGAAATTACATGACATTTCTTCTTCCCCTTTCCACTATTGGAGAATCAGATAGTTAGCGAGTCTCCACCACTTTTCTTCGATACGCATCAGAACCAAACGGTCGGATTGGCTTTTGTAGTGTGCACAGTAAAGAAGTGGAATACTTCTATTTATCCTATTACAATCGGAATGTCTGTAATGAATGAAGAGAATGAGAAATAAGAAAATAGACTTTTGTTACGCTATGAGAAATTACCATCAAGAGGGATTGTATTTAAATAGCTGGCTTATAATGAGTAAAAAAATTTTCTTTCGCGCCGGAGGGAGAGGGTAAGTGCGTTTAGTTTTTTAGGTTTAATTCACACGCACATACTTACTATACCGTTCGCTTACAAACTTTGCGTACTCGTATTTAAGTTTTTGGACGCCGAAGGTGACTGACGATCCGTTTGATAATATTAGTATTTTATCAAGAGTAGTCAGGGCCGGAGTGTGCCCGAGACGGAACAAAGAATACTTAATTTATATAAATTTAAAACAACTTTAATTTTTGTAGGAGTAATTTATGTTTTTGTTGTCTGTCAATAAATTATGATATTATTATTAATTTTTCCCTCCTATTTCCAATATCGCACAACTAAGCCTAAGCCCTGTTTCCAACTTTGTCATCATGGCTGATAATTCTGTCACTGATGTGCCTTCTGGTGTCGCCGCTGAAACTGCAGCTACGTCGTCAGCGATCTTATCTGCCATCATCGCGAGTTTGTTTAGTTTCGTATTTTGACATCAATAGTACATCTTTCCCTGAGTTTGGGAGTCGCAATATCCATAATCGTCTTAGGGCATCGTCAGATACTTCCGTGTTCCGTGTTATTTCTGACATTCGTCGTAATAACTGTGACGGGCACTGTGATCTTAAATCCATTTCGCTAACTAACTTCTGAAAGCCGTTCTGCCGTTCTGCGATATCTTCAAAATCTGTTAACAGTAGCTGTTTCAACACTATGCACGCTTTCTCTGCTGGCGGTGTCAAAATAAGATCGTGTGCTTGCTGTAAAGCGTCCTTGGTTAACTTCGCTACTAACATCTGGAAATTTTCTAGGTCGCTTTGCTACTGAGGTTCCATAACTGCCTTAAACTGCGGAAATCACATACGCGGCATCTCCACCCAAAAATCTAGGATTCTCGCCGAAATGCTTATGCATGCCAACTCTGCAGTCGCTTGCGTTGAATTAATACCTTTTTGGTTTCCCTTTAATTTGCCTGCTGAGTCAGGCGATCGGTGTGGGTGACATACAAAAGTGAGCTGTCAGCAAAATGCGTTACAATATTGCACCTACACTGCTCAACCATAAATATATTTAATTTCAAGCCTTAATTTAAATCAAAAATTAATATTATAATTACCGTGGAGCAAAATCAGGTTCATAATTTGTAGGTAATTTGTTTATAATTCAGGTGCGCGAGGGAATTAAAATTATGGTAATTATGACCCTTTTCAAATTCGCAATTTCAGCAATGGTAATTGTGTAAAATAATTTTGATTACAGCCGTTATACATACTTTTGCAAATTAGTATTAATACCAGTATTATTATATGATTGCGAGTGTAATGTATATGAAATATAATAGCATATGATATATTATTTCTACCTCCTCACTGCTAGATGTATATGGAAGTTCCTGATCGCTCAGTGAGCTAAGAAGATGACTATAGATGAACCTGAGTAATCGATATAGACCAACGAATTAGAAATCTGAAGCGGCAATGGGCCGTTGCTCATAGAACCGACAACTGATGAGTAAGAAAGGTTCACGAATGGCAGCCTCGTACCAGCAAGCGATGTGTAGCCCACTTCTAACTGGATGGAGTAGTATTTGGTAAGAGTTACAGGAAATTGATGGATGTAGGTGGCTCAGAACTGTGCTTTGTGGCATACCTCGCGGGAGGCTTGTGTTCAGCAGTGGACTTATATCTGCTAGTATTCAAACCTCCTCCACCTGCATATATTTTTGGTAGCACATTTTAGTTATTTATACATGCATATTTCTTGAAGATGATCTGTTTGCCGACTAGACTTGCATATTATACTCGTTATTTGTTTTCAATTGAATGTAGTTATAGATATCTATGGGCAACTACATTCACAGGTGGGCTATGATGTTGTCATAATCTTACTTCTATAATGAATCAGAATATATAGTTATTAAATATATTATTAACGAAATAACAATTGCAATTTTTACTGGCGAAGAAAAACATCACGAGAAAACCTAGTACATGAACAACATGAGAAGCCTGACAATAAAGGAAGTGTGTAGTCGATCGACACATATTTGAGTAGTACTTCTCCCTGCTCCAAAATTGTCAAAGCAATGAGGTATTTCCGCCCAGCATGTGCACTGCTACTTTAACTTACTATGTGGTAATCCAAATTATAATAATAGATGTAACGATAATAACGATTCATAGAAATTTCGGTGTTATTAAAGAAAACTGAACAATGTTCGCCTATTAGAAAACTCACAGGCCTCACATGCGAAGGAAATGATCGATACAACACGCGATTGAATACTCACGACACGACTGAAACGTGTATTTTCAAACAAAAATATTAATATTATATTATTAACGATAATGATAATGTGACTTTGGCATTTGAACACAGTAATTGCGACATTAAGACGTCACTATACACTGTGGTTTGTGGGGACTGCTGTCCGCTTTGATAAAGCATTCAAAACGGATATATGTAAGTACAAAATGAGCCCTAAATTAAATAATAATAGAAAAATTTACAAATGACATAAAAATGGAATTAGGAATAGATAAAAGCAAAGTAAACTCGATCAAAGCAGGACATAACTATCAACATCATTTTACATTGGAAACTGGAGATAAGATAGAAGCACTAGATGAACAGGAGGCATATAAGTATCTAGCTTACAACCAGTTACGATAAATACACTACAAATATACTAAAGAAAAATTAAAACAACAGTTTCGACATCGACTCAACACAATACTAAAGACACAGTTAAACGCACGAAACGCGATAAAGTCCATCAATACTTTTGCTATACCAATACTCACTTATTTTTTCGGCATAATAAACTGGACAAAGTCTGATTTAAAGGCTCTACAATGCATAATAAACACAACACTGACCAGATTTCGAAAACATCATCCAAGGTCATGCTTGCTTAGACTCACTTTGCCAAGAAAAGAAGGCGGTAGGGGAATAATCGATATAACAATTTTACATAACAAGCCAATTACAACCCTGAGATAACACTTATTCAATAAATCAGAATTTTCCACACTCTACAATGCATAATACAAAATGATAATAAATTAACACCACTGAACTTAAAAGGAAACACTACACAAAACTCCGAAAAACAGACAGACGACAAAACAAAACTCACCGAATGGGCTGTTAAGTCTCTACTTGGAAGACATCGAAATGATATCAGGCAACCTAATGTCGACAAAGAAGGATCAAATTCATTGTAAGCGACCAAATATTACATTTATTAATAAAATTAACAAAACCGCATACCTTACAGATAAAGCAGTCCCTAATACGCACAATCTACAAACTACAATAGCTGAAAATTCTCTCAAAAAGTAATTATAGAGCCCATAGTACTATCAACAACAATCATCTACCGGTTGTAAACCCTCAATCTCACGCACTGATATCACACCTGTTATACCACTACAGTATAATACTAAGTCTAATGGTCTACCCATGAAATTCTCCACACTATATTTATATTAAGGGTACGTAATTATGTAAATGTTGTATGTATATTCTATACCATCACGCTCGAGTGAACAGGACAATTAATTATGAATACTTTATTGAAAATAATTAAAGACGTAGTTTTAATAAAACAACCGATATAACAGGTCATAAAAATATACTGCACCTAGGAAGAAGTATTTTTTTATTGTGAACTTATAAAAGAGCACAGACAATAAGAGCTTGTCTTACAATTTTATAGTACACGAGAAAACAGAATTTGAACCAGGCTGGCCATAGTAAAATTGTAAATTATAAATTGAATCGCTGATTTACCACGTACAAAAGAACGTACTAGAAGAAAAGATCGTAGGGACGGTTAGGTTATGCCGAATACAAATATTTTTATTCAAAATAAGTTTTTACAAAGCACTTTTTGAAATTAAAATGCTACAATTTGATGGTCGATGATGATTCCCGATTAAGATTCAAAATGGAAACGCCTTGTCACCCCTGATGACTAAGGTGTTCAATAGGGAACATGAATAAAATAGGCGACTCACACGATAGGCAAATTGTATATTTAAAAGGAATGAAAAATACAAAATATTTGGTGGCGATCGGGTCGCGAGCTATCGGCGAGTGCCGGTCTTAGGCGTGGTGGTGAGAAACCCCCCGCACTTCACATACTCCCCGCAAACACCGTCGGTGCTGTCGTAACGGCGCCGACATACTCCCGGCGCTGGAAAGCTTAACAGCTTTCAAGATCTTCCAACTCATCGGGCTTCGGTAGTAGGACGATTCTGTTTAGGGCGCGCCGCACAATTCCTCTTGCAGTGTCTATATCTGCGACGCGTGTCAATCCGTCAGATCCCGGGAAGAGTTTTCTTACACGTCCGAGACGCCAATAGAGCGGTGGAGCGTTTTCCTCTTTCAAGAGGACTAGGTCGTCAATTTGTAGGCTCTCTTTGGACTTCGTGCGCCACTTCGTCCTCAACTGCAGCTCCGCAATGTACTCGTGGCTCCAGCGTCGCCAAAAGTGTTGCTTAAACTGCTCGATGCGCTGGAATCTGTCGAGACGATTGGCATTAGCGGATTGTAGACACGGAGATGGCAGCGAGCTTAGTGGTCTACCAATTAAAAAGTGGCCCGGAGTTAAGGGATAATAGTCCGTGGGAGAGGAACTTAATGGACATAGGGGGCGGCTATTTAGGATACATTCTATTTGTGTAAACAAAGATGACAATTCCTCATAGGTTAGGTGCGTAGTCCCTAATATCCTAGCCAGGTGGAATTTGGCTGACTTTACACCGGCCTCCATCAAACCATTGAAGTGAGGAGCGTATGCAGGCGAAAAACAAAATTCAACGCCTTCGTTAGCGGCAAAATTAGCGATAGTTTTGGCATTAACTTCAAAAAACTCTTTAAGTTCCTTTGAAGCAGCTACAAAGTTTCCACCATTGTCGCAGAATATCTGCTTTGGTAGCCCTCTCCGTGAAACAAAGCGTCTCAAAGTTAATATAAAAGCATCCTTGGACAGCTCACTAACAGCCTCCAAATGGATGCACTTATACCTAAAACATATGAAAATACACAAATAACATTTTGTAATTTTACAACCACGACCTTTGCGATCCGTGACCATAAATGGCCCAGCGAAATCAGTCCCTACTGTAATAAAAGAAAAGTCGGGCATTAGTCTTTGAGCAGGTAGGTTGCCCATTATGTTTTTCATAGACTGACCCTTAAAACGCCTACATACGGTGCAATTATGCACAGTACGTCTAGCCAGACTTCTTCCACTAATGGGCCAAAAACGCGTTCTAATAGAAGCCAGTAAGGCTTGAGGCCCCAGATGTAGAAGCCGTACGTGTTCTTGTTGGAATAAAAGTTGAGTAAAATGGTGTTTAGAGCTTAACAACATGGGATGCTTCATATCGAAACTATATTCAGAAGCCTGAATTCGACCACCTACTCTTATCACTCCTTCATGTAAAAATGGATTAAGTGCCGAAATGTGCGACTTAGGACTTAGGGAATTTCCTTTTAATAATAAGTCGTATTCTTTAGGGAATGCCTCTAATTGGGAAATATACACTAATGAATTAAGAGTTTTATTGAGCTCGGCGGTAGTTAAGGAACCTGTAATTTTAGTTTTAGAATTTTTACAGTTATTAATAAATCTATGTACATAGGCTAAAATGTGTTGTAATTGTTTTAATTTAGAATATTTGTTAACGTTAATAATTGATTGATAATTATCACAAATAGCAACTGGATGTGCTTTAACTTCCGGCAAATTCTTCATCTCAATAATAGTCTGCGACTGCATAGAAGGCCACTCGGACTCTGGCAACGATAAAAACTTAGGTCCATACCACCACATATCACATGCAGCGATCTGTTGTGGGTTCACGCCACGGGATAGCAGGTCAGCTGGGTTGTGTTCTGTAGGAACGTGGTGCCATGAATTTGCGTCAGTCAGCTCTCTAATGGCGGCGACTCTGTTGGCAACGAATGCTTTCAAGTTAGAAGAACCGCAGCGCAACCAACTAAGAACTACGCTCGAGTCAGTCCAATAGACATGACGCGATATTTTACGTCGCAAGGCTTTGGTCACAGATGAGCTCATTTCAGCTGCCAGAAGAGCACCTGAAAGCTCCAAACGAGGAATTGTAATAGGGCTGGATGCTGGGGCAACGCGAGATTTCGCACATAAAAGTTGGACATGTATTTGTCTTTCTTTATTTGTAGAGCGAAGGTACAAGCATGCACCATAGGCGCGTTGCGATGCATCGCAAAAACAGTGGATTTCAGCAGAGACTGGATATTCTATTGATACCCATCTAGGTATATTTAGTGAAAAAAGGCATTTAAGTCCATCAACAAAAGGTCTCCAGACATCGACAATATCCTTTGGAGCGGGCTCATCCCAGTCCAATTTGAGAGACCATAAGGTCTGAATTAAAATTTTGGGAACGATAGTGGACAAGGATAGGAGGCCCAAGGGATCGAAGATCTTGAAAGTTGAAGAAAGTATAGTGCGCTTGGTGACGACGTCAGACTGATCCACTGTAATGGGAAAATTAATGCTGTCGGTCGAAGGACTCCAATCTAGGCCCAGCGTATTTGTAGACTGACTCAATGTCAGGTTGCCGGATGACTGGACAACATCTGAAGGCAGTAAAGAAGGTAAGTTGGATCGGTACTTACGCAAGTCAAAACCAGCCATAGAAAGAGCCACATGTGTTGATTTCTGTATAGACCGTAATTGATCTTCATCATCGCTAGAAGTTAGTAAGTCATTAACATATATGTCCTCCTGTATGACTGCCTTAATAACGTCATCGTCACACTCCTCGCCCACTTGCCAGAGACACCTGGTGGCAAGGAAACTAGCGCTAGCAAATCCGTAGGTGACCGTGTTAAGCCTGAGTGTTTGTAACATTATTTCAACATCCGCTGACAACACATAACGATATTGCCGGAACCGGATGAGGATATTGAAAAGAGAGTCTTGAACTGTAGGGCCTATCATTTGAATGTCGTTTATAGACAAACCAGATGAAGTGCGAGCTGATGCGTCAAAAACGACGCGTAGACGTGTTGACTCACTGTCTTCACGAATGACAGGATGATGCGGAACAAAATAGGCAAGCTCAGGTCGGTCTACCTCAGATATTGCTAGATGTCCTAGTTTGCGATACTCCTCAATGAAATCAACATAGGCGGACTTAAGTTCCGGTTGCTTGCGAAAGCGACGTTCCAGGTTTATAAATCGCCGCCTGGCTATGAAATAGGAAGTGCCTAGGCAGTCTGGTTTGTCGATCAATGGCAGCTTGACACAAAAACGACCTTCTTCAGTGCGTTTTGTGTGCTGTAAAAAATGTTGTTCGCAAGCTTTCTCTTGGTCTGTAAGAAGGGGCCTTTGTGGCAAGCTTTCAAGCTCCCAAAACCTCTTCAAATCATTGTGAAGCTCAACTAAAGTATTGTTGCTTTCAATACTTACAAAATTACATTTCACTGGGGAATTTAAATTGAGATTGTCATTTTGAATATAGTGCATGGGACCTGCAATAAGCCATCCTAATTTAGACTCATGTAGAATAGGATTTCCTTTGCCTAAAGAGTGCTGTTTGGTTCCAATAATGGACCAAAATAGGTCAGCACCGATGAGCAGTCCTATGTCAGACGGCTCATAAAAGCTGGGGTCTGCTAATGCAAAGGACTTCAGGTTAAGGTGTGTAATAGACACAAGAGACTTAGGTATCTTACCTGATATTTGGGGTATGACTAAACATGACGTCATAACGCTGAAAGAACCTACCTTTGAATGAATTCGAACATTGCAACGTTCAGCATTAAGCTTGACAATAGTGTTACATATGCCGACCACATTCCTAACATCAGACGTGGAAGAAGTTAAATTTAACTTTGATTTAAGTGATTCTGTAATAAAGCTAGACTGACTACCGTTGT
The DNA here is from genome assembly GCA_963668995.1 of Parnassius mnemosyne. Lineage (NCBI taxonomy): Eukaryota > Metazoa > Arthropoda > Insecta > Lepidoptera > Papilionidae > Parnassius > Parnassius mnemosyne. The sequence continues at coordinate 57,455,806 of CAVLGL010000104.1, read as the reverse complement.
CTAAGAGAGCTTTAGTGGTAATGTAATTGATTGTTTTGGGATTAAAAATATCAACCAAAGCCGTACATAGTAGTGTCTCAGAAGCAGAAACAGCTGACATTGAAACTGGCTCAGAGACTGCAACATTAGTGACTGCCACATTGGTATCAGAATCCGTAGGTTTGTGCAAAAAGGTATTGTGACGTTTTTTGCATATCTTGCACGTACCTGGAAGCTTGCATGCGCGCGTATTATGCCCTTAGCGCAAACAGTTGGGACACAACTTTAGCTCGGACACTAATGAAAGTCTATCATCAATAGATTTCGATTGAAATTGTGAGCACTCATAATTACGATGACCTTGACCACAGAAAATACACTTGTGAGGGGCAGTTGCTGATGAGTCGCCCTGCTCAGCGCTAACGAATGACTTAGTATGAGAAACGGGATTTTGTTTGACGCCTTGATTGTGATTCGGGTTTGACTTTATATTTTTGTCTTGTTTACTGCGATAAACAGACTCTAAAACTTCAGCGCGGCCCTTAATAAAAGTCATGAAATCATCTAGGCTAGGCATATCCGAAGCATTAACATTAGCTTGAATGTACTCCTCCCATTTAACACGCGTGTTGCTGTCTAATTTCGCTGAGACTATGAATATGATCAGAGTATCCCAATGATCAGTTGGCTGTTTTAAAGTATTTAAAGCACGTAGGTTTTTTGTGACGTGGTCTACTAGAAATCTTAATGACTTGTCAGACTCACGCAACGGCTCAATATTAAACAAAGACTTCAAATGATTATTTATTAATTGACGAATATTATTAAAACGCTCACAAAGAAGACTCCATGCCTCAGGATAATTATTGTCGCAAACTTCTAAATTACATATTACACGAGCAGCTTCACCTTCTAGATAGGAATTTAAATAATGAAATTTGTGTATATTTTTTATTTTTGTATTATTATGTATCAGAGAACTGAACGTATCACGAAATTCCAACCATTTGTTGAACGTACCATCAAACTTATTAATTTTAATGACTGGTAAACGAAAGCCGATAACTTCGTGATCATCTTCATCAGCTGTGTAAATACTGCTATGCTGAAGCGACGACTTTTTTGTCGTACTGCTTACGGAAATAATTTCCTGAGCCAATGCGATCGAATTGTGGAAAGCTTGTTCGATTACTTCTCTGGTATCCAATTCTAAGCTTAAATTATTTTCCTCCAATGCTTCAATCTGATTTTGCACGCTATTGAATTCGCCAAATAAAGTCTCAAGTTTAACTAATCCTTAGAATCCTTCCGTAGGAGTAAGCTTTTTACCTTTTAATTCTTCTAAATGGTTATTAAATTTCGTAACACGGCCTCTAATTGAAGCGCGTTTTAAATTAAGAGTTTTGTACTTTGCCTCCATACTAGCAAAGTTAACGCGCAGACAATCAAAACAACTAGTTATGCGCTGTACTAATCAAATAAATAAGAATTGCATACAATACGTTCCTCGCTTCGTGGCCGCTGTGACGGAAACCGGTTCAAAATCAGCAGAAGCGCGGTGAAAGGTGGGATTGATGACGCGCGACGCCCGCGGTCCAGTACCACGACGTGAGCCCGCAGTGCTGGCAGTGACACGGGATGCGATGATAGTCTCGAGCGACCGCTGCACCCTAGCTGAAATTGATTGTTGGAATGCTTTGCAGATATCTCCGTACATAAAATAATAACGGGAAGCAAGGTTGATCGTAAATTTAATTGATTTGTGCAAATAATGGTTTAATTAGCGTAATATAGGACTTAGCGAATGATTATGCTATAGTGATGACTAATTTATTTGCGTGCATAAACAGCTAACAGTGAATAGCGAGAAGTGAATTTACTTGCATTGAGGAGTTAAGCTCAAATTTTTGCGTAGCTATGTACATATGTATGCTTACGTTTAAAGAAATAGGTTCAGCTATTTAAATTCTAACTATTTAACAGTGGCTACCAACTAATTAAATGCTAGTGAAGACTTTCAAGTCGTAAAATAGGCGCAATGAATGCAAATTATAGGCGGCTTGAAAAATAGCACTGATTACCTAGCAAATGATACGGCTAAATAATAGTAAGAAATGATAGACAATTAGCTGATAGGTAAGCAAATAGGTGTAAATAGGTGATTTTAACTCGTTAGGTATGTAAATTGTCGGTAGGTTTATCTAGGTAATTCTTTTAGGATTGTTTTAATAGGTATTTTATTTGGTAGGATTATTGAGTAGGAATAGTTTATTTAGATTAGCAGTTTTGTATACGAAAGGGTATAAGATAGACAAGGAATATAAAGGATGTTGCTTAAGAATAGGTAGGTAGGGTAAGGCAACAAAAAATAGGACTAGATTCCTTGTTTCCCTGTTCACAAAAATATAATTTTTAGGAATAGTGGGACACGAAGAGGTAAAATAATAGGAACGGGCTCACTTTTATTTGGCAAAAACCGCTGATGTGGCGCGTAGACTCCGCTGGACCTCAGCTTGGCCGGTTCTCAATAGCTGTCCTCTTGTCTTCTCTCCGCTCCAGATGAATTCTTCTTGACTGCTTTGTTGTTCTTAGGACTCGGGATGGTACGCCAATTTAATAATCTTCTTAGCTGATGTAGTAGATCGGCGTGGCTTCCTTTGTTCTCGTAGCTCGTAGTACTTGCGTTCGCGACGTTGTAAACGCGGGGTAAGTGCTACGACCTTTGGACCGTATTACGCGGCGAAATCGGAATTCGATATTTTAATTTATCACGGTCGCCACTATGTTCAATAGGGAACATGAATAAAATAGGCGACTCACACGATAGGCAAATTGTATATTTAAAAGGAATGAAAAATACAAAATATTTGGTGGCGATCGGGTCGCGAGCTATCGGCGAGTGCCGGTCTTAGGCGTGGTGGTGAGAAACCCCCCGCACTTCACATACTCCCCGCAAACACCGTCGGTGCTGTCGTAACGGCGCCGACAGAACTCATCGTTTCAAAAAGGGTCTCTGGTCCAAGATGTTGTCTAGAGGACATTAAAGTTCCGCGAAAGTCCACTATTTACGACACAAAGTTCATAGTCTATATCATGACCCTAGTTTCAAATCCCAACCATATCAAATAATTTTTGTCGGTTCTGACTATACGCAAGTTATTGCAAAAAAGAACCATATTAAAGCAAACGTATAACGTGATATACGATTAGGTTAGAACAAATTTGCGACACATTGCGTGTTAATTTGCGGCGTAAAGTTTAGGTACTTAATAACTTCAGACTTCGAAATGCGAAAACATTTCCATCATTATCAAACATGTAATCGAAAAAAACTTTTCGTAGAACTAAAAGACGACTTTAGAACAATTTATAAGAATGAACAATATATAAGAATAAAAAAAACATGTGTTCGCCGTTCACACGCGGTAGAAGTGAAACCTTAAGAAAACTAAAATTCGAGAGAATGAGACGTATGCAGAGTATGAGGATTAGGATAATTGTAGGGTTCATTTATTTTAATATTGTTACCAAGTTTAAAAATTGTTTTACATTTTATTCTACATATATTACATAACATATTATACAAGCTCAAAGTTTTCAATTTCATCATCGTAAGTACTTAAATATTTTCTCATCAACAAATTTCGTCCTTAATATTTACTGCTTATAGATCACATGCATAATAGGAAACACTGTATACTGTATTCTCTCTCATTCATACGCAGGCTAAATCGTATACATGAAGAAAATACAAAGAGGAGGTGTAATTAAATTTCACTATGTAACAACGTGTCACAATTTGCGGGGTGAGGGGATATTAAGCCCCGCCCACTTTACACTATCTACATCTACCGATAAATAGTAAAACTACTCGTAGTTTACCTACCTTGACGATAGATGGCAGCCTGTTCACAAAATGATTATAAACTACAAAAATAATATTTACCAATACTGAGCTCTACGTACCTTTATATTTTTAGTTCACATGACACAAAATGTCGCCATCTAGTGTCGAATATATTTAATTATATTTGAAAGCCGACGTAAAGAGATTTTTCTAGAACTATTTTAATAAATTAGATGTAAAATTACTTATAAATGAAATGTGGTGCCATCCATAGCATCAGAGCGTTTATCTGAGTAGTTTTTACATGATAAAACACAACACTTCATCCTTTTCTTCTTAAAACTACGAAAATACACCGATTTGCAATTTTCAATACATAAGTGCACAGGACGAATGCTGACAGTATACTAACTAAAGGCAAGCCCATTATGATGACGTCAGGACCTACTTAGAATCACAGTGCACAGTTGCTTATGCCGTCTCCTCTTTGTATTTGCTTCAAGTATGTAAAAAACAAACATATATATCGTATAGATGTATATGTTTGTTTTTTTAGTGTCACTTTTTCGTTTTCTCTAGTTTCAAATCACAACAATTCTAAAGTAGTATACACTTCAATAGTTTCATATTCTGAAGTTGGTGATAAGACATGTTCTGTTGCTTTAAACAAAAAATAAAACCGCAACTTCAGTACAAATATAATATATAATATTTTTTATTATTTTTAGTTGTTTGAAATTGGCTCTTACTTTTTATTAAAATATATTTATTTACGTTTTTAAATGGACTAAGGAATATTATAATCCTAATGCCATCTAAATAGGTTAATTAAAAATTGAATCATCTATTTTATAGATTGTATAGATTTTAGTTTAGTAGTTTTTCTTTACAAATTTATATGGAAAAATTCCTAAAATATAAACTGTTTATTATACAAGTGGTAAAATAAAACATTTTGTACAACCGGCTTCAATATAAATAAAATTAGAACATCATCAATGAATTCGAAGTCAATTAAATACACATTATTAAGTATAGCTCAAAAACTACTGGTCAGATCTTGATCAAATTATATGGGACCACAAAAAAAGTACCAGCTTTTAAATAAAAAAATAACCATCAAAATCAATTCATAATTGGCGAAGATATCACGTAACTCAATTACAAAAAAAAAATCGGAGGCGAATTGTCAACCTGTTCCATACTTAAAATATACTCATTTTACCGCTCTAAAAACTTTCTTTAGAATGGATCTTACAAACGCAATACCATTGTTCAAAGTTGACTCTAGTCTAGCCTTTTTAATATTTTCCGCTCAGAAAAGCTCTGGTGTCTCTTTATTGTTTGTGTATCAAATCTAGATAGTTATTATACTGAGCAGTTAAAAAGTGCAGACTTTGAATTCTACGATAAAAAATTAGGAAAGTGAGTCGTAATTATGTTTTTACAAGACGTACCATATAATAAAAAAATAACACTATAATGCAATGAACCGTGTAATGGCAGTGTAATAATATGTTCTGCCTCATATCATCTCGTGAGTGTCATAAGAGGTAACACCTCAAACTCACACACTCACACTTCCTGGTAACACCTCAAATATAATAAAAAACTGCGGTTACCAACCCGTATGCCAAGCCTGATAACTCTATCAAAATCCCCCCTAAGAGGTAGTCTATGGGGAGGCCTATGTACCTACAGCAGTAGTATTTTATGGGCTGTAATAGAATGTCACGTTCAGAAACCCATCTATTAAGAAGTTCTCGACAAACTATTTAAACAACCATGCAAGCTAAGAATTATCAAGAGGTCATTTTAATGGCGAAACGTCTGAATATTAATATTTTTTTAAAGATTAAGTTACAGCATACATACGTACCACGGCTAGGCACACACCTCCTATTTTTGAAAGAGGGTTTTAAGGGCAAGGCATTGTTCGTCGAGCTGGTGGACATCACAGGTCTTCGAAATGTTTTATTGTTCGAGGCGAACGCAAAGCGAGAGAGGTTGAACTTTACTGTTGACTTGACAAGGTCATGCTACCTGCATTAATTACATCTGGTTTACTAATTTTGTACTAATGAATACGCGAAGAATGGCAATAAGAGAAAATATTAATTAATAAATTTATTCCTTTAAGTACGATTTTTTTATTTGTCGGCCATATAGGTTTTCTCAAGATGTTTTCTTTCTTCTTGTACGCTCTAAATCGGCATTTAAAATTGCAATTAACAATTTTATTGATGCCGTCTAGGATCAAACCCGGGCTGCTTGCGTACTATGTTTGCAACTACAGCTTAGACTCTAAGCTACAACGGCTTTTTACGATTAATATTCATCAACGTTTTTATCTACATAAAAACGTCCCTTAGTCATCCTTTTGAACCACCTGCAATGCACTCGCTTTTCAAGTGGTACATGAAAGGACTGTTTTTCTTAACCGACAAGTATAAAGCATGAATGAGATTTTGCTTTTGCTGTGTATCCTTCTTTATTGCCCTTTCATCTTTTTCTTTGCATTTACCAAACAGTATACTTTATTGATGATAGTCTTCAAAATAAGAGACAGTTAACTAAAAATATACGTGGATAATATACGTAAATTTTTGCGCCTGTCACTCAGATGGTTGGGTATAGACAATGGACTTCCATTTAGCATGATCCTGACACACCTCTATCGCTTTTGTCACATCCATAGAGTTAGGCTTATATGCCCGGGAAGAAAAAATATTTAGTGTGTTATTAGATACTTTATTAGACTTTTTTTTCTTTTTTATAGGATAGGGGGACAACCGAGCACACAGTCCACCTGGTGGTAAGTGTTTGCTGTGGCCCATAGTCATCTATATTTATCCTCGTTTGCGAATCAAAATGCAGATGCGTTGTCACTCGTGAGGACTAAGATGGAATGCCTCCATTCCAATAAAAAGGGTCTCCGGTTCTCTACATTCACCATACGAAACACAGCAGTGTTAAGCTGCTATTTTACGGTGGTATTCTGTGAGAGCGTGGTCCTTCCCCGGTCGAGCCGACCCATTCGTGCTACAAATATACTACTGATATAGCTGCAGCATGGCTCTACCACGATGAAAAGACTAGAGATATAATGACATATTATTTTTATTTTCTTAGTTTAGTATACCTTCATCCATCCATTGCAGCTTATATATATTTCCAAGTATACTGCTGAACATAGACCTCCCACAATGATTGTCGGATTGCTGAACATAGACCTCCTACAATGATTAAGGGAATTTTGACGCAGCTGCTACACTTGGCAGTCAGGTTGGCGAACACTATTTTTTATTACATTGAGTTGTTATCAGAAAGATGCTGCTGCCCATCTTCTGGTTCAGATTTTTTCTGGCACCACTTACGTCACCCACATATTCTAACACCACCACTAACAGTTAATATACCATAGAATCTTATAACAATCGTTGTCAATGATAACTTACAACCGACTTTTTGGCTGGTCGTATGAGGATACTCAAGGTGATTTACCATAGACGGAGCTTGAAGCTCTGTATGAAATCCGTAACGTGGGTTTTCGAATAGGAAAAGCAGTAATTGAAAAAGCCCAATGGATAAGATGGGTAAAGTGCGGTCATCATCGTCATTAGAGCCCATCTCAATTCTACTGCTAAACAAATGTCTCCCCCAAAGAATACCATAAATTTTGGTCCTGAGCCACCTGCTTCCATCGATATCCTGCATCCTAGCCCAATGAATCAGTAAGCTTATGTAGCAATGGGCCGGCCATACAGTTCTAAGAAGCGACGACGTGGAAGAAAATTTCTCGAGTGTACCTCGTTTAATATAGGAAAGAGTAAAGAAGATATATATCACACAGATATATACATATAAGAAGAGTTCGATGAAAGCAGGTGACTCAGTACCGATTTTTGTGCTAATATATGTTGGAGGCCTAAACTTAATTATGAATATGTAAGTTTATAATTAAATCACTTAAATATTTAAAATGACTAATAAACAAAGATCATTGCAAACGTCGTAATGAACACGAACCTTAATCACCTTTGTTCGCGCAAAACACTGTTGTCGGAGTCGACACCAGATGTCACTCGGCTCGGCGCGATTCCGGTTTAAAGTTCGGCTGGGCGTGGCACGAGGGCGCGAGTCGCGAGAGAAAAGTCAGTCGTCCTTAGACAGTGCTCACGATTGGCACTCTGTCATTTAGTCGTCCATAATCGGTGCTGACGTGAGCACACGGTCCATTCTGTTAGGGAACTCGGAATAATTCGGCGCGGCCAGTAAATATACGGTCTATCATTGTGACGCGCATTCCTACTGGAGAGCTTCCCGGGACTTATTGTGTCTGACTCAAAACCTGCATAAGTGCATTCGGCAATATTAGATAGTGCTGCCTCTAATATTCTAGAATTAACTATTGCTACGCGAAACGGTAGTGACCTTTGACCCTTTAAACTCCGTGTGCGTTTGTGCGGGAACCATTATACCCAGCGATAGTTAGTGGCTTCTGTAAGTTAGTAAATCGTACGATAGAGTTAATTGACTGGCAACGTGACGAAAGAAGAAAGTGACTGTGGACTACCTCGAAAGGCGCCCTCAAGTTGGAGCGGTGTCGACGCTCGGGCTGCTGCCGACGGCCAAGGTCTAGGTTCAATCACCATCAGTCACACCCAGATACACACCACATCACCATTCCTTCCCTTGCACTACACAACCACATGCGACCTGACCGACTCCGGAGGGACCAGTCGCCTTGGATAGGTAAGTAAGCTTCATCCATATTCCTTCCGGTCGACTGGCCGTAGTATAACGCTCCGCCATATATTTTAGTGTAATTAGAGAGATTCCACGTGGCCTTAGGAGGCCCGACCTACGTCTGTTCGGGAGGTCTTCAGCTCATGGGCCCCTGAAGATTGGATCCTTTAAGGGAGCAGCCGTAGGCCGTAACAAACTGGTAGCAGAGCGTGGTTCCGGGTTCGATTCCCCGGTCGATCCCGACCGTAGTGTTTGATAAACATTAAACAATTCTGGTGGCAGGGAGCGTTGGTTTGATTGGTTTAATTTGTATCTACAATCACGCCCGTCCGTAATACGTAAAAATATTTTTTTGTACGTAATAACAGAATTATTTTCCTTTGTTGCTTTGTTGCTTGCCTTTTTTTGGTTAGAGGGTAATTTGAAAAGCCGCGCCCTAGGTTGTGCAAGCGGGAGTTTTCTAGAGATATACGTCATGTAGGTAGATGGTTATTTTTACGTAATCGGTTAATTATCGTTGTCGGATAGTTGTAGTGGATTACTTATCGAAGGGTCGATTTCCGAGCTAGGCATTTTTTGTTGATCGACCGTGATGTGTATCTTCGTTTATACTGTAAGTTGTATTTGAACTAAAGAGTAGTAATGGTATTTGCGCTATTTGAATTTAACTTGATTTGATCGCACTAGTATTTGTTATTTGTTAATTTGATTTGTGCCTTTTCTTTTGTGCTAACTTGTATTTGGTTGATACGTAGTAATTCGTATTTGTGTAAATTTCTATTCAACGCGTTTTGATAGGAACTGCATTTATTAACTGTTAATTTTTGTTGTATTTTTTGTTTGTTATCTTGTAATCCGTGCTCAAGCCGCGTCGTAATTTGCATTTAATGGTGATGACATCGCCCAAGCTACTGATCCGTTGTTTGCGGACTGAGCTACGCTGGGCTACAAGCGCCCATGCTTTGATAGGTCGACCATATAGGGTCCATAACTTGATGAAGCGGTTCGAGCAGGTGGATGCTCGAAGGGCCGCAGTGGAGGAGGCTTACGCTGAGCTCGAGGATTCGGATGTGGAGAAGGGAGTCCTGGACTCCTGCTTCGCGGACTATGAGCAGTTCTTGTGGCTCACGGACGAGTTGATCGAGGCTGAAGGCAGGTATGCCGAGGAAGCGCGTGAAGCTCGGATGAGTGACCTGTCCGAGTCCTCTCTGAAGCAGCTTCAGCCAGAGCTGTTGGGACGACTCCCAACTCTGGACCTGCCAAAGTTCTCCGGGGTCCATTCCGAATGGCTGACCTTCGTTGGTCTTTTCGACAGCCTAGTGGACGCCCGGAGTGACCTGACCCCGAGACAAAAGATGGCGTACCTCCTGGCCTCACTGGAGGGGGAGGCCCTGGGCGTCGTCGGCCACTTGAAATTGTCGGACGACGCCTACCAGACTGCTCGGGACCTCCTAGCCAGAAGATACGCCAACGTCCGGCGAATTGCAGACGAGCATGTTAAGCAGCTTCTAAGCCTCCCGCTGCTTAGTGACCGGGCCAGACTGCGTCCGGACCTGTTGGATCCAGTCTTGGTGGCCTGTAATACGTTGAGGCGGCTGGGTTTACCAGTGGGCGAATGGGCCTTTTTGTTGCTCCGCATAGTGCTGTCCCGTCTACCTCTCGACCTTCGAATCCATTTTGAGGAGAGGTACGGCGGGGACGAGGCCTCCTATATTCCGCCCTTCTATGACCTGCTGCGGTTTTTAGAGGAGCAGTGCCGGCAGATCGAGACCGCGGCGGGCACCGTTGACGACTTGCGAGATGTGCCCAGTAAGAGGCTGAACCCGCCAGGCAAGTCGTCGTCAACCCCCCCCTGCTCCTATTGTCGAGCATCTGATCACCGGGTAACGTTGTGCCCGAAATTATTAGGTAAGCCGGTTCCTGCGAGGCGAACTATCGCCAAGGAGCGCCGCTGGTGCTGGTCATGTCTGGGAGGGCACCTCCAGCGAGACTGTCTGCATCGACGGCCCTGTCTGCATTGCCAGGGCAATCACCATGCCGTTTTGTGCCTGGGTGCGAACGGCGTCTCCTCTCGGGGCTCTGCCAGACCCTCGACCCCCACGGGCGGGGGCGCTCAGCCACGCCCTCTGCTGGGCGACAATCGGCGCTCGCCGGCCAGCCACCAGGCCCCTAAGTTTGAAAGGGGCCCCTCCCCCAAGCAGTTGGGGGTAATTCCCCCAGGGGCGGGGGTGTCATCACCCCCCCTCAGCGTGTGGAGAGGAACTTCACGGCCACTCATCGGTCCGCTGGACCCTTCTCACTTCCGTTAGCTGAGTGGCCGCGACTGGTGTACCACTGTTGCCCATTTGATGGAGGCGGCCCTGTCTAGCTGCCGCCTTAGCTCCCACCACAGCCGCCTCCACTGAGCCTTAAGCCGTCAACAGTCCACTTCTCAAAGTGTTCTGTTGCCGACGGCCTCAGTGAAGGCGTTCAACCCGAGTGGCAACTGTTAGAGGTTGTGCTCTATTTATCTCGGGTTCACGCCATGTGGCCTCCCCTTGGTGGTGGGAAGATTAGGGCCCCCCTGGAGCGTTGAATCACGCTGTCAAGGGGTATTAGATTTGGTTTGGTCGAGCACTTAGTCAAAAAAAAAATACTTGAATTAAAATTAAAAATTGCTTTGGGCTTTCCGCGAAGTTTTCCTATTTGTAGCGGTTTAAATTAAAAGAATTGAATTTAATCTACTCCTTTAAATGCTACTGCATGTGTTTTGTACATATATTTAATCACCGTATTTGATTGTTGCGTCTGTTTGCTGAAAGGAAATTGAATGGCGCACTATTTGAAAAATTATGTTTATGTTTATGATAGTGTTTAATCATTCTGCTTTACCAAGAAGTAGGGCTGTCCCTTACGTTATTGTTTTGTTTAATTTGCAAGTTGACCTATGCGCATCGGTGATTAATTTGGTTGAATTAATTCTGTAGTTGAACATTGATGCTTTTGAAAAATTAGTTGAAATATGAGCATAAGACTACTTGCCTAACAGGCTAGCTAGTTTTGGAGATTATCAGATTGAAATCAGCTGCCGCACTATTTAGTAAATGATAATATGGTGGGTGGCCTGGCTAGGCCTACTTGTTGAAAATTCATACTAGGGACTATCTGTGCGTTTCGTTTGGCTCTCCACAGACGACGTTCATGTGGAATTTGTGGGTGAGCTCTGCACTGAAGCAACTGCTGGCACAAAATTGGTCTGGGCAGCTTCGTGTAGCGTTGCTGTTTGCAGAACTGATCCGGTCGGATTGCGGAACTAATCATAGGGGCACAGATAGGTGTTTGAAATAGGTCGTCGGACTTCTGTCCAGTACCGGACTTATTAAAGTGCTGCAATGCCCAGGAGGGGCATCCAGTGGAGGCTGACCCTCCGGCTTGCCACATTAGGGCTATCTTTTGAGGCGTTGATTAGGGTTGCAGGATCTGATGGGTTGCCTAAGGTGGCCTAGTTTGGTTGTAGATTCGGTCTTGCAACTTGCCATCGCGACCTTGTCTCGCTGCCCGGTTTGCTCGCGGACCTAAATCCTTATGTCCGGGACGGGGGTTTGTTCGCGCAAAACACTGTTGTCGGAGTCGACACCAGATGTCACTCGGCTCGGCGCGATTCCGGTTTAAAGTTCGGCTGGGCGTGGCACGAGGGCGCGAGTCGCGAGAGAAAAGTCAGTCGTCCTTAGACAGTGCTCACGATTGGCACTCTGTCATTTAGTCGTCCTTAGACAGTGCTCACGATTGGCACTCTGTCATTTAGTCGTCCATAATCGGTGCTGACGTGAGCACGCGGTCCATTCTGTTAGGGAACTCGGAATAATTCGGCGCGGCCAGTAAATATACGGTCTATCATTGTGACGCGCATTCCTACTGGAGAGCTTCCCGGGACTTATTGTGTCTGACTCAAAACCTGCATAAGTGCATTCGGCAATATTAGATAGTGCTGCCTCTAATATTCTAGAATTAACTATTGCTACGCGAAACGGTAGTGACCTTTGACCCTTTAAACTCCGTGTGCGTTTGTGCGGGAACCATTATACCCAGCGATAGTTAGTGGCTTCTGTAAGTTAGTAAATCGTACGATAGAGTTAATTGACTGGCAACGTGACGAAAGAAGAAAGTGACTGTGGACTACCTCGAAAGGCGCCCTCAAGTTGGAGCGGTGTCGACGCTCGGGCTGCTGCCGACGGCCAAGGTCTAGGTTCAATCACCATCAGTCACACCCAGATACACACCACATCACCATTCCTTCCCTTGCACTACACAACCACATGCGACCTGACCGACTCCGGAGGGACCAGTCGCCTTGGATAGGTAAGTAAGCTTCATCCATATTCCTTCCGGTCGACTGGCCGTAGTATAACGCTCCGCCATATATTTTAGTGTAATTAGAGAGATTCCACGTGGCCTTAGGAGGCCCGACCTACGTCTGTTCGGGAGGTCTTCAGCTCATGGGCCCCTGAAGATTGGATCCTTTAAGGGAGCAGCCGTAGGCCGTAACAACCTTCAAAGCGAATTTGCTGTAATAAAACACCTTTATACAGAGAAATAATTTTCCACGGTCGAGGCCATTAACGTTATGTTGCTTTTTGTTTTTACTTAAGAATAATAAATAACAACTTAATTAAGAAAACACAGTTGTATTTACAAGAATCGAATTGAACTTATTCTCTTTATTTACTTTATGTTTTAAAAAGTTCCTTTGTTTATATCAAAGACTTCAAAGGTTTTTTTTAAATATTGTAAGCCAGTTCTTGACTACGATCCCACCTATTTACTATGCAGTGAGGTAGACGATGAAATGGGATAAGATAGTAAAACGCACTGATATAGCTTAAAAAAACTTTTATATTCACTTTAAAAAATACATACACTGACAAATCATTCCACTACACGTACGCATTATGAAACACAAAGCAAACCGTTTGGTTTAAATACGTGATATGTAAACGACTAAGGATACTTACCCACAGATTAATAGCTATGTAGCAAGGACTGAACGACTGATGGTTTAATTGTCCGATGTACATGTGAAATTTTATTACGCAATTCCTGTGCACATTATCATATTTTGGATAATTTGCACAGGAATTCTATAAAATACTGAAAGACAGATGACGTATCCTCGATGACGAATCAAAACGCAGATGAGTTGTCACCCGTGAGGACTAAGATTGAATGCCTTGTTTCCAGTAAAATGGGTCTCCGGTTCTGTACACTCACCATACGAAACCCAGCAGCGTTAAGCTACTACGAGTATTTTACGCTGGTATTCTGTGAGAGCGTGGCCCTTCTCCGGTCTAGCCGACTGATTACATACAAAATTGAACTTGTACTTGTACAAATATATTTGGACTTTTCACTAACCACGATCAGCTTTTTCGTGACGGCGTAAGGCATCATTCATTTCGTCTTTCGTTTAGAGTTTAATTACGAGGCGGCGCCAATATTATTGAACATGAAAGAAAACAGTTATTAATAAAATTAGGTAATAGTTACAAGGTTTTGACTCAGATCAACCTTTCCTTATCGAGTTTCCGAATGAAATAAATATTTTATATAATATGTCTTTTATATAAACGAAACGTACAAGGTCTGCCTTTTTAATTAAAAAATATTTAATTAATTTTTTTTCAATAGTTACCGTTACCTTAAAAAAATGGCACAAATCAAGACTAAAATTATGCGAAATCTAAAGCAAGATTGCTTACCTTTTTCTAGGCAATAATAACAGGGTGCCGTCAAAAGTGAAAGAAGTATTTCTCATCATTCATTAAACTTCACTGAAGCTGTAAACACTATAAAGCCAGCCGCTATTGCGATCGCGCTGACAAATTCAGTTTGCAACTAACACCTTGAACTTTGAAACTTTTTGGGCTGACAGTAAGCGAGTGTGAGTAATTTATCCTCATCGAAATGTCATCTAATTATTTCGTAATCAAACTTTATAATAAAATTACAAACTAAAAAGACATGCAACATTACATTAATAAAATCAAGATGGGGATAGATCTAGTGGGGTACCGTCTTACACTTCGTTTACCGGTACGAAGTTGCCACTCGAGAACCATCCGAGAAAAACGTATGTGGACTTGAATATCAAGGATTTAAATGATTATTTTAATCAAAAAATTTCGAGCAAATAAGTGTCACTCTTGGATTAATAATTTCAATATAAATACATGAGACAAAATAATCACAACGTAGATTATTGCAAATCCCTCCCCTGACAAATTACATGATGGATAACCGCAGCCGGGCTTAAAACGATTCATTTGGATAATGAGGCAATGTTGATTGGCCCTACCTACGTGAATGTTTCAGATAGCCTGATGTAATATTTATATGAAACAGATGATTTCGATTGAGTTTCGCGTTTATTTAAATACTGTTTATATTTTTTGGGTACTTCCATTTCTCTTAACTTGTTTTCTTCTAACTAGTTCTTCTTTTCTGAATTAGTACAACTTACTTGCTCTGATGAAAATTATGCTTTTCATCGTAGTCCAAGAGGTAGCATGCAACCGGTATATATATATATATATATATATATATATATATATATATACATATATATATATATATATATATATTTATTTAGGCAGCCAACAGTCGTATACAAAATAAAATAAAATAAAAACAACCTATCTGTTAGGAATTGACCTACAAAGCCGAAAAGTTGAACTCAATTTAAAAGAAAGTTACATGGTGACACTACATAGTAATAATTGAAATTAATTCAGTAGTTTAGGAGTCCATCACGGACAAACGTGACACGTAATTTTTATATATAAAGATATGTATTCTGTTAATGTCTATAAATATATTTTTTTTGTTTGCCTTCTCGATTCGAATCGTGGGTTGAGCCAAAGTCAGTTATCGCGTATATATCATATCGCATTGTATACAAAAAAAAAACAATCCTACATGAATTATTTAATAATGCGAAATTCTCTATTTGTAAAAAAGCCTTTTGTGTACTCCGGAGACTGAATAGGGTTCTTATAAACCTACATTGGACACTTGATAAATACTTTTATCAACCACTAATTGTATATTGGGAAATGCAAGACAATCTCGTTCTGCTTTGTAAAATTAGGTGACCCGAAAAATCTTCATTATAAAAACAACTTCTAATAAGTATTTACAAAAATTTATTTTTATATGACTGTTTTGATAAGAAAAATGAAGTGAAAGTCATTTCAAAAATGTAATGAATTAAAATGAATTAAAAATGTGGTTTGCAAGATGACGTTGTGACCAGGATTAAAAAAGGAATGCTTCGGTGGTTTGGTCATGTAGAAAGGACGAACGAGGAAAGAGTGACAAAGCAAATTTATGTTTCAGAAGTGAAAGGCAGAGTCAGGAAGGGACGCCTTTGACGAAGATTTATCGACCAAATCGGTGATACATTGAAAATGGGCCAGATTAGGAGTACCCTTAACCGACGAGCGTGTATGCGTAGATATATGGATGTAAAGGAGGCGAGAGAGGTGTGTCAGGATCGCGCCAAATGGAAGTCCGTAGTATCTGCCTACCCCTCTGGGTGACAGGCGTGAGTGTTTGTGTGTGTTGTTGTTGTGACTAAGATGAAATGTCTTACAGCCGTACGATCGGTAACTATAATCGGTAACTGCCTCTCAGACTACAACGCACATTCAGGCTAGAACGCAGTGCTTCTACGCTGCAAACATAGGTAAGAGGTTGATTCATAGACGGAGCCCTAATCAGAAAAGGAATCCCATCGGCTAAGTTTACCAATTTTCTAATGGGTCTTCTTCTTTATTTGTACCTACTCAAAATAGGTAGTCAATTACTGTGTCGTGGCGGTGTTACTGTGTAGTGGCGGTGTTACTGTGTAGTGGCGGTGTAAGAATATCCACTACCCACCGTCCCGCGGGTGTCGTAAGAGGCTTCAGAGGGAAACTGAAACAGGTGATGAGCAGCAGTATCTTCTTAATAACGAATCGAAATAACAAAACACTCCGTTTGCTAACACAACTGCCAAGCGTGGCAACTATGGCAAAATCGATCCAATGAAGCAAACTATGTGGGAGGCCTCTATTGCATGGAACTTTTATAAGCTGTGATGGATGGATGGATAACCCAAAATAGTCCACAACTGGATACGGAGATCTCCAATTGTAAGAGAGCTTACTCGTACTCCTTTTCTGCCGTCTTCCAAAAAGGAGACTGTACTCAATTCGACTGTATGTTTTTTTTAGGTGTGTTACCTCATAACTTTTTACTTGGTGAACCGATTTCGATGATTCTTTTTTTATTTGAAAGCTGATACTTCTCCTGTAGTTCCATGTGAATTTGATAAAGGTTAGACCAATAGTTATTGAGTAATTCTTAATTACTTATATTGAAGTCGGCTGTACAAAATTTTTTATTTTAAATTATTGAAATGCCGGCAACGCACCTGCAATTCCCCGGGTGTAGCAGTTGTTCGTAGCGGCGGTCAACACTTACCATCTGTTGAGCCGCATGCTCGTGTGCTATTTAAAAAAAAAGAATGGTTTTATCAAATCACCATGCCTGAAGGGCGAATTAGCGGTAGTGGATTTTCACACCCAAGATTCGTTCAGGATATGTAGCCTCATTATGTTCCGTCCACGCGATTAGTTCTACTTTCTCATCATTAGCTTGTAAAATGCTCTGCTCATGTAGAAAGGATTAGCAGATGTTTTGACTACCGCAGTACCACACATTGCAATCCTTTGACGCTGCGCTCGATCGCTGTTCTAGAAAAATCTAGAAATAGAAATGTATACCGCCACCTATCGGTCAACTTGAGATTTTCGGGCATTTCCATAATAGCGTCTTACCACAATCATGAGATGAAATGGGCCTCTATTAAAAAATTAAAAATACTCGATTGGCATTTTATTGTCATGTCATACCAGTAGCATTAGTTGCTACGCTTAACGCACGGGTTCGCAACCGCAGTTTTATAGTATATTTACATTTATATATATATACGTTCGCCTCTTTATCTTCTTCTTTGTATTGACAAATACTGAAAGCTAGTGTGTACAATTCTAAATACTCGCACACTTATAAAACCTCCTGAAAAGTCAACTTAAACAAACCTACAGGCATTTCTCGTCAAATATTCAAAGTAAATCTAGCACTGTTTTCGATTATAAAATGTGTTTGCCCGGTATAGTGATTGATTGTTTTGATGTTCAATTAAAGGAGATATCAGGTAACGGTAATGGAATTCGTTTAAGAAATTTGAATATCGAGATCGTTTTGTCAGAATTTATTCAACTTTTAGGGTGACGTTTGTTTTACTATTTTTGCTTTTATCTTTTTTATAGAAGAGGGTGCCCATTTTATGATATAAGTGATCCCCGCCACCCATAAGCATAAAAATTTGAAACACCAGATGGAGCGCAGAGACATTGCCTGCCTATGAAGAAGTGAGCTCTTTTCTTGAAAATGCGTAAATGATATCAGTCTTGGAAATTCAGCACTGCGATTACCACAAAGCGTGTATGCGAGCCAGATGACTGGGATAATTTGCCAACACGTGTTTTCCCATCTGATAAAAATGTGACAACCACTTTTTATGCAAGAGTAAATAATATGATATGAAATTAAATATTATATATTAAAGTATATTACGTTGATATAAAGAATTAAAATTTCACTTGTGAAATGTCATGTGTTCCTCTACTTATACAGAAGTGATAAAAGAGACTTTTGTTAGGTTTGTAAAATCTAGATTGTATGGAATTTTGTATAATATATCAGATTGCCATATTGAAACTTGGCGACTGAAATTAACCGAAACAAGTTACTTGAGCACTCCCCGAGGTAAACTTGATATAAACTGCAAAGATCCTACCTCTTGCTTACTTTCGCAATTGAAAATAAATTAATAAGAACGAACTTTTACATTAAATATTTTAGGCAAACGTTAAACTTCACTACATAAATAAAAGTTAGTAACAAAGAAAAGCAAACAATAAGACATTCCCATTCCATATTCATTATCTGAATTTATAAAGAGAAATTATAAATAGTTGTTATGAAATATAGACTTATATTCAATTATTTTGTTCAAAATATTCTCTCGACCTTTATAGTCATTCAACAATAATTTCAATCACGATTGAGTTAACTCGAATTAGGAATCTTTACTTACTTAATCTTAATCTTTAACTAAACTAAAAAATACTTAATCTTTTCGGTCTTTTACATTAGTCTTTTTGCCATAACAATGGTACCAACTTTTAATACTATACATCGCTTTTCCGTACGGTCTTGTGACATGTTATTATGTTTAAGTACTATTATCCTGAGACCGTTATCAACCGTGTGTTAACGTGAAAAATGCGTGTTAGTACTTTTTCCTTTCATACATTGAAAAGGACGTTAGTTGTCAGTATTTAAAAAAATATATATTATGTGGATAAGTAGTTTCTCCTTACGAAGTGTACAGAGCAAATGTACTAAAGTAACAGCTATCTTCTGAACTACAAGAAATATGCAGAATATCTCGATTCCAGTACGTAGATAATAGAATCACGATATTTTTTGCTTTTATTATATTTCGATATCTTAATTAGAAAAAAAGTTAAGAACGATTTTGGAAAAACAAAAACTTAAAATGGCTTAACTGTAAAATGCCATTTTGGCGTTTAAGTAGTACTGGCTTTCCAGTGACGATATGATATTGTCAAAGCAAACCAAAAAATAAATAACAATATACACAAATGCAATGGTTTGCAGCCACGAAATGACATCCGATCAGCATGATGCCGTAGCAGTATTGCCACGGCCGCAGTAATATTAATCCGTCTGTGCCTCATATTACCGAGTAGTTATCGGACATTTTTCTGTTACCATAAAAAGTTAAATGCAGAAGAAAAATCTTATAACCTTCTATTACGACTTACATAAAAGTAAAAAAAATTAAAATGAATTCCCGGTTTTTACTCCTACTCCTTTTCTGTCCACGCCACATTATTTAAAAAACGCGTTAGAGATAATTTCTTTGCATTCTGTTAATTAATATATATTGGTTTATTATATTAGTATTAGGTTATATATATTATATGTAGCTATTGTATGTATTATTTTTATTTATGGTATTATTTTATTTTTATTTATAGTATCATTTATTATAATTTACGTATGTTTTTATATATTATTTACAGTAGTATTAATATTGTACGCACTAAGTTTGCCTTTTTAAATATATTTTCCTTTGTGGGTCTACTGGAAGATATTTCAGCAATTTATGGAATAAGTACAACCTTTGTACAAACTCACTATAAAACTGTTTCTGTATCTTGTTGTGTGTACATAAATAAATAAAAATAAATAAAAAAATTAAACCAAATGAATAAAGAAATAAAAAACCAAGTGACGTAAACCACTTACTGGTAACGAGACCTTAATATCTTGTCCTCGGGTGACATTGAAATAGTATTTTGATTTTCTCAATGGTTCACGGCATCCACTTACCATTAAATCGACTGTGTGCTCGCTTGTCACGTTTACATTTTTGTAAGAAAAGTTAATATTTTGTTTCTGTCTTACTAAATACTTGTGATATTTTCCTAAAAGGAACAGCTACACGGACATTCATGTCAGAAAAGCGTTGGTAACTTGTTCCTTCATGATTCTCTGAACGATATTAATCGAAGAGCTCTTATCTCTATAAATGTTTCTTCGGATTTAGAGCCTTATGGAATATACATATATATGGCTGATAGCAGGAGACCTGATGTAATGACTTTGGTCCCTTGGGCGAGAGGCAAAGCCTTATAGTTGGATGTTAAGTGCATAGACATTTTTGCGACCTCTCATTACATTAGGTAGTTTGTTTAGAAAGTTGGCTGCACCGACATCAGTCAAGAGCCTCTAAGTGATGATTGCAAATTTTGTGATATTCGTTGTTGAGACTATTGGTCCGTAAGTTCCACGTACGGTGAAATTTCTAAGGGAACATTATATGCTAGTAATCTTTGCCGTTTGTGACAAGAGAGCTGGTTCTTTTTTCCATCAAAGGCTAAATATTGCCATTCAGCAATAAAACGTAATCAGCGTTCTTGTCACTATATTGCGATAATTTTAATTTTTGCTTTCAGTTAATAAATATTGGATATTAATATTGTAATCATGTCCATTATTTTATTTACACAAATCTACTACTGAACATAGCCTCTAAGCCCCCCCCCCCCCCCCATAGAGTACATCATAGGGGATATTTTGCCATAGTTGCAACTCTTGGTAGGCGCAGTTTTTATAATACTGAGTGGTTAGCAAGAAGATGCTGATGACCATCTCCTGTGTCAGTTTACCTCTGTTGCCCCTTACGATACCCACGGGACAATAAGAGGATGGAGGTAGTGGATGTTCTTACAACGCCACGATACGGCTGGTATTCGCTATTAAAATTTATGTTGGCTTTGTAATTATTATTATTTTTATTTCATAACCATCGGTATCAGTTTTCTTGTCACGAAATATTAGATGACAAATAAGAGTTTCGTGCTTAGAATTTATAGTAAAAATAAGCTTATCACGTTCCGTAACAGAAGTGTAAATGTAATTGCGGAGAAAGTTTTGAGGCGACAATCGAACCGTCCTTTGTGATCTGCTAAAGTATTTTTTTTAATTTTTCCTGTTTAGTGTATGAAGTCGTTATTATGATAATTACTTCACAGCATTAGTATTTTCACTGCCACAACTCGTCCCATGGATGCATTAAGCGCAACAGAAGGGAAACTGAAAATGGATATTGGCAGCAGCATCTTCTGAATACCAACTCAAAATAATAAAATACTGCTGTTACCAAGCCGCCTGCAAAGCGTGGCAACTATCACAAAATCCCGTCCGTGAGGCAATCTATGGTGGTAATTCAGCAGTGAATTTGTATGGGCTGTAATGTATGTAATATAAATAATAATTTTATACATGGTAGAGCCATGCTGCAGATATTAGTAGTGTAGCTGTAGCACGAATGGGTCGGCTCGACCGGGGAAGGACCACGCTCTCACAGAATACCAGCGTAAAATAGCAGCTAACACTGCTGCGTTTCGTATGGTGAGTGTAGAGAACCGGAGACCCTTTTTACTGAAAACGAGGCATTCCATCTTAGTCCTCACGGGTGACAACGCATCTGCATTTTGATTCGTAATCGAAGATAGATGTAGATGTCTATGGACCACAGTAACCACTTACCATCAGGTGGGCTGTGCGCTCGTTTGTTACCCACATCCTATAAAAAAATGTAATGTCAAGTCTAATATTTTAATGAAAATTGGCTTTTACAAAGCAACTACTCATTTTGCAACAAAAACTATTAATTTATAATATAGTTTAATTGACAAAAAATTGTAATAAAAATTTGTGATTATAAAAATAATAATAATAATATTTTACCTTATTCAAGTATGTATCAAATTTGGTTTTTGTAATACTTTGTATTTCTACAACCATCGATATTTTTCAGCATGAACCGCTGAAAACAAACGATACAGTAATCCACTCACGATGTCGGCCAAGCCCGTAAGTGATGACTGATGAGTGACGCAAGCAAAGTGTATTAAGTAAAATATATTATTACAAGGCTGCTCAAAACACCGAAAATTTTGTGATTTCTCGGCCGAAAAAAATTAATTATAACTAAACAAAAGAATATTAAACTGCCATTTACATTCTCATTCATGGTCTCCCACATGATAGATGAAGAACTTAAAAAATAGATCGAGTTGAGCAATGGATATTTTTCAAAAGTTATCGTGTTTACCTCTCAGGTATCAGGGTAAAAAAGCTTATTCACTCTTACGGCCAGATTGTCATTCGACGCAAAAAGAAACGCAAGCATTTGTTGTGCTCGCATTGGATTGGCAAGGTGGACTTTACGCTACGTAGGATTATCTCAATAAATCTTGTGATGCAGGCAAAAATTGTTTGTTTTTGTGCATAATGTAAATTAAGTGGTGGCGAACTTGTTAAAATATTTTGAAACATGACATGATTTTTTTATCTTTGTGCTTTTTTATATTATTTTAAGGAAAGTGTGAACATGCCTGACCGTCACGCATTGCCGGCTCGGTATGATTGTTATGATGGCCGGCGGATACAGCTCTGTGTGAAGAATCACATTATCCGTGCTTGCAACACACATAGTAGTGAACAATATTGATTTTGACTCGACTCTTGATGACGGGGAAAAACACCGCCGACCATCCCGCGGTGTGAGTGCTCCATGCCGGATGTGCTGTTCTCACAGCGCTCGGTTCGCAAAGCACTTCTCTCCCTGGACATCCAGAAGTCGAGTGGGCCTGACGGAAACCCGCCAATTGTGCTGAGGACGTGTGCTCCGGAGTTGTCACCGGTCCTAACGCGTCTTTTCCGGTACTCCTACTCTCAAGGCGTAGTCCCAAATTCATGTAAGACAGCTTTTGTCCACCCGATTCCTAAAAAAGGCGACCACTCAGACCCGTCCAACTATAGGCCTATCGCGATCACCTCCTTGTTCTCCAAAATAATGGAATCCATTATTAACTGCCAGCTCATCCGGTACCTTGAGGATCACCAGCTGATTAGTGACCGCCAATACGGTTTTCGTCGGGGTCGATCAGCTGGTGATCTTCTGGTCTACCTGACCCATAGATGGGCCGAGGCAGTAGAGTCCAAGGGAGAGGCGTTGGCCGTTAGTCTGGACATTGCGAAGACCTTCGATCGGGTTTGGCACAAAGCGCTTCTTTCGAAGCTCCCTTCCTATGGGCTTCCCGAGAAATTGTGCAATTGGATCACCAGCTTCCTTGCCGATCGGAGCATCAAGGTCGTTGTAGACGGTGCATGTTCTGACTACAAGCCTATTAACGCTGGTGTTCCACAAGGCTGTGTGCTATCACCAACGCTGTTTCTTCTGCATATCAATAATATGTTGCTAACTGGTAACATTCATTGCTATGCGGATGACAGCACTGGTGATGCTCTATACACCGGCCGTGCCAATATTTCTCGGGAAAATGTCGCCGAGTACCGGAACAAACTTGTATCTGAAGTCAAGTCTTTGCTGAACAAAGTCTCGGATTGGGGGCGACTAAATCTAGTCCAGTTTAATCCTCAGAAGACACAAGTTTGCGCGTTTACCGCTAAAAAGAACCCCTTTGTCGTATCTCCTCAGTTTCAAGGCACTCCCCTTCTTGCCTCAGCCAGTATCGGTATCCTCGGAGTCGACATATCGAGTGCCGTGCAGTTTCGTGGTCACTTGGAAGAGAAGGCCAAATTGGCCTCTAAAAAGCTCGGCGTGCTCGGCAGAGCGGGACAGTATTTCATGCCGGCACACCGCCTGCAACTTTACAAGGCGCAGGTTCGGCCTCACATGGAATACTGTTCCCATCTCTGGGCAGGGGCTCCCCAGTGCCAGCTCCTTCCACTTGACCGCATCCAGCGCAGAGCGGCTCGAATCGTCGATGACCGAGCCCTTTCCGATCGGCTCTATTCATTGGCACTGCGAAGAGATGTTGCATCCTTTTACATTTTCTTTCGCATCTACCATGGGGAGTGCTCTGAGGAATTGTTCGGATTAATCCCAGCCGCCAAATTTCACGAACGCACATCGCGGCAGAACTCCAGACACCATCCACTCCATCTAGATGATTGGCGGTCCACCACTGTGCGATTTAGAAGATGTTTTCTTCCTCGCACGACTTCCTTGTGGAATCGATTACCATCAGTGATTTTTCCGGACCGATACGACTTAGGGACCTTCAAGAAAAGAGCGTACTCCTTTTTAAAAGGCCGGCAACGCATCTGCAATTCCCTCCCTGGTGTTGCAGTTGTTCATGGGCGGCGGTAATCCCTTACCATCAGGTGAGCCACATGCTCGTTTGCCCCCTCTCCTATAAAAAAAAGAATATATGATATACGGAACATGACAAGGTTAAAGATTTATATGATGTTGTATTTGTATGAAGTACAATGTTATTTGAGACTAAAATATATTTAAATTATGGCTTTATAGCAGAAGTATCTTATGCCTGGAATCGATCGACGGCAACTGACGGCTTCGTGACGAAGTGGCGCCGAGACGCTGTAGTCCGCTGCTTCGAAACTCACGCGGAACAAATATCTCCTACAAAAGATGTTTCCTATCCTAAAGAATCTTCAATTTCATTTATTACTTTTGTTAAACAATAACGCCTCCATTTCAATTTTATAGCAAGCTTTCAAAACAATGGTTTTTAGTGATGGACGTTCTTTTGACGTCCATTTTGTTTTCTTTTATTCTTTTTTTATTTTTTTATAAATAATTATACTGCATTCTACTGAATATTAACTAGATATAAAATAACTACTAAATATATATTACATAATGAATGAATGAATATACTTTATTGTACACCACAAACAAATTACATAACAAAAGACAGGTTCAATGTACAATTTGGCGGCCTTATCGCTAAATAGCGATCTCTTCCAGGCAACCAAGGGTGTAAAGGAATAAACAATGAATACTAGGTAAGTGGTGCAATATAATTATACAAAATATAATATCAATACATGCGATATATAGACAATAAATGCAATAAGATAACATATAAATAACTAACACATGAAATGATTTAAATTACTAATATATAATAAAAGATAAAGTAAAGCATATAATATATACATAAACATACATATATAAGAGTATATAAACAAACTTACATATCTACCCAAAGTACATAAATAAATTACAAATTTCCTCAAACAATAATATAAAGCTGATAAATACAATAAATACATAATCACATAATTATCCTAACGGCCTCCGAACGATTGAGACAAGTAATGTTCTTTAAGTAATCGCTTAAAGATTACAATAGATTGTGCTTCGCGTATATGCAAACGTAGAGCATTCCAGAGCCTAAGAGACTCGACAGTGAAAGATTTATTAAAAAACGATGTTTTGTAAGTTGGTACCCTTAAAACGAATTTTCTAGAAGAGCGTAGAGGTTCCCCCGGAAGCCCCACAAAATTAAACTTCTCTTTTAGATAGGGAGGAGCAGAAGGATGAAATAATACACAGTACAGAATAGAAAGAATATGCATGTTCCGGCGAAGTCAGATAGGTAATCACTTGAGATGTGAGCGAAATTGGAAAATATGGTCATATTTGCGCCATCCAAATATGAACCGAATACTAGTATTTAGAAGTCTCTCAAGCTTATTTAGCTGGTCCTCAGTTATATCTACATAGCTTGCGTCAGCATAGTCGAGGATCGGAAGGAGAAGAGACTGTGCGAGCATAATTTTTGTAGGAATGGGAAGAAATGATCGAAGGCGACGCAGTGAACAAAAAGCGACTAAGGTTTTCTTACTTACCTCATTCAGTTGGCGTATGCAATTTAAGGAATTATCAATATAAATACCAAGGTTTTTGACATTGTCAAAGAAAGGGATTACAACTCCATCGAATACTGTAGGTGGTATGGTGAACCAGTCAACTCTTGAGATAAAACTTTGGCTACCAATAATGATAGCCTGAGACTTTTTAGGGTTCACATTTAGGCCATATGATTTACTCCAATCCTGAATAATATTTAGATCGTTATTCAATGTAGCGATTGCATTCGGCAAATTCTCAAGAGTTGACTGTGTGTAAATCTGGACATCATCCGCATACATGTGGTAGAGAGAAGATATTTTATGAGTAATTGAATTAATGAAAATGGTAAAGAGTAAAGGTGATAACACGCCGCCCTGCGGCACGCCTGCACTAATATCATACCAAGATGAGTGAGTTTCATCGAAATACATAATATTATTAGAATTAAAATTACATTACTAGAAATATCGAAAACCACACCGGACTGAATTTCGGTCACGGCTGCCAGTCTCAACAGAGACTTGACATCAGCTTTTCCATTCTATTGGAAACTGGGTGTCTTCATAGGATGCGCATATAGGCATTTACTATGCTAAAATAGATTCGATCGTATGATTTACCGCTTATCACCAGGTGGGATTGTAGCCAAGCACTTGCATATAAAAAGTAAAAAAAAAATGTACAAATGAGGCAGGTGCTCTTCGAACTAAGACACATCATTTTATTTTTCACGCAGATCTTTACTAATTAATTTTCTCTTAGCTTTAGTTCTTTACCGAGGATAAACGAGTAACATCCTTCACTTAACATCAGCCGGATTGTTTGCTAGTTTGTTAGTGTTCATCATCATCATCATTATTACAGCAATTCACAAGTCCACTGTCGAACAAAGATACTGTCATCCAAGGAATATATCAAAGTAGTGTGCTGTGCCACCTGCATCCATTGACTTGCTGCATCTCTTACCAGGTCATCACTCCTTAATGCAGAGAGACTATGCTTCGGTTACCGGAACGAGGCTGCCAATCGAGAACCTTCCCAGCGGTCGATGGTTCTTTGAACTATGTATATGGCTGGTCCATTGCCACTTCAGCTTACTGATTCGTTGTTATTGTTTCATCTTGGATAAAAAGCTAACCTCTTCCCGATATTATATGAAGTGAGTTGCCAGTCTTCGCGGCATTATCTCACAAGAAGTAGCGCTAAAGTAGAAAAGTAAAAATATTTTTGTAAATAATTCAATAAAGAAAATGAGTATATTGCAACGCTTGGCGAGCGAGCTTGTAAATACACTTTTTATTTCAATATTCCATCAGGATAATGATACTCAACGTAAACCTAAGAAAACATACGTTAGTGTCGTGAAACACTCGGTTGGAATGAAGTTTCTTTCGTAGTATATTATTATTGATAAACGTATTATATTATTGATTAACAAATATAAATAAATGAATTACATACTAGCGTCTATTAAAATGAAGCGTTATTTAAAATAAAATAATATTTCTTTCATGGCAAGATAAGAAAAAGTGCGAGGGAGGTGGATATTATTCCATCTCGCTTCTTTATAGCCGCCAAAGCCGCCTACACTACGTCAGAAGGGGTCGTGACGGAAAAATCTTACACTTTTTCTCGCCTAGCCTCCATCTGCCAAATTCGTACCGTCCGATAAGGAACTTCGCTCCAAAAATTTTCCCTCTCTCACCTTTTACGACACCCACGTGACGAGGTGGGATGATGAATACGGTAAGAAAAATTCTCGAATGTTCCAAGTGAAGTGTGAAGTAGCCTCCACTAGAGTAACGTCACGGATCCGATCTCAACCCTTGCAGGAAATCAATGGATGCAGGTGGGTTAGGACCATGTTATATGACATCTCTTTGGGGAGACTTATGTTCAGCAGTAAGCTTGTGAGGAGCTGTAATTATGATGATGATAAAAGAATAATTGTGTAAATTATTTAATTGAGCTAAAATATCAGGATGTGATGTAATCGCTAAAAAGTTTTTAATTCCATTACCAATTATTTTTCGGTACTAAAATGTTTATTCCTCAAATATTACATCAACATATACGTTGCCTAAAGAGAAAAACACGCAAAATCAAACTCAGTTACTGTAAGCCGATTCGCCTTGAATCAAAATCTGATCAATCAAACGAAATTTAGGATATTGCGAAAAATGTTCAACATTCAAATTAGATAATTTTAAATGTAAATTTATATTCTGTTCATTTTTTGTTAATCGTCAACATCATCATTACAGCCCATCACATTGCACTATGTAAGTAACGCCATATTTTGCAATTACTTACAATATTTAAACTTTACATTTGCATTAATTTTATTCAAACGTAGTTATCATGAGTATCTATATTCTTAGTTTAAAAGGATGCAAATCATTTTAATTTCTGTATAGCCTTTCTTGTTGTAACGTAAATTTATTCGAAATAAAAAAAAGATAATAACGAACAAGGTTATGTGTCTGACGATACCCATGGGACAAAGTAAGGTGATGATTTATTTTTACTCCGCCGCCACACAAATAAAATTAAGTAGTATAGGAAACTGCATAGTAAAGTAACTTAAAGTTACAGCTTATACACGTCCTACAGCTGGACACCGGCCTTTGTCAATCCTTACTTTCTTCCAGATTTTTTACGTAGTGGAACCATGCTGTAGCTATATTATGGTTGTAGGACGAAAGGAATACACTCTCACAGAATACCAGCGTAAAATAGCAGCTCAATTAGTGTGTCGTGTGGTGAGTGTAGAGAACTGGAGACCCTTTTTTATTAAAAACGAGGCATTCCATCGTAGCCTTCAGGGGTTGTCCCGCATCTGCATTTTGATTCTTAATTGTAGATATATAGAGACGTCTATGGGCAATAGCATTCACTCACCATCGGTTGTGTGCTAGTTTGTCACCCTTATTCTACAAAAGAAATCCTGAATGATAGTCAGATAGAAATCATGTTGGTATACATGCAAATTCCTTCACGAAGTTTTCTTTCGCCGCCCAGTTCGAGGTAAATCAGAACTTTAAATTATAATTATCAATTTTATCAGTGCCTACGGGAATCGAACCCGGGTTGCTTGCGTGTTGTGAAATTTATAGCCAGCGCTTAGCCCCTGACTTACTATGGCTCTTTTTGCATGAATATAAGCTTTGCATGAATAAATAAATTTTATATTTCTTCCATTTATTTTCATCAGACCGCAAATGTTCACAGCTAGAATATAAGAATGGCAACAATGACGTTCACAGTACAGACGTTTCGTACCTTTGGCTCTCCATCCGTCAAAGGTCCTGCTATTTTATGCCTGACATTAACAAGATAATTGTACCACTAATTATCGGAAGATATATTCAACTGTAAATCTAGATCTATCTAGGCAGTGACGTGACCGAATTAATGAATCTAAGCTACTCCTATTAAAAGAGATTTCTAGTGACCAAAGAGGTCACAGTTGCTTCTATGTGCAAAGGAAATGATGCAGGTAAAAACATCTAGTTTCTATTCTAAGATATTTTAAATGAGAATAAAAATATCTACTAGAATGTTTCCACATAAAATATTTATTTTTGTTTAATAGAAAACGTTTCAATCGCCTCGGATTTTCTCTTACATCATGGAGGTATAAATTGCCCATGAGCAAACATCCACACCTGGAAAAACTATTCGTAGTCCTTGTATCGTTAACAAAAACTTGTTCCGCGCATGATTCTAACCTGCGATCAAGCAGCGTCGCAGTTAAACGCTTAGCCACTGCGCCATAAGTAACAAAACACCCCCACAAGTATCTGTTTTTTATTTGAATCTGACGTCCCATTCAGTGATTTGAAAAGCCTGAGAGAAACTCCATCTAAGTCCTGAAGGGCGAAAACGTATCTGTAGCCTTCTTTGTTTGAAGTTGTTTACATAAGATATCTATAGGCTTCAATAGCCACATCGAACGATACGAGTTAGCCGTCAGAGCCGAGGCCAGCCACCTTTGTACGGACGGCCGTCAGATAACTCATCTATGTGTACTGTAAACTATCGTAGCTTAACATCATTACGTAAGTAACGTTTTGAATAATTTTCATCACCTCCTTTACAGATTTTAGCAGCCTGCAAGGTCTGAGTCCGAGGAAGCTGTAAAAGCCAAGAGTCTAACAGCACTAACATCATCAGAAACCATCTCCACAAGCCACTGACCATAATATGTATTATAAGATAGAAGAGAAGATTTTACTTCAATTTTGTAAATATAATACTTAAAATTAATAGCCATAAAATCCAATAAATTGTTTTGAAAAAAAAATTAAAAATGAAAAATACTTTATTTGACAGTTAGCACCTTTACAAATAATTTAACAGTGGTTCTCACACTAGGCTCGCAGACCTGCATCGTGAGAGCCATATACACATATTAACAAAAACAGAATTACGTTACATTAACACATTCACATTTTTTATATATGCAACACGACTTGTTTTACGAACCAGCTAAAACATATTGAGTACATTATTTTTGAAACCTACACTCGCTTAAAGAACATCATCTACGAGGTAAATGTAAAATATAAATAAATAATATATAGAGATGTACAATATAAATGTGATAAGATTGACAGGGGGATGAGTCGCTCGCGTCCGTAGGCTTCGACCATCTAACCTAGGCCCACCCTACACGTGCCCCCCGGGTGGTGCTAAACGAGCGACAAAGCCGATAGGATAGACTCTGCTCCTCGCCGTATGGTAGCGGCGTAAAATCTACCATCTCTTAGTTCGCACCATGAGCCAAGAAATAAAAGAAACGGCCCCGAGTTCCCGGCGCCCCTTTAATGGGGCAAGGGTGCGAAGAATCTCCGGGAGAAAAACCGGTGACGAGGTTCGCCACCCGTCACGTCCTGTCTCCCGGAGGGGCGAAAAGTGGATTGCAGAGGCCCGTCTAGCTACATTGACATTCACGTACGCATCCAAGATTTTATTCTGCGCAGAGTTCAATTTCTTCACGGCGGCTTCGCTGACCGGAGTGTCACCAGTATTTGTAAGAAAGTTTTTATGTTATGGTACAAATCTTGGTCGCATGTTAAAATGAGATGAGCTACCAACTCTGGTATCGCGGAATTGGTTTCCCATTCTCTTTTCCATTTCACCATCCAGAGTCGGTATTCGTTTACTATGATTTTATCGACGGTATTTATTTATCATGAACATATGATCACGTGGTTCACATATCACTGGTTTAGCGATTGAGCGACTAGCATGAAAATGTACTAATATGCCCGCTCACGATGTGTGTATGTGTAACGCGCCGCGTTCCAAATTACGCGCAGTTTATTGTTTTCTTTTTGTTGTGGCATGCCTAAAGTACCCGTAACGGTAGATCCGCGCCTGCGGGCCAGCTAGTAGTCTATATAAATGGTTGGCAATACACACCAAAATTAGTTAGGCTTACGATTGCAAATACTATTATGATATGTATAATAATAACAACATATTATGATATTAATCTTATATAAAATAACAGTTAAAATTTTCATTCGGAATTGAGGGATCAATCTTGATGTAGAATAATTGTGACATATTAAACCAGACTTAATAAACACTTTCTCAGTAATCGAAGCTTTGAAATTATATGTAGAGCTGTTTGAGTAACAATGGAATTTGTTGTTGGAATGTTGTGTTATTTTGTCAAAGGCTTTATACGTTATTAAAGTGATATATATTGGGTTTCAGTAACAATGTAACATGTAAGGCTGGATTCAAGTTTGATCACAACGTTCCTTGTTATAGCGTATCGTATCGAGTACTTGTAACTAAAGCATTGACGCCCATTTTGAACACCATCACTATCCGTATCGTGTCGAAAATCGCGTCCATACTTAACCACATTGTATTGTGTGAGCGTTTTGGCCAGGGGCGTAGCTACCGCCGTATCAGCCGTATCAATGATACGGGGCCCCCGCGCTACAGGGGCCTCGAGAGTGTATAAGAAAAAATTCTAAGCACTTCTATGCGACAGGAAAGGCTATCAGACTTGTCGCTATTGTCTATTGAGGCAGAAAATTTAGAAGAACAAATCTTCTTCAGCTATGAATGATAATAAATAAGTTCGCAGAACAAAAGGCAAGAATAGTTCAGAAAATCACGATCAGAAGTGCACGCCTTATGAGCGTTTCATTTAATTTTCATGAAAAAAGTAAATTGTATTCCTGAATTTTAAAATATATTATTTACGTGTTTTAAATTTAGCGCTTTATTATTTTAATAGGTAGTGTCACCTACAGGGAAAAAATAATAATGTTTTCTAAATTAAGCCGATTACACAAACTATTTTACGTGGTAGAGCCTTGCTGCAGCTATATTAGTAGTATAGGTGTAGCACGAATGGGTCGGATCGACCGGGGAAGGACCACGCTCTCACAGAATACCAGCGTCAAATGGCACCTTGACACTGCTGTTTCGTATGGTGAGTTAGAGAACCGGAGATCATTTTTACTGGAAAAGAGGCATTCCATCTTAGTCCTCACGGGTAACGACGCATCTGCATTTTGATTCTTTATTGAGGATAAATGTAGATGTCTATGGGTCACAGCAACCAATTACCATCAGGTGGACTGTGTGCTTGTTTGTTACGCTTATTCTAAAAAAATATTATAAAATCGATATAGGCTGTTTGGTACATGTGTCCTTTGTCTACCAAGAACTAAAAAAAATTAACGCCTTTAAATTTTTAATAGCAATAAAACTTTAAAATCATTTTACTAACAAACAACGCGTTATAGGCTATTGATATGAAATAGGGAACCAGTTGATGTAATTCTGAAGCTAATAAAAAACCTGGTCTCTATACGTCAATTATTTCGAGAGTTATCGTGACCACATACAAAATCAACATCCTGACGTCCACGTAAATTTTTTTCAAACCGTTTTTTTTTTTCAAAGTAGCAATGTAAAATGATTTTGTAGAAAATATAAGATGGATTCATTAGTGTTTTCTTGTTACGGCTACTCATATTATCGTATACGCATTATTCTGTGGTATAAGTGCAATATGGTTATGATAGAGACATTTTAAGAACACTAAATCGCTTGACCTTGGCGTGTCGACAGTAAAGCACTACCTAATAACGCTTTGCGTTATAAGGCGTGCCAAAGTGTATATTTGATTTGAATTGTTTGGCTAGTTTAGTTCCTAGGAGTATTGCAAGCGTCTTTGTTCCCTTTGGGAAAAGTCTTTACTCTCCATTTGATCCCCCCCCCCCTCAATAAATTTCGATACGGGGCCCGTCTAAGGCACGCTACGCCACTGGTTTTGCCGTACATATGTGGACGCTAAAAATTTTTCTCCCATCCTCGAATCTCTTCCATCATTTCTCATGATACGCGTATCTCTCAGCGCATTAACAGCTCAGTTTTTGACATATATTGCTTCGTGATTGCGTAGAATTTAGTCACAACGTGTGCCTGATTTATGTTGAATAATTTAAAAAAAGTATAAAAACAGACCAAAACAGCGGTAATACGAAGAATTTAAAAAATGAAACTAACATGGTGGAAGAGCAATCAATTGAATTCACGTCCAAATCGAGAAGAAAAGACGAAAGAAACGTCAAAAGTATCCTTGCTTATGTAATTTAATTTTAAAGCTCAAGTACAATAAAAATGTTTTGTAAAAAATAATGAAAACAAGACTAATTTTTAATACAGTATTTGAAGAAATTCGACTGCAAAAAAGTTAACTGAAAATGTCACTTCTTCAGTCAAGATGAATATAACAAACTTCATCAAGCCGTTTAGGCTACAGAGCGTGTCAAGGAAATATACATACATACTTCAAAAAATATTACCCTTCTTCTGGGGTAGTCTTGTAATTTTTTTAAAATATAGGGTGACAAACGAGCACACAGTCCACCTGATGGTAAGTGGTTGCTGTGGCACATAGACATCTACATCTATCCTCAATAAAGAATCAAAATGCAGATGCGTTGTCACCCGTGAGGACTAAGATGGAATGCCTCTTTTCCAGTAAAAAAGGTCTCCGGTTCTCTACACTCACCATATGAAACACAGCGTTAGGCTGCTATTATGTATTCTGTGAGAGCGTGGTCCTTCCCCCGTCGAGCCGACCCATTTGTGCTACAACTATATTATAAATACAGCTATAACATGGCTCTACTACGTTTACACATCCATTAGTAGCTGAAGCATGCTAGCAGGTTTTATGATTAAATTAGACATATAAAATGAGACGTCAGAATTTTACTAAAGCAGTGGTAATGTCAGTCCGCCTGCAAAACATGGCTATAAAGATTAATCCTAACTTAAGTCTTATGTCTATTTCGAATCATCCACCCAATCAAAAGTGAATCGAAAACAGAAGAAAATGACTATAAAATTTTGCAATTGAGTTGTCCGCTTACATTCACCGCAAGGTAGTGTCTGTCAGTTTGAAAATTGTCAAGTGCAGTTTATTGGTTTGTACAGTTTAGAATTGTTTTGTAATATTCTACGTCGCGTTTATACATTTGTTTGTTTATGATAGATTATAAATATGTTACTAGATATTGTTGCATGTGTCAGAAATCATAAACTTTGGCCTATTCAACTTTGTTTCAACCGACTTCAAAAAATGGAGGAGGTTCTCAACTCAACTGTATTTTTTATGGGTGTTACCTCAGTACTTTTTCTAGATGAACCGATTTTGATGATACTCTTTTTACTTGAAAGCTGGTGCTTTTCACGTGGTCCCATATAAATTTGATGGAGATCTGACAAGTAGCTTTTGAGTTATCTTTAATAAAGCGTATTTAATTGACATCGACTACGTTCATGATGTTCTCATTTTATTTATATTGAAGTTGGTTGTGCAAAATTTTTAATTTTACCGCTGGTTTCATTTATAACTTAATAATTTCTTGTTATTTGGGCCAAAATACTTTTTGATGCCTAAAAACCGGTCCCTTCGGGTGAATTTCACTTTTTATGGGAAAACAGTACTAAAACAAACTGTAAGTTCATCAATTCATAAATTTAACACTAATTCTATACTTAACAAAATAAGTTATAATCAAAATTTATATTATTTATTTGCAAATTACGGTAACAACGTTGTCTTTCTTAGTAACGCAGTTGTTCTTCATACAAAATATTACTGTCTTTAAGCACCAGTCTCATGATGTAAAGAGCAATCTCTCATAATATCTTCTAGATGGCATTTTTTCTGAATGTCATTATCAAAAATATACGCTTTGGACCTTATTACCATTATAATAGATATTTTTTACCTAAAACGTGTAATAAAATAAAAAATACTTTGCACTGTGTCCCCAACGATAAATAAAATCTTAGCTACCTTGCGTGGCTATATGAAAACAAACCTTAAAGTAAGTGTATTAAAATTTAATGTACTATATTTTCTTCGACTTATTGTAACTCTTAAAATAAATGATAGCCGCTGCGCGGGGGGACCACGCTAACCGAATCAATCGCTTCACAGTTGTTGGGAGAGGTGCGTGTGTTTATTGCGTGGCCGCTGAGTTACCGCCGTCGAATAGTAAGTACTGACGATATTTGCATTATTACTAAACTCAAACATAATTAATTAGGTATCGGTTATGACAGTGACTAAATGTCTGCATTTTGTTTTTCCATTAAGTGCACATTAACATGTAATCAAATATTTACAACTGCGTTACTGCTACACTTCGATACTGTAAAAAGTAACGCAGTTGTTTTAAGTGTATTTTTTTAGGCTAGTTATACATTGTTATAACTAAAATACCAATAATTAACTTCTTTTTATTTCAGGAAGTAACTTTTACACTAAATGGCTTTGACACACGCTGAAAAGTAACGTCGCATAGGCTTAGGTTAAAGCAGGAGCTCAAAAAATGCTGAAGCCAAATAAAAAAGGCTTGAGAGGTACCATACGAAAAAACACTAGTAAAAGATATAACAGAGCGAGAACATAGAGCTGCCAAGCGTAAATGAAAGCCTGCGGATAAGAAACGATGAGAACGTCAAAAAGTTGCTCAACAAATTACGGACGTAATGTTCGACTTTCACCCCGCGTTCGGGAACTCTAGTTTGACCTAGGTCTAGAGTTTGAAGACAAATACGACGAGACAAATCTGCATTATAAAGAAAAAAATCTAAAATTCCAGGAATGCCTGGAAGAACTGACAAGAAAGTGTAGTAAATACAAAAAAAAGATGCCAAAGAGCTAAAAAGTCAAGCAATGGTTCTCAACATAAGAAATATTCTACCTTATCCAATGCCATCAAAGATCATTACAAGAGCTTAAAGACAGTAAAAGAAAAGGTAGCCTTGAAACGAATTTTTTGAAGGAAAATTCATTTCAAACTCAAAAATGAAGACTGATATTGTGTGTGAGGCTTTGGGCATTGATCAGGTGAAACAAAAACAGACAGTAGTTGATTTCACCAAAGAGAGTATTGCACTTGCATGATTCAAAAAACATATCAACCAGTTGCTGTTCCCGTCATTGACACAATCAGAAAGACCAATTATTCGAATAGATTGAACGACGAAGAAACCCTATCTAACAATCTAATATTGTTGCCGTATCTAAAAGAACTTACTTTAATACGGTTTATTCCTCAGCTTTCAGCTCTGACAACGAGCTTATTGCTAACTTTGCCTAACCATCAGTTTCTAACATAAAATTAAGGCAGCTAATTGAAAAGGATAATGTTAATCAATTAAAAATATCAGACGGAGTTCATGTTTTAGTAAAAGTTTCCAATGTTAAAAACAGACATTATGCTTACCTAGGTGTCGCTAAAAGTGATGTAGATGAAGAGGGAGAAGTCAAGATTATGTTTTATAAGACTGTAGATAGTACTGGCGAAAAACTGATAGTTCTTACGACCCTACGATAATATGTTGAAAATTGTTCCTAACCCAAAAATTACACTGGATAGTAAACGGGTACTATGATTTTGATAAGCCACTGAACGTTTTTGAAAAATAAGACTTATTAGAAAATGTGCCTTATTTGTTCTTTAAGATTGATTTACGTTTGTTAATTTGTTTCAGTGCAAC
Source organism: Parnassius mnemosyne (assembly GCA_963668995.1). NCBI lineage: Eukaryota > Metazoa > Arthropoda > Insecta > Lepidoptera > Papilionidae > Parnassius > Parnassius mnemosyne. The sequence continues at coordinate 57,418,799 of CAVLGL010000104.1, read as the reverse complement.
TGACTGAAAGAGACTAGTTTATGAGAGAGAACACTATTTTTTTAGTTTTAATTTAGCTGATGATACCAGATTTTTTGAGTTATTTTATATTATGTCAAGTTATAAAAGTTTATTTTATATTTTGTTTTCTAATCAACCAGATCTCCTTAGAAAGTTTGTCCAAAATATTGTATGTGAAATACCACTGTGTTACTATGATTACCACTGCGTTACTTACCTGTCCCCAATTTTTTTACAGTATTTACAGTAATATACAAGCTTCTGATTAGTTAAAAATGTCTTAACTTAATACGTAACTATTGTTCATCATAAATTAAAGCCTCTGTGTCCAGTTTCTATTAAATTTTGTATTTATTTTGTTTTTATTAGAAAAGTTAAAGTTTTTAATTAGGACTTTGGTAACGCAGTAATATAAACAATTGAAAAAAAATTATGGAACTAATTATTTTTGTGATTTTAACTTTATGAGAGATCAGTATTAGTTCGAAGGTTTAAAACTGCCATATTAGTGGGACTAATTGTAGAAATTTATTAATAAATATTAAATATGTAGTAAAGTAACGCTGCTGTTTAACTTTTCGACCGCTTAGTGTATAAATTGCCGTAAATATAGTTAAATCATCAAAATCATCGCTGCAGATATATCGTTATTATAAATCAAACTATTACGAATCTAAATCAACATTCAAAAATAAGAAAATATTAATTTGAATTTATTATTATTTTATAAAATCTTCTGCTCTAATTAGGCATAGAAAAGAATTTTGGCCCATTTTCTGGCTCCATCCTTTATTAAATATTAAAGTATTTTAGGGCATTCTTCCTTACATCCATTCAAACATCCATTAAAGCCTTGAAAAACCCACTGCTGAACCCCCAAAACTCCCAGACACCCTCAAACATTTTCTCATAGGGGGAATTTTGGAGCAGTTTTTTAAAATTTTAAAATATTATCACGGATATGATGCTGCCCATCTCTTGTTTCACTTTCCATCTGGTTCCTCTTACCATACCCACGAGATGATATGGGATATTGGATATTCCTACACCGCCACTACGCGGTAAATTCTTCATTATATTATGTGGCGGGTGGAAGGAAAAGGGGAGATCTCCCGCCGGGCAAGGTGTTCTGCCCGGGGAGCGGCCAACGCTCCGAGTGGTAGTTCGGAGCTATTCTATATATTATGCTGCTTTAACTTCGGAATTTTGTTACCGTCATTTAGGCTTCGATGTGTTTCGCTTGTGGCGCGACGACAGCGCCGCTACAATTATAATGTCCTCCAGACCGAATTCCAGACACAGTGGTCAGCCTTAACGGAGACTAGCCATCGGAGCAGGACAGGATTATAGTACCCACGTGTAAGCGTAAGCTCAGGTGCACTCTCTATTCCCTCACTCATAGTCCGATGGGACGGTAAACCGACACGACTGGAGAGATATCAAGCGCATGACCAACGGCTTTACGTGCATTCTGAGACATGGTGGTGATTCACCGCCAACTACTTTCCTCCGGTCAGCTACTGAGAATTTCTTGACAGTAAACCTCGATATTTTTTGGTCCGACCCGGGTTTCAAACGCGGGACCTCATGAACAACAGTTGCGTTTACAACCACCAGTCCAAGGCAGTCATTATATTATATTAGTATATTGTCCATACTAACAGTGTGTATGTGAAAGATATTTGGATGTTTATTACCTACTTATGCATAATATGTTGCAGGCAACTAGTTTAATTCATTCATTACAGCCTATAAAAGTCCACTGCTGCACATAGGACTCCCCCGTAGATTGCCTCATACGAAGGATTATGCCATAGTTAATAGCGAGCGGGTTGTCAACTGCAATTTTTTTATTATTTTGATTTGTTGTCAGGAAGATATTGCTGGCCATCTCCTGTTTTAATTTCCCTCTGTCGCCTCTTACGACACCCAACGGACGATATGGCCCAGTGGATATTCTTACACCGCCAGTATACGGCGGCGGCTTTTTGCTTAATTACTAAAAGGCGCCGTTCATAGTAAAGTAAATTAAAGTTACCAGCTTATACACGTCCTACAGCGACACCGGCCCCTGTAAATCCTTACTTTCTTCCAGATTTTTTACATGGTGGAGCCACTCTGCAGCTATATTATGGTTGTAGGACGAAAAGAATACACTCTCACAGAACACCAGCGTAAAATAGCAGCTTAATTAGTGTGTCGTGTGGTGAGTGTAGAGAACTGGAGACCTTTTTTTCTAGAAACGAGGCATTCCATCGCAGTCGTCAGGGGTGACAACGCATCTGCATTTTGATTCTTAATTGTACATAAATGGAGACGTCTATGGGCATAACATCCACTTAACGTCAGGTCGACTGTGTGTTCGTTTGTCACCCGTATTCTATAAAAGAAATACTGAAAGATAAAATTTGTGTTGGTATACATGCAAACTCCTTCACGTAGTTTTCTTTCGCCGCCCAGTTCGAGGTAAATCAGTACTTTAAATTATAATTATCAATTTTATCAGTGCCTACGGGAATCGAACCCGGGTTGCTCGCGTGCTGTGAAATTTATAGCCAGCGCTTAGTCTAGCTTTGACTTACTATGGCTCTTTTTGCATGAATATAAGCTTTGCATGAATAAATAAATTTTATATTTCTTCCATTTATTTTCATCAGACCGCAAATGTTCACAGCTAGAATATAAGAATGGCAACAATGACGTTCACAACATCAGATGTTTCGTACCTTTGGCTCTCCATCCGTCAAAGGTCCTGCTATTTTATGCCTGACATTAACAAGATAATTGTACCACTAACTATCGGAAGATATATTCAACTGTAGATCTAGATCTATCTAGGCAATGACGTGACCGAATTAATGAATCTAAGCTACTCCTATTATAAGAGATTTCTAGTGACCAAAGAGGTCACAGTTGCTTCTATGTAAAAGGAAATAATGCAGGTAAAAACATCTAGTTTCTATTCTAAGATATTTTAAATGAGAATAAAAATATCTACTAGAATGTTTCCTCATAAAATATTTATTTTTGTTTAATAGAAAACGTTTCAATCGCCTCGGATTATCTCTTACATCATGGAGGTATAAATTGCCCATGAGCAAACATCCACACCTGGAAAGACTATTTGTAGTCCTTGTATTGTTAACAAAAACTTGTTCCGCGCGTGATTCTAACCTGCGATCAAGCAGCGTCGCAGTTAAACGCTTAGCCACTGCGCCATAAGTAACAAAACACCCCCACAAGTATCTCTTTTTTATTTGAATCTGACGTCCCATTCAGTGATTTGAAAAGCCTGAGAGAAACTCCATCTAAGTCCTGAAGGGCGAAAACGTATCTATAGGCTTCTTTGTTTGAAGTTGTTTGCATAAGATATCTATAAACTTCAATAGCCACATCGAACGATACGAGTTAGCCCTCAGAGCTGAGGCCAGCCACCTTTGTTCGGACGGTCGTCAGATAACTCATCTACGTGCACTGTAAACTATCGTAGCTTAACATCATTACGTAAGTAACGTTTTGAATAATTTTCATCACCTCCTTTACAGATTTTAGCAGCCTGCAAGGTCTGAGTCCGAGGAAGCTGTAAAAGCAAAGAGTCTAACAGCACTAACATCATCAGAAACCATCATCACTAGCCACTTACCATAATGTGTATTTATTTATTTATTTATTTATTTATTTATTTATTCTTTATTGCATTCCTTAACCTAAAAGAATACAAAGGGCGGACTTAATGCCTTGTGGCATTCTCTACCAGTCAACCCATGGAGTGGTGAGAATTTGAAGTAGGTGTAGCAATATAGAATAAAAAGAAAATAGAAATGTATAATTAATTACATTATATATACATATTACTATTATATACAATAAATAAACTATAAAAATATATCCTATTTATACATGTATACAAATATATACGTACATACATAAGCATACATATATTCATACCAACATACATATACAAATAATACATATTAATAACTATAAATATATACGTCTAAAATATAAATGACATGGATGATTCTTCTAAGAAGCGTTGTCTTTAACAGATAGATGATTACGCACCAACTTTTTAAAAGCAAACTTAGTGGGAGCTTTTCTGATGTCGTCAGGCAAGGAGTTCCAAAGGCGTGCAGCCTGAACTGTAAAGGAGTTACCATAGAACTCGGTGAAGTGAACTGGAATACATATTTTGTTGTTAGAAGACGAACGTAGAACCCTATCATGAGATGAGGAGAGATAGTGAAATTTGCTCTTAAGATAAGAAGGCGAAAATGGGTCATTTAATATGGAAAAAAGAACAAGTAATATTCTGGAAATACGCCTCTGCCGGATTGTAAGCCAATTAAGCTTAGATCTATATTGCGAAATATGGTCATACTTACGAAGCCCGAAAATAAATCTTATACAGTTATTGAGAAGGCGTTCCAGCTTGTTCAGAAGATCCTGGGACAGATCCGGGTAACACACATCTGCATAATCAAATATGGGTAATATGAGTGATTGGACAAGCATGATCTTAGACTTTGTGGGGAGAAAATGTTTTAAACGATACAGAGTACGTAACGTAGCAGTGACTTTACGACTGACTTCAGTAACCTGAGTTCTCCAATTCAGCGTGTTGTCAATGTGTAGGCCAAGATTTTTTACAGACTTACTGAACGGTATTGTAATCCCATTGTAGTAGATAGAGGGTATGTCTGCAAGATTAATCTTGGCTAGCATCCTTGAGCTACCCACCAGTATAGCTTGGCATTTTGAAGGATTGACCAATACTCCATAACGAGTAGACCAATCCTTGATAGCTTGTAAGTTGTTATTTAATTTTTTAATCCCATTATGGATATCCCCAATTTCAGCTTGCACGTATAGCTGAAGGTCATCGGCATACAGATGGTACGAGCAATCGAAGATGGAGGTAATAAAGTTTATAAAAATAGAAAAAAATCATAGGAGAAAGAATACCGCCTTGCGGTACACCAGCTTCCACATCAGCCCAAGCTGAGGTTATTTGCCCCACACAGACTGACTGCTGTCGACCGCGAAGATAAGATGCAAACCATTCCAATGCTGTAGGGCCAAAATTTAGATGAGACAGTATGGATAGAAGGATTTCATGATCAACTGTGTTGAAAGCATTTGAGAAATCAACTAGTACCAGTACTGTTACTTTTTTTTCTTCCATACCGTTTCTAATATCGTCTGTGACGTTAATTAAAGCAGTACTGGTACTATGACCAGGGCGAAACCCAGACTGATATATACTCAGTAGGTTATGTTTCGAAATGAATGTAGAAATTTGCTTGTAAACACAGGATTCTAAAATTTTGGATAGAAAGGGTAGAATGGATATAGGGCGAAAATGATTGGGAAGAATGGGAGAAGGAACTTTTGGAAGGGGCCTTATAAAAGCCCTTTTCCAAAGATTAGGGTACTGACCTGAATCAAGGGAAAAATTTATAACATGTATTGTAAGATAGAAGAGAAGATTTTACTATTTTGTAAATATAATACTTAAAATTAATAGTCATAAAATCCAATAAAATGTTTTGAAAAAAATTAAATAATGAAAAGTACTTTATTTGACAGTTAGCATCTTTACAAATAATTTAACAGTGGTTCCCACACTAGGCTCGCAGACCTGCATCGTGAGAGCCATATACACATATTAACAAAAACAGAATTACATTACATTAACACATTCACATTTTTTATATACGCAACACGACTTGTTTTAAGAACCAGCTAAAACGTATTGAGTACATTATCTTTGAAATCTACACTCATTAAAAGAACTTCATCTACGAGGTAAATGTAAAATATAAATAAATAACATATAGAGATGTACAATATAAATGTGATAAGAATGACAGGGGGATGAGTCGCTCGCGTCCGTAGGCTAAACGAGCGACAAAGCCGATAGGATAGACTCTGCTCCTCGCCGTATGGTAGCGGCGTAAAATCTACCACCTCTAGGTTCGCACCATGAGCCAAGAAATAAAAGAAATGGCCCCGAGTTCCCGGCGCCCCTTTAATGGGGCAGGGGTGCGAAGAATCTCCGGGAGAAAAACCGGCGACGAGGTTCGCCACCCGTCACGTCCTGTCTCCCGGAGGGGCGAAAAGTGGATTGCAGAGGCCCGTCTGGCTACGCTGAATGTATGTGGAGCAATGAATGATAAGATGGATGAAGTATGCGAAATGATGAATGATAGAGGAATAGATGTGTTATGTGTAAACGAGACGAAACGAAAGGGAAGAGATGTCACTGCACATGGCATGTATACCGCTTACTGGTCTGATGTAGACGAGACCGAGTGGGCATGCCAGGGAGTCGGTGTCATCCTTTCAGAATGAATGGGTCAATGTATGAAAGAGTATGAATGTGTAAGCCCAAGGCTGCTGTGGATACGAATGAAAGTGGGCTTAAAGAAGTTGTTTGTACTAGGGGTGTACGCCCCAGATATGTCTAAGCCCACTTATATCCGAGAGCAGTTTTGCGCGTTACAATATCACATCTAGACTACAAACTACTAGAAACTGATTTTGACGAAACTTTTAGAGATTGAAAGCACATCAGATTTAATTAAAACGCATAAGTAAATTTATGTATTCCATTATACACAATAAATTTACTTAAAGAAATTGAAGTTTACGTTTCTTTTTCGTTAATACATTGATAATTTTGTATTACATCTTTATTTAGGCATGTTTAGGAGAGCAAGCCCGGATAATCTTTCCTCTGACATTCACGCACGCATCCAAGATTTTATTCTGCGCAGAGTTCAATCTCTTCACGGCGGCTACGCTGACCGGAGCGTCACCAGTATTTGTAAGAAAGTTTTTATGTTATGGTACAAATCTATCTATATATGTATCGCGGAATTGTTTTCCCATTCTCTTTTCCATTTCACCATCCAGAGTCGGTATTCGTTTACTACGATTTTATCGACGGTATTTATTTATCATGAAAATATGATCACGCGGTTCACGTATCACTGGTTTTAGCGATTGAGCGACTAGCATGAAAATGTACTAATATTACTCACGATGTGTGTATGTGTAACGCGCCGCGTTCCAAATTACGCGCAGTTCATTGTTTTCTTTTTGTTGTGGCATTGGATCCAGGCCTGCGGGCTAGCTAGTAGTCTTATATATGCATATATAAATAGTTGGCAATACACACCAAAATTAGTTTAGCTTACGATTGCAAATATTATTATGACATATGCATGCAATAATAATAATAACATAATATTAATCTTATATCAAATAGCAGTTCCAATTTTCATTCAGAATTGAGGGATCAATCTTCATGTAGAATAATTGTGACATTAAACCAGACTTAATAAACACTTTCTCAGTAATAGAAGCTTTGAAATTATATGTAGAGCTGTTTGCGTAACAATGGAATTTGTTGTTAGAATGTTGTGTTATTCTGTCAAAGGCTTTATACGTTATTAAAGTAATATATATATTGGGATTCAGTAACAATGTAACATAACAGTTAACAGTGGTAGAGCCACGCGGCAGCTTTTGCTGTCGCACGGATGGGCCGGCTCGAACCGGGGTAGTACCACGACCTCACAGAAAACCAGCGTGAAGTAGAGGTTTACCTCTGCGTTTCGCTTGGTGAGTGCAGGTGGCCGGAGGCCCTTTTTACTGGAAATGAGGCATTCCATCTTAGTCCTCACGGGTGACAACGCATCTACAGTTTGATTTGTAACAGAGGATAGATGTAGATGTCTATGGGCCGCAGCAACCACTTACCATCAGGTAGACTGTGTGCTCGTTTGTCACCTTTATCCCATAAAAAAATGTAAGGCTGGATTCAAGTTTGATCACAACGTTCCGTGTTATAGCGTATCGTATCGAGTACTTGTATCTAAAGCATTGACGCCCATTTTGAACACCATCACTATCCGTATCGTGTCAAAAATCGCGTCCATACTTAACCATATCGTATTGCGTGAGTGTTTTGGCATACATATGTGGACGCTAAAAATTTTTCTCCGATTTTCGCATATTTTGCATCTATTCTCATGATACGCGTATCTCTCAGCGCATTGACAGCTCTAGTTAAGTTTCTGACATATAACCCTTCGTGATTGCGTAGAATTTAGTCACAACGTGTGCCTGATTTATGTTGAATAATTTAAAAAAATTATAAAAAACAGACCAAAACAGCGGTAATACGAAGAATTTAGAAAATGAAACTAACATGGTGGAAGAGCAATCAATTGAATTCACGTCCAAATCGAGAAGAAAACACGAAAGAAACGTCAAAAGTATCCTTGTTTATGTAATTTAATTTTAAAGCTCAAGTACAATAAAAATTGTTTTGTAAAAAATAATGAAAACAAGACTAATTTTTAATACAGCATTTGAAAAAATTCGACTGCAAAAAAGTTAACTGAAAATGTCACTTCTTCAGTCAAGATGAATCTAACTACACTCTATACCTAAAAAATTCATCAAGCCGTTTAGGCTACAGAGCGTGTCAAGGAAATATACATACATACTTCGAGAAACATTACCCTCCTTCTGGGGTAGACTTGTAATTTTTTTAGGGTAGGTGACAAACGAGCACACAGTCCACCTGATGGTAAGTGGTTGCTGTGACCCATAGACATCTATATCTATCCTCAATAAAGAATCAAAATGCAGATGCGTTGTCACCTGTGAGGACTAAGATGGAATGCCTCTTTTCCAGTAAAAAAGGTCTCCAGTTCTCTACACTCACCATACGAAACACAGCAGTGTTAGGCTGCTATTATACGCTGGTATTCTGTGAGAGCGTGGTCCTTCCCCGGTCGATCCAACCCATTCGTGCTACAACTATACTACAAATACAGCTGCAACATGGCTCTACCACGTTTACACATCCGTTAGTAGCTGAAGCATGCTAGCATGTTTTATGATGAAATTAGACATATAAAATGAGACGTCAGAATTTTACTAAGGCAGTGCTAATGTCAGTCCGCCTGCAAAACATGGCTATTAAGACTAATCCTAACTTAAGTCTTATGTCTATTTCGAATCATCCACCCAATCAAAAGTATGTCGAAAACAGAAGAAAATGACTATAAAATTTTGCAATGGAGTTGTCCGATTACATTCACCGCTAGGTAGTGTCTGTCAGTTTGAAAATTGTCAAGTGCAGTTTATTGGTTTGTACCGTTTAGTATTGTTTTGTAATATTCTACATCGCGTTTATACATTTGTTTGTTTATGGTAGATTATAAATATGTTACTAGATATTGTTGCATATGTCAGAAATAATAAACTTTGGCCTATTCAACTTTGTTTCAACCGACTTTAAAAAAGGAGGAGGTTCTCAATTCAACCGTATTATTTTATGTGTGTTTCCTCAGTACTTTTTCTAGATAAACCAATTTTGATGATAATCTTTTTACTTGAAAGCTGGTGCTTCTCATGTGGTCCCATATAAATTTGATCAAGATCTGACAAGTAGCTTTTGAGTTATCTTTAATAATGCGTATTTAATTGACTTCGACTACATTGATGACGTTCTAATTTTATTTATATTGATGGCAGTTGTAAAAAAAATTTAATTTTACCGCTTGTTTCATTTATAACTTAATAAGTTCTTGTTATTTTCTGGCTCCATCCTTTATTAAATATTACAGTATTTTAAGGGCATTCTTCCTTACATCCATCCAACCATCCATTAAAGCCTTGATAAATCCACTGCTGAACATAGACCTCCCTCAAACATTTTCTCATAGAGGGAATTTTGGAGCAGTTTTTTAAAATTTTAAAATATTATCACGAAGATGATGCTGCCCATCTCTTGTTTCAGTTTCCATCTGTCGCCTCTTACGATATGAGGTAGTGGATATTCTTACACCATTACTGCATGGAAAATTTTTCATTATACATATATATTAGTATATTATCACCGCCGCCTATTACACCGCCGCTACACGGTAAATTCTTCATTATATTATAATGTCCTCCAGACCGAATTCCAGACACTGTGGCCAGCCTCAACGGAGACTAGCCATCGGAGCAGGACAGGAATATAGTACCCACGTGTATGCGTAAGCTCAAGTGCACTCTCTATACCCTCACTCATAGTCCGATGGGACGGTAAACCGACACAACTGGAGAGAGATCAAGCGCATGACCAACGGCTTTACGTGCATTCTGAGACACGGTGGTGATTCACCGCCAACTACTTTCCTCCGGTCGGCTACTGAGAATTTCTTGACAGAAAACCTCGATATTTTTTGGTCCAACCCGGGTTTCAAACGGGGGACCTCATGATCAGCAGTTGCGTTTACAAACACTAGTCAAAGGCAGTCATTATATTATATTAATATATTAACAGTGTCTATGTAAAAAATATTTAGATGTTTATTACTTACTTAGGCATATGTTGCAGGCAACTAGCTTAATTCATCCATTACAGTCTATAAAAGTCCACTGCTGAACAGAGGACTCCCCCATAGATTGCCTCATATGAAGGATTATGTCATAGTTAATAGCGAGCGGCTTATCCTCTGCAGTTTTTTTTACTATTTTGAGTTATTATCAGGAAGAGGCTGCTGCCCATCTCCTGTTTTATTTTCCCCCTGTCGCCTCTTACGACACCCACCGGACGATATGGGGTAGTGGATATTCTTACACCGCCAGTATACGGCGACGGGTTTTTGCTTAATTATCCTGTCGTTAAAACTGAACGGCTAGCTTCTTTGAAGCTTAGCCTCTTTACTAAACGGCGCCGTTCAATTAGCGGTCTCAATTATATTCAGCCTATGCGTCTAATACAAGATTACGCACGTAGCGCATAATTAGGTACAAACCAGCAACCGTTTCGTTGAATAAAGTTAATATATATAATGCCACCTTATGCTCACAAGCAACCGTCCAGTTGAATAAAATTATAAGGGTAACCATACCATGTAATTTTGCTGGTCTATGCCTAATTATACTATTTTAGGAGTAGTAGAGCCATGCTGCAGCTATATAATTGTATAAGTGTAACACGAATGGGTTGGCTCGATCGGGGAATGACCACGCTTTCACAGAATACCAGCATAAAATAGCAGCTTAATGCTGCTGTGTTCCATATGGTGAGTGTAGAGAACCGGAGACCCTTTTTACTGGAAAAGAGGCATTCCATTTTAGTCCTCACGGGTGGCAACGCATCTGCATTTTGATTCGCAAACGAGGATAGAAGTAGATGTCTATGGGCCACAGTAACCACTTAACATCATGTGAACTGTGTGCTCGCTCGTAAGCCTTATCCTATAAAAATGTGCAATATTACATACATGTCACCACATCTTAATCTACTATCGCTGATATTACTAGGTAGGTGCAATGTTGTGATAGATGCATCGACTGAATATCATTCAGGCCGCTAGTTAAACGGCGCCGTTTAGTCAAAAGGCTAACAGAAGGACTAATTAAGCTAGTTGGCTGCGATACATACACGGTAGATAAAGGAAGCAATTAAAAATATTCGAATTTAGAAAAACCGGCATTTAATTTTTTTTTTGTAATTAACAGATCGGGCGACATTACCACCATTAATTTTTAAGTAAATTGGTTCCCGAGACATCAAGTGGAATATTTTCTAAAGCGGTAAAACTCGGGACGCGTCCTAATGAGGTTTTAAAGCAACGAGTGGCTTAATTGACGCTCTCCTTAATCCAATAACTGCATCTGCTGCTTGAGATTTAACTCGGGAATAAAATGCAAATACATTATTTGCAGTTGCAAAATCTTTTAATTGAAAATAAATGCTTCTAAATTTATATCGAACGTAAAAAATATCGTGATCCTTCTTCATCAGTGAATTGTAGCGAGAACATTTTTACATAAAAAAAAAAATAAGTGACAATCGAATTTACAGTCCACCTGATGGTAAGTGGCTGCTGCAGTCCACAGACTGAATGTTGATTTCATGGTCTTCTATCAATTTACGGTATAATTCTTATTTGCGATATTTGATTCATATCGTTGGTCGCATTTAATATTAATTGACACCATAAAATAGATGCTGATTTTTTTTTACGTTCGAGTAGACTTCAAAATTTCATAAATGCAGTTCAGCAGTAACAATGAATACTTCACATGAAATAAAACTAATTTTACGGATTCTATCACTTTTAATTTTAGCTTTTTTACGCGGGTTTTTATTAAAACAACATTGGATTAAAGTTCCATAATACTTACTTACTTACTTATCTTCACGCACAATCCCTGACGGGGTAGCCAGAGAGAACAAATCGCCAAGTGTCACGATCCTTACATACCTCTTTCGCTTCTTTCAGATTCATTATCTTCTTCATACATGCACGTCTAGGTATCCGAGTACTCTTGACCCTGCCCTCTTCGAGCAATTTGCTCACATGGTCTTCGAAAGTTAGTCTCGGTCTACCTCGACACCTTTTAATATTAACGTTCGCGCTATATATTTTCTTCACCATTCGGTCTTCACTCATTCGCTCAACGTGCCCAAACCACCGAAGCACGCCCTTATCAATTTTTGTGATAAGGTCATTTTTCAAACCTGCCATATTGCGAATCTCTTCGTTTCGCTTTCGGTCGGCCATGGTAACGCCGCACATTTTACGAAGAGATCGCATCTCCACTGCATTCAACTTGCTTTTATGCTTCTTCTGGCATACCCAGGTTTCGCTGCCATATAACAAAGTCGGTACCAACACTGCGTTATGTATTGCAAGGCGTGCACTCTTCGCTACGCCTTGCCTTTTGACTAACGCAGTCAGGGCACCATTGACTTTGTTCCCGGCAGCGACACGCCTGTCCACATCTAAATCACATCTTCCATCCCGGCTAAAAGCACTCCCCAAGTATACAATTTCATTTACTTGTTCTAGACATTCCTGATTTACCCATATTTAACACTTCGTTCTCTCTTCGTCCCTTTCAAATACCAGAACCTTAGTTTTATTAGCGTTCAAACGGAGACCTTTAATTTCACATTCCTCTTTCATACACGTGACTAATGCCTGCAGTTCTGCCTCTGATGGTGCAATAAGCACTGCATCATCAGCATACAGCAGACAATTTACTTTTATGTCACCCAATTTCACACCCAAACAGCTATCTTTCAGCTTTTGTAAACAGCTGTCGAGATACAGTATGAACAGCCAGGAAGACATGACACAACCCTGTTTTACGCCTGTTTGGACGCTAAACATGGGTGACAGGTCATGCCCTACCCGCACACAGGTTTTACAGTCACAGTAAAGAGACTGCACAGCCCTTAGCAATCGGCCATCCACACCATACCTCGGCAACAGTTCCCACATTTTCTTCCTTACAACAAGATATAAGCTGCAGAAAGTTCACACGAAAGCATTGATTGAGGAAGTGCGTGAAAGGTGTAGAATGGAAGCGGATGAAAGGTTGTCGCACAACTTTAAGGAGAACTCCAAACTCTTCTGGAAAGAGGTTGGAAAGACTCGAAGTGGTGCGACGGCCTTAAGAATGAACAAAGTGCTTTCGAGAACTAATGACGTCCTCTCAGAAAAATCGGACGTCATGCAGCGATGGAGCTAATTTTATAGAGAAATGTATGCGTGTGATGATCTTAGTGAGGGATCCGGGGATGACGCCGTGACTGGTACGCCAGACCCGGACCTCGATGACACTGAGGTCATCAGTATGAAAGAGATTGAACGTACGATTCGAAGTTTGAAATGTGGTAAGGCTGCGGGACTAGACAGAGTTACTGCTGAAATGGTCAAGTATGGTGGGCCTCGCGTCTGGGACAGCTTTCATCTGCTGTGCAATTTGTGCTGGCGGTCGGGGGATGTCCCGGATGATTGGCGATCCGCAGTCATTGTGCCTTTATATAAAGGTAAAGGTTCACATTTTGACTGCGGGTGCTATCGGGCGATCAGCTTGACCAGTTTAGCAAGTAAAGTTTACTCGAAGGTTTTGACACGTAGGATGCAAGAGAAATCGGAAAGATTTCTATGGGAGGCACAATGCGGATTTAGACCTGGAAGAGGATGCACGGATCAAATGTTTTCTCTCCGTATGATCACGGAAAAGCTTCTGGCTGCTAACCAGAAGATTTTCTGTGCTTTTGTGGATCTTAAGAAAGCATTTGATAAGGTTGTATGTTCCATAATAACCCGCGTAAAAGAAGACATCGCTGATGTGAAGCACTGACGCTCTGGGAAGTCATGTGCATGAAAAATGTCGACATGTTCAGTATCGTTCCAACCATTATATTCATTATCTGATAGATTCCGACCATTATCTGAAATACAACAAATCTTCGCAATAGAACACCGATTTCTACCAGCAATGACTCGCGAGGCTATTGAAATTAAAAACATACCTTTTTCATAGAGAAGATGGCTGTTAATTGTAATTAAATTAAATCCAAACCCAAGCATGCTATTGCAAGACTTACAGTACTGTAAGCTCCTTCTGCGTAGATCGGGCCAAACATTATTAATTAATAGGTGATTGTGGTCTTCGTTAACTATGACATGAGAACGTCAAACACCTCATTCCTCCCCGTCGCCATTTGTTCTATAAAGTGTCCGAAACGTCAAGAATTAAAAAAGTTAAACTACCACACGATAAAATCTTTAACATTAGTTTTATTGCAAATTAAGGTCTCTTCATAGTGAGCGTGGGAAGAATTACCACTCATGAACGGGAGTAGAAAAATTTTGTGTTTTGTTAAAAATTGTGGCGGCGAAAGAGAATCCGCTACCTCATATCGTCCCGTGTGTGTCGTAAGATACGACAGAGAAAAACAAACAGAAGATTGGCAACATCATCTTCCTGGCAATAGTTCAAAATAATAAAATTGCTTGTGCGTGTCTTATGCGAACTCGGTTATGGCAAGAGTACGCATGCTAAAGGCATAAAAGGGGGTAGACAGAAATCCCGGAAAACGACTATTTGCAGTTACTCTTATTTGGTAATAATTAACGAATCAAATAAGCGCTAGCCGGTAGTGCAAAAAAGGCGCGAGCAATTACACGTGGTAGAGCTAAGCTGGAGCTATATTGGTAGTATAGTTGTAGCACGAATGGGTCGGCTCGACCGGGGTAGGACAACGCTCTCACAGAATACCAGCGTAAAATAGCAGCTTAATGCTGCTGTGTTTCGTATGGCGAGTGTAGAGAACCGGATACCCTTTTCACTGGAAAAGAGGCATTTCATCTTAGTCCTCACGGGTGACAACGCATCTCCATTTTGATTCGCAAACGAGAATAGATGTAGATGTGTATAGGCCACAGCAGCCACTTACAATCAGGTGGACTGTGTGCACGTTTGTCACCTTTATTCTATAAAAAACTTCTACCGCGTGTGAACTGCACACACTTTTTTATTAGTTTTACATTTTAATCCATAGGAAGTCTTTTGAATTTTACTATTGTAAACCGTACCGCTAGAGGTGTGCACTATTAGATTTTCGAAATTTTTTCTACTCTTAGGGGTTAAATTATTACTTTTAAATTAAAAATAATTATTGAAATTGGTTTAAATATACGTAGATATTGCGTTATGTACATACAAAAAAAGAACATACAGTCTAAGTGAGAATTTTCTCCTTTTTAAAGTTGGCTAAAAATTAAAATTTCTGCCTTTTTACTTCACTCTACTGGGCCCAGGCCTCCTCTCATTTCTTATAGGCTTCCTTAAGATATTTTTCTTCACCACCGTGATAAATCAACATTTAAAATTGTAATTAACAATTAACAATTTCGTAAAACAAGTTCTTTTCAACCAGTAAAAGTCCACCGCTGGTCTCTCCTGTTTTAGGATTTTGCAATCTAAGAGAACTAACAGACCTCGCAGCGATTTATTGCAATCGCCTCTTAAAATATCCATGGGAGAAAATGAAGTGATGTTTCTCTTATGTCGCCACAATGCGGCTAGTACGAAATCCAAAATTGCTTATAAAATATAAAAACGGAGAGTGTGTCAATAATGTAAGTACGATTTGATAAAGAACGTTGTTAACCTGTATAGGCAGAATTACTTCAATTGTAAAACTTACATTAAGCGTAAATACATGTATCAGAAAAGTGCCGAAAATAAAAAAGAAACTAAAACGAAAGACTGGAAAAAACAATGAAAATTCATTGAAATGGTTCTCTCAGTTGCATTGTGCACTCGGCGCCATTGTTATCCGCGATCATTGTACGTTGCTGGCGTACTCTGCAGTTTACATAAAAATGATACTAGAACCATTTCTGAAATCATATTCAAAATTATTTATGTAATTTATATTTACATTAAATCAATGTTCTAAAGGTGTGCTACAGTGTGACCGGGGAAGGGATACGCTCTCCCAGAATAGTAACATGAAATAACAGAAGAATCAATTTTATTCAAGGTTACATGCAGCGAAGCCGTAGCTAAAATATAACACATACACGGACAGACACAAGAAATTTTCTAATATATGCGACAAGCTCCCGACTGCACTGCAATATAGGTAATGAACTTATTTCCTCTGTAATCAAGTGTGATAGGACATTAATGAGACCGTTGAGATAGAAAATTAATATCACAGATATAAGGAGACCATATGAAGCAAACTTAAAGGTTAAAACGGTAAACGGTTGGGTTTTTGCCTAAATGTGTAAAGAAAGAGAAAAATTTTATACTATGTGTCATTGACACTGTCACATGTCACTCCCACAACTAAAATATATCTAACGACACCTAATATCTTATAATCCATCAAGCTGTTTCAGCTCAAGCTCTGTAGCGTGTGTAAGAAATAGACATACATACGTACATACAAAAAGATATGATGCAATTTAAGATTTTATGCCATTTATATATTGGTCGTGTAGGTACTTATTTAAAACACTTTTCACAAGTTTTCAGTGGTGATGGCCAGGTCTTATCATGATTCTCATCGGCACCGAAATAGTCCCAGTCCAAGTCCCAGTCCCAGTGATCTTGGGACCAGGTATCTGGAACCTTAGGTGCTGTTTCCTATTACTGCTAGATATTTTATAATCTGGAAAGCCACCGCTTACTTCAACCACAAGGTTCTCGTCACAAGGCGTCTCTCTTATGCCGCTGCCATACGATGCGATATATTCCGTAAAATAAAATAAAATATTTCTAAATTTATATCATCAATATCCACAGTATAAACATAGTAACTAACATAGCCCAACGGATCACAAGCTAAAGTAGTAATGAGCCGGCCATATAGCTCGAAGAACCGACAATCAATGGGTACCGGTAAGCGATACGTATATACGTGGTAGAGCCATGCTGCAGCTATATTATGGTTGTAGCACGAATGGGTCGGCTCGACCGGGGAAGGACCACGCTCTCACAGAATACCAGCGTAAAATAGCAGCTTAATGCTGTGTTTCGTATGGTGAGTGTAGAGAACCGGAGACCCTTTTTACTGGAAACGAGACATTCCATCTTAGTCCTCACGGGTGACAACGTATCTGCATTTTGATTCGTAATCGAAGATAGATGTAGATATCTATGGGTCGCAGCAATCACTTACCATCAGATGGACTGTGTGCTCGTTTGTCACCCTTATCCTATAAAAAAAAATCGATGTGTATGGTGGCTCCTACTATATGTAGGTAGTAACGACCTAATAAGAGATGAAGTTAGTAGATGGATGCAGGTGCATCAGCACCACTCCTTGTAGTATTCCTTTTGGCTATGTTCAGCAGTTCTTTTGCTACGACCTTCGATATAGCTACTTACTTGTCTCAGTATTTATTATTAGTATTTTTATATTAACCGATGATATTAATAATGGATTTATTTTTCATTGAGTATTCAAATTTTATTGTTAAGTTCCAATAATATGTATATTTATACACCGTATATATGAAGAAAAATAATTATACACCGTAATTGATTTTTTTTAAATACGAGTAAATAAGGCTTCTATTTTTATTTGAAAATAGCAGCTGTTCCCGCGACTTCTCCCGCGTGGAATACAATACTACGATAGGACTTCATGGGTTTTAGTTTTTTGCGTGGAACCTTAATTCTTTTTCTAAAATAAAAGTAGTCTAAGTTACTCCCTATATTTATTTATTTATTTATTTATTTATTTAGAGACGATTTTATTTTATAATTAGCTATTTGCCAGTGTCCCGTAAAAATCGGTTCAGCCGTTTTGGAAAATAGCAGGAAGAATCAGACAGACAGACACAATGGCGGGAGGTGCTTCATACTAGGTAAGACACATCATTTTATTTTATATAGCCGATGTTTGCAAAGTAATTTTTTAAAAGCTTTTTTTTGGAAATAGTCTTTTAAATATTTTGTACCTTGTGTATGACTTTTATAAGTCCATGTTATTTTTGATGAAAATTATTATTGCAGATAAAAGCCCTTTCACATTTATTTAAGTCTCGAATTAAATTAATCAAAATACAAATTTGCACTTTGGATCTTTATAACTGATCTTCAAATGTAAAACACTGACTTGAAATTATATAATTATCAGCATTTTTTTAATTCATTAAACTTTTTAAGATTGTGTTGAAACTCTAGTGGTAAAAAAGACCAAATATATATATATATATTATAGTTCTTGACGAAAATAAGGTATGCGCGTTACGAGTACATTGTATCCCACCAAGAATTTCTAATGTAAGCTAAGACGTGATAATAACTAAACAATAGAATAACAAAATAATGAAAAGATTTGTAAATACTTTCATCATCATCATCATCATTACAGCCTTTCATAAGTCCACTGCTGAACTTAGGCCTCCCCCAAAGAATGCCACAAAGCACGGTCCTGAGCCACCTGTATCCATCGACTTCCTGCATGTCTTACCAGGTCGTCACTCCATCACGTAGGGAGTCGCCCTACACTTCGCCTATCGGTACGAGGCTGCCACTCCAGAACCTTTCTTCCCCATCGGTTGTCGGTTCTTCAAGCTATATACTGCCCAACTAAGCGCAAAAGCGGTATCTCAATGGAAGCGAGTTTCGACTTAGTTGACGTTATGTAAAAGTGTTTTAGTTTTTGCTTTATATTAAGATTTTTTGTTTATCAAGTAATATTTATAATATAACATTGGGTCTATTTGTTATCACAATAATTGGAATATCAAAAATCTTCGTGTAATTACCTTATTCATGAGATACTGCTACATTGCTTAGTGAATTAAAGAATTAAAGTTTGAGTTACCGCTTTTTTGTTACCTCTTCTCCTACATGACTGTATATAAAAAGATATAAATCTTTTGTGTATAAAAAAATGTGTTATTTTAAAGAAAAAACTCAGTCAATATATGTTAACAAAATCTTTTATTCATTAAATTTGAAATGGCATACATAATATATAGCAAAAGAAACGGGTTCTATGAAATTTAGTCAAATGATACAAGGAGATCTCTCCAAAAGGACATTCTATTTTGGGGTATAATATTTTGAAAGGATTTCAAAATAATTTTCTTTTTTGCTTTAAGAAATGCCTTCCGGAGCAAAACTTGAGCTTTTAAAATTTTATTTCCGATTATGCTCGCAGTGATAGGGTCCTTATTGAATCCAGTTCTGTATGTCAGATCAAAACTGCCCCTGTTGACCTCTACTTCGACCATTTCATTAATATATGGACGCGGTGCAATTCGAGACATTTTATACTGTGTCGTGTAATCTTCCCAGTCATAAAAATCTTGTAGAGTCATCTCTTTAGGTTTTACATTTTTTCCTGCAGTAGTAACTGCCTGAGAAAAGTCAGCAAATTCATAAATTTTGTTTTTCATGCGCTTCATAGATAACTCCACCCTGTGGTGGAAGCTGTCGGCAGACATAGAAGTGTGGCCTGGTTCGAAATATTTGATCACGATCTTGTCGGCGTTGATGTCATTTGAATTGACTACGTAAATTAAGAACGAAAAAAAATGTCCAATTTTTGTTTTGTGACGAACAACTGTCGACCCACTGTATGATTTTCTTTTTATCTCGATGAAAAATAAAAAAATGGAGGTATGCGCTTATGATTTCGGATTTGGAGCGTCCAAATAATCCTTCATACCATAGTACAGGAAAAACACTCAAACCTTTTCTGCCTTGACCAGTGGGCACGAAACTTTCATTATAAGCAACTATCCTGTGGGTGAAAATAGCAGTTTTGAACATGTCTATCCTGGGCAGCATGATAACTTTTTGTAAGTCGGCAGAATATACAACAGTACCAGTTTCATTTAGCTCACTGTCTAATTTATATTGTGCTCTCGACATAGTTGCCCGTTCATTATGACTTGCCCACTTTGTGCAACCTAAACAGCGTTCTTGGAGATTTTCTTTGGTGTGTGTATTGTCATGCAGACGGAATTCTTCACAGTCCTCACACTCTTCGTGGCCAAGCTTCACAAAAGATATATTTAATGCTGCGATCACTTCTCGGTATTTGTCGTAAGATACGCTGTGAGAGGGATTTTTTTCTAAAAGGTCTCTGTGCATCGCATGAATTGTCAAATCACTGGGTAAGTATAAGCGATTGGGGGCGTGCTCACGCCTATAATGAGATATACTAGGCTCGAAGCTCATTATATGTTCCTTTATAGGATTTGAGTCAATCTTATTATGAGGAGCAGCTCCCAGTCTCCTATCTACTGGCGGTGCAACTGTCTCCTTGCAATTGGCCAAAGCAGTCTGTAAAGGTTTATCGTTAGATAGTTTGTAGCCCAAAGTTGTCAAGAAGAATGTTTTACATACTCCATACGATGTCCCATTCCCGTCTTTAAGTGAATAACTATAGCTTGTTTTTTTCCTGTAGTCTTCTGATTCAGATCTTGTTACTGTTCTTTGTTTCACAGGTTTTGCTGAAGTGTGATGCAGCATAAATGCCCTCCTTTCTTTATCACCTAAATTCCAGAACCTTTCATTTATAATTTTTCGTTGATCCTCTGATATATTCTGGATACATAGCCTTTTGCAGGAAGCTGGACAGGGTGGTTGTAAGCCATGTTTTTCTCTTATCTCATTTTTTTTCGCGTCTTTTCTAACATTGAGTGGTTGGTTGTATGTTTTTCTTTTTCTAATTGTACCTGCTTTTGTATAAGTTGTAAGATCATGTGTATTATCATTAGTTCTCTCAATTTGTGTCAAATTTTCAGTGTCCCTTAGATTAACACTCCTTATGACTTCGTTTCCTCGGAATGGATCCTCCACCGATCTTTCTTGTTCAGCATGTGACCCACTTGATTTATTTGTTAGAGGGTCAGCAGTATAATTCGTATTTTCAAAAACAGTTATCATTGTTTGGTCTGTATCAACTTGAAAAGTACAGGGCATTTGCTGATCATTTGTCTGACCAGTCTGTGTGTGATCAGTCTGTGTGACCAGAGTTCCAGTACTAGCGCTATCTACATTACAACCATTGTCTTTATCAGAACAAAGTACTGGCGACGATGTTTCAGTTAAAATATTATATTCAGTAATTGGCACAGTCGTTAATGTAATCAAAGAGTTCATGGAAATGTTGTTCTCGGTTTCTGCGTTCTGATCGTGTTGATGCTGATTGAAATAGTCAACTGTCGATGTGGATGGGCCCGAAATACCGATTTCTGTGTTCTGGTCTTGTTGAGGTTGATTTAAATAGTCAACTGCAGTTGATGTAGATAGGCCCGATACGAAGTTAAATTCTACAGATTCGAGATAATTTGACGGATTATTAATCTGAGCCAGTGATTGGTCTGCACTATCGTATCTTGAAAATGGAAGATCGTCATCTGAATCACTGCTAGGGAAAAAGTCAGGATCGATTTTTTGAATATTAAGTTGCAAATATTTTGATTCTTTAAACTTTTCTCTCAATGCCTTATTTTTTTGTGCCAGTAGCATCATCATTTTCGTATTTCTTTGTGACATCGTTTATCTGAAACAATATTCGTTTATAAATATTAATTTAATTATTTTATTGACATAATAGGTAATAATTTTTTGTATTTTTCTTGTATACAATAAAGTGTTCTTTACAGTAGAAAAGTAGAGTAACTCTACTCGAACAAAAAGTTTCACACATTCACCATAAATTGGTAAATTCTTAATCTGAATAAAAAAGGTTTGGGAATAGGTATAATCAATTGACATGACAGCGAGTAGTAAATAAAGTTCCGTTTCGCTTTGTACGTTTGGCGTGAGTGCCGGCCGAACGAAAGTTGGAAGAACCTTAAATTTCAATGTTGAGTATGATTGTATTGTACTAAAATTATGTTTACAGGACTTACCTGACTCGCGAAACACAAAATTACATCACTAAATACGTTAATTCACCATTCTTTACTTATTTAACACGGTAATTACAAGATTACGATCTAATTGCAACGAAAACAAACGAGTTATGACGCGAATTTGTCAACAACACGAATAAATCACCATAAAATGTATTAGAAATCCGATCGTATCGTTTATACCATAAGGGCCAATTTTATATGCCACTGCAGCCGTATCTCATGTAGTCCAAATGATTTGCGGATCAAGTAACCATTGTAATACTAAGCGTCATAGCGGTAAGTCAGTAGTTTACTCGTTGTACATATTTGCCGCTATTTGGCTTAGAAAAAGTGTTGTTCTTTATTAAGAGATTTGGCGGTATTCAATTATACGGCTAGTTGCCTTCGTGATATTGATATACCTCTAATACCCTTAGTGATTTGAGGTATAACTGAGATAGGAAAATATTTCTTAAGGCTTTTTTCACATGTTTTGAACAAGATACCGCTAAAAGGCTTAGTTCATTAGATGCGTATTTTTTTAAGCTATCCGATGACATAAAAATCGAATTTTCGGTATTTTTTTGAGATACCGCTTTTGCGCTTAGCAGGGCAGTATAGCCGGCCCACTGCCACTTCAGCTTACTAATCCGTTGGGCTGTGTCGGTTACTCTGGTTCTACTGTGGATATACTCATTTCTAAGTTTATCACGCAGAGAAACCCCGAGTATAGCCCTCTCCATAGCTCGCTGAGCGACCTTGAGCGTCCTCATACGGCCAGCAGTGAAGGATATAATACAATACAATACTGTACAACCTAATAAATATTATTTAACCGTAATAAAATAAAACAAGGTAGTCTTCCGCATGAAAGTAAAAATAAATATTTTCGATAATTTTTGCAATATCTATTAGCCGGATCAGCGCGCGATTCAGATCCATCTAAAGATGCTAAATTTCAGCAAGCACTGTCAAATTCAATAGGAGTGACAGAAAAAACGCTTCTTGATATAGAAGAGCAAATAAATAAGTAACGAGAGCATGTTGGTCGTTCCACAGTTCCACATCTAAATTATATAAAAATGCATTTTTCAATTTCACTAATCAACGTCGCCGCGAAAATTTCTTCTTCTTTGGGCACTTTAAAAATTAATTTATTTAGAAAACAATATTTACAGTTACCAGTGTACAGAAATATCTGTACCTAAAACTAAATTAAGTATTTCTAGTCATAAAATTATTTATAATTGAGTATAAACTTTTAAAAAACTAAAATATATTTGAACGAAATCGCTCCAACACCGACGTACGGTCCACCTCGACGATGTCCGAAAACGGACTGCACAGAATAAATGTACCCCGACGGGACGGACTGCGACAGGGCTCGTCGCAGTTCGAATAGAGAAATTTTGCAAAATATGACAAAGATAGGTAGTCTTTGGGGATTTTTTTTTCTAATAAGGGCTTGACAAAAATACAATTTTGTTCAATTAAAAACATTTACTAAATCCTCTTCTGTTACCCTGTATTTTTCTTTGTACATTAAATGAACAGTTATTGAGATTTTTTTACTTAAATATCCAAGAATTTAGGCATTTCAACCGCAGTTAAGGCCTTAAAAGATAAAAAGGACAGAATGTTAGAGATTTTTTTATTATTATTTTTTTCACCCTTCGAATGAATTAATTATTCTGAACCTTTTTACATTTATATTTTTGGTGGAATTTATATTCACTGCAGATATTAACGACTCTTAAATGACAAGGAGGAAAATTTGAAAGAAGATTAATTTCTTATATCGAACGGATCAACCTTTATATAGGTCAATAATATACCTTTACCACTGTTTAAGTATTAGGACTTATTCATTTAAATAACTTTAATTTAATTGTTCCAACTTTATTCTTGATGTACCTTTTGAATACTTGCTGCATGCTGGATAAGAAACATCAAATTTCTGGAAAGAGGTCTCTTCAAGAATAATTTTATTATAATACAAACAAAAATGATAGCTTATGAAACTAGCAATATCTAAATGCAATATTAGCAAGCAGTTTCATAGTTCTAAGCATTTAATGTCGCATCCCATTAAGTCTCTCGCACTGTTGTATCTATTCTTGGTTTCAAGAAAAAGCTTAGTAGTCAAAGTTAAGATTAATGTCACAAGGTTATATTCATCACATACTACGTGCACGATAAGACTGGCAAACTGACATTTCGCTTCGCATTACGCCTTAGAGTAATAACATAATTTAGTATGCAAGCACCTTACGGGTACTGCTTTTACGTGCGTTGTATAAAATGCGCAGAATCAAACAAATAATAAAATTATTAAAATTGCAAAACAGTGTTGTCATAAAATCATTATTTTGTCATCGATGTTTTGACACGTTTGCAAATTTTCAGATTGTTCAGAGGTCCAGATGTAGATGAGTACTGAAATAAAATAAAGTTCAAGCGTTTGGCTGTGAAATAAAAAGAATAGATCTTTCGCCGCGTATGTAGTTCAGCCCAGAGGGTGGCCAATGCTCCATGTAGCAATACGGAGCTGCAGTACAATATTTACCGCAATAGTTCGTAAACTTCGATAGTTTGATTTGGGCTTCAGGTAGTTTCGCTTATGATGCAAGGTCAGCGCTGCCACAAACAAATAAAATAGAGGAATGTTAAAATAAAGGACAATGTTAAAACTCGCCTAAGAACCAACATATATTTGACTATAACCAAAATTCTTATCCTTAATTATGCATTAGATAATATTCATTAGATATTAACGGACACACTCAAATATATTATGAAAACGTTTATATTTTAAAATATATCTCAGATTAATATATGCCACAAGGAACTGGGCTACAGTGAAATCATCTATTTTCATTTAAAATAACAATACTTTTGTCATCTCATTGGCAAATCAGCATTGTGCCACGCAAAAAAAAAAAGTCAAAAACGTTGACAGATGACAACAAATCAAAATAGATAGACGTCAGACGTGCTATTGTTTTGGTTTTGTTTGAAAAAATACATTTCTGTAAATGTTTTAGGAATTACTCACACTCACACACATCACAAAAGGAAGTGCACTCTGTAGTTGCTTTGTTATGTGATAAGTTTATATAAATTACGAACAACAGCTTGAACAACGGATACGATGTTTCATAAACTAAAACATAACCTCAAAATCTCTATGATAACTGCAAATATCTAAGTTTTCAGAAGTGTCCGTCAGGAGTTATTGTTCTTACATACAATTATGTGTAATTTCAGACCTAAAAGGGTATTTTTTTCACTGTTGGTTCTTAGGCGAACATTGTATAGACACAAAACATTGTCATTTAATAAATACTTATATTACGCTGTAACCGTATTGTGTTACTGGCTTTTGAAACATATGCTCGTATGGCGGCTTGTCATAAATGTTGGCCGTTTACCAAGTTTGGTTGCCAGTAAACTAAATCCTATTCTTTCCCCGCGCGCATACTTAATAATTTTTGTCTCACATAACAATTAAAATAATAAATTAACATTTTACATACACATAGACACAACAAATACTCAGCAATTCGTCAGATATTAGTGTAATTTTTGAGTTTAAGAAAAAGTAAATAGTGATAAAAACTACTTATTTATATTTATATGAATGGAAACGCTATCTTGACGAGACAATTTTTTTGCAGCAAAAATCTGACCAATTCGTCATTTTTGTAGGACTTCGGTTCAACCTCCCAACTAGATTTAGCCTAGTAATTAGTGTGGCTGCAACCATTGATATATTAAAAGGGGAAGATATGTTACGCGCTAATATCGCAATCACTAAACCTGGGCTCGGCGCACGACTACATGCACCGAAACTTACACATCTGTTACCATAATCGCAAAATTATATTTACCGATAGACAAGAACAGGGATAGGAAACGTCGTAGTTGTGTGAGCGAAATCGCGTTAGCCGCGGAATGTTTATGATTATGAATGACATTGAGGTAGCGTTAGCTAATAAATAACGAAAGAAAAACATTAAGTAGTTTAATTATTAATTAGGTACATCAAAAAAGAAATAATAACAGTATTTATTTTATATTTTTACATCCAACGCAGAGCGGCTCGAATTGTCGACGACCGAGCCCTTTCCGATCGGCTCGATTCATTGGCACTGCGAAGAGATGTTGCATCCCTTTGCATTTTCTTTCGCATCTACCATGGGGAGTGCTCTGAGGAATTGTTCGGATTAATCCCAGCCGCCAAATTTCACGAACGCACATCGCGGCAGAACTCCCGATACCATCCACACCATCTGGATGATTGGCGGTCCACCACTGTGCGATTTAGAAGATGTTTTCTTCCTCGCACGACCTCCTTGTGAAATCGATTACCATCAGCGATTTTTCCGGACCGATACGACTTAGGGACCTTCAAGAAAAGAGCGTACTCCTTTTTAAAAGGCCGGCAACGCATCTGCGATTCCCCTGGTGTTGCAGTTGTTCATGGGCGGCGGTAGTCACTTACCATCAGGTGAGCCGCATGCTCGTTTGCCCCCTCTCCTATAAAAAAAATAAATATTTTTACTAAATAAGACACTAAGATGAATTAGAACTTATACACCTTCAAATAAAGATAATTTGTTTCGTTTTTGTCGTTTTGTTGTACTTGATATTGCCGGATCTATTTTATGAAAATAATGGACTCTGACATCACAATATTTGTCAACTATTGCCTTCAAAAGTTGTATTCTATGGTTAAATGTAGCTGGTTGATCTAATGAATGAATTTCTAAAGCAAGCAAGTACATTTAATTTTAGCCGAAGTATTTGCTTCACACAAAGAAACTGTCGAGTATTGTTTTCTCTAAAAAACATTTTAATTGTTCTTTCGGACTTAAGGCATATCTTGAATAAATCATAAGATGGATAGCACAAGCCCCCCATATCCTTTAAATTAATTAATTTATGAAAACTTAGCTTTTCATTAGTAATCAACTCCGTAACACATATCTCACATTTAATTGTTTTTATTAATGCCCTTGCGACCCACCCAGCTATATATCCTATTATTTGTTCAGCACTTATTGACAGTTTATTTTGATTGTTTAAAATATTTGATAATATTTCCACATTATTTTCGGCTGTAATATCACTTACATGACTTCTGCTTCCTTTTATATCTCTCACCCGGATATATGATCCACTACGTGTAACTTTGTGCTTTTTAAATGATTCACCGTCATAAATATCTGCCATAGAATAATCTTCAACAGCACTTACCAAATCTTGAGCATTTATACCAACAGTTCTATTTATGTTTTCGACAGCCGAGGAGCACGTAAGTAGTGGAAAATTATCAAGTGGTATACAATTTGCTGAGAGAGAAGAACGCATTTCTAAGTGTCCTAACACTTTTCTATAAATTCCCTGAAATTGTCGTACATTTGGGTAATTATTATATCCCCCCTGCTGGCGAATTATTCCGAAAAATAATTCGAGATGGTCTTGGCTTAATCTGTATGTCGAAATATATTTCAGCAAGCCAGTTTCAACTAATGTTGAGTAAATATGCTTTAGGCTCTCTATACATATAATAAACTCAATAAAACCAGTTTTACAGGCAGATTGAGTTATGTTCTTTTTTGTTTATGTCTGGTAATTCGTCTATTTTTATTTAAAAATTTTAAAGAACAAATATAATCCTTCATTTCATTCAGAAATTTAAAAATAATTTCTTTATTATCTTTACAAAGTGGTTTCTTAAAACCATACCGTTTACGATTTCGTGAATTCATGATATCGAATAAATGGTTAAACTTTTCAATAAACTGCACTGTAGCTTCTGTGTTAATAAAGCGTGTTGAGGAAAGTAATTGTTCACACAGTCTTAATGCGTGTGCTACACTTCGACCGAGGAGCTGGGTAGCGAGCTTTACTTTCATTATTTGATTACGGAAGTCGATATGCTTTGGTGTTAATTTATTTGCAAAAGTAAGTGTTTCACTGCTTTGTAGTTTTAATAAATTTATTAGAAATTGTCACTTTACTTCTCGATTCTCATGGTCAAAAAACATTCTTTTGGACTCGAATGTGTTTCTTACAAGTTTTATCATGTGACATGGATCTAAAAAAACAGCAACATCCATGTTACATGATGGGTGTTTGAAGGTTGTTTTTAAGTTTACGATATTATTAAGATTACAACCTAATAGATTAGCGGCATTAACATTAGACGAACAGCCGTCAAACGTTATTGCAACTACATAAACGCCTACCTCCCAGCACTTTGTTAAACAAATTTTAATTAAGTTTGACTTAGTCTCAGCTGTAAGTCCGTCAACGAAAAAATATCCGACAGGTAGTTTCCAGTTCTCGTCTAGACAAACAATCATCATCACAAATGCTTGTGAAGCAACCCTGTCGATGTCTAAGCCTCCAGTTCCGTAATTGACTAAACCTAAAGTTTTTCTACCATTCCAAACGGTTTGCTGTCGAATAGCCATTTCATCCACAACTAATGTACTATAAATATTTTTTTGGGAACCGGATTTTTTATTTTTAAGAACCTCGAACGCTTCAGCAGTAAA
The DNA here is from genome assembly GCA_963668995.1 of Parnassius mnemosyne. Classification (NCBI taxonomy): domain Eukaryota; kingdom Metazoa; phylum Arthropoda; class Insecta; order Lepidoptera; family Papilionidae; genus Parnassius; species Parnassius mnemosyne. The sequence continues at coordinate 57,390,034 of CAVLGL010000104.1, read as the reverse complement.
TCCTGGCTCTGTATTTAAATTTTCATACCATTTTCCCAGCGTTCGAGGGTGAGGCAACGCGTTTTCAAAAACTTTTCGCACGTATTTGTATCCCGCCGGAGAGTAAAAATTTAGAGTCAGGGCAAACTTTCGTAAAGGTGGGCTAAATTTCATCCTTATGTTTTTTCTGCGCTTTCTTTGCTTACAAATTCTTGAAAACAAATCAGCCGCTTCCGCCTTTACACACAAATCCTGAAATTGATCTTCAGGAACATTGAGGTCTTTTTTTAATTTAATCATTGTCTCCTTAAGTGATTTACATCGTTCCTCGAGTCTTTTATTTTTTCTCTTCAAATTTTTATTTTCTTTCACAACTTTCTTTATGTCAAATGTTATTTTTCTAACTTTTGATTTAAGAAATGCTTTACGTGGTGTATCAAAAATTGAATCCATATCAGAAATATTTACGTCATGTAGGGAGTTTGGTGAGCCGGGTTTCGAACTATAATGATCAGAATTCATAGCCGCCTAAAACAAAAAAAAGAACAGTAATTTGAACGGATCCTTAGTAGGTTATCTACAAATTTCCATATGTTAATAGAACCCCTTAACTGTTGATTACTGTTAGATTCACACGTACCTGAAAGTAGGGTACAGCCCCTGCTGATATCCTTTTTAACCCTTTGCTGGTTGCATATACATCTTCTGATTTGAAATGTGTTGAGCATAATCGACTATGTATTGTAGGTGTCCAATCAGGTTCCTGTCTTTGTTTTCGGATAACAACAAGCCACTTTTGTCTCCTTAATTCATCTTGAGGAAACCTGAATAATAAAAATGTCCATTAAATGTCACCATTTTATGAATTGGTTGAACGTTTTATATTTTGGAAATTTTGCGATAGGGCCTACAATATGGAGTTCGCCTTATGTGTGGTACATTATGCATATTAGCATAAATAAATAAGTAAAATTATAAAATATAATTATACTTACTAACAGTTACTAAATTAAAACAACAGACTATTTTGTCTTGGTAAATACAAATTTTGGAATAAGTTAATTAAATAACCACGGTTGGTATTTAAAAAAATATCAATGTTTAATCAAAGAAATTTGTGTTGCTAACCTTACGCAACCTCGGTCTAGTAGATCGAGGCGCGCAAATCGGGCATCGCGTGCGTATCGTGTCTCTCACGCATGTTAGTATTATCTATCTCGCTCTTACAAACATGGCGAAGTCAATAATAAATATTACCATAATTTTCTACAAAATAAAATTTTTAGCTATACTTACGAGTGGTAAGTAATCCCGTGTATCTTATTTTTCTTTCTTGAATTATTAGAACACTGTTTAGCTGCACAAGAAGTCATTTTAATGCGTATTTAATACCAAAAGAACTGAAATTAAAGAGCTGTATGATCAACAACGTTCCGCGCGCGACTGAATGTCACTACGAGCCAAGTACGGGCAATCCCGTAGTTTTGTAGGACCGGGCGCTGTTACTTAGAAACCTATCTTCCCCTTTTAATATATCAATGGCTGCAACTAGTTTTATTGTACGCCTAGAACCACGTGGACTTAGACAGAGAGGAACGCTTGCGTATGGCTATTCCTCTCCCGTTCGCCGGTTGCCCGTGTACCTCTATGTACTATTACAAATATACACGTTCTATTGTATTTAATAATTGATCATTTTCGAAATTCAAACTGTACTTTTTAAAGTATACAGAAGTTAGAGGACTGATGGCAAGGTTAAGAAAATCAATCACTTAACAATATAAGACAAAGTTGCTTACATGAATATATCGTTGTATTTACTAAGTACCGATGCGGATTGCACTGTTGTTTAAAGAATTACCCAAGGAAGATTTTCGTGTTTATGTGTGTATATTTTATATAAGAATGGTAGATAAATTATAGTGTTTTGTAAACACTTCACAAAATTGTTACACTACGTTCTCGTTGGCAACCCTTATTTGCATAAAACACAATACACCGTATAACTGTAAATTGAGTTGAACATTGTAATTTAATTGACAATGAACAATGTAATTGATAATTTGTATTTTATTTTATATTATTGTTGATAATAATTATTATTTATAAGTTAGTAGTTTTCTTAAATATAGGTTAGTTATAGCAACGCATTGGTTTGTAGAACTGGAATGATGTTATAATTTATGTAATACATAAATGAATAATTTTTATACTTTCAGAAACGAATACGAAAATTATTTTGCTTTTTTTATTTTTAACTGAAATTCAAAGTTGGCTCAGTATCTCACTTTATACCCACCTGTACGTACAACAAACAATCAAGTCAATAATAAACAAACACTCTACTACCGAAGGTGTCATAAAAATTAAAATAACAAATATTGTTGATATTTCCCCAAAACTTACGTTAGTTTTAATTTAGATTTTTTTGCATAAAGATACATCAAGGCTTTTGAAACCACGTCACCGAAACAGACGGTATTTGATTTCAATCTGGGACAGAACTTTTTTACATTATTTTTACACAGATTGTATTTTTACGTACCTACTTTGACAGCAGTACTGGACGGTGAGATTGCATTTCATTCATATTCCGTTTATCGCAGGCCGCCTGACTGAAGTCAAGTGCTTTTGTGGTGTAAGCTATAAGCGAAATAAAAATTTAGTAATTTTCAAAATGTTGTTTTTTAAATCACCTGACTGACTAAGATGAAACTGATGAAACACGTATATGTGTCCGAATAAACGCATATAAATAATATTGAAGTATCTGTCTGTAATATCGAAATAAATGCTATTTGCATGCCATTAAAACATGAATAACCATTTTTATAACTTTTGTATGTATGTCTGTCTGTCCGGGCCAAACTTCGCAATGGCTGAACCGATTATAATGAAACTTCTCAAACAGGTAGACAGTAATGCGAGGAGTTACGAGTAAATTTTATCCAAAATATACAATTAATTACGTTTTTTGAATAAATAAAAATTCATAAAGTTTTTGATTATTCTTAATGTAAATAACGCCGCATTAAGAGTTCATACCCAGGCTAAGCCATTTTTATTTCGATTTCACATGAAAGATAAAGAATATGTCACTAAATATTTGTTGCTGTAAGGATAGGATTGTAGATATAGTAAAACAAGTTTGTGTATATATTGGATCATGGTGAAAGTAATAATAATTGTTAGTTATTATACATTTATATTGGCAACACTGATTATAGAATCTATGGTCGGAGTGTCTTTGGCGGATGTTGTTGAGTAGTATGGTGTTGGTATGGTGTGTAATGTGTAATGTGTGATTTTGATGACTTTGACGTCTTTAAGTATAAGTTATTAAAAGTAAAAGTTATGTTGTGTAAAGCTGATTAATAAAACATATAATCAAGAAGAAAGTTTATTTAAATAATTACATTAACAATAATAATAATGTCCTCCAGGCCGAATTTTGGTCACGGCGGCCAGACCCAACCGAGGCATGCCATCTGCGCAGGGCAGGATTATAATGCCTGAGTGTATGTGCAAGCATAGGTGCACTATCTATTCCCTCACCCTCACTCTCAAAGTCCAACGGGACGGTAATCCGACACGACCGGAGAGAGATCTGGCGTAGGGCCAACAGCTTTACGTTCATTCTGAGGCGCGGGGATGAAACACCATCCTGTGGTACGACTTTTCATTGACTCGCATCGAGTTAGAGGTTGATACTTATTTTTACAGAAAAGTTACACTATTATAAGCACACACACACAAAGTTACAATATGCGGAAGCGCGTAATTTTTGAGAAAAAAGTTATTGAAAATCAATTATTCTTGCATTGTTTATGTCTGATCCTACAATAAAACTAACGCCATTTTGTAATGTCATTGTCGTCAGTAGGGATGTCGATTCTTTCCGATAAAGGTCGATTTTTAAATTGATTCAAATCGTAAGCTGATGTATCGATTCATAAAAAATCGATTTCTAAAATATCTATATTTTTTTATGTTTGCAACAAGCCCAGAACAGCAAGTATTCTGGGCTTGACCTGGGTAGGATAAATTAATGTGGTGTTATTTAAATAAGATATATAAAAGAATAATCAAGTTTTCGATTTCTCAAAAAAAAAGTCTTCCGATTTTTTCGGATAAAACATAGCCCAGATCACCCCTGGTATTGCTCTTTACTTACCTGTTCGTCACGTTTCATTACAATCGTTTCAGCCATTCAAAAATTTTATAATTGGTTATTCATGTCTTAATGGCATACTAATAACCCCACAATTGCCCAGTGGGGGAGCGTTGGCCGCTGCTTGGGCAGTACACCCTGCCCGGCGGGAGATCACCCCTTTTCGTTCCACCCGCCACAGTGGTGACCACCCGACGTGATATGAACACGCAACCAATAACCTTCGGAAACTACAACTTCAAACCTTTTTCATCATCCTCAAGTACCCCATTCATTCGCTCCCGAGCAGATATTGTCTGCAGTCTTCATATTCTGCAAAGCCATCTAGCTTTACAAAGGTTCATCGCAGAACTGGAATAATAATGCTTCCTGTTCCTTCAAGCTACTCTCTGCGCTACAGTATTCGGCACGGCTCTGAGTCATACAGCTCGCCTTTGCTTCACAGTACTCTCGCAGATTACTTGCCTTCTTCTCGACTCACCGCAGACTACAAGGCAATTCCTGGCACTTGCTCCGGCTCATCGTTTTACCGGCATCACTTGCAAGTGCGTAGTACGGCATGCATTACACACTGGCATATCGTTCGCACCGGCGTCACTTGCGCATACAGAATGCATTCCCCACCGGCATTAAGGACGCACCGGCAATCGGACTGCACTATCGACCTCCGTTCTGAGCAGGAGGCTGATGTGGCGGCGCTGTTGTCGCGCCACAAGCGAAACACATCGAAGCCTAAATCGCGCTAACAAAGTTCCGAAGTTTAAGCAGTATATATAGAATAGCTCCGAACTACCACTCGGAGCGTTGGCCGCTCCCCGGACAGAACACCTTGCCCAGCGGGAGATCTCCCCTTTTCCTTCTACCCGCCACACTATACTTCCATTTTTCTGATATCTTTATGTCAAACTTCAATTAAAAAAGAGTTTGGAAAATCCAAAAGTGCTCACAATGCCTAATGATAGTGAAAAAAAAATGTAAATTGTAGTTCTATTCGTCAAAGAGTTCCAGTAGCAGTCAACGAAGTACACCTTGAAGCCAGTCCGTCAAGTCCAGAGGTAAGATCTATTCTATATATCTATTATATTCTATCAACTTTATCACCATTACAGATCTGCACAAGTCACCTTTTTTTATAGGATTGAGTGACAAACGACACACAGTCCACCTGATGGTAAGTGGTTACTGTGACCCAAAGACATCTACATCTATCCTCAATAAAGACTCAAGATGCAGATGCGTTGTCACCCGTGAGGACTAAGATGGAATGCCTCTTTGCCAGTAAAAAGGGTCTCCGGTTCTCTACACTCACCATACGAAACACAGCAGCGTTGCGCTGCTATATTATGCTGGTTTTCTGTGAGAGCGTGGTCCTTCCCCGGTCGCCGACCCATTCGTGCTACAACCATAATATAGCTGCAGCATGACTCTACCACGTACAGCATGGCTCTACCACGTTATCTACTACCATCTGCTAAACATTGGCCTTTTGTAAGTAATGTGAAAATACGGTCCAGAGCCACATGCATCGACTTTTTGCATGTCTTATTGGTACTGACAACGCATCTATTGTGTTACTGCCCTACACTTCTCCTAACGACACGAGGCTGTCGCCTCAAGACATCTTTTCTCTGCCGATTTTCTGAACAACCTAAGATGAACCAACAACGCATGGAAAAAAAAGGTATAAAAAAGTTTAGATGGCGTGAAGACCCTAACAAGAGATGCAGTAAGTTGATTGATGCAGGTAACTTATGACCGTGTTACGTGGCATTCCAGGAAATTTCATTCCTTTATGTTAAGCAGTGGACATGTGGAGGGCCGTAATTATCATGATGGTATTTATTTAATTTTGATTCGAAAGCTAACGGTTTCTTCTTTTTTTATAAGATAGTAACAGTTCATTGGACAATATGAACAATATTATGTAACAAGGGTTTACCATGATTGCTCCGCTTGATATTTGTATTATCGGACGAGGTACCAGACGTCTTGACGGTGCTATCTGTCATATTTTAGATCTTTCTTTTCCAGACTATCTCCTTAGTCTAGTGTTCGGGTTCAAATCTTGCTCAATCTAACAAATAAGCGTTGGTCTAAAATCGGTTATTTGGGTTTTCTGTCAATAAATGAACAGTATCAGGAAGCGTCTCATCTCTGTCCGGTTGTTTTCTGATAGCCGTTTCATTGGACTATAAGAGTGAAGGAATAGACAGTTCACCATTATGTGGTGGTAGAGCCACGCAGCAGTTTTTGCTGTTGCACGTAAGAGCCTGGTTGGTACCACGACCTCACAGAATACCGGCGTGAAGTAGAGGCTCTGCTTCTGCGTTTCGTCTGGTGAGTGCAGGTGGCCAGATGCCCAATTCCCCCCCCCCCCCTCCCCATCAACATGGTAGTGGAATTACACGATAGGCTACCCCAAGAGGGTACCAGTACCCCTGGAGAATCCCTCGCTGAGCAAACACGACCATGTTATTCCAATCCTGAGAGTAGGTGCTCAGGCTGCCCCGCGTATTCTGGGGGGAGGGGGGCAAAATTCCGCTCAAAAACATAACTGCTCGGGGCAAACTGAGCAATAATACCAAGGCGACCACTGCCACGCTATCCGTGCATTTCTGCAACATCAGGGGACTTCACTCTAACCTAAACGCCGTCCACTACCATCTCGAGACGGCGAAGCCGGCCTTGCTCTTTCTGACCGAGACGCAGGTTTCCTCTCCGGCTGATATTTCGTATCTCTCCTAACCGGGGGTACAAATTGGAGCACTCCTTTGTGCCTCCTGCTGGAGTTTGCGTGTATGTCAGAGAGGATATCTGTTCTCGACGCCTCGGCAGTCTTGAAGGTTCGGACCTGTCCATCCTTTGGCTACGCGTAGACAACGACGACCATCTGCGCGTCTACGGGTGCCTCTATAGGTCCCATAGCGGTAATGCCGAAACAGACCGACTCATCGACCACGTCCAAATGGCTACAGATTCCTTGCTACAACAGGTCCCATCCACAGAGATCGTGATCCTAGGCGATTTTAACGCCCACCATGCCGAATGGCTCGGTTCACGTTTAACCGATCATGCGGGGAGATCTGTTTATGACTTCGCCTTGGCATATGGTCTGACACAACTGATTACTTCGCCTACGCGGATTCCAGATGTGGAGGATCATACACCTTCCCTGTTGGACCTTCTGCTGACCTCTCATCCAGACGGATACCAGGTTTCCGTCGATGCCCCTCTCGGCTCTTCGGATCATTGTCTGATCCGGAGTGTGGTGCCACTCACGCTCCCTTCGCGGTTGCGTTCTGCAGGTTGCCGCCGTGTTTGGCATTACAGGTCGGCGGATTGGGACGGATTGCGGTCTTTTTTTGCATCCTACCTACGAGTTTGCTTCTCGCCGGATGATCCCAGCGCTGTTGCTGACTCTGTCACTGATGTGGTGCTACAGGGAATGGAACTATTTATTCCATCATCTGTGGTACCCATCGAAGGCAGATCTCAGCCTTGGTTTGGTTGCTCCTGTAAGACTGCATTACGCAGTAAGCAGGAGTGTTATCGTTCCTGGGCTGTGGCTTCGACGACTCGGGATGTAAACACCAGCACACTTAAAAAGAAGTATAACTTCGCCACCAGGTCCTTCAAAAGAGTTATTGCCAAGGCAAAGTCAGAGCACATGGGCAGAATTGGCAAGAAAATAGTTCGCCTTCCTTCGGAAACCCGTGCATTCTGGTCTCTTGCCAAGGCTGTCCAAGGGAATTTCTGTAAGCCATCACTACCATCTCTGCACAGAGAGAACGACTCACTGGCTCAAGACGCAAAAGACAAAGCTAACCTTTTAGGCTCCCTTTTTGCGTCCAACTCGACTCTTGATGACGGGGGGAAAACACCGCCGACCATCCCGCGGTGTGAGTGCTCCATGCCGGATGTGCTGTTGCTTTGCGAACCGAGCGCTGTGCTCGGTTCGCAAAGCACTTCCCTCCCTGGACATTCAGAAGTCGAGTGGGCCTGACGGATTCCCCCCAATTGTGCTGAGGACGTGTGCTCCGGAGTTGGCACCGGTCCTAACGCGTCATTTCCGGTACTCCTACTCCCAAGGCGTAGTCCCGAATTCATGGAAGACAGCTTTTGTCCACCCGATCCCTAAAAAAGGCGACCGCTCAGACCCGTCCAACTATAGGCCTATCGCGATCACCTCCTTGTTCTCCAAAATAATGGAGTCCATTATTAACTGCTAGCTCATCCGGTACCTTGAGGATCACCAACTGATTAGTGACCGCCAATACGGTTTTCGTCGGGGTCGATCAGCTGGTGATCTTCTGGTCTACCTGACCCATAGATGGGCGGAGGCAGTAGAGTCCAAGGGGGAGGCATTGGCCGTTAGTCTGGACATTGCGAAGGCCTTCGATCGGGTTTGGCACAAAGCGCTTCTTTCGAAGCTCCGTTCCTATGGGCTTCCCGAGAAATTGTGCAATTGGATCACCAGCTTTCTTGCAGATCGGAGCATCAAGATTGTTGTAGACGGTGCATGTTCTGACTACAAGCTTATTAACGCTGGTGTTCCACAAGACTGTGTGCAATAACGCTGTTTCTTCTGCATGTCAATGATATGTTTCTAACTGGTAACATTCATTGCTATGCGGATGACAGCACTGGTGATGCTCTATACACCGGCCGTGCCAATATTTCTCGGGAAAACTTCACCGAGTACCGGAACAAACTTGTGTCTGAAGTCGAGTCTTTGCTGAACACAGTCTCGGATTGGGGGCGACTAAATCTAGTCCAGTTTAATCCTCAGAAGATACAAGTTTGCGCGTTTACCGCTAAAAAGAACCCCTTTGTCGTATCTCCTCAGTTTCAAGGCATTCCCCTTCTTGCCTCAGCCAGTATCGGTATCCTCGGAGTCGACATATCGAGTGACGTGCAGTTTCGTGGTCACTTGGAAGAGAAGGCCAAATTGGCATCTAAAAAGCTTGGCGTGCTCAGCAGAGCGGGACAATATTTCATGCTGGCACACCGCCTGCAACTTTACAAGGCGCAGGTTCAGCCTCACATGGAATACTGTTCCCGTCTCTGGGCAGGGGCTCCCCAGTGCCAGCTCCTTCCACTTGACCGCATCCAGCGCAGAGCGGCTCGAATCGTCGACGACCGAGCCCTTTCCGATCGGCTCGATTTATTGGCACTGCGAAGAGATGTTGCATCCCTTTGCAGTTTATTTCGCATCTATCATGGGGAGTGCTCTGAGGAATTTTTCGGATTAATCCCAGCCGCCAAATTTCACAAACGCACATCGCGGCTGAACTCCCGATACCATCCACACCATCTGGATGATTGGCGGTCCACCACTGTGCGATTTAGAAGATGTTTTCTTCCTCGCACGACTTCCTTGTGGAATCGATTACCATCAGCGATTTTTCCGGACCGATACGACTTAGGGACCTTCAAGAAAAGAGCGTACTCCTTTTTAAAAGGCCGACAACGCATCTTCAATTCCCTCCCTGGTGTTGCAGTTATTCATGGGCGGCGGTAGTCACTTACCATCAGGTGTGCCGCATGCTCGTTTGCCCCCTCTCCTATAAAATAAAAAACATTAGGGCACTGTCCTGCGCAGATGGCTAGTCGCCGTTGAGATTGGTCGCCGTGAAAGAAATTCCGTAAATTAGACATAATTATTAATAATGTTTTAGATCTTTCTTTACTTTTCCATTATCGTCTTATAATACCTACGGGCTGAAATGGAGTTAGTGATTTACCAATGTCGCCACCACACAATAAGATTCTACAATAAAAGAAAACAACATCGTTGTCTTAACTTGAATTCAACAATAGGAATTTCAAAATTCGATAGTTGTCTACTTTGTTTTATTACCACTATTTCTAATTACTCTTTTAACAAACCAATCGCTCTTATTGTTGCAAGCACAAGCCAGCTGACCTACTTTAAAATTATAACAGAAAATATTCCTTTGTGAAATTTTTTCTTTGATAAGACCAACGGTTTATCTTAACAGGTTCTTTCATTGTAAATTTTAAATAAATTGTATAAAAATACCTTTAAATATTTTATTGCGTTTAATGTTAAACTTTAAAATGAAATTATTGTAAATGGTGAAATATATTAGAAATCATTGTTGATTCTGTCATTGGTAGTGGAGTTGGGAGAAGTGGTGGGGATGTGGATAGCTCACGCAATTAAGGGAGGGTGGCAGGTGCTATTTGAATTAGGTAAGACACGTAATTTTATTTTATTATGCGGATCTTAGTAAATTATTTTAACGTTTCGACAGATTACAATGTAGGTGTCTTCAAGGCAAGAGTGAATAGGGTCAGTGCGCTTTATATTAGGCTACATCACCACTTACCCTGGTGGGATTGTAGCTAAGCGCTGGCTTAGTATAGTACAAATAAATAACATACTTAATTTATAACATCTTTAAGTCATCGTTATACTCATAGACTTCTATGTATATCATTAGATGGGCACTAGTAGTGACTTAGACCACTACGATACTAATACATTGTGCATTAAGTGACGGTCAATTCTCCGTAACTTCTTTAGTCTACCTTGAGCGGGCGAGAAGACTAGTTATTTGTTTTGTAAGACTTAAACATTGTTTTCGACAATCTAAAGCCGCGTATCGATTATGCTCTCCAATAGGTCGAACATTAGCGCGTGTTGTAGCCGCGCGCCAAATTGTTCGTTGGAACGCGAACGCGAACGCGTGGAGCGGGCCGTTCCATCTGGTGTTGGTTTTTTACCCCGTATCAAAGTAGTTAAGTTTTGGCGCGCGCGCCGTTTGGGACGGTTGTTTTCATCATTCGTGTGTTCGTTGCTTTCCGAACCTTGGATAACCAGAGTTGCCGTAAATTGATAAAATTATATGGTTCTAAATAACTACTGTGGAATAGCAAAAGTCGTTTGTATCATAATAAAGCGCTCAGAGAAGATGCATGGAACTATAAAAGCGGCAGTTGTTCGTACACGAGCGACATACATGTTGAACGGTCGAACACTGGAACGGCTGCCGCGCCACGCGTGCTTAGTTGATATACTTCGAACGATTGGAAGCGTTCCGGCGCGGTCATTCATGGCGCGCGCGCCAGGAGCGCGTAATTACGCGGGTTAACTCTAATTTTGATTTGTGACTAAAAACGCTGTCATAATTTATGTGCGCACTTTGCCATTTGCCATGTGATTAGAAGTTTATTAATACCAGCGTCAAATAGCAGCTCAACACTGCTGTGTTTCGTGTGATGAGGGTAGAGAACCGGAGACCCTTTTTACTGGAAACGAGGCATTCCATCTTAGTCCTCACGGATGACAACGCATCTGCATTTTGATTCGCAAACGAGGTTAAAAGTAGATGTCTATGGGCCAAAGCAACCACTTACCATCAGGTGGACTGTGTGCTCGTTTGTCACCCAATACTATAAAAAAAAAATGTAGATAGTTATGTCATTTTAATTTGAGTTTGCCTAAAAACGGAGCCTGTACGCACAAAACGTAAATGAAAACACATCTGTGTATTTACCGTGCCACAGTTTTAGTTCTGAATTGCCGGTCTAGTAGTATAGATTTGAGTCTGTGGTTATACAAACCTTTTTTATTTTTTTGTACAGCCCTTCAGAAGTCCACTGCTGAGCATAGATCATTATACAAGACTGTACTTATTACATGGTCTTATGCCTCCGTCACACTATGCTCCTTCCGCTGCTCACCGCTGTACCCTTCGCGCTGACGCGATGTTGCCCTCTCTGCCCACACACTGCTCTACTCGTGGAATTAATCGCGAAACTCCCAGTAGGTTGCTCGCGTCTACAACACAAATTCACTCATGTAGTTGAAATTATGGCTGCGTGCGCGCTACATGCATATTTAGTATAGCTAATTATATCAATGTCATAGAAAGAAACTTACCAATAGAGATGATGAATGACATTTATTCACAGCAATAGCTTTCACGTTTCCGTAATGAGTGCTCGACTCGGACTGCGTTCGCGTTGAAGAGTGAATTTGCCTTAATCACCTCGCTTTGCTTGCGGATTGTCGAACGCAGCAGGCTCGGTTCTTCATCGCAGCTCCGCATCGTCAGTCTGAGTATTTAGGGTCTGGTGTTTAAGTGTAGAGGTCTTAACGTGTAGAGCCATGCTGCAGCTATATTAGTAGTATAGTTGTAGCACGAATGGGTCGGCTCGACTGGAGAAGGACATCGCTCTTACAGAATACCAGCGTAAAATGGCAGCTTGATACAGCTGTGTTTCGTATGGTGAGTATAGAGAACCGGAGACTCATTTTCCTGGAAAAGAGGCATTCCATCTTAGTTCTCACGGGTGCCGACGCATCTGCATTTTGATTCTTTATTGAGGATAAATGTAGATGTCTATGGGTCACAGCAACCACTTACCAGGTGAACTGTGTGCTCGTTTGTCACCGTATCCTATGAAAAAAGGGAAAGGATACACCGCCATCTATCGAAAGCCATGAGACCTTCGGCGGAATATGTTAATGGATTCTTTTATGTCGCTACTTTATTGTAATGTGAGAGTGAAGATAACAAAATCCTCTTTAAAATACAGCCTTTTCCTCATTTATGTAAATTTTATTTTATCTTTTGCGGGGCATTATTTTCTTTATTCTCTAAAAGAAAATTACATTAACGTAATAAAATCACAGTACCTAAAAGCACCCTCACGAATTTTACAGACTTTTTTTTACATATTGTGCAATTCGACTCGGTGAGTTTTATCGTGCCATATCAACTGCAGCAAGATACTCTTTGTGACTTACTAAATTGATTGCCACGTCTAGGAAGAAGCAGGGTCTCGCGGAATGCTATGAGTGATGAAAGCCTGAAGCCCAAGTACTGGTGCTTATATACGGGCCGGTATCTTATAGAAGTTGATGAAGAAGGTGAAGTTTTTTTTATAAATCTAAAGTGTCGATCGAACTTACAGTTCATCTGATGGTAAGTGGCTACTGCAGCCCATGAACACCTGCAGCCAACGTCAAACAAGAAAGGCTAAAGGTGCGTTGTCACATTTGAGAACTGAGATTGAATGCCTGTAAATATAGCCTATAGTTATACCGGTTCCCTATACCATTCTGACGCCATGTAGCAGGTGCACGTCACATTGCGTCAGAAATAGTTGAGATGGTACCTACCCAGACGGGCTCCTAGTATGAAAAACAGTCCTACCACAATGTAATTTACATAGTCGCACCGCATTCTGGTTAAGTTGACGTACTGAGGAAATATTTAGAATATTTGCATATATTATATTCAGTACACCAATGGATTCAGGAAGTTGTTGAGGCTGCCACGCTTTTGTAGTGCAACAGGTAAGTGGATAGCTTTGAAGTAATATTACGCAGATGAGCCTCTTCAATGCGTGGCGTGCAAGACAGTTCCGAAAACCTTTTAATTCATATTATCTAATTCATATATGGAAGGCAAGATTGCTCTGTGGCGAGGCACTGGAACACAGTGCATGTTGGTTCCAGGCTCCGCATGTTCTATAATAAATAAATTATCTGTGTTCACTAACTTACCCCTATTTTTAATATACTAAGAAAATGGGTCTATTTATCTAAATTAAAAATAGTTTGGAACATCCACCTATAACGCTTTGCGTTATGAGGCGTGCAATAAATAAATATGACCTACTCATACTATTAACGTTTCAAAGCGGTGATTCGCGTGGTTTCAAAATATTGTTTTGCTTATATTACCTTGTTAGACATGCATTTACTTAATTAACGCTAACCCACACGAGCAAGGTCATCCCGATAATACGATCAAAGATTAGATTATAGAAATAGCTTCTTGCGCAGATAGTAAATGTGCAAACTATTGTCGAATACGCCGCGCGGTACGCAGGAACATCGGAAGTTTAAATAAAACGCATCCAAGAATTAAATATCTTCTTCTTTTTTTTTTCTTTTTTTTATAGAAAAAGGGTAACAAACGAGCACACAGGCCACATGATGGCAAGTGGATGTGTGGTCTCACAAATAAACTTTAACAAAATTTGTACATTACCCATTGTTTTCATCATATTTTATACTATGTATATATATTTGAGTGTATTTTTCCATAATATACTATTTGTTTTTTATGGTGTAAATTCTTCATAATTAAGTTGCTTGTAAATGTACTAATATGTATTATTTCAATATGGAAGGTCTGGAACCCTGTAAGACAGTTTTACCTAGTACAGGGTTCACAGAGCACAGATTGTGTTATGTAATACCTACTCCTTATAAACAAAATAAATAAAAACTATCCATGTGGTAGCAGTATAGAAATCCCTTTGCCGCTTACAGCTCTTACAGCTTCCTGTTAAGTATGCGGTCAGGGAGCGAGTTAAACGGCCGGTAGCTTGCTATGCACTCGTTTATTCACAGAGGGCGCGTGGGCACAGCCACGCATTGTAATACATAGGTATACAAATGTATATACATACATAACAATTCCCCACCCTATTTTAGAATCATCATCATCATCATTACAGCCCTTCACAAGTCCACTGCTGAACATAGGCCTCCCCCAAAGAATGCCACAAAGCACGGTCCTGAGCCACCTGCATCCATCGACTTCCTGCATATCTTACCAGGTCGTCACTCCATCTAGTGGGGGGACGCCCTACACTTCGCCTGCCGGTACGAGGCTGCCACTCGAGAACCTTTCTTCCCCATCGGTTGTCGGTTCTTCGAGCTATATGGCCGGCCCATTGCCACTTCAGTTTACTAATCCGTTGGGCTATGTCGGTCACTCTAGTTCTACTGCGGATATCCTCATTTCTGAGTTTATCACGCAGAGAAACTCCGAGCATAGCCGTCTCCATAGCTCGCTGAGCGACCTTGAATTTCCTCATCCGGCCAGCAGTGAAGGACCACGTCTCAGTTCCGTATGTCATCACTGGCAACACGCACTGGGTGTACAGTCTCGTTTTCAAGTTTTGAGGTATACCTGACGAGAAGATGTGCCGTAATTTCCCGAACGCTGCCCTACCGAGTTGAATCCGTCGATTGACCTCTCGGTCGAAGTTGGACTTACTTAGTCGGACTATTTGTCCCAGGTAAACATACTCGTCAACAACTTCGAGCTTAGTGTTCCCAACAACTACCGGCATAGGTGTGACATGGACATTAAACATGATCTTTGTTTTGTCCATGTTCATCTTAAGACCTATCCGTTGGGAAACACTATTGAGGTCATTGAGCATAGTGCTTAGGTCCTCCAGCGATTCTGCCATAAAGACTATATCGTCGGCAAATCGAAGGTGAGTGATGTACTCGCCATTGATGTTGATACCGTATCCTTTCCAGTCCAGAAGCTTAAAAACATCTTCCAATCCAGCGGTAAAGAGTTTCGGGGATATGACGTCACCCTGTCTTACACCTCTCTGCAATTGGATAGGTTTCGTACTCTGGTTCTGTACTCGGATAGCCATCGTAGCCCTACTGTACAAGCACTTCAACACTTCGATATACCGACAGTCAACTTGGCATCGCTGAAGGGACTGCAGCACCGCCCAAATTTCGACGGAATCAAAGGCTTTCTCATAGTCCACATACGCCAGACATAGTGGCAAATTGTACTCCTCGGACTTCTGTACAATTTGCCGAAGGGTATGTATGTGGTCTATGGTGCTAAAGCCTTTTCGGAAACCGGCTTGTTCGGGAGGCTGGAAGTCGTCAAGTCTGCGCGCGAGACGATTCGTAATGACTCTCGAAAACAGCACGTAGACGCGGCTCAGAAGGGAAATCGGTCTGTAGTTCTTCAAGAGAGCGTTGTCGCCTTTCTTGAAGAACAAGACCACCACACTTCTGCTCCACGCCTCCGGTGTAATGCCACCATGGAGGACGGAATTAAAGAGCTTCTGAAGGACTTCAAGTACCGGTTTTCCACCCGCTTTCAGAAGCTCCGCTGTAATTCCATCCTCGCCTGGGGCCTTGCCGTTTTTAAGGTGCTGGAGAGCCATTCTAATCTCGCTCAGACTGACGTCCGGGATATCATCGGAATAATGTCGGATAAGACTCGCTCTTGGATCGTTACTCACACTTGCGTGCGGCTCCAACGATGACGTGTACAGCTGCCCATAGAACCTCTCAATCTCACTCAAAATCTCAGGTGCCCCGGAAACGATGCTGCCACATTCTGTCTTCAGCTTTGACAGTTGGCGCTTTCTGGCAGACAGATCTCTGGCAAAGACTTTGGAGCCTTGGTTCCGCTCGATCGCTTCTTCAATACGAGCTGTATTGAATTTGCGTAAGTCCCGCCGCATGCATTTGGAGATCTGTCTGTTCAGTTGCCTGTATGCTGTTAAATCTGTTGAAGAATGTAGCTTCATCTCCCGTCTAACAGCCATGAGATTAAGAGTGTGATCGGAGAGTTTTTGTGTTCTTCTGCGGCGGGTCTTGCAGAACTTAGCTCCGACCGCATGGGCAGTTTCCACGAGCTTGTCATTCAAATCGTCCACTTCATTGCAGTCTTGTAGGCACTGAAAACGGTTTTGTAACTCGAGCTGAAAGGTTTCGGGACTTTGGATTAGAGCACGAGGGGGACGGAGCGTTGACTTCATTAGACGAGACCTCTCCAACTTAACGTTTAGGTTCAGTGTGCCTCTAACCATTCGGTGATCGCTGCCGGTTTTCACCCTCGCGATCACTGAGACATCACTGAACAGTTGTCGTCTGGTCGTCATAATGAAGTCAATCTCATTTTTTGTCGAACCGTCGGGGCTCGACCAGGTCCACTTCCTGTGGGGCCGCTTCTGGAAGAAAGAGTTCATCATAAAGAGTCCCTCTTTCTCCATGAAGTCAGCCAACTGCTGGCCCCTTGGGTTCCGTTGCCCTATTCCAAATTTCCCTACTTTCAGCTCACCGTTCTCTCTTGTGCCTAGTTTTGCATTGAAGTCTCCCATTAACACCGTATATTGGGTTTTGGAGGAATGCATGGCTCTAGAGATATCCTCATACATTTCCTCCACCTCCCCATCGGGGTTTGCCGAGGTTGGTGCGTAAACCTGTATGACCTTCAGCGAATACCGTTTGGTGATTCTGAGTATAAGGTACGCAACCCTCGTCGACACACTCCCGATCTTTACAACGTTGTTAACGAGAGACTTGTGGACGATAAATCCGACACCTCCTTGGGACAGATGGTCGCCCTCCCGGTGATAGAGCAAGTTACCGGATTCGAGGATTACCGTGTCCTCCCCCTCTCTTCGGACTTCGGATAATCCTATAATATGCCAGCGCAACTTGTCTATCTCTTCTTCCAGCTCCACGATCTTCTCGTCAGTCCTCAGGGTGCGTGCGTTGTACGTTGCCAGGTCGAGTCGTCGTAGGTGGCAACCGAACCTCCACCGGAGATTCTTAGCACCCCCTGCCCCGCCGTTACCATGGTCGCCACCGTAGCCAGGAATAGCGGGGCCGCCGGGGACTGGGGGCCGTTTATTATTGTCATTGCTCATGGGGGGTATATTGCCATAGTTGCCACGCTTGGCGAGCGGGTTGGCAACCGCAGTTTTTTATTGTTATTTTGGCTATTATCAGGAAGATGCTGCTGCCCATCTCCTGCCTGTTTCCCTTTGTCGCCTTTTACGACACCCACGGGAAGATATGGGGTAGTGGATATTCTTAACCGCCACTACACGGCCATTTTATTTTAAGGGTATTTTAGAATACAAGAATAAAATAAATTATAATAAAGAAGACAACTATAACCTAAAAGAAACGCTTATAATCAACCTTGGGACGGGGGCGCAGTCTATTTCTAGTAGCTTCGATTCGACCACCATTAAAATCTGCTTCTGCTTCGTGGAACTCGTCGTCCTCCTCCGACCGAGGCGGCACAGGGTTCTCTGCTTCATCACTTTCCCCTCGACGTGGCGAACCTTCTCGCTCTGCCGTGGTAACTAAGCTGGGATCTATGGTAGACGCCGGATGAAGTGGTGACGACGATGATGATGATGGTGATGGTGATAGTGATGCCGGCAGCGATGGCGGTGGTGTAAAAGTGTTTCCGGTGTCGCAAGTGTTCCCTTTCTCGTAAGCGTCCACGTCCCATGCGTTATAGTCATTACTTTGAGCTTTATATAAAATTAATTGATTTTTATGTTTTCGATAACATATTTGCGTGTCCCAATCTTTTACTAAGTAGATAACTTTGCCAATTCTTTTTGTTATCGTTCCCTTACACCAGTTAAACTTGTTATTTACATATTTTTTTTATAAAACGAAAGTTCCAGGTAGCATTTGCTTAATACGTACTGGTTCTTCCTTCTGTGGACATTTTTGCGCATTTATCAAATCGGATGAAGCCGCAAACGCAGAGAGCGATGACGTAGGTACCAATCTGTCTAAGCGCGAGTTTAGCTTTCGCCCGAAAATCAACTCGGCGGGTGACATGCCGGTGGTCGAGTGCTTTGAATTCCGGTAATCAAACAAAAACTTTAATAAATTGTTTTTTGATTGTTTTGTGTTGCTGCTAGACATAATACTTGATTTTATACCCTTTTTGACTATTTTTACATAACTTTCGGCTTGACCGTCACTTGCCGGGTGATGCGGAGGCGACGTAACGTGTGATATCCCGTTTATTTCACAGAAACGTTTAAATTCTTGTGAAGTAAACGCTGTTCCATTGTTGCTTACAATCGTTTGCGGTATGCCGAACCTAGACATGAATTCGTACATCTTTTCAATGACTGTATCGGTGGAAGTAGAACTAGCTGTATCGTATATCTCCGGCCATTTAGAGTACGAATCAATGACCACTAAATACATTCGAACGGCTATGGGACCCAGGAAATCCATATGTACGCGGATGAAAGGGTAGTGTGTCCGAGGCCAGGGGGCCGGCGGCACGCGCGGAGGGGATGGCCACAGGTTGATGCATACCTCACATGTCCCTATCATATGCTCCACGGCCTCATCTACGCCCGGAAACCAAAATCTGGATCGAACTTCGGCCTTGGTTTTTACGATACCCAGATGTGTTTTGTGTAACTCGGCTAACGCCCTTTTACGCAACGTCTCGGGAATCACGATCTTATGACCTCTCATTAAGCATCCATTTTCAACCGAGAATTGCGTTCTACATGAAAAATAAGGCTTAAGGTGCAAACCACTTATTTTCTTAGGCCAACCGTGTTTAACATATTCGGTTACTTTAGATAAAATTTTGTCCCTTTTTGTTTCATCCCGTAGTTCCGAAACCGTAATCGGTAAACTCGTGTCGACCACAAAACACACGTAAGGCGCGCGGTCGCTCGAAG
Source organism: Parnassius mnemosyne (assembly GCA_963668995.1). Classification (NCBI taxonomy): domain Eukaryota; kingdom Metazoa; phylum Arthropoda; class Insecta; order Lepidoptera; family Papilionidae; genus Parnassius; species Parnassius mnemosyne. The sequence continues at coordinate 57,370,608 of CAVLGL010000104.1, read as the reverse complement.
TGAAGTCGTCCGCAGTGCACGTATCGAGTGCGCCTGCACCAGTGTCGGGCGCGCGCCTCGCCTCCGAAATACTTGAGCGAGACAAATAGTCGGCGCTGTTATCAGCGCTTCGTATATACTCGATCGTATAGTTATACGTGTTTAGAAACATTGCGTACCTCTGTAGTCGATTCGCCGATACTTCCGGAATGCCTTTGTACGGTCCGAATATCGAAATTAGTGGCTTATGATCTGTTCTTAATACGAACGGATTTGTTCTACCGTACAAATACTGATGGAAGCGCCGAATTCCAAATATAATTGCGGTCGCTTCTTTCTGTATTTGCGAATATCGTTTTTCTGCGATATTTAGGGTTCGCGATGCAAACGAAATCAGTCTTTCTTGTCCGTCGGAACCTACTTGCGACAGTATCGCACCCAAGCCAACCGGAGACGCGTCTACAGTCAGGATTAGCCTTGCTTCGGGGTTGAAGTGGGTGAGTACCTGGTCTGAAGCTAATAATAGTTTTATTTTTGTGAATGCATCTTGATGATCTAGACCCCACGACCATTTTACCCCCTTTTTTAGCAGATTATAAAGTGGGTTTAAAACAGACGATGCACTTGGTACAAAGTTTCGATAATAATTTACTAGGCCCAAAAACGATTGCAGTTGGATTATATTTGATGGTGCAGGGGAGTCTACTATTGCTTTAATTTTATCTGGAGACTTTTTCAACCCATTTTTATTGATAACATAACCCAAGTAGTTAACCTCATCTTTATAGAACTCGCACTTCTCCCTTTGCAAGGTCAATCCTGCTTCTTGTAAGGTCTGCAACACCGCCCGGAGGCGTGCAGCGTGCTCGGCGTCATCACGCCCCGTAATAAGCACGTCATCCAACAAACACAGCACGCCCTCCTGTCCACCAATTAGGCCCTCCATCGCGCGCTGAAAAATTGCTGGCGCTGGACCAAGCCCAAAGACTAGCCTAGTATACTTGTATAATCCACGATGAGTATTAATTACAGTGTAACTTTGTGACTCGTCATCCAGCTTAAATTGGTTATAAGCCATAGATAAGTCTAATTTGGTGAATTTTTTTCCACCATAAAGCTTCGCAAACAATTCCTTGGCAGTTGGCAGAGGATACTGGTCGATAATTAATTGCCTATTAATACTAACCGAGTAATCGGCACACAAGCGAATAGTGCCATTTCTTTTTAAAACAGGGACTATAGGGGACGCGTGGTCAACCGGTTTTAATACCCCTAACTCAACCATTCTATCTAGTTCACTGTTTATTTTATTCCGTAGGGCAAATGCAATCGGTCTCGCTTTAAAGAAAACTGGTTTTGCATTATCTTTTAACTGTAAGTGCACCTTATGTTTAGTAAAACGACCTAATTTATCCGAAAAAAGAACTGGAAATTGACATTGCAGTTCTTCCACGGAGGGAAGGGTACCCTGACAGTAATTCACCGTTGATAAAACTGACGATAACTCTAATTGGAATGTAGATATAAAGTCCCTACCGAGGAGCGGCGGCTCGCCGTCCCGGACGACGTACACGTCGAGCGTGTGTGAGCGGTTAGTATAGTACACGGGTAACCGGATTGTGCCTACACATGTTATGCTATCACCCGTGTAGCTCATCAACCTTTTATGCGGAACAATCAATGAAATATCTTTAAAATGAGATTTGTATAATTTTTCCGGTATCACAGTTACGGCGGAACCGCTATCTATTTCAAACTTAAACGCCATTCCCCGAATAAACACGGTCTCGACCATCGGTTCACCCCGCAACGGACGAATTTTAAATACCTCACCATCATCATCGATGTCTTCGTCTCCGGCTCCATTATCTACGTAGTTAACTTTATTTGACGTACACATTCTACGTAGATGGCCTACGACGTTACACTTCCTACATACGAAATCCGCATACCGGCACTCCGAAGCCTTGTGGTTCGTATAGCCACACACTTTACACTTTTGTTTTACCGGAAGATCACTTTTTACACTTCTTGCACCTTTATCTCTTGATCTAATCTTGTACAACGCGCTAGTAGAAGCTGCGGACGCGTCGGCTGTACTGGCACTGGCGATTGCAGCTGATTTCGCACAACGGACGTTTTCAGCAAATTCTACAGCTTTCGTGAGAGTTAGATTTGTAATATCTTGGGCGTAAAGTTTCTGTTTCTCAAGACTAGGCATCATTCCCATAATAAACCGGTCTCGTAGGGCCTCTTCGATATCATGGAAAGCGCAGCGTGACGTAAGACCGCGCAGTCTCGCGGCCCACTGTGAATGTGTCTCACCGGGTTGCTGCGATGCTGCATAGAAGTTGTGTCGTTCCGTGAAACCGACCGACGTGTCTTCGTAGGGCACCTCCTGCACATCCTTGGGTAAGGCTAAATTCTCAGCGAGCCTATAGGTACCCTCCGAGAGTGCACTTAGCAAAATTGCTCTTCTCTTTTTCCCGCTCGGATCCGTCGTGTTATTAATTTCATTTGCCAAGAACCACTGATTTATTCGGCTTTTATAAGTTTTCCACTCCTGTATATCGTGGTTAAAACTGGATAATATTCCAAAATATGAATTAGCCATTTTTAATTACTTTTTGCGCGGGTACTCGTCGCCAATGTTAAGTATGCGGTCAGGGAGCGAGTTAAACGGCCGGTAGCTTGCTATGCACTCGTTTATTCACAGAGGGCGCGTGGGCACAGCCACGCATTGTAATACATAGGTATACAAATGTATATACATACATAACACTTCCGATAGTTTGAGGTATCACCATTTCGTTTACGGCAGACATACATCGTAAGTACCCGTACTGAAATACCTGTAGCTAATATATAAGCTAACTATATAACTGTCAGACATACAAAATCCCATAGCGGGAGTTCGCTTAAAACCCAGAGATTATGGCTAGATATCACAACATCATCTTTCAACAGCAACTCATTTTTATACAACTCTTCTTACATTAATTTTGTTAAATAAAACATGATGTACGTTTATGTTTGTAAGTGAAAGTTCATTCTTGTTTTTTTTTAATCCATGGAAACTTCTTGTTTAAAGTCTAATTTATTTGCATGGAACAATGAAAGTTGATGTTTAAAATTAAAAAATGTAATTCCATTAAATATTAGCAACGTCGAAACACAAAAGTTTCTCTTGGAGAAAGGTCACTTTTTACGGGCGGTAACACATGTTGAGACCACAATGGTACACGGCGCAATCTTTTAATACTTGATGTATAAAGTTTTATGCTTTCCCAAACTTCTAGCGCTTGTAGGAAATTTACCAAAACTATGAAATCGTAAATACCTGATGTGGATTTTCTTAAGGTAACATTTGTCCTATAAATTACCACGTTTATTTATTTATTTAATTTTATTTAACATATTATATAAACACAAACAGCGGAGAGGACAAATCGTGACGTACGAGTTTGTACAAGGACGCTAATTATTTCATTATAAAATTTCTTCCAGTAGGCCACTTACAAAGGTATATTATAAATCAAATATAATGAGAATAATAGCATTTTTTTACGAATAGACTGTATAAATAAATAAATAACTAAACCATATGGTGGCGGCGTCCATCATCCCATTTTGTCCGTGGATATCATAAGAGGTTTTATTTTATAGAATAAAGGTGACAAACGAGCATACAGTCTATCTAATAGTAAGTGGATACCATCTACATCTGTATTCATAAAGAAGAATAATTTAGATGCGTTATCACTGCTAAGGACTAAGATGGTATGCCTCGTTTCCAGTGAAAAGAGTCTCCGGTTCTGTACACTCACCATACAAAACACAGCAGCGTTAAGCTGCATTCCGTGCGAGCTTGCTTTCCCTGGTCGAGCTGACCCATGCGAGCTACAAGCGTAATATAGTTGCAGCATAGCTCTACCACGTACAAAGGCTATGGAAAGTGTCAGAAATTTTTTATGGCCTCCGATAGATTGCTGGATATATACAAATAACGATTTCACTTACGCTAGACGTAAAATATCCAGACCGTATATAAAAGACGCTTGCTTGGCAGGCGGTTGCCAATTGGCCTACCAAGCGTAACGTTTATGGCAAATCCCCCCAACCCCCTTGCAAACACGGAAAAGAGACATCCAGCTGTGAAAATACAAACAATTGCCTTAGCGGTCGTTGTCCGTAACTTGAACATTGAACTCTGGTTTTATAGCTTTGAGTACATCGCGTGCGACGAATAACGACACCCAATGTTTAGAGGAAACGATCAACAAAGTGATATCTGTGACCGATAGGTGACGCTTGTATGCGACAAGCGCGTTTGAAATGCAGATGCCATCACAAACAGGATTTGATCCTCATAGAAAATTACTACGTAATTATTCCTGTAATGAGTAACTTGCCGTAGATAGAGGTGTGATTTGATAGATTTGAGATGTTAAATAAATTCCATTCCTCATGAAAAGATACCAACCCTAAGGGTGTAAAAATAGGGGATGATGATTTCAATGTATGTAAATATTGAGACAAGACATAAAATATAATTTTGTTTGAATTTAAATTAAATTGTAAAATTGTTTAATAAGAGAAGAGTGTGGTTTGCAAGATGATGTCGTGACCAGGATTAAGAAAGGAATGCTTCGGTGGTTTGGCCATGTGTAGAAAGAATGAATGAGGAAAGAGTGACAAAGCAAATTTATGTTGCAGAGGTGAACGGCATAGTCGGGAAGGGTCGCCCTAGGCGAAAGTTTATCGACCAAATTGGCGATATATTAAAAATGGGCCAAATCAAGAGTACCTTTAACCGACGAGCGTGTATGCGTAGGTATATGGATGTGGAGGAATTTGTCCTGCTATTTAGTCCAGTTAGACATCACGTTAAGTTTACGTCACTTTTTGTAATGAAAATTGGTCTATTGGAAAATAAAAGAAACATGTTCCGATCACATGATAAGAGATTTATAAGATGGAAGAGCTCGTTTCCTGTTAGGAATCCGTATAGAAATCTACCACCCTCGTATCTATTTCTGCTGCTAAACTCATCTGTAGCCTTCTTCAAACATGTTGGTGACAGTTGTCTATGGGCTATGGTAGCGACTTACCATCAGGTGGACTGTAAGTTCATTTGCTACTTTATTTTTGTATAAAAAAAATAAAAAAACATCTTTTGAAAGTAAATTTTTAAACATGAATAAATGCAAGAAATAAATTCTTAAATTCAAATATGGATATCAGCGGTATATCAATAGGGCCGTTAGTAAAGCGGCTAAAAGACTGCACCGTGGCGCAGTGGTTTAGCAATGAGTTGTTGCGCTGGGAGCCGCGGGTTCGAATCCCGTACGGAACTAGTATTAGTATGGCCTGCAAATAATTGTTCCGGGTCTGGATGTTTGTCCTCGTGCAACTTATGTTTGTAAACTGCCTCCACGATACAGTAGAAAATCCTAGTGTGGTAACGTTTTTTAAAGAAAAAAAAGAACAAAGAACAAAGCAAGTCTGTTGTATTTGTAACTATCTAAAATAAATGTATAATTAATGAGAAATGAAATGGTCTGAAAAGCCCAAACACTGAACATACACTTTTTGTCACCGTTCCACAGTCATTCGGTGGCAGTGTAAAGAAATAAATCACATTACTTCCCGTGGGTGTATTAAAAAACGACTACAGGAAATGTACCTTGTTCTTGTTCTTTAAAAAAAAAACGTTACCTCTACTAACTACTACGTAACTAAGGTTTTCTGCAGTATAGAGGAAACAGGTATTTTTCTTTTTTTTAACACACTTATTAGCTTGGTATGTATCTATGTAACGGAATTTTTGAATGTGATTTTCATCCCCTTCAAAACGTTGGATTGATTTGAAACTTCGCACACCTGTCAAAGACCGATGACAATCATAATCATCATCATGATCAATGCAACCCTTCACAATTCCACTGATGAACATAGGCCTCCCCCAAGGAATGCCGCAAAGCACGGTCCTGAGCCAAAGTCAAAGACCGATGACTATATATTTTAAATAGTTTGTCCCATTATCCTTGCCAGGATCCAGGATCCAGATCCAGGATTTGCGAATAATTGATATAAAAACTATGATTTCTGCCAGTTCAATCTACTGTAAGCCGCGTAAAAGAACTTCGTTCCAAAAAATAAAAAATAAATAATAGTTAAAAAAAAATAAACAAAAAAACACGCATTTGTAGATAACCGAACTAAAAAATTGTATTATGTAAATGATGCAAAAAACCATAAGTTATTTTTAATTTATACATAACTGCTGAAACCCTGTGTAATTAATTGCTGACAGCACATAAAACGAAGTATTTTCTCTAAAAAAGTATAAAAAGGCTATATATCAAAGTAGTACCGTGCCGCCTTTCTTTTATAAAGTATCGCATTGAGGTTGGGCCTTATTAACACAAGTATCAACATTAAATTTCTGAGGAATATATTACATGAAATAACATTTTTAAATCTAACCAGACTGAAATGTAACAGTAAATGCATGTGAAGAAAACAAAAATACTTTTCTATGTGAAGCACTAGCTTATTATAGTTGAAAAGTTGTTGATGATACGAATATATCTTAGCAAACTATATATTCTCTAACACTGATGTTTAATTTCCGCTTTCAAAGAAATCCACGCTTTGATATTGTAAAAGCAAATTCTTGAACATGCATCATAGTCGAGCCAAAGCTTCTGCGGCGAGATTGCATCTTCATAAACTTCAACGTATTGTTGCGCGCCACCATTAATGCCTGGTACATGGAGTGTCAATTTTGGTAATTCACTCGACAGTTTTTAATTGTCTCGAAACCCAAGCTGGTAACAGTATGTAAAACGTGAATTTAAATACACATGTTCCAGGTAAAACAATGAAAAACAATTGGAATAAATTCTCTCTACTTACTACGTATCTTCTTAAAATAACTCTTCAATTTTATAATGACCAAATTTTTTTTTTACTTATTAAAAACCAGTGCTTGACCACAATCCCACCTGCTAGTAAGTGGTGATGCAGCTTTGGGTGGTAAATCGCACTGTCTTATCGTAACAAAAGCCTATTCACTTTTGCCTTGAAGACGCCCGGATTGTTTTCGGACAGAAAGATAGACGCCGGCAAATTATTCCACTCCTTTGCTGTACACATTACAAAAGACGAAGCAAACCGTTTGGTTCTAATGCGTGGAATATCTACAACAAAGGGATGAAGACCCGCCGACCGTCTCGTTATCCTATGGTGGAAAGGAAAGGGAGGAATTAAAGCGTGTAATTCCTGCGCACACTCACCGAGATGCATCCTATAGAATACCGAGAGACTGGCTACTCTGCGCCTGTGCTCGAGGCTGACAAGATTAGTCTCAACCAAATCAAGGTCTCCAATGAGCCTCTTAGCACGTCCCTCCACTGAGTCCAATGCTGCCAGATGGCATTTTGCAGTACCAGCCCATATATGACAGCAGTACTCAATGCACTACCGGACTTGCGCTTTATATAAGATAAGAAGCTGCCTAGGCGTGAAGTACCGCCGCATCCTTGCAAGGACACCAAGTTTCCTTCCGGCTGCTTTGGCTCTGGACTCAATGAACCGCCCATAATTTAGGTTTGGAGAAAATTCAATCCCTAACAACTGAAGGCGGTCGGTGTACTCCAAGGATACATTCCGAAAAGTAGGAGCCAATGTAAACGGGTTACTTTTAGCGGTAAAAAGACACGCTTGTGTTTTGGAAGCGTTAAATCTCATGAGATTGGCATTGCCCCATTCGAAAACTGCCTGTAGTGTGAGAATCACACGCTCAACCATAGCCTCTCTTTCTGACTGGATTTAATCCCGACTGGCCCGGGCACTTGGTCTTTATCTCTCCACAACTGTGCTATCGTCTGCATAGCCATAGGTACAGGGAATGAGCAGATCATTTATATGCAGCAGGAAGAGAGTTGCGGAGATAACGGACCCCTGAGGAACACCAGCGTTAGTCGCTACAGTATCGGATGAGCAGCCATCGACGACGACCCGGAGAGACCGTTCGCTCAGAAAGTCCTTCACCCAGACAATCAGGCTAGGAGATAAGCCGTACGCTGAAAGCTTGCCATATATACTACTCGTAGCGTACCGAACCCTGTCAAAGGCCTTCGAAACATCGAGAGAAACAGAAAGTGCTTCACCACTGTTCTCGAGGGCATCGCCCCATATGTGAGTGGCATACGCTAGAAGGTCCCCAGTTGTTCGATTTCAGCGAAACCCGTACTGGCGATCACTGAGGAGATCATTTTGCTCTAGGTATGCCATGAGGTGCACGTTCAATATACGCTCCATAATCTTGCAGAGTATGGAGCTAATTGAAATTGGCCGATAGTTGGCAGGGTCGGTATGGTACCAATTTGCAGCCTGTGCATAAAAAAGGTAGCCGTAAAAAAGTAACCGATCTTTGAAGATTTAGACACTATTCCAGTCCTGAATGAGAGGCGGACCAAGCGTGTCAACACAGGAGACAACTCAGGTGCACAATCCTTTAGAGCTATAGCTGGTATACCATCTGGTCCACTAGCTTTGTTCACGTCTAGACTTCGCAAGGTTTTAAGAACCTCTTTGTTGGTGATACGGACCTCTGACATAGAGGTACCGCAGTGAGGTATTTGAGATGGTACGCTGTTGCTACTGTCCAGACGTGAATTGCAAGCAAAAAGAGAAGTAAATAAGTCCGCTTTCTCCTTAGGCGCATGCGCCAGTGAGCCATCTAGTTTTACCAGCGGAGGCAGTGTAGACCGACAGAAGTTTGTCTCGACCGCTTTGGCGAGAGATCAAAAAGCTCTAAAGCTCACTTTTGTTTCGTTTACTTAAAATAAAGCTAGCTTTGACTGCCTCGTTGGTCTAGTGTCCCTAAATGGGGTTCTGAATTCGAATCCCGGGTCGGGCTAAAATCACTTATTGGGTTTTTCTGTGAAGATATTCTCAGTAGCAGCCCGTACTGTATGCTCATTCGTAACTTTAATTAAAAAAATAATAATACTCCTAACTGACAGCACATATAATATGTATAATGATATTATATTTACAATTACAAAGGTATTAACAACATCAATGCGAAGAACGTCTTCTAGTAAGCATCAATAAATCTACCTATTAAATGTATCGGCAATAACGAATTCCCTAGTTTTTCTTTTAATTTAACATAAATTCACATCAAAAATACTTATTTATATTAAAAGGCAATACTTTATGTATTGCCGTTTAATATATAAAACATTACTACAAACCTGTTCTTCTGAAATATCTGATATTAATATTTCAACTTTATAAAGTGAGTCACAAAAAAATTGCTTATTGCCTTCGTTCTCAAAAAAGGAACAAAGGAAGTATATTTCCGATATTTCCAATAATAACTAATGATTTTTCTTTATTTACGATAATCGTGACGAATTTTATTGTAAAAAATTTCGTACTACTTATGTAATAGTCTAATAAAGTTCACTACTGAACATAGGTCTTCACCATAGATTGCCTCATGGGGTTGATATTTGCCATAATTGCCACACTTGGCAAGTGGGTTGGCAACCGCATTGTTTTCAGTCACTATTAGGAAGACGCTGCTGCCCATCTCCTGATTTGTTTCCTGTATCGCCTCTTACGGCTCTTACGACACCCTCGGGATAATATGGGGTAGTGGATATTCTTACATCGCCACTGTACGGTATATGTAATAGTAATAATTTAAAATGTTTGTTGACAAATGACAGTGTCAGTAATATTTTTTATTTTATAACCAGTTATCTTGTAACCTATATAGTATCTTGTAAACATCGTAAGAGAATCCGTTACCCCATATCTCTGGCACCCTTTTTACTCGTAACATTAATTCCATCTTAGTACTCACGGGTGACAACGGATCTGCATTTTGATTATTAATTGAGGATAAATGTAGATGTCTATATGTCACAGTATCCTCTTACAATCAGGTCGCCTGTGTGCTTAGAATAGAATAGAATAGAATAGAATGATTTTTATTCAATATGGATTATTACATAATACTTATTGAAAGTCATTATTTTATTTACCACTGGTTCGGAAAATACCTCTGTCCTGGGAAGAACCAGCAAGAAACCCAGCGGGACTTTTTTTTTAAACATAATTTCACTTAACAATAATTTTGTTTATACAATTTTAAATGAATTTTCATAGAACCAGCATGGTGGCGATCACCTTATTCCCAGGGGTTATTTTCATTCATGTATTCCTTGATATTATAATAACCCTTTTTGTACAGTTTTTCTTTAATAAAACTTTTAAACTTGTTTATTGACAAACTTTGAACATGTTCTGGGATTCTGTTGTAAAAGCGTATACATTGCCCCATAAATGAATTACTAATTCTGTGGAGTCTTGTAAGTGGCATTACAAGCTTATGTTTGTTCCTAGTGTTTAAGGTATGAACATCCTTATTCTTATTAAAGCTATTTATGTTTTTATGTACATACATTACATTTTCATAAATATATTGCGATGCCAAAGTTAATATGTTTATTTCTTTAAATTTTTCTCTAAGGGACTCTTTACAATTTAGATTATAAATCGCCCGTACGGCTCTCTTTTGCAAAACAAATATAGCTTCAATATCAGTCGCATTACCCCATAGCAAAATTCCATAAGACATTACGCTATGAAAGTAACTAAAATACACTAACCTAGCTGTCTCAACATCTGTGAGACTTCTAATCTTTCTTACAGCATATGCTGCAGAACTAAGTCTGCTTGCTAATTTAGATATATGGGGGCCCCATTGAAGTTTCGCGTCAATAGTAATACCGAGAAAAACAGTGGTATCCACAAGACTCAACTCCTCCCCATTTAAGAGCACATTGGTTTTCGAATGTTTTACATTAGGTATTGTAAATTTAATACATTTTGTCTTATTGACATGCTTATTCTATTAATTAAAAATATCATTACGTGGTTGTCGTACGAGGCGACAGGAGGTAATGAAACAGCAGATAAACAGCAGCATCTGAATCAATTTCAAATATGTAATAAAAACTACGGTTGTTAACTCGCCTGCCAAGCGTGGTAACTATGACTAATATGCCCCTACTATGAGAGATTGCCCCTACTAAGAGAGATTGCCCCTACTAAGAGAGATTGCCCCTACTATGAGAGATTGCCCCTACTATGAGAGATTGCCCCTACTATGAGAGATTGCCCCTACTATGGGGCAATCTCTGGGGAGGCCTCTGTTTGACTGTGGACTCTGGATAGGCAAAAATGAATGAATGAATAATGAATGAGATGTTAGGTTGGGGATACACCAAACCACTATTTTAATATCAGTCGATTGACAGGATTTCCTCACCGTTTGTTGACACACATTTTAGTTATACTACACAATTAATAGGTCGTGTGTACAAACATGTTGAGTTTCATCTCAACAAGGAGGTATTTTATGAGTGATTAGTTCATCTCCAATTAAGCAGAATTATTTAAATCTCTGTTTTGCTAATAATACAATAATAATGTCCTCCAGACTGAGTTTCGGTCATTGCGGCAAGTCTCAACGGAGACTAGCAATCTGCGCAGCACAGGAATAAAGTGTCCGAGTGAACATAAGTGCAATCTCTATTCCCTCACTCTCAAAGTCCAATGGGACGGTAATCCGATACCACCGGCAAAAGATTAGGCGCAGGAACCATGGGTTTACGTGCTTTTCGAGGCACGGGTGTGAAACACCGCCAACTCCGGGCTGCTACTGAGAATATATACCGAGACAAACTTCTGTCGGTCTACACTGCCTCCGCTGGTAAAACTAGATGGCTCACTGGCGCATACGCCTAAGGAGAAAGCGGACTTATTTACTTCTCTTTTTGCTTGCAATTCACGTCTGGACAGTAGCAACAGCGTACCATCTCAATTACCTCACTGCGGTACCTCTTTAATACCAGCTTTCAAGATTTAGGCACTATTTAGACCGACAGAAGTTTGTCTCGACCGCTTTGGCGAGAGATCAAAAAGCTCTACTGCCAGATGGTTTGACAAAGAGCTTTGTGCCGATGTGTTTAATGCGGTTGAAACTGGCTTGGCCTAATGCCTTTTTTTCAGGACTTGGCAGCTTGGTTAAATGCTCTCTTCTTTTAGTTCTCACTTTTGTTTCGTTTACTTACAGTAAAGCTAGCTTAGACTGCCTCGTTGGTCTAGTGTCCCTAAATGGGGTTCTGAATTCGAATCCCGGGTCGGGCTAAAATCACTTATTGGGTGTTTCTGTGAAGATATTCTCAGTAGCAGCCCGGAGTCAAGAAGTTGGTGGTGTTTCACACTCGTGCCTCGGAAAGCACGTAAACCCATGGTTCCTGCGCCTAATCTTTTGCCGGTGGTATCGGATTACCGTCCCATTGGACTTTGAGAGTGAGGGAATAGAGATTGCACTTATGTTCACTCGGACACTTTATTCCTGTGCTGCGCAGATTGCTAGTCTCCGTTGAGACTTGCCGCAATGACCGAAACTCAGTCTGGAGGACATTATTATTGTATTATTAGCAAAACAGAGATTTAAATAATTCTGCTTAATTGGAGATGAACTAATCACTCATAAAATACCTCCTTGTTGAGATGAAACTCAACATGTTTGTACACACGACCTATTAATTGTGTAGTATAACTAAAATGTGTGTCAACAAACGGTGAGGAAATCCTGTCAATCGACTGATATTAAAATAGTGGTTTGGTGTATCCCCAACCTAACATCTCATTCATTATTCATTCATTCATTTTTGCCTATCCAGAGTCCACAGTCAAACAGAGGCCTCCCCAGAGATTGCCCCATAGTAGGGGCAATCTCTCATAGTAGGGGCAATCTCTCATAGTAGGGGCAATCTCTCATAGTAGGGGCAATCTCTCTTAGTAGGGGCAATCTCTCTTAGTAGGGGCAATCTCTCATAGTAGGGGCATATTAGTCATAGTTACCACGCTTGGCAGGCGAGTTAACAACCGTAGTTTTTATTACATATTTGAAATTGATTCAGATGCTGCTGTTTATCTGCTGTTTCATTACCTCCTGTCGCCTCGTACGACAACCACGTAATGATATTTTTAATTAATAGAATAAGCATGACAAACAAGCACACAGGCGACCTGATTGTAAGAGGATACTGTGACATATAGACATCTACATTTATCCTCAATTAATAATCAAAATGCAGATCCGTTGTCACCCGTGAGTACTAAGATGGAATTAATGTTACGAGTAAAAAGGGTGCCAGAGATATGGGGTAATGGATTCTCTTACGATGTTTACAAGATACTATATAGGTTACAAGATAACTGGTTATAAAATAAAAAATATTACTGACACTGTCATTTGTCAACAAACATTTTAAATTATTACTATTACATATACCGTACAGTGGCGATGTAAGAATATCCACTACCCCATATTATCCCGAGGGTGTCGTAAGAGCCGTAAGAGGCGATACAGGAAACAAATCAGGAGATGGGCAGCAGCGTCTTCCTAATAATGACTGAAAAAACTGCGGTTGCCAACCCACTTTCTAAGTGTGGAAATTATGGCAAATATCAACCCTATAAGGCAATCTTTTTAGACTATTACATAAGTATTACGAAATGTTTTACAATAAAATTCGCCACGATTATCGCAAATAAAGGAAAATCATTAGTTATTATTGGAAACATCGGAAATATACTTCCTTTGTTCCTTTTTTGAGAACGAAGGCAATAAGCAATTTTTTTGTGACTCGCTTTATAAAGTTGAAATATTAATATCAGATATTTCAGAAGAACAGGTTTGTAGTAATGTTTTATATATTAAACGGCAATACATAAAGTATTGCCGCTTAATATAAATAAGTATTTTTGATGAGAATTTATGTTAAATTAAAAGAAAAACTAGGGAGTTCGTTATTGCGGATACATTTAATAGGTAGATTTATTGATGCTTACTAGAAGACGTTCTTCGCATTGATGTTGTTAATACCTTTGTAGTTGTAAATATAATATCATTATACATATTATATGTGCTTTCAGTTAGAAGGATTATTATTATTTAAATTAAAGTTACGAATGAGCATACAGTCCTGGAGAAACTTGTACCTCATAACTGGCAATGAGGCATTTCATCCCAGTCCTCAGAAGTGATAACGCATCTTAACTTTATTTTTAGTCGCAGCTAAATGTGCCCAGTGTCAGTATCATCCACTTACCATTAGATGGACTACGTGCTCGTTTGTCAACCTAACTAACCTTATAAACTTATAAATAAAGAAACACTATATCTATTTTATCGCTATTTAATTAGTTCTCTATATTCAAATTATTTTGTTATTGATATCTCCACACTTTTCTATCATAATACGCAATTCACCCATGTCACGAATACACAATTGGATAAAATTAATGTTTGTCCTTTTGTGTACAAAAGTGCGATAAAAAATAATAAATATTGATTTGCAAACTCGTTAAAAGTTTTATCGATTATTGCTTAGTACAAGGCAGCCAATTTAACTTGCCTTTATCAAATTCTCAGCTCCTCTTTTCTTCAAGATTGCTTTTTACTAATTTCAAATTATTGATACGTTAAAAAGATTACTAATACCAATTAAAGTAATAATAATAAACAACGAGTAATGTAAAACAAGTCCCGACTTAGCTTTTGGGTCTATTATAACCATTCTTTTATAGTTTTAAATTTTCGTTATTTATGTTTATTTATTAAAGTGCTTATTTATCAATATCCCGACTGAAAATCAGTGCTGTGGTACCCTACAGATTATTCTTCGTGGATCAGAAACTGCCATATTATAAGTAGCTACTCGTCGAAAGCCGAGCTCGTAACGACCGCGCCGGGCTCTATTGGGACCAGGCCATTCTCACAGATTATTTTTGCGAACAGGTCTGATATTGAATTGGTAGACCGGGCACGGCAAAGGATATTTTTGGTTGTCATTACCATTCCATATAGAGATACGAGATATGACACGAGAATGTTGTTAAAACCAAAACAGATAAAAAAAAACAAAATATATGGACCTGACGACACATGGGGTGACTGACCAGTGGGATGGTTTGCAGACTGAAATTATTTCAGTAGTCATCTGGAAAGGAGTTAATTTTTTACATTATTTCTCTTCTACATCAGCTCCTAACAGAACTTATGACCATACAAGATTGCGTCAAAATCATCACAACACCATCTCATACCAATAAAGAAAGTTAGACGGAGCGCTGCGTATATTTTAAGTATTATTGTAAGAACATGCACTCACGCACAAAATATGTATCTAAAATTATTGGCGAGTAACTGTTTTTAAATGCATATGTGTGCGTCCATCAGTGGAATTTAACGGGCTGAAGAAAGAATAAAGAAAGAAGTGTGGAAGTTGAGCAGGGTTTTGGCGTCACCTGAAACATACGCAGTACTACGTCTAAATTACTTTGTTGGTATAAGATCATATTATAATTATTATTAACTTTTGAAACCAAAAATAATTTTAGTATATTTACTGTATTTCGTATGGGAAGTGATGATCGATAAATGTGTCTACTTATTTGGCGTCACTCCAGTCAAGTCCTAAGCTTAGGCCTAGGCCACAAAGTAACCCATTTCTTGGTAGACTCTCTTTTCTGCCGACTTCCAAAAAGGAGCCGGTACTCAATTCGACTGTATGTTTCTTTTTTTATTTGAAAGCTGGTACTTCTCGTGTGGTCCCATATGAATTTGATCAAGGTCAGATCAATAGTTTTTAAGTTATTCTTAAATAACTTATATTGAAGTCGGCTGTACAAAATTTTTAATTTTAAATTATTTGACCTAGGAGTCCACGTGGAATTACTAGAGCTAGTTCTACCGCTGAGCACGAGTCGTAAGCATATAATAATAATTCATACCCTTTTGTAAGTTTGCAAAATAAAGCTTAACGTTGTTACGCGATCCACTAGCATAATGAAAATTAAAATGATAATGGGTTTAGCTACTCGGCCATTCTAATATTCTGAAATTAGACCGCATTGCACCATATAAATATTTTAGCAAACTTGGCCTCGTTTTAAGATTAATCTATATTGATATACTAGCTATTCAATTTTGCTGTGAAATTTTATACGTTCATGTACTTTATCATGGGTTTTTAATTTTACGGACTTCTAATGCTTTTTCTAAAATAAAAGTAGCATGACTTACCCCTTATAACATCTGCTATCTGCCACTGAAAGTCACGTCAAAATCGATCCATCCATTGTGGAGATTAGCTTGAACACACAAGCAGACGGACAGACAAACATTTTAAAAATCGTGTTTTTGTTATAAGTACCGTACATACTTTCATGTGCATTTAGTAAAAAGCTGTTATTGTGACATAAAAAAACAGATACTTCATTTTTTTATAGATTGATCAATTTAAGCCTCTTAAAAATTTCAATGCTTAAGCAATCAACATACCATTGCTAAACCAAATCAAATAGTTGTTACTACAGTTTTCTTTTATTCGGCTACGATGAACAATGAAAGTATGAATACTAGTGATTATATGTATTTTTGCTTAACAATGTCACCCCATTTTATTCTATGGGTATCGTGAGGTAATATGCGCTTACTATGGGAGAACCAGAAAAAGAACTGGCTTTCCATAAATGGTAATATAACCTCGTTAAGGCCACAATGTGAATATCCAAAGGTGCGAGATGCATCCAAGCGACATGATCAAGGCAAGCCCTCCTTACAACGAGGGATACTCAAGTCCAGCTGTGGACTTTTAAGGGCTGATGAAGAAGAAAATTTCCGAGATATGTTCTTTAGTCTATGTCAGTTCCGTGTTACACGGGAGTCAAATGTAAAGCAAGATTCTCCTTAGTTTTATATATATAGAATCAGGGAGACAAATGAGCCCACAGTCCACCTGATGGCAAGTGGATTCTGTGGCCCATAGACGTCTACATTTGTCCTCAATTAAGGATCAAAATGCAGATGCATTGTCACCCCTGAGGATTGCCTCGTTTCAAGTAAAAAGAGTCGCCGGTTCTCTACACTTACCCTACGAAACACAGCATTAAGCTGCTATTTTATGCTGGTGAAAAACAGCTTATTGCTGTTTCCAGTCTAGTACTCGGCTTCAAGTATTCACCTACTGACTGATTTTTGTTCTGATAAATATTTGTCATAAAAGTCCTCAAGGGTGTCCTTTAATTAATAGAACGAAACAAGCAGCATAAACCCATTTCCGCTTCTTTGAGTTATATTAAAACATGGCGCGAAATTAGAGCACAGGCAGGAAATTAGATCGTATGTGTTAAAACTTCCGCTTATTATTTACTAACAAGATATTTTTTTTCTGGAATGTAAATTTCTTTTTAATTAAAAAAAAGAACTACGCCTTAAGTATACCTAAAATGTAAGTGATAAATTAGTGCTATGTAATATAACACAGATTTTCAAAGTTAAGTAACTTAACGACTCCGTGGCGCAGTGGCTCGGTAAAGAGTTTTAGTTCTGAGGGCCATAGGCTCGAATCCCGCACGGAAGAAGTATTCGTATGACCTATGAATGAAAGCTTTGGGTCTGAATGTTTGTCCGTGTGGAAATTATTTTTGTAAACTGCCTCGATAGTACAGAAAAAAAACCCTAGTGAGGGGTAACGTTATCTACAAAAAATAAATAAGCAAAGGTGAAATATTCTCCTGCATCCATTAAGTCTCCGATTACATCGTGATTAGGGAACGGCAGTAGATTTAAAAAAATGTGACGTGACTAAATATGAATATCAACGAACAAAAACTACATTCACTAGAGAGAATATGATCTAGTTATACTACCTACTTATCTGTAATAAGTGTGTCAATCGTTTTTTAACAAAGAACAATACGTGCAAAAGAGGTTAGTAAAGTATCTAGTAAGAAAGCACCTAGACATTATGAAACTTCAAAAAAGTGCCCGTCAGCTGAATCAGACTTGAAAAGGTCTGTCTCTAACACACAACACGAGTTCGAAACCAGCACGTAACTCTAGATATTTCTTTATTTGTAATTTTTATATAAAAATCCTCTTCTACTGAAAAAAAACTCTAGTATGGGGGTGACGTTTTTGAAATATGTATAATTATGGGAATCACCGCTAAATCTCTGATTTTGGCTGCTACTAAAATTTTCTTGACAGAAAAGCCAATAACTAAATTTGACCCGACTGAATCCGATCGAATCCAGGACTACATATTCAGCAGTCGCGCTTACGATCACTGGACCTACGAGGCAGTCAAAATAAATATTATTAAATTTATTAATTAGACATATTATATATTTTATTACGTATTACCACGTAATATACATATTGATCACGTAAGTCTTAGAACGCTCAGTGCTGTGTTGTCTTTGCTTGGGCATGAGTAGACTTCTCGTTCATTTAATCGCCGTATCATTTCTAGTTCAGTAACTCAAAAAGATCTTCCACAGTAACAGTAAAAAGTTTTACATAAAACATCCTTAAAAAATAAAACAAAATACTACTATAACTGCTCAAAATTGTTTTTTTTTTATAGTATAGAGTGACAAACGAGCACACAGTCCAGCTGATGGTAAGTGGTTGCTGTGACCCATAGACATCTACATTTATCATCAATAAAAATCAAAATGCAGATACGTTATCACCCTTGAGGACTAAGGTGGAATGCCTCTTTTCCAGTAAAAAGGGTCTCCGGTTCTCTAAACTTACCATACGAAACACAGCAGCATTAAGCTGCTATTTCACGCTGGTATTCTGTGAGAGCGTGGTCCTTCCCCGGTCTAGCCGACCCATTCGTGCTACAACTATACTACTAATATAGCTGCAACATGGCTCTACCACGTATGAAATCACTATTTCAAAATAACATAGATCTGTCAGCTTTAACGTAATCAATTCACTACACGCTACACCAGCACCAGCCTCATTGTTTGAATTGCGTGTTTGTCTGAACTCAATTTATTAATTGTATTCAACAAGTACAAAATGGTCACATATATTTTAATTGCGCATTAAATTTTTCTTTATATAATCTTTACCAAACATACATGGTGATGTAACAAATCTTTCAATACCATTCTGTGAATAGTCCACTGTTAAGTCTTCTAGTGCCTGAGCGGATATACTCGAGCATTATCCGCCTTCCTGCGTTTGCTGATCTACCTTGAGAATAGCCGCTATAGCCGAAATTCGAGTTGGAGAACATTACTATTATTACAGTTAATATATAAAGTACATGTGAAACCAATGAAAAATGGTGTTGTGACAACTTTTCCAGACGCTAATTAGCTTCACCTGTGCGTCTATATATAAATATGTGTTTATGAATGTGTCATGTAATATATACTTCCGGTTGTCTTAATAATTTAAATTTTGTAGACGTATTAAAAACCGATCAACTCATTATGACAAAAACACTAATACATGCCGTGACAAGAAAAATAGTAAGAATCAGTTTACCAACTAGCTCAATAAAATCAAAGAAAATTTCAAAAACAAATAAAAAGAAACCTAACATAAGAAACATGTTTGACTATGTAACACGAGAAATACCGCAATCAGAGACAGGAAAAAAATTCGACCACTCTTAGCCTCCGGTCACCGTGGGAGAGCTAGGCCAAAACCCTCTAACAGTACATAAACAGCCATAGCGAACTCTTACCATTGGGTGGACTATGTGACCGTTTAGATAAGTGACCCCATTTATAAACAAGAGACATTTGAGGTTTCCCATACTAAGCCGGTACCATAACAGACTGTGAAGTATTTTATTTTAGTTTCAGGGGTGACAAGGCTTGTGGTTTACTTCTGAAATCGATTTAAATGTGTAATAACTATACTCTAAGACAGCTATGGGACGAAATGGGATGACGAATTTACCTGGAATTACGATAGCGGAATCTCTATTTATATTCCAAGTAATAACCGTAAATAAGTGACTTCGTTAATAATCCAGTAAAAGATTAAATGGAATGGATGAATAAGAAAGCAATTTCCTTATTTTATGACTCGGCTTATAGCCTATTTCCTTCTGATAGACTTTTCATTAACGATATTTTATTTGGACTAGTTTAACTTATTAGTGACCTATAACTATATAAAATATCAATCATTCATTATAGACTATCAAAACTCTACTTGTGAGTAGAGGCCTCCCCAAAGATTACCTCATTGGGAGGGGCGGGGGGGGGGGGGGGGGGGGGAGGTAATATTTGCAGCAAAATGCAAGAAAATGACAGTTCATTTCGTACGTGTCGTAAGAGCCGTCAGAGTTACCTAAAACTGGATATGAAAGGCACTGGATAGGGAGCAATGTCAGTAGGTTTCTAGGATAAAAAGTCTTTATGCAAAAAAAAAACTAAAAGTCGATAAAATAAATGGTCCTTAATTATGTAAAATCTAAATAAAGCCACATGAATAAATCCTATCTAGGCGACGTAGGGACAGGTCGCAATGATATAAGTATTAAAATATTATATTATAAAACAAACGTCAAGTACTATTTATTTAAAAAAAAAATAACAAAACATTTATCGCAGACAAAGCACTTTAAAATCTCGGTATCAACACGGCTAAGTTCTAAGTTTGCCTCTTAAGTTTTAAAGGTGACGTGAAGCCACGTTGATCCACGTCACCATCACAGCAATTTAATCGCATTTAAGGAATCATATATCATGTGCTCGCTGTAAAGCTCAAATGTCCCCCCCATTCAATATTTACGCGTGTAACTTCTTTATTCGATCCATTATCAATTACAGCCTATATAGACTTTGATCAAATTTATATAGGACCACACGTGAAGCACCATTTTTCAAATAAATAAGAATTATCGAAATCGGTTCAACCAGAATAAACAATATTAAACACACACATTTAAAAAACACACAGTCGAATTGAGTACCTCCTCGTGTTTGAAGTCGGTGGAAAAGTCCACTGCAGAACATAGGCCTCTCCCATAGATTGCCTTAGATTATCAAAGGAAGGAGTTTGCCATAGCTGCCACGCTTGGCAGGCGGGTTGGCAACCGCAGATTTTTATTATTTTGAATTGTTATCAGAAAGATGCTGCTGTCCATCTTCTGTTTTAGTTTCCCTCAGTCGCATCTTACGATACCCACGGGACGCTAAGGGATAGTGGATATTTTTACACCGCCACTACACAGTTTTTTATTTTTTTATATTACTACAAATAAATAGAGAAAATAGAGACCCTTTTTACTGGAAAAGAGGCATTCCATCTTAGTTCACGTTTGTCACCCTATTCTATAAAAAAAAAGTGTCGTGCGCTGGCGGGTCAGAGTTCAGAAAATGACATTATATTAACTATATTGTATACTTACCCAAAGATAACCTACTCAAGTGCAAAGATATATAAACAGTCTTATATCCCCAAAAGTCTGTTCCGCTTCATTAGGAGAAATGTTCAATTTGTTTACATGAATGGCGAGTCACTTACCTTCGATTTGCCGACGACATTGTCGTTATGGCGGAATCCCTGGAGAGCCGTAGCAATATTCTCAACGACATCAATAGCGTTTCCCAACGGGTGTGTCTTAAGATTAACATTGTAAAAACATGTCTAACGTCAATGTTACACCTATATCGCGGTAGTTGTTGCGAACAGTTGGACAAAATCTCCGATGAGGTAAGTACAACTTCGATCAAGTCGTAAGCCAAAAAACCTAACTCAGCTGTGCTGCGTTCAGAAAACAGCGAGAGATCTTCTTGTTCGATATTTCTCAAGGTCTTAAAATGAGTGTGCAACTATTGCATGTTGCCAGTGATGTCTTATCGAACTAAAACGTGGTCCTCTATTGGTGGCCGTAACGTGAAGCTCTAAGTCACTCAGAATGCGATGGAAATGTTCGAAATTTCTCTGATAATCACTTACTAAGTTATCCAAAAGATAACAGTAAGCTGACCGAACATGTAGCTCGAAGAACTAACAACCGATTGATAAGAAAGGTGCTCGAGTGGCTGATTCGTACTGGCAACACGCACGTGGTCGATGGATGCTGTTGGCTCTGAACCGTACTTTGTCGTAATCTACGGTGAATGCCTAGGTTCAGAGGTGAGCTATTGATTTAGAAGAACCAACTAGCTTAATTAGCCGTTCAATTAACAATCTAGCCAGTACATGTCATGGTCACCCTATTAATTTTATTCAATAATTATATACACATAATACATAATTAAACATAATAATTAGCGCTAAGTACTATATTATTAAAATGGACGCGGCATTAGGATGGCCCAACAGCTGCACCTTAACCTATTCACGCTGATATTACAAGATATGTGTAATGTTGTATTAGACGCATCGACTGAATATCAGTCAGGCCGCTATTTAAACGAATCGACCACTTACGTGACTGCAACATATACATATATAAAAAAATCGAGTCTAGGGACGAGAATATGCTTCAAAATTGCGAAATGCCTGGTAGTGCGATCGTCAATTAGTAAAGAAAAATATTTTCACCTGAAAGAAAAGTATAAATAACGAAGAAAAGTTAATTAAAATACTCATTAACTCATCGAATGATAAGCAAAGTGAACAAAGCACGAGGCTGGGGAACATTTAAGAGTTTAATTAGATTTCCTCAGTTGATCTCTGACCCTCTACAGGTTGCATGTTCATCGATCGGAAATTGTTTTTTGTACCTCGAACGAAGGAGTAAAGCGGAAAACTTGAGACTTTACTGTCGGCTTGTCAAGGTCACGCTACCCCGCATATTAAATGGGGTTTATTAATATTATACTGCCCTAACACGTAAAGAAAAGCAAATTAATAGTAACTGGAAACGCGAATAAGTCTGATGCTTTAATTAAGTTTTGTTTGCAATACGTATTAATAAACAAAAAAGCCCGATGAATAGTTTTTATCGCAGTCGCAGTCTGTTAGTATGCGGTAAAAGTAGCATGCTACCAAAATATCTTGAGAAAGTCGCAACTAGTTTGTTTTATTTTTACTATCTTCGGAACTATGTATAATTTTTTCTTTTTTCAATTCAAAAATATTTACCATTTCCTTGCTATGTTTTAACATCTTTATATAATTATTACTAAATCGACCGACAGTTTTACATGTAAATACTCATTCTCACACATTAATCAGTTTTTGTCTTATCTTTCTTTTATATTTTATTTATTACATTGAGTGACTTAGTGCATTATGTAAGCGTAAAAACACGATTAAATTATTTCTTACTACTATTTCAGTTCTGTGAGTATGCATATTAAAATGACCATAAATAACGGAAGTAATTAATCAACTAAGCTATCTTACTAACCTTTTTACTTATCCCTGGTATGATCCCTATGGAAATTAATTATTGGAATCTTTATTGTTCATGCGATATTAAATATATGCGGCTTACGTTTTTGAATAATATTCAGTAAATTTACCATTTATGTCATAATAATTACAACTGTTTAGTAGTCGTAAAAGTGGTTGCTTATCATGAGATCCTAGGTTAAAATCTCGAGTCAGGCCAAAATCACTTATCAGGCTTTTCTGTCAAGAATTTCTCAGTAGCATCCCGGAGTCAAAAAGAAGAAAGCGCGTATAGCCGTAGGTTGTAGATCTCTCTCCGGTCTTGTCAGATTCCCGTCCCATTATGGGACTCTCATTGGACTATGAGAGTGAAATAATAGAGTGTGCCTGTGATTGCGCATACACTTGGGTACTATAATCCTGACCTGCGCAGATGGCTAATCTCCGTTGAGAATGGCCGCCGGTCTGATCTTTATTTATTAATAATTACAAAAATAATTGTAAAGTAGAACGTTTTTTGTTGTTAACGTGGGGTATCGGAGGTGTGCAGTTTCGGATTATCCTGATATTTTAAACAATCTCTTGGCCCCGAGTGAGTGAGCTAACGACCACGTGTCTCATCTCAGCGACAACTCTTTTAGGACTGACGTGGAATCTGAGGTGGTTGAACTGAGTAAATGTCGCTGAGAGATGTTTATAGATTTGGTCATTTGCTGAAGCAGCTATAGTCCGTGGAATCCAAGCGCGGTGAAATGTCAAAAGGAACTGTATCAGAACTGGACATTACCGCTTGTGATAACTTGTCAAAGTCATTTCTCGCCTAAAGGCTGAGTATACGAAAATTATTTAGAAAGATATTCTGCGGGAAGACGTAGCGATTTTGATGAATTTAGTTTTTATTTTTATTTTTGTACATTTTGTTAAATATACTCTGATGTGCGGTTAAAGACTACACTATTATAAATGCTGTATACATAATATAGAAAAATAGTAATCTCGTCTGAAATTCCGTGATACCAACAAATTGTTAGTGAAATTTTAAGTAATGATTTACCACATTATATCAAGAAGCAACACATAGGATTACTTACTGTATTACAAACAAGCAAAATTAAGACAATAACTTAAAATTAATTAAAACGCCTGTTCCCGCAGTGCGTGTTTAATTTATTTCGTTATTATCTCCAAAGGAATGCAATATGTGTATGCGAAAATGTTGCTCATAGAAATTTATTTTATTATAAAACGTGGCTGAAGTTTTGAAATATATTTAATATAGAATATAAAAGACAGACGAGGACATTATGATCAAGAAATAGGATAATGATAAATTAAAAATGTTACTATATTATTACACTTATGTCTGTATTTTATGAGAATACGAGATATTGTTTATGGAAAACATGCTAAATCCTGCATGAACTTATGAAATTAAAAAAAGAGAAGTCCGAGAGAATACACTAGCGCAGCGTTTCGGGCGTACCCTTGCCCTAGAACCTCCTCAGAAATTAGGGGAGGCCTTTACCCAACTCTGGGACGTGTATATATGCTGTAGCTTTAATTTAATTAACATATTGAGCAACAAGGTACTGAAATCTCTCTCTGCGTCACTAGTATGCCTCCTAGTAGGCATTTTCAACGCTCTACTTTCCAGTTGCTCCTTCCCGGATGCATGGAAAGAGGCAGACGTAAAAGCAATCCCGAAACTGGGGAGACCGCGCAACTTAGCCTCTAGTTATAGACCAATTATCCTCCTCAGCACACTGGGTAAAAATTACGAGCGACTCATATTAAATCCTATTTTTTATTATATAAGTGATTTTTTATTGCTAAAAGATAGTAAATGATCCCAATCACTACCGGTTGTATATACAGAGGGAGGGCAGTATACAGGCATAATATTTTCGATATCAACTCAATTGTAAATCTTTAAATATAGGACCTCTATGCCCGGGTTAACCATTGGTATATTTTGTAAGCGACACTTTACTGATTTGTGGGTAATTATTGCTACTCCGCCGTAGGAATCGAAGCAATCTCTTCGAAGTATGTTATAGTTACTTATTTTTAATATGCTATCCTGCTCTAACCAAGTTTCACTTAGGACAGCAATGTGGATATTTTCCTGTGACAATAATTGTTCAAATGCAACTAATTTGGGTCTGAGACATTGACGATTCCACTGTATAATATTTATCTTAACGTGTTTTTTGTACTATCAAAACACATATGGATTCACTTTAATTCTCAAATCCTCAACATGTACATATGCTGGTAGAAACGATCCCTTGAAACATAGTTGTATGGACTCGCTAGGAATCCAACCAATTCCCGATGTACTTCGTCTTTTCAGTCGCTTGATGGAAAGAAGTTCTACGTTATTGGGACATAAAATGTTTTTCAGGATTTCCTTATCACCTAGTTCCATGTCAACATCCCTAATAACCCCATATGAAACACTTTTCTCCGTAGCTTTTTGAACTTTCCAATCTCTCTTCTCTTTTCTCTTTCAATCAGAGCTTTATATGTTCCCAACTTGGTTACACTCATCTCGTTCATAATATCTAAACGCACCTTGTACGGATTTAAATATTTAACTCTGGTGATGTCTAAAATTTTTTGTTCCTTCAACACCCTAGCTAAGCCAAATTGCTTAGGTAACCTCTCGTTACTTGAAATATACACTTCAATTTTGTCATTCTCAACTTTAAAAATCTTTTCTTTTCTCTTTACGAACATCCATTCATTTTCTTCTTTATCCCTGTTTCTTTTAGTATAACCTATATTACAACACTCACTGTCCATCTGTACTTAAGATATTATTTCATCATTTTGCTGCTCCAATTCAGATTCAGAATTATTTAACTCCATATTAGGGCTGCTTCTCGACGACCGCAGTATGTCAGCTCCCGCGTAGTACTTATACAAAATTTCTGTAAAATTGTAAAAGAATCATTCAAAAAAATATTTATTTGACTAGTCAAAATGCTCCATGTCTTTCGGATAATTTTGTCTTTATCACTCCTGGAATTGCTCTCTTTCTGTTCGTGAAGTTTCATCACAATTGGTTCAGCCACTCCAAAGAGTAGTTCATACATACAAACACACAAAAATGCTAAAAATGGAAAATAGCATGAATAAAACCCCTAAGGAAAGTTATTAATTCATTACATCCTGATCAAAGTTCACTGATGAACAAAAGCCTCCTTATAGATTGCTTCATGAGATTAGTTATATTTGCCATAGTTGCCACGTTAGGCAACCAATATAATATAATTATTAGAAAGACACTGCTGCTATCTCCTGTTGTTTCCTCCTGTCGTCTCTTACGACACCCACGGGACGATATGGGTAGTGGATATACTTACACCGCTACTACAAGGTCAGCAGAGGTAACTAGTAGGTAATTATTTCGATTTAATAGTCACACTTCAATTTTTTTATTTTATATGTATAGATAACGAACAAGTTGAAAGTTGAGTATTAATTACAAAGAGGCATTTAATTATACGAAAAAATATTTACATTTTCGTGCAAATGGTATTTTATTGCTTCTCTATTAACGATTTTACTATCTCAACATCGTACAGATATGAAAGGAATCACTTCAGTCGAACGCATGTGATAGGTTCGTTATGATTTCCCGGTTGATAATACGGTTCATCGAGATTGCGGTAACTAGGTCACTTCTAGCTCTTTCACAGAATATAAATGTTATTTGTTTAGAAAATAATATAAAAAATATTTCAATTAATCACAAAAGAGATAGATATATAGTAAATACGAGGGTGGATTGAAAAGTACTCGGCCTAACACAGATCCACTCAATTCTAAAAATCAAATCTACCCACATTATTTAGTTCAGTTCAGACTAGTTAATTGTGTGAAGTTCGAAACGTGTGCGATAATTAGTTGTGATTTTATAAATTTATTAACAAAGTAATCGGACATAATTTCCGCGAATGGAGCAAATCGAGCAGCGTGCCGTCATTAAGTACCTCCATAAGAAGGGGCTATCATCAAAAGCCATCCATGATGACATGGTCAGTACATTAGGCGATTGTGCTCTGTCATATTCATCCGTCAAAAAATGGATAGCAGAATTTAAGCGTGGTAGGGAGAGTGTGAAAGATGAACCCCGCTCTGGAAGGCCTTCGACGTCAACTACTGATGAAAATATTAAAAAAGTACTTGATTTAATAATGGGAGACCGCAGATTAAAAATTAGAGAGATAGCCGAGATTATAGGCATCTCTTATGAACGAACTCAAAACATCATTGTCAACGAGTTGGGTTTCCACAAGGTGTCTGCGAGGTGGGTTCCGCGACTGCTTTCAGTTGAACAAAAAAGGACGCGATTGACTATTTCACGCGACTGTTTGGAGTTATTTGAAGCCGATGCAGATGATTTTTTGCATATTTTTGTTACTATGGACGAAACATGGGTTCATTACTGTACACCGGAAACAAAACAACAATCAAAACAGTGGAGAAGACCTGGTTCACCACCCCCTAAAAAGGCTAAGTCGATTTTGTCGGCAAATAAGGTGATGGCTTCAGTATTCTGGGACTCGAAAGGTGTGATTATGATTGATTATCTTGAAAGGGGTCAGAATATAAACTCTGATTACTACTGCACCTTACTACGTCGTTTACGAGAGGAAATAAAAGAAAAACGTCGAGGAATGCTCAGAAGAAAAGTCCTGTTTCATCAAGATAACGCCCGTGTTCACACGTCAGTACAGTCAATGGCTGAAATTCACAACTGTGGCTTTGAACTGTTACCGCACCCGCCGTATTCACCTGATCTGGCACCATCAGACTTCTTTCTGTTCCCTAACCTAAAAAAGCACTTGGGAGGTCAAAGATTTTCGACAAACGACGAAGTCAAAGCAGCTGTAGACGCATATTTTGACTCTAAGGAAGAATCATTTTTTTTCAACGGTCTAAATGCTTGGAAGGGGTGGGTAGCAGGGTGGCAAAAGTGTATTGAACTTGATGGTGATTATGTAGAAAAATATAAATATAACTGATTTAGTATTTGTTTATTTTCTTGTTTAGGCCGAGTACTTTTCAATCCACCCTCGTAACTGTATATTGTAACATAAACAATATATTTGTGTGTGTATGTGAGTGTATTTATAAACTAGATTATAAATACCATTTATTTACATAACAGTCAAATAACTAAAACTAAAAACTTAAATTATCATACAGCCCTACTCTTTTTGGTATAGTGCGAAGTGCCAAGGTTGCTGGCTGCGTTTCCTCGCTGAATGTTTGTTGATTTTAATTTTTTTGTCTGTCTGTTTCGTTGTGTTCATATTACGTGAATGAAATTAAAAAAAATAGTTTCAAGGTGGTAGGACTCCTTAAACCAGGCTGTATGAAGGTGGCGTGATAAAATGTATCATCCCACATCGTCAAGTGCGTATCGTAAGAAGCGATTGAAAATTCTAGAAAGATCTCGTAGCTTCCAAGTGCTTCCATTATAGCCAATAAATGTCTATTGCTGAATATAGGACTCTCCCATAGATTGCCTCATAGGGAGGACGAAACATTTGAAATATTATATAATGTCTTTAATAAAACATTAAAATGGAACATTAGAAACAAATTATCAATAGAATAATTTTATCTCTAAAAAAAAATCTTTTAGTTCTATACAACGTTAGTAAAGGTGTGTGTGTGGTTACCTCCTTTCAATAAACTTGTTGATTGCTAGTTAAGTGCTACGTTCCGACGTTCACACCTTGTTTAATATGAGTGACTGCAGTACAGAATCCCTACATTATTACTTTATTGGCTTTTACTGCCTGCGTGAAAACAAAACTTACTTCATTTTCTTTATCTACCGACTTAAAAACTGAGTCGGTACTCAATTCGACTATTTGTTTATTATGTGTGTACCTCATAACTTTTTTCCGGGTGAACCGATTGCGATGGTTCTTTATTTATTTGAAAGCTGGTGCTTCTCACGTTGCCCCATATAAATTTATTTAAGGTCTGACCAATAGTTTTCAGTTATTCTTAATAATTTATATTGAAGTTGGTTGTAGAAAATTATTAATTTATGGCTTATTTTATTTTCTCGTAGTAATATGTTTCCCATGTTGTGTTTCTCAATATACAAGTATTTGATTAAACGAAAACTGTATACAATAAGTTATTATAATGTAAATGAATTCATGGTTGATATTAACCCCTGGGAATTAGGTGGTGTGTTTAATTAATTTTTAAGTAGTTTGCACGACCTGTGATCTTCTTATTATATTATTATACTTTGGAAAAAAGGTTCCGCTAGATTTCTTGCTGGGTCTTTCCAGGATAGAATTTTCCGAACCAGTAGTAAAAAATTACTTTCTTTTTATGTTTTATCTTTTTAAATGGTTAAATGCAATTTTAGGCGCTGATTTATATTTCGGTAAAGAAGGAAACTTCGGGAAGAGACTTGTATGTTTGAAAAATTAAAAATAGAATTTCGAGGAGTGTCAAAACCGCCAACAAGCATTGGACCTATCTGCGACTGCGACACTTTCGAAAACTCTGTGAGATATTATTATGAAATTATTCCTGTGGTGCTCGCAGTGAAACTTATGTAGGCTGTTCTTTATTTTTATACCCGTGGGTGTTGTGAGAGGTGACAGAGGGTAACTGAAACAAGAAAAGGGTAATAAGATCTTCCTGATAACATTTAAGAATAATAAAAACTGTTACAACAACTATCACGGCAACAATGGCAAAATCCTTTATGAGGAAAAATATAGAGAAAGCTTAATGTTCAAGAGAACTGTTGCGGGCTGTAACGGATGGAATGGACGATCTGTTCAAAGATAAATAAGAAAAGATCGCTGACTCACCTTAACAAAGCCTCAGTTTTTATAGACGTGAGGATGACAAACGAGAACACAGTACACCTGATAGAAAGTGAACGGTATACCATAAGCACCTAAATCTCTCTAATCTACCTTTGATTAAGCATCACTATGCAGTTGCTTAGTTACTCCTTAGGACTAAGACGAAATGCCTCCTTACCATTAAAAAGGATCTTCAGTTTCCGTCACTCATCAAACTAAGCACAGCAGCATTCTGTTGCTAATCTATGCAAGCGGGATCCTTCCATGGACGAGCCATGAGCCAACCTATTCATGCCACAGACATAATATGCTCCAACGTGGCCCGGTCAAGTGTGAACATTATACTACGCCCTTTCCATCAATTCGTCCAGCGGCTAAACGCTCGCTCTAAATTTCACAGTACGTAAGCAATCCGAATCCGATCCCCGTCGGCATTGATTTACCACGTGCTCGGCGGTGAAGGAAAACATCGTAAGGAAACGTGCATGTATAAGAAATTAGAAACAAAAATATTTTGAAGACATGTAAATTTCGCCAACACGTATTGGGGCAGCGCGGCGGGTATACCCTCTCAGAAATGGGAGGAGGCTTGTACCCAGCCGTGGGACGTTTATAGGCTGTAATTTTAACTTTTGACTTTTTTCCATCAATGCGATTACCACACATAAACATTACAACACTTACCTTATACCATAGGAATGTGCTAATAATATTAGCGTTTTTACACTGAATTGTTATATTTTAAGCACTGGGTGAAAATACTAGTCCGCGTTTCCTTTTCGGCGGTAGCGAAGACCAGTTTTGAATGTACAAATAATTTAGAAGTTTCACCGCACGTATATCACGCATTGCGACCATATGATAAAATTTTATTTATTGTTTTTTATTAACATATATGCTCACTTGTAAGCACTGATATATAGTCTTAAATTACAAAAGAAATATACAATGAAACCATTAATTATTTATATAATTGTTACTGAATTCAATTTCAAGCACGAAAATACCACGAGGTTGGTTAAAATGTATACAAAATAATATTTAATGCATAGTTATTAAATTTATCATGTATTTATAAATGAATATTTATTATATTCTGAATATTTCAATCAGAATAAAACAGCTGTTTTCGATGCCGATATTGGAAAGTTGCGGTTAATGAAATTATTTTATCATTCTGTTAACAAAAAGAACTTTAATTCATTGCATAAATTTATGAAATTAAAACAAATGCATAATATAATATTAAATCTGTCTGGATTTGTACGAACATTTATTAAAAACGTTTTAGTCATTTTTTTTAATACGTGATAGAACCATGAAAGAACTTTCGGACAGAATGAAAATACTTGTAATGCGAACATTATTTAATTGGCCCATCAGATCAGCAAGCTAAAATAAAATAGCATTGGGTCGGCCATAAAGTTCGAAAAACCTACAAACGATGGATCAATAAGTTCTTGAGTGGCAGTTTCACACTGGTATAAGGCGGTAAGAAGAGTGACGGTTTGGGACGTCGACGGAGGCTTGTGGCTTAAGACCAAAGACGTATCTATAAAAACATCTTAGCTTAAGACCGTATTCTGCAGCGTCCCTTGAGAAAGGTATTCACATATATTCGCAGTATACGTGTGAAGGTCTTTAATGTTGATTATAAATATAATTATATAAGAAATTTATTTTATTACTAAAAGAATAGTGTATGGAATAAAACTGCACAATAATTCAAATGGCAGCTTATTATTTATTATTGTTATTACTATATGAAAGGGCTGCTTCTTATGGTCTATAAATCTCCCTTAGTGGCACCATATGCATCTGGCATTCTTTTAATTGTGTATTTATATTATGACTAGCTGGCCAGGCAATGGTTGTTCTGAACTTTCGCACGACCCTTGCCATAATGAACCCTTAAATTCGAAATAAAAAATATATCGAGGGTCACTTATCGCGATGAAAACAAAACTGACCAAAATTTCATTGAAATCAGTTCAGTAATCGTAGTTTAGAGCACATCACGGACAAACAATGTTACACGTAATTTATCTATACTACGAGTAATGTTACAAAGAGGTAAAGTTTGTAAGTTTGTGAATTAGTTTGTAGGAATTAATCTCTGGAACTACTGAACCGATTTTAAAAATTCTTTCACCAGTATAATGCTACATTATTCCTTGGTGAAATAGGCTATATTTGATTTGTGATTAATAATATTTTTTTATGTGAAATAACAATATTTTTCAATCAATGACGGCTCCGTGGCGCAGTGGCTTAGCAATGAGTTGCTGCGCTGCGGGGGGCCGCAGGTTCGAATCCCGCACGGAACAAGTTTTTATATGGCCTACAAAAAACTGTTCCGAGTCTGTATGTTTGTCCTCGAGCAATCTGTGTTTGTTAACTACCTCCATAATACAGGAGAAAAACCTAGTGTGACCTAGTGTGGGGTAAACTACATACACAATACTAAAATCGAGTGAAATATTTACTATATCGTAATATCAACTGGCAAAATGGCGTCGTTATGTCAGTGCCCTTTGACATTGTATTATTTAATTGAATGATGAAGAGCTATCGTATTACAGAGCCTTCTATGCAAACTAGGCTGTAGTTATTTTGTGTTATAAGAATGTGACTGTATTAACCAGATGACCATATTACCCTCACGTTCTATAATTAATAGAATCAGGCGTTACTTTACGCAAACAAAATGTATTTGAGATTTTAAAAATTAATTAGAAAAGTACCGCATATTAAAATAAAACTCTACCAAATAGGTAAGACATTACGTGGTAGAGCCATGCTGCAGCTATATTAGTAGTAGGTATAGTTGGAGCACGAATGGGTCGGCTTGACCGGGGAAGGACCACGCTCTCACAGAATACTAACGTAAAATATCAGCTTAACGCTGCTGTGTTTCGTATGGTGACTGTAGAGAACCGGTGACTCTTTTTACTGGAAACGATTACATCTTAGTCCTCACGGGTGACAAAGTATCAGCATTTTGATTCGGAATTGAGAAAAGATGTAGATGTTTATGGGCCGCAGCAACCACTTACCATCAGGTGGACTGTGTGCTCGTTTGTCACTATTATTATATAAAAAAAAATAAAAAATAATAAGACACATCATTTTATTTCATTGTGGGGATCTTAGCAATTCATTTTTAAGATCTGTGAAATGTTTGGACTATTACCACGCTTACTATTTGCCGAGCATAATTATACTCGCATATCTTATTTATTTCTGAGATAAATGCACTTTTTACTTAAAAATAAATCGTACACAATTATAAGTTTTTCCATGTCTATCCGAGAACTACTTGAACAGAATCAGAAACAACTTCACTTGGGATAATAAACTGCATCAAGTGCGCCGCTGGGAGTATCCTTTTACAGTACACTCAATTGTTAACTGAAGCACTGAATCCTATCACAAAAATTTTAAGTTATTTTCAATTACAATAGCATTATTGTTTTAATTTTCTAGTGAACGATTGAATTTTATTATTCATTTATATAATTTATACCAACGGCAATACATAAAATATTGCCGTTTAATATAAATAAGTATTTTTGATGAGAATTTATGTTAAATTAAAAGAAAAACTAGGGAATTCGTTATTGCCGATACATTTAATAGGTAGATTTATTGATGCTTACTAGAAGACGTTCTTCGCATTGATGTTGTTAATACCTTTGTAGTTGTAAATATAATATCATTATACATATTATATGTCCTGTCAGTTAGGAGTATTATTATTATTTAAATTAAAGTTACGAATGAGCATACAGTACTGGAGAAACTTTTACTTCATAACTGGCAATGAGGCATTTCATCCCAGTCCTCAGAAGTGATAACGCATCTTAACTTTATTTTTAGTCGCAGCTAAATGTGCCCAGTGTCAGTATCATCCACTTACCATCAGATGGACTGCGTGCTGGTTTGTCAACCTAACTAACCTTATAAACTTATAAATAAAGAAACACTATATCTATTTTATCGCTATTTAATTAGTTCTCTATATTCAAATTATTTTGTTATTGATATCTCCACACTTTTCTATCATAATAAGCAATGCACCCACGTCCCGAATACACAATTGGATAAAATTAATGTTTGTCCTTTTGTGTACAAAAGTGCGATAAAAAATAATAAATATTGATTTGCAAACTCATTAAAAGTTTTATCGACTATTGCTTGGTACGAGGCAGCCAATTTAACTTGCCTTTATCAAATTCTCAGCTCCTCTTTTCTTCAATATTGCTTTTTACTAATTTCAAATTATTGATACGTTAAAAAGATTAATAATACCAATTAAAGTAATAATAATAAACAACGAGTAATGTAAAACAAGTCCCGACTTAGCTTCTGGGTCTATTATAACCATTCTTTTATAGTTTTAAATTTTCGTTATTTATGTTTATTTATTAAAGTGCTTATTTATCAATATCCCGACTGAAAATCAGTGCTGTGGTACCCTACAGATTATTCCTCGTGGATCAGAAACTGCCATATTATAAGTAGCTACTCGTCGAAAGCCGAGCTCTTAACGACCGCGCCGGGCTCTATTGGGACCAGGCCATTCTCACAGATTATTTTTGCGAACAGGTCTGATATTGAATTGGTAGACCGGGTACGGTAAAGGATATTTTGGTCGTCATTACCATTCCATATAGAGATACGAGATATGACACGAGAATGTTGTGAAAACCAAAACAGATAAAAAAAAACAAAATATATGGACCTGACGACACACGGGGTGACTGACAAGTGAGATGGTTTGCCGATTGAAAGTAGTCATCTGGAAAGGAGTTAATTTTTTACATTATTTCTCTTCTACATCAGCTCCTAACAGAACTTATGGCCATACAAGATTGCGTCAAAATCATCACAACACCATCTCATACCAATAAAGAAAGTTAGACGGAGCGCTGCTTATATTTTAAATATTATTGTAAGAACATGCACTCACGCACAAAATATGTATATAAAATTATTGGCAAGTAACTGTTTATAAATGCATATGTGTGCGTCCATCAGTGGAATTTTACGGGCTGAAGAAAGAATAAAGAAAGAAGTGTGGAAGTTGAGCAGGGTTTTGTCGTCACTAGAAACATACGCAGGACTACGTCTAAATTACTTTGTTGGTATAAGATCATATTATAATTGTTCTTAACTTTCCAAAAATAATTAGTATATTTACTGTATTTCGTATGGGAAGTGATGATCGATAAATGTGTCTACTTATTTGGCGTCACTCCAGTCAAGTCCTAAGCTTAGGCCTAGGCCACAAAGTAACCCATTTCTTGGTAGACTCTCTTTTCTGCCGACTTCCAAAAAGGAGCCGGTACTCAATTCGACTGTATGTTTCTTTTTTTATTTGAAAGCTGGTACTTCTCGTGTGGTCCCATATGAATTTGATCAAGGTCAGATCAATAGTTTTTAAGTTATTCTTAAATAACTTATATTGAAGTCGGCTGTACAAAATTTTTAATTTTAAATTATTTGACCTAGGAGTCCACGTGGAATTACTAGAGCTAGTTCTACCGCTGAGCACGAGTCGTGAGCATATAATAATAATTCATATCCTTTTGTAAGTTTGCAAAATAAAGGTTAACGTTGTTACGCGATCCACTAGCATAATGAAAATTAAAATGATAATGGGTTTAGCTACTCGGCCATTCTAATATTCTGAAATTAGACCGCATTGCACCATATAAATATTTTAGCAAACTTGGCCTGGTTTTAAGATTAATCTATATTGATATACTAGCTGTTCAATTTTGCTGTGAAATTTTATACGTTCATGTACTTTATCATGGGTTTTTAATTTTACGGACCTCTAATGCTTTTTCTAAAATAAAAGTAGCATGAGTTACTCCTTATAACATCAGCTATCTGCCACTGAAAGTCCCATCAATATCGGTCCATCCATTTTGGGGATTAGCTGGAACAAATAGGCAGACGGACAGACAAAAATTTTAAAAATAGTTTTTGTTATAAGTACAGTATATACTTTCATATGCATTTAGTAAAAAGCTGTTATTGTGACATAAAAAACAGATACTTAATTTTTTATAGATCCATCTATTTAAGCCTCTTAAAAATTTCATTGCTTATGCAATCACCGTACCATTGCTAAAACAAACCAAATAGTTGTTACTACAGTTTTCTTTTATTCGGCTACGGTGAACAATAAAAGTATGTATGCTAGTGATTATATGTATTTTTGCTTAACAATGTCACCCCATTTTACTCCATGGGTATCGTAAGGTACTAAGCGGGTACCATAGGAGAACCAGAAAAAGAACTGGCTTTCCGTATATGGTAATATAACCTCGTTAAGGCCACAATGTGAATATCCAACGGTGCGAGATGCATCCATGCGACATGATCAAGGCAAGCCCTCCTTACAACGAGGGATACTCAAGTTCAGCTGTGGACTTTTAAGGGCTGATGAGGAAGAAAATTTCCGAGATATGTTCTTCAGCCTATGTCAGTTCCGTGGTACACGTTAGTCTTATTTAAACCAAGATTGTCCTTAGTTTTATTTTTATAGAATAAGGGTGACAAATGAGCCCACAGTCCACCTGATGGCAAGTGGATTCTGTGGCCCATAGACGTCTACATTTGTCCTCAATTAAGAATCAAAATGCAGATGCGTTGTCACCCCTTAGGATTGAGAATAAATGCCTCGTTTCCAGTGAAAAGGGTCTCCGGTTCTCTACACTTACCATACGAAACACAGCATTTAGCTGCTATTTTACGCCGGTGAAAAACAACTTAATGCTGTTTCCGCTTCAAGTATTCACCTACTGACTGATTTTTGTTCAGATAAATATTTGTCATAAAAGTACTCAAGGGTGTCCTTTAATTAATAGAACGAAACAAGCAACATAAACCCATTTCCGCTTCTTTGAGTTATATTAAAACATGGCGCGAAATTAGAGCACAGGCAGGAAATTAGATCGTATGTGTTAAAACGTCCGCTCATTTGTTACTAACAAGATACTTTTATTCTCAAATGTAAATTTCTTTTTAATAAAAAAAAAGAATTACGCCTTGAGTATACCTAAAATGTCAGTGATAAATTAGTGCTATGTAATATAACACAGACTTTCAAAGTTAAGAAACTTAACGGCTCCATGGCGCAGTGGCTCGGTAAAGAGTGTCAGTGCTGAGAGCTACGGGCTCAAATCCCGTACGGAAGAAGTATTCGTATGACCTATAAATGAAAGCTTTGTGTCTGAATGTTTTTCCGTGTGGAAATTATTTTTGTAAACTGCCTCGATAGTACAGAAAAAAATCCCTAGTGAGGGGTAACGTTATCTACAAAAAATAAATAGGCAAAGGTGAAATATTCGCCTGCATCCATTAAGTCTTCGATTACATCCTGATTAGGGAACGGTAGTAGATTTCAAAAAATGTGACGTGATTAAATATGAATATCAACGAACAAAAACTACATTCACTAGAGAGAATATGATCTAGTTATACTACCTACTTATCTGTCATAAGTGTGTCAATCGTTTTTTAACAAAGAACAATACGTGCAAAAGAGATTAGCAAAGTTTCTAGTAAGAAAGCACCTCGACAAAGCCAATAACTAAATTTGACCCGACTGAATCCGATCGAATCCAGGACTACATATTCAGCAACCGCACTTACGATCACTGGACTTACAGTCAAAATAAATATTATTAAATTTATTAATTAGACATATTATATATTTTATTACGTATTATCACGTAATATACATATTGATCACGTAAGTCTTAGAACGCTCAGGGCTGTGTTGTCTTTGCTTGGGCATGAGTAGACTTCTTGTTCATTTAATCGCCGTATCATTTCTAGTTCAGTAGCTCAAAAAGATCTTCCATAGTAACAGTAAAAAGTTTTACATAAAACATCCTTACAAAAAACAAAATACTACTATAACTGCTCAAAATTATTTTTTTTTATAGTATAGAGTGACAAACGAGCACACAGTCCAG
The DNA here is from genome assembly GCA_963668995.1 of Parnassius mnemosyne. Classification (NCBI taxonomy): domain Eukaryota; kingdom Metazoa; phylum Arthropoda; class Insecta; order Lepidoptera; family Papilionidae; genus Parnassius; species Parnassius mnemosyne. The sequence continues at coordinate 57,332,503 of CAVLGL010000104.1, read as the reverse complement.
CTGATGGTAAGTGGTTGCTGTGACCCATAGACATCAACATTTATCATCAATAAAAATCAAAATGCAGATACGTTATCACCCTTGAGGACTAAGTTGGAATGCTTCTTTTCCAGTAAAAAGGGTCTCCGGTTCTCTACACTTACCATACGAAACACAGCAGCATTACGCTGCTATTTCACGCTGGTATTCTGTGAGAGCGTGGTCCTTCCCCGGTCGAGCCGACCCATTCGTGCTACAACTATACTACTAATATAGCTGCAGCATGGCTCTACCACGCATGAAATCATTTCAAATTAACATAGATCTGTCCGCTTTAACGTAATCAATTCTCTACACGCTCCACCGGCACCAGCCTCATTGTTTGAATTGCGTGTTTGTCTGAACTCAATTTATTAATTGTATTCAACAAGTACAAAATGGTCACATATATTTTAATTGCGCATTAAATTTTTCTTTATATAATCTTTACCAAACATACATGGTGATGAAACAAATGTTTCAATACCATTCCGTGAACAGTCCACTATTAAGCGTTCTAGTGCCTGAGCGGATATACTCGAGCATTATCCGCCCTCCTGCGTTTGCTGATCTACCTTGAGAATAGCCGCTATAGCTGAAATCCGAGCTGGAGAACATTAATATTATTACAGTTAAGTTTTACATGTGAAACCAAAGAAAAATGGTGTTGTGACAGCTTTTTAGACGCTAATTAGCTTTACCTGTGCGTCTGTATATAAATATGTGTTTATGAATGTGTCATGTAATATGTACTTCCGGTTGTCTTAATAATTTAAATTTTGTAGATGTATTAAAACCGATCAACTCATTAGGACAAATATACTAATACATGCCGTGACAAGAAAAATAGTAAGAATCAGTTTACCAACTAGCTCAACAGATTCAAAGGAAATTTTAAAAACAAACAAAAAGAAACCTAACATAAGAAACATGTTTGACTATGTAACACGAGAAAAACCGCAATCAGAGACAGGAAAAAAATTTTACCACTCTTAGCCGCCGGTCACCGTGGTAGAGCTAGGCCAAAACCCTCTAACAGTACATAAACATCCACAGCGTACTCTTACCATTGGGTGACCTATGTGACCGTTTAGACAAGAGTGACCCCATTTATAAACAAGAGACATTTTAAGGTTTCCCATCCTAAGCAGGTATCATAACAGACTGTGAAGCATTTTATTTTAGTTTCAGGGGTGATAAGGCTTGTAGTTTACTTCTGAAATCGATTTAAATGTGTAATAAGCTATAATGTAAGACACCTATGTGACGAAATGGGGTGACGAATTTACCTGGAATTACGATAGCAGAATCTCTATTTATATTCCAAGTAATAACCGTAAACAAGTGACTCCGTTAATAATCCAGTAAAAGATTAAATGGAATGGATGAATAAGAAAGCAATTTCCTTATTTTATGACTCGGCTTATAGCCTATTTCCTTCTGATAGACTTTTCATTAACGATATTTCATTTGGACTAGTTTAACTTATTGGTGGCCTATAACTATATAAAATATCAATCATTCATTACAGACTATCAAAACTCTACTTGTGAGTAGGCCTCCCCAAAGATTACCTCATTGGGAGGTGGCGGGGGGGGGGGAGGTAATATTTGCAGCCATCTAGTGGCGGTGCAAGAAAATGACAGTTCATTTCGTACGTGTCGTAAGAGCCGACAGAGTTAGCTAAAACTAGATATAAAAGGCACTGGATAGGGAGCAATGTCAGTAGGTTTCTAGGCTAAAAAGGCTTAATGCAAAAAAAACTAAAAGTCGATCAAATAAATGGTCCTTAATTATGTAAGATCTAAATAAAGCCACATGAATAGATCCTATCTAGGCGACGTAGGGACAGGTCGCAATGATAAAAGTATTAAAATATTATATTATAAAATAAACTTCAAGTACTATTTATTAAAAAAAACATAACAAAACATTTATCGCAGACAAAGCACTTTAGAATCTTGGTATCAACACGGCTAAGTTCTAAGTTTGCCTCTTAAGTTTTAAAGGTGACGTGAAGCCACGTTGATCCACGTCAGCATCACAGCAATTTAATCGCAAATAAGGAATCATATATCACATGCTCGTTGTAAAGCTCAAATGTCCCCCCCCCCATTCAAATGGGGTCAAAACTACGCAAATTATATTTACGCGTGTAACTTTTTTATTCGATCCATTATCAATTACAGCCTATATACGAGTAGACCTTGATCAAATTTATATAGGACCACACGTGAAGCACCATTTTTCAAATAAAAAAGAATTATCGAAATCGGTTCAACTAGAATAAAGAATATTAAAACACACATTTAAAAAACACACAGTCGAATTGAGTACCTCCTCCTGTATGAAGTCGGTGGAAAAGTCCACTGCAGAACATAGGCCTCTCCCATAGATTGCCTTAGATTATCAAAGGAAGGATTTTGCCATAGCTGCCACGCTTGGCAGGCAGGTTGGTAACCGCAGTTTTTTATTATTTTCAATTGTTATCAAAAAGATGCTGCTGTCCATCTTCTGTTTTAGTTTCCCTCAGTCGCATCTTACGATACCCACGGGACGCTAAGGGGTAGTGGATATTTTTACACCGCCACTACACGGTTTATTTTTTATATTACTACAAATAAATAGAGATAATAGAGACCCTTTTCACTGGAAAAGAGGCATTCCATCTTAGTTCTCACGGGTGACAACGCATCTGCATTTTGATTCGCAAACGAGGATAGATGTAGATGTCTATGGGTCACAGCAACCATTTACCATCAGGTGGACTGTGTGCTCGTATGTCACCATATCCTATAAAAAAAAAAAATGTCGTGCGGTGGCGGCTCAGAGTACAGAAAATGACATTATATTAACTATATTGTATACTTATCCAAAGATAACCTACTCAAGTGCAATGATATATAAACAGTCTTATATCCCCAAAAGACTTTTCCGCTTCATTAAAAGAAATGTTCAATTTGTTTACGTGAATGGGGAGTCACTTATCTTCGATTTGCCGACGATATTGTCGTTATTGCGGAATCCATGGAGGGCCTTAGCAATATTCTCAACGACATCAATAGTATTTCCCAACGGGTATGATTTAAGATTAACATTGCAAAAATATGCCTAATGTCAATGTTACACCTATATCGGTAGTTGTTTCGAACAGTGGGACAAAATCTCTCATGAGGTAAGTCCAACTTCGGTTAGGCCGTAAGTCAATAAACCCAATTCGGCTGTGCTGCGTTCATAACATAGTGACAGATCTTCTTGTTCGATATTTCTCAGGGTCTTAAAATGAGTGTACAGCTATTGCATGTTGCCAGTGATGTCTTATCGAACTAAAACGTGGTCCTCTATTGGTGGCCGTAACGTGAAGCTCTAAGTCACTCAGAATGCGATAGAAATGTTCGAAATTTCCCTGATAATCCGTTACTAAGTTATCCGAAAGAGAACAGTAAGCTGAAGTGGCAATAGACCGAACATGTAGCTCGAAGAACTAACAACCGATTGATAAGAAAGGTGCTCGAGTGGCTGATTCGTACTGGCAACACGCACGTGGTCGATGGATGCTGTTGGCTCTGAACTGTACTTTGTCGTAATCTACGGTGAATGCCTAGGTTCAGAGGTGAGCTATTGATTTAGAAGAACCAACTAGCTTAATTAGCCGTTCAATTAACAATCTAGCCATTACATGTCATGGTCACCCTATTAATTTTATTCAATAATTATATACACATAATACATAATTAAACATAATAATTAGCGCTAACTACTATATTATTAAAATGGACGCGGCATTAGGATGGCTCAACAGCCGCCCCTTAACGAATAAAAGTTAATTAAAAGACTCATTAACTCATCGAATGATAAGCAAAGTGAATAATGCACGAGGCTGGGGAACATTTAAGAGTTTAATTAGATTTCCTCAGTTGATCTCTGACCCTCTACAGCTTGCATGTTCATCGATCGGAAATTGTTTTTTGTACCTCGAACGAAGGAGCAAAGCGGAGAACTTGGAGTAAAAACGCGATTAAATTATTTCTTACTACTATTTCAGTTATGTGAGTATGCATGTTAAAATGACCATAAATAACTGAAGTAATTAATCAACTAAGCTATCTTACTAAACTTTTTACTTATCCCTGGTATGATCCCTAGGGAAATTAATTATTGGAATCTTTATTGTTAATGCGATATTAAATATATGCTTACGTTTTTAAATAATATACAGTAAATTTACCATTTTTGTCATAATAATTACAACTGTTTAGTAGTCGTAAAAGTGGTTGCTTATGATGAAATCCTGGGTTAAAATTTTGAGTCAGGCCAAAATCACTTATAAGCTTTTCTTTTAAGAATTTCTCAGTAGCATCCCGGAGTCAAAAAGTTGGCGATGTATTCTACATGTGACCTCTGTACCTAGGAAAGCGCGAATAGCTGTAGGTTGAAGATCTCTCTCCGGTCTTGTCAGATTCCCGTCCCATTATGGGACTCTTATTGGACTATGAGAGTGAAAGAATAGAGTGTGCCTGTGATTACGCATACACTTGGGTACTATAATCCTGACCTGCGCAGATGGCTAATCTCCGTTGAGAATGGCCGCCGGTCTGATCTTTATTTATTAATAATTACAAAAATAATTGTAAAGTAGAACGTTTTTTGTTGTTAACGTGGGGTATCGGAGGTGTGCAGTTTCGGATTATCCTGATATTTTAAACAATCTTTTGGCCCCGAGTGAGTGAGCTAACGCCCACGTGTCTCATCTCGGCGACACCTCGTTTAGGTCCGACGCGGAATCTGAGGTGGCTGAACTGAGTAAATGTCGCTGAGAGATGTTTATGCATTTGGTCATTTGCTGAAGCAGCTATAGTCTGTGGAGTCCAAGCGGTGAAATGTCAAAAGGAACTGTATCAGAACTGGACATTACCGCTTCTGATAACTAGGCAAGTTTATTTCTCGCGTAAAATCTGAGTATACGAAAATTATTAAGAAAGATATTCTGCGGGAAGACGATCATCGATTTTGATGAATTTAGTTTCTATTTTTATTTTTGTACATTTTGTTAAATTTATTCTGATGTGCGGTTAAAGACTACATTATTATAAATACTGTATACATAATATAGAAAAATAGTAATCTCGTCTGAAATTCCGTGATACCAACAAATTGTTAGTGAAATTTTAAGTAATGATTTACCACATTATATCAAAAAGCAACACATAGGATTATTTACTGTATTACAAACAAGCAAAATTAAAACTATAACTTAAAATTAATTAAAACGCCTGTTCCCGCAGTGCGTGTTTAATTTATTTCGTTATTATCTCCAAGGGAATGCATAGAAATTTACTTTATTATAAAACGTGGCTGAAGTTTTGAAATATATTTAATATAGAATATAAAAAACAGACGGAGACATTATGATCAAGAAATAGGATAGTGATAAATTAAAAATCTTACTATATTATAACACTTATATCTGTATTTTATGAGAATACGGGATATTGTTTATGGAAAACATGCTAAATCCTGCATGAACTTATGAAAGAAAAAAAGAGAAGTCCGCGTTTTGGACGTACCCTTGCCCTAGAACCTCCTCAGAAATTAGGGGAGGCCTTTACACAACTCTGGGACGTATATATGCTGTAGCTTTAATTTAATTAACATATTGAGCAACAGGGTACTGAAATCTCTCTCTCTGCGTCACTAGTATGCCTTCTAGTAGGCATATTCAAAGCTCTACTTTCCAGTTGCTCCTTCCCGGATGCATGGAAAGAGGCAGACGTAATAGCAATCCCGAAACTGGGGAGACCGCGCAACTTAGCCTCTAGTTATAGACCAATTATCCTCCTCAGCACACTGCGCAAAATATACAAGCGACTCATATTAAATCGCCTTCGCAAATACGAGTTCGTTTTAACTAACAAGCTTCTTCCAGACGAGCAGTTCGACTTCAGACCTGAACACTCGTGCACCGACTAGTTACATCACCTCACAGAATACATTTTGAAAGGATTTAACCTCCCACAAAGTCGTAGCAGAACCACCATAAGCGGTGCCCTCTTCCTCGATATCGCAAAAGCATTTGACAAAGTCTGGTACGACGGCTTGCTTTACAAGCTGTATAAACTCAACGTGCCTGATAGGCTCATCCACATCATCAGAGCCTTTTTTGCCAGTCGCCACTTTCGCTATACGAATAGAGCGTATCCGCTCCATAAAGCGCCCGCTCAAGACTGGAGTCCCACGAGGCTCTGTCCTCTCCCCACTACTCTTCATACTCTTCAAGAGCATCCTGCAGCACCCTACTGATTACTTCTCTTTTTGCAGATGATACAGCACTTCATCTCAAAATACCTCATTAAGATGCTCCAAATAGCCGTCAACCGCCTAGGCAATTATTTCCGCTTATGAAGAATCGAAGTGAATCCTGAGAAAAGTGTAGCAATACGCTTTCAAAGGACCTCTACTTTCAATCGTTAAATCAGAAACCCCAAGAAATAGTTTGGTACAATAACCCTGTACGGTCACCAGATCCCCTGGTAATCAACAGCCACATATCTAGGGGTAACATTTGATCACGGTATGACATTCGCGAAATACATCCCCAATGTCCGCAACCGTGCTAAATTTGTCACTAGTCACCTCCGCCCGCTAGTGAACAGCAGGAGCAAACTGTCCTTGAGATATAAACTCCATATTTATAAAGCGTGCGTGAGACTTATCATATCTTACGCAAGCGTAGTTTTCGCGCTCGTAAAACCATAGTCATTTGTACGCCCTCCAAGTCATCTAAAATATATTCATTCGCATAGCCACTAGAGCTCGGTGGTACCAGCAAAACTCTGATTTACATACACAGGGACTTTAAACTTCCACCGATGTCCGAACACTTCAAGGATATGTCTCGGCGCGCTCGAGAGGGCCGAGACACATACAAATCCGGTAGTGGTAAACGCAGCCACCTACGCTCCGACTCCGATTGTTACGCTAATCCATCGGAAGCCCCGCAACGTTCTAATCGAACCCCCTGTTCCGCCAGATTGTGTGACCGACGACCGAAATGTCGCCGGCCAGTCACACTGAAACACTAGTGCCACAAACACTGTTAGGACAACAACGGATGGGATGCAGCGAATCCACAGATGGGCGCACCACACACCACTCCATACGGAGTACACACCGTACACCCGCGTCCCTGGGTGGTTCTCACCAACTAGAACATCGAACTATACGGGTTAGTCTTCAGAACCGGGGCCCGCCACCCTCTGTTCGGACGGTCGTTAGATAACTCATCCATGTTATGTTAATGTGATCACTGAACTGAACACAATATTATCCCACTCCTCCAAGATAATCGATTTTAGTGCAACGTCGCGTATGCAACGTTGCAATAAAATAAATAATCTCTCCCCCCCTTTATAACTGAATAGGCCGGAAAGCGTGGCCTTTCCGGCCTATTCAGCTATAGGTTCACTATAGGCTCAGAGTTTAATGAAGCTGTAAGAGCCGCATAGGCTAACAGCATTAACATCAGAAACTAGACTTAACATATTGAGTTGCCGTGTAGTATTAGTGATGGTTGTCATAAGAAGCAATTATGAAAAATGCCAGAAAGATCTTAGGGATTCCGATTGATGACTTGATGGATGGATTGATTTTCAGCCTGGTAGAGCTATGCTGTAGATATATTGTAGTTGTAGCCCGAATTTGTCGGCTCGAACGGGGTAGGACCACGCTCTCACAGAATACCAGCGTAAAATAGCCGCTTAATGCTGCTGTGTTTCGTATGATGAGTGTAGAGAAACGGAAACCCTTTCGACTGGAAATGAGGTATTAAATCTTAGTCTGAGGACTATGATTATAAAGATGATAATATAAAGGTGCATCTGCATTTTGATACTTAATCGAGGATAAATGCAGATCTCTATGGACCACAGCATCTACCTATAATCAGGTGGATTTTGTGCTCGCTTGTTACCCTTATTCTATAAATAAATAATAAAAATGATAGTGGAATAACCATTTTATTTATGCCAGACGTAATATATCCAGACGAGCGACGGTCAGCAGCGTCAAAGATGCGACGTCTTGCTTCATCAAGTGTCAAGTGTGACGGTTAAGGCTAATCCTGCAATGGGACAAGCCCAGTTTCAATCAACAGTTTTACTAGCTCACCAGCTTTTACTCGCGACTTTGTCCGCGTAGTACTTTTTTTTAATCTTTATTTTTTAAAGAGGGTTTTATAAAACTATTATAATGCCACCCTCATTGTATTTACATTTTTTATCTTCTTTTAAGTCCAACTTTTAAGACCATTTTGTACAACATTCTGGCTTCCTCAGCCAATGGTGAAGCCAGAATACTGTTACAAAATCCGATGTCTAATCTATTTACATTATATTTATTGCAAAAATTTACTCTTTCGGCTTCGATACGAACACACTCCACCAAAATTTGCACTAGATCTTCTATTTGGCCACATTCTACACAGTTAGGGGTTTCGAATTTTTCCATCAAAAATGCGAAGCTGTTCACTGGTTTGTGTCCCGATCGCAGCCTTAGAGCTGTAACGATATCGGTCCTGCCCATATTAGCCTTATCCGTCCATGAAGAACGGGAGAGATTTGGTTGAATAGTTTTATACCATATTGCTTTTGTTAGAGATCTCTCATGAAAGTATTCCTTCCACAAAGTGACACATCTTTATTTTACTTTGTATAGAAAATCTGCGCAAAAAGGTAAATAAGCCGTAAAATACCGTCAGAGGAAGCTTTCTTCGCTAATCTATCCACCACTTCATTACCTACTGGCCAATATGAGCAGGGATCCATTGTAACCCAACAGTTACATTTTTTTTGGTTAAACTATCAATAGACTTCAAAATACTGTAGGCTATCGGTGTGCCTTGAAAATTCGAAGTATATCGAGCCAATTGTTGAAGAGCACTCTTAGAGTCTGTCAAAATAACATATTGATATTTGTGATTGAGTAATGCAACGTACGATACAGCTTCTGAAATAGCTATTAGTTCAGCACACATTATTGAAACTTTAGAATTAATTTTGAATTTCATTGATATGTTTAACTGATGGTAAAAAATTCAGCTCCTATGTTAATATCATTATTGCTAGATCCATCGGTATAAATTTTATAAGATTGCAAATATTTATCATCAATAAACTGTAAACATATCTGTCTCAGAACCACATTGCTATAACCGTGTTTAGCTTTATCAATTGTTTCAATAAGAGGAAATACAATGCCGCAAAGATCTACATTGCTAACCCAGGTATCTAAGGAGAACATTTCAAGTTGCGTTGAGATATGTATATCAGAATCTTTAAGAGAATTATGTATGACTGCCAACAGAGGTTTCTTTTTCTTACGCAATGGATGAGTCACAAAATATTCATCTAACTTATCTAATATTACAATTAATTCATTATGTAAAAGTGATTTAGTTTTAAGCCAGAATTTTTCCGCCACATAATACCTTCGTATATGTAGCGGCTCAATACAAAGTTCATTTTCCATCACATGTATTGGCGTGCTTCTTAAAAATCCACCAATAACTCTCATAGCTTGATTTTGCACGCGTTCAAATTTTTTAAGGTGCGTTACACAACTACTATCATAGAGGAAACACGCATAATCAATTCTGCTTCTTATGATTGCGCTATGCAAACGCACGCAAATGTGATGGGTGAACCCACCTGGGTCCACACAGACATTGAAGAATATTTAAAAACTTAAGCGTTTTTTCTGCAAGTTCATTTATGTGTCTTCCCCATCTAAGACCACGATTCAACCACAAACCTAAATATTTTATATTATCAACCACTTGTAAGGAAAAATCATTAATTTTTAAATCAACTAACGTACGTTTAAACCTACAGGAGAACACACACACTTTACTTTTTATAGGAGATACGTTTAGACCTATGTTGAAAAGTAGTGTACTTACCAAATCTAAAGTTTCCTGCAGATTCTCAACAGCTTCCAATAAATTTTTTCGCCCTATATATAACAAAAAGTCATCTGCATATTGTGATATGCGAACATTTTGTACCTCTTTGCATATATGTGCAGTAAGTATGTTGAATAACAATGGTGACAGTGGATCCCCCTGAGCCAATCCCCGACCTGTATTTCGGCAAATTATGGCATTGTCAACTTGTATTTTTAATGATCTTTGTCTGAGAAAATTCCATAGGTAATTACATATAGTTGAACCTATACCGTAACGATCCATAGCCTGAATTACACTAGCAATATCCACGTTATTGTATGCGTTATCTATATCTTTGAAACAACTAATTGTAGCTATTCTATTCAGAGGCCAAATTAGAAAGGTTATTTAACGTTGAACGACCTCTTCTAAAACCTATTGTGTTATTCGGTAAAATGTAATTTTTTTAATATACCACTATAATCTATTTTTATAACAGTGTGAAAAATTTTACACATACACGAGATCATGGAAATGGGTCGTAATGCTGATACCAAACTATTATCTCTCCCTGGTTTAGGGATTGGCACAATTAATATATCTCTCCATTGATTAGGGACAAAACCACTTGACAAAAACTTGCTATACAGATCAAGCAATAAGTACTTTCCATTATTTGGGAGATTTTTAACCATTGAGTATGAAATATTGTCCACCCCTGGGGACGTTACTCGACGTTGGCCGAATACTCTTTTCTAATTCTTGAATGAGATTTTCATTTCAAGTTTTTTGTTCTTAGATAGAACAACAGGTTTTATGGGGGAAACAAAATCAGATGTCAAAGTATTAATCAACTCTGAAGCTAAATCTTCATCAATAAATGGGTTGTGAGCCCTATACGCCTTCAACCATTTCATTTTACGCCACAAGTCATTTGGAGAGGCCGATTAATCAACTGTAGAACAGAATTCTTGCCAAGCGCTGTTTTTCGCTGTTCGTATTGATTTCTGCGCTATATGAATTTTATCTTTCAGGATATCTAAATTTTGTGGAGAAGGGTATCGTGTAAATTTTGATAGTGCCAATCGTCGTTCAGCGACTGCTTTAGAGAGTGTGGCATTCCAATAAGGTAGAGGTTTAAAATTATTGCTTGGGTCTTGGTTAATTTTTATAAGAGGGATGTTTTCTTAAGCCGCTTCGTTTATACATTCAGTGAATAAATTATATGCATTTTGTAGGTCTACAGGAAATGACATAACTGAAAACTTCCTATGAAGCGCATCTTTGTACCCCATCCAATCGGCTTTCTTAAAGTTTCTTCTTCGAACCTTCACATTACTAGTTCCAATATTAGTAGATATTTTAATCATTTCATGATCACTGCCTAAAGTTTCATTTATTATGTGCCAATCGAGCTTTAGAGCTGTATCCGCAGATGCTAATGAAATATCCGGAGCGTATTCCTGTAAGCTACCGTTAACTAACCTAATGCGCGTTGGTCCAACATTGTTTAATATTATTAACGAGTTACACCTATTAGAGTGTCAAATATCTGAACTCCTCTAGTATCTATTTTCACTGACCAAGTATTATGGTGTGCATTGAAGTCGCCAAGTATAAGCGATTTTTTATTGCTAAAAGATAGTAAATGATCCCAATCACTACCGGTTGTATATACAGACGGAGAGCAGTATACAGACATAATATTTTCGATATCAACACAATTGTAAATCTTTAAATATAGGACCTGTATGCCCGGGTTAACCATTGGTATATTTTGTAAGCGACACTTTACTGATTTGTGGGTAATTATTGCTACTCCGCCGTAGGAACCGAAGCGATCCCTTCGGTGTATGTTATAGTTACTTATTTTTAATGGGCTATCCTGCTCTAACCAAGTTTCACTTAGGACCGCAATGTGGATCTTTTCCTGTGACAATAATTGTTCAAATGCAACTAATTTGGGTCTGAGACTTCGATAATTTCACTGTATAATATTTATCTTAACGTGTTTTTTTTGTACTATCCTTTTAAATAGTCCAGTCTACTACAACTAAAATCAACCATTCCACACAACATTTTATAACATCTTTTATCTTAGCTTGCATAGAAGCACTTCTTAAAAAATAATCTCCCTCAATCTATACAATAATTCACTAAAGTTTACTTCTTTTTTTGGGAATGGCTTGGCTTCCAAATGGTCTATTATAGGCGTATCCATGGAATTAACGGGACGCTCAGGGGAGACGATTCTCCTGGCGCCTTGCCGTGGTGTTTTCTTAATCCGGGGGTTATGTTTCGGTTTCGATTCGCTATGTACTGTTGCTTCAGTCTTACCCATCTGGGAAAACGTAACCTGGTCGTGTTCGCGGCCTTGGTTATATGAGGTAGACTGAGCCTGTGGAGATTTCGAGTTAAAAATGGTTAGTTTGCTGTTTGAAGTGCTTGCCTCTGGAACCAGAGAGTTGGACGTAACAAAAATTGTAAGCGCTTTTCTATATGTGCAGTTAAACTCTGCCATCAATTCCCTTATTCTTTTCTCCCGTTAATATGCTGGGCAGATCTTGTTCAAGGACATGTGATTACCTGTACAATTAACACACTTGTAGGTATCTATATTCTCGTGATTTTCACCGCACTTGGGACATACTATTTTATTATTTGCGCATTTTTTAATTGTATGACCTAGTTTCCAACAGCTCAAACATTGTGACACCGAAAACACATATGGATCCACTTTAATTCTCAAATCCTCAACATGTACATATGCTGGTAGAAACGATCCCTTGAAACATAATTGTATCGACTCGCTAGGAACCCAACCACTTCCCGATGTACTTCGTCTTTTCAGTTGCTTGATGGAAAGGAGTTCTGCGTTATTGTGACATAAAATGTTTTTCAGGATTACCTCATCACCTAGTTCCATGTCAACATCCCTAATAACCCCATATGAAACATTTTTCTCCATAGCGTTTTGAACTTTCCAACCTCTGTCAATCAGAGCTTTACATGTTTCCAACTTGGTTACACTCATCTCATTCATAATATCTAAACGCACCTTGTACGGATTTAAATATTTAACTCTGGTGATGTCTAAAATTTGTTGTTCCTTCAACACCCTAGCTAAGTCAAATTGCTTAGGTAACCTCTCGTTACTTAAAATATACACTTCAATTTTGTCTTTCTCAACTTTAAAAATCTTTATTTTCTCTTTACCAACATCCATTCTTTTTTTTCTTTTTTTATAGGATAAGGGTGACAAACGAGCACACAGTCCACCTGATGGTAAGTGGTTGCTGCGGCCCATAGACATCTACATCTATCCTCGTTTGCGAATCAAAATGCAGATGCGTTGCCACCCGTGAGGACTAAGATAGAATGCCTCATTTCCAGTAAAAAGGGCCTCCGGCTACCTGCACTAACCAAGCGAAACGCAGAGGTAAACCTCTACTTCACGCTGGTATTCTGTGAGGTCGTGGTACCACCCCGGTTCGAGCCGGCCCATCCGTGCGACAGCAAAAGCTGCCGCGTGGCTCTCATTCATTCATTTTCTTCTTTATCCCTGTTTCTTTTAGTATGACCTATATTACAACACTCACAATCCATCTGTACTTGAGATATTATTTCATCATCTTGCTGCTCCAATTCAGATTCAGATGTATTTAACTCTATATTAGGGCTGCTTCTCGACGACCGCAGTATGTCCGCTCCCGCGTAGTACTTATACAAAATTTCTGTAAAATTGTAAAAGAGATATTCAGGTAAGTCTAAGCGACTTAACCGAATATCTCATTAAAAACAATATTTATTTCACTAGTCATAATGCTCCATGTATTTCGGATAAAATTTTGTCTTTATCACTTCTGGAATTGCTCTCTTTCTGTTCGTGAAGTTTCATCACAATTGGTTTAGCCATTCCAAAGAGTAGTTCATACATAAAAACACACAAAAATGTTAAAAATGGAAAATAGCATTAATAAAAGCCTCTAAGGATAAGTTATTAATTCATTACATCCTGATCAAAGTTCACTGATGAACAAAAGCCTCCTCATGGATTGCTTCATGAGATTAGTTATATTTGCCATAGTTGCCACGTTAGGCAAGCAATATAATATAATTATTCGAAAGACACTGCTGCTATCTCCTGTTGTTTCCTCCTGTCATCTCTATACGACACCCACGGGACGATATGCATTGTGGATATATTTACACCGCTACTAAAGGGTCAGCTGAGGCAACTAAAAGGCAATTATTTCGATTTAATAGTCACACTTCAAATTTTTTTATTTTTTATGTATAGATAACGAACAAGTTGAAAGTTGAGTATTAATTACAAAGATGCATTTGATTATTCGAAAAATATTTACATTTTCGTGCAAATGGTATTTTATTGCTTTTCTAATAACGATTTTACTATCGCTACATCGTACAGATATGAAAGGAATCACTTCAGTCGAACGCATGTGATAGGTTCGTTATGATTTCCCGGTTGATAATACGGTTCATCGAGATTGCAGTAACTAGGTCACTTCTAGCTCTTTCACAGAATATAAATATTATTTGTTTAGAAAATAATATAAAAAATATTTCAATTAATCACAAAAGAGATAGATAGATAGGAAATAACTGTATATTGTAACATAAACAATATATTTGTGTGTGTATGTGAGTGTATTTATAAACTAGATTGTAAATATCATTTATTTACATAACAGTCAAATAACTAAAACTAAAAACTTAAATTATCATACAGTCCTACTCTTTTTGGTATAGTGGGAAGTGCCAAGGTTGCTGGCTGCGTTTACTCGCTGAATGTTTGTTGATTTTAATTTTTTTGTCTGTCTGTTTCGTTGTGTTCATATTACGTGAAAGAAATTAAAAAAATAGTTTCAAGGTGTTTGGACTCCTTAAACCAGGCTGTGTGAAGGTGGCGTGATAAAACGTATCACCCCACATCGTCAAGTGCGTATCGTAAGAAGCGATTGAAAATTCTAGAAAGATCTCATAGCTTCCAAGTGCTTCCATTATAGCCAATAAATGTCTATTGCTGAATGTAGGACTCTCCCATAGGTTGCCTCATAGGGAGGACGAAACATTTGAAATATTATATAATATGTCTTTGATAAAACATTAAAATGGAACATTAGAAACAAATTATCAATAGAATAATTTTATCTCAAAAAAATCTTTTAGTTCTATACAACGTTAGTAAAGGTGTGTGTGTGTGTGGTTATCTCCTTTCAATAAACCTGTTGATTGCTACTTAAGTGCTACGTTCCGACGTTCACACCTTGTTTAATATGAGTGACTGCAGTACAGAATCCCTACATTATTACTTTATAAGCTTTTACTGCCTGCGTGAAAACAAAACTTACTTCATTTTCTTTATCTACCGACTTAAAAAAGGAGTCGGTACTCAATTCGACTGTTTGTTTATTATGTGTGTACCTCATAACTTTTTTCCGGCTGAACCGATTGCGATGGTGGTCTGACCAATAGTTTTGAGTTATTCTTAATAATTTATATTGAAGTCGGTTGTCGAAAATTTTTAATTTTAAATTATCCTACGGCTTATTTTATTTTCTCGTAGTAAAAAGTTTCCCATGTTGTGTTTCTCAATATACAAGTATTTGATTAAACGAAAACTGTATACAATAAGTTATTATAATGTAAATGAATTCATGGTTCATATTAACCCCTGGGAATTAGGTGGTATTTTTAATTAATTTTTAAGTAGTTTGCACGACCTGTGATCTTCTTATTATATTATTATACTTTGAAAAAAAAAAACGTTCCGCTAGATTTCTTGCTGGGTCTTCCCAGGACAGAATTTTCCGAACCAGTAGTAAAAAATGATTTTCTATTTATGTTTTATCTTTTTAAATGGTTAAATTGGATAAATGCAATTTTAGGCGCTGATTTATATTTCGATAAGGAAGGAAACTTCGGGAAGAGACTTGTATGTTTGAAAAATTAAAAATAGAATTTCGAGGAGTGTCAAAACCGCCAACAAGCATTGAACCTATCTCCGACTGCGACACTTTCTTGACCGAAAACTCTGTGAGATATTATTATGAAATGATTCCTGTGCTCGCAGTGAAACTTATGTAGGCTGTTCTTTATTTTTATACAAGTGGGTGTTGTGAGAGGTGACAGAGGGAAACTGAAACAAGAAAAGGGTAATAAGATCTTCCTGATAATATTTAAGAATAATAAAAACTGCCACAACAACTATCACGGCAACTATGGCAAAATCCTTTATGAGGAAAAATATAGAGAAAGCTTAATGTTCAAGAGGACTATTGCGGGCTGTAACGGATGGAATGGACGATCTGTTCAAAGATAAATAAGAAAAGGTCGCTCACTCATCTTAACAAAGCCTCAGTTTTTATAGACGTGAGGATGACAAACGAGAACACAGTACACCTGATAGAAAGTGAACGGTATACCATAAGCACCTAAATCTCTCTAATCTACCTTTGACTAAGCATCACTATGCAGTTGCTTAGTTACTCCTTCGGACTAAGACGAAATGCCTCCTTACCATTAAAAAGGATCTTCAGTTTTCGTCACTCATCAAACTAAGCACAGCAGCATTCTGTTGCTATTCTATGCAAGCGGGATCCTTCCATGGACGAGCCATGAGCCAACCTATTTATGCCACAGACCTAATATGCTCCAACGTGGCCCGGTCAAGTGTGAACAGTATACTACGCCCTTTCCATCTATTCGTCCAGCGGCTAAGCGTTCGCTCTAAATTTCACAGTACGTAAGCAACCCGGGTTCGATTCCCGTCAGCATTGATTTACCACGTGCTCGGCGGTGAAGGAAAACATCATGAGGAAACGTGCATGTCTAAGAAATTAGAAACAGAAATATTTCGAAGACATGTAAAGTTCACCAACACGTATTGGGGCAGCGCGGTGGGTATTTCCTTACCCTAAACCCTCTCAGAAATGGGAGGAGGCCTGTGCCCAGCAAAGGGGCGTTTATAGACTGTAATTTTAACTTTTGACTTAAACACATAAACACTTACCTTATACCATAGGAATGTGCTAATAATATTAGCGTTTTTACACTGAATTGTTATATTTTAAGCACTGGGTGAAAATACTAGTCCGCGTTTCCTTTTCGGCGGTAGCGAAGACCAGTTTTGAATGTACAAATAATTTAGAAGTTTCACCGCACATAGACACCCGTGTACACCGCACGTAGACACTGTTTATCTCTACTAATGGCATTGCGACCATATGATAATTTTTTTTTATTGTTTTTTATTAACATATATGCTCACTTGTAAGCACTGATATATAGTCTTAAATTACAAAAGAAAAATACAACGAAACCATTAATTATTTATATAATTATTTGTGAATTTAATTTCAAGCACGAAAATACCACGAGGATGGTTAAAATGTATTCAAAATAATATTTAATGCATAGTTATTAAATTAATCATGTATTTATAAATGAATATTTATTATATTCTGGATATTTCAATCAGAATAAAACAGCTGTTTCCGATGCCGATATTAGAAAGTTGCGGTTAATGAAATTATTTTATCATTCTGTTAACAAAAAGAACTTTAATTCATTGCATAAATTTATGAAATTAAAATAAATGCATAATATAATATTTAATCTGTCTGGATTTGTACGAACATTTATTAAAAACGTTTTAGTCATTTTTTTAATACGTGATAGAACCATGAAAGAACTTTAGGACAGAATAAAAATATTTGTAATGCGAACATTATTTAATTGGCCCATCAGATCATCAAGCTAAAATAAAATAGCATTGGGTCGGCCATAAAGTTCGAAAAACCAACAAACGATGGATCAATAAGTTCTTGAGTGGCAGTTTCACACTGGTATAAGGCGGTAAGAAGAGTGACGGAGGACGGACCAAAGACGTATCTTTAAAAATATCTTAGCTTAAGACCGTATTCTGCAGCGTCCCTTGAGAAAGGTATTCACATATATTCACAGTATACGTGTGAAGGTCTTTAATGTTGATTATAAATATAATTATATAAGAAATTTATTTTATTACTAAAAGAATAGTCTATGGAATAAAACTGCACAATAATTCAAATGGCAGCTTATTATTTATTATTATTATTACTATATGAAAGGGCTGCTTCTTATGGTCTATAAATCTCCCTTAGTGGCACCATATGCATCAGGCATTCTTTTAATTGTGTATTTATATTATGACTAGCTGGCCAGGCAAAGGTTGTTCTGCACTTTCCCACGGCCCTTGGCATAATGAACCCTTAAATTCGCAATAAAAAATGTATTGAGTGTCACTTATCGCGATGAAAACTATCTTATCTCTCACGTTGTACCAAACTGACCAAAATTTCATTGAAATCAGTTCAGTAATCGTAGTTTAGAGCACATCACGGACAAACACGTAATTTATCGTAACGTTACAAAGAGGTAAAGTTTGTAAATTTGTGAATTAGTTTGTAGGAATTAATCTCTGGAACTACTAAACCGATTTTAAAAATTCTTTCACCAATATAATGCTAGATTATTCCTTGGTGACATAGGCTATATTTGATTGTAATGAATAATATTTTTTAATGTGAAATAACAATATTTTTCAAGCAATGACGGCTCCGTGGCGCAGTGGCTTAGCAATGAGTTGTAGCGCGTGTTCGAATTCCGCACGGAACAAGTATTTATATGGCCTACAAATAACTGTTCCGAGTCTGTATGTTTGTCCTCGAGCAATCTGTGTTTGCAAACTACCTCCATAATACAGGAGAAAAACCTAGTGTGATCTAGTGTGGGGTAAACTACATACACAATACTAAAATCGAGTGAAATATTTACTATACTCGTAATATCAACTGACAAAATGGCGTCGTTAAATCAGTGCCCTTTGACCCTTTATTATTTGATTGACTGATGAAGAGCTATCGTATCACAGAGCCTTCTATGCAAACAAGGCTGTAGTTATTTTGTGTTATAAGAATGTGACTGTATTAACCGGATGACCATATTACCCTCACGTTCTATAATTAATAGAATCAGGCGTTACTTTACGCAAACAAAATGTATTTGAGATTTTAAAAATTTATTAGAAAAGTACCGCGTATTAAAATAAAACTCTACCAAATAGGTAAGACATTACGTGGTAGAGCCATGCTGCAGCTATATTAGTAGTAGGTATAGTTGGAGCACGAATGGGTCGGCTTGACCGGGGAAGGACCACGCTCTCACAGAATACTAATGTAAAATATCAGCTTAACGCTGCTGTATTTCGTGTGGTGACTGTAGAGAACAGGTGACTCTTTTTACTGGAAACAATTACATCTTAGTCCTCACGGGTGACAAAGTATCAGCATTTTGATTCGGAATTGAGAAAAGATGTAGATGTTTATGGGCCGCAGCAACCACTTACCATCAGGTGGACTGTGTGCTCGTTTGTCACTATAATTATATAAAAAAAAAGAAATAATAAGACACATCATTTTATTTTATTGTGGGGATCTTAGCAATTCATTTTTAAGAACTGTGAAATGTTTGCACTATTACCACGCTTACTATTTGCCGAGCATAATTATACTCGCCTATCTTATTTATTTGTGAGATAAATGCACTTTTTACTTAAAAATAAATCGTACAAAATTATAAGTCTTTTCCTGTCTATCCAAGAACTACTTGAACAGAATCAGAAACAACTCCACTTGGGATAATAAATTGCATCAAGTGCGCCGCTGGGAGTATCCTTTTACAGTAAACTCGATTGTTAACTGAAGCACTGAATCCTATCACAAAAATTTTAAGTTATTTTCAATTACAATAGCATTATTGTTTTTATTTTCTAGTGAACGATTGAATTTTATTATTCATTTATATAATTTATAATAATTTATTAACAAAAAAATATCGGGTGCCATCCCTACTGCCAAGCGCGAATACTATGGCCACATGAGTAGATACTTATGTGCTATGGAAAATGGGGGGTTGATATAGATTTAAGTGGCGATGTTTTGGGAGGCCTATTTCCAGCAATGTATTTTTTTAGGCAATTAATTAATATAAATTTATAATTTATTTTTATAATTATAAATTTAATCAATAAACAAAATTTACTGGTAATTTTTCTTAAATACTTAGGAACTGAAACGTGGTCCTTTACGTCTGGTCGTATAAAAAAACGCTCGTCGTGGTTTCTTTATATCCTAGAACCAGAAGAATATAAGAACCAGATTAACTGACACAGCCCGATGGCATCATTTCAAAAATTAGGTAATTTTTGGAATAGAGAAACTCTTTTCAGGTAAAGAGGCATCTTAGTCTCTTAGGGTTACTGCGCATCTATATTTTGATTATATTAATTAGATATATACAGCACTATCGCTTTAACACCCTCTAAAATCATGAAAATGTCACCCATGACAAAAAAAATTGATACTACTTACTTTTAGTACGTACTACTATTATTTATTCTGTGCTTTTAAAATATTGAAATAAAAAAATCTCTCATTATTATTATAATCAAGTATTTAAGAAATTTGGTTATTCGAATATTGTGTATTTGTACAGCGATATTTTTGAGCCGCTGCAAACAACTGAAACAATATCCACTCACGACGGCGACTGAAACCGAACTCTGCGGCTATTGCTTGGAGTGCGGCTTCCGCCCATTTAGGAAAATAATTTACATACAAGGCTACCAAATGAACGGAAATTTCGCCATTTTGGAGCCGAAAAAAATTAATTATAGCTAAACAAAACAAAATTACACTGTCATTTACATTCAGTGGCTTCCCACATGATAGATGAAGAGATTAAAAAATAGATTGAGTTAAACAATTGATATTTTCAAAAGTTATCGTGTTTACAAGCGTTGCGGACTTGATAAATCCACACCATAAGCCACTAAAACCCCTTTTTTATTTAAAAATAGCAATTATTCGATTTAAAAAAAATATTAATAAGTTCAACAATCATTTATCTTTCTAACAATGTGCTTTATATATCATTTATATGTATAATATGATTGCTAGAGACGATTTCATTCGATAAAACGTTGGAATCTTAATTTTAAGGCGATAGTAGAACATACCTTGCGCTTTCGCTTAAGGCATGCAAAAAATTCACTGCATAAATATTTTTGTCAATGCTTAAACTTGAAACTCGCTTGGCTGCCAAGTCGTATAAGTGTTAATTAAATATTGCGGATATCTTGACGAAAAAAACTTCTAATTCTGGGATCGTAATACATTATTCAACTTATTATATTATATATAATAAGTTGAATAATACCTTTATAATATATATATATATTGCAAAGTTTTATCAAATTTGAAAGAAAGAAAGAAATTATTTATTACACCAAACACCAACACACATGTTACAAAAGATATTATGCACTAAAAAACTTATAACTACAGATTGAATAAAACTATTTTTACGGATTTTATCGCGTTTAATTAACTTATTTTATATTCCCGACGTTTCGGTTGCTTTCCAGCAACCGTGGTCACGGGGGACTGAGGTGATTGACGTCCCGATGTCAAAGTTAACCCGGAGTACCTTCAGCTTTTTAATTATTAATTTTGGTCCGATCTACGCAGAAGATTCTGTTAATTATTAATTTTGGTCCGATCTACGCAAGGCGTCTTCTGCGTAGATCGGACATCGGGACGTCAATCACCTCAGTCCCCCGTGACCACGGTTGCTGGAAAGCAACCGAAACGTCGGGAATATAAAATAAGTTAATTAAACGCGATAAAATGCGTAAAAATAGTTTTATTCAATGTGTAGTGTTCGCGTAAATATAAGAAATCATTATTATAACTACAGATCAAAACAAACTTAAAACTTAAATAAAATCATTACAATCAAAATTTTATTATGTATGTGGGTTTGGTATAAAAGGGCTACACTCAGCAATATTTCGTGGTATTATCCACGAAGCTGGTTTTCAGTGCGCCCTCTAGTGAGTAACGTACGGTCGAATATGCAACAACCAGTACCACTATTACAACGCTACACTTGTTGCACCTACCACACATAAACACATAGTGAGTAAAAAACAAAAATAAAAAAGTGAAAAAGTGAGATGCAGATATTGCTGATTTTATAATAACAAACATCGCAAATTATTTATTACCAACAATATAATAATTATAAAATCTACTACTATTACTACTTCTATTACATACTACAAAAATTTACTAGAACCTACATATGACGTTTGCTAATAATGAGTATATTATGTCTGTTTGGTGACAGCTGTAAATAATATTTAAATACGTTTTTGTATATTGAGAACATGAATTCTGTATTTTTTTCTAAAAACTAATAACGATGTCAAACTACGCAGTGGGGGTGGTAAATCGTTCCAGCATTTTGAGGCTGCGTATCTAAAGCTACCCCGAAATAACTGAATACGACAGCTTGGAACTTTTAAAGACCACTTAGACCGCCTTGTTTGATATTTTTGCGTCTCACAGGAGTTGTCAAGTTTATTTGCGAGATAGGGTGGAGTACGATATTTTAATAAATTAAATAATAAACAAGCCATATGCAGATTGCGTCTACCTTTCATTTTTATCATATTAGCACTGTTAAGAAAAGGTGTGACATGAGTACGGGGTGGAATACTGAAGACAAACCGAGCACATGCGTTTTGGACCCTCTGAATAGTGTTTTCTGTTCGAGCGAGTAAGCGAGGACCATAAACAACATCCATGTAGTCAAATTTTGACAGCACCAGAGAATTAGCCAGCTGAATCCTAATACTCGTACTTAGCGAATCCCTAATTTGATAAAGAATTTTTAATCGGTAGAAACAATTTCTTGCGATCTCAGAGATATGTTTTTCAAATTTGAGCTCATCATCTACCATTAATCCAAGAATTCTAGCTTCCTTCACCCTATTTACTACTTCACCACTAATCGATATATGCTGTCCCTTATTTACTATGTTTTCTATTTGGTGTTTTGTGCCAAGAATCAAATACTTTGACTTACTTGCGTTAAGTGCTAAAGTATTTGCTGCGGACCATTGAGCTATGCGTGCCAAATCTTCATTGATTTTTTGAAATGCGGAGGAAGTTTCACTAGGTTTACATGAAATATATATCTGAAGATCGTCTGCGAACATGTGATGCTTACAATGTATTAGGTTCTTAATGACGTCAGCGCTATATAGTATAAAAATTAATGGCCCTAAAATTGAGCCTTGAGGAACCCCACGTTTGACTTGTTTCGGTTTTGAATTAAGAATCATATCGTTTTCTGTTTTCAGCTCAACTTGTTGGGTTCTATGACTGAAGTAACTATCAAACCAATTAAGGGTATCTTCGCAAAAACCATAATATTTTAATTTAGCCAATAATAAAGTAATATTTATACAGTCAAATGCGCGAGAAAAGTCTAGTAGCGCTAATATAGTACCCTCCCCGTTATTAGCTGCTCCAAGTATGTCATCGACCACTTCCAACATTGCTGTTGTTGTACTATGTGATTTTCGAAAACCTGACTGATTTATTGGTAATATATTTTCACTCTCTAAGTAATTACGTAATTGCTCTGCTATTATCTTTTCTAATATTTTTGAAACACATGGTAGTACACTAACAGGTCTTAAATCGTTTGGAGATGTGGGGCACGATATCTTAGGTACAGGTTTTACTACAGCAGCTTGCCATGCGGATGGGAAGGTAGACGTTTCGATAGATTTGTTTATAAGTGAGGTTATAACAGCGAGCGATTGATCAAGTGTTAATACAAGCATATCTAATGAAATTCCATCTAAACCTATTGCATTTGATTTGAGACTCCTTATGATTCTTAGCACATCACTCTCATTCACTGTTTTAAGTCTGAATATAGCAGAACTAAAGCGATGGTTTTGAAAAAAGGTTACTTCAGATAACGACAGACTGCTGTTATTGGGTAAATTTAAAAAGTGCTCGTTTAAAAGGTCTGGATTTGTAAAAATGTGGGTTGGGAGAACTGTTTTTTCTTTAATTCTTACATTCTTTTTTATATGTTTCCAGAGTAATTTAGGATTGTTCTTGTTGTTGTTAACATAATAATCAAAATAAGCACATTTTTCACGTTGAATTGCTTTTTCTACAACGCGTTTCATTTCTTTATAAAATACAAAATGACTGTCAAGTCCACTTTTTTTGGCTCTTTTATATGCTTCATCTCGACGACTCATAAGTTGCAATATATTATATGTTGTCCAAGGATATTGTTCGATTTTTATCCTTTTAACTTTAATTGGCGCGTGAATATCAAATAACTGAATTAAAATAGAATTGAGGGAATTCAGCATAATATTTACATCCGTAATTGAGATTAAATTCTTCCAATCAATATTATTTAGATCCGAGTGAAATGCATCCTTATTTATGAAATTAAGTGGTCTGCTATTTACTAAGAGAGGTCTTGGTTTATTTATCGTGATATTTAATAGACATGTAACAAACGCGTGGTTGCCTAAGTTGTATATATAATCCACCGTAACCTCGTATTTTTCGATGTCAGTGCATATTAGATCGATTATAGTTTCACTGTGCGATGTAAAATGTGTATATTCCGATACACATTGGTTCAATTTAAAACATGTTAAAAACGTTTGCAACTTTTTAAAATCACTGGAATACATATTAGTTTTAGAATAATTAATATTAAAATCACCTAGTAAAATTATATTGTGACTCCAATTAAATGTTTCCAATGAGATTGATAATGCGTCTATAAATTCATCTGTAGGAAGCCAAGGTGGCTTATACGCAGTTCCGCAAACAATTTTCTTACCAGATATAGTAAGTCCGAGCCACAACTGTTCAACCTGCGGTGAAGGTGGGTGCGCAAGAACGCGTGCGGTTATCCCACGTCGGATATAGTATCCGACTCCACCTCCGCGGGCACGCACGCTCGGTGAGCGAGGTATGTGTCGCAGTCGGTAACCGGGCACAGCGGGAGCGCGACCCTCCTCACCTGTCCGCAACCACGTTTCGTTGATTGCCATTACATCAACATCATGACGAGACATAGCTGCTAGAAATTCGTCATGACGTGTACCTAACGACCCAGCGTTTAATAGCCCAACTTTAAATTTGCCTTTGTTATTATATTTTATGTTTGTTTAAAAAACATAATACTTCAAACAGTAATGTGCACATAATAATAAAATCCACCACCACTGAGTAATTTGTTAAATTTTGAGTAAAGCAGTAGAGAACAGTTTTTTTTATATATTTTTAGGGTTAAACACGTAGCCTTCGAAAATAATATTAAATACAGACATAATATACTTATAATATCTATATCATTATATGTGTTAATAGAACATAGCATTAATGTGAAACCCATAATGCAGTTTTGATAATAAACATAGGGTACATAGAAAACAATAAATAACTTACGTAACGTACTTCGTATTCGCTTATATTGATAAACAATTGTACTTGGTAGACATAATATTATAACATAAAAATATATAAGTTTAACTAATTTTATATAAAATTCATTTTGGTATGATGGGACTAATTGGCTCTGAACCAAAAACACGGTTTAAGTCATCTATACCCCTAATACGATACGATGGTGACCCACTTTCTCGACGTGCAAGCACCCTGCCTTCTCGAGTCCAGATATAACGCCATCCCTTTTTACGGCCCTCTTCGCGGGCACTATAGAACAGAGATCGATTCCATTTAGATAGACGTTCGTTTACGTAGAACTTACGGATTTCGCCACGCAGTCCTAGTCCGCTGGTGTCGACGCCGCGACGCACGCGCGTCGCTCGCAGGAGCGCGTCGCGTACGGAACGGCGCGCAAGGCACACGACAATGGTACGCGGACGTGGTTGTCGCGGTGACGCCTCTCCCTCATTCATCGCTACTGCACCACCTACACGTCGCATACCCACTCTCTCACAGCTCACTACGTCATGATCGTCCAATTCCACTCCTATTTTTTTTGCACAGGTTGTTACGATGTGCATAGTGCTCTCCCCACAGTCCTCCGGGATTCCGGATATTTCTATATCGTTCCCCAAGAGGTCTTGATCTCGCTCACGCAGGTCAGATTTTAGCTGATGGATAGTTTTTTCGAGTTCGCCCATGTTAGTTATGCTATGATCGGGTTTAGCCTGTTTTTCAATAATGTCTATACGTGTTTCTAAGTTGCCTATTCTTTCGTCATATGATCTTAAGAGAGCAATTTGGATTGGAATTATCTTCAAATCGTATTGGGAGGTTATTAAATGTTAGAATGAAAAGTAAAGCGGTATGTCGGGACATCTGCTTACTCTATACGAGTACTATAAAGTGCAATCTCAATAGTATATAAATTATTGCTGTCTCAGTTTTGGTGTTGCAAAATGCCTCCTGAAATCTTTGGAGTTGATTTGATTAAATCCAATCTTGCCAGTCTTGAGCACAGGCACAAAATAGTCTCTCGGTGTTCCACGGGATACATTTCGAAGTCCCTCTCCCTTTTACCATTCAAGAACAAGATGCTAGCCAGTGTCTACAACTTTCTTTCAAATTAAAAGGCTTGCCATATTTTATATCATTACAAGCTATGGGGCAAACCATTTGATTTTAAAGTACTCGTGTACATTAATGCGTGATTATAGTGTACGATAAGTCGACACAAAACAAACTATGCACGACTGAAGAGGTCAGTCGAAGAAAAATGGAATCATTCCTAGCGCTAAAAAATGACCAAAGGCAAGAATGCTGTAAAAGTGGCTTACAAATTGCGTTTGCAATCTTTCTTCGTTTGAATGCCGTCACTATCATAATACTGTTAAATTATACTTTGCTTTACACCTTATTAAAAAAATATATCGATGAGAACCGGGAGAATCCAGCAGTGAAAGCCTAAGATAAGCGAGGCGTCATGTCGCGCGGCTCAGACGCGTGATATACGCGGGTAATACCGCGGGGCACAGCTAGTATTATATACGTTTTAAGCGACTTGTATTTTGCTTACGTTCACTATATTTAAGGAACTTTTAGATATCAGATGGCAGTATATTGCTACGTACTTTTTAGCAATTTAAGTAGTTTTTTTACTACTCTAAACTAGTGCTTAACTACCTGATGATGAAGCCGAAGACCGAAGATGATGAAGCGCACTGACTTAACAAAAGTCTATTCACTCTTACCTTGAAGACGCATAAATTGTAATGCAATGGAAAGCCAAATCCTAAGTTTAATAAAATGCAAACATATTTTTTTTGTTTTTTTTTTGTTTACTCATACCTGGAGTTCCTAGAAACTCTTTCCTTTTATCCAAAACAATTTTTCCTCATTTTACCCCGAGTTTCAATTATAATTCCCTACTGATTTCAAACAGGAGGAGGTACTCAAATCGACGGTATGTTTTTTTTTATATATGTTACCTCATAACTTCTTTCTGGGTGAACCGATGACGATGGTTTTTTTTTATTTGAAAGCTGATGCATCGCATGTGGTCCCATATAAATTTAATCAAGGTCTGACTAATAGTTTTTGAGTAATTTTTAATAATTTATATTGAAGTCGGTTGTACAAAATTTTTAATTTCAAATTATTTACAGATAAATTTCTTCAAAAGCAAAACTAAAATCGGTACAAATTGACTTCGCCGCTACGCCCACAAACTAAGTGGCAAAAGTTTGGAACTTCCCGTATGTTTCGCTTAACTAAATTGAATTCTCTAGACGCGTATTTCATAGCAAAATATTAGTTTTAAACATAAATTGATTGTAGCATCTTTGTCATATTGCAGCATATTAGCGTGACGTGCTTCGAATTTTATGAAAAATATTAAATATTGAATCTATATACATATAAATAAAATTGATGTGTCTTTGTGTAATCCTACTAAAGTTTTTGAGGATGTATGGATGTTTGTTACTCTTTCACGCAAAAAACTACTGAATGGATTTTAATAAAACTTTAGAGTAATATAGCTCATACATCAGAATAACACATAAGCTATAACTCATAAAGATATTGTGTAAACTGGCCAAAATATAACGATAAATATTAAGAATTCTGAAAAAAATCTCATCTGCGAGCTATTTTGGCGTGAACACGCATCACGGAAAAACCAGTTAACCGATTTGGATATCACTTTCACTGGCAGATAGCTGATGTTATAAGGAGTAACTTAGGCTACTTTTGTTTTAGCGTTCCGCGCAAACAAAATCCATTATTTTACTACAGTCGCCTCGCTCTACGTTTTGGCCACACGCGAAACACAACATTCATATTTTTTTCTAGAATAAGGGTGACATGCGAGCTCAGAGTCCACCTGATGGTAAGTGGACGCTGTGGCCCATAGACATCTACATTTATTCTTGATTAAGAATCAAACTACAGATGCGTTGTGACTCCTGAGGACTGAGATGGAACGCCACGTTTCCAGTAAAAAGAATCTTAGGTTCTCTTCTACACTCTCATATGAAACAGCAGCATTAAGCTGCTATTTTACCCTGGAATTTTGTGAGAGCGTGGTCCTACACTGGTCAAGCTAAGCCATTCGTGATGCAGCCATAAAATAGCTGCAGCTTGGCTCTACTACGTAAATACCACGTCATATACTCGCATACTGTACTGGACGTCGTGCCGGTCAATTAATTAATAGTTACAATAATTTAAATTTGGCATGTAGTGGCGGCGTTCGAAAACCCACGAGCCATATCATCATGTAATTTCTGATAATCCTGAAAGTGAAACAGGAAGTAGACTGGAGAATCTTTATGTTAAGAGTTCATATATTAAAAACTGTGGTTTTCAGCTTGCCTATCTAGTGGCAACTATGGCATATATCCACCCTTTGTATCAGTCTATGAAGGACAACTAAGTTCTGCAATGGGCTTTTGATTTTGAGGATGTAATAAGTAATCGAATGAACAATGTAGTAAGCACATGTTTGTATAACATTTAACATATTATGTTTTATTTTAATAATATGTATGACAAACTAATCGCACAAAGTAAAACGTAGATTGTATATTAACACAATCCCCCTAGTCATAAGTGGATGCTGCGTATCCCTACTACTCAATTTGCCATAATCACCAGACTTGTCAGATATATTGGTGATTGCAATACCTGATGACTGAGCTATCTTGACCTCAAGCTTTTCCTGAAAGTCACCTTTTACTACACCTACAGGACCAAATGCGGTAATCAATTCTCATACTATGAAACCATATGCGAATTCTTATTGTAATCTGTAAATAAATGTGCATAAAATCAAAGATCAACCATAGCAAGCCTTTGATGTAAATGTGTAGACTAAAAATAGAAGCTCTTTACTGTCACGACAAAAGTGTTTTCGGTGTTGAACATTGGCGTAACAAAGAGCTCTATTATAAGAACAATGTACAGCGTATTTAAATTTAACTATTATTTTTACTGAAAATAATATATTCTATATTAAAAAAAAAACACTTTATACCGTTAAGTGGCGGTGTGAGAACATCCGCTAACTTATATTGTCACTGTGGATGTCGTAAGAGGTGACGGAGAGAAACTGAAACATGAGATGCGCATCAGCACATTCCTGGTAACAATTCGAACTTATAAAAAACTGTGCTTGCTAGCCCGATTGCCAAGCATGTAAACTATGAAAAAATTCTCCCTATAAGGCAATCTATGGGGGAGGCCTATATTCGTCGTAGAATTTTATAGGCTGTTACCGTTATAGCCTATTAAATTCCATATTATAGGATGTAATGAATGAAAAATATATTTCTATGAAATTCAGTAGAGGATCCAGCTTCTGATCTCGGATATACATCAGGATAGCGTTAGTTGTTAAATATAGTAAAAATGTGAGAAATATAGTAAAAATGTGTTCACCTTGCTCTCTTGCTTACGCAATTAATCATTATCAGTAATTAGACAGCGTAACTTTATACATTCATTACAGAGAAATTACGGTTTGACCACACCGTAACACGTCCCCACCACAATCACACACCAGTGTAACGTGAGGTACGTATTTAGATGATAAACCAAAGTATGCAAACCAACAGCAACACTACTTATCTCAGTGTAACACAGGGCAACCTCTCAGCAACGCCATCCTTGCCTGCTCCAGAAGAATTACTACAACGGACAGAACCACGACACTATCTTAGCACTCGTAGAATGACTTCACTCGTAGAATGACTCAAACGAAATCTCTCGTACCGAGCCCACAGTGAACTTTATACTGCACAAACAAGTGGGGGTTTCTCAATATACCCTCAATTCCACCTTTCTACCAACGATACGATATTCCGCTCGGCTGACGCAACCTTTCGCTCACTCTCGATTCAACTACGTGGTTGCAAACAAGAATAGGTCGGCTCGACCGGGGAAGGACCACGCTCTCACAGAATATCAGCGTAAAATAGCAGCTTAACGCTGCTATGTTTCGTATGGTGATGGTAGAGAACCGGAGACCCTTTTTATTGAAAATGAGGCATTCCATCTTAGTCCTCACGGGTGACAACGCATCTGCATTATGATTTGTAATCGAGAATAGATGAAGATGTCTATGGGGCGCAGCAACCATTTACCATCAGGTGGACTGTGTGCTCGTTTGTCGGCCTTATAAAAAATCGGTATTTTATTGACGCGCCAACATTTTATCAACATATGTTGGCGACGTAGGAGAATAAATTACCCCATTCCGTCTTGTGGATGTCGTAAGAGAGGATGGAAAATACCAGAAAAATCCGATAGATGGCGGTGTAACCATTTCGTTTACACCAGACGTAAAACGCATAGATGTGCGACCGGCAGCAGCATCAAAGGTGTGATGTTTTGTTAATGTACCTGCCAAGTATGACGATCGAGGCAAATCCTCTTTACAACAGGAAAGACCCATGACCGGCCGGGCATGACTTTTAGGGACTGATGAGGAAGAATAAATTGCATTTGATTTAACATCTGAACCCGGTTTTTTTATTTGAAGAAAACTTTACAAAACACTAAATTAATTAACTAAACCTCTCAAATGTTGCGTAATCCATCAGATAGTCATTTCTCTTCAAAATTCTATAACATCCATAATGTTCAATGCTGGACATGTGCCTCTTGTAGTGTAAGTAGTATTTGTCGTAATACCACTCAGCAGTGGACTATAAAGAGTGGAGTGATACAAATACTTCTTTCATTCGTGCTTCGATTTTTCAACCCCTCAGCACCACACCCAAGTACTTAGCTTAATAAGTAAAAAAAGAAAAAAAGGAAAATGTTTTGTTATACAACAGACAATGAAATAGTTTTCTGTGGCAGGAAACGCTGCTTCAGTTACTAATTGAGAATACTTCAAACGAAGTCATCATACTTTGCAGCGTTCCACTTGATGCAGCTAATTATTAAAAGTAATGTTAATCCTAGTTTTGTTTGCTTCTACACTTAAGAAGCAATCAACAGGTTTATTGGAAAGCGATTAAACATTTAGATTAATCCTGACAATATTCTCACGTGCTTTTTTTATAGGATAAGGTGACAAACGAGCACACAGTCCATCTGATGGTAAGTGGTTGCTGTGGCCCTTGGACATCTACATTTATCCTCGTTTGCGAATCAAAATGCAGATGCGTTGTCACCCGTGAGGACTAAGATGGAATGCCTCATTTCCAGTAAAAAGGGTCTCCGGTTCTTTACGCTCAACATATGAAACACAGCAGTGTTAAACTGCTATTTCACGCTGGTATTCTGCGAGACCGTGGTCCCATTCCATTCCTGCAACCCATTCGTGCTACAACTACAGTACTAATATAGCTGCAGCATGGCTCTACCACGTATGAAGTGGCTATAGCTGCACACTTGTAATAAATGCTTGGATTGCATTCAGAAGTGAAATTTGCGGAATTCGCACTCACTAATTCTAACATTCCCGATGTACCGTCTGCCATTAATATTGCATCGTTATCATCATTACCAGAAAGACAGTCCTGAGCCAACTGCATTCATCGAAATAATGGCTTAGCAAGTCGTCACTCAATCTAGTGAGGGGCCGCACTACACTGGTTACCCGAACGAGGCTGCTACTCGAGAAACTTTCTTCCTCATCGATTGTCAGTTCTTCTAGCTATATATCCAACCCATTGCCACTTCAGCTTTCTGATCCGTTGGGCTATGTCAGTTACTTTGGTTCTACTGCGGTTATCCTCACTATGAAATCTATCACGTAGAAAAACTTGAGTTTAGCCTCCTTATGTTGCCTGAGATAAGAAATATTAAAAGAAACTTGAAATGTTAGAGAACCTAAAATACAGCTTTCCCATTGAGACCTCATGTTGCTTAATACAATAAACATAAGAGCAATCAAGATTAAACCCTCAATTTAAATTAGGTCATTTATCTTCAAAATAAAATCATAACTTCACTCCCTGTCCACTTAGTACTATAAGGTGTCACTAAGTGACAGCGTGTTGTCCACCTTCTGGTTGTTACTCAAAGTTTAATAGATACCTCTTTAGGCCGTATACAGAAAGAAAGCTGGTAGGCGGCGCCGATCTTCTAGCACTTATCGGTGCTGGTCTATTCTGGTAACAGCTACAAAGCAAGCCGATTGAAGCAGAGCGAGCAAAATATTGTAGGTACTCATCGGACGATGAAGTAGCCAGCGCTGACCGGCGCGTGTCGAAGATTGTCGGAACTTTTCGGCGACGTTCGGCGCTTATCGGCGCCTGTTCATGTAAATGCCTGCCTGCGCCGGTTACCAGCGTGGACCGGTCCCTATAAGCGCTGATAGGCTGCCAGCTTTCTTTCTGTATACGGCCTTACATAATATGTACATATATACATAATCACGCCCGTCACTCAGAGGAATAAGAGACTACTGACTTCCGTTTGGAAAGGCCTACACACACCACTCTCACCTCGTTTAACATCCATGTGCCTAAGTATACATGCTTAGCGATTAAGGGTTCTCTTAATTTAGCTCATCTTCAATATATCGCCAATTTGGTTGATAAAGTTCAGTCTAGAGTGCGCCTTAGCGGCTCGGCCATTTATTTCTGCAACATAAATTTGCTTTGTCATTCTTTTCTCAATCGTTGTTTTTCCATGAGCAAGCCATCGAAGCATTTCTTCCTAAACATCATCTTACAAACCACATTTTACTCTTATCATACAACTCCTCACCCTGTCATTCAGATTTAGCTCTAACATATTCCTTTTTAATGAATATTAAAGTGGGTTTGTTATTTTAGACATGCCAAATAAATGATAAAAGTACTGAACTTTGGCAATGAAACGTGGTTCTTCACTTCTGACATTTGAGGAAGTTCGTGTTGGCTCAGAGGGCTGAGGAATCAGTAAGCTTAAGTGGTATGAAATGGCCACAGAGCCCGAAGAACCGCCGGATAACCAACGAAGAAAACTGGTTCTCGAATTAGTCTCGTACAGGCATCATACATCTTTAAAATTGTTAATTTTAATCATGCTCGATGAATAAAAACATCGTTATAAACTGCATGTGTAAGATATAGTGTGATAGAGCCTTGCCGTAGTTATATAGTTGTAACACGAATGGATAGGCTTGATTAGGGAAGGATCACGCTCTCACAGAATAACTGAGTGAAATAGCAGCTGTATTAAGCTGTACTGTGTTACGTATAGTGAGCATTTTTGTCATCAGTGGTGGCAATGATGATTTTTAATCGAGGTAAACATGTCTATGGGCCACCGTATCTACATACCACCAAGTGGACTGTGTCGAGCACACACTCGTAACCCTTATAAAATATATTTATTGAACACGGGCTGAACCTGCGTCGCTAACTAACTGCCTCATAACTCTTTTGTAAATTAGAGCACCCTGCTTCCACTTACTTTAGATCATATGCCTTTTTAAAGCTACTCCCCTACAAACGGTTTACATAAATAAATTGCACGTGAATAACACCAAGATGCGGAACAATTATAATACGTTGAAGATACTAAAATATATTCTCTCCGGGAATCGAACCTGCGATTAGTGACGCTGCAGCAAATCTACTACGCTTCCGAGGCGTCAAAATTTCAAATATCTGTAGATATTTACATTTCCAATAAAATACTACCTCGCATATTTTTCTACTTTAGCAATTGCTTTTCATAGCGGAGATAGGTATATCTAGTTACGGTAATCGCAAATGTAAAAATAGTGAACGTACGAGAATCATAACGAACTTCATATCAATGGATTTTAAAAAGGTAGATCTATACAGAGTAATAATCTTTATTAGATCAACATACAAATGAGGGGTTGCTACGTAAGTAAATCCGTTGTGAAAAAAATGTTTTAATCGACTTCCAAAACGGAGGCAGGTTCTTAATTCGTATTAAATAGCTAAGAATATGAACCATGAAACTCAAAAATCATGGTCAAATCCACTGTCGCACTACTATCTGGTGGACTGTGTGCTAGTCTCCTTTATTCTATATAAAAAAAAAACTTGTTGGACGTAGACGGCCTAAGCGTCACTGCGACATAATTTATTTAAGAAATGATTATTACGCCATCTGTTGGAAATCACGAGACTTTTTATGGAAGAAACTTGATGTAGTGACGGATAACCTTAGGTTTTCATTACAAAAGGATGTTTAAAATACCAGAAACGCAATTAAGCATGAATTTTAAATCACTTCTGCTTATCGCCAACACTCTAGAAGTTAAGCTACGTAATAAAAAGTTTTTGTATACATATTCTATTGAAAACTGTATTCAACGCAACCGCAGGAGAGTATTAATCAAACTTCGACCGTTGCCATTCATACGATAACAGTATTAAAACGAGTTCCAGTAAGAGCTATGGCTTTTAAACTGAAACAAGTGTAAGTAAAGTCTATTCACGTTGTATATTTATGTACTACTATGTTACTTAATAGTATGATTAAATTAGTACATAACCCTCTAACCAAAAACATTATTTTTAATTTAATTTAAAAATTGCTGATGGTAATTGATTCCACAAGGCTAGGCCAACAGGCCTATCCTTGTGGAATCAATTAGTGGGAGGCCTATGTTCAGCAAGGCGACAAGGCCTTGCTGAACATAGGCCTCCCACAAAGACTTCTTCATAGGGAGCATTTTGCCATAGTTGCCAAGCTTGGCAGGCGGGTTGGCACCCGCAGTTTTTTTTAATATTATTCTAAGCCAGTGCTTAACTACAATCCCACCTGATGGTAAGTAGTGATGTAGCCTAAGATGGTGAAGCGCACTGACTTAACAAAAACCTATTCACAGTTTTTTATTATTTTCAGTTGTTATCAGGAACATGGTGCAACCCATCCCCTGTTTCAGTTTCCCCCAGTCACCTCTTACGTTACCCACGGGACGATAGGTATAAAGTAGATGTGTATTTAATTTTGTATTTTGATAATATTTTACCTTCAAAGTGTATCCAAATATATATTTCAAATTTCGGTCGTTCAAGTACTTCATTTAATAGCAAAAAGGGATGAAGGACCGCTTAATAACGAAATTGGCTCTTACGAACAATAATTGGCGGTATTTGAAACTTCAATCTATAAACTTGTGTGTATGGGTGGGAGTTTAAAAATGTATATTTATAAGGCTAATAAGACAAGGTGATTGAGTTGCGAATTTTCTGTTACTTTACATCAATACACGGTGGCAAGCTTTATATGTACTTATTATAGCAAGTGTGACAAACAAGTACCCATTCAAATTGATAGTAGGTGGATACTTTGGCCCATAGATATCTACGTCTTTCCTCCTTTAAGAAACAAAATCCAGTTACGTTGTCACCCCTGAGGACTAAGATGGTACGCCTCGTTTCCAGTAAACAGGGCGTCTAAACTCGCAGCTTTAAGTTGCTATGTTACGCTCATCTATTCTGTAAGAGTGTCCTTTCCCAGTCGAATTGCCACATTCGTGCTACAACTATAATAATATCTGCAGCATTGCTACAACATATGTGCCACTAAATACCACTTCCTCTATGTATAATATGATTTATGTCAATTTCTGAGTCAACAGCGAAATCTAACAAAATACTAATTATATAACACGCCAAATATATTTCAGTATTATTACACCAATACTTCTTAAAAGCTGTCGATCTTACCGAATTCAAAACTAATCAAAAGTTACCACTAAGGATTAATCAATGTTATAAATTGACTCCATCGACATTGAAACATATCCTATAGCAGTGGTTCCTAAAGTGTGCGCCCTGGAGCGCCGCAAGGTGCTTCTGTTTACCATTCTCCGGAAACTAGGCTTAGGTATTTGCGGGTACAAAATAAACCACATTTTCAGCTACAGCTGTAAATATAGAGCAAATGTCGCTGAAAGATCAATGTGGAGCAAGAAATGGGAGTAGCGGTCTCAAGCCTCATTGCAAGCTGTGAAAAAATGTGTGGAGATCACCAAGCTCACACGTGACATTGTCTAAGTTGCCATTGTATTTTTTAGAAAAGCTTGGCGTGCTCAGCAGAGCGAGACAGTATTTCATGCCGGCACATCGCTTGCAACATTACAAAGCGCAAATCCGGCCGCACATGGAATACTGTTCTCATCTCTGGGCCGGGGCACCCCAGTGCCAGCTCCTTCCACTAGACCGCATCTAGCGCAAAGCGGTTCGAATCGTCGACGACCGAGTTCTTTTTGATCGGCTCGATACACTGGCACTGCGTAGAGATGTTGCATCTCTTTGCGTATTTTATCGCATTTTCCACAGGGAGTACGCTGAGGAATTGTTCGGACTAATTCCAGCCGCTCAATTTCACCATCGCACATCGCGAGTAAACTTGCGATACCATCCATGCCACCTGGATGATTGGCAGTCCACCACTGTGCGATTTAGATGTTTTCTTAGTCGCACAACTTCTTTGTGGAATCGATTACCACCAGCGATTTTTCCGGACTAATATTACTTAGGGACCTTCAAGAAAAGAGCATACTCCTTTTTAAAATGCCGGCAACCCATCTGCAACTCCCCTGGTGTTGCGGTTGTTCATGGGCGGTGGTAGTCACTTAGCATCAGGTGATCCGCATGCTCGTTTGCCCCCTCTCCTATAAAAAAAAAACTATCGGCTTCAACACCCTCGAAAGCCATCAAAATGACAAAAAAATTGATACCTATTGCAGTTACCATCCTGGATTTACATTTTGTCAGCACTATCGGCTTCTACACTCTCGAAAACCATGAAAATGACACCCATGACGAAAAAATTGATACCTATTGCAGCCGCCATCTTGGATTTTGCCAGCACTCAACTTCAACAAGGCTTCAACACCCTCGAAAACCATGAAAATGACACCCTTGACGAATAATATTTTATACTTGTGAGAGTCATGCTGCAGCTGTATTAGTAATATAGTTGTAGCACGAATGGGTCAGTTAGATCTGGGAAGGACCACGCTCTCACAGAATACCAGCGTAAAATAGAGCAGTTTAACACTGCTGTGTTTCGTATTGTGAGTGTAGAGAACTGGAGACCCTTTTTACTGGAAAAGTGGCATTCCATCTTAGTCCTCACGGGTGATAACGCATCTGCAGTTTGATTAGCAATCGAGGATAAATGGGCCATCGTCTATGGGCCACAGCAACCACTTACCATCAGGTGGACTGTGTGCTCGTTTGTCACCCGATCCTCTAAAAAAATTGATACCTATTGCATACGCCATCTTGGATTTACATTTCGACAACACTATCGGCTTCAACACCCTCGAAACCCATGAAAATGGCACCCATGGTGAAAAAAATGGTATACCTATTGCAGCCGCCATCTTGGATTTACTTTTTGTTTGCACTATTACACTATCGGCTTTAAATAGCCTCAAAACCGACGCATTCTGTATTTATAAATAAGTTCACGAATTCATTATGTTCGCTCACACGAACTTATACTTCGATAACGATTATAACAATGACAATAAAAATCATTC
Organism: Parnassius mnemosyne; assembly: GCA_963668995.1. Classification (NCBI taxonomy): domain Eukaryota; kingdom Metazoa; phylum Arthropoda; class Insecta; order Lepidoptera; family Papilionidae; genus Parnassius; species Parnassius mnemosyne. The sequence goes on along the minus strand of CAVLGL010000104.1, from coordinate 57,294,657 downwards.
TTACCTTTCAAAATGAGCAGGAAGCTTAAAATACATTAACTCCAGTTTTGATGAAGCCGAGTTCAAACAGCCGTATACTACGCAATACGTTCGTGGTATTGTTAAAATTTCTTGACGCGACACTCGCTACTGAGAGCACCGCGACGAGCGCTTTGAAGTCTCATCGTTGCGCATGTTTGTGTGAGTGTGCCGTTTCGAGCGTTTGTAGGAAATTTCCGTACTGTTCGTACTATATATTTATACTATGACTGAAGTGTCTACCTGTGATATTATTTTTATAGAAGTGGGGGCAAACGTGCATGCGGCTCACCGAATGGTATGTGACTACCGCCGCCTATGAACAACTGCCGGCCTCCAGTAAACATTTAAATTCTAGTGTCTGTCTGTAATATCAAAGTAACTAGCTAAATTAACCTCAAGGATTGCTAATAAGACATGAATGATCACTTTTTCAAATTTTGTCTGTCTACCTGTCTGTCTATCCGTCCGGGCTAATCTTCGGAGTAGATGAACTGTTTGTGATGAAACTTCACGAATAGATAGAGCTATTCCAGGAATGATCTAGTCTATATTTTATCCGAAGAAGATATTTTTATATATTATTTATATAAAACTGAGATAATAAGAAAAAAACTGGGCTGAGTAAAAACGGGGTTATTAATAATTCAAAAACAAGTTTAGTTTTCTTTTAGGTCTAAAAACTCTTCTCTAATAAACTCTACAAATAATGATACTTGTAATATGATTCATTAAGACGGACAGAAATTAATTATAAAGGTTCCTAGAACTTGACAACGTAACCCTCAGAAGACGTTAATTGTCGTAACCCTTTTCAAAGCCACACAGTACGTAAACCTTTTACATTAGGTCTGAATTCGGCATGTTTTATATGAAAATTTAAAAAATATTAGATGTATATTTGCATAAATAATATCACACTTATTTGTTATTCAAGTAATGTTTCCGGTTATGAGAGACTACTTCAAAGCGTACGTCTTTCTACTGAATATGAAAATTCTACGCTTGCAATAATAAACCATGTGTTTGAAATATTTGTTTTCTTTTAATGCAAGAGTTATTTCACAATGTACACGCCTTGCGATTTATATTCTTCTTAAAATGTAAGTAAAGAAATTATATTTTCCTTTTTAAATATTAATTTTTACATTGCTCTCACACTAAATAAGGTCTTATCATAATACTAAAATACTCGGAAAACATTATTTATGCGTGCAATTCTCAATGCAATATAAAAATTCTTACTATGTAATTATTCTCTTAGAAACGGATCCAACTATTTTGGTCTACTTTTGTATTTAGTTAATATTTCACTTTCCAAGTTTATCTGAACTAATGTGATCTTTAAGAAAATTTTACGACGAGAAAATTCGGTTGCCTTAATGTGCGAAATATGTTTCTTTTTTCATTTTACTTTGAAACACCAACAACACAAGACATTGCACTTATACACAATACTTAAAACTTAAAGAAAACTTAAATCTATTCTAATTCTAAATGATTTGTGACCTACATATGAGGTTCGATGAGATTTTTTATATCTACTAGCTGGTACCCGACGTATTGCTGCCACAAAAGTAATAATTGCGGAAATATTGTTTTAAATTTGGAAGAGTTATATCATTTAATTTTGAATTATAATAAATTCATTAGGTTAATGATATATAACTTTCAAATATATTTATCGGTACAATACGCACGCCACCTATTGTAAGTTAAATGTAGGTACCAACATTCGCGCAAGTGCAAGTCACAAGTTGACTAAGATTTAGCGCAATTTGATGAACGATATGGCAGGACATAAAATACGAACAAACAAACATTAATTTTTATATATATACAAATAAGTTAATTTCCATATAAACTCTGAAAAAGTAATTAACTCAAATTTAAACGTTACGTTTAACTCTGCGTTAATTGCTGTTTTCGAGTCATAACGAATCGTCTCGTACGCAGACTCTATGATTTCCAATCTCTCAAACAAGCCGGTTTCCGAAAAGACTTTAGTAACATCATCATCATCATTACAGCCCTTCACAAGTCCACTGCTGAAAATAGGCCTCTCCCAAGGAGCCTCCCACAAATCACGCTCCTGAGCCACCTGGTCCAATAGGTCGTCATTCCACGTAGTGAGGAGAGGCCCTACACTTCGTCCTCCGGCACGAGGCCGCCACTCGAGAACATTTTTTCGCCATCGTTCAGTCATTTGCCAGGCCGGCCCATTGCCACTTTAGCTTACTAATCCGTTGCGCTATGTCGGTAACTCTAATTCTACTGCGGATAATCTCATTTCTAAGTTTATCATGCAGAGAAACCCCGAGCATAGCCCTCTCCATAGCTCGCTGAGCGACCTTGAGCTTCCTAATAGGGCCAGCAGTGAAGGCCCACGTTTCAGTTCCATAGATCATCACTGGCAACACACACTAGTTATACCGTCTAGTTTTCATGTTTTGAGGTATACCTGACGAAATGATATGCCGTAATTTCCCGAACGCTGCCCAGCCGAGTTGAATCCGTCGATTGACTTCTCGGTCAAAGTTGGACTTACCTAGTTGGACTATTTGTCCCAGCTAAACATACTCGTCAACAACTTCGGTCTTAGTGCTCCCAACCACTACCGGCATAGGTGTGACATGGACGTTATACATGATCTTTCTTTCGTCCAAGTTCATCTTAAGACCTATCCGTTGGAAGACACTATTGAGGTCATTGAGCATATTGCTTAGGTCCTCCAGCAATTCTCCCATAAGGACTATATCGTCGGCAAATCGAAGGTGAGTGATATACTAGCCATTGATATTAATACCGTATACTTTCCAGTACAGTAGGTTGAAAACGTCTCCCAATGCAGCGGTGAAGAGTTTGGGGGATATAACGTCACCCTGTCTTACACCTCTTTGCAGTTGGATGGTTTTCGTACTCTGGTTCTTTACTCGGATAACCATCGTAGCCTTACTGTACTAACACTTCAGCACATCGACATACCGACAGTCACCTCCCAAATTTCGGCGAAATCAAAGGCTTTCTAAAAGTCCACATACACCAAACATAGTGGCAAATTGCTCATCGGACTTCTGTACAATTAGCCGAAGGGTATGTATGTGGTCTATGGTGCTAAAGCCTTTTCGGAAACCGACTTTTCCGGAAGGCTGGAAGTTGTCGAGTCTGCGTGCGAGACGATTTGTAATGACTATCGAAAACAGCACGTAGACGCGGCTCAGAAGGAAAATCGGTCTGTAGTTCTTCAAGTAAGAGTTGTCACCTTTCGTAAAGAACAACACCACCGCGCTTCTGCTCCACGTCTCCGGTGTAGTGCCACCATGGTGGACGGAATTCAAGAGTTAAGTTAATAAGTACCGGTTAAGTTAGTAAGTACCGGTTTTCCACCCGTTTTCAGAAGCTTCGCTGTAATTCAATCCTCGCCTGGGGCCTTGCCGTTTTTAAGGTGCTGGAGAGTCATTCTAATCTCACTCAGACTGAAGTTCGGAATATCATCGGAATAGTGTCGGATAATACTTGCTCTTGGATCGTTACTCACACTTGCGTGTGGGTCCAACTATGATGTGTATAGCTGCCGTAGAACCTCCTAATCTCACTCACAATCTCAGTTGTCGCGGAAATGACGACCAGAATCGGTCTTCAGCTTCGACAGTGGGCTGTTTCTGGTAGACAGATCTCTAGCAAAGACTTTGGAGCCCTGGTTCCTCTCGATCGCTTCTTCAATACGAGCCGAATTGAAGTTGCGAAAATTCCGCCGCATTCATTTGGAGATCTTTTGTGTGGAGAGTTTTTGTGTTCCTCTGCGGCTGGTCTTGCAAGACTTAGCTCCGACCTCATGGACAGTTTCCACGAGCTTGTCATTCATATCTTCCACTGCATTGCAATGTTCTAAATACAGAAAACGGTTTTGTAGCTCGAGCTGAAAGGTTTCGGGACTTTGAATTGAAGCACGAGGGGGGCGTATTGTTGACTTCATTAGACGTGACCTCTTGAACTTAAGGTTTAGGTTTAGTGTGCCTCTCACCATGCGGTGATTGCTGCCGGTTTTCACCCTCGCGATCACTGAGACATCACTGAACAGTTATCGTCTGGTCGTCATAATGAAGTCAATCTCATTTTTTGTCGAACCGTCTGGATTCGACCAGGTCCACTTCATGTGGGGCCTCTTCTGGAAGAAATTTTAATGATAAAAAATCCCTCCTCCTCCATAAAGTCTGCCAGCTGCTGGCCCTTTGGGTTCCGTTGCCCTATTACAAATTGCCCTACCTTCAGCTCACCGTTCTCTCTTGTGCCTAGTTTTGCGTTAAAGTCTCCCATTAACATAGTATAGTGAGTTTTGGAGGAATGCATAGCTCTAGATATATCCTCATAAATTCCTTACACCTACTCATCGGAATTTTTCGAGGTTGGTGCGTAAACCTGTATGACCTTCAGCGAATACCGTTTAGTAATTCTGTGTATAAGGTACGCAACCCTCGTCGACACACTCTCAATCTTTACAACGTTGTTAACGAGAGACTTGTTAACGATAAATCCGACACTATTTGGGATAGATGGTCGCCATCCCGGTGATAGAACAAATTGCCGGATTCGAGGATTACCGTGTCCTCCCCCTCTCTTCGGACCTCGGATAATCCTATTATAATCCAGCGCAACTTTCCGATCTCTTTTTCACCTCCAGGATCTTCGCGTCCGTCCTCAGGGTGCGAGCGTTATTTGTTGCCAGGTTGAGTCGTCTTAGCAGAGATGTGTAAAACAGGGTGACGTTATATTCCCGAAACTATTGACCGCTGCATTGAAAGACGTTTTCAAGCTACAGGACTGGAAAGGACACGGTATTAACGTCAATGGCCAGTACATTACTCACATTAAATTTTCCGATGATATATCATTTATTGATTTGGCATTGAGATTATGGCAGAATCGCTGGAGGACCTAAGCACTATGCTAGATGATTTCAATAGTGCCTCCCAACGGATAGGTCTTATAATGAACATGGACAAAACAAAGATCATGCGTAATGTCCATGTCTCACCTATGCCGGTAGTTGTTGGGGGCACTAAGATCGAAGTTGTTGACGAGTATGTTTAGCTGGGACAAATAGTCCGACTAGGTCAGTCCAACTTCGATTGAGAGATCAATCAACGGATTCAACTTGGCTGAGCAGCGTTCGGGAAATTACGACACATCACGTTAAGTATACCTCAAATCTTGGAAACGAGATTGTGCTACCAGTGTGTGTTGCTAGTGATGACTTATGGACCTGAGACGTGGTTCTTCGCTGCTGGCAGTATGAGGAAGCTCAAAGTCGCTCAGCGAGCTATGAAGAGGGCTATGCTCGGGGTTTCTTTGCGCGATAAACTTAGAAATGAGGATATCCGCAGTAGAATTAAAATATACACAATTTTTATATGCAAGTCTTTATTTTTTATTTAACCCAGATAAGCCTACTGTCCTATATTTAGGACAGTAGAAATAAAAAAAAAATATCAGAATACCCTCTTTATCTAAGATTATTTAGTCTTATGATTTGCAGTAAGAAACGTGTCAGCTTTATTAGAAAAAATAAAAAGACAGTTATTTTAACAGTTTTTACCTTATATTTTACCTTATAAGTGTGTAATAAAATTGCGTTGCAGACATGGCAAATGACAGGTATGTATAAAAAGTTATATTTTACTCGTGAGTTGTTTTTTTCTGTGTTAATATCTAGTTGATAACCTTAACTATTGTACTAAATAAATATTCTAGCAAAATAATATAAATAAATTACGTATAACTTGTTACAAATACTAGCGTACTATATATAGGACAGTAGGATAATATACATGATTTTAGTACAATAATACAACTTTTTATTTACAGACCGTTAGCTGCGCATGAAATTTTAGATGCTTTAGAAAATGTTTCTGATAATGAAGAAGATTATAGAGAACGACTGATATGTATTCTACCTCCTCCTGTTGATCCTGACTGTCTCACTGACGAAGATTCGGGTGAAGAAGATAATTTATCTTTGAATAATTTGCCACGAAACATTCTGCTTCAACCGGCTGAAGTAATGATTCAAGGGCAGATTATGGTGAGTGATACAGAAGAAGAACCTTCTGATTCTACAGGTCGAACTAAACGTAGGCGTACCTACGCATGGAGAAAACGGGACTTGGCAAAAAATCCCGTGAATTGGCCAGATGTTCAAGGCGCTTGCCAAGATAAGCGCCCAATTGAGTGGTTTGAAAACTTCTTAGATGAAGATGTTATTTCGTTCTTGGTGTCAGAGAGCAATAAATATGCTGTCAAAAATAATTTGCCTGGAGACATAACCACTGAAGATATTCATGGTTAGTGGTTATTCATGGCTCCCCCGTAGAAGAATGTATTGGGAAAATTCCCCTGATACAAAGAATGAATTGATCAGCTCGGCTATGATTAGGGATAGATTTGACTTTATTTTTCGCCACCTTCATGTCAATGATAATCTGGATTTGCAAGACAAATACACAAAAGTACGCCCCCTAGTTACACTTCTAAATAAAAAGTTCTTAGAGTTTTCTCCTCTTGAAGAGCATTACAGTGTAGATGAGGCCATGATCCCCTACTATGGTAGACATGGCTGCAAACAGCACATAAAAGGTAAACCTATTAGGTACGGGTTCAAAGCTTGGGTTGGTGCTACACGGTTAGGGTATGTTTTATGGATGGAACCATACCAAGGTGCTACAACTATGTGCAATCCAATATATAAAGAATTGGGGCTGGGTGCAAGCGTTGTTCTCACTTTTTGCGATGTGCTGATTTCACGTGGCTTCGACCTTCCTTACCACGTAGTTTTTGATAATTTTTTTACTGGGACGCCCTTGCTGGAAGAGATAACAAAGAAAGGCCTTCGTTGCACTGGGACAGTTCGAGAAAACAGGACATCTAGTTGTCCTCTGATTACATCGAAGTTACTGAAAAAAAAGGAACGTGGTGCTGTCGATTACAGAACGACACATGACAACACGTTCATTATTGCTAAATGGCATGACAATAATATATTCAGTATTGCTTCTAATGCTGTAGGAATAAATCCTAAACAATCTGCCAAACGCTTCTCACAAAGTGAAAAGAGAAACATTGTCATAGAAGAACCACATATGGTGTCCATCTATAACAAATATATGGGAGGAGTGGATCGGTCTGATGAAAATATTTCACATTACCGAATTGGTATACGAGGTAATAAATGGTACATGCCGTTGCTCACACACATGATTGATCTTGCCGAACATAATGCATGGCAGTTATATAAAATAAATCATGGAAAACTGGATCATCTTGGCTTTCGCAGAAGGGTAGCAATTGCTTTGATTGAATCAAACAGAAAAAATGCCAAAAGAGGGCCTAGCCGACCCTCCCATCATGAACATGCTGATAGTCGTAAAGACCAAATGAATCATCTGGTTATTCCTCAATCGAAGCAAACACGCTGTCGTCAATGTCACAAAAAATGTTTGACACGTTGCAAGAAATGTGATGTTGGAGTGTGTGTCAAGTGTTTTGAAACATATCATTCATAAATAGTGTTAATCTAATAAATTACATATAACAATGGGTAATATAATCAATAGTTATCTAATAAACTACACTTTTTAATTACATTCTGTTTTGTCATAAATGGTCTTTTATTTCCTCTTATTATCCTACTGTCCTACATATAGGACGGCTGTTTCCCTGAAAGCCTTACACTTAATTTTTTTTTCATAATTTTTTTTATGTTGCATAAGATCTAATAAACTAAATAATGTAACTTCTTTCAAAATTTTCAGAAAATTTTAGTTTCAGGCTTATCTGGGTTAACGTTTATATTAGTAAAAAAACTAAGTCTTATTTTAATGAAGACAAGAAATATGTTAAGTAATTTATCATTTTATGCAAAAGCTATCAAAACTATTATTATAAACTATTATACGTTAAAACTATTTTTACAGATTTTATCGGGCTTAATTTACTTAGTTTTAATTCCAGAAGTTTCGGGTGCTCTACTTCACCTATGGTCACGGGGCGGACTGTGATGCTTGACGTCCCGAAGTCATTTATAACCCGGCTACTTTCAGTTTTTTATATTAATTTTTGGTTCGATCTACGTAGAACCCACTTGGCTGGGCCGAGGTGGTTGCTCCAAGCGGGTACCGTACACAGAACAAAAGAGTTTTTAGAGCAAGAAAACATAGAATTATTAGACAATCCGCCGTACAGCCCCGACCTAAGCCCTAATGATTTCTATACTTTCCCTAAAATAAAGAATAAATTGCGTGGACAGAGATTTTCATCACCTGAAGAAGCTGTGGACGCCTACAAAACAGTCATTTTGGAGACCCCAACTTCCGAATGCAATCGTTGCTTCAATGATTGGTTCCATCGTATGGAAAAATGTGTCAAATTTCGCGGAAAATACTTCGTAAAGCAATAAATACATTTTTAAATACTAATGTTGTGTCATTTCCTTGATTCCCGAAATTTTCCTCGTATGTGCCTTGAATAGCGGCGTAAGGGAATTCACTACTCTTGTTCATGTCATAAGAGGCGACAGAGCGAAAGGAAACAGGAGATGGACAGCAACATCTTCCTAATAACAACTAAAACATAAAAATTGAGATAGCCAACCCGCCTGCCAAGTATGGCAACTATGGCCATTATTCCTCTTGAGAGGCAATGTATGGAGACCTATGTTTGGCAGGGAAATTTTTATAGGCTATAATGGTAACGGTACCCCTAAATTAACACCGATTTTATCAAAAAACAATTATTAAAATCCATTCAGAATGGGCGAAGGGATATCGCGTAACATTTATACAAACATACAAAAAAGAACATGAATTCGTATTGCGAAAGGAGGGGATTCCATTTTAGAAGTAGGTTAAAAATTATTAATTTATTTAGTATAAGTATCAACATTGACTCCGCCTTTGTAGTGTTGGTGTGAAACATTTTGTATCAAAAAGCGTTCACGTTTGACAGGTGCGATTAAGTGGAATTTTACTAATGTGTTTTTATATTTATGGCATCGCTAAAAAGAACACACAAATCGCAATAACACATTTTAAAAAAAATTCAAAAAAACGAGGGTCTATGTTCAACGCGTACGTTTTTTATATTATGTTCACCCATAACTTCTCAGTAATAAGTAAACGGATTTAAAATCTTCTTGGTTTATTAAATAAGGTCAGGGTTATCGGTTGTTGTGATTCCGTATAGATTTTAAAATCTCTTATTTCTTAAGAAAAAAAAAATTTTTATAGGATAGGGTGACAAACGACCACACAGTCCACCTGATGGTAAGTGGTTGCTGTGACCTGTACACATCTACATTTATCCTCAATAAAGAATCAAAATGCAGATGCGTTGTCACCCGTGACGACTAAGTTGGAACGCCTCTTTTCCAGTAAAAAGGGTCTCCGGTTCTCTACACTCACCATACGAAAGACAGCAGCATGAAGCTGCTATTTTACGCTGGTATTCTGTGAGAGCGTGGTCCTTTCCCGGTCGATCCGACTCTACTATACCGACTATACTATACTAATAATATAGCTGCAGCATGGCTCCACCACGATGAAAACTGCACTGCATTCTAATGGAAGCTTTTACCATGAGATCATTCTATCACGTGTTACACGGACATGGTGGCATGTTGCAGAGCATATGAAAATCTGTCACATTTACAGCACATTCACATTTACATTGAAGCGACAGAAGTAGTAATGGAATGCGAATCTGAGACTCAAAAGACGTGCGTTCGAATACACTATCTAACTCCTGTAGTGGACAAATTTTTAAAACATTTTGAGATCAGTTAACGAGGCAGTGATCATCTAATTTAAAATAACACTCGCCTCCCTTTTATATATTGATTCATATAATTTATATGGAGCTTTATTAGAAATTAGCATGTTTTCTATATTTGACATGATAAAAATGATGAAATCTATCAAAAATACAATGGCAGCGCATGCAGTTTTAAATTGGACGAACGTCATCATCATCATCACACACATCAATATCACAGCCCTTCGTAACTTCACTGCTGAACATAGTTCTACCCCAAGGAACGCCACAAAGCACGGTCCTGAGCCACCTGCGTCCATTAACTTTCTGCAGGTCTTACCAGTTCATCATTGCACCTAGTGGGAGCCGCCCTACACTTCTTTTACGTGTACAAGGTTGCCGAAGAAAGGTTATTGAATTGTAGCCCATTCTTCCCCATTGGTTGTCGATTCTTCCAGCTATATGGCCGGCCCATTTCCACTTCAGCTTACCCGTTGTACTCCGTACTCCGTTGGGCTGCGACGGTTATTCCGGTTCTTTTTTTCAAATTCAAATTGAAATTTATTTATTTGTGAAAGTTAAAGAGACAGAATAGATCTTTAAAAAAATGATGTTCGCTGCATTTAAACCTTAGGTATAAAAATATTATAGTTACAATTAAATCTACTTCATTTCTACATTTTAATTATTTCATTATATTATAATTATATAAATTAGGATTTTAGTATTGAAGAAATTTGAAAATCAGCGTTTGTAATGCACGAGAGTAAAACCATTTTGTGATAGTTCGGGATTTAAAATACCTTTAAAACGAACTTTAATATTCTTAAGAACTCGACTTAAAGTACTGTTCTGTCAAGTACCTTGTAAGTCGTTTGTACGTTTCTTGCAATGGTTCAAGTTACTTCTGAATGGCTCAACTTAATGTTCTGCAAACTACATCTACTCTTTATGAAAAAGGTTTTAAATGGGTGAGATGAAATTTAAAATAAACCTGACTTCAGACACACATTTGTTCCGGTACTCGGTGATATTTTCTCTACTACGATCTTGATGCTCCGATCTGCAAGAAAACTAGTTATCCAATTGTACAATTTCACGAGAAGCCCATAGGAAGGCAGTTTTGAAAGAAGGTCTTCGCTATGTCCAAACTAATGCCCAACGCCTCACCCTTGGACTTCACTGCCTCCGCCCATCTATGAGCTAGGTCGGTTTACAGAACTTTATTAACTCATAGAAGAACATAGTTCACTTATAATGAGCTTATGAACTATTTTACAAAAAATAAAGTATAATTTTTAAACATGTACAGCACATCGCACTTTTTCAGTAGTGAACGCGTTAAAAAATATTATCGTAAATGTACTGCTTCAATTTTGATTTAAAAAGGCCAAATGAGTCGCACTCTTTTATATCATTAGGTAATTTGTTGTATATTTGTGCAACATTATGTTCCTTTTACCGTGGCTAATTCTTGGTGTCGGCAAACAAATCTTATTATTTGTGTTTCTTAAATGATGTTTGTAAGTACTTTTTGTGATAGATATTTCGGAGTAAATCTTTTATGTTATAATTTTTCGTATTAGAATGCAATTTCTCTATAGATATCCCTTGGAAGAAGAGCAAAGCCCTATGTGTGGTGTCCTACATACCAGCTACGTGCGTAGTACGGGCCACGTACGTGCTAGTACGTGATATGTACGTAATCCTGATAAAACTTTTTTTAAATCCAGTAGGTAAACTAGAAGATCACCAGCTGAGCGACCTCAACGGAAACTGTAATGGCGGTCACTAATCACCTGGTGACCCTCAAGGTACTGTGTTCTAATTTGTACCCCGGGTAGGAGAGATACGAACTATCAGCCGGAGAGGCCACCTGTGTCTCGGTTAAAAAGAGCAAGGACGGCTATGCCATCTCCAGATGGTAGTGGACGGCGTTAAGGTTTGAATGAAGTCCCCTGATATTACAAAAATTCACAGAAAGCGTGGCAGGGGTTGCCTTTGATTTATTGCTCCACTTGCCTCGAGCAGGTTTCGTCTTGAGTGGAAAAAGAATACGCGGGGCAGCCTGAGCACCCACGCTCAGAAAAAGTAGGGTACCTTGGGCGTGGATGTTTAGCCAGTGATTCTCCAGGGCTGCTGGTACCCTCCTGGGGTAGTCTTCTATTTAGTTCCGCTACCATGTCGATGAGGGGTAGGGGACTTGGGCCTTCGACCACCTGCACTCACCAGGTGAAATGCAGAAGTAAACTTCTACTTCACGCTGGTATTCTGTGAAGTCGTGGTTCCAGCCAGCCCATCCGTGCGACAACAAAAGCTGCCGCGTGGCTCTACCACTGTTAAAATAATATATTTATATTTCTTCTGTTCTGTGCTGTTCTGTATATTTCTTTGTTTAAAATGTATCAAACAAATAGATCCTTCAGGAAGAAGGATTACTTTTCATAGTCTCCTCTTACAATACCCACGGGACGACATGGAGTGACGGACTGTCTTACGCCGAAAAATATAACATTAAGTTAAACAAATAGAACCTTGGATAACAAATTATCTATCAATCATCAATACAAACAACGATTCGAATTAAAAACAAAATTCGAAAGCAAGCCTTTCTGCAGAAAATTGGAGATTTAAATGATTCAAACGAAATTGACTGAATTTAAAAAAATATATTGACTGTGAGACAAGTGTACTGAAATCAATAATGAATGAAATGGTAGCGGCTTGCTTGTTGCCAATTAGCGGCAGAGAGCCTTTTCTATTTTTGTAACAAAAAAAAACATCGTTCATTTGCCTATTAAACCTTTTTTCTATTTGAAGCCAATTTCGGACTTTATTCATTCATTAAATAATTTCAAAAAATAACAGAATACAGTACCCACACAATACAGTGCAATTTCTTTATTTCCGGCATGAAGTGCCGTGTAGTGGCGGTCAAGAATATCCACTACCCCATATCCTCCCGTGGGTGTCGTAAAAGGAGACAAAGGGAAACAGGCAGGAGATGGGCAGCAGCATCTCCTTGATAACAACAAACTAACAATAAAAAAACTGCGGTTGACAACCCGCTCGCCAAGCGTGGCAACTATGGCAAATACCCCCCTATGAATGACAGTAACAAAGAAACGGCCCCCAGTCCCCGGCGGCCCCGCTATTCCTGGCTACGGTGGCGACCATGGTAACGGCGGGGCAGGGGGTGCTAAGAATCTCCGGTGGAGGTTCGTTTGCCACCTTAGACGACTCGACCTGGCAACGTACAACGCACGCACCCTGAGGACTGACGAGAAGATTGTGGAGCTGGAAGAAGAGATAGACAAGTTGCGCTGGCATATTATAGGATTATCCGAAGTCCGAAGAGAGGGGGAGCACACGGTAATCCTCGAATCCGGCAACTTGCTCTATCACCGGGAGGGCGACCATCTGTCCCAAGGAGGTGTCGGATTAATCGTCCACAAGTTAGCCACAAGCTCTCGTTAACAACGTTGTAAAGATTGAGTGTATCGACGAGGGTTGCGTACCTTATACTCAGAATCACCAAACGGTATTCGCTGAAGGTCATACAGGTTTACGCACCAACCTCGGCACACCCCGATGGGGAGGTAGAGGAAATGTATGAGGATATCTCTAGAGCCATGCATTCCTCCAAAACCCAATATACGGTTTTAATGGGAGACTTCAATGCAAAACTAGGCACAAGAGAGAACGGTGAGCTGAAAGTAGGGAAATTTGGAATAGGGCAACGGAACCCAAGGGGCCAGCAGCTGGCCGACTTCATGGAGAAAGAGGGACTTTTTATGATGAACTCTTTCTTCCAGAAGCGGCCCCACAGGAAGTGGACCTGGTCGAGCCCCGACGGTTCGACAAAAAATGAGATTGACTTCATTATGACGACCAGACGACAACTGTTCAGTGATGTCTCCGTGATCGCGAGGGTGAAAACTGGTAGCGATCACCGAATGGTTAGAGACACACTGAACCTAAACGTTAAGTTGGAGAGGTCTCGTCTAATGAAGTCAACGCTCCGTCCCCCTCGTGCTCTAATCCAAAGTCCCGAAACCTTTCAGCTCGAGTTACAAAACCGTTTTCAGTGCCTAGAAGACTGCAATGAAGTGGACGATATGAATGACAAGCTCGTGGAAACTGTCCATGCGGTCGGAGCTAAGTTCTGCAAGACCCGCCGCAGAAGAACACAAAAACTCTCCGATCACACTCTTAATCTCATGGCTGTTAGACGGGAGATGAAGCTACATTCTTCAACAGACTTGACAGCATACAGGCATCTGAACAGACAGATCTCCAAATGCATGCGGCGGGACTTACGCAACTTCAATACAGCTCGTATTGAAGAATTGATCGAGCGGAACCAAGGCTCCAAAGTCTTTGCCAGAGATCTGTCTGCCAGAAAGAGCCAACTGTCAAAGCTAAAGACAGAATGTGGCAGCATCGTTTCCGGGACACCTGAGATTTTGAGTGAGATTGAGAGGTTCTATGGGCAGTTGTACACGTCATCGTTGGATCCACACGCAAGTGTGAGTAACGATCCAAGAGCGAGTCTCATCCGACACTATTCCGAAGATATCCCGGACGTCAGTCTGAGCGAGATTAGAATGGCTCTCCAGCACCTTAAAAACGGTAGGGCCCCAGGCGAGGATGGAATTACAGCGGAGCTTCTGAAAGCGGGTGGAAAACCGGTACTTGAAGTCCTTCAGAAGCTCTTTAATTCCGTCCTCCATGGTGGCATTACACCGGAGGCGTGGAGTAGAAGTGCGGTGGTCTTGTTCTTCAAGAAAGGTGACAACGCTCTCTTGAAGAACTACAGACCGATTTCATTTCTGAGCCGCGTCTACGTGCTGTTTTCGAGAGTCATTACGAATCGTCTCGCGCGCAGACTTGACTACTTCCAGCCTCCCGAACAAGCCGGTTTCCGAAAGGGCTTTAGCACCATAGACCACATACATACCCTTCGGCAAATTGTACAGAAGTCCGAAGAGTACAATTTGCCACTATGTCTGGCGTATGTGGACTATGAGAAAGCCTTTGATTCAGTCGAAATTTGGGCGGTGCTGCAGTCCCTTCAGCGGTGCCAAGTTGACTGTCGGTATATCGAAGTGTTGAAGTGCTTGTACAGTAGGGCTACGATGGCTATCCGAGTACAGAACCAGAGTACGAAACCTATCCAATTGCAGAGAGGTGTAAGACAGGGTGACGTCATATCCCCGAAACTCTTCACCGCTGCATTGGAAGACGTTTTCAAGCTTCTGGACTGGAAAGGATACGGTATCAACATCAATGGCGAGTACATCACTCACCTTCGATTTGCCGACGATATAGTACTTATGGCAGAATCGCTGGAGGACCTAAGCACTATGCTCAATGACCTCAATAGTGTTTCCCAACGGATAGGTCTTAAGAAGAACATGGACAAAACAAAGATCATGTTTAATGTCCATGTCACACCTATGCCGGTAGTTGTTGGGAACACTAAGCTCGAAGTTGTTGACGAGTATGTTTACCTGGGACAAATAGTCCGACTAGGTAAGTCCAACTTCGACCGAGAGGTCAATCGTCGGATTCAACTCGGCTGGGCAACGTTCGGGAAGCTACGACACATCTTCTCGTCAGACATACCTCAAAACCTTAAAACCAAATTGTACAACCAGTGCGTGTTGCCAGTGATGACTTACGGAACAGAGACGTGGTCCTTCACTGCTGGCCGTATGAGAAAGCTCAAGGTCGCTCAGCGAGCTATGGAGAGGGCTATGCTCTGAGTTTCTCTGCGTGATAAACTTAGGAATGAGGATATCCGCAGTAGAACCAGAGTAACCGACATAGCCCAACGGATTAGTAAGCTGAAGTGGCAGTGGGCCGGCCATATAGCTCGAAGAACCGACAACCGATGGGGAAGAAAGGTTCTCGAGTGGCGGCCTCGTACCGGTAGGCGAAGTGTAGGGCGTCCCCCCACGAGATGGAGTGACGACCTGGTAAGACATGCAGGAAGGTTGATGGATGCAGGTGGCTCAGGACCGTGCTTTGTGGCATTTTTTGGGGGAGGCCTATGTTCAGCAGTGGACTTGCGAAGGGCTGTAATGATGAATGATGATGACGGCATGAAGGACATTAACGTTAATAACTAGATAATGTCCTCTAGACCTAATTTCGTTCACGGCGGCCAGTCTTAACAGAAAATAGCCATCTGCAGGATATCTAAATGCATTTAATCCAATATATTTTATAAAATATTTAAAATATAAATAGGTAGTTACTCAATTAAGTATCTACTTATTTATATTTGATTAACATTATTATAAAAAAGCAATTCCGAAGAAACTGTCCAGGGCAGTACTAAATATTTTTTTCTAAATGTCATAGCTTAAAAATACGACTTTCCGATCTGATTCCTGGGGAAAATTCTTTAACTTTATTCGTTAGACTCACATATCATCAGTGATTATTGCGATTTTGTGCATTTTGATTTAAAATCCATCAAAAGGCATGAAGGTGCAGCTTATTCACGTGAACATGTTATATGAATATTTAGAAATTATTTTAGAATCTCATGTTAAAAATTTAGTTAATTTTTAGTGGTATCCAGTTTCGCGCACTCAACTATTTCATTTTTTATCTTTTACCGCTTTCTTAACAATCATTTTTCGATAGTCCTTGTAACTGCGTATGATAAGAGTAGAGAACTGGAAACCATTTTACTGGAAACAGGGTATACCATATTAGTCCTTAGGGCTGATAACGCACCTGCATTTTGATTCTTAACAGATTATAGATATAGATTTTTTATATAGGATAGGGTAACAAACTAGCACACAGTCCAACAGTCCAGTAGTAAGTGGTTGTTGTGACTCATAAACATCTACATTTATCCTCAATAAAGAATCATAATGCAGATGCGTCGTCACCCGTGAGGACTAAGATGGAATGCCTATTTTTCAGTAAAATGGGTCTCCGGTTCTCTACACTCACCATACGAAACAAAGCAGTCAGGTTGCCATTTTGCTGTTAATATATAATATATGTTATAATACTGCTAGTATTCTGTGAGAGCGTGGTCCTTCCCAGGTCGACCCATTCGTGCTACAACTATACTACTAATATAGCTGCAGCATGGCTCTACAATGTTGAAAGATAAACTACATAATCTACTTACTATCAGGTGTGTTTGTTTGTTATCCTTATTTTATAATAAATGGGAACATCGTTTGCACGCTCAAACAACCTATCACCCTAAACGTCTACACGTATAAATATAATAATAGTGCGGAAGTGTGTGCGCGAACACAGGTGCACGCTCTATTCCCTCCCTCTCATAGTCCAACATGACCGGAGTTGACTTGAAACTTGCACTCGTGTCAAGGACCCATGACAATACAATTTAATAACTTTATCCTAGTATCCAGGATTACCAGGATAAAATAAAATAATTATCAGGATCATCACAGCTCTTGATTAACACGTGTTGTAGCCATTCAGCGAGAAAACGCAGCCAGCGTTCTTGGCACGATACCGCGGGGAGTATGTATATATATAGTATGATAATTAAATTACTAGTTTAATTTTTTTTAATTTAAGTAATTAATATCGTATATAATAAAATATTGTATATTATGTTATGTAAATAAATGTATATTTTTAATTGACACATTATTTCATTAACGTGTTTCGTAACATGATTATTATTATTGCAGTTATCATCTTGCAGTCACGAAAGGAATTTCATTACATAGTTAATTTTCCATGGAAATCAAAGCCTGTTTGTGGTGGAATTTGCATTTCAAACGCGCTTGACGCATATGTGCATTGCCAGCAGTAAACATTACCGCTTTGTGGGGCCAGTTGTGTCCTATGCGAATGTGCTGAAATTTGGTTTTGCCTGTTTAGAAACTAGCAAAGATAGCACATAATTGAAGAGCAGTTTGATCATTAGTGGACTTTTACATCCATCCACCCATTACAGCCTATAAAAGTCCACTTTTGAACAAAAGCCTTCTCCATAGATTGCCTCAAAGAGCGATTTTGATATAAGATTCGTTGGTTATCTAAGACTGACCTATATACAGGTTGAACACTTATTATTCACGTATTCACCACAATAATATAATTTTTAACACATTTCACAACAAAAATACGATTAACGACAATGTGTAATGAACTAATTAAGTAAAGTACTGCTAGCGAATGCAGATAAAAACCAAAAATTACTCTGGTATTCATCTTCATTCACTGAGAAAAACCATTCAGCTCTATTTTCACATATACTTGGCAAATGTTGCAAAATTAAATACACTTGCGGTGAAGTAAGGACTTTGATGCATTCTTACTTAGAAACAAGCTCCTTTTAGTTAATAATTCAGAGAAATAAAATATTCTAATTGAATCTATTTTACTTGTTCTTGTTTTTTTTTATTTTGCTACAATATTAAAAGCCAACTTCAAAGAACTACAAATTAAAATAGTTACCACTGCGCTCCTAAGGCCGTGGTCCTTGTCCAATAGAGCTGACACATTAGTGCCGTATCAATAATTTTATTCATTCATTAATTACAGCCTATCAAAGTCCACTACAGTATCTCAGTTTGCCTGGTCACATTCGTCAGTATGAAGGATTTTAGATTCCCGTATTTTTTTATATAAAAAACTGAAGTAACTATTGAACTAACAGTACTGCTGAACATAAGTGTCTCTTGCAGTTCATGGACACTTGCAACCAACTTAATCATATTGTGACGCCTCATAATTATTATTAATAAATAATAATTAAATTCATTATACAGACATTTAAAAATGTAACTAAAAATGTAATTAAACAATTAAATGCAAATAATAAGCATAAAGTTCAAAAATATCCATTTGGAATATTGAATATTATAATATTAGTAAACGCATAAAATGTCTCTAAAAATCTCTAAATTTATTAAAAACCTGCTTAAAATGTTCAAAATGTATCAAATCATATAAATACAAGGCGATTATATTGCAATAACAGAGATAAATTACATTTGTAATATAATAGAAAAAAATGGATCAAAATTTTCTAAGTTGATGAAGGTGTTCTTGTAATAATTGGAAAATTTCTAAGTTGATGAACGTGTTCTTGTAATGTTCCCTTATATTGGGGCGTTGCCGGAGACACATACCCAAGGTTGTACATATATATGGGGTGGTCGGCTGACCGACTGCTAGTACTAAGGTTGCACAATAACTAGTCCTATATTAGGGACTTATCATAGTAAGGTCTAATGAACCAAAGCATTAATATAGAAGGTCTCTATGATGCATAAGCATTATGATAGCAGAGTTATGACTTGAAGTCCCATATGAATAAGACATACAGTAGTATGGTCTATGAAATAAAGCAAATATGTGGAAGGTCTCAAATATGTAAAAGCATTATATTGAAAGAAATGGGACTTGAAAAGGATTATTATAGTGGCGTGTAGGTTGCTTCGCACCCTCTGAGACCGAGGTAAACTTGGACTCACTAACCGATGTGTCCTAGACATATCATCTTAGTGCCGGTGGTAAGCGGGTTTGTTGTAGCAATACGACTTGCCCGTGGACATCGCACACCCCTACCGTTTGTGGGCGACGTCTTAGCGCATAGCGTTATGATACGTCGGCTATCTTTCGGATTAGGGTGAGTGTGTTTGGTAGTACTTTTAAGTGCAGCAAGCATACTCAACTTCATGTCTTAGTGCAATAGCGCTATGATACGTGGAGTTTTGGCTACTGACGTCTTAGTACCGTACTACTATGATACGTTGGTGGTATTTTTAGTTAACAACATTATCAAATTTTGTTACCAAAGTCGATAGGGATCATGTAGGTGTGTTGTGAGGGGGCGCCATCGGTATGATAGTTGCATTGATGCTTACTGCTACTTGCAGTATTGCGTCTTGTGATGGATCTGCGGGTGTACTGCACCTGAATTGACGCATCTTGTGGTTCTGGTCGATGGAGTTATGCGTGTGGTGATGTCTGCTGGGACTGTATGGGGGACCTTGGGATGGTGTGAGCCCGACGATAGTCGTATTGATGCTTGTTGCATTCTGCAGCAGTGCGTCTCTACGATGGTTGTTTGGCGGGTCACTATTCTCAATAGTGCTCTCTGCGTCTTGGTTTGACTCACAACCTAAGTAGTTTTGCCCAAGTCGGGTCCCTTCATTGCGGGGCTGCAGACTGTCTGTCCTCCATGATGTTTTATATAACAACGTAATAATATATCTCTATAAAGTTCCCACCATTGAGAGATTGAAGGCAACTTGTTGCATATACTAAAAAATGCATATACTCAACGTCAGTGACACAAACCCTTTCTGATGGCGAATTATTAATATTATCTTATAACTGCCTATTGGCTATATCTGCCATTGTATTGGTTGGTGGAGCATATGTGTCGACCTCATGCGGGTGGTAGCTGGAGGGAGAATCTGAGGAGGCTCTCAAGGCTGCGGCCGAAAGCCGCACAACGTGGGACCCCATTCCCTTGAGGTGAGCGGTAGACTCATGACACGCTCTGCGGCCAATTGGCCGTGCTGACCATGCAATTGGTGGTGATGCCTTACACTTACATCACGTCTGCAGAAACGGCGGTCTGGCAGGTGGTGGTGCTCACCATGCGCGGGCTTTTTATGGTCAGTGTGCCGATTGTTGCCTAACCCGTGTGACGTACATTTCACTGTGGCTGGATTTGATCGTATTCTGTATGGCGTTTACACGCATTGACATGCGCGACTTCGGTCGATGTATGTGCTTACGCACTATCAAGGGGCCAAGTCCTCTTTTACTGGTTCGCCAGTTATTTTGCTGTGGACTACGGTCCAGTTCCCAACTTTGCGTACCCTTCGGGGGAAGCGCATTAAAATGGTTGGCTCTCACCGTGCGCGGCGTGTGCGGAGCCGTGTACCTCCTCCACATTTTTTTTAAAATGTGGGAGAGCGAAGCCCTTGTAGCTGGTATTTGATATAAATATTGTGAGCCTTTTCCAAGCGGGAAGGGATTAATTAATAAGGAATTGACTGTTGTGAACCAGATACAAGTGGAATAGGGACAATTTATTGTTCTTAACCTTTTTGAGCTCTGTCTTCGTGAACGGGGTTCTTTAGCTTATAAGACTCTACCAACAGCTTTCGATTGCTCTCGTGAATATTCATTCTTCCAAGATACACCTAAAAGAACTAAGTTACTATACAAACACAACGTAAAAAAGGGTCTTAACTAAGACGATCACGCCATAAATTTATTAAACGGCCTATATTTAAACCTTTAGAAAGATCAAGATATACTGGTCATGTAAATTAGATATATTTATATATCTTACAGATATGGATTCTAAAGAAATAGAAGTATAAGTGGATATATAGTAGAAAAGAAAAAGATGGGGGGAGAGGTTCGTTACAATATCACTGTCCCGTGTGTCATATTTGAAAATATCGATTGTTTAACCATTGCATCTTTTTCGCGGACAGGGAAGTTGTTAATGTTTTAAAAACCTTTAGTCGATCGCGTCTGTCATTACAACCTCGGATTCCCTTCCTCTTTCTCCTAACGTCTTGCATTTTAGTTTTTTCTTTTATATCAAGCCAGTAAAACGATTTTTTATAAATAAAATATATCTTACAATACGAATGGCAATAAATCGGTCAATAAAATATCGCTCTTACTGCGAATTTAATGAAGCGCACGGAACTGAAAGTCTAAACTGTTTTTTTACAGCTGACGTTTGATTTTCTTTTAAAGTAAAATGTGAACTATTAAAATATTAAACAAAATCGCATATACTCTTCTGTCTTTGTATTCACTTAAAGAGGTATGATAGATTTTCATAGATTTTGATACGGTTTTGACATTTTTAAATAAAACTAATTTTACGGATTTTATCGCGTATATTAACTTATTTTTATATATTCCCGACGTTTCGGGTGCTTACTAGCACCGTGACCGTGACCACGGGTGCTGGAAAGCACCCGAAACGTCGGGAATATATAAAAATAAGTTAATATACGCGATAAAATCCGTAAAATTAATTTTATTTAAAAATGTGTAGTGTTCGCGTAAATATAAGAAATCATTACGGTTTTTACAATTAAAAAAAGAATTAAAACAACATGTAATAAGATTTATCTTTTAATTACAATTGTTTTTAATATTTCTCTTTCTAATAAAACGGTTCGTAACGATAAAGACGTTTCTTGGTTAAAAGGAATCGTGCATTAGCAAAATTATTATTAAGTGAAAACTTAATGCCATAAAATTCATAGAATTTGTTGTGTTTAGTGTATGTGTCATTCGCGTAAATATAAAACATTATTGTTAAAATTGTAGAAAAAATAACATTTAATCTTAGCAAACTGTAACATTTTTGAAATAGTTTCAGAATGCTCGCGTTTCATATTTTTCGTAAACTGCTGAATGCACGAGAAGCATACAACAATTGCAAACAACAATGGCGCCGAGTGTAAAATGCAACTGAGAGTATTTCAATGAAATTTTATTGCTTTTTTTCTTTATTCGTCATTTCATATCTTTATTTTATTTTACTATGCCTTGTAGTTAAATTTTGGTAATACACATAAATCAGGGTTCTATATGTATGTAACATGATTATTAGTTTAGACATAATTCGTAGAGCCATGCTGTAGCTATATTATGGTTATGGAAAACACAAATTATTGAAATATAAATACCCTGACACACGTGTGAGTCCAGTTCTCCCATCTTGCTGTCGAGCACTAGTTGTAGCATGATTTTAAAGATATCAGTAACACAATACCGTCATTCCTCTTAAATATAGTACCAAGAAAATTTTGCAGTAAACATAATACAGTCATCTCTTTTAAACATATTAGAATTGAAGCGTGCGGGATTACCCGACGTTCGTGTTCTCTCACTTTCCCCAATATACCTCCTTAAGAATTTAAAATAGGTTTTAAAATAAATGCAATATAATCCTTAAAACCTTTGTTTCATTCAATACACTTAGTTGATAAAAAAAATACTATTTTAGATAAGGCTAGATCAGGAGCCAAGCGCGCTCACCGTAAATTTCACAGTACTCGAGCAACCTCGATTCGACTTCCGCCGACTACAATGAAATTGCAATTTTAAGTGCTAATTTACTACGGGCCCGGCGGTGAAGTAAAAGTGTTCGTGTGGAACCTGCGTATCTGAGAAATTTAAATAAAAAAAGTAACACTAACCCTTGTAAAGTCCATCAACCCACATTGGGACAGCAAATCCATGGTAACAATTTCACATTAACACCGTGTTTGTGTTGTAGCAGTAAGCGCGATTTTAGCCGAATTTAAAAAAAATGTTCAGAGAAAAAATATTTCGAGGACATGTGAAGTCCACCAACTCCATATCCATCTCAGAAATGAATCGCCCAACAGTAAGACGTATAAATACTGTAAATTTTTTTATCAACCTAAAGAAACAGATAATTTTTTAGGTTTTTGAGCTGCAGCTGTATTATGTCTGTAGTGCGAATAGGTCGGCTCAACCGGGGTAGAACCACACTCTCACAGAATCCCAGCGTAAAATAGCATAATAATGTTGTGTTTCATATGGTGAGTATAGTAAAGCGGGGACCCCATTTACTGGTAAAATTAAAAACAAAAATGCGTTAAAACTTTGCTGCCTGTTATTAAAAGGGTCAGATCTAATCAGTTTTCTGCTAGCGCTCTCAAAGAATGCAGGGGCAAAAAGCAAAACTTCACTCTGCAGTTTCAGGTATAGGATACTAAAATTCTCAGTGTTGCCCGTTAATTAGCAATCAAGCTGGTCGCCGTAACTTTAGTGTAACGTCATCGCTAGGTAAATTTTTAGCATAAATATTTATACAATCCCTCACCGCGCTTAAGGTTTTTATTTATTAGCGAATTATATAACTGCCTTTTATCGAACTTAGGACTTTTAGTATACCATTAAGACATGAATAAATAACTTTACTAATTTTGTATCTGCCTGTCTGTCTGTTTTTCCGTGATGACCTTTGGAATGAATGAGTCGATTGTATTGAAACTTTACGAATAGGTAGAGAACAATGCCAGGAGTGATCGAGACTATATTTTATCTCAAAAACTTGAAGAATTAAAAAAAATCTTTGATTGTCTTAAATTTAAATAACACGACATTAACACCTACCCAAATAAATTAAGTCATTAACATCTTAATTACAACTAAAACATATATCCTGAATCTGATCCTAGAATCCCTTCAGAAATGATGCATAATTCAGCGGGATACATTTAACGTTAACCCTCCAATTTAGTTTCTATGTCCGCCTTGTAGTAATATGTAAATACAAGTGTATATCGTCGTTGCAAATATAAAATCTCCTATGTGTCATTTTGTTTGAAAATAAGATTTGCAGATATTTTAGAAGCGATTTTGAATAGTTGCCTTTTGTAAAAACTCCCATGTGAATATCTTATTCCTTCACTGAAGTACGATTGATTTATAAAATATCTCAAGTGTCAGCCAACATTTAGTTGTTCATCAAAATCTCCTATGTGCCCAATGCACACATAAGAGGTTATAGTAACAGTTTTATTTCAAAAACATGTAATCTCCTATGTGATACTCGGCACTGCATTCTGTCAAGTTTGCGCCTGTTTCTTAGAAAGAGAGCACAATGTTACGTCATGCATACATTAAAATTAGATGGTATTATTATTTGGTGTTATTAGATGGAATTAACGTGGTAGAGCCATGCTGCAGCTATATTAGTGGTATAGTTGTAGCACGAATGAGTTGGCTCGACCGGAGAATGACCACACTCACAGAATATCAGCGTAAAATAGCAGTTTAAAACTGCTGTGTTTCGATTGGTAAATGTAGAGAACCGGAGACCCTTTTTACTGGAAAAGAGGCATTCCAACTTAGTCCTCACAGGTGACAACGCATCTACATTTTGATTCGCAAACGAGGATAAATGTAGATGTCTATGGGTCACAGCAACCACTTTCCATCAGGTGGACTGTGTGCTCTTTTGTCACCCTATT
This sequence comes from Parnassius mnemosyne, assembly GCA_963668995.1. Taxonomy (NCBI): domain Eukaryota; kingdom Metazoa; phylum Arthropoda; class Insecta; order Lepidoptera; family Papilionidae; genus Parnassius; species Parnassius mnemosyne. The sequence goes on along the minus strand of CAVLGL010000104.1, from coordinate 57,269,821 downwards.
CCTATAAAAAAGATGGGTAATAAATAGGGGTTAGGGTCATACGTCACTTGACATCAGTGCAGCTACAACTTGTCGCGTGCTAACACGGACCTCTTGTTTTTGCTATTATTCTATAGTTATTACGGTGTGCGAAATTAATAAAATACTGTGATAGAGTAAAATTAATTATATCTCAAATGGATAAAAGTATTCGTCGGGGATACCAAGGACACCTAATGGTAAATTTTAGTTTCAAAACCTGAGTCATCTGCCGATAATGTCGACGAAGTTAGAGCCGCCGCTACGGGGTCGAAGGAATTACCTTTGTATCTCGACGATTTATTAATAACGCTGGAAGATTTTGAATTTGAAACTGCTGTACCTCCAAGATCACATTCACTCTTATTTTCGCGACCACCATCACCTGCTGCAGCTATTGAACGAATATCGTTAAGTAGCGGTGACTATAAAGTGCCGTTGGATATGTCTACTCGAGCTATCATACATTCCGTGCAGGTCTCTAATCAGGCAAGCAGCAGGTCAGCAGAGGATGAAAATGACGTCTTCACCACCACCACCATAAACCATGTGTTGAAAGACCTAAAAGAACTATGAAACCCCGTTGTTCACATACACAGTTGAATACAGATGCAAAATCTAAAAATTCATTTTTATGCGCGCTCATTACAGAAGAAGAACGTAAAACGACTCATTATTATTTCTGGAACCTCAAGACATGGGCAGAAAATAAAGCTATTGTAAAGGATGCTGCAGTTCGAAGAGGAATAAGACGTCGTCGGCGCAAAGTGAATAAATGCGATGAAAAATGCACTAAAGTCAAAATAGATTGTTCTTTTTAATTACACTTTATTTAGGTGAAGACAGTTTTAAGCGCTGGACCAAAGAATCAGACATGGTTAATGAAGATGTTTATATTAATGTTTTACCTGCTAGCCCTGAAAATAAATCAACTACAGATTATGAAAAATATACACATGTAACAAAAACAGTAAAAACTTGGATAGATTTGGTTCCGAAAGTACCTAGTCATTATTATCGGGCTAGTTCCAGTAAGCTGTATGTTGAGTCTACATTTAGGTCTGAGAAACACATGCACGAAATATTCGTTGAATCGTGTAGGATTAACAATTATCAAGCAGCAACCGACTTTCCTAAGGATTTTAAAGCAGGAAAATATAACCATTCACCATCCACGAAAAGATCAGTATAATACTTGCTATAGTTTTAAATCAGGCAATATTTCACAAAAAGAGTATGACGATCACATCAATAAGAATAATAAAGCTCGTCAAGCAAAAAAGATGCTTTCAATAAGATAGTTGTGATTACGGTAGATGTGTGTCTTGCTTGCACCTAAGCTTTTGGGGAGTGCCTTATATTATAAACTTAAGTTACAGTGTCATAATTTCACCGTCTATGACTGCAAAACGAAAAAAGTTACTATTTACTTTTGGCATGAAGCTGACGGGCTTGTATATTCTAATGAGTTTACTTCTTGTTTGATTAATTACCTAATGAACCTGGCCCCGGAAATTGAACGAGTCATTGTAATTTCTGGCGGTTGTAGCCACCAAAATAGGACCCGGTTATTATCCAGTACTCTGAGCGATCTATCGCAAAGAAGAAAACTCACAATTGAGCAGTTGTACTTAGAAAAAAGCCATACAATGATGGAAGTAAATAGTGTCCATTCAACAATTGAGTAGTATATCAAACCTCCAGTGACTATGTAGCTCGCATGCAGCAAGCTTGCCTAAAAAACCCTTACGATGTCAAGTCAATTCGCTACGAATTCTTTCTCAACTACGAAAAACTTGAATTAAACCTCAAGTCTATAAGACCCGGCAAGAAAAAAGGAGATCCTGTTGTAGTAGATATAAGAGGGCTTAAATATTTGCCAGATGGATCTGTGTTATATAAATTGCTACACACTAAAGATTGGACTGTCCTACCCCAGCGAAAAGTTGCTTCTCGTGAAAGTTTGTTGCCGGAACGATTATATCAATTGCCACTTAAAATAACAGAGAGCAAACACAAACAGTTACAGGATCTGAAGAGCGTAATTGAAAAGGATTATCAACCATTTTATGATTCAATTTCATTTTTCCCAAGGACTTAGCTTGCACTTATTATTATTTAGTTAAGTACCAATTATATCAAATTTGTATTTTGTCAAAATATGAAAGGTTACATATTCATATTTCATATTTTCATACTTTATCATAATTGATTTAATAAACGATACAAAAATACAAACTTTCGTTTTAATTAATTTCTTTTCAAAGCCTTCTATGTGACAAAAATCTTGCAATTAAAACCTCCCATATGTAAATAAATAATTAAATAGGCTATAACGTCAGCTTCACTTACTAATACAAAACTATTCCTATGCATTTACATTTCAATTTCTAGTGTCGACTAAATAACCAATGGAACTTAAATGTTTTCAAAGAAAATTTTTCAGGGGGAAGTTTTTTGCGTTTTTCTAGACAAGTTACTTTTAACACATGGGAGATTATAGATTTGCAACGACGATATGTATGATAACATTACACCCTATACACATGGGTTACGGCTACCGAATAAGTTTTATTAAGTTAAAAATCTCCCCTATGAGGCAATCTATGGAGGAGTCCTATGTGCAGCAGTGGACTTTTATAGGCTGTAATGAATGAATTAAACTAGTTGCCTGCAACATATTATGCATAAGTAGGTAATAAACATCCAAATATCTTTCACATACAAACTGTTAGTATTGCATAATATACTTATATAATATAATGACTGCCTTGGACTGGTGATTGTAAACGCAACTGCTGATCATGAGGTCCCGCGTTTGAAACCCGGGTCGGACCAAAAAATATCAGTTATCGAGTTTTTCTGTCAAGAATTTCCGAAAAGTTGGCGGTGAATCACTCCCGTGCCTCGGAAAGCGCGTAAAGCCGTTGGTTGTGCGTCTGATCTCTCTCCGGTCGTGTCGGTTTATCGTCCCATCGGACCATGACTATGACAGAATAGAGAGCGCACTTGCATTATCATACAATCTGGCACTAAAATCCTCTCCTGCGCAGATAGTCTGCGTTGAGACTGGCCGCCGAGGCTCAAACACGGTCTGGAGCACGTTATTGTTATCAAGTAAATTAAATGTCGTAATAAAACTCAACATCTACATGATATTCGTGGATTTAGTTTAAATATGATTAACATCACTTACCCGGATTCTATTCTTGCTAGCACAGAGGCTGCTTGCTACCAAAACATTTCATTGCATTTTGATTGTAAAGTTAAAACTTATATACGTCCAACTCCTGGGCATAGGACTCCTCTCATTTCTGAAAAGGGCTTTCGGAAAAGAAGTGTCCACCGTGATCGCGCTGCCTCTATGCATGCCTTGACTTGATATGTCTTCGAAATTTTTTTCAATTTCTCTGATATCCAGGTTTCCACACAATGTTTTTCTTTACTACTGAGTACGCGGTAAATCAGCACAAGCATGGCTGAGAATTTAAATTAAAAAAAAATTCAAAGTCTTGTGAAGTCCGCTAACATGCATTGAAGCAGCGCAGACATTTTCTTGGCCTAAACCGTCTCAGAATAGAGAGGAAGCCAGTGCTCAGCATTGAGCTGAATATGGGCTATATATGACTCCACAAAGTGATAATAAAAATTGTTTACACCAGGTGCATCAGAATATACAAGGCATGATAGGCAAAGAGCTAGAAATTGAATTGTTCTTAAATAGCAAAAATATTCATATTTTATGTATTACTAAATATTGCAGCGATGGAGCGAATTTTATAGAGAAATGTATGCGTGTGATGATCTTAGTGAGGGATCCGGGGATGACGCCGTGACTGGTACGCCAGACCAGGACCTCGATGACACTGAGGTCATCAGTATGAAAGAGATTGATCGTGCGATTCGAAGTTTGAAATGTGGTAAGGCTGCGGGACTAGACAGAGTTACTGCTGAAATGGTCAAGTATGGTGGGCATCGCGTCTGGGACAGCTTTCATCTGCTGTGCAATTTGTGCTGGCGGACGGGGGATGTCCCGGATGATTGGCGATCCGCAGTCATTGTGCCTTTATATAAAGGTAAAGGTTCACATTTTGACTGCGGGTGCTATCGGGCGATCAGCTTGACCAGTTTAGCAAGTAAAGTTTACTCGAAGGTTTTGACACGTAGGATGCAAGAGAAATCGGAAAGATTTCTATGGGAGGCACAATGCGGATTTAGACCTGGAAGAGGATGCACGGATCAAATGTTTTCTCTCCGCATGATCACGGAAAAGCTTCTGGCTGCTAACCAGAAGATTTTCTGTGCTTTTGTGGATCTTCAGAAAGCATTTGATGAGGTCGTAAGGAAGAAAATGTGGGAACTGTTGCCGGGGTATGGTGTGGATGGTCAATTGCTAAGGGCTGTGCAGTCTCTTTACTGTGACTGTAAAGCCTGTGTGCGGGTAGGGCATGACCTGTCACCCATGTTTAACGTCCAAACGGGCGTAAAGCAGGGTTGTGTCATGTCTTCCTGGCTATTCATACTGTATCTCGACAGCTGTTTACAGAAGCTGAAAGATAGTTGTTTGGGTGTGAAATTGGGTGACATAAAAGTAAATTGTCTGCTGTATGCTGATGATGCAGTGCTTATTGCACCATCAGAAGCAGAACTGCAGGCATTAGTCACGTGTATGAAAGAGGAATGTGAAATTAAAGGTCTCCGTTTGAATGCTAATAAAACTAAGGTTCTGGTATTTGAAAGGGACGAAGAGAGAACGAAGTGTGAAATATGGGTAAATCAGGAATGTCTAGAACAGGTAAATGAAATTATATACTTGGGGAGTGCTTTTAGCCGGGATGGAAGATGTGATTTAGATGTGGACAGGCGTGTCGCTGCCGGGAACAAAGTCAATGGTGCCCTGACTGCGTTAGTCAAAAGGCAAGGCGTAGTGAAGAGTGCACGCCTTACAATACATAACGCAGTGTTGGTACCGACTTTGTTATATGGCAGCGAAATCTGGGTAAGCCAGAAGAAGCATAAAAGCAAGTTGAATGCAGTGGAGATGCGATATCTTCGTAAAATGTGCGGCGTTACCATGGCCGACCGAAAGCGAAACGAAGAGATTTGCAATATGGCAGGTTTGAAAGATGACCTTATCACAAAAATTGATAAGGGCGTGCTTCGGTGGTTCGGGCACGTTGAGCGAATGAGTGAAGACCGAATGGTGAAGAAAATATATAGCGCGGAAGTTAATATTAAAAGGTGTCGAGGTAGACCGAGATTAACTTTCGAAGACCATGTGAGCAAATTGCTCGAAGAGGGTAGGGTCAAGAGTACTCGGATACCTAGACGTGCATGTATGAAGAAGATAATGAATCTGAAAGAAGCGAAAGAGGTTTGTAAGGATCGTGACACTTGGCGATCTGTTCTCTCTGGCTACCCCGTCAGGGATTGTGCGTGAAGATAAGTAAGTAAGTAAGTAAGTACTAAATATTGGTTAAAAGCTAGTAACTTAATGTTTAACTTCAGTAATTACCAGGTAGTCAGTTCGTTTAATAGAAAAATGGCTCGTTAATATTAGCTAGTAAATTATTATCATGTAAAGAACGTAAAGATATTGCGAGCCTCTCTGTTGAGCGAACTGTAGAAATGGCATGTGTTGAGTTTGAGCACCTCAATGTTTTGAGCGTCTACAGAACCCCATGTTCTATATACGATACTTTTAAAATAATTAAATAAAAAGTTTTTGTTAAGCTTAATAAACAGAATATATCTGTTGAGATATGTGGAGACTTTAATATCAAGCTCCTAGAAGCTTCCTCCATCAATATTAAATTTAGATCATTGTTTAAATCATGTGGTTTTTTTAATTAATTTTTAGAGCCAACGCGTATTACTGAATGTAGTGCAACATGTATGGATAACATTTTTACAAATGTTAAGCCGTTGCGTAAATTTATAATTCAAAAATTGAGTTCTGATCACTGTTCACAGTTAGTTTCGTTACTTATGTTCACAATAAGCAAGTAGATGAGAAAGTTGTGTATATTCCAGTAAATGCACGTAGCTTGGAGAAGTTTAGAAATAACATAGTGCAGAAACTTACATCACTTTCATACCAAAATAATCCAAATTTTTTGTATGGAACATTGTTTAAGTTTATTTGCAACGAATTTGATAACAGTTTTACTTCTAAAACGTTCTCCTTGAACAGTCGGAAGGCGTTCAATGAATGGCCGACAGTATGAGTCCATAAGAGCAGACAAAGGTTATATAAACTTTACTATGCAACGTCATATAACCCTAGCGTCGAATTTAGGGAATATGTAAAAAATATTCAAAAGTATTAGTGTGTTTCACAGAGAAGTCTTTGCATTTGAGCAACAAAATTAAGACGGCATCTAATAAAATTAAAATGACGTGGAGTATAATTAATAGTGAAACTGGTAAGGTCAACTCTCACAATTAAAACTACCGGTTATGTTTTAACAACAAATTAGCTGAATCAGATCATGATATTGCAATGGTTTTTGAGAAATATTTTACTGATATTCCGATCTTAACCACTAACTCACTAAACTCTTTTCCTCCTTCCGTTGCCGAATCATTACTTAAACAAAATGTAAATGCGTGTACAAAAAATTTACATTTCATATAATAACATCAAAAGATATTGTAAAATATTTTAAGACTATTGATATTAAGAAAACTGCAGATCTGTGGAGGATTTCCTGACTTACTAGCATTTATATTAGTTACCCCCTGAGCTTAAAAAAAGCCAGTTATTTCGATATTACAGACAGAATTTTCAATTTTATTTATATGTATGTGGTAGGTCAAGGGGCTTTACGCTCGCTGTAAATTTCATAGTACGCGAGCAACCTGGGTTCGATCCACGCCGACATCTATGAAATTCTTAGAAGAGACATAAATATATAAATATATATATATATATATATATATATATATATATATATATATATATATATATATTTGGAAGTCATGAAGTCCACCCACAGTCCGTCACGCATTTCGGCAGCGCGGCACATATTTCTTTGCCCTAAAACCCCCTCAGAAGTGAGAGGAGTCCTGGGACGTATATAGGCTGTAACTGTAATTTTACAAACTTTTATGTCTGTATAGATTTATATTTTTCCATACGTAAATGATGTTGTTCCATACGTTAATGATGTTCTCACAAATAAACAACTACGAAAGTGTCAAGATATTAGTTTCCCAGGAAATAACGCTCGACTCGCTAGACCCCATGTTTATAGTTTGCCCGTGTTACTTACATTTGCAAAATGAATATTGTTTACCATATAATCACTGTAGAAATAAATAAATCCCCCCCCCCCCAAAGGGTTACCGCCTTGTCGTGACGGTAAGGCTTAGTAGCCTCTTCTTGGTCACCCGCGGTGAACAAAGAGGAACCTACTTGGCTGGCCCGTGGTGTGGGGAAGGCCCGAGGTGGCCACTCCGTGTGGGCTTGGCGAGCCCACTTTGGATGTGTGTTGATGAGCTGCTGCGAGAGGCGTGTCCTCTCCCCCTACCACTTTAGCTGAGGTGGAGTCACGGATGAAGAGGGGTGTTAGTATTGCGATGTGCCACTCGCCCTATCCTCCGACTCTGTCGGGCCGCACTGTTGATGCCGTGGTGGTGGGGCTGCGGGGGGAGATGAGTGTCGGTATTTAGATGCGCCGCTCTCCGTACCCTTCGAAGCCGAATCATGGTTGGTGGCGGAGTCATACACCAGATCCGCCGCTGGGGTCGGAAAAGTTAGTGCTTCCAAGTATCGGACTCGGCGGAGTCCGTTTCGCAGTTGCAGTAAGAGACCGTGGAGTAAGGCGCGCCATGTGTTACTGGTGCACCATACTTGAGAAGGAAGGACGGAAGGAAGTAGTCCTCCCTGAGGAGGGGTTGAGATAGGGCAGCCATCGCTGCTGGGACACTGAATGTGTGCGAGAGCTTTCCCGTGGCCCTGCCAATATGCGGCGAAGCTGGAAGGTGGTTTGTAGTTGGTGCGAGTCTCACATAACCCGTCCATGCCCCCGCGAGACGGATGTGCGTAGGTTTAGCCTAGTTGATTATATTTGTTGCTTCATAAGTCAGTTTTCTAATCCTTCTAAAACAGGGAAGACTACAGAACTTAATTTTGAAGTTAGTTTATCAAATTGCGCTCTCCACTGGAGCTTAGAATCAGTAGAAATTCTGGGAAATACGGTCGAACTTTCGAAATCCAAATTACTATCTTGTAAATTAAGTACAGCGTCGAGAGGGTTTTGTAACTATTTGGAAACAATATATTATAATATTTCGTTAGGCCATCTCAGTGCGAAGTAGGTTCATTTTACTTTAAATAATCATTATTAATATGATACCTCCTTAGGTATCATCAGCAAAAAGATCATTTATGTGGATCAAGAGAAAAAAATGCCCCGAGTATCGATCCTTGAGGGACACTTCATTCTATCTTACGTTGCGATGACACTACACCTTTTATTGTAACCTTTAGCTCTCGTTACTATACGACATTATACGATGAGATCCACAATGTGACCGTTTGTGGCAGAAAAAAACTCTTTCATCAAGAGTGTATGTACATTTTTAAATAATAGTTTTAAATAATTTAAATAGTACTTTCACCCTATATTTTTTTCCTGTATCGTAGAAGCAGTTTACTTACACAAATTTCACAAGGGCGAACATTCAAACCTGGAATAATTAATTGCAGGTCATACAAAAACTTCTTCCGTGCGGATTTGAACCCGCGGCCCGCAGTGCTGCAACTCGTTGCAAAGCCTCCGCACCACGGAGCATCATCATAATTATTAAAACTATTTGTAGAAGATGAAGATATCACTAGAAATTAGGAATGAACTTCTGTAATGAGAGCTAACAATTTTCCGCTCACCAGGTGTCGCTAGTTGATAGAGGTGAACTTATTAGTCACAAGCCAAAATCTAATTTTCAACTTTTTTCAAACTTAAAAGTTATAGCATTATAGGAAAGCAGCTGGCTTTAAGTAACAAACTTTTTTAGACTAACAGCAGATGGTAACCTAATAGCTAATGGTTAAAGTTTAATATATATGATTTTAATGTACCTACGCAGTTCATACACGAAAACCGTTGTATCTATATATATATATATATATATATAATTAGTCAGTCTTTAATATCGGCCACCTTATATTAAGCTGAGGATGTTACTAGTATAAATATAAAAATAATAATTAACGTTTTTAAAAATTGTGTCCGTCCGCGTTAATTAATCTCCGGAATGGCTAAACCGATTGTAATGAAACATAACAAATAGGTAGGTAGCAATACCAGGAGTGACCTAGATTACATTTCATACGAAAAACTTTGTGGAAGAAATAAAAAATAAATAAAAGGTCCTTAATTTTCTTAAATCTTAATAACGCCAAAAGAACAGATCTTTTCCAGGCGAAGCCGCGGTGGAACGCTTGTTATTTAATAAAATCGTTATATAATTTGTCATGTATGATAAGTCTTGATTATAAAACCTTTTAAAACAAATTCAGATAAAATGGAGTTACAACCCGATAAATCAAGTAAGAGGTCGATGAATGCAGGTGGCTCACGATCGTAGGTACTCTGTGGCAATGGTCGGGTTAGAATCCCGCACGGAACAAGTATTTGTATGGTCTAAAAATAATTGTTCCGGTTCTGGATGTTTGTCCTCGTGCGATTTATGTTTTAAACTACCTCCACGATACAGGAGAAAATTCTAGTGTGAGGGTTACATTAAAAAAATATAAGAATTGTATAAGGGAGGTCAAAGTTTAGCAATGAACTTGTTGACTATAAATGAAGGATGTTAAAATTTTCTTACCTTAAATCCGCGTAATATATAAAAAATGTGTTTGACGGCACCGTGGGGCAGTGACTTAGCAATGAGTTGCTTCGCTGGGAGCTGCGGGTTCGAATCCCGCACGGAACAAGTATCTGTATGTACAAATAATAAAACAAATAATTGTTCCGGGTCTGGATGTTTGCCTTGTGCAATTGTGTTTGTAAACTGCCTCCACGATACAGGAGAAAATCCTAGTGTGTGGGTAACGTATTTTTTAATAAAAAAATAAAATAAAAAATGTTACACATCTTACCTAATTTAAAGAGCACCTCCTGCCCTTCCCCAATGAAGGACTTAGGGCCAGCCACCGCAGAGGATGAGAATAAGGATCTGAGGATGCCTTGTTTAGAAGCGATGTCGTATTATCGACGGTGTTGTGTCTCTCCTAGTGGTGAGATTAGTGGTGACGGGAATCGTGCACGCAATGGTGTGAATGCGGGAGATGCTCTTCAAACTAGGTAAGATACTCATTTTATTTCATTACGTGGATTTTAGCTTATTAATTTTGAACATATTTAATATAATGGATTTCCGAAAAGTAACACCTGATTCCATTAATAACGATAAATTAAATATCAATGAATTAAAAAAAATTCTAGCCAGTGATCATGTATCTTCTGAAAGACTAGACCGGTTAGGGTCCTATGAATACAATATTTTTGCTTCATCAAAATCATAGTTTGAAACTATGCTAGGATTCGATATGTGGAGTGTAGTCAAGTTATTAACAAATTCTATACTTATAGACCAAAATGACTCATATTCTTGAATGATTAATTTTATGTTTAATAATTTATGTGACAGTAATAATAGAGTGTTAGTATTAAGTACAGCTAAGAATGCTCGGATTCCCTAGGATTCAAAGACTTCCCATATTCGCCTCTTATGTTACACACGGCATATCAACAGAAAAGCTATAGTGGCATTTGTTAACTATATTTTACAACGTATATGAAACGATAGAAAACAGCTTTCAGTTTTTCGCCGCTTTCATTGGAGCCGTGGCAGAACGAGGAGCTTCCGTCATTTTGAACAGTGGTAGAGCCACGCGGCAGCTGTCACACGGATGGGCCGGCTCGAACCGGGATGGTACCACGATCTCACAGAATACCAGCGTGAAGTAGAAGTAGAGCTTTACCTCTGCGTTCCGCTTGGTGAGTGCAGATGGCCGGAAGCCCAATTCCCCCCCCCCATTAACATGGTAGTGGAATTGTACAGAAGACTACCCCAGGAGGGTACCAGCACCCTTGGAGAATCCCTTGCTGAGCATCCACGACCAAACTGTTCGCAACTGATACTGCTCGGGGCAAGCGGAGCAATATGACCAAGGCGACCACTTTCACGCTATCCGTGAATTTTTGCAATATCAGGGAACTTCATTCCAACCTTAACGCTGTCCATTACCATCTAGAGACGGCGAAGCCGGCCTTGCTCTTTTTAAACGAGACTCTCCGGCTGATACTTCATATCTCTCCTACCCGGTTTACAAATTTGAACACTCCTTTGTACCTCGGGCTGGAGTTTGCGTATACGTTAGAGAGGACATCTGTTCTCGACGCCTCGGCAGTCTTGAAGGTACGGACCTGTCCATACTATAGCTGTGCGTAGACAGCGACGACCATCCCCGCGTCTACGGGTGCCTTTATAGGTCCCATAGCGGTAATGCCGACACAGACTGACTCATCGACCACGTCCAAATGGCTGCAGACTCCGTGCTACAACAGGTCCCATCCGCAGAGATCGTAATACTCGGTGATATTAACGCACACCACGCTGAATGGCTTGGTTCCCGTTTAACCGATCATGCGGGTAGATCTGTGTATGACTTTTCCTTGGCATATGGTCTAATACAATTGGTTACTTCGCCTACGCGGATCCCAGATGTGGAGGATCATATAACTTCCCCGTTAGACCTTCTGCTGACCTCTCTTCCGGACGGATATTAGGTCTCCGTCAATGCCTCTCTGGGCTCTTCGGACTACTGTCTGATCCGAAGTACGGTACCACTCACGCTCCCATCGCAGTTGCAATCTGCAGCTTGCCGCCGTGTATGGCACTATAGGTCGGCCAGTCGGGACGGGATGCGGTCTCTTTTTGCATCCTACCCTTGAGGGCGGGTTTACTTCTCGCCGGAAGATCCCAGCGTTGTTGCAGATTCTGTTGCTGGTGTGGTATTTCAGAGTATGGAACTTTTTATTCCATCCTCTGTGGTGCCCATCGGAGGCAGATCCTAGCCATGGTTTGGTCGCTGCTGTAAAATAGCATCACGCTATAAGCAGGACTGCTACCGGGCCTGGGCTGACGCATGTTTGAGAAATATTTCACTGATGTTCCTATCTTGACAACAGAGTCATTGAATACTTCTCCAACTGTCGCTGAGTCATTACTTAAACAGAATGTTAATACCTGTTTAAAAGAATTTAGATTTGAAAAAGTATTACCGCATTATATTGTAAAATATTTCAAAACCATTGATTGAAGAAAACCGCAGATTTGTGGGGGATTTCCGTTACAGTGATTGCGTCCATAATAGATTTAATTGCACCTCATCTTGCTATTATTTTTAATACTTGTATCGATTCTGGCGTGTTTCCTGATTTAAGGAAGTATAGTAAAGTAATACCTTTATTTAAATCTGGTAGTACATTGGACCCCGCTAATTATAGACCTATTTCTGTACTACCAACTCTCAGTAAAATTTTTGAAAAAATAATTTTGGATCAAATGTTAATTTTTTTAATAGAAATAAATTACTTCATAAAAATCAATTTGGTTTTACAAGGGGTCGCTCGACGTCTGACGCCGGTGTTGAGCTTATGAAATATATTTTTAATGCCTGGGAGAATTCACAAGATGCCTTAGGTATTTTCTGTGACCTTTCCAAGGCTTTTGATTGCGTTCATCATGATACATTAATCAGGAAACTACAACATTAGGGTGTAAAAAATTTGGCGCTTACATTTATTACTTCATATTTAAGTAACAGAATTCAAAAAGTCGTCATCAATGGTAAATGTTCCTCTGGATCGGTAGTATCAATGGGCGTTCCTCAGGGCTCGATTCTTGGCCCATTCCTGTTCTTAATCTATATTAATGACTTACCTTATCTTGTAGGGGACAATCACGATATAGTATTATTTGCTGACGATACCTCTTTAATTTTCAAACTGAAACGGCAGTCAATTAAATATGACGATGTAAATAATGCTCTATCGAAACTACTACATTGGTTTAACGCCAACAATTTGCTCTTAAACGGCAATAAGACAAAATGTATTAAATTTACAATACCTAATGTAAAACATTCGAAAACCAATGTGCTTTTAAATGGGGAGGAGCTGAGTCTTGTGGATACCACTGTTTTTCTCGGTATTACTATTGATGCGAAACTTCAATGGGGCCCCCATATATCTAAATTAGCAAGCAGACTTAGTTCTGCAGCATATGCTGTAAGAAAGATTAGAAGTCTCACAGATGTTGAGACAGCTAGGTTAGTGTATTTTAGTTACTTTCATAGCGTAATGTCTTATGGAATTTTGTTATGGGGTAATGCGACTGATATTGAAGCTATATATGAAAATAACCCCTGGGAATAAGGTGATCGCCACCATGCTGGTTCTATGAAAATTCATTTAAAATTGTATAAACAAAATTATTGTTAAGTGAAATTATGTTTAAAAAAAAGTCCCGCTAGGTTTCTTGCTGGTTCTTCCCAGGACAGAGGTATTTTCCGAACCAGTGGTAAATAAAATAATGACTTTCAATAAGTATTATGTAATAATCCATATTGAATGAAAATCATTATATTCTATTCTATTCATCAACGTCCCGGGATGTAAACACCAGCGCTCTTAAAAAGTAATATAATTCCGCCTCCAGGTCCTTCAAAAGTGTCATTGCCAAGACAAAGTCAGAGAACATCGGCAGAATTGGCTAGAAACTAGTTCGCCTCCATTCGGGAACACGTGCATTCTGGTCTCTCGCCAAGGCTATCCAAGGGAACTTCTGTCAGCCATCTCTGCACAGGGTGGACTACTCACTGGCCCATGACGCAAATGAGAAAGCCGATCTGCTAGGCTCTCTTTTTGCTTCCAACTTGACTCTAGTTGACGAGGGGAACACAACGCCGACCATCCCGCGGTGGGAGTGCTCCATGCGGGAAGTGCTGTTTACACAGCGCTCGGTGCGTAAAGCACTCCTCTCCCTGAACGTCAACAAGTGGAGTGGGCCTGATGGAGTCCCGCCTATTGTGCTGAAGACGTGTGCTCCGGAGTTGGCAGCGGTTTTAAGGCGCCTTTTTCGGTGCTCCTACTCCCTAGGCATAGTCTCGAACTCATGGAAGACAGCTTTGGTGCACCCGCTCCCTAAAAAAGGCGACCACTCAGATCCGTCCAACTACAGGCCTATCGCTATCACCTCCTTTTTCTCCAAAGTAATGGAAACAATTATTAACAGCCAGCTCTTGCGGTACCTTGAGGATCACTAGCTGATTAGTGATCGCCAGCACGGTTTCCGTCGAGGTCGCTCAGCTGGTGATCTACTGGTCTACCTGACTCATAGATGAGCGGAGGCAGTGGAGTCCAAGGGGGAGGCGTTGTTTGGACATAGCGGTGGCTTTCGATCGGGATTGGCACAAAGCGCCTCTTTTGAAGCTGCCTTCCTATGGGCTTCCCGAGAAATTGTGCAATTGGATCACCAGTTTTCTTGCAGATCGGAGCATCAAGCTCGTGGTAGACGGTGCATTCTCCGATTACAAGCCCATTAACGCTGGTGTTCCACAAGGCTGCATGCTATCACTAACGCTGTTTCTTCTGCATATCAATGATATGTTGCAAACCAGTAACATTCACTGCTATGCAGACGACAGCACTGGTGATGCTTTATACACCGGCTGTGCCAATATTACTCGGGAAAACGTCGCCGAGTACCGGGAAAAACTTGTGTCTTAAGTCGAGACTTTTTTGAACAAAGTATCAGACTGGGGGCGACTAAATCTAGTCCAGTTCAATCCCCAGAATACACAAGTTTGCGCGTTTACCGCTAAAAAGAATCGCATTGTCGTATCTCCTCAGTTTCAAGGCACTCCCTTTGTAGCCTCAGCCAGTATCGGTATCCTCGGTGTCGACATATCGAGTGATATACAGTTTCGTGGTTACTTGGAAGAGAAGGCCAAATTGGCCTCTAAAAAGCTTGGCGTGCTCAGCAGAGCGGGAGAGTATTTCACACGGGCACACCGCTTGCAACTTTACAAGGCGCAGGTCCCGCCTCACATAGATGACCTTTCCCATCTCTGGGCAGGGGCTCCCTAGTGCCAGCTCCTTCCACTTGACCGCATCCAACGCAGACCGGTTCGAATCGTTGACGGCTGAGTTCTTTCTGATCGGCTTGACTCACTGGCACTGCGTAGAGATGTTGCATCTCTTTGCGTATTTAATCGCATCTACCACGGGGAGTGCTCTGAGGAATTGTTCGGACTAATTCCAGCCGCTCAGTTTCACCATCGCACATCGCGACAAAACTCGCGATACCATCCATATCATCTGGATGATTGGCGGTTCACCACTGTGCGATTCAGAAGAAGTTTTCTCCCTCGCACAACTTCCTTGTGGAATCGATTACCACCAGCGATTTTTCCGGACCGATACGACTTAGGGACCCTCAAGAAAAGAGCCTACTTTTTTTTAAAAGGCCGGCAACTCATCTGCGATTGCCCTGGTGTTGTAGTTGTTCATGGGCGGCGGTAGTCACTTACCATCAGGTGAGCCGCATGCTCGTTAGCCCCCTCTCCTATAAAAAGAATATGATTATGAATGTATCCATACACAAACATCATTACTGTTTCCTCAGATTAGGGATCTTAATTTGAATCTGAATTAACAAATTGATGTTAAAAGTTATTGCCTTCCGTATTTAGACTGTGTTATGGACGCTCCGGAAGGTGTCTCTTGTTCCCTTTTTGACATCGGATATTTAATGTTATTTTCCTTATAGTACTAATTATATAATTCGGAACTAATTAAGAAAGAAAATGAGTTACGTAAACATTCTAAAATTTAGAATGTTAATATGTTATAATGTTAATATAAACATTTCTCGTAGAATCGTTAGATTTCAGACTGATATAAATGAGAAATATTTATATTTATATAACACGTTTGTTTTTTCCATATTTTTATATTGGCATACGATTCTGAGCTATGTTCAAAAATTCATGTATTTATGGAGAGCTTCAAATTAATTACTCAATTCGATCCAAACAAACAAACAAAGGTACATACAGGAAGGCAGTTTATAAAAACGTGGAAAAAGGCACCATTTTTGACTAATCTTTTTATTGTACTCCTCGACCGTGAAGCGGAGTTTGGATTTTTTTATAGGCTTTACTGTCGATTAGTCAATTTTACGCTACTCGTTCCAGTTACAGCCTATCAAAAGTCGACTGCTGAACTTAGACCTCCACCGTAGATTGCCTCAAAGGGGTCCCCTTTTTGAGGCAAGAAAATATGACATAGTAGCCGCGTTAAGCAGGCGGGTTGGCAACCGCAGTTTTCTTTTAACATAACCAACAAGACAAGCAATAAACCTCATGAAAATAACCAAACTGTGCGGAATTTCGAGATATTATTTGCTTAACAAGCCCAAATGATGCCGCCGCGTCGACAACCTTCGTTCCCTTATTGCGATAAAACTCCGGTAAATATTTTTCCAATATTTTCAATGACTGAAGCTTCTCGTTCTGCCACGGCTCCGATAAAAGGCGACAAACTGAATGCCGTTTCTGTCGGTTTATAAACCTTGTTATAGGCATTTGTTAACTATATTTTGTCTGCTGATATGCTGTGTGTAAGTGTTGAATATGGAAAGTCCCAGATATATCTTATAGCTCGATAACTGACAATCTGGTACATAAAAGTTTAGCAGTGAAGTTACACGGATGGATTAGTAAGTTGGAATGGGTAGGCTGTATAGCCCGAATAACCGACAACCACTGGGGAAGAAAGGTTCTCGAGTGGCAGCCTCGTATCGGAAGGCGAAGTGTAGGGCGGACATCCCCTAGATGGAGTGACGTCCTGGTAAGACATGCAGGAAGTGGATAGATGCATGAGGCTCAGGACCGTGTTTGTGGCATAGCTTGGGGGAGGACTTTTTTCAGCAGTGGACTTGTAAAGGGCTATAATGATATGAAAGTTACAGTCTTTAACCGTTGTAAAATATAGTTAACAAATGTCACTATATTTTGTCTGCTGATATGCCCTTTGTAACATAAGAGGCGACTATGGAAGGTCCCAAAAATATCTCATAGCTTGATAGATGGTTCTGTATCTCTTCTCAAACCTTCTTTTCAGAACGTTCTACTCCGGTTGATTCTACAAATAAAGGGAGACTTGAACTTTCACTGTACGTAAAATATATAAAGTTAGATTTATTATTAAATTAGCTGTTCCTCGCGACTTCGTCCGCGTGGGATTTACTACGATTTTTTGTGTTTTTTAATTTTTTGCGTGGAACCTTAATTCTTTCTCTAAAATAAAAGTATCCTAAGTTACTCCTTATAACATCTGCTGTCTGCCAGTGAAAGTCCCGTTAAAATCGGCCCAGCCGTTTTGGAGATTAGTCGGAACAAACAGACAGACAGACAGACAGACAAACATTTTAAAAATAGTTTTTTGTTATGAGTACCGTAGTAACTTTCATATGAATTTAGTAAAAAGCTGTTATTTTAACATTACAAACAGATACTTTAATTTTATTTATTTGTATAGATGTATCTCTGCTGCCAAACAGCAGTGCTTGCATTGCTGTGTGTGTGTGTAATTACTAATTGTGAACATAAAATATCTAGAGTTAGATTTATTATTTAATGTATCACTGTCACCAAATAGCAGTGCTTACATTGCTGTGTTCAGGTCTCAAGGCTATATAGAGACAGTATAATTACTAACTGTGAAGCCTTCCATCTTAGACCTCAGGCGTAGTACTACTATTTATTCTGTGTCTCAGGTGTGACAATGCATCAGTAGCCTTCTTCG
Organism: Parnassius mnemosyne; assembly: GCA_963668995.1. Taxonomy (NCBI): domain Eukaryota; kingdom Metazoa; phylum Arthropoda; class Insecta; order Lepidoptera; family Papilionidae; genus Parnassius; species Parnassius mnemosyne. The sequence continues at coordinate 57,251,915 of CAVLGL010000104.1, read as the reverse complement.
TATCAAGTTGGCTGCAGAAATGTTAACCTATATAACGTCAGCATAAAATAAAAATGACGACATGAACTATTTCAAGTAGTGTTTTGTACGTAAGCAAACGTATCGTGAGCTTCAAATGAATATTGTAATGAGTACATTCGAATATTGTACCTGTACACGCCCCTAGCTGTCCCGACAAAGGTCGATCACCCAGTGGCCCATAGCTGTAGACTCGACGAACAACTAAGGACGGGGCCGAATGGCCTGGTGGAAATGTTCTACCCTACTACACTTTAAGGGGAAGGCTAGTCGAATAGAGAGTACTTACCTGTATCTGAGGCGACGACTGTCTCAGGGCTCGGTCAGGCCGGAGGTGTGTATGTGTTGCGTGTAGTGGTATTTTTGTGGTGTGGGTTGTGATAGACCTAACTGGACCGTTGAAGTCGGCAGCAGCCCGGACTTCTGCACCGCTCCAAATTGTGGTAATCACCAGCGGTGTCACCCACAGTCACTTTCTTTCTTCTTCACGATGTCAGTCTATTAACTTTATCGTACAATTAACTTCCAGACGCAACTAACTCCCATTTATTATAAAGCGTAACACACAACACGAATTCCGAATGTTCGGATCAAAGGTAACTTCCATTTCGCGTGACAATAAATCATGTGCAAGAATTTGCACATGATTTGTTCGATCCACCATTGTTTGATCTATCAACCGTCTCAACCACGGAGTTGTGTTTGCTTCGTGGTCTCAACACATATGCATACAGGGTTATTTTTCAAAGAGTAGTAGCCAAATTTTAAACTTAAGTTCAAATATATATTTTTTATAGGATCAGAGTGACAAGCGAGCATACAGTCCACCTGATGGTAAGTGGTTGCTGTGGCCAATAGACATCTACATCTATCCTCGTTTGAGAATCAAAATGCAGATGTGTTGTCAGCCGTGAGGACTGAGATGAAGAGGAATGCCTCTTTTCCAGTAAAAAGGCTCTCCGGTTCTCTACTCTGACGATACAAAACCAATCAGCATTAAGTTGCTATTTTACAATGGTATTCTGTGAGAGCGTGGTTCTTCTTCGGTTGTGTCGATCCATTCGTCCTACTAACTAAACTATACAATTAATATAGCTGCAGCATGGCTACAATAATTGTATACTTCTTATTTATATGCATATTAGTGAGCGTGTTACTTTTTAATTTAGTGTGTTAATGTTGAATATATAATATTGTAAATGCGCTTATGAAATAAATAAATAAATAGGTATTTATTTATTTCATAATAGAGTAATGTGTTTACTTAGTGGGACTTAAGGCAAGTCATGTTCTTCATTAATTTCCTCAAATGCTTCGAGACTGAGATCGTACACAGCGAACTAGTTAATGTTAGCGGTTTAAAATAACACAAAAATAACGCCTATGTCAAGGTTTGATAACCTTAGTTCAAAGAATTTTAGATTGATAGAGAAACTTTACTGTGTGACCCATTCTTGGTTATTTACGATAATTGCATTCATTTTACTTTTTGATTATTTCTTATATATTTACTTCTAAAGTAAAATGAATATTATAGAATCAATATTCAAATGCAGAGTTAATAAATTCTGGGTCTTCCCATGTTCGTCTCTTATGTTACACACAGCATATCAGCAGACAAAATAAGTTAACAAAAATGCTACAACAAGGCTTATGAAACGACAGAAAACGGCATTCAGTTTGTCACCTTTCATCGGAGCGGTGGTGGAACGCGGAGCTTCCGGCATTGAAAATAATGGAAAAATATTTACCGGAGTTTTATCGCATTAATGGAACGAAGTTTGTCGAGGCGGCGACATCATTTGCGTTTGTTAAGCAAATAATATCTCGAAATGCCGCACAGTTTAGTTATTTTAATGAGATTTATCGCGTGCCTTGTTGGTTATATTACCTAGAAAAAAATGTTTAAATATTAATTTTGGTTTTTTTTAATGGAGTAAGGGTGACAAACGAGAGCACCTGATGGTAAGTGGTTGCTGTGGCCCATAAACGTCTATATCTATCCTCGATTAAGAATCAAAGTGCAGATGCTTTGTCAACCCTCAGGATTAAGATGGAAAGTCTCGTTTCTAGTATAAAGCGTCATCCAAAAAACCTTCAAGGAATTTACTAAGAATATACAAGTACCACGAATTTCACACATAATAATTAAAATAATATACTAACAATTTCACACACACATAGATACACTATCACTCGGTGACAGCGACAACTCGGATACAGACTCGGATCAGTCGCTCGACTGATTCGCATATTAACTACCTTACCATCCGTCTTGCCAAATCCCATCAAAAAATTAACTTGTAAAAAAAAACCAAGTCTCGCAACTCAGTTCCTCTATCGTAAAAAGTTGTGAGGGCCATGTAATACCAAGTCGGTTAATTTATTCAGTCGCTACTTAAGGGTCCTTCTGTCTTAAGTTATTACGTAATTAGCTAACCTAACAACGTCTTATAGTGACCATATCAATATTAAAATCTTTTGTGTTTTAAATAAATAGATTGACTTGGCTATCACATCAAAACACAATGTATCTCACAAGTAATACATATTATATTAAAATAAATAGTTTAGTGCGATTGCCAAGTCAATCTGTGTATTTAAAATATAAAAGATTTTAAATTTTAATATGGTGTTATTAGGTTAGCTAATTACGTAATAACTTGAGACAGAAGGACCCTTAAGTAGCGACTGAATAAATTAACCGACTTGGTATTGGATTACATGGATCTCACAACTTTTTACGGTAGAGGAACTGAGTTGAGAGACTTGGTTTTTTTTACTAGTTATGTTTTTGATGGCATCTCATGTCTTTTTGTAGATAGTCCTACGTTTTTCCTATCCGGCACCATCTACTTCTTGAATACCAACGACGGGTTTTCGGACAAATTAGTCTACTTAATACTTTGCGCGATTTTGGTACAACTTCATAAGACATGTCCCATTCTTGCTTTTGCATTCCGTTGACCATTTTACAAGTTACCTTTGAACATAATTATATATAAATACCTATCTACATCTATTATTCCATTACGAGCATATTATGCATATACAGGTACACTGATTCATTAACTGCAAATGTAACTTTGTAATCTCATATATTTATATAGGATTACAAATTTATTTATGCAGTTGGTGTATCTAGAAAACTAGACCGAAAATACAAAATATTATAATTTTTCCTTAATTTATACACTAAACACTAATTGTATTCTAAATTTGAAGCTTCTACGTCTGCTAAAAGTGCTTTAGAGTTTTGATGATCGGTCAGTCAGTGAGTGACAAAATTAAGAAACGTTGACTAGTCTTAACTACTGGTTCAAATTTAAAGAAATTTGAAATATAATGAGATTATAAAATCTCTACTTGGTTACTGAAAATTCAAGCTTCTAGTTTTATCCAAAAAGAAGTTATAGGGTTTCGAAAATGGCCTGAACTGCTTCGAGAAAAGGATGGTACGGCCGTGCCGCTTTTTTGCTCGACTTGGTGGGGGCACTGCCGTGCCCCAGATCTGAATCTGAATCTGAAGTAATATATTATGTAAGAGGGTTATACCTACGCAGATGTACTGCTAAACATAAAACAGTCCTACCATCAGTACTGCAGCAAATATATTGAATACACCTGTATTCAATATAATATACACTATGAACTTGTACGCTGAATTTTATATATGAGTAATAAAAAATACTTAGAAGAAAATATGCTTGAAAGACTTAAAAAATTACACTCAAGTCTCTTAAATTTAAAATTTTACATGTATTTATTTTAGCTATCACAGTGTAATGCTTCGAAATGAATTTTGCAGATAGTATTACAATTTCATGTAGACTCTCCCGCCAGGAAGCCATCTCGGAGTTATCAGCGTGACATAACTATAACGTGCACTACACACTGTTATATTGCTTGGTAAACAATAGCAAGTACTTCTTTCACACGCACACGCACACGCACACACACACCTGCATAGTTAGATATTGATACAAAAATACATACCATTTATCTATATATACAAGGCGTATGTATGTACACATATATGAAGATATAATAAATAATCGATATCGATTGAGTGTCAGGTTTGTTCTTAAATTATAACCTTTTTAAACGTTTATAAAATTTATAATATAAAATTAAAATTTTGTACAACTGACTTCAATATACATTAATAAGAATAACTCAAAAACTATTGGTCAGACGTTGATTATATGGGACCACATGTGAAGTACCAGCTTTCAAATAAAATAAGAATTATCGAAGTCCCACATAACCACGACAGCCAGCTGTCGTGATTATGTGGGACTCACTGCGACTAACCTAATATAACCTAAGTGTCTATCCACTAAATACCACCTGTGAGACTATCATTGGCTCATGAAGCCTTTCTGCCGAATCGGAAGCGACCCTCTTTAGGGAAAAGTGGGCGTAGGCAGCGACGAGCCGCTGAGGGGGAGCCTAACTAAGGAAAATTAAGAAAAGTCGGCCTGAGCCGTCGGCTGAAAGCTAGTTTGGCGTGTCCGAGAGAGAGTTTCTCAGTCTACGGACTCGATAGCGAGAGGGGTGCTGTATAGGAAGCATTCATACTTCATAGTTACAAGGTATTTCTGCCCTTTACCGTAGTCGCCTCTTACGACACCCGTGGGATGAAAGAGTGTGATGGATTTTCTTACAACAACAAACTATCTTTTCTGTTTAAAGTAGCAGACCTAAAGTTGTAAAATGTCATAGGATCGACGCACATGGCACCACCGCACACTGTAGGACAGCACAATTGGTTTCCATTGCACGGTTCACTGGGACCGCAGGCAGCTTCGCAGATATCCACGGACAGGGTAGGTGGACATGAGCCAGGTTCACATCTCACCACGTTCAATGACACTGTTGAAAATGTAAAATTATAACTTTAGTAAATATAAGATAAGACTTTTTTTTAATTCACAATATGCTAAATAGGCGATGTTAAACAATGTTAAAAATCTATATATCGGCCGCTCTTTGATTTCCGCGCACTACAATAATAATGATCGTCTTGACACAAATAATGAACGACACACAGTTGTTACGTTTGTCGCACTTTTGTATAGTTTATTATTTGTAGACAAAAATATTGTTCTATTTGTGTAGAGTTGACGTAGAAAATCCACTAACCTATACCATCTCATGAGTGTTGTTAGAGACGACTATGGGAATGGACACAAATACTTAGTAACTTTGAATAACATAGTGGTAAACTCGTAGGAAGAAACGAAACAGGATAAGGGCAGCGGCATCTTCCTGATAACAACTCAAAAAAACTGCAGCTGTCAAGGCGTCTGTTAAGCGTGGAAATTATATCAAATAAAATGACGCAATCTATGGTGGAGTTCTATATTTAGCAGCGGACTTTGGTCTATAAAGAATGTAAAAAATATTTGTACCGGGAAATTATGATAACATTGATTTCTACCACCGAAATCGTATGTTCCTTCTGCAATCTGAAATTGTAGAAAAGATTCTCTCTCTATAGCCGCCAGGAACGGTTCTATAGGCCAAACTGAATTTCCCTGGTTCTCCCTTACCTTTTTCTGCCGCTAATTAGTGATGCTGTAGTGATATCTACTCACGCCCGAATTGATAGCATGATCGTGATCCGTGTTGAATATACATCTATAATTATTATAGTAAATTGCACACCACTATGTGTGGGATTGTTTACGGCTGACGCTGTAGTGGTGTGCAGCTAGTAGAACCTTGCAGACTGTGGTGCCCACGTGACCTGCGGTTGTAATCCAAGGACGCGTGTACATGGAAACGTAGTCTTTACTGATCGATCCATCGAAAATCACCCCCCGTACGCCCGTACTTGCGATCATCTCATGGTAAGTTGGCAGATGTCACCGCATCCGTGGCGGGCACGATTCCACACAAACTGCGGTCTTGTGAGAATTAAATTTTCGCAGTTCCTCTAAAGCAGTATCCGAGGCTAAATTTCGCTTCATAAGTTTTTAATATAAACAAAGGTAGTTATACGAAAGTCTTCATTTTCATTAATAAAATCGTCTAGGTGTTTTTCTAACGACTTCAAACAGGTGGAGGTACTCAATTCGACTGTAAGTTTTCTTTTTTTATGTGTCTTACCTCATACATTTTTTCTGTGTGTAACGATTTCGATAGTACGCTGTATGAGAGGGAGAGATATTCTCCATGAGCTTACTATTTTCGAGGTCTCGAAGTTCGGAGAGGCGGGAACGGACCTCTCGTTGAATACGATTGGCCATACGCCTATAGTCGGGGGTGGGATAGGTTGCTGCTCTCCAGAAAGCAGCTCTCTTGGCTTTAATTAGGTTGCTAATATGTAGGGGAAGACTATCATTATTAGCAACAGGGACGACCTGTCATTCTCCTTAAGGGAGGATTTTATAAGGGTAGAGAGAGAATCGACCGCGGTGTCGATTTTTTCGGGACTATCGAAGCGTAATATCATATTGCAAGAGCCCTCCGCATAGACGCTATCACCCACACTCCCCCTCTCTCCCATCCCAACGGTACGGTTGCCTTCGAGGACGAGGAAAAGGCTGAATGCTTTGCAGACAGCATTGCCGCACAATGCTCTCCTAGGTCTCAATCCACCGACCCCTCCCACATCCAGACAGTGGAGGATGAGTTTCTCCGCGGGAACTCACCCCCCACAGATTCTGACCCTATCACTGTGTCCAATGATGAGATTTCATCCCTCATCAAAGGACTTAAGCCCGAAAAGGCTCCTGGCGCGGATGGCATCTTCAACCAAGCCCTTAAACATTTCCCTAAGCAGGTGTTAACCCTTTTAGCTATTATCTTCAACGCCTATTTCAACCTTAGTTACTTTCCCACCGCGTAGAAAAAGGCAACTGTCATTGGTATTCCCAAGCCAGGAAGCCTTTCAACTTCCCCACCAGTCATCGTCCCATCACCCTCCTCAAGGCCATGGGCAAACTCTTCGAATGAGTCATCCTTACTCGCATGAGGCTCCATCTTTTTCCCGCAGACGGCGACCCTCTATTCATCCCCCACCAATTTGGTTTCCGAGCGAAACATTCTTGTCCCCAACAAGTTCACCGTATTGTGGAATATATCCCCAGCGGTTTCTATCCTCGTTGTCATAAGACCATCGCGGTCTTTTTCGACATTGCAAAAGCTTTTCATAGAGTCTGGTACTCGTACAAAGGCCTTATCTACAAACTATATAAAATAGGTCTCCCGATTGTCTTGTACGTCTTGTGGCCTCTTACCTAAAGGATCGTACCTTTAGTTTTAGCCACGAAGGCACGCTCTCCTCTCAGTGCCCCATCAAAGCCTGTGTCCCTCAGGGCCCAGTGCTTGCCCCTCTCCTATATACCCTCTTCACCAACGACATACCCATCATGTTGAAAGGTGTTCAGCTCTCCCTGTTCGCAGACGACACTACCCTCTTCTGTAAAAATATCTCACTACCTTTCATACGGAGCAAGATCCAAAAGTCAGTTGATGACTTAGGAGCTTGGTTCCAAAAATGGCGCATCGATGTTAACCCGGAGAAGAGCTACGCCGTTCACTTGGATCATAAACGACGCCGCCTTAATAACATTCCACCAATACGTATGCTAGGGACCCTGCCCCCTGGCATACGACTGTCAAATATTTAGGTGTCACCCTTCACACGAGGCTCACCTTCGGGCCCCATGTCAAAAGAGAAACACGCAACGCACGTTTTTATCTGAGTAGGCTCAACAGTATACTGGGCCGACACAGTAAAATGTTCCTCCGCAGCAAGCGAACCCTTTAGAAGGTCTGTATACGACCAGTCATGACTTTGGGATAAGCGCGGGCCCCATATTTGCCCACGCTAACCCCGAAACCATTAACGAACTCCAAATAGTTCAAAACCTCTTTTGTCGTCGAACTACGAACGCACCCTGGTACGTCCGTAATGTCGACATCCATCGAGACTTAGAGCTCCACACAGTCCAGCAATTTCTGAAAATACTCTCTGAAAACTTTTTCGAAGCCTCAGAGTCTCACTCTAATCACATTATTCGTGAGGCAGCTTCCTATGCAGCCCCACTACCCTCTCGCTATGGAGTCCAAAGACCGAGAAACTCTCTCTCGGACACGTCAAATAAGCTTTCGGCCGACCTAAACTGCCTCCTGGCGGCTCAAGCCGACTTTTCCTAATTTGCCTTAGTTAGGCTCCCCCTCAGCGGGTCGTCGCTGCCTGCGCCCCCTTTTCCCTAAAGAGAGTCGCTTCCGATTCGGCAGAAAGGCTTCATAAGCCAATGAACTATACATACGCCTTTAATTATATATATATGAAGATATAATAAATAATCGATATCGATTAAGTGTCAGGTTTGTTCTTAAATTTTCATTCGTGTCTAAAACGAAAGGTACGATCCTTTAGGAAAGAGGCCATAAGACGTACAAGACGATCAGGGAGACCTATTTTATATAGTTTGTAGATAAGGCCTTTGTACGAGTACCAGACTCTATGAAAAGCTTTTGCAATGTCGAAAAAGACCACGATGGTCTTATGACGACGAGGATAGAAACCGCTGAGGATATATTCCACAATACGGTGAACTTGTTGGGGACAAGAATGTTTCGCTCGGTAACCAAATTGGTCTGCGGGAAAAAGATGGAGCCTCATGCGAGTAAGGATGACTCGTTCGAAGAGTTTGCCCATGGCCTTGAGGAGGTTGATGGGACGATGACTGGTGGGAAGGTACAAAGGCTTCCATGGCTTGGGAATACCAATGACAGTTGCCTTTTTCCACGCGGTGGGAAGGTAACTAAGGTTGAAATAGGCGTTGAAGATAATAGTTAAAAGGGTTAACACCTGCTTAGGGAAATGTTTAAGGGCTTGGTTGAAGATGCCATCCGTGCCAGGAGCCTTTTCTGGCTTAAGTCCTTTGATGAGGGATGAAATCTCATCATTGAACACAGTGATAGGGTCAGAATCTGTGGGGGGTGAGTTCCCGCGGAGAAACTCATCCTACACTGTCTGGATGTGGGAGGGGTCGGTGGATTGAGACCTAGGAGAGCATTGTGCGGCAATGCTGTCTGCAAAGCATTCAGCCTTTTCCTCGTCCTCGAAGGCAACCGTACCGTTGGGACGGGAGAGAGGGGGAGTGTGGGTGATAGCGTCTATGCGGAGGGCTCTTGCGATCTGATAGTACGTTTTGACAGTCCCGAAAAAATCGACACCACGGTCGATTCTCTCTCTACTCTTATAAAATCCTTCCTTAAGGAGAATGAAAGATCGTCCCGGTTGCTAATAATGATGGTCTTCCCCTACATATTAGCAACCTAATTAAAGCCAAGAGAGCTGCTTTATGGAGAGCAGCAATCTATCCCACCCCCGACTATAGGCGTATGGCCAATCGTCTTTAACGAGAAGTCCGTTTCCACCTCTCCGAACTTCGAGACCTCGAAAATAGTAAGCTCATGGAGAATATCTCTCCCTCTCATACAGCGTACTATCGAAATCGGTTTACCCAGAAAAAATGTATGAGGTAACACACATAAAAAAAAGAAAACTTACAGTCGAATTAAGTTCCACAACCTATTTGAAGTCGGCAGAAAAACTCCTGGACGATTTTATTAATGAAAATGAAGAGTTTCGTATAAGTTTTTTTTAATACTACCTTTGTTTATATTGAAAACTTATGAAGCGAAATTTAGCCCCGGATACTGCTTTAGAGGAACTGCGAAAATTTAATTCTCACGAGACCGTAGTTTGTGTGGAATCGTGCCCGCCACGGATGCGGTGACATCTGCCAACTTAGCATGAGATGATCGCAAGTACGGGCGTACGGGGGGTGATTTTCGATGGATCGATCAGTAAAGACTACGTTTCCATGTACACGCGTCCTTGGATTACAACCGCAGGTCACGTGGGCACCACAGTCTGCAAGGTTCTACTAGCTGCTCACCACTACAGCGTCAGCCGCAAACAATCGCACACATAGTGGTGTGCAATTTACTATAATAATTATAGATGTATATTCAACACGGATCACGATCATGCTATCAATGCGGGCGTGAGTAGATATCACTACAGCATCACTAATTAGCGGCAGAAAAAGGTAAGGGAGGACCTGGGAAATTCAGTTTGGCCTATAGAACCGTTCCTGGCGGCTATAGAGAGAGAATCTTTTCTACAATTTCAGATTGCAGAAGGAACATACGATTTCGGTGGTAGAAATCAATGTTATCATAATTTCCCGGTACAAATATTTTTTACATTCTTTATAGACCAAAGTCCGCTGCTAAATATAGAACTCCACCATAGATTGCGTCATTTTATTTGATATAATTTCCACGCTTAACAGACGCCTTGACAGCTGCAGTTTTTTTGAGTTGTTATCAGGAAGATGCCGCTGCCCTTATCCTGTTTCGTTTCCTCCTATGAGTTTACCACTATGTTATTCAAAGTTACTAAGTATTTAAAATAGTAAGCTCATGGAGAATATCTCTCCCTCTCATACAGCGTACTATCAAAATCGTTTCACACAGAAAAAATGTATGAGGTAACACACATAAAAAAAAAGAAAACTTACAGTCGAATTGAGTACCTCCACCTGTTTGAAGTTGGTAGAAAAACTCCTGGACGATTTTATTAATGAAAATGAAGACTTTCGTATAACTACCTTTGTTTATATTAAAAACTTATGAAGCGAAATTTAGCCTCGGATACTGCTTTAGAGGATCTGCGAAAATTTAATTCTCACGAGACCGCAGTTTGTGTGGAATCGTGCCCGCCACGGATGCGGTGACATCTGCCAACTTAGCATGAGATGATCGCAAATACGGACGCACGGGGGGTGATTTTCGATGGATCGATCAGTAAAGATTACGTTTCCATGTACACGCGTCCTTGGATTACGACCGCAGGTCACGTGGGCACCACAGTCTGCAAGATTCTACTGAAACTTCTACGTTATTCCCAATTATATTCAAATACTTGCTATTTCTAAAGCTCAGAACATTTGGCTTAATGAGGATTGTCGTCGTTGGTTTTCCGAATAGAGATAATTTAAAAATCCACCTTAAATTATTATACTCTGAACTTTCATATAAATTACATAATATTGAATTTGATATTTTGGATGGGAAAGCCAGAGAACTTGCTTCAATGGCTGTTTATGAGAAATATCAAATTCAGTCCCGTAAATTACAACGACTTTTATCCTCTTCATCCCGTAATCGTAATAATGACATACATACAAAATATCACCAATTTTATCCCCGAGTTAAAAATCTCTCCGATGTCCAGTTTCCAACAGATGAGTTGTCCCTTTTACATAAAGGCCTAAAATATAATTTAACACATTCGGTCTCCCAAAAATCGTTAGAGACTATGGCTGTTGACGCGAAGATGGCTGTTGTGATCGGGAAGAAAGATAACATCGTTAAAAGTTTGGTAGCTAATGAAACTCGGGCTGTGCCCGCGTCTTCCCATTTAAATCCTGAGTTCCCTGTTTTTAAGTTCCTAAAGCAGACAATAAGGGAAAACGACCGTATTGTTACTAAAGCTGATAAAGGCAATACTTTTGTTATTATATAGAGTAGTGGGTACAGCTAGAAAGTTAACGATGGTATCCAAGGTGATGACTTTGAGCTATTGGAGGCTGACCCAACCAAAAAGTTTACTTCGGATATTAAGTTATGTATACAACAGTCATCATATGTTTTTCCCGATCACAACTTGTCTCGAAGCAATCTTGTTCCAATGAATCCTCAAGCACCCATTTTATATGGGTTACCAAAAATACATAAAGAACATGTTCCTATTCGTCCAGTTGTCTCATATATTGGTGCACCAGCTTATTTCCTTGCTAAAAAATTAAACTTCCTCCTTTGAGAGAAATCTGGATTCAACCCCACTTACAACCTAAAAAATGGCTTAGATCTCATTTCCAAAATTAAAGATATTCGTATTCCTCCTAAATCCATATTGTTATCTTTAGACGTTGATAGTCTTTTCACAAATGTCCCATCCCCTGACTGTTTGCGTATACTCGCAGATCTCTTTGAAAAACGTCGTCTACATCCCGGGGAAACAAATGATCTTCTTAACTTAACCTCTCTCTGTATGGAACAAAACTATTTCCGGTTTAATAACCGTTTCTATCTACAAAAAGAAGGGTTAGCTATGGGGTCCGCTCTAAGTCCCCTTATGGCGGACATTTTCATGGATAATTTCGAAAAAAAACATATAGTTGTCAATCAAAATATCTTATATTACTATCGATATGTAGACGAAATAATTATTTGCTGGACTGGCACAAGGAAACAACTGGATGTTTTCCTCAATAAAATAAATAGAGTCCATGACAAAATTAAATTTAAACTTAAATTGGAACAAGATTGTTCCCTTAATTTTCTCGACTTAACAATAACAAGAAAAGAATCGTCACATGTTTTCCAAATTTATCGAAACGACACGGTCATACCCGCGTCATCGTGTCATCCATGGCAACATAAAGTAGCCGCTTTTTATTGTTATATTAACCGTTTGTTCACTGTCCCATTAAGTAAAGAAAATTATTTAAAGGAACTTAATATAATTTATCAAATAGCGGTCTCTAACGGTTTTTCAAAAAATCTCATTAACAATTTAATTAAAAAGAAACAAAAGCATGTTGTTCGCAACTCTCTGTACGCGGTTCAACCTCAAAGTGTTCGTCAATATGTGAGCAGTTTGACCTATTTAGGCCCCATATCTGAAAAAGTAGCTAATACTCTTCGATAAAACGGCGTTTATGTGGCGTTCAAAACAAATAATTCTCTTAGAAATATCTGTAATAATAAAGATAAGTTGGATATTCGTCAAAAGTCAGGTGTTTACAAACTTGTTTGTGACGAATGCCACGCCGTTTACGTGGGTCAGACTGGTCGCAATTTCGAGACACGTTATAAAGAGCATTTAGCCGCGTACAGGAATTACAATCTCGGTAAATCCCATTTTGCCAAACATCTTTTGGACACTGCACACAACCTAGCCAACGACCACTCCTTTAAAGTCTTACATACGTGTAATAAAGGGCTGCGGCTGTCTGTGCTGGAACAGTTAGAGATATTAAAAAGTAACAATAGTACCGTTGCACTGCTGAATGAACAAACAAATGTTACTAACTCACCTCTCTTAAATATCTTTAAGCCTGCTCTCTAATAATAGAAAGCCTCGCAATATGGTCGTTTGTCACCCTCACGGTGATCGGCGATTGGTTGCGTGGTTGGAGAGTAGGCGGGCGTTGCGCGGCGGTTTGTCTTTAATTTTACAAACAGCTGCATAAGTCCGGCGGTGATTAGTCGCATGTTTTATCGCATGACGCAGTCGCTCGCTCGTTAAGTAGAGGGCGGTTGCGTCATCGGAATGTATAAAAGGCACTTGTTTTGGCTCGCCGCTCACTTAGCGGTTAGCCACCGTAGAGTCTATATCACCTGAGGATGCCTCGTGTAGAGGCGAAACACGTGTCGTATTGTCGTCAGTGGTGTGTCTTGCCTAGTGTAATGGTGTTAGGAGTAGCGGTGCTGGGATTAGTGGTGACGGGGAAAGTGTACGCAATTGAGGGAGGGCGGGAGGTGCTCTTCATACTAATCGTTTCTACAATTTCAGATTGTAGAACGACCATAAGATTTCGGTGGTTGAAATCAATCTTTGCATAATTTCCCGGTACAAATATTTTTTATATTCTTTATACCCGCTGCTAAATACAGAACTCCACCATAGATTGCGTCATTTTATTTGTTATAATTGCCACGCTTCATTGACCCTGTGCAACTACAGTTTTTTTGAGTTGTTATCTAGAAGATGCCGCTGTTATTATGCACTATATTATTCAAAGTTACTAAGTATTTCTGTCCATTCCCATAGTCGTCTCTAACAACACTCATGAGATGATATAGGTTAGTGGATTTTCTACGTGAGCTCTACACGAATAGAACAATATTTTTGTCTCATCATCATCATTCATCATTACAGCCCTTCACAAGTCCACTGCTGAACATAGGCCTGCCCCAAAGAATGCCACAAAGCACGGTCCTGAGCCACCTGCATCCATCGACTTCCTGCATATCTTACCAGGTCGTCACTCCATCTAGTGGGGGGACGCCCTACACTTCGCCTGCCGGTACGAGGCTGCCACTCGAGAACCTTTCTTCCCCATCTGTTGTCGGTTCTTCGAGCTATATGGCCGGCCCATTGCCACTTCAGCTTACTAATCCGTTGGGCTATGTCGGTCACTCTAGTTCTACTGCGGATATCCTCATTTCTGAGTTTATCACGCAGAGAAACTCCGAGCATAGCCCTCTCCATAGCTCGCTGAGCGACCTTGAGCTTCCTCATCCGGCCAGCAGTGAAGGACCACGTCTCAGTTCCGTATGTCATCACTGGCAACACGCACTGGGTGTACAGTCTCGTTTTCAAGTTTTGAGGTATACCTGACGAGAAGATGTGCCGTAATTTCCCGAACGCTGCCCAACCGAGTTGAATCCGTCGATTGACCTCTCGGTCGAAGTTGGACTTACCTAGTCGGACTATTTGTCCCAGGTAAACATACTCGTCAACAACTTCGAGCTTAGTGTTCCCAACAACTACCGGCATAGGTGTGACATGGACATTAAACATGATCTTTGTTTTGTCCATGTTCATCTTAAGACCTATCCGTTGGGAACCACTATTGAGGTCATTGAGCATAGTGCTTAGGTCCTCCAGCGATTCTGCCATAAGGACTATATCGTCGGCAAATCGAAGGTGAGTGATGTACTCGCCATTGATGTTGATACCGTATCCTTTCCAGTCCAGAAGCTTGAAAACATCTTCCAATGCAGCGGTAAAGAGTTTCGGGGATATGACGTCACCCTGTCTTACACCTATACCGGAAATAAATAATGTTACAATTTAAAAATTCTCTTTTATTTTGTTTTTCTGAATTAGTTTGGAACACGTTCCATAAGTAAGAAACTTCATTCGTTTACCACCATTTTACATGCTTTTCGCCGTGATCGTTGAATTACATTATAAAGTGGGGCGTTAATACTAGGTAATGATTAGATATATCATTTAGTATTTTAAATAAAGTTAAAATATTTGTTATATTACTGTAGTTATATTCTTTGTTTTATTGGTAAAAATTTACTTGTTAAATAAATATGTAATAAAACACGCATACTATTTCAATTCACTTTGGACTATTAAATAAATTTGTTTACTTCACATTACATTGTTAGGCGAATCATTATTTTATTACGATAGTATGGCATCGATAATGGATCGAAGTTTGCTGGTAAACTACATGAATGTGTTGAAGTTGCAAGCGAGCAAATGACCATATTAACAGAAAGGTTAAACGTATCTGTTAATAGTGTTCGAGATCCAAGTAGACTGGTATTACTCAATATCACTGTGAAATAAATTGTTTTAAATTGCCGTTACCGCCTCCATAACGGTGGTTGCTGGTCTAATTATTTTAGGTTTAACGTAAACGGAATGCTTATACCGCCATCTATCAGAGACCATGATGTTTTTTTTTATAGAAGAGGGCGCAAACGAGCATGCAGTCCACCTGATGGTAAGTGTCAACCGCCCGATACCCAGTGTAGAAATTAGGTACTCTATTCAAGCGTGTTCCATTTGCTAAGGAACGCTCCCGCTTCTCTATACCCACCATACGGAACACAGCAGCATCATGCTGGAAAAAAGTCAAATGCGGACTTCTCGCGTTCTGTTAAATTTGCGACGAGTGCTGAACTCCAGAGCTACCTCGGCTCGGCTGCTACCAGAGCTTTTCACTTTAATAAAAAAGAAACATTTATGATATATTTCTATAGTAAAGTAAGAACCTATATTCGTTCCACTCCGGGGCACAGGCCTGCAACTGCAACACCAGGGGAATCGCAGGTACGTTACCGGCCTTTTAAAAAATAGTAGGCTCTTCTTTCGGGCCATAAATTAGTCTCCTCTTATGACTTACTGGAAGAAATGGGATTATGAGATGCTCCTTAAGCCGCTTCTACACGTCAATGTCAATATGGTACAGCCATGCTTCAGCTATAATAGTTGTAGAACGAGTGAGTTAGTTCAACTGAGGAAGGAGCAATCTTTTACAGAATGCCAGCGTAGAAAAGCAGATTGATGCTGCTGGTGAGTGTAGAGAACCAGATACCCTTTTTACTGAAAACGGGGCCTTTAATCTTAACCCGCAGATGTGACAAGTCATTGATTTATAATCGGGGACAGATGGGCTACTACAGTAGCCACTTAACATCAGGAGGACTATGTCCTACTTTGTCATCTTTCTTCTATATGAAAAAGTGTCCAGGTAGGTTATCATAATAATTATAAAACTAGCTTATACAGCTACTTTTAAATATTTTGGTTTTGTTTTAATATAAAATGCGAATTTAGAAACCGCATTTTCCACATCAAGCGAATATTATTTTTCGACACAAAGGCACTTCTCTGGTTGAGACACATACTTCCGGCCTTACGGCCTATTGAGCGCTTGTATGCCTTGCCACCCTCCAGCTTGGTGTAAATTAAATTTTTACTTTAAGCGCCAACCGCAATTTAATAGCAAGCTCATAACCTCTGAGCTACCATTTCCATAGATTTAAATTATTTGAAATATTCTTAATATATATGTATATATATATATATATATATATATATATATATATATATATAACGTTTTATTTTATCACACACATCCTCAATTAATATGTTGCATAACCTAATAAATGATAAACATGGCAAATAGCCGAGAGTGCAGTTGATTAAGTTTAGTAATAGTATATTTTATATCAACAATATGTTGTGTGTGTTTCTAAGCGGGTTGAGAAATAGCTAAAGCTGAACTAAGCGCAGGCAGACACGAACTATTTTCTTGTAAACAGAGTTTAAGAAAAATAATTAGGTTACAGCGATAATAATACCTACTACTGTATCGTCATGAGTTCTTACAATGCCAGACGTCCAGAAGGGTGTAAAAACTAAATTTTATATTACATTCATACATAAACACGAACAAATATATACATACATACTGTTACATTAATTAATGAAAATTTAACAAAGTCCACTGATTGACACGTTGGCCAACGTGTACTGGAGCCATAAGATGTTTTTAAGGCCCGCCATATACATACGGAATTCCGTTTCGAGATTCAGTTTCGGAATTCCGAACGGTAGGCCACACACAAACGGAATCCCGTTTTGCTCGCAAAATATCGAACCGAAAACTACCGTACGTGTGTGGCGGGTCATAGATTTTATATAGACTTGCTGCGTTCGGAATCCTGAAACGGAATATCGAAACGGAATCTCGAAACGGAATTCCGTATGTATGTGGCCGGCCTAAAAGTATAGATACGTCATACTTGCTCTAAAATGGCAATACGAAAGTCAGGTAATTGCCCGATTCGCATTCAGTCGGGAACGCTCTCGTGTCGCGGCTATACTTTCGCTGCAAAAAATCTTCTAGTTATTCCTGGCAAAAATGCCTTCCTGTGTTTATAGGTGGTGCACAAATTTCACGGCAACTGTTAGAGACTAGAAAAACGTCTCATTAATATTTTGAATATAGATGTTTTGTTCATAATTGGTTTTATTATTTTAACACTAACCGCTAGTGTGAACTTTGACGCTAGCTAGTGTGATCATTTTCCATATCGGTATGTCACGCATTCGCGCCAATGTGTGCTCGGCAGCAATCAATACGCAACTAATGATGTAAATTCATCTTTTTCTAACAATAGGTATGCTCTATCATTTGTCTCTTTTTGTTAGCGCAACGTGTCATAGTAAATAACTGCACGTAGAAATAATACTACCTGCGCCACTTTAAAAAGCAATAATGTTAGTGTGTAACCTGTCTATCTTTTTTAATACGTCTTTGGCCACTTCCTGGTTTGTTTGCCTTTGTCGCCTCTCGCGACACCCACCGGACTATAAAGGTTAGTGAAACTCTTACACCGCCCTTGTATTCCATACATAAAACATTAAGGTCAAATTAATAACAAAAACCTGCTATAATGATATAGTAGTAGTTGTATAAAACTAATGCAAATTGAATCAGTAGCCTAATGGCAGGACGCGGACCGCGAACTTGAAAGGTCATGGCTAATTCATTTTAACTTACCAGAAGTGGTTAAAGGGAATATTAGTGATGTTTAATAGCATTACTAGTATTTAAAAAAAATACAAAAGATAAGTGACCACATACATATCTATACAATTAACAGACCAATATATTGTATGCGCATGGGTTTTTTTATATACGAACGTGAAAGAAGTGAAGGACATGTGTCAGGATTGTTTCAAAAGGAAGTCCGTACTCTCTGCCTATCCCTCTGTGTGATAGGCGTGCGCATTTATGTATATAAATATGGATGTATCTATACACAGACATCATTACTGTTTCCTGAGATTAGGCTCCTGAATTTGAATCTGAAGCAACAAATTGATGTTAAAAATTATTGCCTTCTGTACTAAGACTGTTCTGGAGGCCCCGGACGATATCTCTTGTTACCTTTGTGACATCAGATATTTAATGTTACTTTCCTTATAATACGAATTAATTACTCGGAACTAATTAAGAAAGAACATGAGTTATGATAAACATTCTAAATATAAACTTTCCTCATAAGAGTCGTAAGATTTCACACGGATATAGATGTTAAATATGTATTAAATTCTGTATTAATTCGTCTGTACACGTTCTTATATTGTCATCCGATTATGAGCTATGTTCAAAATTTCAAGTATCTAGCTCACCGGGAGTTTAAAATTAATAACTAAATTCGGCCCGAACAAACATACACAAAAGCGAGTTAAAAGTTTATTACACACCTCGAACGTTAAGCGGAGAGTTTGGGCTTTACTGTCGACTAGTCAATTTCACGCTACCCGTTACAGTTACAGCCTATAAAAAGTCCACTGCTCAACATAGGGCTCCCCCATAAATTGCCTAAAATGGATACCCTCTTTGAAGCAAGAAAATATGACACAGTAGCCGCGCTAAGCAAACTGTTCGGCAACCGCAGTTTTCCTTTAAGTTGTTATTAGAAAGACGCTGCAGCCCATCTTCTGGATTGTTTCCCTCTGTTGCCTCTTAAGACACCCACGGGACGATCCCATACAGTGGATAATTCTAACACCGCCACTACACGGATTCACGCTACCCGCTCTCACCAAATCCAGTATATTTTATCATTGATTGTATAGAACCAAAACTAACATAGCGTTAGCATAAACTAACATAGCGGACATCTAAATGAGTATTTGTCAAACTTCTTTAGATGTCCTTGATGCCTAGCTTAAAATATATAATTTATACTTTCTATAATTTATATTGAATAAGGAATCTCAAAGCACTTAGCCCCTGTGTTCTAAATGTCACAGTTCGTGAGCAACCAGGGTTCGATCTCCGCCGGCACTCACAGAATACCAACGTGAAACAGTAGAATAATGCCGCTGTGTTTCGTATACATAAGTTTAAATAACGGAGACCCTTTTTACTAGTGACAGGCATTAGTACTCAGAGGAGAGGAAGCATCTGCATTTTGATTTTTAATCGAAGATTTCTATGGGCCATAGCATCCACTTACCATCAGGTGAATGTTGATCGTTTGATACCCTTATTATAATGTATCCTTCTGGTGATTACTTCAGATGATTTAGTAATTTACCTAGCAGTTTTTTTTTAAATTCTTATCTAGTTGCTTTGATTGGATTCTATCTGATCTAAAGCATCTCGACCTAGTTTAGACGATATTCCATGTGTGAATCGAAGATGAATTTATTTTCATAGTGGTTGCAGTGTCGTCGTCAACAGCAAACTAATTTCGCTTGCTTTTAGCTGACTTAAAATAAATTAATAGTAAAAAACATTTTTATTCTCTAAAAAGAAGAAAATACACTTTAAATTAAATCAAACCCACCAATTTATTAAACAACACAATTTATATGATATAAAAGCTTGTCGCATAGACACAGAGCCAAGAAAAACGAGCACTAGAAAACACCTGTCATCCCGACACCAGTAGCGAATCCGGTCGCGCCGTTAGAAGTACCAACATTGCTCTCTCTCGCGGTCCCACTACCGCCGCATCAGCGCAACTATCCTGATAGAGTTGAGGCGTTGGAGAAGAGGGGTTTACGTTCATACGGCAGTGTACTTTTTCATATAGCATATCTTGAAAAGTAATGACGATATCATCTCCTAACCAAATACATTTTTTACTGCATTATTTATTATTTAAGTTTAAATGAAAATTTATTTTGATTTTTTTAACATTAAAAAAGTCGAATTTATAATGAGTCACCGGATATGACCTATTACAATTTAAATTTATTGTTTAATTTTTTAAATAGTTACGCAATTGAATTGCTGAATTGTTTGTGTCGCTGCTCTGTGGTGACCACTTAGCATTAAGTGGCGATGAATAATGGATCATTTTCTCAATAGCTATAAATATTAATTAGAAATTCTTGCGCCGTCTAAATTATTTTTTCCAAACAGCTTTATTTGAACTTCACCGCACAATATAACCGGCAATCGGTAATGTAATCAAATTGTATAAAAGGTTTGGTATCTGAAGTAAAATACTATCTTAAATCATCATTTCATCATTACAGCCTTTCATAAGTCCATTACTGAACATAGGCGTCCCCCAAGGAATGCCACAAAGCACGGTCCTGAGCCACCTGCATCCATCGACTTCCTGCATGTCTTACCAGGTCGTCACTCCATCTCGTGGGGGGTCGCCCTACACTTCGCCTACCGGTACGAGGCTGCCACTATCTTACATAAAATTATTTAATTCAAAAATCATATAAAAATAATTTTAGATACAAAGCTAGTGTCAAACTACTGTAATTGCAAGTACCTATCTCTACATATAAACATCGATTGCTGTCAGTTAGTATCGCTAAAACTAGAAAACGGCTCGAACGATTTTGATGAATTTTTTTGTGTGCGTTTGAGTGGGTCTCTGAATAGTTTAGATTCACAATTGGACCTGGTAGGTGGCGATGTTGTCAAGATCCAGAAAGCGCCCGTACGAAGTCGGGACGGATCGCTAGTTTTTAATATTTACGCTATCACTACATATTAACGAAACGGCGGCTCCGTGGTGCAGTGGCTTAGCAATGAGTTCCTGCGGGGCGCGGATTCGAATCCCGCACGGAACAAGTATTTGTATGGCCTACAAATAATTGTTCCGCGTCTGGATGTTTGTCCTTGTGCAATCTGTGTTTGTAAACTGCCTCCACAATACAGGAGAAAATCCTAGTGTGGGGCTAACGTTTATTTAAGAAAAAAAAAACGAAACAAAATTTTTGCGGAAACTGTCGCGTTTAACAACTTATTTTTATTTTATATTCCTAACTCTTCTGTAGTACTTTGCAGCACTCATGGTTACAGAAAGACTGTTCGGTTCAAGGCCACTTTCGGATCAGACCAAAAATTAATAATTTTAAGTATAAAGACATTGGATACCTCAGTCTTTCCGTGATTGCTGTGAAGTAATCGAAACGTACGGAATATGAAAATAAATAAATTAATAAACTGTAATGGTATAATGTGAAGCTGTACATACAATTATACATTATATATAACACGGGTAATGTATTGGGCAAACGAGGAGTTGATAAACGTATTTCCTAAAGTAAGGACACGTTTGATTTGACTCGCCACACTGCCGCACCACATGTTTAAAAACGCAATAAAAATTTAAATACTAGTTTTATTCAAAGCTAATTTTGTCTCAAGCTGTTTTATCAGCGTCCTGAAATCTCGGCATCTGACAGGTAAATACACCACATCTGTTGGGACAGCACTTCAGCGCTCTCAGACAATCCGAATCCGTGGTGCAAGTGTGTGTGCACAGCCAGGGACCCTTGGGATCCTTGGGGCAACTGCCCGGCTTAACTGGAAAAAAGGTGGAATTTTAAAAGTCTTATGTCACAAAGGCAACCAATCTATTTAAAATTCAGTAAGTATGTAAGTATGTTACCAAAATAAAATAAAGTAAATTATCACTACAAGCCGCACGTAGAAGGTACCAATTACATAACATAAGTTTCTGCATAGTTACTTATAATAAAAATAACTAGTTACTAATAGTAATAACTGCTGGTCGTATAAGGAAGCTCAAAGTGGAGAGCGCTCCATCGCTGAGCGACTTTGAGCTTATGCTTGGCGTTTCTCTGCGTGATAGACTTAAAAACGAGGATATCTGCAGTAGAACCAGAGTAACCGACATAGCCCAAAGAATTAGTATGCTTAAGTGGCAATTGGTCGGTCATATAGCTCGAAGAACCGACAACAGATGGGGAAGAAATGTTCTCGAGTGGCAGCCTCGTACCGGTAGCTGAAGTATAGGGCGTCCCCCCGCTAGATGGAGCGACGACATTGTAAGACCTGCAGGAAGTCAATGGGTCAAAGACACTAGAGCAACGCAGCGGACTAATTTATAATTAAATGAATAAATAATTTATTTGTCACAAATCTTTTAACATATCATATACGGAATCCTGGCTTCTGAACGAGCTGTTAAAACTAATTAGATGGCTCCATAGCGCAGTGGCTTAGCAATGGATGGCAGTGCTTGGAGCCGCAGGTTCGAATCCCGCACGGAACAAATATTTGTATGGCCTACAAATAATTGATCCAGGTCTCGATGTTTGTCCTTGTGCAGTTTATGTTAGTAAACTGCCTTCACGATACAGAAGAAAATCCTAGTGTGGGGGATAACTAACATAACATAATAAATAACGTGATTTTCAAAAAAATATTGTTCTATTACTCTCTCAGAAATTAGATAATTGCCACATTCTCGATCGCTTTACTTTGTTAGACGATGGTTTGGCACTGACTGGCACTTCCTTTCTTTCTATACGTTTTGATAAATCCAAGATTCATCAACTTTAATAATATCGTAACTACCCTGAAACGCACCTGCTTAAAATTTATTAATCATCTCACCATTCCACATTGGCCTGCTTCTGAGCATTTGTGAGGCTGTACGCGAAACTATCCTGCTCTCGCAAATATATGATTTCGTGAACGATACACGATCCAACCAGAGCCGTGGTAGCTCAGATTTAAGTAAGTTTCAAAGTATGCGAGCAACCCGGGTTCGAGCCCCGCCGGCACCAATGAAATTGTTAATTGCAATTTTAAGTGCTTATTTACCACGTGATCGGCGGTGAAGGAAAATATTGTGTGGAAACCTGTATGTCTGACAAATAAGAAAAGATATTTCGAAGACGTGAAACTCGCATGTCCTTGCCCTAAAACCCTCTCCAAAATGAGAGGAGGACTGTGCCCAGGTATGTGACGTATATAGGCTCTAACTTTAAACCGATCCAACCAGCAATATGTGCTAAATATTTTTATACGTTGTTAGCAAATAAAATTTTTACAGAGAGCACGTTTCTTCCGTAACATCCATCAAAAGGCGACTACTTCTTTCTACATCTTATAATTAGACGAACGAACTAATATTTAATATATTAGTGGTAGACAATTGACTTAGAAGGGTCTTTATCCATAAATACAATTTAAATTTCTGTTTATGAATTGGTCCGGCTTAAAGCGATATTCGAAATTATAAAAAATCATCGCACGAAAATATTCCTGGCGCAGGTCCATTTTGCGATGTAACACAATAATTCAATTTAGCTAGTAAAAATTGTGTAGAGAAATTTAAAATTGGAACATTCGTATTTTGACTTGTTAATAAATGTTTTTCAAAATAAATTACTTATAACTACAGAAAAACAGAAAAAAAAGTGTCTCACACAATTTTTTTCTGAATACATTCTGAGTGGCCTGTCGTATGCAGCCTTACTTTGCCGGCATGCATATACGTATAATAACCATTATTGCCTTTAGACCCTTAACCCCCCCCCCCTACAGATGGACTTAAGGAGAAATTGCCTAAGCCATCACGCTTGGGCGACGGATCGTAATACCAGGCGTCACGCACCTTTGACGCTGTCCGTCTCCGACCTGGGTGTTTATCTAGTGTAAAGGAGAGAATATACCGCCCTCTGTAGGAAGCTATAAAAGATTTCTGGCATTTATAATTAAATAAAATCTTACTATAGTTGACGAAATGTCTTCTGGTCATGGGATCGACACATATAGAACCACCACACGTTGTTGGGCAACACAGTTGAGAACTGCTACATGGCCTTTGTGGACCACATTCCGCGTCGCATACGTCGACCGATAACGTCGGAGGGCAGGAGCCGTCCTGACATAACGACACTGTGATGGACACTGTAAAAACAATTTCAATTGTATGTCGTTAGATAGTAAGCCTTCTACTATCCTTAGGATTCTGTCTCGCTGAATGTCACTTATCTACCTATTTCTGCCTGCAAACAGTATTCACTGTTGTATTTATAGAAAGCCAAGATAGTAATAGGCTTTATGCAATTCATCTTAATCCTCAGCGGTGACAATACAACTATAAACGACTACGTATTTGACCAGGTGGTCTGGTAGAATTTTTACTACATCAATTTCATAAAAAGTAAAGTACGTTCACGCAGATTTAAATCTTTATAGGTATTTAAAATCGTTGGTGCGTCTGCTAGTCGTGTAACATTTGAACTACTAGATCAATTCGATAGATGGTGTTGAAGTCATGTAATGAACGAATTCTTTATTTTATGGGTCAAAATGACTAATATCCATAATATTACGTTAGTGCAGTTCCAAAAAATTTTATCAAACATTTTGGACTCGGTGCTGTGGCTTGGCAGTACAAATTTGTCGTCTCAATCTAAAAAGGACCACTCCTACGTATTACCGGCGTAAATATAGCTACTTAATGCTGCTGCGTTACGTATGGTGAGTGTAGAGATAGATAACATAAGAGCTTATTTTACTGGTAACGAGACACTTCATTTATCTTCAGGTAACAACGCGTCTGCATTTTGATAATAATTATCTATGATACATGTAGATTTGTATAGTCCTCAGTATCCCCTTGCCATCAGATAGGCCGTGTGCTCGTTTGTCACGTTTCCTGTATTAAAATGACATAAACCAATCCGGATGTAAAGCGTAGTGATAACGGCGAATCAGTGGCGTAGCAAAGATTAAACAATCAATCAAACATTTTATTATGTTATGTCAAAGAAAATATACGCCACGCGAAAAGAAACGAGGCGCGCGGGGCGTGGAACGGGCCGTCGACGACTGCCCTGGCCGAGGGCTGGTACGTAGTAGTTTGCGTCTCGTTTATATGTATGGTACATATATGTTATATGTAATAGTTTTAGAGTATATATTTGTACTTTTATATATATATATATATATATATATATATATATATATATATATTACGTACCATTCTATATTTCTATTTGATGGCTCTAATAAATATTGTAATGTCTGCTATCTTCTCTAACCACTGTAGTGTAACACAGGCTCGGCACGCACTTTAACTAAACGACACGTCAACTCTCGCCCGAGGCTCTCGTGTAACTGACGCGGTGCGCTCGAGACAGTGACTTATATATAAATGTATGTTTGTGTATTTGTGCATGGTAAATTATTAGTAAATAAAACAAATAACAATATTTACTGTATACTACATATAAGCAAACACTACATCTCTTTCTTATCAAGATTTTTTTCTTTTTTTCATTATAACTCATAACAATCACAAAGCAGCTTGTATTGTCTGTATTAATTATTTTCCACTGCTTTTACGTAAACCTTATCTCCCTGTATTATATCTGAGCGAGTTGCTCTGCGTTTCCTATATACATACTCTTTTCCTTTTTCTTTTTTGTATTTTGTCTCTATCCCTGATATCTGAATCTAAATGATTGTCTGTAATTTATTTCACCTATTGATGGAATTTTATCCCTACTTTTTCGGTGAAAAAACAGTTCAGACGCTAACTTCCCGGTAACTGTAAGGAGGGGTGCTGTTATACATTAGAAGATACTCCCATAAACATTTCTTATAAATCCTTCCTCTCGATCTGGTTGATACGAAGACGTTTCAAAATATCTCTGTTTTGTCTTTCAACTTCGCCGATCATTTGAGGCCAATATAGTACAGTACTAAATAACTTAATGTTACATTCTTTGCAGAAGGATCGAAACTCTTCACTCACGAACTGCTTGCCATTATCTGCGGTGATAGAAGTAGGATAACCAAGTCTACTGAACATTTTTTTTACCATTTTAATAATCTGTAAGCTTGTGATGTTTTTGTAATTGTTTACTTCTTTGTATCGACTATAGTAGTCGACCACTACTAACAGATACTCGTTACTTGGCAATGGTTCCATTAGATCCATTGTGACATCTATCCATGGAGCTGCAGGCAACTCTCGTCTCTTCATTGGTGCAGTTGGGTTTGGCAACCCCACTAACGTACAACCTTTACAAGCCTTTACTAATTGTTCTACGTCTTTATCGATACGGGGCCACCATACCTTTGATCTCCAGCGTCCCTTCATCGCTACGATACCTGGATGACCCTCGTATGCAGCATCTAATACACTCTTGCAGAGTTGCTGTGGTATTACAATTTTATTTCTACGAAGTAGAATGCTATCATGGAAACAACTCGTTTTCAAAAAATTTGTAACTCTTAATCGAATCGTCCCAGTCGTTCTGATAGACACCTTTTTTCACTTTGTAAATCTCTTGTTCTTTTTCTGAATATGCTACAATGGAACTCATTGGTATAGCAACTGGTCTAGAATTTTCCACTATTTGGTACACATGCTGGTCTTTTCCTTTTGGTGGTTTATCAGGATAGTTACATAATCGTGACAAGGGATCAGCTATATTTGTTTTTCCTGGCTTGTATATAACCTTAAATGAATAAGACTGTAGCCTCAGTATCCATCGTTCAATCCTCGCACATGGTTTTGACTTAGACCCGAACAATATCTCTAGCGGCTTGTAGTCAGTGACTAAATCAAAAGGCTTTCCAAATAAACATATTAAAATGTTCGACCCCCCAAACTAATGCTAGTGCCTTTTTTTTCCGTTTGGCTATACCTGCGCTCGCAGTCTGTCAAAGCTCGATTACCATAGGCAATAATTCTAGGGCCATTTGTATCATTTTGTACAAGGACAGCACCAAGTCCGACAGGGCTAGCATCTGCTATCACCTGTCTTGCATCTCTGACGTCATAATACCCTAAAATCTGTATTTCCGTGAGCATCCGTTTGAGTTTTTGGAATGCTTTATCTTGTTCTCCAGACCATTGTTTTTCCAAGCTCTCCCTTTTGCTCATCTTCTGTCTTAACATGTGCTTCAGAAGTTCTGTCATGGCGGCCAAGTTAGGTATCCATTTGTTTATGTAGTTTAAGAGTCCTAAAAAACTTTGGAGTTCTTCTATGGTCTTTGGGACCTTAAATTTCATAATGCTCTCAACGTACTTGTTGAAGGGTTTACTCCTTCATGTGTAAGCCTGTGTCCCAGAAAATTTACATCCTGCGTTTTATATATGCATTTATTGCTATTCAGCACGGCGTTGTTTTTACTAAGTACCTGTAGAACTTTCTTTAGTCATGCGTCATGTTCTTTTTCACTGTTCCCGAATACCAGGATATCATCAATAAAATTGACGACCCCTTCACAGTTTATCAGCATCCTTTCAATGATCTTCTCAAAAATCTCGGAAGCGCAGGTAATTCCAAGCATTATACTTTTATATCTATATACTCTTTTGGGGGTTATAAAAGTCGTTATGTGTCTGGATTCAGAGTGAATTTCCACTTGATGGAAGGCATTTTTTTATGTCTTAATTTGTTAAAATATTTAGCTTTCTTCATTTTATGCAAAAATGGTCCATAGTAGGCAGGGGGTGGTTTTCTTGCAATATAACGGCGTTCGTATATCTCATATCTACGCACAAACGTAATTCACCATTTTCTTTCATGATTGGAACATTGGTGAAAACCATTTAGACGGGCCTTGCACTTCTTCAATTATATCACTGTTTAGTGATTTCTTAATTTTGATTGCAACCTTCTCTTTAAAGGGGATCGGCTTGCTTTTACTCTCCACTTGATTTATCCCGATACCAAGTTTTAAGACACCCAGTCGGACTGCTGTTTTCTTACCAAACAGGTTTCTAGTACCCCCCGAAATCACGTAAATGGTTGTATGTTCCTTTCGTCCATCGACTTGGAGTATAGTTTCAAATGAACCCTCTATTGCCAAAGGAGAGTTACTACCATATGCTAATTGTCTGGTCTTTACATTTGATTAAAAGCATATACTTTTTTGCTTTTTAACTCTTCCCACGTTTTGTAAGATATAAGTTCTTGCGCAATTTCAAATTACACTTTTCCACAATTTGATCTATGAAATGATCATCTTGCTTTTCGATACACTTTTCGGCTTGTTGACGCAATCTTATCAAAAACTTCTCAAATGTCTCTCCTTTTTTCTGTTTTAGCAATCGAAAAACATGCCGCTCATAAAATTTGCTCCGTTTAGGTTGAAAATACTCGTAGAGTTTTTTTTTATGGCTACTTAAAATACATCAACGGTTTCTTTTATTCCAGAGCCACCAAAATGCAATAGCGTAGCTCGTTTCTCGAGTGCTGATATAACTTCAGCTACGTCGAGATAGATTAGTAGAGACCTTTTCCATTTTCCACACCTTATAGCCATAGATGTGCTATCACATTAAAGCTGATAACAGTATCATTATTATTATTATTTTAGGGGTAAACTGAAACAGTTTCTTATATTTTTTTTTCCAATTTAATGCTGGTATTTTAATACCCAAAGTCCAATTTAATGGTAGTAACTTAGTACCCAAAGTCCAATTTAATAGTAGTAACTTAGTACACAAAGTCCAATTTAATGGTAGTAACTTAGAACCCAAAGTCCAATTTAATGGTGGTACCTACCTTAGTACCCAAGCTCCAATTTAATGGTGGTACCTACCTTAGTACCCAAGCTCCAATTTAATGGTGGTACCTACCTTAGTACCCAAGTTCCAATTTAATGGTGGTACCTATCTTAGTACCCAACTCAATTTAATGATGGTATCTTAGTACCCTACTCAATTTAATGATGGTATCTTAGTACCCAACTCAATTTAATGATGGTATCTTAGTACCCAACTCAATTTAATGATGGTATCTTAGTACCCAACTCAATTTAATGATGGTATCTTAGTACCCAACTCAATTTAATGATGGTATCTTAGTACCCAACTCAATTTAATGATGGTATCTTAGTACCCAACTCAATTTAATGATTGGTATCTTGGTACCCAAACTCAGTTTCATGATAATAATATGTTCCATAGCACTCGCCCTTCTCTTTCGGTTTATTTGTTATACCGACTACTTCCATCGCTGTGCCATTTAGGCTTTGGGTAAATTCAATACCTATATTGCGCATTTACCATTATTGATAACTTAGACAGCAATACCCTGAGAAACGCCGTAATATAAGAGATCAAATGTTGTTGTACAAATTGCTTCATAATATCATCGACTCTCCCCTACTTTTAGGCAAGGTGAATCTTGCGTGTCACAGGTTAGGTGCACGAAATAAACCACTTTTTGCATTACCTAAAGTTAAAACAAAAAAATGCCTCAAATAATTTTGCATCTCGTACATGCAAAAAGTTTAACTTAAAATATTGTAAATATTACATATTTTTCACCTTGAATATGATAGTTGCAAAGAAAATATTGTAAAACTTAATATATAATTGGTAGTATCACTTTGAGTTGTATATATAATGTTACTTTTAACTACTTACTACTTAATGTTTTAATTTATGAATACCATTTAGCTTGTTTTATTCTTTTATATTTTTAATTTTATACAACATAATATTGTGGTTTGCTTTTATTATGTATTAGATATCTGTGGAAACTTCATTGGTTTTTAGGATTACTTTTATACGTTTTATTATGTAATTTATTATTGCACTGTATGTTTCCCTTAAAAAGCAAATAAATAAATAAACAGTATTACTAGTTACCTACTTTGCAATGTACAGAAGTCGTGAAGTGTCCACGATTTTTTGTAAGACTTATATATGCCATGAAAGCAGTAAAATAGTATTTTCATTAAAGGCGATAAATATCACACCTACATGTTAAATGCCACTAAAATTTAGCTAACGACATTGTATTTCGGTTCGAATCGAGAGGAGTTTTTAGTAACATCTACTATTTTTCCATCAAAAATCTTTTTATATAAAAGTTGTGCTAATAGACATATGTTAAAATAAATCATTATTTTATCATTGCTACATAAAGAAAATAAATTTTTGCACACCATAACCGTGGTCATATGCGAACATATCATTTATATAAATTATTAAAATGATCAGAACAGGGTTAAAAACAATAAATCATAATTCATAATCCACAGTTTTTTTTCCGCGGGTACTCTAGGAATTAATTTACAATTGCAGTGCTAATAGTTGCACATTGCTAACCTATTTTTGAATATATCTTTATACTAAATAGGTACTTATCTTTTTCCTCGTCGCCACTTGTAATGTCTGCTATCTTCTCTAACCACTGTAGTGTAACACAGGCTCGGCACGCACTTTAACTAAACGACACGTCAACTGTCGCCCGAGGCTCTCGTGTAACTGACGCGGTGCGCTCGAGACAGTGACTTATATATAAATGTATGTTTGTGTATTTGTGCATGGTAAATTATTAGTAAATAAAACAAATAACAATATTTACTGTATACTACATATAAGCAAACACTACAAATATAATGTTATTTTTGTCGCTAAACCAAACACTTTTTTATTATTTTCTTGCAATTCCGTCCATACAAAGGTTTTCTGGAAGAGTTCGTTAACCATTGGGGTGGTCTTGTCGCTAAGAGCGATCTAACAAAAATGTAAAAAAATATATATGTTATTTTTTGGCGTACAATAATGTGTTATCTATCTATCTATCTATGCTTCCCTATGGATTTTCCTAAAAAATTATAAATATGGCTACGAATTTTTGCAATTGTTAGAAATAATAATAAAAATTACAAAAGTCATCGAAAAAGTCAAAAATATATAAGAGCAAGAAAATTTTAAAAGGTAGTAGGTAATTCAGATTATTGCGTACTGAAATACTAAGTGTTGGTTAATTATTTAAGATTACCATTAACTGTCGTGCATATTTTGTTTTGTCGGAAATTTTAATATTCCCCATCTGTAAAGATATTTAATAAAATTTGATTTAAAATTGATCGTATCTTCCACTACCTAAATACATAAGTTTACATTATATAACATATACCTACTATGTATTTTCTTTGGCACAAGTCTACAATATTCCATTTCGGTTCGGTATCAACCCTAGCGTTACACGCTCCACCTAAATGTCACCGCGCTTGAACTCTCACGAGTGTCACCGCTGTGGTTATGTTTTGTTATGTTATGTATATATAGTAACAGGAAGATATTACTTAACAAACTGTGTAGTTCGCTTTAACCTGCGTGTAGAGCTTATAATATAATTAAAACATTTGTGAGTGTCGTGGAACACTCGGTTGGAACGAAGTTCCTTTCGTAGTATATTATTATTGATAAACGTATTATATTATTGATAAACAAATACAAATAAATGTATTACTAGTATCTATAAAATGAAGCGTCATTTAAAATAATATTTCTTTCATGACAAGATAAGAAAAAGAGCGAGCGAGATGGATATTATTCCATCTCGCTTCCTTATAGTAATAGCAGCCAAGGCTGTCTACTACGTCAGAAGGGGTCGTAACGGAAAAATCTTGCACTTTTTGCGTCTAGCCCCCATCCATCAAATCCGTGCCGTCCGTTAAGGAACTTCGTTCCAATATATTATTTTCATTTGTTTTCATTTACTCATAATTAAAGTAATGTTTTATTATTACAGTTGATAACATTACGCCTGCAAAGCGTGGCTATAGCAAATATCCACTCGTATCAGCAGTGAACCTTTGATAGACTGTAATGGACAATGAATATCTAAAGAATAAATGTCATCATTAAAATACACCGATAAAATTAGAGAAAAATACATATAAAATGCAGCTTAAAATTTAATAAAACAACATTCATAGAAGAACGCTTGCAGTTATAGCGGTAAAAGTTCTTCTTCACTTAATACTCTAAACTTCATTTAATAAAAAATTAAAATTAAACATGATAAAGTCCGTAAAATTTGTTTTATTGAATGTGTTTAATTCGTATAAATTTAAGAAATCATTATGAATCAACAAATGTATGTACACAGAAGATTTTATGCAAATGCAATATAATATTAATCTTTATTTATTAAGTATATGCAATTAATGTAGTAGTTACATTTATTTAAAATTAATGTTAATTACTATTCTTACATAACATTGAAATAGGTATATAAATATTTTATTAAAGTGTGTTAAGATTTTAAATTACAAAATATACTCACAAAAACAAACCAAATAAAATCGAAACATTTTCTCACTATTTCACATACGCTAGCATCCTTTAAGCCTATGTTATTTCACACTAACCTTACACTCGACAGTAGTGTTTTGCCTGTGACCACGATAAGGATCTAATAAATTATATTAACAAGTATATCTACTGCTCTCTGTCATATTTAAGGTCAATATGATTTGATTAGATGACCACAATTACGTTTCATAGCACTGTTATGAAAACAAGTGATTAACCCAAGGATTTACTTGTTGTGATTAACGCAAGTAATTTAACATTTTAGTGTTACGTATCAAAAGTAGCAATAGATCCATATTACATTCAGTTTTTAATAATTTATTTAATAAAAGTCTTAAACACTTGCTAGGTAATTTTTCAATATATAGGTAATAATTATTTATTTTCAATATGTTATACTTTGTTAATTCCATCGAAAAAATTTGACTTTAAATCACTCAATTGCTATAATTATAATTGTTAACATGACTGTCTCGTGGGTTCGATTGAGTTCAAACCTCCGGTCGGAACAATATCAGTTGTTGGCTTTTTTCTGACAAAATATTATCAGTAGTAGTACTCTTGAGTCAGTAAGATGTTGTGTTCACCCTTCAATTCTCTCCGGTCGTGTCTGATTGCCGTCCCATCGGACAATGAGAGTGAGAGAATAGAGAGTGTACCTTGTACTTACGCATCACTCGCGTACTATGATCCTGTCCTGTGCAAATGGCTAGTTTCCGTTGAGACTGGCCGCCGTGAACGAAAATACACTCTGGAACACATTATCATTATAAGGTACGAGTATCGAATTCGATCACAAGAATAAGTCTACTGTTGCTTGGCGGCAGATATAAGAAAGAGCTTCGCTCCATCCAACCCCGTCTGATATATAGGCAAAAGAGCCCCATATCTGTAACATAAGTTACTGCAGTGAATACGCAGTAGAACTTCTGTTGGGACAAATTCACGTTTTTTTTTTCGCATCGAATTGGCTCACAAATCGTACCCTTTGTAATATTTAAAGAAATGGTCTCCGTCAGTTGGAAATACAGTACAGCGTTGTTTTAGGCTAAAATATGTGGTGAATTGTTTTCGCCGTGTTTGACTAGTTTTTTTACTCATAACTGCTTTGAAATAAACCTTGCGTAATAAATTAATGTTGGCTTGGAGAAATTATGCTATGTTACTAGGTGAGAAAAATTATATAATAAATTAACGGAAGAACAAGAAAAATTAAGTTAAATAAATAAATAAATTAAATGAGTGTAATATCTGGCACAGTGTCAGCACGATTGTGTGTGTGAGTGAGACCACGCTCTCACAGAATACCAGTGTAAAATAGCAGCTTAACGCTGCTGTGTTTCGTATGGTGAGTGTAGAGAACCGGAGAACTTTTACTGGAAACGAGGCATTCCATCTTAGTCTTCGCGGGTGACAACGCATCTGTATTTTGATTCGTAATCGAGGATATATATAGATGTCTATGGGCCACCGCAACCACTTACCATCAGGTGGACTATGTGCCCGCTCGTCAGTAAGAGAAGGGGAGTTAAAATTGATTCATAAATAAATAAACGGAAAAAGTCCAGATCATTCTTATGTGCCGCCATTTAAACTCGTTGTTGTGTACGCACTGAACTATTCATATTTAAATTGTTATTATGTACTTTATGAAAAACAAACATAAAAAGGATGCAATATACATTTTAGTATCCACGAGTCTAGAACCTTAATTATCATCTGCAGAGAATAGACCAAAAAGGAAACTCAAGTACGATTATATTAAGAATAAACAAATCCAAAACTTCCTGTTTTCCCATCGCTAGTATCGGTCACAATGTAAATAAACTTTAACAGAATAATTGACTTCCTAAAAGGCCTGTATAGCGAGCACTAAATTGTTTGTACTTTGAGGCAAATCGGATTATAAGCGGCCACTATCCGCTACATGTCACTTAGTGAAGTCTTAATTGAACTATTTTGTTAAATGGATTTTAAGTCAAAAACAACGAAAAAGGAGACAATTTCTTTTTGTATGGAGAATGGGCCCACCAAAAATTGTGGCGTAACTTAATGAAACACATGTCAATTTATTTCTTATAATCTATAGATTACAGTAGTAATATTAGTTTTACCGTATTTAGCTAGTGGGAATTTTGAAAAAATTAACAGTTAAAATATTAATATCACAATAACCTTAAAACAAACTAAAAGCGGTTGTCTAGCAGTTTTCACCGGTATTATAAGTTAAAATATGCACTGGTCAATAATTAATAATATAAAACAAAGTTGTAGGTACATTCAGTATTTATAGGTACTTTAAGATTGATGGAAAATCTATTTAGTAGTTCGTTCTTCCTTACAAGCATTTTTTTCATATAACATTAGCCAGAACACGAATATCAAAACAACTCTTTTTGCAGATTTCATGATTCCGGTTAAATTTTCATAAAATCTTTAGACAGTTTACTATATTAATTTGGTTTTTTTTTGTGTAATAAAATTAAGTTACGTTAAAATTTCTAGTGGAAGCTAAAACGATTGTCTCCGTTACTAAAAAAATAATTCGTGGCGTGAGTTCTTGGAGAACTTGGTTACCCACGTTGAACAAAGAAGAACCCATTTGACTGGGCCGAAGTGGCCGTTGCAATTGAGGTTGCGAAGCCCAATCTGAATGCATTTTAGTGCAGTGTGGTGGAAAGGATGTCCTCTTCTAAATCTAGCTGCAGCCTATCCTCTGTTACTCTGTCAAACCGTTAATGCCGTGGTGGTAGGGCTGCCGCGGGGGAAGAGTATCGAGTGTCCCCATCCTCCACCGCTGAAAATTAGTCGGCGGCGGAGTCATAAATCAAATCCGCTGCAGGGGTCAGGAAGGCTGGTATTTCTGAGTACTCGTTTTTTCTGGCCCCATCTCCTCCATGTATCGGACTCAGGGCGACCTGTCACGCAAATGGGGTTGGCGGTCGTAAAGAAAGGGCAGTGAGGTCTTTTCTGTTCTGGTGCGGAATACCAAGGAAGGAGAAGAGGGAGGAGTTGTCCTCTCCTGAGGAGGGGTGGTCGGTGCTGGTAGGGCCACGGATCTGGCTCTGCCGATTTGCTTTCCTACTTAAAAAACCACGGCGTTTTTGTCTGTGTAAATACGACATAACCCGTCCTTACCCCTGTGAGGCGGGTTTGTGTAAGACATAAAAAACACAGGAATGAGTTCCGAGTTTTTTTTTCAATTCAAATGTATTTTATAAGATTTAATGAATATTCGCTCTTGCAAAAGGAATACCAAATAGTTTTAAAAAGTGCATTTGTAAAACATTCGTTTTTTCGCAAATTGATAGTCTGCATGCAAATGACGTTCAAAAGATTTTTCGTGTTTTGGAAGCGACCTTTTTTGCCAGCAGGTTTTTATAATATTTATAGGTACTTTTTAGCTAGGAAGTACAAATCAAAATGCAGTGAAAGTGTATCTAATTTAAAATATTCTAACTAAATCTATACTAATATTAAAGGTATGGTATAAGAAACTATGGTAGGCTGTTTGTTAGTCTGTTACGCAGTAAAGTAAAAAAGTAACCTCCTCTTTTTCTATAGAATAAAGGTGACAAGCGAGCAAAAGGGTCTCCAGTTGTCTACACTCACCGTACGAATCACAGCAGCATACGTGCATCATACGTGGTAGAGCCATGCTGCAGCTATATTATGGTTGTAGCACGAATGGGTCGGTTCGACCGGGGAAGGAAGACGCTGTCACAGAATACCAGCGTAAAATAGCAGCTTAACGCTGCTATGTTTCGTATGGTGAGTGTAGCGAACCGGAGATCTTTTTTACTGGAAACGAGGCATTCCATTTTAGTCCTCACGGGTGACAACGCATCTGCATTTTGATTCCTAATCGAAGATAGATGTAGATGTCTATGGACCACAGCAACAACTTACCATCAGGTGGACTGTGTGCTCGTTTGTCACCCTTATCCTATAAAAAAAGCATTAAGGTGCTATTTTACGCTGAAATTCTGTGAGAACGTGTTTCTACCCCAGTCGAGCTGACCTGTCGTGCTGCAGATAGCTGCAGCTTGGCTCTAGCACATCGATGACCTCTCATTATTGAGAGGGTTTTAAGGAAGAGTCCACCGTGCTATTGTGGGCGGATTTCAAGTCTTCGAAATATTCTTTTTATTTGTCAGATATGCAAATTTCTTCACGAAATTTACTTTCACCGTTGAGCACGTGGTAAGAAGCACTAGTAATTACAATTAACAATTTAATTGGTGCCGGCGAGTATCAAACCAGGGTTGCTCGCGTACTATGAAATTTATAGCGACCGCTTAGCCCCTGACCTACCACGGCTCTAATGATGTATATTACTTTAATGTAGCTTTATTTAGATTTAAGGTAATCAATGATCATTTGCCTCATTTATTTTTAGGTTTAAAAAAAACTTTAAGTTATTTAAATAAAATACAACCTAGATACCTCCTAGCACTGCTCTCCATGTGATCGTAAAGTTTCATCACAACCGATTCAGCCATTCCGGAGATTAGCCTGGACAGACAGATAGACAGACAAAATTTTTAAAAATGGTAATTTATGTCTTAATAGATTGCATATAATCCCTGAGCGTTTCATTTCGTTTAATCGTTTCTTTTAAAAAACGTCACCCCCCCCCCCCCACTAGGATCCCGTTTCTTACTAATTTAAGCCAATGCTAAGTAAATCAGCTTTCATTTATAGGATAATCAATAAGGCATCGCCTCACGGGGGCAAGGATGAGTTATGTCGTATTCACATTGACTAAAACTGTACCCTAAACTATACCTGATAACTATACCCGTAAAAATAGTCTAAATTTTACCCTCAAAATGTGATAAAACTGCTGATTCAACATGAGTGATATTTTTTTTCTCCGTCAATCGGATCTCGATTTTAAAAATAAACAATATAACAAGAGACAAGTCGGGGCTATATGGCGGTAGTTGAGCTCAGTCAAACCGCATTCCTTAATGGCATCCTTGGAAACACCCGATGTGTGGATCAGAGCATTGTCAAGAAGCAACAACACTCCTCGCGACAATTCTTC
The DNA here is from genome assembly GCA_963668995.1 of Parnassius mnemosyne. Lineage (NCBI taxonomy): Eukaryota > Metazoa > Arthropoda > Insecta > Lepidoptera > Papilionidae > Parnassius > Parnassius mnemosyne. Next base: position 57,214,384 of record CAVLGL010000104.1, on the reverse strand, counting down.
TCGATGTTTTTCTTTAAAAGCATCTCGCAATTTATGTAACAGGGAAGCGTAGTAATAACCCTTTACTGTTGTTTTGCGTTCTTTAAAGTCCACCTGTGAAATTACTTCAGAATCCAAAAATATCTAAGCCATAATCTTTTTCTGAAATTGAGTCACCGTTGCGTTTTGGCCACGTTGAGCTCGTATGACGCCACTCCATCGATTACTTTTTTGACAGAGGATCATGATAAAGAACCATGGTTTTATCACTTTACAAATGGATAAAAACTCAGAAGAGTACTTCACTTGTTCTTGTTTTTGAATAACGGAAAAAAAATTTCGGACCCACCTAGTAATAAACCTTATTCATCATACCCAAAGTGTAGGATTCTAAGCACTGCTGTTTTTGAAAGTCCCGTCACAGCTTGATACTCTATTTTATGCATTTCGAAAATTATGATCAACATTCTGAATTTATTAGGCTATTTAACTGTAACAAAATTAAATAATTTTATATTATTATTTTATGGAGTAGGGAAAAGTCCATCAATTTAATGACATGAAAGTTTTGTCTTTGATTAACCTAATGTGGGTAGGCTAGAAACATTTAGACCTTACCTAATAAGTACACTGTACTGTGACCAGCAGTGGGACGCAGCATCTCTTTTGACCTCAGATGGTCGTCCTGGGCGCGGTTCATCATCAATTGATTCTCTTTCGAAACGAAATTGTTTTGTCCATTCTTTTACGGTGGAGTACGAAGAGGAAGAAGGCCCGTACAAAGCATATAAACGTTGTTTGATTGCCACCGGTGTCTTCCCCTTTTTTGTCTAAAAATTTATCACAGCTTGATACTCTATTTTATGCATTTCGAAAATTATAATCAACATTCTGAATTTATTAGGCTATTTAACTGTAACAAAATTAAATAATTTTATATTATTCTTTTATGGAGTAGGTAACGAAAAGTCCATCAATTTAATGACATGAAAGTTTTGTCTTTGATTAACCTAATGTGGGTAGGCTAGAACCATTTAGACCTTACCTAATAAGTACACTGTACTGTGACCAGCAGTGGGACGCAGCATCTCTTTTATGAGAGAGTTTTTGGGCAAGAAAGTGTCCACCGCGCTACCCCAATGCGTGTTGGCGGACTTCACATGTCTTGAAATGTTTTGAAATATTTTTTTAAATTTCTCAAACATGCGGATCCACACGTTTTGTTTTCCTTTACCGCCGAGCACGTGGTAAATGTATTGGCACGTGGACACCTCATACAACGGCATTAACTGCTGGCTTAGCTCAGTTATCAGCGGTTGGCTAGACTTATGCGAGGTTCGCGCGCCGAGCCGAGTGTTGAGTTATTTGAATTTTTCATTATTTTTTAAACTACGCGTCCAAATAACATGATATAAGGAGCAAAGTATGTCTCCATAATTTTTTTTGATGAAATATTAACTTTCGTTCGTAAGGATTAATATACCATGTTTATAATAACGCACATTTTTTTAAAGCATAAGGGTGACAAACGAGCACACAGTTCACCTGATTGCAAGTGATTGCTGTGACCCATAGACATCTACATATATCTTAGTTTGCAAATTAATATGCGTTGTCACCCGTGAGGACTAAGATGGAATGCCTCTTTTCCAGTAAAAAGGGTCTCCGGTTCTCTACACTCACCACACGAAACACAGCAGCATTAAGCTGCTATTGCACGCTGGTTTTCTGTGAGAGCGTGGTTCTTACCCGGGCGAGCCGATTCATTCGTGCTACAACTATATTAATATAGCTGCAGCATGACTAGAGCCATTATAATTTTATACGTGGTAGACCACGCATAAAATTTTAAAATTATTTTTTAATTTTCAAAATTTTTTTGTCCCAAAATACCTACCTTATTATGGCTTATGTATAAGAGACAGCCATATGCCATTTGCGACTTTTTCATAGATGGAGTAAAGGTTTATATTTTTGTAGAAAATTGTATTCGCGTATCACTAACCAACCATTACGCCAGCGCACGCGGAGAATCTGGTTATAATACAAAATAAAAATAATTTTTCAAATCGGACCAGTAGTTTTATTTATTTATTTATAATTTCATGCACAAATTTGTACATATGGCGGACTTAATGCCATAGGGTATTCGCTCCCAGTCAAACATTTGGCTAAAAAGATATAGACAAACAAGAGGCGGTGTAGCAGTAATCAAAATAGAAAGGGCAAAAAAATTAAATACACACACACATATATACACAAATATACATACTTAATTACACACAATATATACATAATACATATAAATATTATCTATGTCAGAACAAATATGAAATATACATATATGTATATGAAAATAAGAGCTGTGTTAGTTCAAACTTGCAACGATTTTTTTTCACATGCTTACGGACTTTATTATTAAAACAAACTGGTTGGGAGGTTTTTTAATGTCAAGAGGAATGTTGTTCCAGAGCCTGAAGGTCGTGAGGGCGAAAGAGTGAGATAGTTAGTTCCAGAGATTAGCGTGTTTAAACAAACAAAAAAAAAAACAAAAAACTCTTCCGCTTTATTATATTAGTATAGATGTTTTCAACGTGTAGCAAACATTTTACGAAATCATGTACTTAGTGCAATTAATCCGTGCAAAAGCCGGAAGGAATAGTTTTAACAAGATGTATGGCTCAATTTATCTTGCTTATAGAACTAGGTAGCACCTTTTGGATGTTTAAAGTAAACACGTTCAATCAGCCAAGCGCGCAATTTAAAATCTTAATTGGATTGTCGAGACGAAAATTGGGGCGATAAATATCTAGGATGGAGATACGAATTTAATACGAATTACCAACGATACTATGAAAATTGAGACTCCACTCTTTCATAACACATATCTCAGCTCAATGGTTTATTTAGTTCAGAGCTGGCATTCATCTTACTGCCTTTAATGTTGAGTAACAAGGAATCTCATTATGTGGTGGGATTCCATTTCTGTCTAAGGGTTAGTCTGGGTCGGTAAACAGTGACAGTGGTCGGTAAATCGCTTTCTTATAAGAACAATGCAAACTATTTATATGGAGAATTATTTACCCTTATAAGCAATGAATTTAAAAAAAAACATTTACTTCTAAAACATTGTCCAGAAACAGTCGCAAGGCATTTCATGAGTGGGCGACAGTAGGAATTCATAAAAGCAGACGAAGGTTATATGAGCTTTACCATAAAAGATCATATAATCCTTCCGATGCTTTTAAAGAATATGTCAAAAATTATTCTAAAATGTTTAAAAGAGTTTGCTCCACAGCCAAATCGTTACATATTAGCAATAAAATTAAGACGGCTAAGAATAAAATTAAAATGACTTGGAGTATAATTAACAGCGAAACCGGTAAAGAAAAACCTCGTAACTCAAACTATCAATTAAAAATTAACAATGAATTGACTAAATCAAATCAAGAAGTCGCAGCGGTGTTTGAGAAATATTTCACTGATATTCCTATCTTGACAACAGAGTCATTGAATACTTCTCCAACTGTCGCCGAGTCATTACTCAAACAGAATGTTAATACCTGTTTAAAAGAATTTAGATTTGAAAAAGTATTACCGCAAGATATTGTAAAATACTTCAAAACCATTGATGTAAAGAAAACCGCAGATTTGTGGGGGATTTCCGTGACAGTTATTGCGTCCATAATAGATTTAATTGCATCTCATCTTGCTATTATTTTTAATAATTGTATCGATTCTGGTGTGTTTCCTGATTTAATGAAGTATAGTAAAGTAATACCTTTATTTAAATCTGGTATTACATTGGACCCCGCTAATTTTAGACCTATTTCTATACTACCAACTCTCAGTAAAATTTTTGAAAAAATAATTTTGGATCAATTGTTAATTTTTTTCAATACAAATAAATTACATCATAAAAACGAATTTGGTTTTACAAGGGGTCGCTCGACGTTTGACGCCGGTGTTGAGCTTATGAAATATATTTTTAATGCCTGGGAGAATTCACAAGCTGCCTTAGGTATTTTCTGTGATCTTTCCGATTGTGTTCATCGTGACACATTAATCAGGAAACTACAACATTACGCTGTAAAAAATTTGGCGCTTAGACTATTATATAAATACTTCATATTTAAGTAACAGAACTCAAAAAGTCGTGATCAATGGTAAAGGTTCCTCCGGATCGGTAGTATCAATGGGCGTTCCTCAGGGCTCGATTCTTGGCCCATTCCTGTTTTTAATCTATATTAATGACTTACCTTATCTTGTAGGGGACAATCACGATATAGTATTATTTGCTGACGATACCTCTTTAATTTTCAAACTCAAACGGCAGTTAATTAATTATGACGATGTAAATAATGCTCTATCGAAATTAGTACATTGGTTTAACGCCAACAATATGCTTTTAAACGGCAATAAGACAAAGTTTATTAAATTTACAATACCTAATGTAAAACATTCGAATACGAATGTGCTGTTAAATGGGGAGGAGTTGAGTCTTGTGGATACCACTGTTTTTCTCGGTATTACTATTGACGCGAAACTTCAATGGGGCCCCCATATATCTAAATTAGCAAGCAGACCTAGTTCTGCAGCATATGCTGTAAGAAAGATTAGAAGTCTCACAGATGTTGAGACAGCTAGATTAGTGTATTTTAGTTACTTTCATAGCGTAATGTCTTATGGAATTTTGCTATGGGGTAATGCGACTGATATTGAAGCTATATTTGTTTTGCAAAAGAGAGCCGTACGGGCAATTTATAATCTAAATTGTAAAGAGTCTCTCAAGGAAAAATTTAAAGAAATATACATATTAACTTTGGCATCGCAATATACCTATTTATGAAAATGTAATGTATGTACATAAAAACATAAATAGCTTTAATAAGAATAAGGATGTTCATACCTTAAACACTAGGAACAAACATAACTTTGTAATACCAGTTACTAGACTCCACAGAATCAGTAATTCATTTATGGGGAAATGTATACGCTTTTACAACAAAATCCCAGAACATATTCAAAGTTTGTCAATAAACAAGTTTAAAAGTTTTATTAAAGAAAAACTGTACAAAAAGGGTTATTATAATATCAAGGAATACATGAATGAAAATAACCCCTGGGAATAAGGTGATCGCCAACATGTTGGTTCTTTGAAAAATTATTTAAAAATTGTATAAACGAAATTATGTTTGGTTCAAGAAGTCCCGCTGGGTTTCTTGCTGGTTATTCCCAGGACAGAGGTATTTTCCGAACCAGTGGTAGATAAAGAATGACTTTCAATAAGAATTATGTAATAATCGATATTGAATAAAAATTATTCTATTCTATTCTACTAGTGTGTACTGCTCTGTTCCGCTCTGAAGGATGTAGAGAGCCAGTATAATCACAAACTGTGAGGCGTTCCACCTTAGCCCTCAGAGGGGACAACGCATTTATATCTTTTTTTGTAGTTGGTTGCAGATATACATGGTCTGCAGTAGCTGTTTACCATCAAGTAGATTGTAAGTTTCTCTGTAAAAGCTATATATATAATATATTATATTACAATGATATAACTGTGATAATAACATAGTTTGGGCTCCCTGAAAACTGCTGTGTTTCCAGGAAGATTCAGTCTATAATGTATAGAGAGCCAGTATATTTTTATTACCAGTATATTACAGGCGGTGAGCTATTCCATCTTAGTCCACATAGGTGACCACTCATCAGCTGCCTTCATTGTTGAAGTTAGCTACAGGTGGTCATGGACAGAGTACTGTAAGTTCGTTTGTCGCTTCAGTTTTATAAAAAAACCCCGTTCTTTCTGTACGGCTGAAGACATCATTGTATCTTAAATATACTTTTTAACATAATTAAATTATATCGTACTTATGTAGTTATATATCACTTTAATGTTTACCATACTGTTTTTTAACAAAATTTAATAATTTTGAAACTGTTTTTAATAAAACCAGTTCTAACCGACTTCTAAATAGTAGGAGGTTCCCAATTTGACCGTATTTTTTTATGTGTGTCACATCAAAACTTTTTTCTAGGTTAACCGTATTTGTTGTTTCTTTTTTTATTTGAAAGCTTGTGATTCTCATGTGGCTATTTACAAATTTTGTCAAGATCTGATCAGTATTTTTTTTATTATTCTTAATTATGCATATTTAATTAACTTGGACTACATTGATGATGTTCTTATTTTAATTATACTGAAATCGGTTGTACATAAATTTCTATTTTGTCACCTGTGTTAAAACATTATGTTAGTTATGATTGAATCGTTGGTCTAGTGTTAAGAGTAGATGTGACTGCTATTCATGTGGCTCTGATTTCGAATCCCGGGCCACAAGCAGGTTGGATCCCATAATTAATTATCAAAGTTTCTGTAGTAGCCACGAGTCAGAAGTTAACAGTATTTTCCCCCGTGCTTCAGTGAGCACGTACGGATTGCGCCGTGTCCTGGTCCTGCGCCTTTCGTGTCTCCTCATCTCTCTCTGATCGTGTCGGATTGCCGTTACTTCGGACTGAGGTAAGGTAAGGTAAAGGAATAGAGTGCACTTGTGTTTGCGCACACATTCAGGCACTATAATAAAGTCCCGCTCAGATGGCTAGCCTCCGTTAAGACTGGCCGCCGCAACCGAACTTCGATATAAAAGACATTCTTATCATCTATCTATGCCGTGTGATATACATAATAAGTAAACAAACGTAAACTTTTGTGTAGGAAATCTATGTGTATTAAAAAAGATTATTATAAAGCGTTTATGTAGCAAAAATAAAAGTAATCACGTTTAGTTTCCGTGTGCGTAGCAAATTTCTTCGAATTATATTACCTAGAAGATCCATTAATCAATTACTAGAACATGTATGTTGTTGGTAATGTTCGACAAAGTAGACAGGAAAGTCTTAAAATACTTGAATGTATTCCAACAATATACTTATGAAGATGGAATGTATGTACATAAAAATATAAACTAGCTATAATGAAAAACAAAGATGTTCGTGCTTTAAATACTAGGAACAAACACAAGGTTGTAATGTCATTTAATAGATACAGAATTAGTAATTTATTTATGGGGTAGTATATTATTTTCATGGGATATTTATGGAGTGTGGATGTATGTATAATAACAAAGTCTAGAAATTGAGACTATCTCGTAAACGCGGTTACGGATCATGAGGTCCCGGGTACGGATCCCGGGCCGACTAAAACAAAATGTATTGAGTTTTTCATTTCACTTCATGTTTCAGTTTCCTCCTGTCGTTCGTTACGACACTCACAGCCACTACACGTTTCTTCTACTATTCATTATATATCTATCTATTCCACAAATGATAAAACGAAATATTTCTACAACAGGAAACAGGATAAAATGTGTTGGAGAACCAGTATGTAACAGGCTACGAGGTATTCCACCTCAGCACATAGGGATCGAAATAGATGCTTAACCATCTTCCTTTGATGTTTTAGAAGGTGTCCGTTGGCTTCAGTAATCATTTACCACTAGGTATGCTATTCACAATTTCTTACTTTAATACTATAAAAAAATCTATAAACTAATAACCCACGAGCTGAACCAACTTCCTTAAGTAAAACTGATTTATTGTAATATGGCTTGTGGTCATAAAATATCATCTTAATAAAATAATAGACAGACTCCTCACTATCATTTTCGATAAAATTTACGTTATAAACGACCACCTGGTGGTAAACTGCTACTGCTACCCATAGACTTCCAACTTCAAACAAAGAAGCCTACAGGTGCGTTGTCATCTGTGGACTAAAATTAGCGACTAATATGAAATACTGTTATTTATCTCTTACTCTCTCTCTCTCTCTCTCTCTGTCTCTCTGTATCCATAAGATTGGATCACAGCAGTGCACGCATTGCTGTTAGGTGGAAGAAATAGGTAAGAGGGTGTTAGACTGTCTTCAAACTGTGGCGTTATTTACCCAGACGAACTTACCTTACTCTCGTTGATGATTTATAAATTTTCGAATGAAGTCCCGAAATTCTCACAATGATTATCCAGGTTATATCGAATACCAGGTATCTAATTAGTAAGATAGATATGAGGTAAAAAATTCATTTTTTTACTAATTATAAGCCAGTGCTTGACCACAATATCACCTGGTGGTAAGTGGTGATGCAGCCTAAGATGTTAAGTAGGCACTGTCCTATCGTAACAAAAGCCTATTCACTCTTGCTTTGAAGACGCCCAGATTATATGCGGACGGAAAGATAGACGCCGGCAAATTATTCCACTCCTTTGTTGTACGCATTACAAAAGACGAAACAAACCGTTTGTTACTATTGCGTGGAATATCGACAACAAAGGGATGAAGACCCGCCGACCGCCTCGTTGTCAAACGTTGGAAAGGAGAGGGATTAATTAAAGCGTGTAATTCCTGCGCACACTAACCTAAATGCATCCTATAGAATACCGAGAGACTGGATACTCTGTGCCTGTGCTCGAGGCTGACAAGATTGGTTTCAACCAAATCAAGGTCACCAACGAGCCTCTTAGTACGTCTCCCAACTGAGTCCAAAGCTGCCAAGTGGCATTTTGCAGCACCAGCCCAGCATATGTGACAGCAATACTCCATACACGACCGGACTTGCGCTTTATATAAGGTAAGAAGCTGCCCCGGCGTGATGTACCGCCGCAACCTTGCAAGGACACCAAGTTTACTTGCGACTGCTTTGACTTTGGACTCAATGTACCGCCCATAGTTTAGGTTCGGAGAAAATTAAATCCCTAATAACTGAAGGCGGTCAATGTACTCAAAGGATACATTAGGGAAAGTAGGAGCCAAGGTGAGGGGGCTCCTTTTAGCGGTAAAAAGACACGCTTTTGTTTTGGAGGCGTTAAATCTCACGAGATTGGCATTGCCCCATTCGGAGACTGTCTGTAGTGCGAGACTCACACGCTCAACCATAGCCTCTCTTTCTGACTAGATTTGATTCCGACTGGCCTGGGCACTTGGTTAGTATATCTCCACAACTGTGCTGTCGTCTGCATACCCATAGATACCGGGAATGAGCAGACCATTTATATGCAGCAGGAAGAGAGTTGGGGAGAGAACGGACCCTTGAGAAACACCGGCACTAGTCGCCACAGTACCGGATGAGCAGCCATCGACGATGACCCAGAGAGACCGTTCACTCTAAAAGTCCTTCACCCAGACAATAAGGCCATCGAATAAGCCGTACGCTGAAAGCTTGCCCAATAGACTAGCGTGCCAAACCCTGTCAAAGGCCTCTAAAACATTGAGGGAAACAGCAAATGCTTCACCACTGTTCTCGAGGGCTTCGCCTCATATGTGAGTGGCATACGCTAGAAGGTCGCCAGTTGATCGATTTCGGCGAAACCCGTACTGGCGATCATTGAGGAGATCATTTTGTTCTAGGTATGCCATGAGGTTCAATATACGCTCCATTTTTTTTTTTTTTTTTTTTTTTTTTTATAGGAGAGGGGGCAAACGAGCATGCGGCTCACCTGATGGTAAGTGACTACCGCCGCCCATGAACAACCGCAACACCAGGGGAATTGCAGATGCGTTGCCGGCCTTTTAAAAAGGAGTAGGCTCTTTTCTTGAAGGTCCCTAAGTCGTATCGGTCCGGAAAAATCGCTGATGGTAATCGATTCCACAAGGAAGTCGTACGAGGAAGAAAACATCTTCTAAATCGCACAGTGGTGGACCGCCAATCATCCAGATGGTGTGGATGGTATCGAGAGTTCTGCCGCGATGTGCGTTCATGAAATTTGGCGGCTGGGATTAATCCGAACAATTCCTCAGAGCACTCCCCATGGTAGATGCGAAAGAAAATGCAAAGAGATGCAACATCTCTTCGCAGTGCCAATGAATCGAGCCGATCGGAAAGGGCTCGGTCGTCGACGATTCGAGCCGCTCTGCGCTGGATGCGGTCAAGTGGAAGGAGCTGGCACTGGGGAGCCCCTGCCCAGAGATGGGAACAGTATTCCATGTGAGGCCGAACCTGCGCCTTGTAAAGTTGCAGGCGGTGTGCCGGCATGAAATACTGTCCCGCTCTGCTGAGCACGCCAAGCTTTTTAGAGGCCAATTTGGCCTTCTCTTCCAAGTGACCACGAAACTGCACGTCACTCGATATGTCGACTCCGAGGATACCGATACTGGCTGAGGCAAGAAGGGGAGTGCCTTGAAACTGAGGAGATACGACAAAGGGGTTCTTTTTAGCGGTAAACGCGCAAACTTGTGTCTTCTGAGGATTAAACTGGAAATCTAATAATCTCGCGTTGAGTATGGAGCTGATTGAAATTGGCCGATAGTTGGCAGGGTCGGTACGGCTACCTTTTTTAGGCAGAGGCTGCACATTGGCCAGCTTCCAAGATGTAGGCACTATTATACTAGCTTTGTTCACGTCTAGACTTCGCAAAGTTTTAAGATCTCTGCCATAGCGATACCGCAGTGAGGTAATTGATGGTACACTGTTGCTACTATCCAGACGCAAATTGCACGAAAAAAAACAAGCAAATAAGTCCGTTTTCTCCTTAGGCGCATGCGTCACTGAGCCATCTGGTTTCACCAGCGGAGGCAGTGTAGACCGACAGAAGTTTGTCTCGCCCACTTTGGCGAGAGACCAAAAAGCTCTACTGCCAGATGTTTTAAAGAGAGCTTTGTGCCGAGCGTTGTTTCTTTAGTCTAACATATCAATCATTTATTTAAAACTCCTAAAACTTTGAATCTATTCAGGAATATATAATTTGTAATTTGTTTTTGTATGTAATAATAAGCTTAATTACAGAAGGTCGGGGCCTCCTGCTAAAGGTATATATTTACTTACGAATTAATTTTGTAAATGACATACGTTTTGTTAAACTAAAGACTCCAAATCAAAAGAGTAAATTAACTAGGAGTACACGACATGTTCAAATGAGAATAATGTGTGGTTATTTTAAACGGAGAATTAGTTTTAATATTTCATAATTTCACGCATCGTTGAATTTCTCGCTTGGATTAACATCAGGGGAAACACCTAATCCACTTTGATGTCAGCCTAGTACTTCTGTGCAAATTGGATCGTCTGCTCAATCTGTATCCGTTTTATTTTCGGTCTTTGTAAACACGATCACTTATCCTTTTGTCTAAACTTAAGTTACTCCTTATTCATCAGTGTGTCATATTTTTTTTCGAACAGTATTTTCTATCCTATACAAAGAAAAATTTGAAAAGCTTATAACATGAATTTTATGATATTATATTATCACACAAATTCTTTCACCGGATTTCCAGTGATGGTTTTTTTACCATCACAAATCATTACCCTATTACAACATCCTAGGGGTATCGTAATAGGTGACTGTGGCAAAGGTTCCATGGCCTTAGAATGGCGGTATGACTATCTCTTTTATTAAACAAAAACATGCCATAGACGCAGATCAGAGTTAAAAGTATGAGATGTTTGGTACTGCTATCGCTAATCTAATCAAGCATCACGATTAAGGAAATTTTTCTTACCCTAGGAAAGGCCCACATCCAGCAATAAACTGTTACTAATAAAAATGATGAAGAAAAATGCGTAGTTCTTAACTGTCTTAGTTTCGTATATATGTATGTTTGTCCCATGTCACAAAATATATTACAGCACTACGTACAGATTGGCCACTTACACTCTTCCGCCAAACCGACTTATTTCACCTCGCCCGAATTTCAATACACAACAAGGATTCCAAGGCCAAAGTAGCCACAAGGTGTCTAATACATGTGTGGTGGTACTTCACATCAGGACTGTTTCTTATCCTATATAAAGCGCAAGTCTATTCGTATAAGAAGTACTACTGTCACATATGGACTTGTGTTGCAAAATACCACCTAGTCCTAGCAGCATTGGACTGATTTAGTTGAAAGCCTCGAGCACAGCTGCAGAGCAGTCAGCCTCTTCTTGTTCTATAGAATATATTATGGGGAGTTTGCGCAGAAATTACATGACATTCCTTCTTCCCCTTTCCACTATTGGAGAATCAGATAGTTAGCGAGTCTCCACCACTTTTCTTCGATACGCATCAGAACCAAACGGTCGGTTTGGCGTTTGTAGTGCGCACAGTAGAGAAGTGGAATACTTCTTTTTATCCTATTACACTCGGAATGTCTGTAATGAATGAAGAGAATGAGAAATAAGAAAATAGACTTTTGTTACGCAATGAGAAATTACCATCAAGTGGGATTGTATTTAGAGCTGGCTTATAATAAGTAAAAAAAAATTCTTTTGCGCCGGAGTGAGGGGGTAAGTGCGTTTAGTAATTTTAATTCACACGCACATACTTACTATACCGTTCGCTTACAAACTTTGCGTATTAAAGTTTTTGGATGCCGAAGGTGACTGACGATGCATTTGATAATATATTTTATCAAGAGTGGTCAGGGCCGGAGTGTGCCCGAGACGGAACAAAGAATACTTAATTTATAGAAATTTAAAACAACTCTTTAATTTTTGTAGGAGTAACTTATGTTCTTGTTGTCTGCACAACTAAGCCTAAGCCCTGTTTCCAACTTGGTCACCATGACTGATAATTATGTCACTGGTGTGCCTTCTGGTGTCGTCGCTGAAACTGCAGCCACGTCGTCAGCGATCTTATCTGCAATCATCGCGAGTTTGTTCAGTTTCGTATCCTGACATACTAATAGTACCTCTTTCCCTGAGTTTGGGAGTCGCAATATCCATAATCGTCTTAGGGCGTCGTCAGATACTTCCGTGTTCCGTGTTATTTCTGACATTCGTCGTAATAACTGTGACGGGCACTGTGATCTTAAATCCGTTTCGCTAACTAACTTCTGAAAGCCGTTCTGCCGTTCTGCGCTATCTTCAAAATCTGTTAACAGTAGCTGTTTCAACGCTATGCACGCTTTCTCTGCTGGCGGTGTCAAAATAAGATCGTGTGCTTGCTGTAAAGCGTCCTTGGTCAACTTCGCTACTAACATCTGGATATTTTCTAGGTCGCTTTGCTACTGAGGTTCCATGACTGCCTCGAACTGCGCAAATCACATACGCGGCATCTCCACCCAAAACTCTGGGATTCTCGCCGAAATGCTTATGCATGCCAACTCTGCAGTCGCTTGCGTTGAATTCATACCTTTTTGGTTTCCCTTGAATTTGCCTGCTGAGTCAGGTCGTTATACTCAATCGACGGGAAATCGTTCGAGGATAATTTATATATATATATATATATATCACTGAGTTACGGTGGGGAGGGCTAATAATTTGGAGAGCAATTAAACCAAGAGTCCGGTCAAAACACAAGGTCTATTCACTTTCACAATGGTCCTTACTTATAACACGTTATTATTATTTCAGTTCGGAGGCTTAGGGACGACTGGCGTCACTATAGGCGATCGGTGTGGGTGACATACAAAAGTGAGCTGTCAGCAAAATGCGTTACAATATTGCACCTACACTGCTCAACCATAAATATATTTAATTTCAAGCCTTAATTTAAATCAAAAATTAATATTAAAATTACCGTGGAGCAAAATCAGTTTCATAATTTGTAGGTAATTTGTTTCTAATTCAGGTGCGCGAGGGAGTTAAAATTATGGTAATTATGACCCTTTTTAAATTCGCAATTTCAGCAATGGTAATTGCGTAAAATAATTTTGATTACAGCCGTTATATATAGTTTTGCAAGTTAGTATTAATACCAGTATCATTATATGATTGCGAGTGTAATGTATATGAAATATAATGGCATATGGTATATTATTTCTACCTTCTCACTGCTAGATGTATAAGGAAGTTCCTGATCGGTCAGTGAGCTAAGAAGATGACTATAGATGAACCCGAGTAATCGATATAGACCAAAAAATTTGAAATCTGAAGCGGCAATGGGCCGTTGCTCATAGAACCGACAACCGATGGGTAAGAAAGGTTCACGATTGGCAGCCTCGTACCAGCAAGCGATGTGTAACCCACTTCTAACAGGATGGAGTAGTATTTGGTAAGAGTTACAGGAAATCGATGGATGTAGGTGGCTCACAACTGTGCTTTGTGGCATACCTCGCGGGAGGCTTGTGTTCAGCAGTGGACTTATATCTGCTAGTAGTGAAACCTCCTCCACCTGCATATATTTTTGGTAGCACATTTTAGTTATTTATACATGCATATTTCTCGAAGATGATCTGTTTGCCGACTAGACTTGCATATTATACTCGTTATTTGTTTTCCATCGAATGTAGTTATAGATATCTATGGGCAACTACATTCACAGGTGGGCTATGATGTTGTCATAATCTTACTTTTATAATGAATCTGAATATATAGTTATTAAATATATTATTAACGAAATAACAATTGCAATTTTTAGTGGCGAAGAAAAACATCACGAGAAAACCTAGTACATGAACAACATGAGTAGCCTGACAATAAAGGAAGTGTGTAGTCGATCGACACATATTTGAGTAGAGTGGAGGACTTCTCCCTGCTCCAAAATTGTCAAAGCAATGAGGTTTCCGCCGAGCATATGCGCTGCTACTTTACCTTACTATGTGGTAATCCAAATTATAATAATAGATGTAACGATAAAAACGATTCATAGAAATTCCGTGTTCGTATCAGTCGGGTATCGATACAACACGCGATTGAATACTCACGTCACGACTGAAACGTGTATTTTCAAACAAAAATATTAATATTTCAAAATAATATATATTATTAACGATAATGATAATGTGATTTTGGCATTTGACAAAATAATTGCGACATTAAGACGTCACTATACACTGTGGTTTGTGGGGACTGATGTCCGGTGTGATAAAACATTCAAAACGAATATATCTTAGTTCAAAATGAGCCATACCTAAATAATAATAGAAAAATTCACAAATGACATAAAAATGGAATTAGGAATAGATAAAAGCAAAATAAACTCGATCAAAACAGGACATAACTATCAATATCATTTTACTTTGGAAACTGGAGATAAGATAGAAGCACTAGATGAACAGGAGGCATATAAGTATCTAGGTTACAACCAGTTACGACAAATACACTACAAATATACTAAAGAAAAATTAAAACAACAGTTTTGACATCGACTCAACACAATACTAAAGACACAATTAAACGCACGAAACGCGACAAAGGCCATCAATACATTTGCTATACCAATACTCACTTATTTTTTCGTCATAATAAACTGGACAAAGTCTCATTTAAAAGCTCTACAACGCATAATAAACACAACACTGACCAGATTTCGAAAACATCGTCCAAGGTCATGCTTGCTTAGACTGACTTTGCCAAGAAAAGAAGGCGGTAGGGGAATAATCGATATAACAATTTTACATAACAAGCAAATTACAACCCTTCTTGACACTTGAAACTTCTTCAATAAATCAGAATCTTCCACACTCTACAAGGCATAATACAAAATGATAATAAATTAACACCATTGAACTTAAAAGGAAACACTACACAAAACTCCGAAAAACAGACGACGAAACAAAACTCACAGAATGGGCTGTTAAGTCTCTACTTGGAGAAGATTAAATTCATTGTAACCGACCAAATATTACATTAATTAATAAAATTAACAAAACCACATACGTTATAGATAAAGCAGTCCCTAATACGCACAATCTACAAATTACAATAACTGAAAAACTCTCTCAAAAAGTAATTATAGTGCCCATAGTACTATCAACAACAGTAGTAATACCGCAGCAATTACACCAATCTATAAAACACTAAATTTACCAACCAACACCAACAAAATGTTACAGAAAGCTGTAATTCTAAATGCATACAGCATAGTTAGGAAGTTCCTACAAACTGAAGAACAGACCACACCTTACTTAGGCAAATTACCTCACAACCTAACACACAGGTAACTGAATAAGGTAACTTACAGGATAAGATCAAATCTAGCACTAACATGCACTTGGCTTAGGCTCGTGCTATATATGTATATAAGTAAACCGGTAGAAACCGAGATTTAAAACTAAATAAATTAAAAAAAATAATAATAAAGATTTTATATGTCTCAATTCGCACATGGTTGTGTGAATTGTGTACAAAAGTGTACAAAAAAGATTATTACAAAATTACCTTAGAAACATGCTTAAGTAACATAAAACTAATGAGACAAACTGGCCTGTGACTCAGCTATGTGGTGATTTGAGGTCACCGCTGGTATTCTGCCACAGCCAAAATTAAATGCGATAAAATCAACAATTTTAGGTGTGTTTTAGTTAAATCGCACTGATTTGGTAACGAAATGCAAGAAAAGAACCGGAAACAACTTTTTTTTACTGGTATAGGTCTCAAAGGTGACATGTAACTGCATTTTGATTCTTATTAAAGGATGAAAGTATTTGTCTCTGGTTCATAACATCTACTTACCATCAGTTGGATTGAGTCTTCCACTAGGGGTAGACAGGCTCCAATGACATTTGTAATAATATTGTTTTGAATTCATAAGTTCATGCTATTTTTCTATTTCTTCATGTGTCCAACTAGAATTTGTTATACGAAAGATATGGAATTTTCAAACAATTGCGGTATTGGAACGAAGTTCCTTATCTAGTACGGGTTTGGCGGATGGGAGCTACGTGACAAAAAGCTGAGTAATGGCTATTACGGAATAGAATGTTCCTCAATATTTTTTTTTTATTTTTTTTTCTACCTCTGTCTTTACAAGTGGCCTAATACGACAGTGCAGGCACATAAAACTATCTAATTTAGCAAGGACAGAACACAACTTTCTACTATTATAACATAATACATATAATGTCACAAACTCCCTCCTAACCCCCAGTTTGTTATACCCCATCATGCCCAGTACAAATAATGTTGGATACATTAATGGGTAGAAAGGATACACTCCATATGATTTTAAATAAAGAAAATGAATGAACTTATTTTGTATCCGTTCCACCATCAATTTGTACTTAGCCTCATGCGGGCTCCATACAAAGCCATTACACTTTATTTATTTATTTATTTATTTATTTATTTATTTATTTAACACCAACAAGACATACACTAACAAAAGCATAATATTTTTGCAAAAAATCATAAAAACTAAGTGTTGACTTAATTACAGGTGTTACACACATTTCATAAAAAAAATAGACACAAGTAGACATATGCAGTGAATTAAATTGAATACAAGAATTAAGAGATCAATAAATATATCAGAATTTAGTATTATATAATTATTTAAATTAAATCATGCATTGATTCCACTATTGCTATTAACATTATAAATTTTATAAACGTTAAACATAACAAAAATAAAATAATTAATAAATCATAATATACAATCATTACTTAATCATAATTTAGCTTTTATATTACTAGTAAGAAAAACAATATAATTTTACTGTGAATTACAATTATTTGAAGAATATAAATGTAATAAATCACTTTTAAATTTCCAAAGATTATCTGAAAATATGTCAATATCAACTTTTCTATCTTTATGTTTATTATAAGTATTCATTATGGCACTAATACAATTCTTATGTGATAATTTATATATAGCATTATAACTCAACATCAAACTATTAATCGGAGAATAGCGCGCTTGACGTGAACAAGTGCTCTTTTCTACGAATGGTATAAAAGACAACGGCCTTTTTGACTTCAATGGGGTACGAAAATTTAATTTGGCTAGTAAATAAGAACTATCAATGACGCCATTCACCAACTTATACAAGAAAATAAGGTCAAGGAGCTGTCTTCGATTCGAAAGTGGCTGAAGGTTAAAGTAATTTAGCCTATCTTCGTAAGTTCTAAGAATTTTAACTAGATTATGATCGTAAGATAAATGCAAAAGAAATCTCTTTTGTATCCTTTCGATTCTGTGTGAGTAAATATTAAAGTGGGGATTCCATACTACGCTGCAGTATTCCAAGATACTTCGTACCAAGGCTGAGTAAATAATTATTTTAGTGCGAGTATCCCTGAATTGCTTACAGTTACGGAAGAGGAAGCCAAGAGTGCTAAAACCCTTGTTGACAACATTATCGATGTGGATATTATAACGAAGCTTATTGTCAAGCGTAACTCCTAAATCGCGTATGTGAGGAACTTCAGACAGAATACGACCATCAATGTAATATGTTGTTGCAAGAGATGTTTTCTTTCTAGAAAACTTTATAACATGACATTTGTCAGCATTTAGTGTCATACCGACTGTCACTCTAGGTGACTTTACACTAGTGCTTCATACAAGGCCCGGACCGCACTGAGATTTGTAAATTCTCGCGACTGACACAACACAAATCCTAAATTTCGATACGCCTTCTTGCAAATTTTAAGAATGTGTTCCCTAAAATTGAGTTTCGAAGTAAAGTGAACTCCAAGGTCTTTTACCTCTGTTACCCGCTGGAAGGCTACTCCATCTATATTATATTTGTATATGTGAGGATGGCGTGAATGTGTGAACGACATGACTGAGCATTTGGAAGTGTTAAAAAATAACTTATTCAACTTGTATTTAAGTAGTATTTCGCGAATGACTTCCATCGAATACCATTGTGGGTAATATATAAAAATATACATATAAAATAAATAAAAATAAGTACCTACAGTTTACTAACCTATGCTTATTAACAGGAACACAGTTATCTAATATATTATTTATAGTACGATAGAAATAGTCTAGAGCCACCTCTAAATCAAAAATTGTGTATAGTTCACTCCAATCAATCATAGAAATACTACTATAAAACAAACTGAAGTCTGCCTTGGAAAAACTCCATTGTTCCTGGTCACCTGAGTATTTGTTGTCCGTCGTAGCGTGTTCTTCAAAATCCGTCGCTGAGAGGCAGACAGTGGTGGATGACAATCATCTACCGGTTGTAAACCTTCAGTCTCACGCATTGATATCACACTTTTTTAACACTACAGTATAATACTAAGTCTAATGGTCTGCCCATGAAATTCTCCACACTATATTTATATTAAGGGTACGTAATTATGTAAATTTTGTATGTATATTCTATACCATCACGGTCGAGTGAACAGGACAATTAATTATGAATACTTTATTGAATATAATTGAAGACCGTAGTTTTAATAAAACAACCGATATAACAGGTCATAAAAATATACTACACCTAGGAAGAAGTATTTTTTTTATTGTGAACTTATAAAAGAGCACAGATAATAAGATCTTGTCTTACAATTTTAAATTACACAACACAAGTAATTTATAAATTGAATCGCTGATTTACCACGTACAAAATAATGTACTAGAAGAAAAGATCGTAGGGACGGTTAGGTTATGCCGAAGTCAAATATTTTTATTCAAAATAAGTTTTACAAAGCACTTTTTGAAATAAAAATGCTACAATTTGATGGCCTATGATGATTCCCGATTAAGATTCAAAATGGAAACGCGTTGTCGCCCCTGATGACTAAGGTAGAACTCATCGTTTCAAAAAGGGTCTCTGGTCCAAAATGTTGTCTAGAGGACATTAAAGTTCCGCGAAAGTCCACTATTTAAGACACAAAGTTCATAGTATATATCATGACCCTACTTTCAAACTACAACCATATCAAATAATTGTTGTCGGTTCTGACTATACGCAAGTTATTGCAAAAAAGAACCATATTAAAGCAAACGTATAACGTGATATACGATTAGGTTAGAACAAATTTGCGACACATTGCGTGTTAATTTGCGGCGTAAAGTTTAGGTACTTAATAACTTCAGACTTCGAAATGCGAAAACATTTCCATTATTATCAAACTCGTAATCGAAAAAAACTTTTCGTACAACTAAAAGCCGACTTTAGAACAATTTATGAGAACATAAAAAAAAACATGTGTTCGCCGTTCACACGCGGTAGAAGTGAAACCTTAAGAAAACTAAACTTCGAGACAATGAGACGTATGCAGAGTATGAGGATTAGGATAATTGTAGGGTTCATTTATTATAATATTGTTACCAAGTTTAAAAATTGTTTTTTTTTATAGAAGAGGGGGCAAACGAGCATGCGGCTCACCGCCGTAGTCACTTACCATCAGGTGGGCGGCGGCCCATGAACAACCGCAACACCACGGGAATATCAGATGCGTTGCCGGGCTTTTAGAAAGGTGTAAGCTCTTTTCTTGAAGGTTCCTAAGCCCTATCGGTCCGGAAAATTCGCTGGTGGTAATTGATTCCACAAGGAAGTTGTGCGAGGGAGAAAACTTCTTCTAAATCGCACAGTGGTGGATTGCCAATCATCCAGATGGTGTGGATGGTATCGGGAGTTCTGTCGCGATGTGCGTTCGTGAAATTTGGCGGCTGGGATTAATTCGAACAATTCCTCAGAGCACTCCCCGTGATAGATGCGATAAAATACGCAAAGAGATGCCACATCTCTACGCAGTGCCAGTGTATCGAGCCGATCAGAAAGAACTCGGTCGTCGACGATTCGAATAGCTCTACACTGGATGCGGTCAAGTGAAAGGAGCTGGCACTGGGTGCCCCGGCCCACAAATGAGAACGAGAAGTATTCCATGTGGGGCCGAACTTGCGCTTTGTAAAGTTGCAAGCGAAGTGTCGGCATGAAATACTGTCTCGCTCTGCTGAGTACGCCAAGCTTTTTAGAGGCCAACTTGGCCTTCCCTTCCAAGTGACCACGAAACTGCACACTATTCGATATGTCGACGCCAAGGATTCCGATACTGGCTGAGGCAGCAAGGGGAGTGCCTTGAAACTGAGGAGATACGACAAAGGGGTTCTTTTTAGCGGTAAACGCGCAAACTTGTGTCTTCTGGGGATTGAACTGGACTAGATTTAGTCGGCCCCAACCCGAGACTTTATTAAGCAAAGACTCGACTTCAGACACAAGTTTGTCCCGGTACATTGCGACGTTTTCCCCAGAAATATTGGCACGGCCGGTATATAAGGCATCACCAGTGCTGTCGTCTGCATAGCAATGAATGCTACCAGTTAGCAACATATCATTGATATTGTAACGAGCCCCCCCCCCATCTTTTTTCTCTTTTCTACTATATATCCACTTATACTTGTATTTCTTTAGAATCTATATCTGTAAGATATATAAATATATCTAATTTACGTTACCAGTATAACTTGATCTTTCTAAAGGTTTAAATATAGGCCGTTTAATAAATTTATGGCGTGATCGTCTTAGTTAGGACCCTTTTTTACGTTGTGTTTGTATAGTAACTTAGTTCTTTTAGGTGTATCTTGGAAGAATGAATATTCACGAGAGCAATCGAAAGCTGTTGGTAGAGTCTTATAAGCTAAAGAACCCCGTTCACGAAGACAGAGCTCAAAAAGTTTAAGAACAATAAATTGTCCCTATTCCACTTGTATCTGGTTCACAACAGTCAATTCCTTATTAATTAATCCCTTCCCGCTTGGAAAAGGCTCACAATATTTATATCAAATACCAGTTACAAGGGCTTCGCTCTCCCACATTTTAAAAAAAATGTGGAGGAGGTACACGGCCCCACACACGCCGCGCACGGTGAGCGCCAACCATTTTAATGTGCTCCCCCGAAGGGTACGCAAAGTTGGGAACTGGACCGTAGTCCACAGCAAAATAACTGGCGAACCAGTAAAAGAGGACTTGGCCCCTTGATAGTGCGTAAGCACAAACATCGACCGAAGTCGCGCATGTCAATGCGTGTAAACGCCATACAGAATACGATCAAATCCAGCCACAGTGAAATGTACGTCACACGGGTTAGGCAACAATCGGCACACTGACCATAAAAAGCCCTCCGTGAGCGCCACCACCTGCCAGACCGCCGTTTCTGCAGACGTGGTGTAAGTGTAAGGCATCACCACCAATTGCATGGTCAGCACGGCCAATTGGCCGCAGAGCGTGTCATGAGTCTACCGCTCACCTCAAGGGAATGGGGTCCCACGTTACGCGGCTTTCGGCCGCAGCCTTGAGAGCCTCCTCAGATTCTCCCTCCAGCTACCACCCGCATGAGGTCGACACATATGCTCCACCAACCAATACAATGGCAGATAAAGCCAATAGGCAGTTATAAGATAATAGTAATAATTCGTCATCAGAAAGGGTTTGTGTCACTGACGTTGAGTATATGCATTTTTCGATCATGTTTGTCTCACCCACCAACAAGTTGCCTTCAATCTCTCAAAGGTGGGAACTTTATAGAGATATATTATTAAGTTGTTATATAAAACATCATGGAGGACAGACACAGTCTGCAGCCCCGCAATGAAGGGACCCGACTTGGGCAAAGCTACTTAGGTTGTGAGTCAAATCAAGAAGCAGAGAGCGCCATTGAGAATAGCGACCCGCCAAACAACCATCGTAGAGACGCAATGCTACAGAATGCAACAAGCATCAATACGACTATTGTCGGGCTTACACCATCCCAAGGTCCCCCATACAGTCCCAGCAGACATCACCACCCGCATACCTCCATCGACCAGAACCACAAGATGCATCGAATCAGGTGCAGCACACCCGCAGATCCATCACAAGACACATACTGCAAGTAGCAGTAAGCATCAATGCAACTATCATACGGATGGCGTCCCCTCACAACACACCCACATGATCCCTATCGACTTTGGTAACAAAATTTGATAATGTTGTTAACTAAAAATACCACCAACGTATCATAGTAGTACGGTACTAAGACGTCAGTAGCCTAAACTCATCGTATCATAGCGCTATTGCACTAAGACATGAAGTTGAGTATGCTTGCTGCACTTAAAAGTACTACCAAACACACTCACCCTAATCCGAAAGATAGCCGACGTATCATAACGCTATGCGCTAAGACGCCGCCCACAACCGGTAGGGGTGTACGATGTCCACGGGCAAGTCGTATTGCTACAACAAACCTGCTTACCACCGGCACTAAGATGATATGTCTAGGACACATCGGTTAGTCAGTCCAAGTTTACCTCGGTCTCAGAGGCTGCGAAGCAACCTACACGCCACTATAATAATCCTTTTCAAGTCCCATTTCTTTCAATATAATGCTTTTACATATTTGAGACCTTCCACATATTTGCTTTATTTCATAGACCATACTACTGTATGTCTTATTCATATGGGACTTCAAGTCATAACTCTGCTATCATAATGCTTATGCATCATAGAGACCTTCTATATTAATGCTTTGGTTCGTCAGACCTTACTATGTTAAGTCCCTAATATAGGACTAGTCATTGTGCAACCTTAGTACTAGCAGTCGGTCAGCCGAACACCCCATATATATGTACAACCTTGGGTATGTGTCTCCGACAACGCCCCAATATAAGGGAACATTACAAGAACACGTTCATCAACTTAGAAATTTTCCAATTATTACACGAACACCTTCATCAACTTAGAAAATTTTAATCCATTTTTTCTATTATATTACAAATGTTATTTATCTTTGTTATTGCAATATAATCGCCTTATATTTATATGATTTGATACATTTTGAACATTTTAAGCAGGTTTTTAATAAATTAAGAGATTTTTAGAGACATTTTATGCGTTTACTAATGTATATAATATTCAATATTCCAAATGGATATTTTTGAACTCTATGCTTATTATTTGCATTTTATTGTTTAAATTATAATTTCTAAGACATTTTTAAATGTCTGTATAATGAATTTAATTATTATTTATTAATAATAATTATGAGGTGTCACAATATGCAGGAGAAACAGAGTTGGTGATAGCACGCAGCCTTGTGGAACACCAGCGTTGATAGGCTTGAAATCAGAGCATGCACCGTCTACTACGATCTAATTGCTCCGATCAGCAAGGAAACTGGTGATCCATTTGCACAATTTCTCGGGAAGCCCATAGGAAGCAAGCTTCGAAAGAAGCGTTTTGTGCCAGACTCGATCGAAGGCCTTCGCTATGTCCAAACTAACGGCCAATGCCTCCCCCTTGGACTCTACTATCTCCGCCCATCTATGAGTCAGATAGGCTAGAAGATCACCAGCTGATCGACCTCGACGAAAACCGTACTAGCGGTCACTAATCAGCTGGTGATCCTCAAGGTACCTCATGAGCTGGCAGTTTATAATGGATTCCATTATTTTGGAGAACAAGGAGGTGATGGCAATAGGCCTGTAGTTGGACCGGTCTGAGCGGTCGCCTTTTTTAGGTATCGCGTGGATCAAAGCTCTCTTCCATGAATTCGGGACTACGCCTTGGGAGTAGGAGTACCGGAAAAGACGCGTTAAAACCGGTGCCAACTCCGGAGCACACGTCTTCAGCACAATGGGAGAGACTCCATCGGGCCCACTCGACTTGCTGACGTTCAGGTAGAAGAGTGCTTTGCGAACCGAGTGCTGTGTAAACCGCAGATCCGGCATGGAGCACTCACATCGCGGGATGGTCGGCGGTGTGTTCCCCCCGTCATCTAGAGTCGAGTTGGATGCAAAAAGAGAGCTCAACAGATCGGCTTTCTCCTTTGCGGCATGGGCCAGTGAGTCGTCCTCTCTGTGCAGAGATGGAAGAGATGACTGACAGAAGTTTCCTTGGACAGCCTTGGCCTGAGACCAGAATGAACGGGTTCCCGAAGGAAGGCGAACTAGCTTCTCGCCAATTCTGCCGATGTGATCAGACCTTGCCTTGGCAATGACGCTTTTGAAGGACCTGGAGGCGGAGTTATACTTCTTCTTAAGTGCGCTGGTGTTTACATCCCGAGACGTTGATGCGTCTGCCCAGGCTCGGTAGCACTCCTGCTTATAACGTGATGCTATTTTACAGGAGCGACCAAATCATGGCTGGGATCTGCCACCGATGGACACCACAGAGGATGGAATAAAAATTCCATACCCTGAAGTACCACATCAGCAACAGAGTCGGCAACAAAGCTGGGATCTTCTGGCGAGAAGCAAACCCGCCCCCAAGGGTAGGATGCAAAAAAATACCGCATCCCGTCCCAATCAGCTGACCTATAGTGCCAAACACGGCGGCAAGCTGCAGATCGCAACTGCGATTGGAGCGTGAGTGGCACCGTACTCCGGATCAGACAATGGTCCGAAGAGCCCAGAGGGGCATCGACGGAGACCTGATATCCGTCCGGATGAGAGGTCAGCAGAAGGTCCAACAGGGAAGGTACATGGTCTTCCACATCTGGGATCCGCGTAGGCGAAGTCACCAGTTGTGTTAGACCATATGCCAAAGCAAAGTCATAGACAGATCTACCCGCATGATCGGTTAAACGAGAACCAAGCAATTTAGCGTGGTGGGCGTTAAAATCACCGAGTATCACGATCTCTGCGGATGAGACCTGTTGTAGCACGGAGTCTGCAGCCATTTGGACGTGGTCGATGAGTCGGTCTGTGTCGGCATTACCGCTATGGGACCTATAGAGGCACCCGTAGATGCGGGGATGGTCGTCGCTGTCTACGCGCAGCTATAGGATGGACAGGTCCGTACCTTCAAGACTGCCGAGGCGTCGAAAACAGATGTCCTCTCTGACGTATACGCAATCTCCTGCCCGGGGCACAAAGGAGTGTTCCAATTTGTACCCTGGGTAGGAGAGATATGAAGTATCGGCCGACGAGGACACCTGAGTCTCGGTTAAAAAGAGCAAGGCCGGCTTCGCCGTCTCTAGATGGTAATGGACAGCGTTAAGGTTGGAATGAGTCCCCTGATGTTGCAAAAATTCACGGATAGCGTGACAGGGGTCGCCTTGGTTGTATTGCTCCGCTTGCCCAGAGCAGCATTAGTCGCGAGCGGAATTTTGCCCCCCCCCCCCCCAGAATACGCGGGGCAGCCTGAGCACCCACGCTCAGGAGTGAAGTAGTTTGGTCGTGGATGCTCAGCGAGGGATTCTCCAGAGGTGCTGGTACCCTCCTGGGGTAGTCTTTTATTTAACTACTTCACGCTGGTATTCTGTGAGGTCGTGGTACCACCCCGGTTCGAGCTGGCCCATCTGTGCGACAGCAAAAGCTACCGATTAGCTCTACCACTGTTAAACATATCTTGTAATATCAGCGAGAGTAGGTTAAGGTGCGGCTGTTGGGCCATCCTAATGCCGCGTCCATTTTACTAATATAGTACTTAGTAGCGCTTATTATTATGTTTAATTATGTATTATGTGTATATAATTATTGAATAAAATTAATAGGGTGACCGCTTAGCTCTACCGGTGTTAAAATCTACTGTTAAAATTTTACATTTTATTCTACATATATTACATAACATATTATACAAGCTCAAAGTTTTCAATTTCATCATCGTAAGTACTTAGATATTTTCTCATCAACAAATTTCGTCCTTAATCTTTACTGCTTATAGTTCACATGCATAATAGGAAACACTGTATACTGTATTCTATCTCATTCACTCGCAGGCTAAATCGTATACATGAAGAAAATACAAAGAGGAGGTGTAATTAAATTTCACTATGTAACAACGTGTTACAATTTGCGGGGTGATGGGATGTTAAGCCCCGCCCACTTTACACTATCTACATCTACCGATAAACAATAAAACTACTCGTAGTTTACCTACCTTGACGATAGATGGCGGCCTGTTCACAAAATTATTATAAACTATAAAAATAATATTTACCAATACTGAGCTCTACGTACCTTTATATTTTTAGTTCACATGACACAAAATGTCGCCATCTAGTGTGGAATATATTTAATTATATTTGAAAGCCGACGTAAAGAGATTTTTCTGGAACTATTTTAATAAATTAGATGTAAAATTACTTACAAATGAAATGTGATGCCATCCATAGCATCAGAGCGTCTATCTGAGTAGTTTTTACACGATAAAACACAACACTTCATCCTTTTCTTCTTAAAACTACGAAAATACACCGATTTGCGATTTTCTACACATAAGTGCACAGGACGAATGCTGACAGTATACTAACTAAAGGCAAGCCCACTATGATGACGTCAAGACCTACTTATAATCACAGTGCACAGTTGCTTATGCCGTCTCCTCTTTGTATTTGCTTTATGATCGTATAGATGTATATGTTTGTTTTTTTAGTGCCACTTTTTTGGTTTTCTCTAGTTTCAAATCACAACAATTCTAAAGTAGTTTACACTTCAATAGTTTCTTATTCCGAAGTTCTGTTGCTTTAAATAAGAAATAAAGCCGCAACTTCAGTACAAATATAATATATAATATAATAATAATAATAAAATCTTTATTGATCAACTAAAACTTTACAATTATCTTGAACTTGGTTGGAATCTTCTTTTAAGTGTAAAAACACCTGTGCCAGAAGATCCCGCTCCTCCATAGCCATAATACAGATAGTGATCAACTTAATCCGTAAGATATAATAAACTATTAAAGAAAAGTATGTAGTGTGTGTGTGTGTGTGTGTGTGTGTGTGTGTGTGTGTGTGTGTGTGTGTGTGTGTGTGTATTGTGTGTTTGCTTACTAATGTTGTAGTGTCTAACTAATGCATTGTAAAATAGCCTCTGCTTTTTCATAGTTTAATTTTTTTAACCATTTTATCAACAACTGTTTACAATTATATCTATTCATTTTATATATATTGAGAATTTTGTTTATTTTATTGTAAATAAAAACTGATTGTTTTTTATATTGATGAGAAGCAAATTTTGTGTTTACTTTCTGCGCTACAATTACTGTACCTCTTCTTTTTCGCAAAATGTTCGAATCATAATTAAGACTACTATGCATTTTTAAAACGGTTTGTAAAATGTATAATTTTCTTACAGTAAGTAGCTCACATATTTCGTATAGCTTTTCTGTACAAAATCCATACGGTTTAAAAAACATTACTTTTAGTAATGCTCTTTGAGCCCTTTCCACTTCCAGAAATTTGGTTTTGGAGGCGCCACCCCATATAGGAATGCAGTATGCCAATATAGATTGTACCAACGCAATGTATACTTTAATTAGTATATTTTTTGATGCTACATGTCTAAGTTGCTTAAAAATCCAAATTAGCTTTCTGACCCTACCTATAAGATGTTCTATTTGGTTGTACCACGTCAAACGGTGGTCTATAATTATACCTAAATACTTAATAGCCGATGCTTTGTTTATGGTTGGACAAGTACAATCTGTATCACTAACGTTTTTACATTTATGAATTTTTATATTAAAATCGTTTTGTGGTTTGGTCCGGTTATTGATGGTAAAGCACAGGTAATTAGTTTTTTGGTCATTAAGCGTAAGCAAGTTAGTCCTAAGCCAGAAGGCTATTTCGGCCAGTTCCTGTTCAGCACGTTTGCGAACTGCTTCCCAAGTTGTATCATGAAATACAACAACCGTATCATCCGTGTAAGAAAAATTTGAGCTCCATCTATTTTTAGCTTGCATAAATTGTTAATATAAACAAGAAACAAGGTAGGGCCTAGTACACTACCTTGTGGACACCGTAGGTAACAAAAGAGTCATCACTAACATACTGTCCAATTTTAACTTTTTGTTTTCTTTCAGACAAGTAGTCCTTCAATAAGTTGAGTGGTGTACCTACGATGCCAATTGTTTCTAGTTTTTGTATAAGGATGGGAATCGAGACAGTGTCAAAGGCCTTTTTAAGATCTAGAAAATATGTTTTATTATTTTTAGTTGCTTGAAATTGGCTCTTACTTTTGATTAAAATGTATTTATTTACGTTTTCAAATGGATCAAGGAATATTATAATCCTAACGCCATCTAAATAGGTTTATTAAAAATTGAATCTTCTATTTTATAGATTGTATAGATTTTAGTTTAGTAATTTTTCTTTACAAATTTATATGGAAAAATTCCTAAAATATATACTGTTTATTATACAAGTGGTAAAATAAAACATTTTGTACAACCGGCTTCAATATAAATATAATTAAAACATCATCAATGAATTCGAAGTCAATTAAATACACATTATTAAGTATAGCTCAAACACTACTGGTCAGATCTTGATCAAATTATATGGGACCACAAAAAAAGTACCAGCTTTTAAATAAAACAATAACCATCAAAATCAATTTATAATTGACGAAGATATCACGTAACTCAATTACAAAAAAAAAAAAATCGGAGGCGAATTGTCAACCTGTTCTATACTTAAAATATACTCATTTTACCGCTCTAAAAACTTTCTTTAGAATGGTTCTTACAAACGCAATACCATTGTTCAAAGTTGACTCTAGTCTAGCCTTTTTAATATTTTCCGCTCACAAAAGCTCTGGTGTCTCTTTATTGTTTGTGTATCAAATCTAGATAGTTATTATACTGAGCAGTTAAAAAGTGCAGAATTTGAATTCTGCGATAAAAAATTAGGAAAGTGAGTCGTAATTATGTTTTTAGAAGACGTACCATATAATAAAAAATAACACTATAATGCAATGAACCGTGTAGTGGCAGTGTAATAATATGTTCTGCCCCATATCATCCCGTGAGTGTCATAAGAGGTAACACCTCAAACTCACACACTCACACTTCCTGGTAACACCTTAAATATAATAAAAGACTGCGGTTACCAACCCGTCTGCCAAGCCTGATAACTCTATCAAAATCCCCCCTAAGAGGTAGCCTATGGGGAGGCCTATGTACCTACAGCAGTAGTATTTTATGGGCTGTAATAGAATGTCACGTTCAGAAACCCATCTATTAAGAAGTTCTCGACAAACTATTTAAACAACCATGCAAGCTAAGAATTAACAAGAGGTCATTTTAATGGCGAAACGTCTGAATATTAATATTTTTTTAAAGATTAAGTTACAGTATACATACGTACCACGGCTAGGCACACACCTCCTATTTTTGAAAAAGGGTTTCAAGGGCAAGGCATTGTTCGTCGAGCTGGCGGACATCACAGGTCTTCGAAATGTTTTATTGTTCGAGGTGAACGCAAAGCGAGAGAGGTTGAACTTTACTGTTGACTTGACAAGGTCATGCTACCCGCGTTAATTACATCTGGTTTACTAATTTTGTACTAATGAATACACGAAGAATGGCATTAAGAGAAAATATTAATTAATAAATTTATTCCTTTAATTACGATTTTTTATTTCACGGCCATGTAGGTTTTCTCAAGATGTTTTCTTTCTTCTTGTACGTTGTAAATCAGCATTTAAAATTGCAATTAACAATTTTATTGATGCCGTCTAGGATCGAACCCGGGCTGCTTGCGTACTATGTTTGCAACCAGCTTAGACTCTAAGCTACAACGGCTTTTTACGATTAATATTCATCAACGTTTTTATCTACATAAAACCGTCCCTTAGTCATCCTTTTGAACCACCTGCAATGCACTCGCTTTTCAAGTGGTACATGAAAGGACTTTTTTTCTTAACCGACAAGTATAAAGCATGAATGAGATTTTGCTTTTGCTGTGTATCCTTCTTTATCGCCCTTTCATCTTTTTCTTTGCATTTACTAAACAGTATACTTTATTGATGATTGTCTTCAAAATAAGAGACAGTTAACTAAAAATATACGTGGATAATATACGTAAATTTTCGCGCCTGTCACTCAGATGGTTGGGAATAGACAATGGACTTCCATTTAGCATGATGCTGACACTCCTCTATCGCTTTTGTCACATTCATAGAACTAGGCTTATATGCTCGGGAATAAAAAAGATTTAGTGTGTTATTAGATACTTTATTAGACTTTTTTTTTCTTTTTTTATAGGGTAGGGGGACAAACGAGCACACAGTCCACCTGATGGTAAGTGTTTGCTGTCGCCCATAGTCATCTACATTTATCCTCGTTTGCGAATCAAAATGCAGATGCGTTGTCACCCGTGAGGACTAAGATGGAATGCCTCCTTTCCAATAAAAAGGGTCTCCGGTTCTCTACACTCACCATACGAAACACAGCAGTGTTAAGCTGCTATTTTACGCTGGTATTCTGTGAGAGCGTGGTCCTTCCCCGGTCGAGCCGACCCATTCGTGCTACAACTATACTACTAATATAGCTGCAGCATGGCTCTACCACGATGAAAAGACTAGAGGTATAATGACATATTATTTTTATTTTCTTAGTTTAGTATACCTTGATCCATCCATTGCAGCTTATATATATTTCCAAGTACACTGCTGAACATAGACCTCCCACAATGATTGTCGGATTGCTGAACATAGACTTCCTACAATGATTGAGGGAATTTTGACACAGCTGCTACACTTGGCAGTCAGGTTGGCGAACACTATTTTTTATTACATTGAGTTGTTATCAGAAAGATGCTGCTGCCCATCTTCTGTTTCAGATTTTTTCTAGCACCACTTACGTCTACCCACATATTCTAACACCACCACTAACAGTTAATATACCATAGAATCTTATAACAATCGTTGTCAATGATAACTTACAACCGACTTCTTGGCTGGTCGTATGAGGATGCTCAAGGTGATTTACCATAGACGGAGCTTGAAGCTCTGTATGAAATCCGTAACGTGGGTTTTCGAATAGGAAAAGCAGTAATTGAAAAAGCCCAATGGATAAGATGGTTAAAGTGCGGTCATCGTCGTCATTAGAGCCCACCTCAATTCTACTGCTAAACAAATGTCTCCCCCAAAGAATACCACAAATTTTGGTCCTGAGCCACCTGCTTCCATCGATATCCTGCATTCTAGCCCAATGAATCAGTAAGCTTATGTAGCAATGGGCCGGCCATACAGTTCTAAGAAGCGACGACGTGGAAGGAAATTTCTCGAGTGAACCTCGTTAAATATAAGAAAGAGTAAAGAAGATATATATCACACAGATATATACATATAAGAAGAGTTCGATGAAAGCAGGTGACTCAGTACCGATTTTTGTGCTAATATATGTTGGAGGCTTAAACTCAGTTATGAATATGTTAGTTTATAATTAAATCACTTAAATATTTAAAAAGCCTAATAAACAAAGATCATTGCAAACGTCGTAATGAAAACGAAGCTTAATCACCTTCAAAGCGAATTTGCTGTAATAAAACACCTTTATACAGAGAAATAATTTTCCACGGTCGAGGCCATTAACGTTATGTTGCTTTTTGTTTTTACTTAAGAATAATAAATAACAACTTAATTTAGAAAACACAGTTGTATTTACAAGAGTCGAATAGAACTTATTCTCTTTATTTACTTTATGTTTTAAAAAGTTCCTTTGTTTATATCAAAGACTTCAAAGGTTTTTTTTTAAATATTGTAAGCCAGTTCTTGACTACGATCCCACATATTTACTATGCAGTGAGGTAGTCAATGAAATGGGATAAGATAGTAAAACGCACTGATATAGCTTAAAAAAAACTTTTATATTCACTTTAAAAAATACATACACTGACAAATCATTCCACTACACGCACGCATTATGAAACACAGAGCAAACCGTTTGGTTTAAATACGTGGTATGTAAACGACTAAGGATACTTACCCACAGATTAATAGCTACGTAGCAAGGACTGAACGACTGATGGTTTAATTGTCCGACGAAGGGGTATAGGTGAAATTTTATTATGCAATTCCTGTGCACATTATCATAGTTTGAAGAATTTGCACAGGAATTCTATAAAATACTGAAAGACTGGATAATTTGCGCGTGTATCCTCGATGACGAATCAAAATGCGGATGAGTTGTCACCCGTGAGGACTAAGATTGAATGCGTTGTTTCCAGTAAAATGGGTCTCCGGTTCTGTAAACTCACCATACGAAACACAGCAGCGTTAAGCTACTATTTTACGCTGGTATTCTGTGAGAGCGTGGCCCTTCTCCGGTCGAGCCGACCCATTCCTGCTACAACTATACCTATTATATAGCTGCAGGATGACTTTATCATGTTAAATATGCCAGTAATACTCCATGCAAGCGGTGTGAAGTAACATCACACCTTTGCAATATTTCCATAAGTATTTCTCTAAAAAGTAATTGTAATTCGAAATTGATTACATACAAAATTGAACTTGTACTCTTGTACAAATACATTTGGACTTTTTATTACCTGCGATCAGCTTTTTCGTGACGGCGTAAGGCATCATTCTATTTCGTCGTCTGTTTAGAATTTAATATTATTAAATTTTAAATATTAATGAACAAATTATTGAATTGTTCATTAATATTATTGAACACGAAAGAAAAGAGTTATTAATAAAATTAGGTAATAGTTACAAGGTCTTGACTCAGATCAACCTTTCCTTATCGAGTTTCCGAATGAAATAAATATTTTATATAATATGTCTTTTATATAAACGAAACGTACAAGGGCTGCCTTTTTAATTAAAAATTATTTAATTAATTTTCTTTTCAATAGTTACCGTTATGCGGTTTCTTGAAAAAATGGCACACATCAAGACTAAAATTATGTGAAATCTAAAGCAAGATTGCTTACCTTTTTCTAGGCAATAATAACAGGGTGCCATCAAAAGTGAAAGAAGTATTCCTCATCATTCATTAAACTTCAATGAAGCTGTAAAAACTATAAAGTCAGCCGCTATTGCGATCGCGCTGACAACTTCAGTTTGCAACTAACACCTTGAACTTTGAAACTTTTTGGGCTGACAGTAAGCGAGTATCAGTAATTTATCCTCATCGACATGTCATCTAATTATTTTGTAATCAAACTTTATAATAAAATTACATACTAAAAAGACATGCAACATTACAGTAATAAAATCTAGATGGGGATAGATCTAGTGGGGTACCGTCTTACACTTCGTTTACCGGTACGAAGTTGCCACTCAAGAACCATCCGAGAAAAACGAATGTGGACGTGAATATCAAGGATTTAAATGATTATTTTAATCAAATAATTTTTTTTTAATTTCAAGCTAATACTGAAGTGTCACTCTTGGATTAATAATTTCAATATAAATACATGAGACAAAATAATCACAACGTAGATTATTGCAAATCCCTCCCCAGACAAATTACATGATGGATAACCGCAGCCGGGCTTAAAACGATTCATTTGGATAATGAGGCAATGTTGATTGGCCCTACCTACGTGAATGTTCCAGATAGCCTGATGTAATATTTATATTAAACAGTTGATTTCGATTGAGTTTCGCGTTTATTTAAATACTGTTTATATTTTTTGGGTACTTCCATTTCTCTTAACTTGTTTTCTTCTAACTTTTTTTTTTATAGAATAGGGGGCAAACGAGCATGCGGCTCACCTGATGGTAAGTGACTACCGCCGCCCGTGAACAACCGCAACACCAGGGGAATTGCAGATGCGTTGTCGGCCTTTTAGAAAGGTGTAAGCTCTTTTCTTGAAGGTTCCTAAGTCGTATCGGTTCGGAAAATTCGCTGGTGGTAATTGATTCCACAAAGAAGTTGTGCGAGGGAGAAAACTTCTTCTAAATCATGCAAGCGATGTGCCGGCATGAAATACTGTCTCGCTCTGCTGAGCACGCCAAGCTTTTTAGAGGCCAATTTGGCCTTCCCTTCCAAGTGACCACGAAACTGCACGCTATTCGATATGTCGACGCCAAGGATTCCGATACTGGCTGAGGCAGCAAGGGGATTGCCTTGAAACTGAGGAGATACGACAAAGGGGTTCTTTTTAGCGGTAAACGCGCAAACTTGTATCTTCTGGGGATTGAACTGGACTAGATTTAGTCGGCCCCAATCCGAGACTTTGTTAAGCAAAGACTCGACTTCAGACACAAGTTTGTCCCGGTACTCGGCGACGTTTTCCCGAGAAATATTGGCTCGGCCGGTATATAAGGCATCCCCAGTGCTATCGTCTGCATAGCAATGAATGCTACCAGTTAGCAACATATCATTGATATGCAGGAGAAACAGCGTTGGTGATAGCACGCAGCCTTGTGGAACACCAGCGTTGATAGGCTTGTAATCAGAGCATGCACCGTCTACTACGACCTTGATGCTCCGATCAGCAAGGAAACTGGTGATCCATTTGCACAATTTCTCGGGAAGCCCATAGGAAGGAAGCTTCGAAAGAAGCGCCTTGTGCCAGACCCGATCGAAGGCCTTCGCTATGTCCAAACTAACGGCCAATGCCTCCCCCTTGGACTCTACTGCCTCCGCCCATCTATGAATTAAGTAAATTAGAAGATCACCTGCTGATCGACCCCGACGAAAACCGTACTGACGGTCACTGATCAGCTGGTGATCCTCAAGGTACCTCATGAGCTGGCAGTTTATAATGGATTCCATTATTTTGGAAAACAAGGAGGTGATGGCGATAGGTCTGTAGTTGGACGGGTCAGAGTGAGAGACGCCTTTTTTAGGGATCGGGTGGACCAAAGCTGTCTTCCATGAATTCGGGACTACGCCTTGGGAGTAGGAGTACCGGAAAAGACGCGTTAAAACCGGTGCCAACTCCGGAGCACACGTCTTCAGCACAATGGGAGGCACTCCATCGGGCCCACTCGACTTGCTGACGTCCAGGGAGAAGAGTGCTTTGCGAACCGAGCGCTGTGTAAATCGCACATCCGGCATGGAGCACTCACATCGCGGGATGGTCGGCGGTGTGTTCCCCCCGTCATCTAGAGTCGAGTTAGACGCAAAAAGAGAGCACACCAGATCGGCTTTCTCTTTTGCGGCATGGGCTAGTGAGTCGTCCTCTCTGTGCAGAGATGGGAGGGATGGCTGACAGAAGTTCCCTTGGACAGCCTTGGCGAGAGACCAGAATGCACGGGTTCCCGAAGGAAGGCGAACTAGCTTCTCGCCAATTCTGCCGATGTGCTCAGACCTTGCCTTGGAAGGAACTGGAGGCGGAATTATACTTCTTTTTAAGTGCGCTGGTGTTTAAATCCCGAGACGTTGACTATAGCACTCCTGCTTATAGCGTGATGTTATTTTTCAGGCGCGACCAAACCATGGCTGGGATCTGCCTCCGATAGGCACCACAGAGGATGGAATAAAAAGTCCATACCCTGAAGTACCACATCAGCAACAGAATCGGCAACAACGCTGGGATCTTCCGGCGAGAAGCAAACCCGCCCCCAAGGGTAGGATGCAAAAAAAGACCGCATCCCGTCCCAATCAGCTGACCTATAGTGCCAAACACGGCGGCAAGCTGTAGATCGCAACTGCGATTGAAGGGTGAGTGGCACCGTGCTCCGGATCAGACAATGGTCCGAAGAGCCCAGAGGGGCATCGACGGAGACCTGATATCCATCCGGATGAGAGGTCAGCAGAAGGTCCAACAGGGAAGGTACATGGTCTTCCACATCTGGGATCCGCGTAGGCGAAGTAACCAGTTGTGTTAGACCATATGCCAAAGCAAAGTCGTAGACAGATCTACCCGCATGATCGGTTAAACGAGAACCAAGCCATTCAGCGTGGTGGGCGTTGAAATCACCGAGTATCACGATCTCTGCGGATGGGACCTGTTGTAGCACGGTGCCTGCAGCCATTTGGACGTGGTCGATGAGTCGGTCTGTGACGGCATTACCGCTATGGGACCTATAGAGGCACCCGTAGACGCGGGGATGGTCGTCGCTGTCTACGCGCACCGTATGTATACATACTTTCATATGCATTTAGTAAAAAGCTGGTATTTTGACATTACGAACAGACACTTCAATTTTATTTATTTGTAAAGATTATAAATGTAGAAGTAGCTACCTATATGTAAGTAATTTATAATTGTGATCTAAGAAGGAATAAAAATTACACGTGAATTCGGTCTGTTCATTGAAATGTGAGTAGCGTTTTGAACTGTTGTAAAATTATACACAATCATTTGATAACACATGTCGCTTTGTATACTGTTCAGAGTATTATCTATATTGATAGACAAGTGTCGGGACTATTTTGATTTTCGTATCACACAATCAAAACAAGATTAGTCTTTCTTTTGTTAAAAAAAAACAACAAACGGACGCCAAAGCCGAACTATTGTCAAAGCTTTCGTTAAACCTATGTCGCCATGCCGACGACACAAAAAAGTTGTGCGATTGTTATAGAGTTGACACAACATGCTGTACTGTGAGAAACCGCTTTTTTATATTATTTCCTTAAACGTTCTTTTATTCCACAGGATGATATTTTATTACACTTGTAATTTGATTAGGTACAAGAAAAGGGAATAGATGTGATCCTAGATATACTCGTACCAAAGTCCGAGGAAGACGTATTGGAATGGGTTAATATACACGATGAACCTCACATTTGGCAGGATCAAGTTAACTGAAGTTAATTAATACAATATTTAGAGTCAGGACCTGATTTACCCACATGCTCACCAGGCTGGAGCCTGGGACGCAAGGTTCGAGGGGGCGCTGAGCTTGCCTTTGCAAGCACCACTTATGTATAGAATAAAAATTGGTATAATATTCTCAATAAATAATAGACATTACCCGCAACCCGCAAGTACCTATTTTACTTGTCGCTCTTTCTGTATTTTTGGTGCAAGAAAAATAAAATATTGTAAAAATAAGTCTTTCGTTGACTGACTGGACGTTATTTAAAGATTTTAAACTACCCAAACTCTCTCCTGTACCACGAGCTAATAGTTAGGGACCGCACCGGTGGTCTAGCTATTTCTGATTGTACTCTTCTAATTTACCTAACTCAAAGATGAGCGGAAGCAGTAGAGTCCAAGAGGGAGGCCTTGGTTTGGTCGTTATTTTGGACATAGCGAAGCCTTCGATGGGCATTGGCACAAAGCGCTTCTATAGAAGCTTCCTTCCTATAGACTTCCTGAGATATTGTGCAATTGGATCATCAGTTGTCTTGCCGATCGGACCATCAAGGTTGTAGTAGACGGTGCATATTCCGATTACGAGCCTATATGCCTAATGCTAGTGTCCCACAAGACTGCGTGCTATCATAAACGCTGTTTCTTCTGTATATCAATAATATGTTGCTGTTTTTTTTTATTCATAGATAAAGGAATTTGTCGCTGATGCGATTATGCTGTCCTGGTAGTTACAAAAAAATCTTAAATATAATTACTAATGAGGAAGCTCAAGATCGCTCAGCGAGCTATGGAGAGGGCTATGCTCGGGGTTTCTCTGCGTGACAAACTTAGAAATGAGGATATCCGCAGTAGAACCAGAGTAACTGACATAGCCCAATGGATTAGTAAGCTGAAGTGGCAGTGGGCCGGCCATATAGCTCGAAGAACCGACAACCGATGGGGAAGAAAGGCTCTCGAGTGGCAGCCTCGTACCGGTAGGCGAAGTGTAGGGCGACAAAGGAGTGTTCCAATTTGTATCCCGGGTAGGAGAGATATGAAGTATCAGCCGGAGAGGACACCTGAGTCTCGGTTAAAAAGAGCAAGGCCGGCTTCGCCGTCTCTAGATGGTAATGGACAGCGTTAAGGTTGGAATGAAGTCCCCTGATGTTGCAAAAATTCACGGATAGCGTGACAGGGGTCGCCTTGGTTGTATTGCTCCGCTTGCCCCGAGCAGCATTAGTCACGAGCGGAATTTTGC
The DNA here is from genome assembly GCA_963668995.1 of Parnassius mnemosyne. NCBI lineage: Eukaryota > Metazoa > Arthropoda > Insecta > Lepidoptera > Papilionidae > Parnassius > Parnassius mnemosyne. The sequence goes on along the minus strand of CAVLGL010000104.1, from coordinate 57,176,140 downwards.
CCCCCCCCCCAGAATACGCGGGGCAGCCTGAGCACCCACGCTCAGGAGTGAAGTAGTTTGTTCGTGGATGCTCAGCGAGGGATTCTCCAGGGGTGCTGGTACCCTCCTGGGGTAGTCTTGTATTTAATTCCACTACCATGTTGATGGGGGGGGGGGGGGGATCGGGCCTCCGGCCACCTGCACTCACCAAGCGCAACGCAGAGGTAAACCTCTACTTCACGCTGGTATTCTGTGAGGTCGTGGTACCACCCCGGTTCGAGCTGGCCCATCCGTGCGACAGCAAAAGCTACCGCTTGGCTCTACCACTGTTAACTAGTTTTTTTTTCTGAATTAGTACAACTCACTTGCTCTGATGAAAATTATGCTTTTCATTGTAGTCCAAGAGGTAACATACAAGCTATATATATATATATATATATATATATATAGGTTGTATGTTATAATTTTCTACAGGCAGCTTATCATTGTTCAACAGTCAATACAGTCAAATGTTATTTCACAGATTCTATCTTCACTACACAAATACAGATAAAACCACAGATAAAACACACAGACAAAATATTCAAGAAAAACATTTTTTTTACATCTCCCCCCGCCCCCCCCCCCCCTCGGGAAAGAAGATTTACAAATGAACGGACTGGAATAATTTTTGTGATGTGGAAAAGATTTGATTCAGTTTTTTTGTGATCAGTTTCAATTCTGTATATTGAGTATGAAATTTTTTAACTATCTCATAAGGTCCAATTCTCAGTTCGTCTAATTTTTTTCTGTTTATTATGTTTCCATTTTCCACATACACCATATCTCCTACATTAAATTGATAGTATTTTCGATTTCTGTCAAATAGTGTTTTGTTGTAGTTATGTGATTTCATAGTATTTTTTTTGCAGATTTTCTGTCTCTGATCCAGTTCTTATTTGATATTTCTTGTTTTAATTCATTTGGTAAAATTATAACATCATTACCATACAAAAGATAACTCGGTGTAAAGCCAGTGACTGAGTGAATAGTATCATTATATTTATTTAAACATTCTTGAGCTATTGTCGTCCAGGCTCTTTTTTTCCTTCTCCATTTATTTTACATCTGATTTTGTTCACTAATGTTTGATTGAATCTCTCATTGAGGCCATTTGAGAATGGTGCATTTACTGCTGTGAAGACCAAAGGTATCCGCTTGTCATTTAAGAATTTCTTAAAATCTTTTGAATTTATTCCCGGGTATTGGTCGGTGAGAATTATACCAATGTCCTCCGTTTCTGTTATGTTTGTAATTAGTTTTATAAAATCATTTGCACTATGAGTTTTTGAGGTTAAAATAAATGCATATATTGTAAAATGGTCTACTAACAGGTGTAGATACTTTTTTGTCGATCTTGAACCTCCAAAACCTCCAATTGTATCTATAGAGACTATTTCGAAAGACTTTGTAGCTGGACCTAGATGAGACATCAAGCCAAATCGGTCATGTCCTCTTGATTTATTTTTAATACAAATTTCACAGCTTGTACAAATTTTTTTGATGTTTTTTATCAAATTTTTGGCTGTGTATAGCGGACTAACAGTCTTTTTCATTTGTCCGATTCCAATATGGCATAGGTTTTCATGTATATTTTTTAAGGGTTTTATACTTAGCTCTTCTGATAGAATTATTTTTTCTTTTTTCCTTATACTTTTGTAGAATATACTCTGTTTTTCAATCAATTTGTTTTTGTTATTTTATATTTCTTCATTTTTATTTTGATCTGTAACAATATCTTCCATTTTAATTAAGTTTACAATTTTTAATACTGATTCTTCGATTCTAATACTGGATTTCTGCTTAGACAGTCTGCTTCCAAATTTTCTTTTCCTGGATTATATTTTATTTTGAATTCATACTGTGAGAGATAATATATTCAATCACCCAGCTCTTCATCGGTTCTAGATTTCAGATTCATATTTTCCAGTGGTTTGTGGTCTGCATAAACTGTAAATGACTTACCTATTAACCAGTATTGCCAGTATCTCACTGCTTCTTTGATAGCTAAACGTTCTAAGTATATTGCTTTTTTTTCTTTTGTGCTTCATTTAACTTTTTTGAAAAGTAAGCCACTGGTTTTTCTTTTCCATTAGGTTGTGTCTGTTTTAAAATGGCTCCTATACCTTCCAAAGAAGCATCTGTATAAATGTTGATTGGTAAATCTTGATCTAAAATTTCCAGAACTGGTTGGGAGCATAGCAGGCTTTTTATCATTTCAAATGCTGTTTGACAATCATCAGACCAAATGAACTTTTGATTTTTTCTGAGTAAATTATGCAATGGGTTTAGTATTATTGAACTTCTCGGTTTATAGTCATGGTAAAAATAAATTTTTCCTAGAAATTTTCTTATATTTTTCTGCGTTTTTGGAACAGGAAATTTTTTTATTGAAATTAAATTGTCCTTTACTGGTCTGATAGAATTATTTTGTATTACATGACCCAAGTATTTTACTGAGTCTGATGCAAATGTGCATTTTTGAAATTTTAACCTGAAACCTTCTGTTATTATTGATTCCAGCAACCGTGAAAAATGGTTAATGTGTTCAGTAAAAGATTTCGAAAATATAAGGATATCATCTATGTAAGTAACCGTAAAATCAGTAAGTTTATACTTCCTCAAAATATTACTTAATATTCTCTGAAAACTTGCCGGCGAGTTCTTTAGTCCAAAAGGTAGGCATGTCCATTGGAAATGTCCTTCCTGTGTTACAAATCCTGTCTTTTTTCTATCTTCAATTCAAAGAGGAATAGACCAAAATGCAGAGTTAATATATAGAGTTGAAAAAAATTGCAGTTCCTCGTCTTTATCATTAGATCTTGAATTAATGGAAATGGTTGAGCTTGAGGTACCACTATTTTATTTAAATCTCTGAAGTCTATACACAGTCAGGATTTTTTGATTTCTTCTTTTTTAAATGCTAAAGTAACAGGTGCAGCGAATGGACTGCATGATTCCTCTATCAGGTTCTTATCTAGTAATTTTGCTATTTGTTCTTCGATTTCTTTTTTATCTCCAAAAGTGCATCTGTAAGGTCTCTTACTACAATATTTATCTACTAATAAGTCTCTATCTAAGTCTATCTATCCTCGCTTCATATCCTTTAACAGTACCCACACCGTATTTGTTTTTTGCAAATATTGATTTATATTGGCAAATCAGTTTATTTATTTCTAATTTTTGATAGTGATTTAATTTTATTTCAAAGTCTTCTTCTCTTACATGTTCATTAAAATTAATTTTATATTCTTTCGTTGTGTTATTTTGTGTACTTTTTAATTCAGTATATGTTTGTTTATTTGTAGAAATTTCTTCTACTTTATGAAATTTTCATTATTCAGACTCTGTTTCTGATTTATTTTTAAATCTTCATTTTGGATTAATTTGAAATTTTTATCAAGTCTAATCCAATTAAAAAAATCATATTTGAAATTTTCATCATCAATAATGTATACATCAACACTATATTCTAATTCAAATATTTTTATTTTCAAGGTTGTCAAACCACTTGTTTTTTTAACACCAATAATTGTTACTAAATCTGCTTCATTCAAACTGTTTCCCTTTCCTTTTAGTTTTAGTAACTTAGCATTTATCAGATAATCATTCGAACCTGAATCGTAAACTCCATATATATATTTAATTTATCATTCAATAGTAGTTTGACATTTATTAATGGTGTTTCTATTCGTTTTTTGGATAAGTTTTATTTAACTCTGCTTCTATTACCGAATTGTTTACGTGTTTAATTATATTTTTCTTTACCTTATCATCTTGTTTTGATTTAAACCAACATGTAGCTTCAGAGTGATAACGGGTACCTTTATTTAATTTTTCACAAAACTTACACGGATTGTGATTTTCATTTTTATCATAAGTTCTTACATTTGCATAATTTTTCTTACCTGTAAAACTTTTTTTATTTACCATTTGTTCATATCTGCTTACTTCATTAAACAAATCCACTGTATCTTTTAATGTTTCCCTATCAATTTTATTAAGTATGAATTCTGGTAAGCCAGCTGCAATAAGATCCAACAAGGTACCTGTGTCAATTGATCTCCTCATACCCAATAAAAGTTTTTTTTCTCATAGCATAATACAACAATGAACCATCTTTATATTTAAATAATAGTGCGTAAGTGACTGGGTTCCATCCTTTGTTTGCAAGTGTTTCACAAAATTTGTTTTTCCATGTCAGCCATTCAGAGTTCATTGTTAGTTTTAAAATCATTGAGCTGTACCAATCTATGCAAGAACCATCCATAAACAATCTAAGCATTTCAATTTTCTTTTCATCTGTAGTCACATTAAAGCGTGTGCATTCTTTTTCAAAAATATCAATCCACTGGTTTACATTAGAATTCTTGCTTGCAAATTTTTCAATCACAAATTTTTCTGCAATGTGTTTTAAGCTCTGCTGTCTATTTTCCTTTGTGGTTTCTACTAATTTCTCAAATAATCTTTCCAATGTTTCTTTTTGACATGTCTGGTCAACAAGTTTTTCTTGATTCAATTCTTCTAGAAATTGATCCCCAAATTGTAAATTACCATCCTCATCTATGTACGTTCTTTTAAGTTCTTCTGTCATAGTTATCCAGACTCTTCTATTCTGGTATCTTTTTTGTAAACTATTTTTCACTTTATTATAAGCAGCTGTTTTCATTATTTCTCTATGATGACTAGCTGATTGGAGCTCTTTTGGTATTGCATACATTTTATTTTCACTCGTGGTTATTGAGGTTATAGAAAAAATGTTTGACTTTCCATCGCTTCCAGGTAATAGTGTAAATTCTAAACAAAGTTTCTCCATTTTTTTTGCTTGAATTTTATAACCAAAAATGTCTTTTTATAAGATGTAAGGTATATTGTTTTTAGGGTTGACTAAAATAAACTATGTTGTGTTGCTCTGTAAACAAAGTTTTATATTTCATTAATTTTAAGTTCCATTACGAAACAACACTATAACAATAATAACTAAAAATAAACCTGTAAACAAAGAAACGACATTTAAAGTTTATTCCTTAATATGTCAATTCCCTTTGTAACAATTCTGTTTTTAATAAACTTAAATTATAATTTTCTACAGGCAGCTTATCATTGTTCAACAGTCAATATGTTATTTCACAGATTCTATCTACACTACACAAATACAGATAAAACACAAGTATATATATATATATATATATATATATATATATTTAGGCAACAAACAGTCGTACACAAAATAAAATAAAATAAAAACTTTCTGTTAGGAATAAACCTACAATTCCGAAAAGTTAAACTCAATTTAAAAGAAAGTTACATGGTGACACTACATAGTAGCATATATAAAAAACTCTTGAAATTAGCAATAATAATTTTGAGGGTCATTTAACGGGATAAGAACTATCTTATCTCTCAAGTTGGACCAAAATGCACACAGTGTGCAAAATTTAATTGAAATTAGTTCAGTAGTTTAGGAGTTCATCGCGGACAAACAACGTGACATGTAATTTTTATATATAAAGATATGTATTCTGTTAATGTCTACAAAAATATTTTTTTTGTATGCCTTCTCGATTCGAATCGTGGGTTGAGCCAAAGTCAGTTATCGCGTATATATCATATCGCATGGTATACAAAAAACATCCTACATTAATTATTTAATAATGCGAAATTCTCTATTTGTAAAAAGCCTTTTGTGTACTCCGGAGACTGAATAGGGTTCTTATATGTAGGTTACATTGGACACTTGATAAATATTTTTATCAACCACAAATTCCATATTGGGAAATGCATGACAATCTCGTTCTGCTTTTTAAAATTAGGTGACCCAAAAAATCTTCATTATATGTGGAAACATCATAAAAACCACTTCTAATAAGTATATACAAAAATTTATTTTTATATGACTGCTTTTATAAGAAAAATAAAGTGAAAGGCATTTAAAAGTGTAATGAATTAAAATGTGACCTTCAAAGACTGACGGTAAGGCTATAAATTCATTATGATCATCATCATTACAGCCCTTCACAAGTCCACTGCTAAATATAGGCCTCCCCCAAGGAATGCTACTAAGCCCGTGCTTTTTATTTAGGATTTTTCCTATGAAGGTAAAAACGGTACAAAGCCTATGAATTAAATTGATATAAAAACGTATGCGAATTGCGAAGTCGTAGGAGAGTCCACTGTTCCATATAATCCTGAGGTAGTGGTAAGGGGGCGACAGAGGGAAATAAAACATGCAACAAATGGGCAGCAGCGTCTTCCTAATAACATCTCAAAATAATATAAAAAATTGCGTTTCCGAATCCGCCTGTCATAAGACCTTCAGCTGTGTTTCGGCAGTGAACTTTTGACAGGAATAAATGATGACATGATGAATGAGACAACGCACGCAAAATATATAAAAAATAATTTAACTTTGAGATTACTTTGGGAGTTGATTTTTGTTATGCACACGGGACTTCATGGGGTTAAAGAGGGAGTGCAAACAAATATGCGGCTTATCTGATAAAAGTGATGGGGATCATATTCTGCCTAGGTTCCCGTCTACGTAGATACATATTAACCGTTTCTGCCACCAATCAGCATGCGCCATGCATCAACAGCGTGCGTGTACGGTCGTATTTTGGTCAGAATTCCATCTCATTCCATCATCAATTTATTCCATCATCGAACGGTGACAACGCATCAGTTGTTTTTTTTTTAAATAACAGTATATTAGTTTCATTATATTCAGAAATTATTACAAGTTTGAGGATTTCTTTTAAATATAAAACAGAAATTTTCGTTAAATATAATATATTTAGTTAAAAGAGGGTCGAGGACCTTCTACCCCAAGTTTAAAATTCTTTTCTTGGAGATTCCTAAGTTATATCATAAATCTTTTTATTTGTCTCAATTCACATATGGTTTGGTATAAATGTACAAAAACAATCATCACAAACTTAGCTTGCAAACATATGTAATATCTATAACAAAAGTTATCTGACAAACTGGCCTATGACTCAGCTAGGTGGTGATTTGAGGTCGCCGCTAATATTCTGCCACAGTCGAAACGGTTTTGACAAAAAGCGAGGCGGAAAACTTCTGAGAAATTGCACACTGGTAAACAGCTTAGCATCCAGATGGCGTGGACGTGCCGTGCAATGCGGAAACTTGGCGCCCGGAAATAATTTGATTTTTCCACAGGTGATACTTCTCGTAGTATAAGAGATTCATGATACCCGTGGGGGTTGGTAATGTAAATATACATTTTTGTTATTAAAATTTAATACTCTATGAAATAAACACTATTGTTAATATAAAATGTCATGTTATCTACAACCAACATGAAACTAAGAAGGCTATAAATTGGTCATTACTTAACAGGACTAAGATAAGAGACTACTTTAATGAAGAAAGAGAAGAAAAAGAAGGTCATTAAAAGAAAGGGGTATGAAAGTGGACGCAAGTAAGACGAAGGTGATGGTTTTTGAAAGAGAAGAAAGTAAAACGTTATGTGAAATAAGAATAGAAAGGGAGTTGATTGAGCAAGTGGATGAGTTTTTATATTTGGGATGTTTATTTAGCAGGGATGGTAGATATGATTAGGATATAGAACGAAGAGTGAACGCAGGAAATAGAGTGAATGAGGCTCTACACGCTATTGTGAAGAGTCAGAATGTATCAAAGAAGGCACGTATGGCAATTCATAATGCTCTGTTAGTCCCTACTTTAATGTATGGTAGTGAAAGATGGGTCTGGCAGAAGAAGCAGAGAAATAAGAGCAGTAGAATAAATGCTGTAGGAAGAAGAAAGAAATGCGGGCTGAATCTGAACGATAGGGTGAGAAATAGTATGATAAGAAAAAAGTGTGGTTTGTAAGATGACATTGTGACCAGGATTAAAAAGAATGCTTCGGTGGTTTGGTCATGTAGGAAGAATGAACGAGGAAAGAGTGACAAATTTATGTTTCAGAAGTGAACGGCAGAGTCAGGAAGGGACGCCTTAGACGAAGATTTATCGACCAAATCGGCGATACATTGAAAATGGGCCAGATTAGGAGTACCCTTAACCGACGAGCGTGTATGCGTAGATATATGGATGTAAAGGAGGCGAGAGAGGTGTGTCAGGATCGCACCAAATGGAAGTCCGTAGTATCTGCATACCCCTTTGGGTGACAGGCGTGAGTGTTTGTGTGTGTTGATGTTGTGACTAAGATGAAATGTCTTACAGCCGTACGATCGGTAACTGCCTCTCTACACATTCAGACTAGAACGCAGTGCTTCTAGGCTGCAAACATAGGTAAGAGCTTGATTCACAGAGGGAGCCCTAAGCAGAAAAGGAATTCCAACAGCTAAGTTTACCAATTTTCTAATGGGTCTTCTTCTTTATTTGTACATACTCAAAATAGGTAGTCAATTACTGTGTCGTGGCGGTGTTACTGTGTAGTGGCGGTGTAAGAATATCCACTACCCAACGTCCCGCGGGTGTCGTAAGAGGCTACAGAGGGAAACTGAAACAGATGATGACAAGTAGCATCTTCTTTATAACGAATCGAAATAACAAAACACTCCGTTTGCTAACACACCCGCCAAGCGTGACAACCATGGCGAAATCCCTCCAATGAAGCAAACTATATTGGAGGCCTAAATTGCATTGAAATTTATAGGCTGTGATTGATGGATGGATAACCCAAAATAGTCCACAGCTGGATATGGAGCTTTCTTATTGTAAGAGAGCTTACTCCTTTTCTGCCGACTTCCAAAAAGAAGACGGTACTCAATTCGACTGTATGTTTTTTTTTAGGTGTGTTACCTCATATGATGATACATGATACTTCTCGTGTGGTCCCATATGAATTTGATAAAGGTCAGACCAATAGTTATTGAGTAATTCTTAATAACTTACATTGAAGTCGGCTGTACAAAATTTTAAATTTTAAATTATTGAAATGCCGGCAACGCACCTGCGATACCCCGGGTGTAGCAGTTGTTCGTAGCGGCGGACAACACTTACCATCTGTTGAGACGCATGCTCGTGTGCCATTTAAAAAAAAAAAGAATGGTTTTATCAAATCGCCATGCTTGAAGAGCGAATAAGCGATAGTGGATTTTCATACCCGACTCGTTTCACACCCAAGATTCGTTCAGGATATGTAGCCTCATTATGCTCCGTCCACGCGATTAGTTCTACTGTCTCATAATTAGCTTGTAAAATTCTCTGCTCATGTAAGAAAGATTTGCCGCAGTAATCTCGCTTAGCAGACGTTTTGGCTACCGCAGTACCACACATCGCAATCCTTTGACACTGCTCTCCATCGCTGTTCTAGAAAAATCTAGAAATAGAAATGTATACCGCCACTTGTCGGTCAACTTGAGATTTTCGGGCATTTCCATAATTGCGTCTTACCACAATCATGAGATGAAATGGGCCTCCATTAAAAAATTAAAAATTAAAAATACTCGATTGGCATTTTTATTGTTATACCAGTAGCATTAGTTGCTACGCTTAACGAACGGGTTGGCAACCGCAGTTTTATAGTATATTTACATTTATATATATCGCATCATTATCGTCATAATGGGAGAAGTAGATTTAATATATCCCTTTTTATAGCTATTATTAAAATCATTTTTATGTCAAATAAAAACTTCGTATAGCTTTAACGATTAAATAAATCGTCAGCGCCCTAAAAACCAATCTCGTCTGAATGAAATGACTCAATATATTCCGGTGTATAAAGTTCTTTATAACTATCACAAAAGGTATGGGACTGCGGTAATAAATGAATTATTGCTGTATGAAATTTTCAGGTGCGAATTATTGACGTTAAAAATTTTAGTGATAAAATTATTTATCATCAATTTCATATATTTTTAATACTAATTATTTCTTATGTTTACGCGAACACTACACATTTAAATAAAACTAGTTTTTACGGTTTTTATCGCGTATATTAATTAATCTAATCATTCTTGGTAAGAATAGTTGTTATTAAGTGAGGATTTGGAATCAAATCTGATGTAGTGACGGGGGTGATCCTGGACGTGTTCACAGACTGTAGACTTCCCGGGGGCTATTGAAATCAAAAACATCCCTTAATTCAATGAGAAGATGGCTGGGTGCTTCCATCTGCTTGGGATTCTATTATTAAAAAAATTAAATCCCAACTCAAGTATACAACTGCAAGACTTCAATATACTATAAGTTCATACTGCGTAGTTCGGAACCCGTGGTTAACTATGACAAGTATGTTAACAAGTTGAAACTCGAAAAGTATTTTTTAACAGTATATGTTAACAGAAGTCTATCAAATTAGTGTTTATATACATGTAGCTTTGGATATAGTTTGCAAGTTAAATTAATTCTACATATTTTGAACGTGCGAAGGATTATAAAAAAGATTACAGACAGAATGATAGCCTATATACGAGTACGTACTACGTAGAAAAGTAAGTAAAGTACCTAGATGTTGTTGCTGAGTTTTGTACCAAGTAGCCATTTTTTGAAGAAACTAATTGAATAGTAAGGTAAATAAAATTAAAGAAAGCATTAATCTAGACTAGTGTTTAGTAAACACGCTTGTTTATTAAAAAGTTTCTGGCAGGTTCTTCGCTAGGTAGCTCATACAAAGAGATTTAATTAAGAATATAGAGATATCTACCATCTAAGGATGCATCACCACTTACCACCAGGTAGGATTGTGGTCAAGCACTAGCTTATAATAAGTAATAAAATAGACTTACTAACATTACAAATTCTTTGTGATTTTAGTTTGTTTAAATCTAAATCTTTATCTTTATATATCTTATCTTTAAATCAAGTTATTTCACTTTCTCGATAATGAAAAAGAAAATCGATAACTCAGTGTAACAATTAGTAAGCTAATGGACCCTACACTCTACATCTATTATTTATTTATATTTATTTACTTATTTATTTGGTTCACCAACAAATGTTACACTAATACACATGCTTAATTCTAAGACAGTAACTTAAACTAAGTGCACATTCAATAATAGGTAAACACCGCATTTTCTACAAGCCGTTACCAAATAACTAAAAATATACGATACAAACTTAAAATAAAAAATAAAACAAAATTATCAAATTAATACAAAAAAATATAATCGATTAAGAATAGAAATGCAAATGCGCTGTCAACCCTGAGGACTAGAATGGAATGCCTCGTCACTAACAAAAGGTATCTGTAGATCTCTACACTCACCATATGAAACACAGCAGTATTATTCTGCTGTTTCACGTTGGTGTTCTGTGAAAGCCTGGTCGTACCCATTCGTGTGCAAGTCGACACATTCGTGCCGCAGCTGTATTATATAACTAGCATTACTGCAGCGTGGCTCTATCATGCAAATAATAAATACGTTCGCCTTTTTATCTTCTTCTTTGTATTGACAAATACTGAAAGCTAGTGTGTACAACCCTAAAAGTATAAGTTTACTCATAAAGCAATGAACTCTAAATACTCGCACTCTTATGAAACCTCCCGAAAAGTGAACTTAAACAAAACTACAGGCATTTCTCGTTAAATATTCGAAGTAAATCTAGCACTGTTTTCGAATTTAAAATGTGTTTGCCCGGTATAGTGAGTGATTGTTTTGATGTTCAATTAAAGGAGATATCAGGTAACGGTAATGGAATTCGTTTAAGAAATTTGAATATCGAGATCGTTTTGTCAGTATTTATTCAACTTTTAGGGTGACGTTTGTTTTACTATTTTTATTTTATCTTTTTTGTAGAAGTTGGTGCCCATTTTATGATATAAGTGATCCCCGCCACCCATAAACATAAACATTTGAAACACCGGATGGAACGCAGAGACATTGCCTGCCTATGAAGAAGTGAGCTCTTCTCTTGAAAATGCGTAAATGATATCAGTCTTGGAAATTCAGCACTGCCATTACCACAAAGCGTGTATGCGAGCCAGATGACTGCGATAATTTGCCAACACGTGTTTTCCCATCCGATAAAAATGTGATAACCACTTTTTATGCAAGAGTAAATAATATGATTTTTTTTTCGCCCGAAGCAATTGGTAAAGGGCTACCCTTTACGTAGGGAGGCGGAAAATGCATTACGCATACCACTATAGGCTATCCATCGTGGCTATGGGGGACTCACACCTAACTGGGGAGCCTAAGTGATACCCCCTAAAAACCGCCTTTGGGGACTGACAACTAGCTGTTTAAAGCTGCACATGCCGTGTCGTAAAGCGACCCTCTTTTGGGAAAAAGAGGGCGCAGGCGGCTATAAGCCGCTGAAGGAGTGCCTACGAAGGCATTTTAATTATGAATACAATTTAATTATGAAAAATTAATTATGAATTTGACTGAGCCGCCAGGAGGCAGTTCAAGTCGTTTGACAGTTTGTTTGACGGATCCGAGAGAGAGTTTCTCGGCCTGCGGACGCGATAGCGAGAGGGGAGTGGGGCTGCATAAGTAGCTGCCTCACGAATTAATGTGTTACTATGCGACTCTGAGACTTTGAAAAAGTTTTCAGAGAGTTTTTTGATAAATTGTTGTATTGTTGGGATTTCTAAATCCCTATGAAGGCCGTGTAGTGGCGGTCAAGAATATCCACTACCCCATATCCTCCCGTGGGTGTCGTAAAAGGCGACAAAGGGAAACAGGCAGGAGATGGGCAGCAGCATCTTCTTGATAACAACAAATTAAAAAAAAAAATAACTGCGGTTGCCAACCCGCTCGCCAAGCGTGGCAACTATGGCAAATACCCCCCCCCCTATGAATGACAGTAACAAAGAAACGGCCCCCAGTCCCCGGCGGCCCCGCTATTCCTGGCTACGGTGGCGACCATGGTAACGGCGGGGCAGGGGTTGCTAAGAATCTCCGGTGGAGGTTCGGTTGCCACCTTAGACGACTCGACCTGGCAACGTACAACGCACGCACCCTGAGGACTGACGAGAAGATTGTGGAGCTGGAAGAAGAGATAGACAAGTTGCGCTGGCATATTATAGGATTATCCGAAGTCCGAAGAGAGGGGGAGGACACGGTAATCCTCGAATCTGGCAACTTGCTCTATCACCAGGAGGGCGACCATCTGTCCCAAGGAGGTGTCGGATTTATCGTCCACAATTCTCTCGTTACCAAACGTTGTAACGATTGGAATGTCGTTGGTGTACAAGATGTAGAGGAGGAGAGCAATTACTGATCCCTGTGGAACACCAGCTTTGATGGATCTCTGAGAAGAGAGCGTGCCTTCGTATCTAAAACGAAAGGTACGATGTTATAAGTAAGAGGCCACGAGACGTACTAGACGATCGGAGAGACCTACTCTGTATAGTTTATATATAAGGCCTTCGTGCCAAACTCGGTCGAAGGCTTTGGCGATGTCGAAAAAGACCGCGATGGTTTTATGACGACGAGGATAAAAACCGCTGAGGATGTATTCCACAATGCGGTGAACTTGTTGGGGGCAGGAGTGTTTCGCTCGGAAACCAAATTGGTGGGGGATGAAAATAGGGTCACCGTCTGTGGGAAACAGATAGCGCCTCATTCGATTTTGAATGACTCTTTCAAAGAGCTTGCCCATGGCCTTGAGGAGGCTAATGTGACGATGACTGGAGGGGAGATTAAGAGGCTTGCCTGGCTTGGGAATACCAATGACAGTTGCCTCTTTCCACTTAGTTGGAAAGTAGCTAAGATTGAAGCAGGCGTTGAAAATAATAGCTAAGAGGGTTAACACCTGCTCTGGAAAGTGTTTAAGGGCTTGGTTGGAGATGCCATCCGCGCCCGGAGCTTTTTTGGGCTTAAGTCCTTTGACGAGGGACGAGATCTCATCATTGGACACAGTAATGGGGCTGACCCCATTACTGTGTTGGGGTCGGAGGTGAAGGTTGTAGGGGGTGACTTCCGACGGCGGACCTCATCCTCCATTTCCTGAATATGTGAGGTGTCGACAGGTTGAGAGCTAGGGGAGCATTGTTCGGCAATGCTATCTGCGAAGCACTCAGCCTTTTCGTCGTCCTCGAAGGCAACCGTACCGTCGGGGCGAGAGAGAGGGGGAGTGTGAGTTGTAGCGTCTATACGGAGGGCTCTAGCCATCTTATAGTACGCTGTATGAGAGGGAGATATATTCTCCATGAGTTCACTCCTTTGGAGGTCTCGAAGTTCGGAGAGTTGGAAACGGAGTTGTCGTTGAAGACGATTCGCCGTGTGCCTATATTCAGGGTTGGGATATTTTGCTGCTCTCCGGAAAGCAGCTTTTTTAGCTTTTAATAGGTTGCTAATATGTAGGGGAAGCCCACTATTATTAGCAACCGGAACGATCCTTTCATTCTCCTTAAGGGAGGATTTAATTAGTGTTGATAGTGAATCGACCGCGGTGTCGATTTTTTCAGGACTGTCTAAGTCTAAGTCCGACGCTAGGTAGGTGGGGGAGTCCTGAGAGTCTATAGCTTTAGCTAGAGAATCCTTGAAACCTTTCCAATTAGTAAATGTTTTCGTTGTTGTTATGGGGGGTGGCTGATGGCCAAGAATAAGGGAGACCGGTCGGTGATCGGATCCTATATCGTCTAGTGTCTCGATTGACCTGAGGTTAAGAGAAACTACTTTGAGTAACGCAAAATCTAGTATATCGGGGGCATAATCGGTGGCATCGGGAAAGTGAGTAGCACCGAGTAGACTGTGGACTGTAATGTCAAGAGACTGCGTTATTTCAAGCAGTTTCTTGCCACTACGGTTAGTTGCACGGCATGTCCATTCATTATGTTTAGAGTTAAAATCACCAAACATAATGACTGAATTGCCTAGCGATAATATAGACTCGAAATCTTTTTTGAGGGGGTCGTTTCCAGGGGGAATGTAACAGGAGGCTATGACTAAAGACTGATGTCCCGTCATAGCAACACCTGCATATCGTAGCTTCCATATTGGTAAGCTGTGGCGTATCAATATGAGAGCAATGTAATGTCCTCTTGTAATAAATGGCCGTTCCGCCGCCTCGGCGGTCGTCCCTGTCATTACGAAGAAGAGAATAATTATTAATAGAAAGGCCTTTAGTGTCCTTATATTTGAGGTTGGTTTCCTGTAAGAGGAGAAAATCGGCTGCGCGATCTCTGAGGAAGAGCTTAAGCTCTGGAAGGTTATTACGTAATCCGCGAATGTTAAAAGAGATAAGCGATAACCCTTTAGGCTTTATACGTCCGTGACTTATAGGCATAACAGATGGTTATGTCATTGTGAAGTTAAGTTAATTAAGTTAACTTAACTTACAATGAGCGCAATAGATTATTATGCTCTACGAGAGCTAATAAGCGGTCCTGAGGGGACCTAGCAGCGCGCAATTTACTCGCTAACACTGCAATTTCATTAATGTCGATGTTCCTTATCGCGGCGTAAACCGTGTTAAGGTCATCGACCATTGATGGCTGTTGTGTTGTCGCTTGAGGAGCGGAGGAGGTTGCCCGCGGTGGGTCAACCTTTTTAGGGCCCCAGGGAAATACTGGAGCCTGCGAAGGCTTTGAAAAGCCCGGAGGTGGCCTAATGGGCGCCTGCGGTGGTCTGACGGGACCCTGAAGGGGACGTGCGAAGCCCTGCGGCGGCTGGGACAAGCCTTGACGGGGCTTCCTAACATATAATGCCGGGAATGAACGGTCATTTACCGGCGGTGGGATCTGCCTATTTGGGCGAGGACGAGGAGCGCACGGGCATCCTCTATAACTTGCCGGGTGGCCTGTCTGTTGACACAGGACGCACGCGGGTGGGGATACGGCATCTTTGGGCCGGGGGCACTCCTTAGTGGTATGCGGGTCAAGGCACTTAACGCACCTGGGTGGAGCGGAGCAATTGGCCGCCGCATGCCCATAGAGCTGGCAGCAATGGCACTGCGGCGGGAAACCGCGCCTATGCGGTGGCTCAACTCTAACTCCCGACAAGCCGCACACGGTGCGTAGTTGTCGAAAGATAGCTTTCGCCTCCGGAACGTTTGTTAAGATGGCTAAAATTATTGGGTATCTCAACCCGGTTCTGCTGTGCATTTTATGCACAGCCTCAACTGGAAATCCTTGCGACTTAAGGTCCTCAAGGATTTCTTCGTTGGAGAGCTCAAATGGGACTCCTCGGATGACTACTCTAACTTTACGCTCTTCCGGGAGAGCGTATGTGTGGTAAGACACACGTTCGTTCGTAAACAATCTAGTAATGCGGCGAAAATCATCAATAGATTGTGGAACTATTTTAATGGCTACGCCCATGTTCGTAGCTTGGTCGTACTTTATACCCGAATCGTAGCAAATTTTGCTGAGACGGGTGAATTCAGTTTTGTCTCTTAAGAAGACAGGAGGCGGGACTTGCTTTTTAGCGAGTTGAGGAGCGCAACGTGAAGCCGGCTTCGACGGCGCTGCGATGTCTAACGGGTTTTTGGCAGCGGCGGAGGCTGCGGGGGAAGACGCGGCAGCGACGGGGGCTGCGGGAGCGGGGGGAGCGGCAAGGGCCGCTGAGGCGGGGGGCAAACGGTTTTTCGCGGCGCGCTTCGCTGCGCGTTTTGACGACACCGTGGTGTAGGAAGTATTGAAGTCACCGGTATCATCGGAGTCAGAGGACTCCGATGTCCTGGTGCTAGACTTCTTAGCAGGCCTCTTCCGGGAGGCAGATACTGACGACGCGGAGTCGGAGTGAGAGCACTCCATGTCGATTTCTAGCGGCGCGAACGAGTTTCGAGACGCGAGGTAGTCCGCTATAACGGGCGGCGGTGCCTGAAGGGCGGGAGAAGCCAGAAGGACTGAGATGGCTGCTTGAAGAGCTTGCAGGTCATTATGTAACCTATTGACTGCATCGTGCAGGTAAGCTAACAAATCCTGCGAGGACATTTTGCGAATCTACTACTTTAGGGGGCAGGGGTCACCGTCCTCAGATGAACGGGACGGTCTTAACGAAACAGTAAGGGCGGGATCACCGTTCTGAAAAGAACGGGACGCTCTTAATCCAAGAAACAGATCCCTGTTCTCAGAAGAACAGGGGCTTGCTCTGAAAAGAGCAAGTAACGTATTTAAGAAACACAATAGCACGGGATATAATAAACAAATAATTTAATAAAATAAACTAATAAACTTATACACTAGTATCTAGTGTTCTACAATATAATAAAAGCGATCAGCCAACATCCCCGACCGAAGGCGGGGGGGTGAGATCTGAGAGTTAGCGAGAAAAACACTTACCGGACTTCAGCACTATTCAGTGCTCACTAAATAACGCGAAGCGCGGTAAGGAGGGGGCACTAACGTAGGGACGTTAGCGCGCGCGGACTACCTGTGTACAACCGCTCGAGAGCGGTGCGACAGGCGGAATGAATAATATGATATGAAATTAAATATTATATCTAACAGTGGTAGAGCCACGCGGCAGCTTTTGCTGTCGCACGGATGGGCCGGCTCGAACCGTGGTAGTACCATGACCTCACAGAAAACCAGCTTGAAGTAGAGGTTTACCTCTGCGTTTCGCTTGGTGATTGCAGGTGGCCGGAGGCCCTTTTTACTGAAAATGAGGCATTCCATCTTAGTCTTCACGGGTGACAACGCATCTACATTTTGATTTGTAATAGAGGATAGATGTAGATGTCTATGGGCCGCAGCAACCACATACCATAAGGTGGACTGTGTGCTCGTTTGTCACCCTTATCCTATAAAAAAAAATATATTAAAGTATATTACTTTGATATAAAGAATTAAAATTTCACTTGTGAAATGTCATGTTTTCCTCTACTTATACAGAAGTGATAAAAGAGACTTTTGTTAGGTTTGTAAAGTCTAGATTGTATGGAATTTTGTATAATATCGCAAATTGCGATATTGAAACTTGGCGACTGAAATTAACCGAAACAAGTTACTTGAGCACCCCCCGAGGTAAACTTGATATAAACTGCAAAGATCCTACCTCTTTTTTACTTTCGCAATTGAAAATAAATGAATAAGAACGAACTTTTATTGACATTAAATATTTTAGGCAAACGTTAAACTTCACTACATAAATAAAAGTTAGTAACAAAGAGAAGCAAACAATAATTTGCTTCTCTAAAATCTTTATATATTCAGAGAATGAATATATAAAGATAAATTGTAAACCGTTGTTATGAAATATAGACTTATATTCAATTATTTTGTTCAAAATATTCTCTCGACCTTTATAGTCTTTCAACAATAATTTCAATCACGGTTGAGTTAACTCGAATTAGGAATCTTTACTTACTTAATCTTAATCATTAACTAAACTAAAAAATACTTAATATTTTGGGTCTTTTACATAAGTCTTTTTGCCATAACAATGGTACCAACTTTTAATACTATACATCGCTTTTCCGTACGGTCTTGTGACATGTTATTATTTTTAAGTACTATTATCCTGAGACCGTTATCAACCGTGTGTTAACGTGAAAAATGCGTGTTAGTACTTTTTCCTTTCATACATTGAAAAGGACGTTAGTTGTCAGTATTTTAAA
Organism: Parnassius mnemosyne; assembly: GCA_963668995.1. Classification (NCBI taxonomy): domain Eukaryota; kingdom Metazoa; phylum Arthropoda; class Insecta; order Lepidoptera; family Papilionidae; genus Parnassius; species Parnassius mnemosyne. The sequence goes on along the minus strand of CAVLGL010000104.1, from coordinate 57,157,678 downwards.
AAATATATATTATGTGGATAAGTAGTTTCTCCTTACGAAGTGTACAGAGCAAATGTACTAAAGTAACAGCTATCTTCTGAATTACAAGAAATATGCAGAATATCTTGATTCCAGTACGTAGATAATAGAATCCCGATTTTTTTTTGCTTTTATTATATTTCGATATCTTAATTAGAAAAAAAGTTAAGAACGATTTTGGAAAAACAAAAACTTAAAATGGCTTAACTGTAAAATGCCCTTTTGGCGTTTAAGTAGTACTGGCTTTCCAGTGACGATATGATATTGTCAAAGCAAACCAAAAAATAAATAACAATATACACAAATGCAATGGTTTGCAGCCACGAAATGACATCCGAGCAGCATGATACCGTAGCAGTATTGCCACAGCCGCAGTAATATTAATCCGTCTGTGCCTCATATTATCGAGTAGTTATCGGACATTTTTCTGTTACCATAAAAAGTTAAATGCAGAAAAAATTTTTAAATAACCTTCTATTACAACTTACATAAAAGTAAAAAAAAATTAAAATTAATTCCCGGTTTTTACTCCTACTCCTTTTCTGTCCACGTCACATTATTTAAAAAACGTGGTAGAGATAATTTCTTTGTATCCTGTTAATTAATATATATTGTTTTATTATATTAGTATTAGGTTATATATATTATATGTAGCTATTGTATGTATTATTTTTATTTATGGTATTATTTTATTTTTATTTATAGTATCATTTATTATAATTTACGTATGTTTTTATATATTATTTACAGTACTATTAATATTGTACGCACTAAGTTTGCCTTTTTAAATATATTTTCCTTTGTGCGTCTACTGGAAGATATTTCAGTAAATTATGGAATAAGTAGAACCTTTGTACAAACTCACTATAAAACTGTTTCTGTATCTTGTTGTGTGTACATAAATAAATAAAAAAAAATTAAACCAAATGAATAAAGAAATAAAAAACCTAGTGACGTAAACCACTTACTGGTAACGAGACCTTAATATCTTGTCCTCGGGTGACATTGAAACAGTATTTTGATTTTCTCAATGGTTCACGGCATCCACTTACCATCAAATCGACTGTGTACTCGCTTGTCACGTTTACATTTTTGTAAGAAAAGTTAATATTTTGTTTTTGTCTTACTAAATACTTGTGATATTTTACTAAAAGGAACAGCTACACGGACATTCGTGTCAGAAAAGCGTTGGTAACTTGTTCCTTCATGATTCCCTGAACGATATTAATCGAAGAGCTCTTATCTCTATAAATGTTCCTTCGGATTTAAAGCCTTATGGAATATACATATATATGGACGATAGCAGGAGACCTGATGTAATGACTTTGGTCCCTTGAGCGAGAGGCAAAACCTTATAGCGGGATGTTAAGTGCATAGACATTTTTGCGACCTCTCATTACATTAGGTAGTTTGTTTAGAAAGTTGGCTGTACCGACATCAATTAAGAGCCTCTAAGTGATGATTGCAAATTATGTGATATTCGCTGTTGAGACTATTGGTCCGTAAGTTCCACGTACAGTGAAATTTCTAAAGGAACATTATATGCTTCTAATCTTTGCCGTTTGTGACAAGAGAGCTGGTTCTTTTTTCACTCAAAGGTTAAATATTGCTATTCAGCAATAAAACGTAATCAGCGTTCTTGTCACTATATCACGATAATTTTAATTTTTGCTTTCAGTTAATAAATATTGGATATTAATATTGTAATCATGTCAATTATTTTGTTTACACAAATCTACTACTGAACATAGCCTCCCCCATAGAGTACATCATAGGGGGTATTTTGCCATAGTTGCCACTTTTGGTAGGCGCAGTTTTTATAATACTGAGTGGTTAGCAGGAAGATGCTGATGAACATCTCCTGTTTCAGTTTACCTCTGTTGCTGTGTTCTTACAACGCTACGATACGGCTGGTATTCGCTATTAAAATTTATGTTGGCTTTGTAATTATTTTTATTTTATTTCGTACCCATCGGTATCAGTTTTTTGTCACGAAATATTAGATGACAAATAAGAGCTTCGTGCTTAGAATTTATAGTAAAAATAAGCTTATCACGTTCCGTAACAGAAATGTCAAAGTAATTCCGGAGAAAGTTTTGAGGCGACAATCGAACCGTCCTTTGTGATCTGCTAAAGTATTTTTCTTTAATTTTTCCTGTTTAGTGTATGAGGTCGTTAAGGTTTACCTCTGCGTTTCGCTTGGTGAGTGCAGGTGGCCGGAGGCCCTTTTTACTGGAAATGAGGCATTCCATCTTAGTCCTCACGGGTGACAACGCATCTACATTTTGATTTGTAACAGAGGACAGATGTAGATGTCTATAGGCCGCAGCAACCACATACCATCAGGTGGACTGTGTGCTCGTTTGTCACCCTTATCCTATAAAAAAAATATATTAAAGTATATTACTTTGATATAAAGAATTAAAATTTCACTTGTGAAATGTCATGTTTTCCTCTACTTATACAGAAGTGATAAAAGAGACTTTTGTTAGGTTTGTAAAGTCTAGATTGTATGGAATTTTGTATAATATCGCAAATTGCGATATTGAAACTTGGCGACTGAAATTAACCGAAACAAGTTACTTGAGCACCCCCCGAGGTAAACTTGATATAAACTGCAAAGATCCTACCTCTTTTTTACTTTCGCAATTGAAAATAAATGAATAAGAACGAACTTTTATTGACATTAAATATTTTAGGCAAACGTTAAACTTCACTACATAAATAAAAGTTAGTAACAAAGAGAAGCAAACAATAATTTGCTTCTCTAAAATCTTTATATATTCAGAGAATGAATATATAAAGATAAATTGTAAACCGTTGTTATGAAATATAGACTTATATTCAATTATTTTGTTCAAAATATTCTCTCGACCTTTATAGTCTTTCAACAATAATTTCAATCACGGTTGAGTTAACTCGAATTAGGAATCTTTACTTACTTAATCTTAATCATTAACTAAACTAAAAAATACTTAATATTTTGGGTCTTTTACATAAGTCTTTTTGCCATAACAATGGTACCAACTTTTAATACTATACATCGCTTTTCCGTACGGTCTTGTGACATGTTATTATTTTTAAGTACTATTATCCTGAGACCGTTATCAACCGTGTGTTAACGTGAAAAATGCGTGTTAGTACTTTTTCCTTTCATACATTGAAAAGGACGTTAGTTGTCAGTATTTTAAAAAATATATATTATGTGGATAAGTAGTTTCTCCTTACGAAGTGTACAGAGCAAATGTACTAAAGTAACAGCTATCTTCTGAATTACAAGAAATATGCAGAATATCTTGATTCCAGTACGTAGATAATAGAATCCCGATTTTTTTTTGCTTTTATTATATTTCGATATCTTAATTAGAAAAAAAGTTAAGAACGATTTTGGAAAAACAAAAACTTAAAATGGCTTAACTGTAAAATGCCCTTTTGGGGTTTAAGTAGTACTGGCTTTCCAGTGACGATATGATATTGTCAAAGCAAACCAAAAAATAAATAACAATATACACAAATGCAATGGTTTGCAGCCACGAAATGACATCCGAGCAGCATGATACCGTAGCAGTATTGCCACAGCCGCAGTAATATTAATCCGTCTGTGCCTCATATTATCGAGTAGTTATCGGACATTTTTCTGTTACCATAAAAAGTTAAATGCAGAAAAAAATTTTAAATAACCTTCTATTACAACTTACATAAAAGTAAAAAAAAATTAAAATTAATTCCCGGTTTTTACTCCTACTCCTATTCTGTCCACGTCACATTATTTAAAAAACGTGTTAGAGATAATTTCTTTGTATCCTGTTAATTAATATATATTGTTTTATTATATTAGTATTAGGTTATATATATTATATGTAGCTATTGTATGTATTATTTTTATTTATGGTATTATTTTATTTTTATTTATAGTATCATTTATTATAATTTACGTATGTTTTTATATATTATTTACAGTACTATTAATATTGTACGCACTAAGTTTGCCTTTTTAAATATATTTTCCTTTGTGCGTCTACTGGAAGATATTTCAGTAAATTATGGAATAAGTAGAACCTTTGTACAAACTCACTATAAAACTGTTTCTGTATCTTGTTGTGTGTACATAAATAAATAAAAAAAAAATTAAACCAAATGAATAAAGAAATAAAAAACCTAGTGACGTAAACCACTTACTGGTAACGAGACCTTAATATCTTGTCCTCGGGTGACATTGAAACAGTATTTTGATTTTCTCAATGGTTCACGGCATCCACTTACCATCAAATCGACTGTGTACTCGCTTGTCACGTTTACATTTTTGTAAGAAAAGTTAATATTTTGTTTTTGTCTTACTAAATACTTGTGATATTTTACTAAAAGGAACAGCTACACGGACATTCGTGTCAGAAAAGCGTTGGTAACTTGTTCCTTCATGATTCCCTGAACGATATTAATCGAAGAGCTCTTATCTCTATAAATGTTCCTTCGGATTTAAAGCCTTATGGAATATACATATATATGGACGATAGCAGGAGACCTGATGTAATGACTTTGGTCCCTTGAGCGAGAGGCAAAACCTTATAGCGGGATGTTAAGTGCATAGACATTTTTGCGACCTCTCATTACATTAGGTAGTTTGTTTAGAAAGTTGGCTGTACCGACATCAATTAAGAGCCTCTAAGTGATGATTGCAAATTATGTGATATTCGCTGTTGAGACTATTGGTCCGTAAGTTCCACGTACAGTGAAATTTCTAAAGGAACATTATATGCTTCTAATCTTTGCCGTTTGTGACAAGAGAGCTGGTTCTTTTTTCACTCAAAGGTTAAATATTGCTATTCAGCAATAAAACGTAATCAGCGTTCTTGTCACTATATCACGATAATTTTAATTTTTGCTTTCAGTTAATAAATATTGGATATTAATATTGTAATCATGTCAATTATTTTGTTTACACAAATCTACTACTGAACATAGCCTCCCCCATAGAGTACATCATAGGGGGTATTTTGCCATAGTTGCCACTTTTGGTAGGCGCAGTTTTTATAATACTGAGTGGTTAGCAGGAAGATGCTGATGAACATCTCCTGTTTCAGTTTACCTCTGTTGCTGTGTTCTTACAACGCTACGATACGGCTGGTATTCGCTATTAAAATTTATGTTGGCTTTGTAATTATTTTTATTTTATTTCGTACCCATCGGTATCAGTTTTTTGTCACGAAATATTAGATGACAAATAAGAGCTTCGTGCTTAGAATTTATAGTAAAAATAAGCTTATCACGTTCCGTAACAGAAATGTAAAAGTAATTCCGGAGAAAGTTTTGAGGCGACAATCGAACCGTTCTTTGTGATCTGCTAAAGTATTTTTCTTTAATTTTTCCTGTTTAGTGTATGAGGTCGTTATTATGATAATTACTACACAAAATTAGTATTTTCTCTGCCACAACTCGTCCCATGGATGCCTTAAGCGCAACAGAAGGAAAACTGAAAATGGATATTGGCAGCAGCATCTTCTGAATACCAACTCAAAATAATAAAATACTGCTGTTACCAAGGCGCCTGCAAAGCGTGGCAACTATCACAAAATCCCCTCCGTGAGGCAATCTATGGTGGTAATTCAGCAGTGAATTTGTATATAATTTTATACATGGTAGAGCCATGCTGCAGTTATTAGTAGTATAGCTGTAGCACGAATGGGTAGGCTCGACCGGGGAAGGACCACGCTCTCACAGAATACCAGCGTAAAATAGCAGCTAACACTGCTGTGTTTCGTATGGTGAGTGTAGAGAACCGGAGACACTTTTTACTGAAAACGAGGCATTCCATCTTAGTCCTCACGGGTGACAACGCATCTGCATTTTGATTCGTAATCGAAGATAGATGTAGATGTCTATGGACCACAGTAACCACTTACCATCAGGTGGGCTGTGCGCTCGTTTGTTACCCACATCCTATAAAAAAATGTAATGCCAAGTCAAATATTTTAATGAAAATTGGCTTTTACAAAGCAACTACTCATTTTGCAACATAAACTATCACTTGCAAAAAACTACTCATTTTGCAATTAAACTATATTATAATTTATAATATAGTTTAATTGACAAAAAATTGTAATAAAATTTTGTGATTATAAAAATAATAATAATAATATTTTACCTTGGTCAAGTGTGTATCAAATTTGGTTTTTGTAATACTTTGTATTTCTACAAGCATCGATATTTTTCAGCACGAACCGCTGAAAACAAACAATACAGTAATCCACTCACGATGTCGGCCAAGTCCGTAAGTGATGACTGATGAGTGACGCAAGCAAAGTGTATTAAGTAAAATAAATTATTACAAGGCTGCTCAAAACACCGAAAATTTTGTGATTTCTCGATCGAAAAAAATTAATTATAACTAAACAAAAGAAGTCAATCTCATTTTTTGTCGAACCGTCGGGGCTCGACCAGGTCCACTTCCTGTGGGGCCGCTTCTGGAAGAAAGAGTTCATCATAAAGAGTCCCTCTTTCTCCATGAAGTCGGCCAGCTGCTGGCCCCTTGGGTTCCGTTGCCCTATTCCAAATTTCCCTACTTTCAGCTCACCGTTCTCTCTTGTGCCTAGTTTTGCATTGAAGTCTCCCATTAACACCGTATATTGGGTTTTGGAGGAATGCATGGCTCTAGAGATATCCTCATACATTTCCTCCACCTCCCCATCGGGGTGTGCCGAGGTTGGTGCGTAAACCTGTATGACCTTCAGCGAATACCGTTTGGTGATTCTGAGTATAAGGTACGCAACCCTCGTCGACACACTCCCGATCTTTACAACGTTGTTAACGAGAGACTTGTGGACGATAAATCCGACACCTCCTTGGGACAGATGGTCGCCCTCCCGGTGATAGAGCAAGTTGCCGGATTCGAGGATTACCGTGTCCTCCCCCTCTCTTCGGACTTCGGATAATCCTATAATATGCCAGCGCAACTTGTCTATCTCTTCTTCCAGCTCCACGATCTTCTCGTCAGTCCTCAGGGTGCGTGCGTTGTAAGTTCTGCAAGACCCGCCGCAGAAGAACACAAAAACTCTCCGATCACACTCTTAATCTCATGGCTGTTAGACGGGAGATGAAGCTACATTCTTCAACAGACTTGACAGCATACAGGCATCTGAACAGACAGATCTACAAATGCGTGCGGCGGGACTTACGCAACTTCAATACAGCTCGTATTGAAGAAGCGATCGAGCGGAACCAAGGCTCCAAAGTCTTTGCCAGAGATCTGTCTGCCAGAAAGAGCCAACTGTCAAAGCTGAAGACAGAATGTGGCAGCATCGTTTCCGGGACACCTGAGATTTTGAGTGAGATTGAGAGGTTCTATGGGCAGCTGTACACGTCATCGTTGGAGCCACACGCAAGTGTGAGTAACGATCCAAGAGCGAGTCTCATCCGACACTATTCCGAAGATATCCCGGACGTCAGTCTGAGCGAGATTAGAATGGCTCTCCAGCACCTTAAAAACGGTAAGGCCCCAGGCGAGGATGGAATTACAGCGGAGCTTCTGAAAGCGGGTGGAAGACCGGTACTTGAAGTCCTTCAGAAGCTCTTTAATTCCGTCCTCCATGGTGGCATTACACCGGAGGCGTGGAGCAGAAGTGCGGTGGTCTTGTTCTTCAAGAAAGGTGACAACGCTCTCTTGAAGAACTACAGACCGATTTCCCTTCTGAGCCGCGTCTACGTGCTGTTTTCGAGAGTCATTACGAATCGTCTCGCGCGCAGACTTGACGACTTCCAGCCTCCCGAACAAGCCGGTTTCCGAAAGGGCTTTAGCACCATAGACCACATACATACCCTTCGGCAAATTGTACAGAAGTCCGAAGAGTACAATTTGCCACTATGTCTGGCGTATGTGGACTATGAGAAAGCCTTTGATTCCGTCGAAATTTGGGCGGTGCTGCAGTCCCTTCAGCGGTGCCAAGTTGACTGTCGGTATATCGAAGTGTTGAAGTGCTTGTACAGTAGGGCTACGATGGCTATCCGAGTACAGAACCAGAGTACGAAACCTATCCAATTGCAGAGAGGTGTAAGACAGGGTGACGTCATATCCCCGAAACTCTTCACCGCTGCATTGGAAGACGTTTTCAAGCTTCTGGACTGGAAAGGATACGGTATCAACATCAATGGCGAGTACATCACTCACCTTCGATTTGCCGACGATATAGTCCTTATGGCAGAATCGCTGGAGGACCTAAGCACTATGCTCAATGACCTCGATAGTGTTTCCCAACGGATAGGTCTTAAGATGAACATGGACAAAACTAAGATCATGTTTAATGTCCATGTCACACCTATGCCGGTAGTTGTTGGGAACACTAAGCTCGAAGTTGTTGACGAGTATGTTTACCTGGGACAAATAGTCCGACTAGGTAAGTCCAACTTCGACCGAGAGGTCAATCGACGGATTCAACTCGGCTGGGCAGCGTTCGGGAAGCTACGACACATCTTCTCGTCAGACATACCTCAAAACCTGAAAACGAAATTGTACAACCAGTGCGTGTTGCCAGTAATGACTTATGGAACTGAGACGTGGCCCTTCACTGCTGGCCGTATGAGGAAGCTCAAGGTCGCTCAGCGGGCTATGGAGAGGGCTATGCTCGGAGTTTCTCTGCGTGATAAACTTAGGAATGAGGATATCCGCAGTAGAACCAGAGTAACCGACATAGCCCAACGGATTAGTAAGCTGAAGTGGCAGTGGGCCGGCCATATAGCTCGAAGAACCGACAACCGATGGGGAAGAAAGGTTCTCGAGTGGCAGCCTCGTACCGGTAGGCGAAGTGTAGGGCGTCCCCCCACGAGATGGAGTGACGACCTGGTAAGACATGCAGGAAGTCGATGGATGCAGGTGGCTCAGGACCGTGCTTTGTGGCATTCTTTGGGGGAGGCCTATGTTCAGCAGTGGACTTGTGAAGGGCTGTAATGATGATGATGATGAAACAAAAGAAAATTAAAGTGCCATTTACATTCTCATTCATGGTTTCCCACATGATAGATGAAGAACTTAAAAAATAGATCGTGTTGAGCAATTGATATTTTTCAAAAGTTATCGTGTTTACCTCTCAGGTATCAGGGTAAAAAAGCTTATTCACTCTTACGGCCAGATTGTAATTGGACGCAAAAAAAAAAACAAGCATTTGTTGTGCTCGCATTGGGTTGGCAAGGTGGACTTTACGCTACGTACGATTATCTCAATAAATCTTGTGATGCAGACAAAAATTGTTTGTTTTTGTGTATAATGTAAATTAAGTGGTGGCAAACTTGTTTAAATATTTTGAAACATGACATGATTTTTTTATCTTTGTGCTTTTTTATGTTATTTTAAGGAAAGTGTGAACATGCCTGACCGTCACGCATTGCCGGCTCGGTATGATTGTTATGATGGCCGGCGGATACAGCTCTGCGTGAAGAATCACATTATCCGTGCTTGCAACACACATAGTAGTGAACAATATTGATATATTTAACTGCAAACTAAGCGGTTATATACTTCATTTAATTATGTCTAAAGTTTTCGCAATGAAATTCTTAACGTTGGAAACTGTTCTAGCTAATGTATTGTTAACATTCGTCTTACATTCAAATGCGATATAAGAGCTGTAAGTTTCTTTGAAGAAATAAATAAAAAGAAAAAATGTATTCTCTCTATTATAATTAATTTTCGAGGCTTTATTCTCAAAGATTTTCAGTTTTACTGAAAATTAGCGTTATGGTTTCACCACAACATATGCTGGGTGATATCCTTTTTTGGCATGCCTCTGACATGCTTGTCATACTAATTAAATATAGTTTTTTAGCTATAAATTTGTACATTGTTGTGTGCGTTAATGGTCTGTGCCAAAAATTAAGTTTCTCTCTTTCTTACTTTCTTTCTCAGTAACGACGTAATCTGCAATCAGTCCCGTTATACAGAACGCAACGGAAAAAATATGTATGTGATTGAGTCGCACTTATTAAAGCGAATATAGTATAAAAATAATATAATAATTGAATATATGATATACGGAACATGATAAGGTTAAAGATTTATATGATATTGTATTTGTATGAAGTACAATGTTATTTGGGACTAAAATATATTTAAATTATGGCTTTGTAGCAGAAGTATCTTATGCCTTGTCTCGATCGACGGCAACTGACGGCTTCGTGACTAAGTGGCGTTACGACGCTGTGGTCCGCTGCTTCGAATCTCACGCGGAATAAATATCTCCTACAAAAGATGTTTCCATGTCTAAATTATTTTTTCTTGTATAATTTATGAATGGCAACTGCCTCCACAATACAGGCAAAATCCAAGTGTGGGATGCAGAGTAACGTTTAAAAAAATGGTACGACTTTCCATTGACGTCCGTCGAGTTTGGTGTTGATACGTATTTTCACAGAAAGATTACATTTTTATAAGCACACACACAAAGTTTCAATATGCGGAAACATGTACTTTTTGAGAGAAAATATTGAAAATCAAATATTTTTGCAATATTTATGTCAATTCCTACCTACTATGAAACTGATGCCATTTTTTATTATTGTCAGTAGGGATGTCGATTCTTTCCGAAAAAGATCGAGTTTTTAAATAGATTCGAATTGTAAGCTGATGTATCGATTCCCAAAAAATCGATTTCTAAAATATCTATATTTTTTTCATGTTTGCATTTATAATGTAAATATAAATCCAATTCTTTTCTCAAAAGTTACGCGTTTCCGCGTGTTGAAACTTTATGTGTGTGCTTATAATAGTATAATTTTTTTGTATAAATGCGTATCAACACCCAACTCGACGGACGTTAATCGAAAGCTAAGCCAAAAAAAGAAATAATAATCCTACACACATTCATATAAAACTATTATAAAAATTTTAACGCTGCATATTTACAAATAATTGTCTAATACCACTAACTATATAATATTCTGACTTATAACAATATTTTTTACAGGATATGAACTGTGTCCTCGTTTGTCACCCTTACTTCTAGGAAAAAAATCGCTTGCGCACATGATTTCGCGCTTTCGCTTCTGCACAAGAATATGTATAGTAAGGATTCATTAAGTTTATGTGGGTCTTCTCCAACTCAAGAAAATCACTTAAGTACCGTAACAAATTTTTTATCTTTTTTAACTAAAATTTTAATCTATGATCCTAAAGAATCTTTAATTTCATATATTAAACAATAACGCCTCCATTTCAATTTTATAGCAAGCTTTCAAAACAATGGTTTTTGAGTGATGGACGTTCTTTTGACGTCCATTTTGTTTTCTTTTATTCTTTATTTTTATTTTTTTATAAATAATTATACTGCATTCTACTGAATATTAACTAGATATAAAATAACTACTAAATATATATTACATAATGAATGAATGAATATACTTTATTGTACACCACAACCAAATTATATAACAAAAGACAGGTTCAATGTACAATTTGGCGGCCTAATCGCTACATAGCGATCTCTTCCAGGCAACCAAGGGTGTAAAGGAATAAACAATGAATACTAGGTAAGTGGTGCAATATAATTATACAAAATATAATATCAATACATGCGATATATAGACAATAAATGCAATAAGATAACATATAAATAACTAACACATGAAATGATATAAATTACTAATATATAATAAAAGATAAAGTAAAGCATATAATATATACATAAACATACATATATAAGAGTATATAAACATACATACATATCTACCCAAAATACATAAATAAATTACAAATTTCCTCAAACAATAATATAAAGCTGATAAATACAATAAGTAATAATCACATAATTATCCTAACGGTCTCCGAACGATTGAGACAAGTAATGTTCTTTAAGTAATCGCTTAAAGATTACAATAGATTGTGCTTCACGTATGTGCAAAGGTAGGGCATTCCAGAGCTTAATAGACTCGACAGTGAAAGATTTATTAAAAAAATGATGTTTTGTGAGTTGGTACCCTTAAAACGAATTTTCTAGAAGAGCGTAGAGGTTCCCACGGAAGCCCCACAAAATTAAACTTCTCTTTTAGATAGGGAGGAGCAGAAGGATGAAATAATACACAGTACAGAATAGAAAGAATATGCATGTTCCGGCGAAGTCGGATAGGTAACCACTTGAGACGTGAGCGAAATTGGGAAATATGGTCATATTTGCGCAATCCAAATATAAACCGAATACTAGTATTTTGAAGTCTCTCAAGCTTATTTAGCTGGTCCTCAGTTATGTCTACATAGCTTGCGTCAGAATAGTCGAGGATCGGAAGGAGAAGAGACTGTGCGAGCATAATTTTTGTAGGAATGGGAAGTAATGATCGAAGGCGACGCAGTGAACAAAGAGCGACAAAGTTTTTCTTACTTACCTCATTCAGTTGGCGTATCCAATTTAAGGAATTATCAATATAAATACCAAGGTTTTTGACATTGTCAAAGTAAGGGATTACAACTCCATCGAATACTGTAGGTGGTACGGTGAACCAGTCAACTCTTGAGATAAAACTCTGGCTACCAATAATGATAGCCTGAGACATTTTAGGGTTCACATTTAGGCCATATGATTTACTCCAATTATGAATAATATTTAGATCGTTATTCAATGTAGCGATTGCATTCGGTAAATTCTCAAGAGTTGACTGTGTGTAAATCTGGACATCATCCGCATACATGTGGTAGAGAGAAGATATTTTATGAGTAATTGAATTAATGAAAATTGTTATTGTTATTACACAGTTCTTTGAACGATGTCATACGAAGGGCTCTTGCCTCTATAAATGTTCCCTCGGTTTTAGAGCCTTGTGGAATATTTAGAGACGATGGCAAGAGACCCGACGGTATGACATTGGTCCCTTGGGAGAGAGGTAAAGCCCTAGTGTGGGATGCTACTTGCGTAGACACTCTGGCGGCCTCTCATCTCAGGGGTACCTCGTTTAAAGCCGGGGCGGCATCAGAGGCAGCTGAACTGAGTAAGTGGCGCAAATATGAGTCTCTGAGAGATGACTACATATTTGTGCCATTTGCTGTAGAGACTATCGGTCCGTGGGGTCCACGTGCGGTGAAGTTCCTAAAGGAAATCCATCCGCGGCTTGTCGTTGCTGCTGGTGATAAGAGGGCTGGTTCTTTCCTCGCTCAAAGGCTAAGTATAGCCATTCAGCGGGGAAACGCAGCCAGCGTTCTTGGCACGATACCGCGGGGAGTCGGACTATATGATAATTAAGTTTCTAGTTTTAGTTTTTTTTATTTTTATTATCATAGTTTTTAATATTGTAGATAAAATTTAAGTATTATGAAAATGGAAAAGAGTAAAGGTGACAACACGCCGCCCTGCGGCACGCCTGCAGTAATATCACACCAAGATGAGTGAGTTTCATCGAAATACATAATATTATTAGAATAAAAATTACATTACTAGAAATATCGAAAACCAGACCGGACCGAATTTCGGTCACGGCTGCCAGTCACAACAGAGACTTGACATCAGCCTTTCCATTCTATTGGAAACTGGGTGTATTAATAGGACGCGCATATAGGCATTTACTATGCTAAAATCGATTCGATCGTAACATTCAAAATAGATAATTTTAAATGTAAATTTATATCATGTTGATTTTTTGTTCAACGTCAACATCATCATTACAGCCCATCACATTGCACTATTTAAGTAACTTTATATTTTGCAATTACTCGCAATATTTAAACTTAAAATTTGCATTAATTTTATTCAAACGTAGTTATCATGAGTATCTATATTCTTAGTTTAAAAGGATGCAAATTATTTTAATTTAATTCTGTATAGCCTTTCTTGTTGTACCGTAAACTTGTTCGAAATAAATAATAAAAATTAAAAATTTTGTACAGCCGACTTCAACATAAGTTATTAGGAATAACTCAAAAACTTCTGACCTTGAGTCTGACCTTGATCAAATTCATATGGGACCACACGAGAAGTACCAGCTTTCAAATAAAAAAGAATCATCGAAATCGGTTAACCCAGTAAAAAGTTATGAGGTAACACATATAAAAAAACATACAGTTGAATTGAGTACCGTCTCCTTTTTGGAAGTTGGTAGAGAAAGAAGTAAGCTCGCTTCTTGATGCTCCCTAAGTCTGCAAAATTTAAGAAGTCAATAGCAGAATTAATTCAAAAAATTAAAGATCAAGAAGAGTGGAGGTGGGCAAGATGATCCATACAAATATAAATTCGCAACATCTATAGCTCTCGTGTGTGTCATCTCGTAATACTTCTTATCGCATATTACGGGCTGATTATTTCGCGATCCATATCGACGTTCATGTTCGGAATAAAACATAATTTAAAATTAAAAATTTTGTACAGCCGATTTCAATATACGTTATTAAGAATAACTCAAAAAATATACACATAAAAAAAACAGACTGTTGAACTGAATACCGTCTCCTTTTTGGAAGTCGACAGGAAAAAAGATAATAACGAACAAGTTTGTGAGTCTGACGATACCCATGGGACAAAGTAAGGTAATTATTTATTTTTACTCCGCCGACACACGAATAAAATTAAGAAGAAAAGGAAACTGCATAGTAGAGTAAATTAAAGTTACCAGCTTATACACCTTCTACAGCGACACCGGCCCCTGTAAATCCTTACTTTCTTCCAGATTTTTTACATGGTGGAGCCACTCTGCAGCTATATTATGGTTGTAGGACGAAAAGAATACGCTCTCACAGAATACCAGCGTAAAATAGCAGCTTAATTAGTGTGTAGTGTGGTGAGTGTAGAGAACCGGAGACCTTTTTTTCTAGAAACGAGGCATTCCATCGCAGTCGTCAGGGGTGACAACGCATCTGCATTTTGATTCTTAATTGTACATAAATGGAGACGTCTATGGGCATAACATACACTTAACATCAGGTCGACTGTGTGCTCGTTTGTCACTCGTATTCTATAAAAGAAATACTGAAAGATAAAATTTGTGTTGGTATACATGCAAATTCTTTCACGAAGTTTTCTTTCGCCGCCCAGTTCGAGGTAAATCAGAACTTTAAATTATAATTATCAATTTTATCAGTGCCTACGGGAATCGAACCCGGGTTGCTCGCGTGCTGTGAAATTTATAGACAGCACTTAGCCTGACTTACTATGGCTCTTTTTGCATGAATATAAGCTTTGCATGAATAAATAAATTTTATATTTCTTCCATTTATTTTCATCAGACCGCAAATGTTCACAGCTAGAATATAAGAATGGCAACAATGACGTTTACAACATCAGACGTTTCGTACCTTTGGCTCTCCATCCGTCAAAGGTCATGCTATTTTATGCCTGACATTAACAAGATAATTGTACCACTAACTATCGGAAGATATATTCAACTGTTGATCTAGATCTATCTAGGCAATGACGTGACCGAATTAATGAATCTAAGCTACTCCTATTAAAAGAGATTTCTAGTGACCAAAGAGGTCACAGTTGCTTCTAAAGGAAATGATGCAGGTATAAACATCTAGTTTCTATTCTAAGATATTTGAAATGAGAATAAAAATATCTACTAGAATGTTTCCGCATAAAATATTTATTTTTGTTTAATAGAAAACGTTTCAATCGTCTCGGATTTTCTCTTACGTCATGGAGGTATAAATTGCCCATGAGCAAACATCCACACCTGGAAAAACTATTCGTAGTTCTAGTATCGTTAACAAAAACTTGTTCAGCGCGTGATTCTAACCTGCGATCAAGCAGCGTCGCAGTTAAACGCTTAGCCACTGCGCCATAAGTAACAAAACACCCCCACAAGTATCTGTCAAGTGTAAGTCCTGAAGGGCGTAACGTAAACGTAGCCTTCTTTGTTTGAAGTTGTTTGCATAAGATATCTAGCGATATAAGCTTCAATAGCCACATCGAACGATACGAGTTAGCCCTCAGAGCTGAGGCCAGCCACCTTTGTTCGGACGGCCGTCAGATAACTCATCTACGTGCACTGTAAACTATCGTAGCTTAACATCATTACGCAAGTAACGTTTTGAATAATTTTCATCACATACTTTACAGATTTTAGCAGCCTGCAAGGTCTGAGTCCGAGGAAGCTGTAAAAGCCAAGAGTCTAACAGCACTAACATCATCAGAAACCATCATCACTAGCCACTTACCATAATGTGTATTGTAAGATAGAAGAGAAGATTTTTCTTCAATTTTGTAAATATAATACTTAAAATTAATAGCCATAAAATCCAATAAATTGTTTTGAAAAAAAATTAAAAAATGAAAAATACTTTATTTGACAATTAGCACCTTTACAAATAATTTAACAGTGGTTCTCACTCTACGCTCGCAGACCTGCATCGTGAGAGCCATATACACATATTAACAAAAACAGAATTACATTACATTAACACATTCACATTTTTATACTCGTATATGCAACACGACTTGTTTTAAGAACCAGCTAAAACGTATTGAGTACATTATCTTTGAAACCTACACTCGTTTGAAGAACATCATCTACGAGCTAAATGTAAAATATAAGTAATTAATATATAGAGATGTACAATATAAATGTGATAAGAATGACAGGGGGATGAGTCGCTCGTGTCCGTAAGCTTCGACCACCTAATCCTAGGCCCACCCTACACGTGTCCTCCGGGTGGTGCTAAACGAGCGACAAAGCCGATAGGATAGACTCTGCTCCTCGCCGTATGGTAACGGCGTTAAATCTACCACCTCTTAGTCCGCACTATGAGCCAAGAAATAAAAGAAATGGCCCCGAGTTCCCGGCGCCCCTTTAATGGGGCAGGGGTGTGAAGAATCTCCGGGAGAAAAACCGGCGACGAGGTTCGCCACCCGTCACGTCCTGTCTCCCGGAGGGGCGAAAAGTGGATTGCGGAGGCCCGTCTGGCTACGCTGAATGTATGTGGAGCAATGAATGATAAGATGGATGAAGTATGCGAAATGATGAATGATAGAGGAATAGATGTGTTATGTGTAAACGAGATGAAACGAAAGGGAAGAGATGTCACTGCACATGGCATGTATACCGCTTACTGGTCTGGTGTAGACGAGACCGAGCGGGCATGCCAGGGAGTCGGTGTCATCTTTTCAGAAAGAATGGGTCTATGTATGAAAGAGTATGAATGTGTAAGCCCAAGGCTGCTGTGGATACGAATAAAAGTGGGCTTAAAGAAGTTGTTTGTACTAGGGGTGTACGCTCCAGATATGTCTAAGCCCACTTATATCCGAGAGCAGTTTTGCGCGTTACAATATCACATCTAGACTACAAACTACCAGAAACTGATTTTGACGGAACTTTTAGAGCTTGAAAGCATAAGTGGTAGAGCCACGTGGCGGCTTTTGCTGTCGCACGGATGGGCCGGCTCGAACCGGGGTGGTACCACGACCTCACAGAATACAAGCGTGAAGTAGAGGTTTACCTCTGCGTTTCGCTTGGTGAGTGCAGGTGGCCGGAGGCCCTTTTTACTGGAAATGAGGCATTCCAACTTAGTCCTCACGGGTGACAACGCATCTGCATTTTGATTTGTAATAGAGGATAGATGTAGATGTCTATGGGCTGCAGCAACCACTTACCATCAGGTGGACTGTGTGCTCGTTTGTCACCCTTATACTATAAAAAAAATCAGATTTAATTAAAACTTATAAGTAAATTTATGTATTCTATTATACACAATAAATTTACTTAAAGACATTTACTTAAAGACAAGTTTACGTTTCTTTTTCGTTAATACATTGATAATTTTGTATTACATCTTTATTTAGGCATGTTTAGGTGAGCTAGCCCGGATAATCTTTCCTCTGACATTCACGCACGCATCCAAGATTTTATTCTGCGCAGAGTTCAATCTCTTCACGGCGGCTACGCTGACCGGAGCGTCACCAGTATTTGTAAGAAAGTTTTTGTTATGGTACAAATCTTGGTCGCATGTTAAAATGAGATGAGCTACCGACTCTGGTATCGCGGAATTGTTTTCCCATTCTCTTTTCCATTTCACCATCCAGAGTCGGTATTCGTTTACTATGATTTTATCGACGGTATTTATTTATCATGAAAATATGATCACGTGGTTCACGTATCACTGGTTTTAGCGATTGAGCGACTAGCATGAAAATGTACTAATACTCACGATGTGTGTATGTGTAACGAGCCGCGTTCCAAATTACGCGCAGTTCATTGTTTTCTTTTTGTTGTGGCATGCCTAAAGTACCCCTAACAGTAGATCCGCGCCTGCGGGCCAGCTAGTAGTCTTATATAAATGGTTGGCAATACACACCAAAATTAGTTAGGCTTACGATTGCAAATAATGAATGAATGAATGAAATACACTTTATTGTACACCAAAAAATACATGTGAGAAGAAAAAAGAACTTAATTTATTTAAAGGTACAATTGGCGGCCTTATCGCTTGGGAGCGATCTCTACCAGGCAACCACATTGCAGAGGATAAAATGACCTGTGAGAAAGGGTAAGGGTGTACGTAGGTTGATAGAAAATACACACGACATATATAATATAATCCATAAATACATACATCTATAATATAAATAAATACATTTTAAATACAAAAATATATACATACATATACGAGAGCAGAAAAGATTAAACAAGTGAAGTCAAAGCCTAAACGTAAGGAAAAATGAGTAGGTAGTAATTTTTAGAGAAATGACTATTTAAGGAGGAAAGAAGTGCGCTTTGACAAGTTTTTTAAACTTATCAATAGTCTGCGCACTTCTAATGTGCAGCGGTAGGGAGTTCCAGAGCCTAACAGCTTCAACAGAAAAGGATTTAGAATAGAAAGAAGTGTTATGAGATGGAATTTTTAGGGTGAGGTTTTTATCAGAGCGAAGAGAGCGACAGTGAGTGTCACCAAGAAACTCAAACCGCTCTTTAAGGTAAGTAGGGGATGTGGGATTGAATAGTATACAGTATAAAAGAGAAAGAATGTGAGTATTCCTGCAAAGAGGGATCGGAAGCCACTTGAGTTTTTCGCGATATTCGGAGACATGGTCATATTTTCGAAGTCCAAATATGAACCGTATGCATAGATTCTGAATGCGCTCAAGTTTATTAAGCATCTCCTCATTTAAATTGAGATAACACGTGTCAGCATAATCGAGAATCGGTAAAAGAAGTGATTGTGCAAGCGCAATTTTGGTAGGTATGGGTAAAAAATTACTTAATTGGCGGAGAGATCCGACCGAGGCAAACATCCTCCTACTTACCTCGCTTACCTGTGGAGCCCAAGATAAAAATTTGTCAAAAGTAACACCTAGATTTTTAACGGTGTCACTATATGGCACAGGTGGCCCATCAAAAATAATACCAGGTAGGGAAGAAAAATCTATAAGATTAACCAATTTTTGACTGCCTATAATTATTGCTTTTGTTTTTGATGGATTTACTTTAAGACCGTATGACTTACACCAATCCACAATTAAGTCAAGATCTTTGTTTAATAAACCTATAGTATTGGGTAAATCCATCAATTTGGCATGCTCATATACTTGGAGATCATCTGCATACAGGTGGTAGCGAGAAGATAATTGGAGCGTGATCGAAATAATGAAGATTGAAAAGAGGAGAGGAGACAACACGCCACCTTGCGGTACACCTGCATTAATCGTACACCAGTTAGAGAACGAATCATCTACACGTGTCCGTTGCCGGCGACCAAACAAGGAACTATGAAACCAGTCAATCACTTCAGGAGATATGTTAAGAGAAGCTAAGATAGCTAACAGTAGATCAAAATCCACATTGTTAAATGTATTACTAAAGTCAAGTAAGGTCAACACTGTTACGTGCTGTTTATCCATACTTAGACGAATATCCTCTGTAATCTTGACTAAGGCAGTAGTCGTACTATGACCAACACGGAAACCGGATTGGAAAGAATTGAAAAGACTCCACCTAGATAAGTAGATGCTCAATTGTCGATGAACTATACGCTCAAAAACTTTTGAAAGGAATGGAATTATGGATATGGGGCGGTAGTCAGAGAAACTGGAGGGATTTGCTTTTTTAGGTATAGGAGTAATCTGGGCTTCTTTCCAGGAAGAGGGAAGATTTCCGGATGAAATGGAGTAATTAAAGATGGATTTTATAACAGGAGTCAGGATATCGACAATAGGGATAATCATTTTACGACTAATGCAGTCTGTACTAATTGCATCAGAATTGACCTCAACAATGCTTTTCTTAACATCACTATCAGTGATTTGACTAAAAATAAATGCAGGATTGTCAGATTTGGGTAAAGCTGAAATTTGAGTTTTAGTTTGTATTTTTGTGACCTCATCTATGGCACAAGAAGAAGAGAAATGCTGATTTAGCTGGTTTAAGTCAATATTTTTGGGGCTACAATTTTGACTCGCTTTCCCAACTCCAAGAGACTTAAGAAATGTCCATACTCTGCCGGAATTATCTTCATCGAGTATAGATTTATGAATATAGCGTCGTTGTTTATCTCTACACAACCTGTTGCAGTGATTCCGAATTTTTTTATATTTATCTCAATTGGTATCACAGTTATCAAATTTATACCTGGCTTTTGCAAAATTTTTCTTACGCTGCAAATTTTTGATCTCCCGAATAAGCCAGGGCCCAGGGAGCAGGCAAATGCTTAATCCGGACCGGCCGAATTGGAGCATGAACGTCGTAGAGTTGTATTAAAAGAGAATTAAAGCTATTAACCCTTTCGTCAATGTTAGCTCCAGTAAGAACGACATTCAAGTCGATTTTCGCAGCCTCATCTCTACTATTATGATATGCATAATAATATATTATGATATACATAATAATAATAACATATTATGATATTAATCTTATATAAAATAACAGTTCAAATTTTCATTCGGAATTGAGGGATCAATCTTCATGTAGAATAATTGTGACATATAAGAATTTTAATATTAATCACCATTATTAATTACCAGACTTAATAAACACTTTCTCAGTTATAGAAGCTTTGAAATTATATGTAGAGCTGTTTGCGTAACAATGGAATTTGTTGTTAGAATGTTGTGTTATTCTGTCAAAGGCTTTATACGTTATTAAAGTGATATATTGGGATTCAGTAACAATGTAACATGTAAGGCATATATTCCTTCGTGATTGCGTAGAATTTAGTCACAACGTGTGCCTGATTTATGTTGAATAATTTAAAAAAGTATAAAAAACAGACCAAATACAGCCAAAATACGAAGAATTTAGAAAATGAAACTAACATGGTGGAAGAGCAATCAATTGAATTCACGTCCAAATCGAGAAGAAAAGACGAAAGAAACGTTAAAAGTATCCTTGCTTATGTAATTTAATTTTAAAGCTCAAGTACATTAAAAAATGTTTTGTAAAAAATAATGAAAACAAAACTAATTTTTAATACAGTATTTAAAAAAATACGACTGCAAAAAAAGTTAGCTGAAAATATCACTTCTTCATTTACGGTTAGTTACGGCGAATCACACTCTATATGTTAAACTTCATCAAGCCGTTTAGGCTACAGAGCATGTCAAGGAAATATACACACATACTTCAAAAAATATTACCCTTCTTCTGGGGTAGTCTTGTAATTTTTTTATAGTATAGGGTGACAAACGAGCACACAGTCCACCTGATGATAAGTGATTGCTGTGGTCCATAGACATCCACATCTATCTTCAATAAAGAAACAAAACGCAGATACGTTGTCACCCGTGAGGACTAAGATGGAATGTCTCATTTCCAGTAAAAAGGCTCTCTGGTTCTCTACACTCACCATACGAAACACAGCATTAAGCTGCTATTTTACGCTGGTATTTTGTGAGAGCGTGGTCCTTCCCCGGTCGAGCCGACCCATTTGTGCTACAACTATACTACAAATACAGCTACAACATGGCTCTACCACGTTTACACATCCATTAGTAGCTGAAGCATGCTAGCATGTTTTATTGTATATGTATATGTATAAATTAGACATATAAAATGAGACTTTAGAATTTTACTAAGGCAATGCTAATGTCAGTCCGCCTGCAAAACATGGCTATTAAGACTAATCCTAACTTAAGTCTTATGTCTATTTCGAATCATCCACCCAATCAAAAGTATGTCGAAAACAGAAGAAAATTACTATAAAATTTTGCAATGGAGTTGTCCGCTTACATTCACCGCAAGGTAGTGTCTGTCAGTTTGAAAATTGTCAAGTGCAGTTTATTGGTTTGTACCGTTTAGAATTGTTTTGTAATATTCTACGTCGCGTTTATACATTTGTTAGTTTATGATAGATTATAAATATGTTACTAGATATTGTTGCATGTGTCAGAAATCATAAACTTTGATTTATTCAACTTTATTTCAACCGACTTTAAAAAAAAGGAGGAGGTTCTCAATTCAACTGTATTATTGTATGTGTGTTTCCTCAGTACTTTTTCTAGATTAACCAATTTTGATGATAATCTTTTTACTTGAAAGCTGGTGCTTCTCACGTGGTCCCTTATAAATTTGATCAAGATCTGACAAGTAGCTTTTGAGTTATCTTTAATAATGCGTATTTAATTGACTTCGACTACACTGATGATGTTCTCATTTTATTTATATTGATGGCAGTTGAAAATAAATTAATTTTACCGCTTGTTTCATTTATAACTTAATAAGTTCTTGTTATTTTCTGGCTCCATCCTTTATTAAATACTAAAGTATTTTAAGGGCATTCTTCGTTACATCCATCCAAACATCCATTAAAGCCTTGAAAAACCCACTGACGAACCCCCCCAAACCCCCAGACCCCCTCAAACATTTTCTCATAGGGGGAATTTTTGAGCAGTTTTTTAAAATTTTAAAGTATTATCACGAAGATGATGCTGCCCATCTCTTGTTTCAGTTTCCATCTGTCGCCTCTTACGATATGAGGTAGTGGATATTCTTACACCATTACTGCATGGAGCATTTTTCATTATATTATATTAGTATATTATCACCGCCGCCTATTACACCGCCGCTACACGGTAAATTCTTCATTATATTATAATGTCCTCCAGACCGAATTCCAGACACGGTGGCCAGCCTCAACGGAGACTAGCCATCGGAGCAGGACAGGATTATAGTACCCACGTGTATGCGTAAGCTCAGGTGCACTCTCTATTCCCTCACTCATAGTCCGATGGGACGGTAAACCGACACGACTGGAGAGAGATCAAGCGCATGACCAACGGCTTTACGTGCATTACTGAGACACGGTGGTGATTCACCGCTAAATACTTGAATCCGGTCAGCCCCTGAGAATTTCTTGACAGAAAACCTCGATATTTTTTTGGGTCCAACCCGGGTTTCAAACGCGGGACCTCGTGATCAGCAGTTGCGTTTACAACTACTAGTCAAAGGCAGTCATTATATTATATTAACAGTGTGTATGTGAAAGATATTTGGATGTTTATTACATACTTATGCATAATACGTTGCAGGAAACTAGTTTAATTCATCCATTACAGTCTATAAAAGTCCACTGCTGCACATAGCACTCCCCCATAGACTGCCTCATATGAAGGATTATGCCTTAGTTAATAGAGAGCGGGTTGTCAACTGCAGTTTTTTTTATTATTTTGAGTTATTATCAGGAAGATGCTGCTGCCCATCTCCTGTTTCATTTTCCCTCTGTCGCCTCTTACGACACCCACCGGAAGATATGGGGTCATGGATATTCTTACACCGCCAGTATACGGCGGCGGCTTTTTGCTTAATTATCCTTTCATTAAAACTGAACGGCTAGCTTTTTTGAAGCTTAGCCTCTTTACTAAACGGCGCCGTTCAATTAGCGGTCTCAATTATATTCAGCCTATGCGTCTAATACAAGATTACGCACGTAGCGTATAATTAGGTACAAATCAGCAACCGTTTCGTTGAATAAAGTTAATATGGTGTCCATGCCACCTTATGCCCACAAGCAACCATCCAGTTGAATAAAATTATAAGGGTAACCATACCATGTAATTTTGCTGGTCTATACCTAATTATACTATTTTAGGAGTGGTAGAGCCATGCTGCAGCTATATAATTGTATAAGTGTAACACGAATGGGTTGGCTCGACCGGGGAATGACCACGCTTTCACAGAATACCAGGATAAAATAGCAGCTTAATGCTGCTGTGTTCCATATGGTGAGTATAGAGAACCGGAGACCCTTTTTACTGGAAAAGAGGCATTCCATCTTAGTCCTCACGGGTGGCAACGCATCTGCATTTTGATTCGCAAACGAGGATAGATGTAGATGTCTATGGGCCACAGTAACCACTTAACATCAGGTGAACTGTGTGCTCGCTTGTAAGCCTTATCCTATAAAAATGTGCAATATTATATACATGTCACCACATCTTAATCTACCATCGCTGATATTACTAGGTAGGTGCAATGTTGTGATAGATGCATCGACTGAATATCATTCAGGCCAATAGTTAAACGGCACCGTTTAGTCAAAAGGCTAACAGAAGGACTAATTAAGCTAGTTGGCTGCGATACATACACGGTAGGTAAAGGAAGCAATTAAAAATATTCGATTTTAGAAAAACCGGCATTTAATTTTTTTTTGTAATTAACAGATCGGACGACATTACTACCATTAATTTTTAAGTAAATTGGTTCCCGAGACTTCAAGTGGAATATTTTCTAAAGCGGTAAAACTCGGGACGCGTCCTAATGAGGTTTTAAAGCAACGAGTGGCTTAATTGACGCTCTCCTTAATCCAATAACTGCATCTGCTGCTTGATATTTAACTCGGGAATAAAATACAAATACATTATTTGAAGTTGCAAGCACTTTTAATTAAAAATAAATGCTTTTAAATTTATATCGAATGTAAAAAATATCCTTCCGCATCAGCTACTTCAAAATTTCATAAATGCAGTTCTGCAGTAACAATGAATACTTCACAAGAAATAAAAATAATTTTACAGATTTTATCACGTTTAATTTAAGCTTTTTTTACGCGGGTTTTTAATAACACAACCTTGGATTAAAGTTCCATAATAACCTGTGTAAAAGAAGATATCGCTGATGTGAAGCACTGACGCTCTGGGAAGTCATGTGCATGAAAAATGTCGCCATGTTCAGTATCGCTCCAACCATTATATTCATTATCTGATAGATTCCGACCATTATCTGAAATACAACAAATCTTCGCAATAGAACACCGATTTCTACCAACAACGATTCACGAGGCTATTCAAATTAAAAACATACCTTTTTCATAGAGAAGATGGCTGTTAATTGTAATTAAATTAAATCCAAACCCAAGCATGCTATTGCAAGACTTACAGTACTGTAAGCTCTTTCTGCGTAGATCGAGCCAAACATTAGTAATTAAAAGTTGATTGTGGTCTTCGTTAACTATGACATCAGAACGTCAAACACCTCATTCCTCCCCGTGGCCATGTGTTCTATAAAGTGTCCGAAACGTCAAGAATTAAAAAAAGTTAAAATACTACGCGATAAAATCTTTAACATTAGTTTTATTGCAAATTAAGTTCTCTTCATAGTGAGCGTGGGAAGAATTACACTCATGAACGGGAGTAGAAAAATTGTTAAAAATTGTGGCGGCGAAAGAGAATCCGCTACCTCATATCGTCCCGTGTGTGTCGTAAGATACGACAGAGAAAAACAAACAGAATATTGGCAACATCATCATCTTCCTGGCAATAGTTCAAAATAATAAAATTGCTTGTGCGTGTCTTATGCGAACTCGGTTATGGCAAGAGTACGCATGCTAAAGGCATGGAGGGGGTAGACAGAAATCCCGGAAAACGACTATTTGCAGTTACTCTTATTTGGTAATAATTAACGAATCAAATAAGCGTTAGGCGGTAGTGCAAAAAAGGCGCGAACAATTACACGTGTTAGAGCCAAGCTGGAGCTATATTGGTAGTATAGTTGTAGCACGAATGGGTCAGCTCGACCGGGGTAGGACAACGCTCTCACAGAATACCAGCGTAAAATAGCAGCTTAATGCTGCTGTGTTTCGTAGGGCGAGTGTAGAGAACCGGATACCCTTTTCACTGGAAAAGAGGCATTTCATCTTAGTCCTCACGGGTGACAACGCATCTCCATTTTGATTCGCAAACGAGAATAGATGTAGATGTGTATAGGCCACAGCAACCACTTACAATCAGGTGGACTGTGTGCACGTTTGTTACCTTTATTCTATAAAAAACTTCTACCGCGTGTGAACTGCACACACTTTTTTATTAGTTTTACATTTTAATCCATAGGAAGCCTTTTGAATTTTACTATTGTAAACCGTACCGCTCGAGGTGTGCACTTTTAGATTTTCGAAATTTTTTCTACTCTTAGGGGTTAAATTATTTACTTTTATTAAAATTAATTATTGATATTGGTTTAAATATACGTAGATATTGCGTTATATACATACAAAAAAAGAACATACAGTCTAAGTGAGAATTTTCTCCTTTTTGAAGTTGGCTAAAAACTAAAATTTCTGCCTTTTTACTTCACTTTACTGGGCCCAGGCCTCCTCTCATTTCTTATAGGCTTACTTAAGATATTTTTCTTCACCACCGTGATAAATCAACATTTAAAATTGTAATAAACAATTAACAGTTTCGTAAAACAAGTTCTTTTCAACCAGTAAAAGTCCACCGCTGGTCTCTCCTGTTTTAGGATTTTGCAATCTAAGAGAACTAACAGACCTCTCAGCGATTTATTGTAATTGCCTCTTAAAACATACATGGGGGAAAATGAAGTGATGTTTCTCTTATGTCGCCACAATGCGGCTAGTACGAAATCCAAAATTGCTTATAAAAATATAAAAACGGAGAGTGTGTCAATAATGTAAGTACGATTTGATAAAGAACGTTGTTAACCTGTATAGGAAGAATTACTTCAATTGTAAAACTTACATTAAGCGTAAATACATGTATCCGAAAAGTGCCGAAAATAAAAAAGAAACTAAAACGAAAGACTGGAAAAAACAATGAAAATTCATTAAAATGGTTATCTCAGTTGCATTGTGCACTCGGCGCCATTGTTACCCGCGATCATTGTACGTTGCTGGCGTACTCTGCAGTTTACATAAAAATGATACTAGAACCATTTCTGAAATCATTTTCAAAATTATTTATGTAATTTATATTTACATTAAATCAATGTTTTAAAGGTGTGCTACAGTGTGACCGGGGAAGGGATACGCTCTCCCAGAATAGTAACATGAAATAACAGAAGAATCAATTTTATTCAAGGTAACATGCAGCGAAGCCGTAGCTAAAATATAACACATACACGGACAGACACAAGTAATTTCCTAATATATGCGACAAGCTCCCGACTGCACTGCATTATAGGTAATGAACTTATTTCCTCTGTAATCTAGTGCGATAGGACGTTAATGAGACCGTCGAGATAGAAAATTAATATCACAGATATAAGGAGACCATATGGAGCAAACTTAAAGGTTAAAACGGTAAACGGTTGGGATTTTGCCTAACTGCGTAAAAAAAGAGAAAAATTTTATACTCTGTGTCATTGACACTGTCACATGTCACTCCCACAACTAAAATATATCTAACGATACGTCATATCTTATAATCCATCAAGCTGTTTCAGCTCAAGCTCTGTAGCGTGTCTAAGAAATAGACATACATACGTACATACAAAAAGATATGATGCCATTTAAGATTTTATACCATTTATATATTGGTCGTGTAGGTACTTATTTAAAACACTTTTCACAAGTTTTCAGTGCTAGTAGAGCTCTGATGGCCAGGTCTTATCATGATTCTCATCGGCACCGAAATAGTCCCAGTCCCAGTCCCAGTCCCAGTGATCTTGGGACCAGGTATCTGGAACCTTAGGTGCTGCTTCCTATTGCTGCTAGATATTTTATAATCTAGAAAGCCACCGCTTACTTCAACCACAAGGTTCTAGTCACAAGGCGTCTCTCTTATGCCGCTGCCATACGATGCGATATATTCCGTAAAATAAAATAAAATATTTCTAAATTTATATCATCAATATCCACAGTATAAATATAGTAACTAACATAGCCCAACGGAGCACAAGCTAAAGTAGTAATGAGCCGGTCATATAGCTCGAAGAACCGACAATCAATGGGTACCGGTAAGCGATACGTATATACGTGGTAGAGCCATGCTGCAGCTATATTATGGTTGTAGCACGAATGGGTCGGCTCGACCGGGGAAGGACCACGCTCTCACAGAATACCAGCGTAAAATAGCAGCTTAATGCTGTGTTTCGTATGGTGAGTGTAGAGAACCGGAGACCCTTTTTACTGGAAACGAGACATTCCATCTTAGTCCTCACGGGTGACAACGTATCTGCATTTTGATTCGTAATCGAAGATAGATGTAGATGTCTATGGGTCGCAGCAATCACTTACCATCAGGTGGACTGTGTGCTCGTTTGTCACCCTTATCCTATAAAAAAAAATCGATGTGTATGGTGGCACCTACTAGATGTAGGTAGTAACGACCTGATAAGAGATGAAGTTAGTAGATGGATGCAGGTGGCTCAGCACCACTCCTTGTGGTATTCCTGTTGGCTATGTTCAGCAGTTCTTTTGCTACGACCTTCGATATAGCTACTTACTTGTCTCAGTATTTATTATTAGTATTTTTATATTAACCGATGATATTAATAATGGATTTATTTTTCATTGAGTATCCAAATTTTATTGTTAAGTTCCAATAATATGTATATTTATACACCGTATATATGAAGAAAAATAATTATACACCGTAATTGATTTTTTTTTTAAATACGAGTAAATAAGGCTTCTATTTTTATTTGAAAATAGCAGCTGTTCCCGCGACTTCTCCCGCGTGGAATACAATACTACGATAGGACTTCATGGGTTTTAGTTTTTTGCGTGGAACCTTAATTCTTTTTCTAAAATAAAAGTAGTCGAAGTTACTCCCTATATAATTAGCTATTTGCCAGTGTCCCGTAAAAATCGGTTCAGCCGTTTTGGAAAATAGCAGGAAGAATCAGACAGACAGACACAAGGGCGGGAGGTGCTTCATACTAGGTAAGACACATCATTTTATGTTATATAGCCGATGTTTGCGAAGTAATTTTTTAAAAGCTTTTTTTTGGAAATAGTCTTTTAAATATTTTGTAGTACAATTGATAATCTTCAGTATGATTGACCGTGTGTATGACTTTTATAAGTCCATGTTATTTTTGATGAAAATTATCATTGCAGATAAAAGCCCTTTCACATTTATTTAAGTCTCGAATTAAATTAAGCAAAATAAAAATTTGAACTTTGACTCTTTATAACTGATCTTCAAATGTAAAACACTGACTTGAAATTATATAATTATCGGCATTTTTTTAATACATTAAACTTTTTTAAGATTTTGTTGAAACTCTACTGGTAAAAAAGACCAAATATATACGAGTATATTATAATTCTTGATGAAAATAAGGTATGCGCGTTCCGAGTTCATCGCATCCCACCAAGAATTTCTAATGTAAGCTAAGACGTGATAATAACTAAACAATAGAATAACAAAATAATGAAACCTTTGGAAATAATTTCATCATCATCATCATCATCATCATTACAGCCTTTCATAAGTCCACTGCTGAACATAGGCCTCCCCCAAGGAATGCCACAAAGCACGGTCCTGAGCCACCTGTATCCATCGACTTCCTGCATGTCTTACCAGGTCGTCACTCCATCTGGTGGGGGGTCGCCCTACACTTCGCCTACCGGTACGAGGCTGCCACTCAAGAACCTTTCTTCCCCATCAGTTGTCGGATCTTCAAGCTATATGGCCGGCCCACTGCCACTTCAGCTTACTAATCCGTTGGGCTATGTCGGTTACTCTGGTTCTACTGCGGATATACTGATTTCTCAAGTTTATCACGCAGAGCAACCCCGAGCATAGCTCGCTGAGCGACCTTGAGCGTCCTCATACGGCCAGCAGTGAAGGATATAATATAATATAATACAATACGTTACAACCTAATAAATATTATTTCACCGTAATAAAATAAAACAAGGTTCTGCATGAAAGTAAAAATAAATATTTTCGATTATTTTTGCAATATCTATTAGCCGGATCAGCGCGCGATTCAGATCCATCTAAAGATGCTAAATTTCAGCAAGCACTGTCAAATTCAATAGGAGTGACAGAAAAAACGCTTCTTGATATAGAAGGGCAAATAAATAAGTAACGACAGCATGTTGGTCGTTCCACAGTTCCACATCTAAATTATATAAAAATGCATTTTTCAATTTCACTAATCAACGTCGCCGCGAAAATTTCTTCTTCTTTGGGCACTTTAAAAATTAATTTATTTAGAAAACAATATTTACAGTTACCAGTGTACATATTTTAACTAAATTAAGTATTTCTAGTCATAAAATTATTTATAATTGAGTATAAACTTTTAAAAAACTAAAATATATTTGAATGAAATCGCTCCAACACCGACGCACGGTCCACCCTCGACGATGTCCGAAAACGGACTGCACAGAATACATGTACACTGACGGGACGGACTGCGACAGGGCTCATCGCAGTCCGAATAGAGAAATATTGGAAAATATGACAAAGATAGGTAGTCTTTGTGGATTTTTTTTCTAATAAGGGCTTGACAAAAATACAATTTTGTTCAATTAAAACATTTACTAAATCCTCTTCTGTTACCTTGTATTTTTTCTTTGTAGATTAAATTAACAGTCATTGAGATTTTTTTACTTAAATATCCAAGAATTTAGGCATTTCAACCGCAGTTAAGGCCTTAAAAGATGAAAAGGACAGAATGTTAGAGATTTTTTTTATCATAATTTTTTTCACCCTTCGAATGAATTAGTTATTCTGAACCTTTTTACATTTATATTTTTGGTGGAATTTATATTTACTGCAGGTATTAACGAGTCTTAAATGACGAGGAGGAAAATTTGAAAGAAGATTAATTTCTTATATCGAACGGATCAACCTTTATATAGGTCAAAAATATAGAATTAGACCTTCATTACCGTTTAAGTATTAGGACTGTTTTTCATTCGTTCAGTCATTTAAATAACTTTAATTTAATTGTTCCAACTTTATTCTTGATGTACCTTTTGAATACTTGCTGCATGCTGGATAAGAAACATCAAATTTCTGAAAAGAGGTCTCTTCAAGAATAATTTTAGAAAAAAAAATATTATTAACATTCATAAATACTCACGCCTGTCACACAGTGGGATGGCACGATCCTGGCACACCGATCTCGCCTCCTCCACATCCATATACCTACGTATACATGCTCATCGGTTAAGGGTATTCTTAATTCGGACCATTTTCAATATATTGCCAATTTTGTCGATAAATCTTCACCTAGGGCGTCCCTTCCTGATTCTGCCGTTCATTTCTGCAGCATAAATTTGCTTTGTAACTCTTTCCTGATTCATTCGTTCTACTTGACTAAACCACAGAAGCATTCCTATCTTAATCCTGGTCACAACATCATCTTGCAAACCACACTTTTCTCTTATCACACAATTTCTCACCCTGTCATTCAGAAATTCATTAAGACCGCATTTCTACTGCATTTATTCTACTCTCGTGCTTCTTCTGCCACACCCAAATTTCGCTACCATACATTAAAGTAGGGACTAAAACAGCACTATGAATTACCATACGTGCCTTTTTGGACACATCCTGACTTATCACATTAAACTGTAGAGCCCCATTTACTCTATTTTCTGCGTTTACTCTTCGTTCAATATCCTTATAACATCTATCATCCCTACTAACTACACATCGAAAATACACAAAAAATCTACTTGCTTGACCAACTCCCTTTGTATTCCTAATTTGCATATCGTTTTGCTTTCTTTTATTTAAAAATCCATAACTTTCGTCCTACTTGGTTTCATTCTCCTTTTTTTTAATGACCTGTTCATTCATGTGACCAACTCGGCCGTTAACGAGGCCAATGTGATTTGATCATCGGCGTACAAAAGGCATTTGACGATTAACTCGCCCATTCTTAACCCGCATTCTTCAACTTTCAATTTTTCCAAACAGATAATTATTGGCAGTTTAAGCATTCTACTTCTGGCTTATATTTATACTGCAAAGTACATTAAATTTCATCGTAAATATTCCTCAAACTATTACCATAATAATACAAACAAAAATGATAGCTTGTGAAACTAGCAATATCTAAACGCAACATTAGCAAGCAGTTTCATAGTTCCAGTCCGAATGAAGCATCTTCCTGCCCCCTGGCTCACTGCCGACATAAAAAAACTCCAAGAAAAAAAGAACACAGCGAAAACGAAATATCGTATGAATCTTAATGATTTCAACCGAGAGAAATATAACAGGGCACGAAATCGCTGCAATATGGTGTGTAGAGATAGTCAACGACGCCATATCTATAAATCTGTTGTTGAGGAAGATAACTCAACTAAAGTTTGGAACTTTCTCAAATCTTTAGGGGTTGGAAAAGCAAAGCGTAATGTAGAATCTCTTAATTTGAATTTAAATAAGCTTAATGCTCAATTCCTCCCTAGCGCCACTATAGACAGTGCTACGAAGAAAAATACACTTGCTCAACTTTCTGCTATATCAACTCCTAATTTTTCCTCTTCTGTCTTTAGTCGAGTTACTGTCAGTGATGTTAAGAAGAATATATTAGCCATTACTTGCGACGCAGTTGGTTCTGACAGCATTAGTCGTAAAATAATTATCCCATTACTCGATCTTTTAGCTCCTATCCTTACACTTATTTTAAATCGTTCCCTTGACACCAGTGTTTTTCCTTCATCCTGGAAAGACGGCCTAGTAACACCACTCCCTAAAAAATCAAATCCGACATATTAGGATTACCGTCCTATATGCATCCTTTCTTTTCTCTCTAAAGTACTCGAGCGCCTAATATACCTACAGCTGAGCAAATTCTAATTCTAATTCCGCCATAAGCTCAAGTGGTTACCGATTCGTCTTCGCAGGAATACTCACATTCTTCATCTTCTTTACTGCATTCTGTTCAATCCGACCACTCCTTCTTATTTGAAAGACCGATTTATATATTTAAGTAGTTTACACTCTCTACCTATACGATCTCAAAATAATCTCCTTCTAAGTACTCCTAGACATTCTTCTTCCTTCTATTCTAATTCTTTTACGGTTACCGCTATACGACTATGGAATTCTCTGCCCTTACATATTAAAGAATCTAAATCTCTTCCTATATTTAAAAATAAATTAAAACTTTATTACCTTTCCCCTTAAGTTACTACCTGTCGTCATTCACTTTTTCTTTCTTCTTTCTTTATTTTTCTATATTATATTCTGTACACCCCTTCCGCTATCTTTTAAAAATAGTATCCGCTGCCCTAGGGTTGCCTGGAAGAGATCGCTGTTTTAGCGATAAGGCCGCCTGTTGTACCAATGTCCCTTTAAATATATAAATATTGTAATATGTTCCTTGGTGTACAATAAAGTATATTTTACTTTTACTTTACTTACTTTAGTTCTAAGCATTTAATGTCGCATCCCATTAAGTCTCTCGCACTTGTTGTATCTAGCTTGGTTTCATAAAAAAGCTTAGTAGTCAAAGTTAAGATTGATGTCACAAGGTTATATTCATCATATACTACGTGCACGATAAGACTGTCAAACTGACATTTCGCTTCGCATTACGCCTTAGAGTAATAACATAATTTAGTATGCAAGCACCTTACGGGTACTGCTTTTACGTGCGTTGTATAAAATGCGCAAAATCAAACAAATAATAAAATTATTAAAATTGCAAAACAGTGTTGTCATAAAATCATTATTTTGTTATCGATATTTTGACACGTTTGCAGATTTTCAGATTGTTCAGAGGTCCAGATGTAGATGAGTACTGAAATACAATAAAGTTCAAGCGTTTGGCTGTGAAATAAAAAGAATAGATCTCTCGCCGCGTAAGTAGTTCAGCCCAGGGAGTGGCCAATGCTCCATGTAGCAATACGGAGCTGCAGTACAATATATACCGCAATAGTTCGTAAACTTCGATAGCGTGATTTGGGCTTCAGGTCGTTTCGCTTATGATGCAAGGTCAGCGCTGCCACAAACAAATAAAATAAAGGAATGTTAAAATAAATTTAATAAATACTTATATTACGCTGTAACCGTATTGTGTTACTGGCTTTTGAAACATATGCTCGTATGGCGGCTTGTCATAAATGTTGGCCGTCTACCAAGTGTGGTTGCCAGTAAACTAAATTCTATTCTTTCCCCGCGCGCATACTTAATAATTTTTGTCTCACATAACAATTAAAATAATAAATTAACATTTTACATACACATAGACACAAAAAATACTCAGCAACTCGTCAGATATTAGTGTAATTTTTGAGTTTAAGAAAAAGTAAATAGTGATAAAAACTACTTATTTATATGTATATGAATGGAAACGCTATCTTTTTGTAAATTTGACGAAACAATTTTTTTGCAGCAAACATCTGACCAATTCGTCATTTTTGTAGGACTTCGGTTCAGCCTCCCAACTTGATTTAGCCTAGTAATTAGTGTGGCTGCTACTAGTTTTACTGTACGCCTAGAACCACGTGGACTTAGACAGAGACGAACGCTTGCGTATGGCTATTCCTCTCCCGTTCGCCGGTTGCCCGTGTACCTCTATGTACTATTACAAATATACACGTTTTATTGTATTTAATAATTGATCATTTTCGAAATTCAAATTGTACTTTTTAAAGTAGACAGAAGTTAGAGGACTGATGGCAAGGTTAAGAAAATCAATCACAAAACAATATAAGACAAAATTGCTTACATGAATATATCGTTGTATTTACTAAGTACCGATGCGGATTGCACTGTTGTTTTAAGAATTACCCGAGGAAGATTTTCGTGTTTATGTGTGTATATTTTATATAAGGATGGTAGATAAATTATAGTGTTTTGTAAACACGTCACAAAATTGTTACCCTACGTTCTCGTTGATAACCCTTATTTGCATAAAACACAATACACCGGTATAACTGTAAATTGAGTTGAACATTGTAATTTAATTGACAATGAACAATGTAATTGTTAATTTGTATTTTATTTTATATTATTGTTGATAATATTTATTATTTATAAGTTAGTACTTTTCTTAAATATAGGTTAGTTATAGCATCGCATTGGTTTGTAGAGCTGGAATGATGTTATAATTTATATAATAAATAAATGAATAATTTTTATACTTTCAGAAACGAATACGAAAATTATTTTCCTTTTTTTATTTTTAACTGAAATTCAAACTTGGCCCAGAATCTCACTTTATACCCACCTGTACATACATCAAACAATCAAGTCACTAATAAACAAACACTCTACTACCGAAGGTGTCATAAAAATTAAAATAGCAAATATTGTTGATATTTCCCCAAAACTTACGTTAGTTTTAATTTAGACTTTTTTGCATAAAGATACGTCAAGGCTTTGAAACCACGTCACTGCAACAGACGGTATTTGATTTCAATCTGGGACAGAACGTTTTTATATTATTTTTACACAGATTGTATTTTTACGTACCTACTTTGACAGCAGTACTGGACGGTGAGATTGCATTTCATTCATATTCCATTTATCTCAGGCCGTCTGACTGAAGTCAAGTGCTTTTGTGGTGTAAGCTATAAGCGAAATAAAAATTTAGTAATTATCAAAATATTGTTTTTTAAATCACCTGACTGACTAAGATGAAACTGATGAAACACGTACACGTATATGTGTCCGAATCAACGCATATAAATAATATTGAAGTACCTGTCTGTAATATCGAAATAAATGCTATTTGCATGCCATTAAAACATGAAAAACCATTTTTATAACTTTTGTATGTATGTCTGTCTGTCCGGGCCAAACTTCGCAATGGCTGAATCGAATATAATGAAACTTCTCAAACAGGTAGACAGTAATGCGAGGAGTTACGAGTATAGAGGCTATAATTTTATCCAAAATATAAAATTAATTACGTTTTTTGAATAAATAATAATTCATAAAAATAGTTTTTGATTATTCTTAATGTAAATAACACCGCATTAAGAGTTCATACCCAGGCCAAGCCATTTTTATTTCGATTTCACATGAAAGATAAAGAATATGTCACTAAATATTTGTTGCTGTACTTGTAAGGATGGGATTGTAGATATAGTAAAACAAGTTTGTGTATATATTGGATCATGGTGAAAGTAATAATAATTGTTAGTTATTATACATTTATATTGGCAACACTGATTATAGAATCTATGGTCTGAGTGTCTTTGGCGGATGTTGTTGAGTAGTATGGTGTGTAATATGTAATGTGTGATTTTGATGACTTTGACGTCTTAAAGTATAAGTATAAGTTATTAAAAGTAAAAGTTATGTTGTGTAAAGCTGATTAATAAAACATATAATTAAGAAGAAAGTTTATTTAAATAATTACATTGTCAATAATAATAATGTCCTCCAGACCGAAATTTGGTCCCGGCGGCCAGCCCCAACCGAGGCATGCCAACTGCGCAGGGCAGGATTATAATGCCTGAGTGTATGTGCAAGCATAGGTGCACTATCTGTTCCCTCACCCTCACTCTCAAAGTCCAATAGGACGGTAATCCGACACGACCGGAGAGAGATCTGGCGCAGAGTCAACAGCTTTACGTTCATTCCGAGGCGCGGGGATGAAACACCACAAACATCCTGTCTCCGGGCTGCTACTGAAAATTTCCTGACACAAAAAAGCCCAATAACAGAATTGCCCCCGACCCGGGATTTTAGCCCGGGCACTCATACGTGCAGCAACCGTGTTTACGATCAGTTTAGATCCATGAGGTAGTCAGTACACTATCAATTTAAGCTAATTAATATAATAAAAAGTAAAACAAAAACTAAAAAGAATAAAGTGACTTTCACATAATTACCTTTTTTTAAGTTTAATTGTTTCAGTATTAAGCAATATCACTAAAAGGTTAACTGTGTAGTGAAGGTGTAAGAATATCCACTACCCCATATCGTCCCGTGGGTGTCGTAAGAGGCGGCAGAGGAAAAGTAATCAAGAGGTGAACAGCAGTCTTTCTGATAACAACGAGAAAAAAACTGCGATTCCCACCTGCCTGCCAAGCGTATTTCTTTAAATTTAAATAGAACTATCCGTAATATAGTATATTTAATGGGAAATAATAATTACAATCACTGTCTTTTGGTGGCAGCGTAAATAAATCCATTATGCCATTTCGTCGCATGGGAGTGAATGGTATCGTAGGGGGAGACTTTGGGATATGCCAAAAATATCTCATGGTTTCCGATAGATGGCGCTAAACATACAACATGTAATAACAGTGGAATTAAATACTCCTACTTTTTAACTAGCTCGTTTGAATTTTAGAAGTATTTTAAGTAAGATATATCAAAGAATAATCAACTTTTTGATTTCTCAAAAAAAAGTCTTCCGATTTTTTCGGATAAAACATAGCCCAGATCACCCCTGGTATTGCTCTTTACTTACCTGTTCGTCACGTTTCATTACAATCGTTTCAGGCATTCAAAATTTTTATAATTGATTATTCATGTCTTAATGGCATGCTAATAACCCCACAATTGCGAGCGGGGGAACGTTGGCCGCTCCTTGGGCAGAACACCCTGTCCGGCGGGAGATCACCCCTTTTCCTTCCACCCGCCACAGTGGTGACCACCCGACGTGATATGAACACGTAACCAATAACCTTCGGAAACTACAACTTCAAACCTTCGTCATCATCCTCAAGTACCCCATTCATTCGCTCCCAAGCAGATATTGTCTGCAGTCTTCATATTCTGCAAAGGCATTTAGCTTTACAAAGGTTCATCGCAGCACTGGAATAATAATGCTTCCTGTTCCTTCAAGCTACTCTCTGCGCTACAGTATTCGGCACGGCTCTGAGCCTTACTGCTCGCCTTTGCTTCACAGTACTCTCGCAGATTACTTGCCTTCTTCTCGACTCACAGCAGACTACAAGGCAATTCCTGGCACTTGCTCCGGCTCATCGTTCTCACCGGCATCACTTGCAAGTGCGTAGTACGGCATGAATTACACACTGGCATATCGTTCGCACCGGTGTCACTTGCGCATACAGCATGCATTCCCCACCGACATTAAGGACGCACTGGTAATCGGACTGCACTATCGACCTCCGTTCTGAGCAGGAGGGTGATGTGGCGGCGCTGTTGTCGCGCCACAAGCGAAACACATTGAAGCCTAAATCGCGCTAACAAAGTTCCGAAGTTTAAGCAGTATATATAGAATAGCTCCGAACTACCACTCGGAGCGTTGGCCGCTCCCCGGGCAGAACACCTTGCCCAGCGGGAGATCTCCCCTTTTCCTTCTACTCGCCACACTATACTTCTATTTTTCTGATATATTTATGTCAAACTTCAATTAAAAAAGAGTTTGGAAAATCCAAAAGTGCGCGACTCACAATGCCTAATGTAGTGAAAAAAAAATGTAAATTGTAGTTCTATTCGTCAAAGAGTTCCAGTAGCAGTCAACGAAGAACACCTTGAAGCCAGTCCGTCAAGTTCGGAGGTAAGATCTATTCTATATATCTATTATATTCTATCAACTTTATCACCATTACAGACCTGCACAAGTCATCTGCTAAACATTGGCCTTTTCTAAGTAATGTGAAAATACGGTCCAGAGCCACATGCATCGACTTTTTGCATGTCTTATTGGTACTGACAACGCATCTATTGTGTTATTGCCCTACCCTTCTCCTAACGACACGAGGCTGTCGCCTCAAGACATCTTTTCTCTGCCGATTTTCTGAACAACCTTAGATGAACCAACAACTGATGGAAAAAAAGGTTTAAAAAAGTTTAGATGGCGTCATGACCCTAATAAGAGATGCAGTAAGTTGATTGATGCAGGTAACTTATGACCATGTTACGTGGCATTCCTTAAGGAAATTTCATTCCTTTATGTTCAGCAGTGGACATGTGGAGGGCCGTTATGATTATAATGATGATATTTATTTAATTTTGATTCGAATGCTAACGGTTTCTTCTTTTTTTATAAGATAGTAACAGTCCATTGGACAATATGAACAATATTATGTAACAAGAGTTTACTATGATAGCTCCGCTTGACATTTGTATTATCGAACGAGGTACCAGACGTCTTGACGGTGCTATCTGTCATATTTTAGATCTTTCTTTTCCCGATTATCTCCTTAGTCTAGTGGTCGTAAGCACGTTTGCTAATCTTGTGGTCCCGGGCTCAAATTCTGGTCTCTCTAACGAATCGGTCGGTCTAAAATCGATTATTTGGGTTTTTCGTCAAAAAATGAACAGTAGCAGGAAGCGTCTCATCTCCGTCAGGTTGTTTTCGGATTGCTGTCTCATCGGACTGTAAGAGTGAAGGAATAGACAGCTCACCTATGCTTATGCATACACTAGGGCACTGTAATGTTGTCCTACGCAGATGGCTACTCTCCGTTGAGATTGGTCGCCATGAAAGATTCGAAATTCGTTCGAATTACCTTATTTCATTCGAAAAGAATTCCGTAAATTGGACATAAATATTTTAGATCTTTCTTTACTTTCCCATTGTCGCCTTATTATACCTACGGGCTGAAATGGAGTTAGAGATATACCAATGTTGCCACCACACAATAAGATTCTACAACAAAAGAAAACAACATCGTTGTCTTAACTTGAATTCAACAATAGGAATTTTAAAATTCGATAGTTGTCTACTTTGTTTTATTACCACTATTTCTAATTACTTTTTTAACAAACCAATCGCTCTTATTGTTGCAAGCACCAGCCAGCTGACCTACTTTAAAATAATAACAGAAAATATTCCTTTGTGAAATTTTTTCTTTGGTGAGACCAACGGTTTATCTTAACAGGTTCTTTCATTGTAAATTTTAAATAAATTGTATAAAAATACCTTTAAAGATTTTATTGCGTTTGATGTTAAACTTTAAAATTAAATTATTGTAAATGGTGAAATATATTAGAAATCATTTTCGATTCTGTCATTGGTAGTGGAGTTGGGAGAAGTGGTGGGGATATGGATAGCTCACGCAATTAAGGGAGGGTGCTCATTGAATTAGGTAAGACACGTTATTTTATTTTATTATGCGGATCTTAGTAAATTATTTTTAACGTTTAGACAGATTACAATGTAGGTGTCTTCAAGGCAAGAGTGAATAGGCTTTTGTTAAGTCAGTGCGCTTTATATTCAATCAACGTTATACTCATAGACTTCTATGTATACCATTAGATAGGCACTAGTAGTGACTTAGACCACTACGATACTAATACATTGTGCATTAAGTGACGGTCAATTCTCCGTAACTTTTTTAGTCTACTTTGAGCGGGCGAGAAGACTAGTTATTTGTTTTGTAAGACGTAAATGTTGTTTTCGACAATTTAAAGCCGCGTATCGATTATGCGCTCCAAGAGGTCGATTCGGGCGGGCCGTTCCATCTGGTGTTGGTTTTTTATCCCGTATCAAAGTAGTTAAGTTATGGCGGGCGCGCCATTTGGGACGGTTGTTTTCATCATTCGTGTGTTCGTTGCTTTCCGAAACATGGATAACCAGAGTTGCCGTAAATTGATAAAATTATTTGGTTCCAAATAACTACTGTTGAATAGCAAAAGTCGTTTGTATCATAATAAAACGCTCAGATAAGATGCACGGAACTATAAAAGCGGCAGTTGTTCGTACACGACCGACATATATGTTGAACGGTCGAACACTGGAACGGCTGCCGCGCCACGCGTGCTTAGTTGATACACTTCGAACGATTGGAAGCGTTCCGAGGATCTTACTGGTCGGCGCGGTCATTCATGGCGCGCGCGCCAGGAGCGCGTAATTACGCGGCTTAACTCTAATTTTGTTTTGTGACTAAAAACGCTGTCATAATTTATGTGCGCACTTTGCCATTTGCCATGTGATTAGAAGTTTATTAATACCAGCGTCAAATAGCAGCTCAACACTGCTGTGTTTCGTGTGGTGAGTGTAGAGATCCGGAGAACCTTTTTACTGGAAACGAGGCATTGCATATTAGTCCTCACGGGTGACAACGCATCTGCATTTTGATTCGCAAACGAGGTTAAAAGTAGATGTCTACGGGCCACAGCAACCACTTACCATCAGATGGACTGTGTGCTCGTTTGTCACCCAATACTATAAAAAAAATGTAGATAGTTATGTCATTTTAATTTGTGTTTGCCTAAAAACGGAGACTGTACGCACATAACGTAAATGAAAACACATCTGTGTATTTACCGTGCCACAGTTTTAGTTCTGAATTGCCGGTCTAGTAGTATAGATTTGAGTCTGTGGTTATACAAAACTTTTTTCTTTTTTTTTGTACAGCCCTACACAAGTCCACTGCTGAGCATAGATCATTATACAAGACTGTACTTTTACATGGTCTTATGTCTCCGTCACACTATGCTCCTTCCGCGGCTCACCGCTGTACCCTTCGCGCTGTCGCGATGTTGCCCTCTCTGCCCACTCACTGCTCTACTCGTGCAATTAATCGCGAAACTCCCAAGTAGGTTGCTCGCGTCTACAACACAAATTCACTCATGTAGTTGAAATTATGGCTGCGTGCGCGCTACATGCATATTTAGTATAGCTAATTATATCAATGTCGTAGAAAGAAACTTACGTCGTCATCCTCCCCAACAGAGATGATGAATGACATTTATTCACCGCAATAGCTTTCACGTTTCCGTAACGAGTGCTCGACTTGCACTGCGTTCGCGTTGAAGAGTGAATTTGCTTTAATCACCTCGCTTCGCTTGCGGATTGTCGAACGCAGCAGTCTCGGTTCTTCATCGCAGCTCCGCATCGTCAGTCTGAGTATTTAGGGTCTGGCGTTTAAGTGTAGAGGTCTTAATGTGTAGAGCCATGCTGCAGCTATATTAGTAGTATAGTTGTAGCACGAATGGGTCGGCTCGACTGGAGAAGGACATCGCTCTTACAGAATACCAGAGTAAAATGGCAGCTTGACACAGCTGTGTTTCGTATGGTGAGTGTAGAGAACCGGAGACCCATTTTCCTGGAAAAGAGGCATTCCATCTTAGTCCTCACGGGTGCCGACGCATCTGCATTTTGATTCTTTATTGAGGATAAATGTAGATGTCTATGGGTCACAGCAACCACTTGGAGCACCAGGTGGACTGTGTGCTCGTTTGTCACACTATCTTATGAAAAAAGGGAAAGGTTACACCGCCATCTATCGAAAGCCATGAGACTTTCGGCGGAATATGGTAATGGATTCTTTTATGTCGCTACTTTATTGTAATGTGAGAGTGAAGATAACAAAATCCTCTTTAAAATACAGCCTTTTCCTCATTTATGTAAATTTTATTTTATCTTTTGTGGGGCATTATTATGTTTATTCTCCAAAAAAAAAAAATTACATGAACGTAATAAAATCACAGTACCTAAAAGCGAATTTTACAGACTTTTTTTACATATTGTGCAATTCGACTCGGTGAGTTTTATCGTGCCACATCAACTGCAGCATGATACTATTTGTGAATTACTAAATTGATTGCCACGTCTAGGAAGAAGCAGGGTCTTGCGGAATGCTATGAGTGATGAAAGCCTGAAGCCCAAGTACTGGTGCTTATATACGGGCCGGTATCTTATAGAAGTTGATGAAGAAGGTGAAGTTTTTTTTTATAAATCTAAAGTGTCGATCAAACTCACAGTTCTTCTGATGGTAAGTGGCTACTGCAGCACATGAACACCTGCAGCCAACTTCAAACAAAAAAGGCTAAAGGTGCGTTGTCACATTTGAGAACTAAGATTGAATGCCTGTAAATATAGCCTATAGTTATACTGGTTCCCTATAGCATTCTGACGCCATGTAGCAGGTGCACGTCACATGGCGTCAGAATTAGTTGAGATAGTACCTACCCAGACGGGCTCCTAGTATGAAAAAGAGTCCTACCACAATGTAATTTACATATTCGCACCGCATTCTGGTTAAGTTGACGTACTGAGGAAATATTTAGAATATTTGCATATATTATATTCAGTACACCAATGGATTCGGGAAGTTGTTGAGGCTGCCACACTTTTGTAGTACATCAGGTAAGTGGATAGCTTTGAAGTAATATTACGCAGATGAGCCTCTTCATTGCGTGGCGTGCAAGACAGTTCCGAAAACCTTCTAATTCATATTATCTAATTCATATATGGAAGGCAAGATTGCTCTGTGGCGAGGCACTGGAACACAGTGCATGTGGGTTCCAGGCTCCGCATGTTCTATAATAAATAAATTATCTGTGTTCACTAACTAACCCCTATTTTTAATATACAAAGAATATGGGTCTATTTATCTAAATTAAAAATAGTTTGGAACATCCATCTATAACGCTTCGCGTTATGAGGCGTGCAATAAATAAATATGACCTACTCATACTATTAACGTTTCAAAGCGGTGATTTGCGTGGTTTCAAAATATTGTTTTGCTTATATTACCTTGTTAGACATGCATTTACTTAATTAACGCTAACCCACACGAGCAAGGTCATCCCGATAATACGATCAAAGATTAGGTTATAGAAATAGCTGCTTGCGCAGATAGTAAATGTGCAAACTATTGTCGAATACGCCGCGCGGTACGCAGGAACATCGGAAGTTTAAATAAAAAGTATCCAA
Organism: Parnassius mnemosyne; assembly: GCA_963668995.1. Classification (NCBI taxonomy): domain Eukaryota; kingdom Metazoa; phylum Arthropoda; class Insecta; order Lepidoptera; family Papilionidae; genus Parnassius; species Parnassius mnemosyne. The sequence goes on along the minus strand of CAVLGL010000104.1, from coordinate 57,114,037 downwards.
AAATTAAATATCTTCTTTTTATTTTCTTTTTTTTTTTTTTTTGAAAAAGAGTAACAAACGAGCAAACAGACCACATGATGGCAAGTGGATGTGTGGTCTCACAAATAAACTTTAACAAAATTTGTACATTACCCATTGTTCTCGTCATATTTTATACTATATATATATATATAGTATAAAATACACTCAAATCTATATAGATTTGAGTGTATTTTTCCATAATATACTATTTGTTTTTTATTGTGTAAATTCTTCATAATTATGTTGCTTGTAAATGTACTAATATGTATTATTTCAATACGGAAGGTCTGGAACCCTGTAAGACAGGTTTACCTAGTACAGGGTTCACAGAGCACAGATTGTGTTATGTAATACCTACTCCTTATAAACAAAATAAATAAAAACTATCCATGTGGTAGCAGTATAGAAATCCCTTTGCCGCTTACAGTTCTTACAGCTTCCTGTTAAGTATGCGGTCAGGGAGCGAGTTAAACGGCCGGTAGCTTGCTATGCACTCGTTTATTCACAGAGGGCGCGTGGGCACAGCCACGCATTGTAATACATAGGTATACAAATGTATATACATATATAACAATTCCCCACCCTATTTTAGAATACAAGAATAAAAGAAACGCTTATAATCAACCTTGGGACGGGGGCGCAGTCTATTTCTAGTGGCTTCGATTCGACCACCATTAAAATCTGCTTCTGCTTCGTGGAACTCGTCGTCCTCCTCCGACCGAGGCGGCACAGGGTTCTCTGCTTCATCACTTTCCCCTCGACGTGGCGAACCTTCTCGTTCTGCCGTCGTAACTAGGCTGGGATCTATGGTAGACGTCGGATGAAGTGGTGACGATGATGATGATGATGGTGATGGTGATGGTGATGCCGGCAGCGATGGCGGTGGTGTAAAAGTGTTTCCGGTGTCGCAAGTGTTCCCTTTCTCGTAAGCGTCCACGTCCCATGCGTTATAGTCATTACTTTCAGCTTTATATAAAATTAATTGATTTTTATGTTTTCGATAACATATTTGCGTGTCTCAATCTTTTACTAAGTAGATAACTTTGCCAATTATTTTTGTTATCGTTCCCTTACACCAGTTAAACTTGTTATTTACATATTTTTTATATAAAACGAAAGTTCCAGGTAGCATTTGCTTAATACGTACTGGTTCTTCCTTCTGTGGACATTTTTGCGCATTTATCAAATCGGATGAAGCCGCAAACGCAGAGAGCGATGACGTAGGTACCAATCTGTCTAAGCGCGAGTTTAGCTTTCACCCGAAAATCAACTCGGCGGGTGACATGCCGGTGGTCGAGTGCTTTGAATTCCGGTAATCAAACAAAAACTTTAATAAATTGTTTTTTGATTGTTTTGTGTTGCTGCTAGACATAATACTTGATTTTATACGCTTTTTGACTATTTTTACATAACTTTCGGCTTGACCGTCACTTGCCGGGTGATACGGTGGCGACATAACGTGTGATATCCCGTTTATTTCACAGAAACGTTTAAATTCTTGTGAAGTAAACGCTGTTCCTATGTCGCTTACAATCGTTTGCGGTATGCCGAACCTAGACATGAATTCGTACATCTTTTCAATGACTGTATCGGAGGAAGTAGTATATCTCCGGCCATTTAGAGTACGAATCAACGACCACTAAATACATTCGACCGGCTATGGGACCCAGGAAATCCATATGTACGCGGGTGAAAGGGTGGTGTGTCCGAGGCCAGGGGGCCGGCGGCACGCGCGGAAGGGATGGCCACAGGTTCATGCATACCTCACATGTCCCTATCATATGCTCCACGGCCTCATCTACGCCCGGAAACCAAAATCTGGATCGTACTTCGGCCTTGGTTTTTACGATACCCAGATGTTTTTTGTGTAACTCGGCTAACACCCTTTTACGCAACGTCTCGGGAATCACGATCTTATGACCTCTCATTAAGCATCCATTTTCAACCGAGAATTGCCTTCTACATGAAAAATAAGGCTTAAGGTACAAACCACTTATTTTCTTAGGCCAACCGTGTTTAACATATTCGGTTACTTTAGATAAAATTTTGTCCCTTTTTGTTTCATCCCGTAGTTCCGAAACCGTCATCGGTAAACTCGTGTCGACCACAAAACACACGTAAGGCGCGCGGTCGCTCGAAGTGAAGTCGTCCGCAGTGCACGTATCGAGTGCGCCTGCACCCGTGTCGGGCGCGCGCCTCGCCTCCGAAATACTTGAGCGAGACAAATAGTCGGCGCTGTTATCAGCGCTTCGTATATACTCGATCGTATAGTTATACGCGCTTAGAAACATTGCGTACCTCTGTAGTCGATTCGCCGATACTTCCGGAATGCCTTTGTACGGTCCGAATATCGAAATTAGTGGCTTATGATCTGTTCTTAATACGAACGGATTTGTTCTACCGTACAAATACTGATGGAAGCGCCGAATTCCAAATATAATTGCGGTTGCTTCTTTCTGTATTTGTGAATATCGTTTTTCTGCGATATTTAGGGTTCGCGATGCAAACGAAATCGGTCTTTCTTGTCCGTCGGAACCTACTTGCGACAGTATCGCACCCAAGCCAACCGGAGACGCGTCTACAGTCAGGATTAGCCTTGCTTCGGGGTTGAAGTGGGCGAGTACCTGGTCTGAAGCTAATAACAGTTTTATTTTTGTGAATGCCTCTTGATGATCTGACAGAACAGACGATGCACTTGGTACAAAGTTTTGATAATAATTTACTAGGCCCAAAAACGATTGCAGTTGGCTTATATTTGATGGTGCAGGGGAGTCTACTATTGCTTTAATTTTATCTGGAGACTTTTTCAACCCATTTTTATTGATAACATAACCCAAGTAGTTAACCTCATCTTTATAGAACTCGCACTTCTCCCTTTGCAAGGTCAATCCTGCTTCTTGTAAGGTCTGCAACACCGCCCGGAAGCATGCAGCGTGCTCGGCGTCATCACACCCCGTAATGAGCACGTCATCCAACAAACACAGCACGCCCTCCTGTCCACCAATTAGGCCCTCCATCGCGCGCTGAAAAATTGCTGGCGCTGGAGCAAGCCCAAAGACTAGCCTAGTATACTTGTATAATCCACGATGAGTATTAATTACAGTGTACCTTTGTGTTTCGTCATCCAGCTTAAATTGGTTATAAGCCATAGATAAGTCTAATTTGGTGAATTTTGCAAACAATTCCTTGGCAGTTGGCAGAGGATACTGGTCGATAATTAATTGCCTAATATACTAACCGAGTAATCGGCACACAAGCGAATAGTGCCATTTCTTTTTAAAACAGGGACTATAGGGGACGCATAGTCTGCGTGGTCAACCGGTTTTAATACCCCTAACTCAACCATTCTATCTAGTTCACTGTTTATTTCATTCCGTAGGGCAAATGCAATCGGTCTCGCTTTAAAGAAAACTGGTTTTGCATTATCTTTTAACTGTAAGTGCACCTTATGTTTAGTAAAACGACCTAATTTATCCGAAAAAAGAACTGGAAATTGACATTGCAGTTCTTCCACGGAGGGAAGGGTACCTTGACAGTAATTCACCGTTGATAAAACTGACGATAACTCTAATTGCAATGTAGATATAAAGTCCCTACCGAGGAGCGGCGGCTCGCCGTCCCGGACGACGTACACGTCGAGCGTGTGTGAGCGGTTAGTATAGTACACGGGTAACCGGATTGTGCCTACACATGTTATGCTATCACCCATGTAGCTCATCAACCTTTTATGCGGAACAATCAATGGAATATCTTTAAAATGAGATTTGTATAATTTTTCCGGTATCACAGTTACGGCGGAACCGCTATCTATTTCAAACTTAAACGCCATTCCCCGAATAAACACGATCTCGACCATCGGTTCACCCCGCAACGAACAAATTTTAAATACCTCACCATCATCATCGATGTCTTCGTCTCCGGCTCCATTATCTACGTAATTAACTTTATTTGACGTACACATTCTACGTATATGGCCTACGACGTTACACTTCCTACATACGAAATCCGCATACCGGCACTCCGAAGCCTTGTGGTTCGTATAGCCACACACTTTACACTTTTGTTTTACCGGAAATTCACTTTTTACACTTCTTGCACCTTTATCTCTTGATCTAATCTTGTACAACGCGCTAGTAGAAGCTGCGGACGCGTCGGCTGTACTGGCACTGGCGATTGCAGCTGATTTCGCACAACGGACGTTTTCAGCAAATTCTACAGTTTTCGTGAGAGTTAGATTTGTAATATCTTGGGCGTAAAGTTTCTCTTTCTCAAGACTAGGCATCATTCCCATAATAAACCGGTCTCGTAGGGCATCTTCGATATCATGGAAAGCGCAGCGTGACGTAAGACCGCGCAGTCTCGCGGCCCACTGTGAATGTGTTTCACCGGGTTGCTGCGATGCTGCATAGAAGTTGTGTCGTTCCGTGAAACCGACAATCTTCGGGTTAAAATGGATGTCGAAAAATCGTAGGATGTCTTCGTAGGGCACCTCCTGCACATCCTTGGGTAAGGCTAAATTCTCAGCGAGCCTATAGGTACCCTCCGAGAGTGCACTTAGCAAAATTGCTCTTCTCTTTTTCCCGCTCGGATCCGTCGTGTTATTAATTTCATTTGCCAAGAACCACTGATTTATTCGGCTTTTATAAGTTTTCCACTCCTGTATATCGTGGTTAAAACTGGATAATATTCCAAAATATGAATTAGCAATTTTAATTACTTTTTGCGCAGGTACTCGTCGCCAATGTTAATTATGCGGTCAGGGAGCGAGTTAAACGGCCGGTAGCTTGCTATGCACTCGTTTATTCACAGAGGGCGCGTGGGCACAGCCACGCATTGTAATACATAGGTATACAAATGTATATACATACATAACACTTCCGATAGTTTGAGGTATCACCATTTCGTTTACGGTAGACATACATCGTAAGTACCCGTAATGAAATACCTGTAGCTAATATATAAGCTAACTGTATAACTCTCAGACATACAAATTCCCATAGCGGGAGTTCGCTTAAAACCCAGAGATTATGGCTAGATGTAACGACATCATCTTTCAACAGCAACTCATTTTTATACAACTCTTCTTACATTAATTTTGGTAAATAAAACATGATGTCCGTTTATGTTTGTAAGTGAAAGTTCATTCTTGTTTTTTTAATCCATGGCAACTTCTTATTTAAAGTCTAATTTATTTGCATGGAACAATGAATGTTGATATTTAAAATTAAAAAATGTAATTCCATTAAATATTAGCAACGTCGAAACACAAAAGTTTCTCTTGGAGAAAGGTCACTTTTTACGGGCGGTAACACATGTTGAGACTACAACGGAACACGGCGCAATCTTTTAATATTTGATGTATAAAGTTTTATGCTTTTCCAAACTTCTAGCGCTTGTAGGAAATTTACGAATACCACTACCAAATCTATGAAATCGTAAATACCTGATGTGGATTTTTTTAAGGTAACATTTGTCCTATAAATTACCACATTTATTTATTTATTTAATTTTATTTAGCATATTATATAAACACAAACAGCGGAGAGGACAAATCGTGATGTACGAGTTTGTACAAGGACGCTAATTATTTCATAATAAAATTTCTTCCAGTAGGCCACTTACAAAGGTATATTATAAATAAAATATAATGAGAATAATAACATTTTTTTACGAATAGACTGTATAAATAAATAAATAACTAAACCATATGGTGGTGGCGTCCATCATCCCATTTTGTCCGTGGATATCATAAGAGGTATTATTTTATAGAATAAAGGTGACAAACGAGCACACAGTCTATCTAATAGTAAGTCGATACCATCTACATCTGTCTTCATCATTACCATCATCATCATCATTACAGCCCTTCACAAGTCCACTGCTGAACATAGGCCTCCCCCAAAGAATGCCACAAAGCACGGTCCTGAGCCACCTGCATTCATCGACTTCCTGCATATCTTACCAGGTCGTCACTCCATCTAGTGGGGGGACGCCCTACACTTCGCCTGCCGGTACGAGGCTGCCACTCGAGAACCTTTCTTCCCCATCGGTTGTCGGTTCTTCGAGCTATATGGCCGGCCCATTGCCACTTCAGCTTACTAATCCGTTGGGCTATGTCTTTCACTCTGGTTCTACTGCGGATTTTTTTTTATAGGTTAGGGTCACAAACGAGCACACGGTCCACCTGATGGTAAGTGGTTGCTGTGGCCCATAGACATCTACATTTATCCTCGTTTGCGAATCAAAATGTAGATGCGTTGTCACCCGTGAGGACTAGGATGGAATGCCTCATTTCCAGTAAAAAGGGCCTCCGGCCACCTGCACTCACCAAGCGAAACGCAGAGGTTCTCTACTTCACGCTGGTTTTCTGTGAGGTCGTGGTACCACCCCGGTTCGAGCCGGCCCATCCGTGCGACAGCAAAAGCTGCCGCCTGGCTCTACCACTGTTAGGATATCCTCATTTCTGAGTTTATCACGCAGAGAAACTCCGAGCATAGTCCTCTCCATAGCTCGCTGAGCGACCTTGAGCTTCCTCATCTGGCCAGCAGTGAAGCACCACGTCTCAGTTCCGCATGTCATCACTGGCAACACGCACTGGGTGTACAGTCTCGTTTTCAAGTTTTGAGGTATACCTGACGAGAAGATGTGCCGTAATTTCCCGAACGCTGCCCAACCGAGTTGAATCCGTCGATTGACCTCTCGGTCGAAGTTGGACTTACCTAATCGGACTATTTGTCCCAGGTAAACATACTCGTCAACAACTTCGTGCTTAGTGTTCCCAACAACTACCGGCATAGATATGACATGGACTGGATGTCGATGGATGGAAATCGGTCTGTAGTTCTTCAAGAGAGCGTTGTCGCCTTTCTTGAAGAACAAGACCACCGCACTTCTGCTCCACGCCTCCGGTGTAATGCCACCATGGAGAACGGAATTAAAGAGCTTTTGAAGGACTTCAAGTACCGGTTTTCCACCCGCTTTCAGAAGCTCCGCTGTAATTCCATCCTCGCCTGGGGCCTTGCCGTTTTTAAGGTGCTGGAGAGCCATTCTAATCTCGCTCAGACTGACGTCCGGGATATCATCGGAATAATGTCGGATAAGACTCGCTCTTGGATCGTTACTCACACTTGCGTGCGGCTCCAACGATGACGTGTACAGCTGCCCATAGAACCTCTCAATCTCACTCAAAATCTCAGGTGCCCCGGAAACTATGCTGCCACATTCAGTTTTCAGCTTTGACAGTTGGCTCTTTCTGGCAGACAGATCTCTGGCAAAGACTTTGGAGCCTTGGTTCCGCTCGGTTGCTTCTTCAATACGAGCTGTATTGAAGTTGCGTAAGTCCCGCCGCATGCATTTGGAGATCTATCTGTTCAGTTGCCTGTATGCTGCCAAATCTGTTAAAGAATGTAGCTTCATCTCCCGTCTAACAGCCATGATATTAAGAGTGTGATCGGAGAGTTTTTGTGTTCTTCTGCGGCGGGTCTTGCAGAACTTAGCTCCGACCGCATGGACAGTTTCCACAAGCTTGTCATTCAAATCGTCCACTTGATTGCAGTCTTCTAGACACTGAAAACGGTTTTGTAACTCGAGCTGAAAGGTTTCAGGACTTTGGATTAGAGCTCGAGGGGGACGGAGCGTTGACTTCATTAGACGAGACCTCTCCAACTTAACGTTTAGGTTCAGTGTGCCTCTAACCATTCGGTGATCGCTGCCGGTTTTCACCCTCGCGATCACTGAGACATCAGTTGTCGTCTGGTCGTCATAATGAAGTCAATCTCATTTTTTGTCGAACCGTCGGGGCTCGACCAGCTCCACTTCCTGTGAGGCCGCTTCTGGAAGAAAGAGTTCATCATAAAGAGTCCCTCTTTCTTCATGAATTCGGCCAGCTGCTGGCCCCTTGGGTTCCGTTGCCCTATTCCAAATTTCTCCACTTTCAGCTCACCGTTCTCTCTTGTGCCTAGTTTTACATTGAAGTCTCCCATTAACACCGTATATTGGGTTTTGGAGGAATGCATGGCTCTAGAGATACCCTCATACATTTCCTCCACCTCCTGATCGGGGTGTGCCGAGGTCGGTGGGTAAACCTGTATGACCTTCAGCGAATACCGTTTGGTGATTCTGAGTATAAGGTACGCAACCCTCGTCAACACACTCTCAATCTTTACAACGTTGTTAACGAGAGACTTGTGGACGATAAATCCGACACCTGCTTGGGACAGATGGTCGCCCTACTGGTAATAGAGCAAGTTGCCGGATACGAGGATTACCGTGTCCTCCCCCTCTCTTCGGACTTCGGATAATCCTATAATATGCCAGCGCAACTTGTCTATCTCTTCTTCCAGCCCCACAATCTTCTCGTCAGTCCTCAGGGTGCGTGCGTTGTATGTTGCCAGGTCGAGTCGTCGTAGGTGGCAACCGAACCTCCACCCGAGATTCTTAGCACCCCCTGCCCCGCCGTTACCATGGTCGCCACCGTAGCCAGGAAAAGCGGGGCCGCCGGGGACTGGGGGCCGTCTCTTCGTAACTTTCATCATGGGGGGTATATTGCCATAGTTGCCACGCTTGGCGAGGGGGTTGGCAACCGCAGTTTAGCGGGTTGGCAACCGCATAATCTGTCTTCATAAAGAAGAATAATTTAGATGCGTTATCACTGCTAAGGACTACGATGGTATGCCTCGTTTCCAGTTAAAAGGGTATCCGGTTCTGTACTCTCACCATATAAAACACAGCAGTGTTTAGCTGCGTACCGTGAGAGCTTGTTTTCCCAGGTCGAGCCGACCCATTCGAGCTACAACCGTAATATAGTTGCTGCATAGCTCTACCACGTACAAAGGCGTCAGTCAGTTTTTAATGTCTTCCGATAGATTGTGGGATATATACAAATAAAGATTTCACTTACGCTAGATGTAAAATATCCAGACCGTAAATCAAAGACGCTTGGCAAGCGGTTGCCATTCCGCCTACCAAACGTAACGTTTATGACAAATCCTCCCAACCCCCTTGCAAACACGGAAAATAGATATCCAGCTGTGAAAATACAAACAATTGGCTTAGCGGTCGTTGTCCGTAACTTGAACATTGAACTCTGGTTTTATAGCTTTGAGTACATCGCGTGCAACGAATAACGACACCCAATGTTTAGAGGAAACGTTCAACAAAGTGGTATCTGTGACCGACAGGTGACGCTTGTATGCGACAAGCGCGTTTGAAATGCAGATGCCATCACAAACAGGATTTGATCCTCATAAAAAATTACTACGTAATTATATTCCTGTAACGAGTAACTTGCCGTAGATAGAGGTGTGATTTGATAGATTTGAGATGTTATATAAATTCCATTCCTCATGAAAAAATACGAACCCTAAGGGTGTAAAAATAGGGGATGATGATTTCAATGTATGTATAATTTATTATTCCATATAGATTATTACATAATACTTATTGAAAGTCATTGATTTATTTGCCACTGGTTCAGAAAATACCTCTGTCCTGGGAAGAACCAGCAAGAAACCCAGCGGTACTTTTTTTAAACATATTTCACTTCACAATAATTTTTTTTGTACATATTTTAAATGAATTTTCATAGAACCAACATGGTGGCGATCACGTTATTCCCAGGGGTTATTTTTATTCATGTATTCCTTGATATTATAATAACATTTTTTGTACACTTTTTCTTTAATAAAACTTTTAATATGAATAATGTTAATAAACAATGACAAACTTTGAACAGGTTCTGGAATTTTGTTGTAAAAGCGTATACATTGTGCCATAAATTAATTACTGATTTTGTAGAGTCTAGTAACTGGCATTACAAGCTTAAGTTTGTTTCTAGTGTTTAAAGTATGAAGATCTTTATGTTTATCAAAGCTATCTGTTTTTATGTACATACATTACATTTTCATAAATATATTGCAATGCCAAAGTTAATATGTATATGTCTTTAAATTTTTCACTGAGGGACTATTTACAATTTAAGTTATAAATCGCTCGTACGGCTCTCTTTTGAAAAACAAATATGGCTTCAATATCAGTCGGTAATGCGACTGATATTGAATTTCCATAGCAAAATTCTATAAGACATTACGCTATGACAGTAACAAAATACACTAATCTATCTGTCTTAACATCTGTGAGATTTCTAATCTTACTTACAGCGTGTACTGCAGAGCTAAATATGCTTGCTAATCTATACTAATATTATAAAGCTGCAGTGTTTGTTTGTTTGTTTGTTTGTTTAAACGCGCTAATCTCTGGAACTACTGGTCCGATTTGAATTATTCTTTCAGTGTTAGGTAGTCCATTTATCGAGGAAGGCTATAGGCTATGTTTTCTTTTTTTCAAAATTAGGGATCCGTAATAAAATTGCTATTTTGTAACACAAGGTGTAAAATCGAAAACCTATTTTTGCGTGCGCTGCAAAAGCTATTGACAATAAAACAAAATGATGTACTACGGGTTTGTAGATCCCATTAATACCTACAAAAAAGTCCGCGAGAACATATATCTAGCTATCATGGTTTAATCACAATAACCGATTTTGTGTTCAAATTAATTATTAAATCGTCTGAAGAAAAAAAAACTACGTTAAATATGTATCGTAATATTAATCTTTATCGAAATTAAGCATTATGTTATTAAGAGTATTTATGTAGAAGTAAAATACTTTTTGTTTCATCTCAATCGGATATTTCGTTTAAAAGTTATCACGTGTGTAAGATGTTAAGAGTTGGTACCTATTAATGAGTTATGGACCATAGAGTTTTTTATCAACATAAAATCCTGTAATAATCTTTTTCAAAATATATTGATTGTAAGTATAAGATCTTTGAAGAGTATAATAAATACATTTCTAAAATAACTCTGCTAAGGAAATCCACGCGCTATATCATGTATGCAGTTTTATGCATTTAGACTCATGGTGAGAATAAATGACTTTAACAGCATACATTATTTCAAAGGATTATTTAATCAATACTGTGTTGATATGGCGGCAAAAATGATTTCTGAGAGGCTTGACTTCATAAAAAGAAATCAAAAAAAAAAACTAAGAGCAGAAGAGTACATTCATTTAAGAGATGCCGTGGTTAATGATGGCAATGTAGACCCTTCTAATGTTGGCCAGCACGTTATATTGCCATCGTCATTTACAGGAGCTCCTAGATACATGAATGAAAAAAGTCAAAATGCCATGATCTATGTCAGGAAATTTGGAAGACCAGATCTCTTTATAACATTCACATGTAACTCCGAATGGCCAGAAATAAATATTGAGTTACTACCCGATCAAAATTCTTACGGCAGACATGATTTGATTTCTAGAGTATTTCATTTAAAACTAAAAAAAAATGATAGACCTATTAACGAAGAAAAATATATTTGGACCATTGAAAGCCTTCGTTTATAGTGTAGAATGGCAAAGAAGAGGTTTACCTCACGCTCACATTTTGTTGTGGCTGGCTAACAAAGTGCAACCGGATTCCATAGACGGAATCCATAGATGCAAGAGGAACTAGAGCAGACATTGTAAAATCTTGCCTCAAAAGTTCTCCATTATGGAAATTTGTTCATACCTTAAAACTATCTACGAACATGACAGCACATTTGGGGGGAGGTAGTACAAATTTTCCTTTGAAGTTACTTTTAATTGGAGACGGAAAAGCACCTCATTTTGAAAATAAAATACCTATTGATCAAGATTTAGAAGAAAAAGTGACTAGCATTGAGAGTTTAATATCAAAAGTTTACCCAGATATCGTCGAAATAGAAAATAAAGATTATCAATGGATGTGTCAACGAGCAATATTGGCGGCGAGAAACCGTAGTGTTGACGAAATTAACGATTTAATTTTAACTAAACTTCCAGGGGATATAGTCACCTACACTTCTATTGATAATGTAATGGATCAAGAAGATGCAGTACATTATCCACAGGAATTTCTTAATTCTTTAAACCCGAGTGGCCTCCCCCCACATTCTCTCAAGTTAAAAATTGGTGCCCCAATTATTTTACTTAGAAATCTTAAGCCACCAAATTTATGTAACGGGACTCGACTTCAGGTTAAATTTCTTCGCAATAACGTGATCGTTGCAACAGTTTTGACTGGTCCAGCGGCTGGTCAAACAGTACTTATACCTCGGATCCCAATGATTCCAAATGATTTGCCTTTTCATTTTAAAAGAGTCAAATTCCCAATTAAATTATCTTTTGCCGTAACGATGAATAAATCACAGGGGCAAACATTTAAATATGTAGGATTAGATTTACGGCAAGACTGTTTTTCGCACGGCCAACTATATGTCGCGTTGTCAAGATCAGGTTGCGAAAACAATCAATATATTCTTCTGCCAAAAGAAAATAAAACGAAAAATATAATTTACTCAGAAGTACTTTAAAATAATATTTTAACCCGGTTTAAAGTGGACGGACACTCCCCCCTACAGTCGTAATTCTTATGTGTCTGGCTGAATGTCGAACAGACAAACAGCTATTGCCTGCGACTTATACAATTTAACTTAATCTATATTTTTCTTAATATTATAAAGCTGAAAAGTTTGGTTGTTTGTTATGAACGCGGTAATCTCGGGAAATACTGATCTGATATGAAAACTGTTTAAATATTCAGTAGTCCATTTATTGAAGTAGGCTATAATATAGGCAATATTTTATCTCGGTATTTCCACGGAAACGAGAAAAATGCGGGTGAAACCGCGGGTCACAGCTAGTTTAGATATATGGGGGCTCCATTGAAGCTTCGCGTCAATAGCAATACCAAGAAAAATGGTGGTATCTACAAGACTCAACCTCCCCCTATTTAAGAGCACATTGGTATCTGAATGTTTAACATTAGATATTGTAAATTTAATAAGTTTTGCCTCATTGCCGTTTATGAGCAACAATTAGTTTACAATTGGCGTTAAACCAATGTACTAATTTCGATAGAGCATTAGTTACATCGCCATAATTAATTAATCAACGTTTGAGTTTGAATTTATTCTTTGCCGTTTCAGTTTGAATTTTATCTCATTCTTGTTGTAACTACTTAAAGTCGGTTTGTACTTTTCATGTTAGGTAAATTATTTATTTAATTGTTAACCCACATACATGCAATAATAGGAAAATAGAATAATAAATTTACGATGGCGCTGTTTCTTCCAGCAGGCCTATTGATAAATAAAAGAACAGCACATAAAAGGAATTTATGTGCGTATGTTGCCCTCTCTGGATGTGTCTGTGATCAGATGTTGGACCTACATAAATTATTACTATTTTCAACTCGAAAATTGTACCTTACTATGAACAACTGTATATCAACCATTTTATCAAGCAAAAAACTTCAGTATAAAGCAAAAAAAAACTTAAGAATGCAACTTTTAAATCACTTTTAATACTGTAGAGAAAAAGAGATTATATTATACTCTCGATGTTGGAAATGCTGCTGGCAAAGGGATTGTTTTAAAGTTATTAAATATTTCATGCTCTACTTTGTCAAGGATTTGTAGTTTTGTGAGGTTTGAAAAAAAATTAATATAAGAAGAATAAATTCACGAAGATTTTCTAGTGTACCGTGGAGGCAGTTTACATATTATATAAATTGCACAAAGACAAACATCCAGACCCGAAACAATTGTTTGTAGGCCATACAACGACATACACGAGAAGCGAATTAAGTTATTACTGCAGTCCATGAACACGTGCTGACAACTTCAATCTGAGAAGGTTACAGATTAATGATGACTAAGATAAAAACTCTTTAAGTAGGTACTAAGATGGCATGCCTCACAGCCTGTAATTATATTTCGTCATTATAACCATCATCATCATCATCGCCATCACCATCCTAACAACCCATCGCAAGTCCATGCTGAACATAGGTCTCCCCCAAAGACTATGATAATCTTTCGAGACAGAGACTCCACATTCCTTTGCTAAAATAATTTATCCTACTGAGATCTTTATCGTCCTATTTAGTCCAGTTAGACATCACGTTAAGTCTACGTCACTTTTTGTAATGAAAATTGGTCGATTGAAAAATAAAAGAAACATGCTCCGATCACATGATAAGAGATTTATAAGATTGAAGGGCTCGTTTCCTGTTAGGAATCCGTATAGACATCTACCATCCTCGTACCTATTTCTGCTGCTAAACTCATCTGTAGCCTTCTTCAAACATGTTGGTGACAGTTGCCTATGGGCTATAGTAGCCACTTACCATCAGGTGGACTGTAAGTTCATTTGCTACTTTATTTTTGTATAAAAAAATTAAAAAAACACATATTTTGAAAGTTAATTTTTAAACATGAATAAATGCAAGAAATAAATTCTTATATTTAAATATGGATATCAGCGGATCAATAGGGCCGTTAGTAAAGCGGCTAAAAGACGGCTCCGTGGCGCAGTGGCTTAGCAATGAGTTGTTGCGCTGGGAGCCGCGGGTTTGAATCCCGTACGGATCTAGTATTAGTATGGCCTGCAAATAATTGTTCCGGGTATGGATGTTTGTCCTCGTGCAACTTATGTTTGTAAACTGCCTCCACGATACGGTAGAAAACCCTAGTGTGGTAACGTTTTTTAAAGAAAAAAAAAAGAATAAAGAACAAAGCAAGTCTGTTTTATTTGTAACATTCTAAAATAAATGCATAATTAATGACAAATAAAATGGTCTGAAAAGCCCATACACTGAACATACACTTTTTGTCACCGTTCCACAGTCATTCGGTGGCAGTGTAAAGAAATAAATCACATTTCTTTCCATGGGTGTATTAAAAACGAATACGGGACATGTACCTTGTTCTTGTTCTTTAAAAAAAAAACGTTACCTTTACACTAAGGTTTTCTGCAGTATAGTGGAGGCAGATATTTTTTTTAATACGAGTACGCTTTTATTACCTTGGTATGTATCTATGTAACGGAATTTTTGAATGTGATTTTCATCTCCTTCAAAACGTCGGATTGATTTGAAACTTCGCACACCTGTCAAAGACCGATGACAATCATAATCATCATCATGATCATTGCAACCCTTCACAATTCCACTGATGAACATAGGCCTCCCCCAAGGAATGCCGCAAAGCACGGTCCTGAGCCAAAGTTAAAGACCGATGACAATGCAATAATTTAAATAGTTTGTCCCATTATCCTTGCCAGGATCCTCAGGATTTGCGAATAATTAATATAAAAACCTCTGCCAGTTCAATCTACTGTAAGCCGCGTAAAAGAACCTCGTTCCAAAAAAAAAATAGTTAAAAAAAAAACCAAAAAAACACGCATTTGTAGATGACCGAACTAAAAAATTGTATTATGTAAATTAGGCAAAAAAACCACAAGGTATTTTTAATTTATACACAACTGCTGAAACCCTGTGTAATTAATTGCTGACTGCACATAAAACGAAGTATTTTCTCTAAAAAAGTATAAAAAGGCTATATATCAAAGTAGTACCGTGCCGCCTTTCTTTTATAAAGTATCGCATTGAGGTTGGGCCTTATTTACAGAAGTATCAACATTAAATTTGTGAGGAATATATTACATGAAATAACATTTTCAAAACTAACCAGACTGAAATGTAACAGTAAATGCATGTGAAGAAAACAAAAATACTTTTCTATGTAGTATCTTCATATAGCTTTCAATTTGCATTGATAACAGTGAAGCACTAACTTATTATAGTTGAAAAGTTGTTGATGCTACGAATATATCTTAGCAAACTATATATTCTCTAACACTGATGTTTAATTTCCGCTTTCAATGAACTCCACGCTTTGATATTGTAAAAGCAAATTCTTGAACATGCATCATAGTCGAGCCAAAGCTTCTGCGGCGAGATTGCATCTTCATAAACTTCAACGTATTGTTGCGCGCCACCATTAATGCCTGGTACATGGAGTGTCAATTTTGGTAATTCACTCGACAGTTTTTAATTTTCTCGAAACCCAAGCTGGTAACAGTATGTAAAACGTGACTTTAAATACTCATGTTCCAGCTAAAATAATGAAAAACAATTGGAATAGTTTCTCTCTACACATTCGTACAACTCTTACTTATATATAGTATTTTCTTAAAATAAATCTTCGATTTTATAATGATCAAATTTTTTTTTTACTTACTAAAAGCCAGTGCTTGACCACAATCCCACCTGCTGGTAAGTGGTGATGCAGCTTTAGGTGGTAAATCGCACTGTCTTATCGTAACAAAAGCCTATTCACTCTTGCCTTGAAGACGCCCAGATTGTATTCGGACGGAAAAATAGACGCCGGCAAATTATTCCACTCCTTTGCTATACGCATTATAAAAGACGAAGCAAACCGTTTGATTCTAATTCGTGGAATATCGACAACAAAGGTATGAAGACCCGACGACCGTCTCGTTGTCCTATGGTGGAAAGGAAAGGGAGGAATTAAAGCGTGTAATTCCTGCGCACACTTACCGAAATGCATCCTATAGAATACCGAGAGACTGGCTATTCTTCGCCTGTGCTCGAGGCTGACAAGATTGGTTTCAACCAAATCAAGGTCTCCAATGAGCCTCTTAGCACGTCTCTCCACTGAATCCAATGCTGCCAGATGGCATTTTGCAGCACCAGCCCATATGTGACAGCAGTACTCAATACACGACCGGACTTGAGCTTTATAGGTAAGAAGCTGCCTCGGCGTGAAGTACCGCCGCACCCTTGCAAGGACACCAAGTTTCCTTGCGGCTGCTTTGGCTCTGGACTTAATGAACCGCCCATAATTTAGATTCGGAGAAAATTCAATCCCTAACAACTGAAGGTGGTCAGTGTACTCCAAGGATACATTCCGAAAAGTAGGAGCCAAGGTAAACGGGCTCCTTTTAGCGGTAAAAAGACACGCTTGTGTTTTGGAGGCATTAAATCTCACAAGATAGGCATTGCCCCATTCGGAAACTGCCTGTAGTGTGAGACTCACACGCTCAACCATAGCTTCTCTTTCTGACTGGATTTGATCCCGACTGGCCCGAGGACTTGGTTGGTATCTCTCCACAACTGTGCTATCGTCTGCATAGCCATAGATACCGGGAATGAGCAGATCATTTATATGCAGCAGGGAGAGAATTGCGTAGAGAACGGACCCCTGAGGAACACCAGCGTTGTTCGCCACAGTATCGGATGAGCTGCAATCAACGATGACCCGGAGAGACCGTTCACTCAGAAAGTCCTTCACACAGACAGTCAGGCCAGGGAATAAGCCGTACGCTGAAAGCTTGCCCAATATACTTCTCGTAGCGTGCCAAACCCTGTCAAAGGTCTTCGAAACATCGAGGGAAACAGAAAGTGCTTCACCACTGTTCTCGAGCACATCGCCCCATATGTGAGTGGCATACGCTAGAAGGTCCCCAGTTGATCGATTTCAGCGAAACCCGTACTGGCGATCACTGAGGACATCATTTTGCTCTAGGTATGCCATGAGGTGCGCGTTCAATATACGCTCCATAATCTTGCAGAGATAATTGAAATTGGCCGATAGTCGGTACGGCTACCTTTTTTATGCACAGACTGCACCAATTCTCAGCCTGTGCATAAAAAAGGTAGCCGTAAAAAGGTAACCGTAAATCTTGGAAGCTGGCCAATGCCAGCTTCCAAGATTTAGGCACTATTTCAGTCCTGAATGAGAGGCGGAACAAGCGTGTCAACATAGGAGACAACTCAGGTGCACAGACCTTTAGAACTATAACTGGTACACCATCTGGTCTACTAGCTTTGTTCACGTCTAGACTTCGCAAGGTTTTAAGAACCTCTTTGTTGGTGATACAGGCCTCTGACATGGTACAGAGAGGTACCGCAGTGAGGTAATTGAGATGGTATGCTATTGCTACTGTTCAGACGCGAATTGCAAGCAAAAAGAGAAGTAAATAAGTCCGCTTTCTCCTGAGGTGCATGCGCCATTGAGCCATCTAGTTCTACCAGCGGAGGCAGTGTAGACCAACAGAAGTTTGTCGCGACCGCTTTGGCGAGAGACCAAAAAGCTCTACTACCAGATGGTTTGACAGAGAGCTTTGTGCCGATGTGTTTAATGCGGTTGAATCTGGCTTGGCGTAATGCCTTTTTTTTTTCAGGACTTGGCGGCTTGGATAAAGGCTCTCTTCTTTCGTTCTCACTTTTGTTTCGTTTACTTACAGTAGCTAGCTTTGACTGCCTCGTTGGTCTAGTGTCCCTAAATGGGGTTCTGAATTCGAATCCCGGGTCGGGCTTAAATCACTTATTGGTTTTTTCTGTGAAGATATTCTCAGTAGCAGCCCGGAGTCAAGAAGTTGGCGGTGTTTCACACCCGTGCCTCGGAAAGCACGTAAACCCATGGTTCCTGAGCCTAATCTTTCTCCGGTGGTATCGGATTACCGTCCCATCGGACTTTGAGAGTGAGGGAATAGAGAGTGCACTTATGTTCACTCGGACACTTTATTCCTGTGCTGCGCAGATTGCTAGTCTCCGTTGAGACTTGCCGCAATGACCGAAACTCAGTCTGGAGGGAATTATTATTGTATTATTAGCAAAACAGAGACTTAAATAATTCTGCTTAGTTGGGGATGAACCAATTACTCATAAAATATCTCCTTGTTGAGATGAAACTCAACATGTTTGTACACACGACCTATTAATTGTGTAGTATAACTAAAATGTGTGTCAACAAACGGTGAGGAAATCCTATCAATCGACTGATATTAAAATAGTGATTTGGTGTATCCCCTACCTAACATCTCATTCATCATTCATTCATTCATTTTTGCCTATCCAGAGTCCACAGTCAAACAGAGGCCTCCCCAGAGATTGCCCCATAGTAGGGGCAATCTCTCATAGTAGGGGCAATCTCTCATAGTAGGGGCATATTTTTCATAGTTGCCACGCTTGGCAGGCGAGACAACAACCGTAGTTTTTATTACATATTTTGAATTGATTCAGATGCTGCTGTTTATCTGCTGTTTCATTACCTGCTGTCGCCTCGTACGACAACAACGTAATGATATTTTTAATTAATAGAATAAGGATGACAAACAAGCACACAGGCGACCTGATTTGATTTGACCTGACATTTATCCTCAATTAAGAATCAAAATGCAGATCCGTTGTCACCCGTGAGGAGTAAGATGGAAAAAAGGGTGTCAGAGATATAGGGTAATGGATTCTCTTACGATTTTTACAAGATACTATATAAGTTACAAGATAACTGGTTATAAGATAAAAAATATTGCTGACACTGTCATTTGTCAACAAACATTTTAAATTATTACTATTACATATACCGTACAGTGGCGGTGTAAGAATATCCACTACCCCATATTATCCCGAGGGTGTCGTAAGAGACGTAAGAGGCGATACAGGAAACAAATCAGGAGGTGGGCAGCAGCGTATTCCTAATAATGACTGAAAAAACTGCGGTTGCCCACCCACTTGCCAAGTGTGGCAATTATGGCAAATATCAACCCTATAAGGCAATCTTTTTAGACTATTACATAAGTATTACGAAATGTTTAACAATAAAATTCGACACGATTATCGTAAATAAAGGAAAATCATTAGTTATTATTGGAAACATCGGAAATATACTTCCTTTGTTCCTTTTTTGAGAACGAAGGCAATAAGCAATTTTTTTGTGACTCGCTTTATAAAGTTGAAATATTAATATCAGATATTTCAGAAGAACAGGTTTGTAGTAATGTTTTATATATTAAACGGTAATACATAAAGTATTGCCGTTTAATATAAATAAGTATTTTTGATGAGAATTTATGTTAAATTAAAAGAAAAACTAGGGAATTCGTTATTGCCGATACATTTAATAGGTAGATTTATTGATGCTTACTAGAAGACGTTCTTCGCATTGATGTTGTTAATACCTTTGTAGTTGTAAATATAATATCATGATACATATTATATGTCCTGTAAGTTAGGAGTATTATTATTATATAAATTAAAGTTACGAATGAGCATACAGTCCTGGAGAAACTTTTACCTCATAACTGCCAATGAGGCATTTCATCCCAGTCCTCAGAAGTGATAACGCATCTTAATTTTATTTTTAATCGCAGATAAATGTGCCCAGTGTCAGTATCATCCACTTACCTTCAGATGGACTACGTGTTCGTTTGTCAACCTAACTAACCTTATAAACTTATAAATAAAGAAACACTATATCAATTTTTTCGCTATTTAGTTAGTTCTCAGTAATCAAATTATTTTTTATTGAAATCTTCACACTTTTCTGTCATAATACGCAATTCACACATGTCATACGCAATTGACACAATTGGATAAAATTAATGTTTGTCCTTTTGTGTACAAAATTGCGATAAAAAAATAATAAATATTGATTTGCAAACTCGTTAAAAGTTTTATCGACTATTGCTTGGTACGAGGCAGCCAATTTCACTTGCCTTTATCAAATTCTCAGCTCCTCTTTTCTTCAAGATTGCTTTTTACTAATTTCAAATTATTGATACGTTAAAAAGATTAATAATACCAATTAAAGTAATAATAATAAACAACGAGTAATGTAAAACAAGTCCCGACTTAGCTTCTGGGTCTATTATAACCATTCTTTTATAGTTTAAATTTTCGTTATTTATGTTTATTTATTAGTTTAAGTACTTATTTCTCAATATCCCGACTGAAAATCAGTGCTGTGGTACCCTACAGATTATTCCTCGTGGATCAGAAACTGCCATATTATAAGTAGCTACTCGTCGAAAGCCGAGCTCGTAACGACCGCGCCGGGCTCTATTGGGACCAGGCCATTCTCACAGACATGACTATTTTTGCGAACAGGTGTGATATTGAATTGGTAGACCGGGCACGGTAAAGGACATTTTTGGTCGTCATTACCATTCCATATAGAGATACGAGATATGACACGAGAATGTTGTGAAAACCAAAACAGATAAAAAAAATATGAACCTGACGACACACGGGGTGACAAGAAGGATGGTTTGCCGACTGAAATTATTTCAGTAGTCATCTGGAAAGGAGTTAATTTTTTACATTATTTCTCTTCTACATCAGCTCCTAACAGAACTTATAGCCATACAAGATTGCGTCGAAATCATCAAAACACCATTTCATACCAATAAAGAACTTTAGACGGAGCGCTGCGTATACTTTAAGTATTATTGTAAGAACATGCACTCACACACAAAATATGTATCTAAAATTATTGGCAAGTAACTGTTTTTAAATGCATATGTGTGCGTCCATCAGTGGAATTTTACGGGCTGAAGAAAGAATAAAGAAAGAAGTGTAGTACTACGTCTAAATTACTTTGTTGGTATAAGATCATATTATAATTGTTCTTAACTTTTTAAACCAAAAATAATTAGTATATTTACTGTATTTCGTATGGGAAGTGATGATCGATAAATGTGTCTAGTTATTTGGCGTCACTACAGTCAAGTCCTAAGCTTAGGCCTAGGCCACAAAGTAACCCATTTCTTGGTAGACTCTCTTTTTTGACCTAGAAGTCCATGTGGAATTACTAGAGCTAGTTCTACCGCAGAGCACGAGTCGTAAGCATATAATAATAATTCATACCCTTTTGTAAGTTTGCAAAATAAAGCTTAACGTTGTTACGCGATCCACTAGCATAATGAAAATTAAAATGATGATGGGTTTAGCTACTCGGCCATTCTAATATTCTGAAATTAGACCGCATTGCACCATATAAATATTTTAGCATACTTACCCTGGTTTTAAGATTAATCTATATTGATATACTAGCTGTTCAATTTTGCTGTGAAATTTTATACGTTCATGTACTTATCATGGGTAGTTTTTTTGCGCGGAATGCAAATGCTTTTCCTAAAATAAAAGTAGCATAACATCACGTCAAAATCGGTCCATCCATTTTGGAGATTAGCTTGAACAAACAAGCAGACGGACAGACAAACATTTTAAAAATCGTGTTTTTGTTATAAGTACCGTACATACTTTCATGTGCATTTAGTAAAAAGCTGTTATTGTGACATAAAAAACAGATACTTCATTTTTTTTATAGATTAATTAACTTAAGCCCCTTAAAAATTTCATTGCTTATGGAATCAACGTACCATTGCTAAAACAAACCAAATAGTTGATACTACAGTTTTCTTTTATTCGGCTACGGTGAACAATGAAAGTATGAATACTAGTGATTATATGTATTTTTGCTTAACAATGTCACCCCATTTTACTCCATGGGTATCGTAAGGTACTAAGCGGCTACTATAGGAGAACCAGAAAAAGAACTGGCTTTCCATAGATTGTAATATAACCTCGTTAAGGCCACAATGTGAATATCCAACGGTGCGAGATGCATCCAAGCGACATGATCAAGGCAAGTCCTCCTTACAACGAGGGATATTCAAGTCCAGCTGTGGACTTTTAAGGGCTGATGAAGAAGAAAATTTCCGAGATATATTCTTTAGCCTATGTCAGTTCCGTGTTACACGTTAGTCAAATTTAAAGCAAGATTCTCCTCAGTTTTATTTTTATAGAATAAGGGTGACAAATGAGCACACAGTCCACATGATGGCAAGTGGATTGTGTGGCACATTTGTCCTTAATTAAGAATCAAATTGCAGATGCGTTGTCACCCCTTAGGATTGAGAATAAATGCCTCGTTTCCAGTGAAAAGGGTCTCCGGTTCTCTACACTTACCATACGAAACACAGCATTTAGCTGCTACTTTACGGTGAAAAACAACTTGCTGTTTCCAGTCTAGTAGTCGGCTTCAAGTATTCACCTACTGACTGATTTTTGTTCTGATAAATATTTGTCATAAAAGTCCTCAAGGGTTTCCTTTAATTAATAGAACGAAACAAGTAGCATAAACCCATTTCCGCTTCTTTGAGTTATATTAAAACATGGCGCGAAATTAGAGCACAGGTAGGAAATTAGATCATATGCGTTAAAACGTCCGCTCATTTGTTACTAACAAGATACTTTTATTCTGGAATGTAAATTTCTTTTTAATTAAAAAAAGAATTATGCCTTAAGTACACCTAAAATGTCAGTGATAAATTAGTTCTATGTAATATAACACAAACTTTCAAAGTTAAGTAACTTAACGGCTCCATGGCGCAGTGGCTCGGCAGCTCGGCAAAGAGTTTCAGTGCTGAGAGCTACGGGCTCGAATCCCGTACGGAAGAAGTATTCGTATGACCTATAAATGAAAGCTTTGTGTCTGAATGTTTTTCCGTGTGGAAATTATTTTTGTAAACTGCCTCGATAGTACAGAAAAAATACCCTAGTGAGGGGTAACGTTATCTACAAAAAATAAATAGGCAAAGGTGAAATATTCGCCTGCATCCATTAAGTCTTCGATTACATCCTGATTAGGGAACGTCAGTAGATTTCAAAAAATGTGACGTGATTAAATATGAATAGCAAGGAACAAAAACTACATTCACTAGAGAGAATAATTATGATCTAGTTATACTACCTACTTATGTGTCATAAGTGTGTCAATCGTTTTTTAACAAAGAACAATACGTGCAAAAGAGGTTAGCAAAGTATCTAGTAAGAAAGCACCTCGACATTATGTAACTTCAAAAAAGTGCCCGTCAGCTGAATCAGACTTGAAAAGGTCTGTCTACACACAAAACGAGTTCGAATCCAGCACGTAACTCTAGATATTTCTTTATTTGCAATTTTTATATAAAAATCCTCTTCTACTGAAAAAAACTCTAGTATGGGGTGACGTTTTTGAAATATGAATAATTATGGGAATCACCGCTTAATCTCTGATTTCGGCTGCTACTGAAATTTTCTTGACAGAAAAGCCAATAACTAAATTTGACCCGACTGAATCCGATCGAATCCAGGACTACATATTCAGCAGTCGCGCTTACGATCACTGGACCTACGAGGCAGTCAAAATAAATATTATTAAATTTATTAATTAGACATATTATATATTTATTACGTATTATCACGTAACATACATATTGATCACGTAAGTCTTAGAACGCTCAGGGCTGTGTTGTCTTTGCTTGGGCATGAGTAGACTTCTCGTTCATTTAATCGCCGTATCATTTCTAGTTCAGTAACTCAAAAAGATCTTCCATAGTAACAGTAAAAAGTTTTACATAAAACATCCTTAACAAATAATATATGCAGCCATCTAGTGGCGGTGCAAGAAAATGACAGTTCATTTCGTACGTGTCGTAAGAGCCGACAGAGTCAGCTAAAACTGGATATGAAAGGCACTGGATAGAGAGCAATGTCAGTAGGTTTCTAGGCTAAAAAGGCTTTATGCAAAAAAAAAACTAAAAGTCGATAAAATAAATGGTCCTTAATTATGTAAAATCTAAATAAAGCCACATGAATAGATCCTATCTAGGTGACGTAGGGACAGGTCGCAATGATATAAGTATTAAAATATTATATTACAAAACAAACGTCAAGTACTATTTATTAAAAAAAAACATAACAAAACATTTAGCGCAGACAAAGCACGTTAGAATCTCGGTATCAACACGGCTAAGTTCTAAGTTTGCCTCTTAAGTTTTAAAGGTGACGTGAAGCCACGTTGATCCACGTCAGTATCACAGCAATTTAATCGCATTTAAGGAATCATATGTCACGTGCTCGTTGTAAAGCTCAAATGTCCCCCCCCCCCCTTCAAATGGGGTCAAAACTACGCAAATTATATTTACTCGTGTAACTTTTTTATTCGATCCATTATCAATTACAACCTATATAGATGTAGATCAAATTTATATAGGACCACACGTGAAGCACCATTTTTCAAATAAAAAAGAATTATCGAAATCGGTTCAACCAGAATAAAGAATATTAAAACACACATTTAAAAACACACCGTCGAATTGAGTACCTCCTGTTTGAAGTCGGTGGAAAAGTCCACTGCAGAACATAGGCTTCTCCCATAGATTGCCTTAGATTGTCAAAGGAAGTATTTTGCCATAGCTGCCACGCTTGGCAGGCAGGTTGGTAACCGCAGTGTTTTATTATTTTGAATTGTTATCAGAAAGATGCTGCTGTCCATCTTCTGTTTTAGTTTCCCTCAGTCGCATCTTACGATACCCACGGGACGCTAAGGGGTAGTGGATATTTTTACACCGCCACCACACGGTTTATTTTTTATATTACTTCAAATAAATAGAGAAAATAGAGAGCCTTTTTACTGGAAAAGAGGCATTCCATCTTAGTTCTCACGGGTGACAACGCATCTGCATTTTGATTCGCAAACGAGGATAGATGTAGATGTCTATGGGTCACAGCAACCACTTACCATCAGGTGGACTGTGTGCTCGTTTGTCACCCTATCCTGAAAAAAAAAATAATCTGTCGTGCGGTGGCGGGTCAGGGTCCAGAAAATGACATTATATTAACTATATTGTATACTTATCCAAAGATAACCTACTCAAGTGCAAAGATATATAAACAGCCTTATATCCCCAAAAGTCTTTTCCGCTTCATTAGAAGAAATGTTCAATTTGTTTACATGAATGGAGAGGCCCTTACCTTCGATTTGCCGACGATATTTTCGTTATGGCGGAATCCCTGGAGGGCCTTAGCAATATTCTCAACGATATCAACAGCATTTCCCAAAGGGTATGTCTTAAGATTAACATTGTAAAAACATGTCTAACGTCAATGTTACACCTAAATCGGTAGTGGTTGCGAACAGTAGGACAAAATCTTCCATGAGGTAAGTCCAACCTTGATCAGGTCGTAAGCTATCTTCTTGTTAGATATTTTTCAGGATCTTAAAATGAGTGTGCAGCTATTGCATGTTGCCAGTGATGTCTTACGAAACTAAAACGTGGTCCTCTACTAGTGGACGTAACATGAAGCTCTAAGTCACACGGAATACGTTGGAATCGCTCAAAATTTCTCTGATAATCTGTTATAAAGTTATTCGTAAGAGAACAGCAAGCTGAAGTGGCAATAGGTCGAACATGTAGCTCAAAGAACTAACAACCGATTGAGAAGAAAGGTGCTCGAGTGGCTGGTTCGTACTGGCAAACGCAGTGTTGGCGGTCCACTACTAGTTCGAGTGATGACCTAATGAAACACGCAGATGGTCGATGGATGCTGTTGGCTCTGGACCGTACTTTGTGGCAATCTATGGTGAAAGCCTATCTTCAGCGATGACCTATTGATTTAGAATAACCAACTAGCTTAATTAGCCGTTCAATTAATAATCTATCCATTATGTGGCATGGTCGGGTGACCATGCCACATAATGGCTAGGCTAGGATAGGGTTATTAATTTCATTCAACGATATATCATAATTATATATACATGACAGAGCGTCTATAAAATCAGTTAGGATCGAGGTGGAATTGAGGGTAAATAGAGAAACCCCATTTATTTGTGCAATATAAAGTTCACTGTAGGCGCCGTGCGCGAGAGATTCCGCTTGAGTCATTCTATGAGTGAAGTCATGCTACAAGTACTACTAAGATTATTATTAACATACAGTGTTGATAATTAAGACAGTGTTGTGGTTCTGTTCATTTTAATAATTCTTCTGGAGCATGCAAGGAGGAGGGTATTGTTGAGAGGCGGCTGCCCTGTGTTACACTGAGATTGGTAGTGTTGCTGTTGGTTTGCATAGTTTGTTGTTATCATGTAATTACGTACCTCACGTTACATAGGTGTGTGATTGTGGTGGGGACGTGTTACGGTGTGGTCGAAGTGTAATTACTCTATACTGAATGTATAGTGCCTTACGCTGTCTTATTACTGATGATAATTAATTGAGTAAGCAAGAGCATGTTGAACATCGGCTCTCACACTTATAATTTTTAATAATTAATGCTATCCTGATGTTTTGCCGAGATCAGAAAGTGGGATCATCTGCTGAATTTCCGAGATACATACAATTAAACATAATTAGCGTCATGTAATATATTATAAAAAAGGAAACGATATTAGGGTGGCCCAACAGCCGCACCTTAACCTGCTCTCGCTGATATTACAAGATATGTGTGATATATCTTGTATATCAATATCACGGCCGCTATTTGAATGAATCGACCGGTTCGTTGACTGCAATAAAAAAAAACAACTAAGTCTAGCGATGAGAATCTGCTTCAAAGTAGCGAAATGCCTGGTAATGCTATAGTCAATTAATAAAGAAATATATTTTCATCTAAAAGAAAAGTTTTAATAGATAAATAACGAATAAAAGTTAATTAAAAGACTCATTAACTCGTCGAATGATAAGCAAAGTGAACAAAGCACGAGGCTGAGGAACTTTTAAGAGTTTAATTAGGTTTCCACAGTTGATCTATGACCCTCTACAGCTTGCATGTTCATCGATCGGAAATTGTTTTTTGTACCTTGAACACAAAGCGGAGAACTTGGACTTTATTGTCTGCTTGTCAAGGTCACGCACACTCGTATTAAATGTGGTTTATTAATATTATACTGCCCTAACACATGAGGAAAAGCAAATTAATGTGGAAACGCGAATAATCCTGATGCTTTAAGTAAGTTTTGCAACACGTATTAATAAACAAAAAGCCCAATGGAATGTTTTTATCGCAGTAGCAGTCTGTTAGTATGCGGTAAAAATAGCATGCTACAAAAATATCTTGAGATAGTCGCAGTGAGTTTGTTTTATTTTTACTATCTTCGGAACTATGTATATATTTTTTTCTTTTTTCAATTCAAAAATATTTACCATTTCCTTGCTATGTTTTAACATCTTTATATAATTATTACTAAATCGACCGACAGTTTTACATGTAAATACTCATTCTCACACATTAATCAGTTTTTGTCTTATCTTTCTTTTATATTTTATTTATTACATTGAGTGACTTATGCCCGGTTTCTGAAGTTCCTAGTTATCTTCCCATTAGCTATTGATTCAATAAAGTTATCTATAGGATAAACGTCGGTTAACTGTCACTGCGTTTCTGAATACGCAACGAATCGTTCAACAACTATGAAACCATTAACAAGTACCATCATTTGCCGCTAGATGTGTCTGCTTTAGACATCGAGTCTAAAATTGATTTTTTAATTTCAATTCTTCATTTATACTAATATTATTTATAAAATATATTTTTTTGAGGCTAAATAAGAGGACATGCACTGTTTTAGTAATAAAATATGATAATTCCATATTTATCAGAAACTGTATGAATGACATCATTGTATTGTCAAATTGATAAAAAAGAAAATATCTAACTCATTGCTTTTATTCGAATGTGGTTTTATTTTTCATACCTTTCTGATTTTAAGTTTAGTGGTATTTACTATCGTTTTTGCATTATCCAAAACATTATAGAATCTGGAAAACGTAGTAAAAATTTTTCTGAAAGAGAGAAGAGTACTCGTATTCATTGCACTTCTATTAATAATTATTTTATCCCTTGAATATTTTGGTATTTAGCGCCCACTGGCAATTTATTTTAATAATAACACGTTATAACCTAAAAGTTGATGTAGTTTGCTTGAAATTAAACGTCAAATAAAGTTATAGAACCGATAAACGGCACATATTGGCCAGTTACATTAAACTTAGCTTAAACGGAGTTTATCTTACATTGCGATGTTCGGAAACGCACTTTCACAAGTTATCGAACCAATAGCGCTAACGAATAGATAAACTGCCGATAAAAGTACATCAGAAACCGAGCATTAGTGCATTAAGTAAGCGTAAAAACGCGATTAAATTATTTCTTACTACTATTTCAGTTCTGTGAATATGCATGTTAAAATGACCATAAATAACTGAAGTAATTAATCAACTAAGCTATCTTACTAACCTTTTTACTTATCCCTGGTATGATCCCTGGAAATTAATTATTGGAATCTTTGTTGTTCATGCAATATTAAATATATGCTTACGTTTTTGAATTAAAAATTTACCATTTATGTCATAATAATTACAACTGTTTAGTAGTCGTAAAAGTGGTTGCTTATCATGAGATCCTGGGTTAAAATCTCGAGTGAGGCCAAAATCACTTATCAGGATTTTCTGTCAAGAATTTCTCAGTAGCATACCGGAGTCAGGAAGTTGGCGGTGTCTTCTACCTGTGGTGTGGTCGGTACCTAGGAAAGCACGTATAGCCGTAGGTAGTAGATCTCTCTCCGGTTTTGTCAGATTCCCGTCCCATTATGGGACTCTCATTGGACTATGAGAGTGAAAGAATAGAGTGTGCCTGTGATTGCGCATACACTTGGGTACTATAATCCTGACCTGCGCAGATGGCTAATCTCTGTTGAGAATGGCCGCCGGTCTGATCTTTATTTATTAATAATTACAAAAAGAATTGTAAAGTAGAACGTTTTTTGTTGTTAACGTGCGGTATCAGAGTTGTGCCGTTTCGGATTATCCTGATATTTTAAACAATCTTTGGGCCCCGAGTAAGTGAGCTAACGCCCACGTGTCTCATCTCAGCGATACCTCATTTAGGTCCGACGCGGAATCTTAGGTGGCTGAACTGAGTAAATGTCGCTGAGAGATGTTTATACATTTGGTCATTTGCTGAAGCAGCTATAGTCCGTGGAGTCCAAGCGCGGTGAAATGTCAAAAGGAACTGTATCAGAACAGGACATTACCGCTTGTGATAACTTGGCAAGTTCATTTCTCGCCTAAAGGCTGAGTATACGAAAATTATTAAGAAAGATATTCTGCGGGAAGACGTAGCGATTTTGACAAATTTAGTTTTTATTTTTATTTTGGTACATTTTGTTAAATATACTCTGATGTGCGGTTAAAGACTACATTATTATAAATACTGTATACATAATATAGAAAAATAGTAATCTCGTCTGAAATTCCGTGATAGCAACAAATTGTTAGTGAAATTTTAAGTAATGTTATATCAAAAAGCAACACAAAGGATTACTTACTGTATTACAAACAAACAAAATTAAGGCAATAACTTAAAATTTATTAAAACGCCTGTTCCCGCAGTGCGTGTTTAATTTATTTCGTTATTATCTCCAAGGGAATGTGTATGCGAAAATATTACTCCTAGAAATTTATTTTATTATAAAACGTGGCTGAAGTTTTGAAATGCATTTGATATAGAATATAAAAAAAAAACCAGACGCAGACATTGAAGATCAAGAAATAGGATAATAATAAATTAAAAATTTTACTATATTATTACAATTAAATTTATATATTATGAGAATACGAGATATTGTTTATGGCAAACAACTGAAATCCGACATGAACTTAAGAAATAAAAAAAAAATTAAAAGTCCAAGAGCGAAGCGCGTCGGATGTACCCTTGCCCTAAAACTTCCTCAGAAACTAGGGGAGGCCTTTACCCAACTCGGAGACGTACCTATATAGGCAATGAAAAAATATGAAATCTCTTTCCGCGTCGCTAGTATGCCGCCCAGTAAGCATATTCAACGATCTTCTTTCCAGTTGCTCCATCCCGGATGTATTAAAAGAGGCAGACGTAATAGGGATACTTATTCCGGGGAAACCACGCAACTAAGCCTCTAATTACAGACCAATTAGCCTCCTCAGCACGCTGGGGAAAGTTTACGAGCGACTCATATTGAATCGCCTTCGTAAATGCGTCTTCACCAACAAGGTTCTTCCAGACGAGCAGTTCGGCTTCGGACCTGAACACTAGTGCCCTCTTCTTCGATGTCGCAAAAGCGTTTGAAAAAGTCTGGCACGACGGCTTGTTTTACAAGCTGTACAAGGTCAACTTACCTGATAGACTCATCCACATCATCAGAGCCTTTCTTGCCAATCGCCACTTTCGCTATCGAATGGAGGGTACTCGTTCCACAAAGCGTCCCCTCAAGGCTGGATTCCCACAAGAGACCGTCCTCTACCCACTTCTCTTCACATTCTTCACGAGTGACATCCCACAGCACCCAGTAGTGAATACTGTTCTTTTCGCAGATGACACGGCACTTTTCGACGCTCATCCCGATACAAAATACCTCATCAAGATGCTCCAAGCAGCCGTCAACCGCCTAGGCGATTAGTTCCGCTTATGAAGTATCGAAGTGAATCCTGAGAAATGTGTAGGAATACGCTTACAAAGGATCTCCACCTGCAATCATCAAATCAGAAACCCCAAGAAAAGGTTTGGTATGATCACTCTGTACGGCCGCCAGATTCCCTGGCAATAACGACCAAATATCTAGGGGTCACATTTGACCATGGTATGACATTCGGAAAATACATTGACAATGTCCGCAACCGTGCTAAATTTGTCACTAGTCGCCTACACCCGCTAGTAGACAGCAGGAGAAAACTGTCCTTAAGACACAAACTCCATCTTTATAAAACGTGCGTAAGACCTAACATGTCTAACGCAAGCGTAGTTTTCGCGCACGTAAAACTATAGTTTGTACCACCTCCAAGTCGTCTAAAATATACTCATTCGCAAAGCCACCGGAGCTCGGTGGTACCAGTGAAACTCTGACTTACACAGGGACTGTCAACTTCCGACGATCTCTGAATTATAAGGATATGTTTCGGCGCTATTTCGAGAGGGCCGAGACACATCCAACAACTCTAGTGGTAAGCGCAGCCGCCTACGCTCCGACTCCGAACGTTACGCTAACACTTCAGAGGCCCCGCAACGTCCTAATCGAAGCCCCTGTTCCGCTAGATACCGACAACCAAAATATCGCCGGGCTGTCACACTCAAACAATACACATTCACCTAGTGCCACAAAAACTGTTAGGACAACAACGGATGGGACGCAGCGACCCCTCCACCCGCGTACACGCCGTATCCCACTCCCCCAAGATTATCGATTTTAGTGCAACGTTGCGGCCGCGGAAATGAAAGACCGCAAGCTCTGAGTTCGATGAAGCTGTAATAGCCGCATAGGGTAACAGCAATAATATCACAGAAACTAGACTTAACATATTGAGTTCCCGTGTAGTATTAGTGATGGTTGTCATAAGAAGCGATTATAAAAAATGCCAGCGAGATCTTACGGATTCCGATTGATGGCTTGATGAATGGATTGATTTTCAGCGTGGTAGAGCCATGCCGTAGCTATATTGTGGTTGGAGCCCGAATAGGTCGGTACGACCGGGGTAGGACCACGCTCTCACAGAATACCGGCGTAAAATAGCAGCTTAATACTGCTGTGTTCCGTATGATGAGTGTAGAGAAACGGAGACGGAGACTGGAAATGAGGCATTAAATCTTATTCTGAGGAATAAGATTATAAAGATGTTATAACGGTGCATCTGCATTTTGATTCTTAATCGAGGATTAATGCAGATCTCTATGGGCCACAGCATCCACCTATAATCAGGTGGACTGTGCTCGCTTGTTACCCTTATTCTATAAATAAATAATAAAAATGATAGCGGAATAACTATTTTATTTATGCCAGACGTAAAATATCCACTTACACATTTTTCTACGTGGTAGAGCCATGCTGCAGCTATATTATGGTTGTAGCACGAATGGGTCGGCTCGACCGGGGAAGGACCACGCTCTCACAGAAAACCAGCGTAAAATAGCAGCTTAATGCTGCTGTGTTTCGTATGGTGAGTGTAGAGAACCGGAGACCCTTTTTACTGGCAAAGAGGCATTCCATCTTAGTCCTCACGGGTGACAACGCATCTGCATCTTGAGTCTTTATTGAGATAGATATAGATGTCTATGGGCCACAGTAACCACTTACCATCAGGTGGACTGTGTGCTCGTTTGTCACCCGATCCTATAAAAAAAAATCCAGACTAGCGACGGTCAGCAGCGTCAAAGATGTGAGACGTCTTGCTTCATCAAGTGTCAAGTGTGACGGTTAAGGCTAATCCTGCAATGGGACAAGCCCATTTTCAATGAACAGTTCAACTAGCTCACTAGCTTTTACCCGCGACATTGTCCGCGTAGAACTTATACAAAATTCTTGTAAAACTGTTAAAGAGATATTTGGGTAAGTCGCTAAATCATTAAAAAAAGACATTTGTTTGACCAGTCAAAATGCTCCATGTTTTTCGTATAAAATTTAGTCTCTATCACTCTTGGAACTGCTTTCTTTCTGTTCGTGAAGTTTCATCACAATGGGTTCAGCCATTCCAAAGATTAGTTCATAAGACACACAAAAATGTTAAAAATGGAAAATAGCGTGAAAATAAGCCCCTAAGTATAATTTATTAATTCATTACAACCTGATCAAAGATGAACAAAAGCCTCCCCATAGATTGCTTCATAAGATTAGTTACATTTGCCATAGTTGCCACGTTAGGCAAGCAGTATAAAATAATTATTAGAAAGACACTGCTGCCATCTTTGTTGATTTGTTTCCTTCTGTCGTCTCTTACGATATCCAAGGGATGATATGGGTAGTGGATATTCTTACACTGCTATTACAAGGTCAGCTGAGGCAACTAAAAGGCAATTATGTCGATTTAATAGTCACACTTCAATTTTTTTTATTTTATATATATAGATAACGAACAAGTTGAAAGTTGAGTATTAATTACAAAAAGGCATTTGATTATTCGAAAAAATATTCACATTTTCGTGCAAATGGTATTTTATTGCTTCTCTATTAACGATTTTACTATCTCAACATCGTACAGATGTGAAAGGAATCACTTCAGTCGAACGCATGTGATAGGTTCGTTATGATTTCCCGGTTGATAATACGGTTCATCGAGATTGCGGTAACTAGGTCACTTCTAGCTCTTTCACAGAATATAAATGTTATTTGTTTAGAAAATAATATAAAAAAATATTTCAATTAATCACAAAAGAGATAGATAGATAGTAAATAACTGTATATTGTATCATAAACAATATATTTGTGTGTGTATGTGAGTGTATTTATAAACTAGATTATAAATATCATTTATTTACATAACAGTCAAATAACTAAAACTAAAAACTTAAATTATCATACAGTCCTACTCTTTTTGGTATAGTGCGAAGTGCCAAGGTTGCTGGCTGCGTTTCCTCGCTGAATGTTTGTTGATTTTAATTTTTTTGTTTGTCTGTTTCGTTGTGTTCATATTACGTGAAAGAAATTAAAAAAAATAGTTTAAAGGTGGTAGGACTCCTTAAACCAGGCTGTGTGAAGGTGGCGTGATAAAACGTATCATCCCACATCGTCAAGTGCGTATCGTAAGAAGCGATTGAAAATTCTAGAAAGATCTCGTAGCTTCCAAGTGCTTCCATTATAGCCAATAAATGTCATTTGCTAAATATAGGACTCTCCCATAGATTGCCTCATAGGGAGGACGAAACATTTGAAATATTATATAATATGTCTTTAATAAAACATTAAAATGGAACATTAGAAACAAATTATCAATAGAATAATTTTATCTCTAAAAAAATCTTTTAGTTCTATACAACGTTAGTAAAGGTGTGTTTGTGGTTACCTTCTTTCAATAAACTTGTTGATTGCTAGTTAAGTGCTACGTTCCGACGTTCACACCTTGTTTAATATGAGTGACTGTAGTACAGAATCCCTACATTATTACTTTATTAGCTTTTACTGCCTGCGTGAAAACAAAACTTACTTCATTTTCTTTATCTACCGACTTAAAAAAGGAGTCGGTACTCAATTCGACTATTTGTTTATTATGTGTGTACCTCATAACTTTTTTCCGGGTGAACCGATTGCGATGGTTCTTTATTTATTTGAAAGCTGGTGCTTCTCACGTTGCCCCATATAAATTTATTTAAGGTCTGACCAATAGTTTTGAGTTATTCTTAATAATTTATATTGAAGTCGGTTGTAGAAAATTATTAATTTTAAATTATCCTACGGCTTATTTTATTTTCTCGTAGTAAAAAGTTTCCCATGTTGTATTTCTCAATATACAAGTATTTGATTAAACGAAAACTGTATACAATAAGTTATTATAATGTAAATGAATTCATGGTTGATATTAACCCCTGGGAATTAGGTGGTGTTTTTAATTAATTTTTAAGTAGTTTGAACGACCTGTGATCTTCTTATTATATTATTATACTTTGGAAAAAAAGGTTCCGCTAGATTTCTTGCTGGGTCTTCCCAGGACAGAATTTTCCGAACCAGTAGTAAAAAATGACTTTCTATTTATGTTTTATCTTTTTAAATGGTTAAATGCAATTTTAGGCGATGATTTATATTTCGGTAAAGAAGGAAACTTCGGGAAGGGACTTGTATGTTTGAAAATTAAAATAGAATTTTGAGGAGTGTCAAAACTGCCAACAAGCATTGGACCTATCTGCGACTGCGACACTTTCGAAAACTCTGTGAGATATTATTAGGAAATGATTCCTGTGCTCGCAGTGAAACTTATGTAGGGTGTTCTTTATTTTTATACCCGTGGGTGTTGTGAGAGGTGACAGCGGGAAACTGAAACAAGAAAAGGGTAATAAGATCTTCCTGATAACATTTAAGAATAATAAAAACTGCCACAACAACTATCACGGCAACTATGACAAAAACCTTTATGAGGAAAAATATAGAGAAAGCTTAATGTTCAAGGGAACTATTGCGGGCTGTAACGGATGGAATGAACGATCTGTGCAAAGGTAAATAAGAAAAGGTCGCTCACTCACCTTAACAAAGCCTCAGTTTTTATAGACGTGGGGATGACAATCGAGAACACAGTACACCTGATAGAAAGTGAACGGTATACCATAAGCAACTAAATCTCTCTAATCTACCTTTGATTAAGCATCACTATGCAGTTGCTTAGTTACTCCTTAGGACTAAGACGAAATGCCTCCTTACCATTAAAAAGGATCTTCAGTTTTCGTCACTCACCAAACTAAGCACAGCAGCATTCTAGCTGCAAGCGGGATCCCTCTCCGTGTGACGTTTATAGGCTGTAATTTTAACTTTTGACTTTTTTCCATCAATGCGATTACCACACATAAACACTTACCTTATACCGTAGGAATGTGCTAATAATATTAGCGTTTTTACACTGAATTGTTATATTTTAAGCACTGTGTGAAAATACTAGTCCGCGTTTCCTTTTCGGCGGTAGCGAAGACCAGTTATGAATGTACAAATAATTTAGAAGTTTCACCGCACGTAGACACCCGTGCACCGTTTATCTCTCTCTACTAATGGCATTGCGACCATATGATAAATTTTTATTTATTGTTTTCTGCCGACTTCCAAAAAGGAGCCGGTACTCAATTCGACTGTATGTTTTTTTTTTCGTTTTTTTTTCTTTTTTTTTTATGTGTGTTACCTCAGAACTTTTTTCTGGGTGAACCGATTTCGATGATTCTTTTTTTATTTGAAAGCTGGTACTTCTCGTGTGGTCCCATATGAATTTGATCAAGGTCAGACCAATAGTTTTTAAGTTATTCTTAAATAACTTATATTGAAGTCGGCTGTACAAAATTTTTAATTTTAAATTATTTATTAACATATATGCTCACTTGTAAGCACTGTTATATAGTCTTAAATTACAAAAGAAAAATACTATGAAACCATTAATTATTTATACAATTATTTGTGAATTCAATTTCAAGCACGAAAATACCACGAGGTTGGTTGAAATGTATTCAAAATATTATTTAATGCATAGTTATTAAATTTATCATGTATTTATAAATGAATATTTATTATATTCTGAATATTTAAATCAGAATAAAACAGATGTTTTCGATGCCGATATTGGAAAGTTGCGGTTAATGAAATTATTTTATGATTCTGTTAACAAATAGAACTTTAATTTATTGCATAAATTGTATGAAATTAAAACAAATGCATATATATACATAATATAATATTTAATCTGTCTGGATTTGTACGAACATTTATTAAAAACGTTTTAGTCATTTTTTTTAATACGTGATAGAACCATGAAAGAACTTTCGGACAGAATAAAAATACTTGTAATGCGAACATTACTTAATTGGCCCATCAGATCAGCAAGCTAAAATAAAATAGCATTGGGTCGGCCATAAAGTTCGAAAAACCAACAAACGATGGATCAATAAGTTCTTGAGTGGCAGTTTCACACTGGTATAAGCGGTAAGTAGAGGGACGGTTTGGGACGTCGACGGAGGCTTGTGGCTTAAGACCAAAGACGTATCTTTAAAAACATCTTAGCTTAAGACCGTATTCTGCAGCGTCCTTTGGAATGGTATATATTCACAGTATACGTGTGAAGGTCTTTAATGTTGATTATAAATATAATTATATAAGAAATTTATTTTATTACTAAAAGAATAGTGTATAGAATAAAACTGCATAATAATTCAAATGGCAGCTTATTATTTATTATTATTATTACTATATGAAAGAGCTGCTTCTTATGGTCTATAAATCTCCCTTAGTGGCACCATATGCATCAGGCATTCTTATAATTGTGTATTTATATTATGACTAGCTGGCCAGGCAAAGGTTGTTCTGCACTTTCCCACGGCCCTTGGCATAATGAACTCTTAAATTCGCAATAAAAATATATTTATTGTCACTTATCGCGATGAAAACTATCTTATCTCTCACGTTGTACCAAACTGAACAAAATTTCATTGAAATCAGTTCAGTAATCGTAGTTTAGAGCGCATCACGGACAAACAATGTTACACGTAATTTATCTATACTACGAGTAATGTTACAAAGAGGTAAAGTTTGTAAGTTTGTGAATTAATTTGTAGGAATTAATCTCTGGAACTACTGAACCGATTTTAAAATTCTTTCACCAGTATAATGCTAGATTATTCCTTGGTGACATAGGCTATATTTGATTGTGATGAATAATATTTTTTAATGTGAAATAACAAGATTTTTCAATCAATGACGGCTCCGTGGCGCAGTGGCTTAGCAATGAGTTGTAGCGCTGGGGGCCGCGGGTTCGAATTCCGCACGGAACAAGTATTTATGAACAAGTATGTTTGTCCTCGTGCAATCTGTGTTTGTAAACTACCTCTATAATACAGGAGAAAAACCTAGTGTGATATAGTGTGGAGTAAACTACATACACAATACTAAAATCGAGTGAAATATTTACTATACTCGTGATATCAACTGACAAAATGGCGTCGTTATATCAGTGCCCTTTGACCCTTTATTATTTGATTGACTGATGAAGAGCTATCGTATCACAGAGCCTTCTATGCAAACAAGGCTGTAGTTATTTTGTGTTATAAGAATGCGACTATATTAACCGCATGACCATTTACCCTCACGTTCTATAATTAATAAAATCAGGCGTTACTTTACGGAAATAAAATGTATTTGAGATGTTAAAAATTAATTAGAAAAGTACCGCGTAATAAAATAAAACTCTACCAAATAGGTAAGACAAGACGTGGTAGAGCCATGCTGCAGCTATATTAGTAGTAGGTATAGTTGGAGCACGAATGGGTCGGCTGGACCAGGGAAGGACCATGCTCTCACAGAATACCAACGTAAAATATCAGCTTAACGCTGCTGTGTTCCGTAGCCAAATGGAAAGAAACGGAACCCTTATGGACTCGTCAAGTCTGTCTGTCTGTCCGTCCGTATGTCACAGTCACTTTTTTCCGAAACAATAAGAACTATGCTGTTGAAACATGGTAAGTAGATTTATTCTGTGAACCGTATTAAGATTTTCATACAAAAATAGAAAAGAGAAACAATAAATTTTGGGGGTTCCCCATACTTAGAACTGAAATTCAAAAAAAATTTTTTTCATCACATCCATACGTAAGGGTATCTATGGATAGGTTTTCAAAAATGATATTGAGGTTTCTTATATCATTTTTTTCTAAATTGAATAGTTTGCGCGAGAGACACTTCCAAAATGATAAAATGTAACCTGTAACTTCTAAAATAAGAGAAGGATAAAACTAAAAAAAATATATGATGTAGATTACCATGGGCGAGCGACAACCCTTCATGGGCGAGTCCGACTCGCACTTGACCGCTTTTTTTACTGGAAACGAAGCATTACATCTTAATCCTCACGGGTGACAACGCATCAGCATTTTGATTCGTAATCGAGAAAAGACGTAGATGTCTATGGGCCGTAGCAACCACTTACCATCAGGTGGACTGTGTGCTCATTTGTCACTATAATTATATAAAAAAAAAGAAATAAAAAGACACATCATTTTATTTTATTGCGGGGATCTTAGCAATTCATTTTAATATCTGTGAAATGTTTGCACTATTACCACTGTTACTATTTGCTGAGCATAATTATACTCGCATATATTATTTATTTGTGAGATAAATGCACTTTTTACTTAAAAATAAATCGTACACAATTATAAATTTTTTCATGTCTATCCGAGAACTACTTGAACAGAATCAGAAACAACTCCACTTGGGATAATAAACTGCATCAAGTGCGCCGCTGGGAGTATCCTTTTACAGTACACTCAATTGTTAACTGAAGCACTGAATCCTGTCATAGAAATTTTAAATTATTTTCAATGACAATAGCATTATTGTTTTAATTTTGCTATTGAACGATTGAATTTTATTATTAATTTATATAATTTATAATAATTTATTAACAAAAAAAATCGGATGCCTTCCCTACTGCCAAGCCCGAATACTATGGCCACATGAGTAGGTACTTATGTGCTATGGAAAATGGGGGGTTGATATAGATTTAAGGGGCGATCTTTTGGGAGGCCTATGTCCAGCAGTGGAATTTTTTTAGGCAATTAATTAATATAAATTCATAAATTAATTTTATAATTATAAATTTAATCAATACACAAAATTTACTGGTAATTTTTCTTAAATACCTAAGGAACTGAAACGTGGTCCTTTACGTCTGGTCGTATAAAAAAACCCTCGTCGTGGTTTCTTTATATCCTAGAACCAGAAGAATATAAGAACCAGATTAACCGACACAGCCCAATGGCATGATTTCAAAAATTAAGTAATTTTTGGAATAGAGAAACTCTTTTCAGATAAAGAGGCATCTTAGTCTCTTAGGGTTACTGCGCATCTATATTTTGATTATAATAATTAGATGTTGGTTCCCAAGCTCCACTGCAGCCAGTTACCATCAGGTGGACTGTTTACACTTTTCTCACACTTAACTCTACTAACTAACTTAAATATTGGCGTGACGAAACGCATTAGCAGTCGATCAATGCAGGTGGCTCTGGACAGGGTTTTTTGGCAGTTCTTAAGAGAAGCCTCTCTTCAGCAGTGGACTTATGTAGTGTATTCGGTGAAATTTTCGAGGGTGTCAAACCATCGTTTCCGCTACCGTTACAATGTATTAAAGTGCACTGCTAAACATAGGCCTCCCCCATAGTTTGCTTCATATGGGGGTATTTGCCATAGTTGCCAGGCTTGGCAAGCGGGTGGGGAATCGCAGTTTATTTTTTTATTTTTAGTCGTTACCAGGAAGACGCTACTGTCCACCTTTCGTTTGCTCTGTCGTCTTTTACGACACCCGCGGGATGCTATAGCGTAGTGGATATTCTTACACCACTACTACACGGTCGATGTCAATATAATTTATCCGTATGATAGTTCACCATCATTATCAGAACAGCCACTAGTCCACTGCTAAACAATGGCACCTCCGAATGAATGACACGGCCTTGTGCCATCTGCAGTCATTGTCTTCACACATGTCTTGAATCATCATTGAATCGTCAGTGGGCTAATGGCAGGGCGCGGACCGCGAACTAGAAAGGTCGTGGGTTCGAATTCGCCATTAGACTACTGTCGTGAACCACTTCTAACACAAACACTTTAAGCTTACTAGAAGTGGGTAAAAGGAATATTAGTAATATTTAATAGCGTTACTAGTATTTTTCAAATAAAAAAAAAATAAAAATGTCTTACCTTAGTCCTTACTTAAACTTATAAAATTCTTGTATTTTTACTAGGTGGTAGGACTTCCGCCTAGACTCCTAGGTTCTATCCCTATCCCTATCTGAATAGGTCATCCTCTTATCTACTTTCGCCGCCAAATTCACCTTCACAGTTGTGTTGCGGGCTGAAGGATATAGAGAAGAAGTATAATATAAAGTTAAAGGCTGTGAGGCATTCCATCTTTTAATTCCATCTTAGTCCTCAGAGAGATAACGTTTGTATCGATCCGAAGTTTATTGCAGATGTCTATGGTCTGCAATAGCTTACCAACAAGTGGACAATTTTTTTTGTGTCCACACCCTAGGATTTTTTATTGTATCCTGAAACCAGTATAGATACTTAAATTTTACAAGGACAAACATCCAGACCCGGAACAAATATTTGAAGACCACACAAATACTTGCTCTGGCCGAAATTCGAAGCCTTGATCCTCAGCGCCACATTTCATTGCTAAGCCACTGTGATACGGAGTCACATTAATAGACACTTCAATTTAATATATAAACTAGTAATCTGCCCTAGCTTCAAGCGGGTTATTTTCGGATCTCGGCAACAGCGCCACCTACGGGGTCCAATTGTGAATCTTAAACATTTAAAAACACACAACACACACAAAAAATCATTAAAATCGGTCCAACCGTTCTCAAGTGATGAACCTTCATACATGCAGCAATTAATTTTTATTTATATATATGCGTCTAAGTTTATAAAAACAAATAAACTGCTTATTATAAGATACTGTGACGTAATTTGAAAATTTCTATACGTAAATAGACAGACGTCTTTGTAAGTTACATTGTTCGCCATCCAAAACATTCTCGTCGCAGAGATAACACGCCGGTTCTAATAGACGATTATTTGCACGTCAGTTAAATAAGTCAGTTACTACGTACTTATAATTTTAACAAGAAGCGCTTATTGGATTTTCTCTGAGGATTTTCTGTGACAAGGAAATTGCTTACGTGTTTTAGTTCATAGTTTTATATTATCTGCACCGAATATTTTTCAGCATTCCTTTTGGGAGGATGTTTGGCAGTAGACCTGTAAAGGGTTGCATTGATGATAATTATGATGATGATCTAGACACTTTTTACTGGAATCGAGACATCCTAACTTTGCCCTCAGCGCTGAAAAAGCATTCGCATGCATCTTCGATCAGGGAATGATGACACACATAATATAAAAATTTATATCTATTGCAGCTGCCATCTTGGATTTACATTTCGACAGCACTATCGGCTTAAACACCCTCGAAAACCATGAAAATGACACCCTTGATGAATAAATTGATACCTATTGCGGCCGCCATCTTGGATTTATATTTCGACAGCACTATCGGCTTTAACACCCTCGAAAACCATGAAAATGACACAGAAGATAAAAATTTATATCTATTGCAGCTGCCATCTTGGATTTACATTTCGACAGCACTATCGGCTTAAACACCCTCGAAAACCATGAAAATGACACCCATGATGAATAAATTGATACCTATTGCGGTCGCCATCTTGGATTTACATTTCGACAGCACTATCGGCTTTAACACCCTCGAAAACCATGAAAATGACAACCATGATGAAAAAATTGGTACCTAATTCAGCCGCCATCTTGTATATAAATTACGACAGCACTATCGGCTTTAACACCCTTGAAAACCATGAAAATGACAACCATGATGTAAAAATTTATACCTATTGCTGCCGCCACCTTGGATTTACATTTCGACAGCAGAATCGGCTTTAACACCCTCGTAAACCATGAAAATGACACCCATGTTGAAAAAATTTATACGTATTGCAGCCGCCATCTTGGATTTACATTTCACAGGCACTATCGGCTTCAACACCCTCGAAACCATGAAAATGACACCCATGATGAAAAAATTGATACCTATTGCAGCCGCCATCTTCGATTTACATTTCGACAGCACTATCGGCCTTAACACCCTTGAAAACCATGAAAATGACACCCATGATGAAAAAATTTATACCTATTGCACCCGCCACCTTGGATTTACATTTCGACAGCACTATCGGCTTTAACACCCTCGAAAACCATGAATATGACACCCTTGATGAAAAATTGGTACCTAATTCAGCCGCCATCTTGGATTTACATTTCGACAGCACTGTCGGCTTTAACACCCTCGAAAATCATGAAAATGACACCCATGATGAAAAAATTTATACCTATTGCAGCCGCCACCTTGGATTTACATTTCGATAACTCTATCGGTTTCACCACCCTCGAAAACCATTAAAATGACACCCATGATGAAAAAATTTGTACCTCATTCAGCCGCCATTACGGATTTACATTTCGACAGCACTGTCGGCTTTAACACCCTCGAAAATCATGAAAATGTCACCCATGACAAAATAATTTATACTACTTAGTTTTAGTACGTACTACTATTATTTATTCTGTGCTTTTAATATATTGTAATAAAAAAATCTCTCATTATTATTATAATCAAGTATTTAAGAAATTTGGTTATTCGAATATTGTGTATTTGTACAGCGATCTTTTTGAGCCGCTGCAAACAACCGAAACAATGTCCACTCACGACGGCGACTGAAACCGAACTCTGCGGCTGTTGCTCGGAGTGCGGCTTCCGCCCATTTAGGAAAATAATTTACATACAAGGCTACCAAATGAACGGAAATTTCGTCATTTTGGAGCCGAAAAAAATTAATGATAGCTAAACAAAACAAAATTACACTGTCATTTACATTCAGTGGCTTCAAACATAATACATGAAGAGATTAAAAAATAGATTGAGTTAAACAATTGATATTTTCAAAAGTTATCGTGTTTACAAGCGTTGCGGACTTGATAAATCCACACTATTAGTCACTAAAACCCTCTTTTTTATTTAAAAATAACAAATAATCGATTTAAAAAAAAATTAATAAGTTCAACAATCATTTATCTTTCTAACCATGTGATTTTTATATAATTTATATGTAAAATATGATTGCTAGATACGATTTCATTCGATAAAACGTTGGAATCTTAATTTTAAAGCGATAGTAAATCATACCTTGCGCTTTCGCTTAAGCCATGCAAAAAATTCACTGCATACATATTTTTGTCAATGTTTAAACTTGTAACTTGCTTGGCTGCCAAGTCGTATAAGTTTTAATTAAATATTGCGGATATCTTGACGAAAAAAACTTCTAATTCTGGGATCGTAATAAATTATTCAACTTATAATATTATATATAATAAGTTGAATAATACC
Source organism: Parnassius mnemosyne (assembly GCA_963668995.1). NCBI lineage: Eukaryota > Metazoa > Arthropoda > Insecta > Lepidoptera > Papilionidae > Parnassius > Parnassius mnemosyne. The sequence goes on along the minus strand of CAVLGL010000104.1, from coordinate 57,070,065 downwards.
TTTATAATATACATATTGCAAAGGTTTATCAAATTTGGATTGGAATTATCTTCAAATCGTATTGGGAGGTTATTAAATGTTAGAATGAAAAGTAAAGCGTAATGTCGGGACATCTGCTTACTCTATACGAGTACTATGAAGTGCAATCTCAATCGTATATAAATTATTGCTGTCTCATAAGTTTTGGTGCTGCAAAATTCCTTCTGAAAGCCTTGGTTAATTTGATTAAATCCAATAATGCCAGTCTTGAGCACAGGCACAAAATAGTCTCTCGGTGTTCCACAGGATACATTTCGAAGTCCCTCTCCCTTTTACCATTCAAGAACAAGATGCTAGCCAGTCTCCACAACTTTCTTTCAAATTAAACGGCTTGCCATATCTTGTATCATTACAAGCTATGGGGCAAACCATTTGATTTTAAAGTACTCATGTACAGTAATGCGTGTTTTAGTTATAGTGTATAATAAGTCGACACAAAACAAAGTATGCACGACTGAAGAGGTCAGCGAAGAAAATAAGAAAAATGGAATCATTCCCAGCGCTAAAAAATGACTAAAGTCGAGAATGCTGTAAAAGTGGCTTAAAAATTGCGCTTGCAATCTTTCTTCGTTTGAATGCCGTCACTATCATAACACTGTTAAATTATACTTTGCTTTACACCTTATTAAAAAAATATATCGATGAGAACCTGGAGAATCCAGCAGTGAAAGCCTAAGATAAGCGAGGCGTCATGTCGCGCGGCTCAGACGCGTGATATACGCGGGTAATACCGCGGGGCACAGCTAGTATTATATACGTTTTAAGCGACTCGTATTTTGCTTACCTTCACTATATTTAAGGAACTTTTAGATATCAGATGGCAGTATATTGCTACGTACTTTTCAGCAATTTAAGTAGTTTTTTTACTACTATAAACTAGCGCTTAACTACCTGATGATGAAGCCGAAGACCGAAGATGATGAAGCACACTGACATAACAAAAGTCTATTCACTCTTACCTTGAAGACGCGTAAATTGTAATGGAATGGAAAGCCAAATCCTAAGTTTAATAAAATGCAAACATATTTTTTTGTTTTTTTTTTTTTGTTTTCTCATACCTAGAGCTCCTAGAAACTCTTTCCTTTTATCCAAAACAATTTTTCCTCATTTTACACCGAGTTTCAATTATAGTAGAGAAGTCTACTGATTTCAAACAGGAGGAGGTACTCATTTCGATGGTATGTTTTTTTTTATATGTGTTACCTCATAACTTCTTTCTGGGTGAACCGATGACGATGTTTTTTTTTTATTTGAAAGCTGATGCATCGCATGTGGTCCCATATAAATTTAATCTAGGTCTGACTAATAGTTTTTGAGTAATTTTTAATAATTTATATTGAAGTCGGTTGTACAAAATTGTTAATTTCAAATTATTTACAGATAAATTTCTTCAAAAGCAAAACTAAAATCGGTACAAATTGACTTCGCCGCTACGCCCACAAACTAAGTGGCAAAAGTTTGGAACTTCCCGTATGTTTCGCTTAACTAAATTGAATTCACTAGACGCGTATTTCATAGTTTATTTATATTAGTTTTAAACATAAATTGATTGTAGCATCTTTGTCATATTGCAGCATATTAGCGTGACGTGCTTCGAATTTTATGAAAAATATTAAATATTGAATCTATATACATATAAATAAAATTGATGTGTCTTTGCGTAATCCTACCAAAGTTTTTGAGGATGAATGGATGTTTGTTACTCTTTCACGCAAAAAGCTACTGAATGGATTTTAATAAAACTTTAGAGTAATATAGCTCATACATCAGAATAACACATAAGCTATAACTCATAAAGATATTGTGTAAACTCGCCAAAATATAACGATAAATGTTAAGAATTCTGAAAAAAATCTCATCTGCGAGTTATTTTGGCATGAACACGCATCAGGCAAAAACCTGCAAACCGATTTGGATGGAACTTTCACTGGCATATAGCTGATGTTATAAGGAGTAACTTAGGCTACTTTTGTTTTAGCGTTCCGCGCAAACAAAATCCATTATTTTATTACCGTCGCCTCGCTCTACCTTTTGGCTACACGCGAAACACAACAGTCATATTTTTTTCTAGAATAAGGGTGACATGCGAGCACAGAGTCCACCGGATTGTAAGTGGACGCTGTGGCCCATAGACACCTACATTTATTCTTGATTAAGAATCAAACTACAGATGCGTTGTGACTCCTGAGGACTGAGATGGAACGCCACGTTTCCAGTAAAAATAATCTTAGGTTCTCTTCTACACTCTTATATGAAACACAGCAGCATTAACCTGCTATTTTACCCTGGAATTTTGTGAGGGGGATGAGTCGCTCGCGTCCGTAGGCTTCGACCACCTAATCCTAGGCCCACCCTACACGTGTCCCCCGGGTGGTGCTAAACGAGCGACAAAGCCGAAAGAACTGACTCGGCTCCTCGCCGTGTGGTAGCGGCGTAAAAAATACCACAACTTACTTTCGCACCATGAGGCAAAATGTTAACGAAATGGCCCCGAGTTCCCGGCGCCCCTTTAATGGGGCAGGGGTGCGAAGAATCTCCGGGAGGAAAACCGGCGACGAGGTTCGCCACCCGTCACGTTCTGTCCCCCGGAGGGGCGAAAAGTGGATTGCGGAAGCCCGTCTGGCTACATTGAATGTATGTGGAGGAATGAATGATAAGATGGATGAAGTATGCGATATGATGTATGATAGAGGAATAGACGTGTTATGTGTGAATGAGACGAAACGGAAGGGAAAGGATGCCACTACACATGGCATGTATACCGCGTACTGGTCTGGTGTAGACGAGACCGAGCGGGCATGCCAGGGAGTCGGTATCATCCTTTCAGAAAGAATGGGTCATTGTGTAAAAGAGTATGAATGTGTAAGCCTGAGACTGCTATGGATACGAATGAAAGTGGGCTTAAAGAAGTTGTTTGTTTTAGGGGTCTACGCCCCAGACATGTCTAAGCCCACTTATATCCGAGAGCAGTTTTGGGAGTTGGTAAGGATGGTGCTAATGAAATGCAAGGTTAATGAAAATATTGTGATATTAGGCGACTTTAATGGAAGGGTTGGGGTGAGGAGGCTTGGTTATGAAAGGATATTGGGAACGTTTGGTGATGAAAGTATAAATGAGAATGGTGAAAGCCTTCTCGCCGTATGCGTTGAAAAGAATCTTGTTGTGACGAACACTTTCTTTCGTCATAAGAAGATTCACACGTATACATGGGAAAGAGGTGATGATAGAAGTATGATAGATTTCATAATTGTTGATGAAAGAATGAGGAGCGCGCTGGTAGATACAAGGGTTTACCGGGGCTCTAACGTAGGGACGGATCATTACTTGGTCTTATGCCGAATTAATGGTCTTTTCAGACGTTGGAGGCATCGGACATCTGTGTCTACCACAGCGTTACAGCGTATAAGAACAGAGAGGTTACAAGATGAAGGTGTGAAAGAGAAGTTCAAATGTAGATTGAGAGAAAATATAAGTGGTATGGTTGAATTGTGTATGAATGATTTAGACTTGGAGACTGTGTGGTATAATGTCAAGAAAGGTTTAGTGGATGCAGCTACCAAAGTATGTGGTGTAAGTAAGAGAACGAATGAAAGGAAAAATAATACGTTATGGTGGGATGATGAGGTACGGATGGAAGTTGAAGCAAAGAAGAAAGCATGGCTAGATTTACTAGCAACCAAGGCTAGTAATTCTAGCAGTATGAATGATGATATTGAAAGGAAAAAGGCAGTTTTTAGACACCTAAATAAGAGAGTAAAAGAAGTAGTTGAAAGGAAAAAGCAAGAAAGAACGGATAAGAATGATAGAAGAATATCGGATAACTTCCAGGCAAACTTTAAAATGTTCTGGAAACTCGTAAGAACTACCAGGGGACATTCACAACAGCCTAGAATGAATGCTATACGAGACCAGAATGGCTGTATTCTAAATGACGAAGTTTTGAGTTTAAGGAGATGGAAGGAATAATTTGAAAGCGTGTTTATGAGTGATGAGACGCTTGAATTAAATGAAATAGAAATTCCGAAAGAAGAGGAAATAGATAGAGATATAAGTATAGATGAAATAATGAAAGCAATGAAAAGTATGAAAGCAGGTAAGGCAGCCGGTTATGATAGAGTATCTCTCGAAATGCTAAGGGCTGGAGAAGGAGTGGTGGCAGACCTGCTGTACACCTTGTTTAATTTATGTTGGGAACTTAAGCGGGTACCGGGAGACTGGTGCAAAGCCGTGATAGTCCCAATATATAAGGGAAAAGGATCACAGCAGGACTGTAAAAACTACCGTGGTATCAGCGTTCTTAGCATTGTGGGAAAACTGTATGCTAAGGTACTAATTGAAAGAGTTATGAAAGAAACTGACGGAAAAATTTGGGATGTGCAAGCGGGATTTAGAAAGGGAATGGGATGTACGGATCAGGTCTTTTCCATGCGCATGATCGCCGAGAAGTTTTTGGCCAAAAACCAAAAAGTTTTTTGTGCGTTCATGGACTTGGAGAAGGCTTATGACAGAGTGAACAGGGATGTGTTATGGCAAACACTGAACTCATTTGGGTTGAGCGCTGGTCTGATACAGGCATTTAAGTCTCTATATAGGGACTCTAGTGCTTGTGTCAGGATCAACGGGGCCTACTCGGACTGGTTTGACATCCATAAAGGTGTCAGACAGGGCTGTGTGGCTTCCCCGTGGTTGTTCAACCTATTTATGGACAGTTTTTTGGAAAATTTGAAAGTAGAAGAATGCGGGTTAAGAATGGGTGAGTTAACCGTCAAATGCCTTTTGTACGCCGATGATCAAGTCATACTTGCGTGGTCGGCAGCCGAGTTGCAAATGATGGTTACATTAATGAACAGGACATTAAAAGAAAAGGGAATGAAAGTGTACGCAAGTAAGACGAAAGTTATGGTTTTTCAAAGAGAAGAAAGTAAAACGATATGTGAAATAAGAATAGAAGGGGAGTTGGTAGAGCAAGTAGATGAGTTTGTATATTTGGGATGTGTGTTTAGCAGGGATGGTAGATATGATAAGGATATAGAACGACGAGTGAATGCAGGAAATAGAGTGAATGGGGCTCTACACTCTATTGTGAAAAGTCAGAATGTGTCCAAAAAGGCACGTATGGCAATTCACAATGCTGTGTTAGTACCTACTTTAATGTATGGTAGTGAAAGTTGGGTGTGGCAGAAGAAGCATGAGAGTAGAATAAATGCTGTAGAAATGCGGTCATTAAGGAGTATGTTAGGGATGAAACTGAATGACAGAGTGAGAAATTGTTTAATAAGAGAAGAGTGTGGTTTGCAAGATGATGTTGTGACCAGGATTAAGAAAGGAATGCTTCGGTGGTTTGGCCATGTAGAAAGAATGAATGAGGAAAGAGTGACAAAGCAAATTTATGTTGCAGAGGTGAACGGCATAGTCGGGAAGGGTCGCCCTAGGCGAAAGTTTATCGACCAAATTGGCGATATATTAAAAATGGGCCAAATCAAGAGTACCTTTAACCGACGAGCGTGTATGCGTAGGTATATGGATGTGGAGGAAGCGAGAGAGGTGTGTCAGGATCGTGCCAAATGGAAGTCCATAATCTCTGCCTACCCCTCTGGGTGACAGGCGTGAGTGTTTATGTTATGTTATGTTTGTTATGAATTTTGTGAGAGCGTGGTCCTACACTGGTCTAGCTGAGCCATTTGTGATGCAGCCATAAAATAGCTGCAGCGTGGCCCTTCTACGTAAATAGCACGTTATCTACCACGGGGAGTGCTCTGAGGAATTGTTCGAATTAATCCCAGCCGCCAAATTTCACGAACGCACATCGCGGCAGAACTCCCGATACCATCCACACTATCTGGATGATTGGCGGTCCACCGCTGTGCGATTTAGAAGATGTTTTCTTCCTCGCACGACTTTCTTGTGGAATTGATTACCATCAGCGATTTTTCCGGACCGATACGACTTCGGGACCTTCAAGAAAAGAACGTACTCCTTTTTAAAAGGCCGGCAACGCATCTGCGATTCCCTCCCTGGTGTTGCAGCTGTTCATGGGCGGCGGTAATCACTTACCATCAGGTGAGCCGCATGCTCGTTTGCCCCCTCTCTTATAAAAAATAATAAGTATGCAAACCAACAGCAACACTACTTATCTAAGTGTAACACAGGGCAACCTCTCAGCAACGCCATCCTTGCCTGCACCAGAAGAATTACTACAACGGACAGAACCACGACACTATCTTAACACTCGTAGAATGACTCAAACGGAATCTCTTGTACCGAGCCTACAGTGAAATTTATACTGCACAAACAAGTGGGGGTTTCCCAATATACCCTCAATTCCACCTTTCTACCAACGATACGACATTCCGGTCGGTTGACGCAACCTCTCGCTCACTGTCGATTCAACTAAGTGGTTGCAAACAAGAATAGGTCGGCTCGACCGGGGAAGGACCACACTCTCACAGAATATCAGCGTAAAATAGCAGCTTAACGCTGCTATGTTTCGTATGGTGAGTGTAGAGAACCGGAGACCGTTTTTACTGAAAATGAAGCATTCCATCTTAGTCCTCACGGGTGACAACGCATCTGCATTTTGATTTGTAATCGAGGATAGATTAAGATGTCTATGTGGCGCAGCAACCATTTACCATCAGGTGGACTGTGTGCTCGTTTGTCACCCTTATCTTATAAAAAATAACGGTATTTTATTGACGCGCCAACATTTTATCGTGCCATGTGGTGGCGACGTAGGAGAATAAATTACCCCATTCCGTCTTGTGGATGTCGTAAGAGAGGATGGAAAATACCAGAAAAATCCGATAGATGGCGGTATAACCATTTCGTTTACACCAGACCTAAAACGCATAGAAGTGCGACCGGCAGCAGCATCAAAGGTGTGATGTTTTGTTAATGTACCTGCCAAGTATGACGATCTTTACAACAGGAGAGACCCATGACCGGCCGGGCATGACTTTTAGGGACTGATGAGCCAGAATAAATTGCATTTGATTTAATATCTGAACCCGGTTTTTTTATTTGAAGAAAACTTTACAAAACACTAAATTAATTAACTAAACCTCTCAAATGTTGCGTAATCCATCAGATAATCATTTCTCTTCAAAATTCCATAACATCCGTAATGTTCAATGCTGGACATGAGCCTCTTGTAGTGTAAGAAGGGTATGTCGTAATACTCACGATTGTTTTACAATACAGTGGCGATGTAAGTAAATCCCTTACCCAACCCATCCGTGTCATGACGGTGTATGAATATCCATTGTCCCATATAGTATCTTACGATAGTAAGAGGAGTTGATAGAGGGACAATGGAACAATTGATGTGCAGAAGCTCTTTTGTGAAAGCTACAGAAAATAATAAAAAAAACTGCGGTTGCCAACCCGTCTGCCTAGCTTGGCAACTATGGCAATATCAAATACCTATCTTCAGCAGTGGACTATAAAGAGTGGAGTGATACAAATACTTCTTTCATTCGTGCTTCGATTTTTCAACCCCTCAGCACCACACCCAAGTAGCTTAAGTAAGTTAGCTTAATAAGTAAAAAAAGGAAAATGTTTTATAATACAACAGACAATGAAATAGTTTTCTGTGGCAGGAAACGCTGCTTCAGTTACTAATTGAGAATACTTCAAACGAAGCATACTTTGCAGCGTTCCACTTGATGCAGCTAATTATTAAAAGTAAAGTTAATCCCAGTTTTGTTTGCTTCTACATTTTTTAAAAGAATAATACTATGTTCTATTTAATACGTCTGTGTTTAAATATATCTATTTAGCCTTTTTACAAAACGCTCCCAGAAATGAGAGTAGACTAGTCAAAGGTGAGATATACATAATATGCAACCTACATACTTTGATTAATTTATTCATTATGCCTAAAAAGTCCACTGTTGCTGTATAGGCCTCCTCTAGATATTTATCATATTAACTACGCTTGGCGGGCGGGTTGGCTACTGTAGATTTTTATTATATGGACTTAAGACACCTGTATTTAATTTTAAGATACTGTCAAATATTATGGGGAAACTCGACAGACGTAAACCGGGCTTTTATAGAGCAAAAACGCTGTGTACAATCAATTTGTACCGCCGGGCCACTCGTTTCTTGCAAATCAGTATTTAAATAATTAGGTGTTCTTACTCTACCATCTATATAAATTTTTGAACTTTCAATATTCGTATAACAGTATCCTCATTTCTTTACTAAATTAAAAGGTACAGTAAATATACAGTACCAGATACCCAGAAAAATTATTTTGCCTTCATCAAAACTATGGCTATTCAAGTGTTTAACAAAATCCCAAATGGAATATAGCAATTGGAACACCCGTTGTAAACAAGGTTTGAACGTCGGAAAGTAGCACTTAAGAAGCAATCAACAGGTTTATTGGAAAGCGATTAAACATTTAGATTAATCCTGACAATATTATCACGTGCTTTTTTTATAGGATTATGGTGACAAACGAGCACACAGTCCATCTAATGGTAAGTGGTTGCTGTGGCCCTTGGACATCTACATTTATCCTCGTTTGCGAATCAGAATGCAGATGCGTTGTCACCCGTGAGGACTAAGATGGAATACCTCATTTCCAGTAAAAAGGGTCTCCGGTTCTTTACGCTCACCATATGAAACACAGCAGTGTTAAACTGCTATTTCACGCTGGTATTCTGCGAGATCGTGGTCCCATCCCATTCGTGCAACCCATTCGTGCTACAACTATAGTATTAATATAGCTGCAGCATGGCTCTACCACGTATGAAGTGGCTATAGCTGCACACTTGTAATAAATGCTTGAATTGCATTCAGAAGTGAAATTTGCGGAAAACGCACTCACTAGTTCTAACATTCCCGCTGTATCATCTGCCATTGATATTGCATCGTTATCATCATTACAGCCGGTCACAAATACCAGAAAGACAGTCCTGAGCCAACTGCATTCATCGAAATCATGTCTTACCAAGTCGTCACTCAATCTAGTGAGGGGCAGCACTACACTGGTTACCCGAACGAGGCTGCCACTCGAGAAACTTTCTTCCTCATCGATTGTCAGTTCTTCTAGCTATATATCCAACCCATTGCCACTTCAGCTTTCTGATCCGTTGGGCTATGTCAGTTACTTTGGTTCTACTGCGGTTATCCTCACTATGAAATCTATCACGTAGAAAAACTTGAGTTTAGCCTCCTTATGTTTCCCGAGATAAGAAATATCAAAAGAAACTTGAAATTTTAGAGAACCTAAAATACAGCTTTCCCATTGAAACCTCATGTTGCTTAATACAATAAACATAAGAGCAATCAAGATTAAACCCTCAATTTAAATTAGGTCATTTATCTTCAAAATAAAATCATAACTTCACTCCCTGTCCACTTAGTACTATAAGGTGTCACTAAGTGACAGCGTGTTGTCCACCTTCTGTTTGTTACTCGAAATTTAATAGATACCTCTTTAGGCCGTATACAGAAAGAAAGCTGGTAGGCGGCGCCGATCTACTAGCACTTATCGGCGCTGGTCTATTCTGGTAACAGCTACAAAGCAAGCCGATTGAAGCAGAGCGAGCAAAATGTTGTAGGTACTCATCGGACGATGAAGTAGCCAGCGCTGACCGGCGCGTGTCGAAGATTGTCGGAACTTGTCGGCGACGTTCGGCGCTTATCGGCGCCTGTTCATGTAAATGCCTATGCCGGTTACCAGCGTGGACCGGTCCCTATAAGCGCTGATAAGCTGCCAGCTTTCTTTCTGTATACGGCCTTACATAATATGTACATATATACATAATCACGCCCGTCACTCAGAGGGATAAGAGACTACTGACTTCCGTTTGGAACGGCCTACACACACCACTCTCACCTCGTTTAACATCCATGTGCCTAAGTATACATGCTTAGCGATTAAGGGTTCTCTCAATTTAGCTCATCTTCAATATATCGCCAATTTGGTTGATAAAGTTCAGTCTAGAGTGGGCCTTAGCGGCTCGGCCATTTATTTCTGCAACATAAATTTGCTTTGTCACTCTTTTCTCAATCGTTCTTTTTCCATGAGCAAGCCATCGAAGCATTTCTTCCTAAACATCATCTTACAAACCACACTTTTCTCTTTACATACAACTCCTCCCCCTGTCATTCAGATTGAGCTCTAACATATTCCTTTTTAATGAATATTAAAGTGGGTTTGTTATTTTAGACATGCCAAATAAATGATAAAAGTACTGCACTTTGGCAATGAAACGCGGTTCTTCACTTCTGACATTTGAGGAAGTTTGTGTTGGCTCAGAGGGCTGAGGAATCAGTAAGCTTAAGTGATATGAAATGGCCACAGAGCCCGAAGAACCGCCGGATAACAAACGAAGAAAACTGGTTCTCGAATTAGTCTCGTACAGGCATCATATATCTTTAAAATTGTTAATTTTAATCATGCTCGATGAATAAAAACATCGTTATAAACTGCATGTGTAAGATATAGTGTGATAGAGCCTTGCCGTAGTTATATAGTTGTAACACGAATGGATAGGCTTGATTGGGGAAGGATCACGCTCTCACAGAATAACTGAGTGAAATAGCAGCTGTATTAAGCTGTACTGTGTTACGTATAGTGAGCATTTTTGTCATCAGTGGTGGCAATGATGATTTTTAATCGAGGTAAACATGTCTATGGGCCACCGTATCTACATACCACCAAGTGGACTGTGTCGAGCACACACTCGTAACCCTTATAAAATATATTTATTGAACACGGGCTGAACCAGCGTCGCTAACTAACTGCGTCATAACTCTTTTGTAAATTAGAGCAGCCTGTGTCCACTTACTTTATGTGTTTATCATATGCCTTTTTAAAGCTACTCCCCTACAAACGGTTTACATAAATAAATTGCACGTGAATAACACCAAGATGCGGAACAATTATAATATGTTGACGATACAAAAATATATTCTCTCCGGGAATTGAACCTGCGATTAGTGGCGCTGCAGCAAATCTACTACGCTTCCGAGGCGTCAAAATTTCAAATATCTGTAGATATTTACATTTCCAATAAAATACTACCTCGCATATTTTTCTGCTTTCTGCTTTCTGCATGTAGTGACGGATAACCTTAGGTTTTCATTACAAAATGATGTTTAAAATACCAGAAACGCAATTAAGCATGAATTTAAAATCACTTCTGCTTATCGCAAACACTCTAGAATTTAAGCTACGTAATAAAAAGTTTTTGAATACATTTTCTATTGAAAACTGTATTCAACGCAACTGCAGGAGAGTATTAATCAAACTTCGACCGTTGCCGTTCATACGGTAACAGTATCAAAACGAGTTCCAGTAAGAGCTATGGCTTTAAAACTGAAACATGTGTAAGTAAAGTCTATTCACGTTGTATAATTATGTACTACTGTGTTACTTAATAGTATGATTAAATTGGTACATCACCCTCTAACCTAAAACTTTATTTTTAATTTAATTTAAAAATTGCTGATGGTGATTGATTCCACAAGGAATCAATTACCATCAAGTGGAAGGAGCTGGCACTGGGGAGCCCCTGCCCAGAGATGGGAACAGTATTCCATGTGAGGCCGAACTTGCGCCTTGTAAAATTGCAGGCGGTGTGCCGGCATGAAATACTGTCCCACTCTGCTGAGCACGCCAAGCTTTTTAGAGGCCAATTTGGCCTTTTCTTCCAAGTAACCACGAAACTGCACGTCACTCGATATGTTGACTCCGAGGATTCTGATACTGGCTGAGGCAAGAAGGGGAGTGCCTTGAGACTGAGGAGATACGACAAAGGGGTTCTTTTTAGCGGTAAATGCGCAAACTGGGGTCTTCTGAGGATTAAGCTGGACTAGATTTAGTCGCCTCCAATCCGACACTTTGTACAACCTAGACTCGACTTCAGACACAAGTTTGTTCCGGTACTCGGCGACGTTTTCCCGAGAAATATAGGCACGGCCGGTGTATGAAGCATCACCAGTGCTGTCATCCGCATAGCAATGAATGTTACCAGTTAGCAACATATCATTGATATGCAGAAGAAACAGCTGGTGATAACACACAGCCTTGTGGAACACCAGCGTTAATAGGCTTGTAGTCGGAGCATGCACCATCTACAACGACCTTGATGCTCCAATCTGCAAGGAAGCTGGTGATCCAATTGCACAATTTCTCGGAAAGCCCATAGGAAGGGAGCTTCGAAAGAAGCGCTTTGTGCCAAACCCGATCGAAGGCCTTCGCAATGTCCAAACTAACGGCCAACGCCTCCCCCTTGGAGTCTACTGCCTCTGCCCATCTATGGGTCAGGTAGACCAGAAGATCACCAGCTGATCGATCCCGACGAAAACCGTATTGGCGGTCACTAATCAGCTGTTGATCCTCAAGGTACCGCATGAGCTGGCAGTTAATAATTGATTCCATTATTTTGGAGAACAAGGAGGTGATCGCGATAGACCTATAGTTGGACGGGTCTGAGCGGTCGCCTTTTTTAGGGATCGGGTGGACAAAAGCTGTCTTCCATGATTTCTTCATTGATACGTGCAAAACTAATTAATTTGTGCTCAAGTATAATGGCGTTAATAACACATACGACACTTTTGATCAACTAAACTACGATGTGAGCAATTGTATGTTTCACTTACGAGTTTCAGCACAATATATATCCACCGTAAAATATGGTAACAATAATATCTCTGAAACATTTATTAATTCACACTTCAATTTTAAATCATAAGAATGCTTTCAAAATTATATACATATGGTAAAAAATACAGCAGAATACAAACTAAAATATCTTTAAACGACTCTCCTGTAAAGTTCGGTTTTTGAACATACGATAGTGTACTTAGGAGGCATCGATAGATTGTATCTTGGCGAAGCCGGCGCAGGTTGCTAGTTAAGCATAAAAATATTGAAGCATTCGACTTAATTGTCTTAGAACACCTACATTTTAAATACACTTTCGTTGCTCATATTATAGAATGTTAAAATGCATAAATATCTCGATATTAAAAGTGTTGCTCCTTGGCTCTGGAGCCTTTATGAGACCAATTTACATGCTACTTTGTTATCTATAATTTAACTTGTTCAAGACAACATTGCATAATTACATAAACAATTAGATAGCTGTTATTCAAAAAGAATAAAAATAAAGTGTTTAGAATCCGTTCACTTCAAGTTAAATTGACTTCCTGATGCCAAGCATCTATCGATAAAACTTTTAACGAGTTTCGAATGCGTGTCAATTTAAATGCCGATTTTAAATGCCAACAAAAAGGCATTTACGTCTCAAGTAAATTACTTATTTCGTGTTCTCAATTTGAATATTGCTTAAGACTAACATATTGCAATTGATCGTTTGGCAACAACAATAATGAATTTAAAATGCATCGGGACACGTAAAAGACGAAACATCCATAACGAGCATCAAGGTCGTTGTAGACGGTGCATGTTCTGACTACAAGCCTATTAACGCTGGTGTTCCACAAGGCTGTGTGCTATCACCAACGCTGTTTCTTCTGCATATCAATGATATGTTGCTAACTGGTAACATTCATTGCTATGCGGATGACAGCACTGGTGATGCTCTATACACCAGCCGGGCCAATATTTCTCGGGAAAACGTCGCCGAGTACCGGAACAAACTTGTGTCTGAAGTCGAGTCTTTGCTGGACAAAGTCTCGGATTGGGGGCGACTAAATCTAGTCCAGTTTAATCCTCAGAAGACACAAGTTTGCGCGTTTACCGCTAAAAAGAACCCCTTTGTCGTATCTCCTCAGTTTCAAGGCACTCCCCTTCTTGCCTCAGCCAGTATCGGTATCCTCGGAGTCGACATATCGAGTGACGTGCAGTTTCGTGGTCACTTGGAAGAGAAGGCCAAATTGGCCTCTAAAAAGCTTGGCGTGCTCAGCAGAGCGGGACAGTATTTCATGCCGGCACACCGCCTGCAACTTTACAAGGCGCAGGTTCGGCCTCACATGGAATACTGTTCCCATCTCTGGGCAGGGGCTCCCCAGTGCCAGCTCCTTCCACTTGACCGCATCCAGCGCAGAGCGGCTCGAATCGTCGACGACCGAGCCCTTTCCGATCGGCTCGATTCATTGGCACTGCGAAGAGATGTTGCATCTCTTTGCATTTTCTTTCGCATCTACCATGGGGAGTGCTCTGAGGAATTGTTCGGATTAATCCCAGCCGCCAAATTTCACGAACGCACATCGCGGCAGAACTCCCGATACCATCCACACCATCTGGATGATTGGCGGTCCACTACTGTGCGATTTAGAAGATGTTTTCTTCCTCGCACAACTTCCTTGTGGAATAGTTTACCACCAGGGATTTTTCCGGACCGATACGACTTAGGGACCTTCAAGAAAAGAGCCTACTCCTTTTTAAAAGGCCGGCAACGCATCTGCAATTCCCCTGGTGTTGCGGTTGTTCATGGGCGGCGGTAGTCACTTACCATCAGGTGCGCCGCATGCTCGTTTGCCCCCTCTCATATAAAAAAAAAAAAAAAAAACGAAGCACAAGGCAACTTAACTGTAATATTTACTTTATTCAATAATTTAAGTGACCAATTTTTGTATCCATTTCCATTACATCCATTAAAGTCTTTATAAGTCCAATGCTGAACATAGGCCTCCCACAAAGATTTCTTCATAGGGAGCATTTTGCCATAGTTGCCAAGCTTGGCAGGCGGGTTGGCACCCGCAGTTTTTTAAAATATTATTCTAAGCCAGTGCTTAACTACAATCCTACCTGATGGTAAGTGGAGTTGTAGCCTAAGATGGTGAGGTGCACTGACTTAACAAAAACCTATTCACTGTTTTTTATTATTTTCAGTTGTCATCAGGAACATGGTGCAACCCATTCACTGTTTCAGTTTCCCCCAGTCGCCTCTTACGACACCCACGGGACGATAGGTATAAAGTAAATGTGTATTTAATTTTGTAATTTGATAATATTTTACCTTCAAAGTGTATCCAAATATATGTTTCAAATTTCGGTCGTTCAAGTACTTCATTGAATAGCAAAAAGGGATGTAGGACCGCTTAATAACAAAATTGGCTCTTACGAACAATAATTGGCGGTATTTGAAACTTCAATCTATAAACTTGTGTGTATGGGTGGGAGTTTAAAAAGGTATATTTATAAGGCTAATAAGACAAGGTGATTGAGTTGCGAATTTTCTGTTACTTTACATCAATACACGGCGGCAAGCTTTATATGTACTTATTATAGCAAGTGTGACAAACAAGTACCCATTCCAACTGATAGTAGGTGGATACTTTGGCCCATAGATATCTACGTCTTTCCTCCTTCAAGAAACAAAATCCAGTTACGTTGTCACCCCTGAGGACTAAGATGGTACGCCTCGTTTCCAGTAAACAGGGCCTCTAAACTCACCATACGAAATACAGCAGCTTTAAGTTGCTATGTTACGCTCATCTATTCTGTGAGAGCGTCCTTTCCCTGTAGAATTGCCACATTCGTGCTACAACTATGATAATATCTGCAGCATTGCTACAACATATGTGCCACTAAATACCACTTCCTCTATATAATATGATTTATGTCAATTTCTGAGTCAACACCGAAATCTAACAAAATACTAATTATATAACACACCAAATATATTTCAGTATTATTACACCAATACTTCTTAAAAGCTGTCGATCTTACCGAATTCAAAACTAATCAAAAGTTACCACTAAGGATTAATCAATGTTATAAATTGACTCCATCGACATTGAAACATATCCTATAGCAGTGGTTCCTAAAGTGTGCGCCCTGGTGCGCCGCAAGGTGCTTCTGTTTACCATTCTCCGGAAACTAAGCTTAGGTATTTGCGGGTACAAAATAAACCACATTTTCAGCTGTAGCTGTAAATATAGAGAAAATGTCGCTGAAAGATCAATGTGGAGCAAGAAATGAGAGTAGTGGTCTCAAGCCTCATCGCAAGCTGTGAAAAAATGTGTGGAGATCACCAAGCTCACACGTGACATTGTCTAAGTTGCCATTGTATTTTATTTATTATTTTTTTTTAAATAATAAATGCATTTTTGTGTATCTGTATAAATAGAAAACATTAGTTGAATGTTTTAATTTTTTTGCCTACCTACCTAGTATCGTTGTACCCTATTTAGACTACAAAGACTACATACTAAATATGTAAGTGCGCCGCGAACTGAAAAAGTTTGGAAATCCCTGGTCTATTACTTCAGAGTTAACGAGAGAAGTTTAATTACAGGCAAAACGCACAGGTTTATGGCGGCCTATTATTTAAGTTCAGATTGTTATTACTCCAATACTCATTTATCTGTCAGCTATTGAAATCTTACGACGAGAGACTTTCTGTCCTTTATTTGCTCTTATTTAATCAAGAGATTCGCTTTTAATCATTTATAATCGTAAATTAGCAAATCATTTTTCAAAATTGTTTGTACCTATAGAAAAATTATTCTCCAATTTTTTTTTAACTTATCTATATTTTGAAATTGAAGTGTCTGCCTGTAATCTATACATATACCCAAATAAAGCTGAAGCACAGTATAAATATGAACAGTACGGAAATTAAGCCTAGTTGAGGACATAATTACATACGCTCAATTGACGCTATAGGGTTGTAACTTTTAATGTTTTTTTTTTAACATTTTTGTTCCATAGTGATCAATCAATCGAATTTAAGTAACTAGCTTATAAATATAATTAAAATAGGTATTCTCATGGCGTCGGGTAATCTGTGCAAAAGAGGATACGGACACGGAAAACAATTTAATATTAACACACAACAACTTGTAGAACTATAGATTTTTAACTTTGTCATTACGGCGCAACCTTTTACAAGTTTAGGCGAGAGCCCACGCGAGCCGCTGTTGGAAGAAAACATACCTGTATGCTTCATTATTACAAGTTATTTACAGAAAAATATTTTCGTCTGCTACGACAAGTTTGGAATTCTTTATTGTTGAATTTAACTGTGTAAAAAATTCTCATTCTAATGAACAGGCTTTCTTTAAAATAAACTGTTGGGAAACAAGGACAGGGTACTATAAAACCGATTTTGTTTATTTTTTTGTAAATTAGATCAGTTAATTTTCAATTTATGTGTTCTTTTTTAAAGCAAAAACGAAAAATCAGTCTCAACACCCTCGAAAACCATGAAAATGACACCCATGACAAAAAAAATTATATCTATTGCAGCCTTCATCTTGGATTTACATTTCTACAGCACTATCGGCTTCAACATACTCAAAAACTATGAAAATGACACCCATGACGAAAAAATTGATACCTATTGCAGCCGCCATCTTGGATTTACGTTTCGACAGTAGGCCTTAGATCGGGTCTGACACAAAGCGCTTCTTTCGAAGCTTCCTTCCTATGGGCTTCCCGAGAAATTGTACAAATACTCCGGTATTCCTACTCCCAAGGCGTAGTCCCGAAGTCATGGAAGACAGCTTTGGTCTACCCGATCCCTAAAAAAGGCCACCGCTCAGACCCGTAAAACTACAGGCCTATCGCCATCACCTCCTTGTTTTCCAAAATAATGGAATCCATTATAAACTGCCAGCTCATGAGGTACCTTGAGGATCACCAGCTGATTAGTACCAGTACGGTTTTCGTCGGGGTCGATCAACTGGTGATTTTCTGGTCTACCTGACTCATAGATAGGCGGAGGTAGTAGAGTCCAAGGGGAAGGCATTGGCCGTTAGTTTCGACATAGCCAAGGCATCGATCGGATCTAGCACAAAGCGCTTTTTTCGAAGCTTCCCTCCTATGGCCTTTCCGAGAAATAGTGCAAATGGACCACCAGTTTCTTTGCTGATCGGAGCATCAAGGTCGTAGTAGACGGTGCATGCTCTGATTTCAAGCCTTTCAACGCTGGTGTTCCACAAGGCTGCGTGCTATCACCAACGCTGTTTCTTCTGGATATCAATGATATGTTGGAAACTAGTAATATTCATTGCCATGCAGACGACAGCATTGGTGATGCCTTATATACCGGCCGGAAAACGTCGCCGAGTACCGGGACAAACTTGTCTGAAGTCGAGTCTTTGCTGAACAAAGTCTCAGATTGGGGGCGACTAAATTTAGTCCAGTTCAATCCACAGAAGACACAAGTTTGCGTGTTTACCGCTGAAAAGAACCCCTTTGTCGTATTTCCTCAGTTTCATGGCACTCCCCTTGCTGCCTCAGCTAGCATCGGAATCCTCGGCGTCGATATATCGAATAGTGTGCAGTTTCGTGGTCACTTGAAAGGAAAAAGCTTGGCGTGTTCAGCAGAGCGAGACAGTATTTCATGCCGGCACATCGCTTGCAACTTTACAAAGCGCAAATCTGGCCTCAAATGGAATACTATTCTCATCTCTGGGCCGGGGCACCCCAGTGCCAGCTCCTTCCACTAGACCGCATCCAGCGCAGAGCGGTTCGAATCGTCGACGACCGAGTTCTTTCTGATCGGCTCGATACACTGGCACTGCGTAGAGATGTTGCATCACTTTGCGTATTTTATCGCATTTTTCACGGGGAGTGCTCTGAAGAATTGTTCGGACTAATTCCAGCCACTCAATTTCACCATCGCACATCGCGACAAAACTTGCGTTACCATCCATGCCACCTGGATGATTGGTAGTCCACCACTGTGCGATTTAGAAGATGTTTTCTTCCTCGCACAACTTCCTTGTGAAATCGATTACCACCAGCGATTTTTCCGGACTGATACGACTTAGGGACCTTCAAGAAAAGAGCCTACTCCTTTTGAAAAGGCCGGCAACCCTTCTGCAATTCCTCTTGTGTTGCGGTTGTTCATGGGCGGCGGTAGTCACTTACCATCAGGTGATCCGCATGCTCGTTTGCCCCCTCTCCTATAAGAAAAAAACTATCGGCTTCAACACCCTCGAAAGCCATCAAAATGACGAAAATATTGATACCTATTGCAGCCGCCATTTTGGATTTTGCCAGCATTCAACTTCAACGAGGCTTCAACACCCTCGAAAACCATGAAAATGACACCCTTGACGAATAATATTTTATACGTGTGAGAGCCATGCTGCATCTGTATTAGTAGTATAGTTGTAGCACGAATGGGTCGGCTCGACCTGGGAAGAACCACGCTCTCAAAGAATATCAGCGTAAAATAGAGCAGTTTAACACTGCTGTGTTTCGTATGGTGAGTGTAGAAAACCGGAGACCCTTTTTACTGGAAAAGAGGCATTCCATCTTAGTTCTCACGAGTTACAACGCATCTGCAGTTTGATTAGCAATCGAGGATAAATGTAGATGTCTATGGGCCACAGCAACCATTTACCATCAGGTGGACTGTGTGCTCGTTTGTCACCCGATCCTATAAAAAAAATTGATACCTATTGCAGCCGCCATCTCTGATTTACATTTCGACAGCACTATCGGCTTCAACACCCTCGAAACCCATGAAAATGGCACCCATGGCGAAAAAAATGGTATACCTATTGCAGCCGCCATCTTGGATTTACTTTTTGTTACCACTATTACACTATCAGCTTTAAATAGCCTCAAAACCGCCGCATTTTGGATTTACAAATAAGTTCACGAATTCATTATGTTCGCTCACACGAACTTATAATTCGATGACGATTATTACAATGACAATAAAAATCATTCTTACCTTTTAAAATCAGCAGGAAGCTTAAAATACATTAGCTCCGGTTTTGATGAAGCCGAGTTCAAACAGCCGTATACTACGCAATACGTTCGTGGCATTGTTAAAATTTTTTGACCCGACACTCGCTACTGAGAGCACCGCGACGAGCGCTTTGAAGTCTCGTCGTTGCACATGTTTGTGTGAGTGTGCCGTTTCGAGCGTTTTTAGGTAGTTTCCGTACTGTTCCTACTATATATTTATACTCGTACTGTGATATTATTTTTATAGAAGTGGGGGCAAACGTGCATGCGGCTCACCGAATGGTATGTGACTACCGCCGCCTATGAACAACTGCAACACCAGGGGAATCGCAGTTGCGTTGCCGGCCTCCAGTAAATATTTAAATTCTAGTGTCTGTCTGTAATATCTCAAATAACTAGCTAAATTAACCTCAAGGGTTGCTAATAAGACATGAATGATCACTTTTGAAAATTTTGTCTGTCTACCTGTCTGTCTATCCGTCCGGGCTAATCTTCGGAGTAGATGAACTGTTTGTGATGAAACTTCACGAATAGATAGAGCTATTCCAGGAATGATCTAGTCTATATTTTATTCGAAGAAGATATTTTTATATATTTTTTATATAAAACTGAGATAATAAGAAAAAAACTGGGCTGAGTAAAAACTGGGTTATCAATAATTCAAAAACAAGGTTAGTTTTCTTTTAGGATTGAAAACTCTTCTCTAATAAACTCTACAAATAATGATACTTGTAATATGATTCATTAAGACGGACAGAACTTAATTATAAAGTTTCCTAGAACTTGACAACGTAACCCTCAGAAGACGTTAATTGTCGTAACCCTTATCAAAGCCACACAGTACGTAAACCTTTTACATTAAGTCTGAATTCGGCATGTTTTATATGAAAATTTAAAAAATATTAGATGTATGTTTGCATAAATAATGTCACACTTATTTGTTATTCAAGTAATGTTTCCGGTTATGAGAGACTACTTCAAAGCGTACGTCTTTCTACTGAATATGAAAATTCTACGCTTGCAATAATAAACCATGTATTTGAAATATTTGTTTTCTTTTAATGCAAGAGTTATTTCACAATGTACACGCCTTGCGATTTATATTCTTCTTAAAATGTAAGTAAAGAAATTATATTTTCCTTTTTAAATATAAATTTTTACATTGCTCTCACACTAAATAAGGTCTTATCATAATACCAAAATACTCGGAAAACATTATTTATGCGAGCAATTCTCAGTGCAATATAAAAATTCTTATTATGTAATTATTCTCTTAGAAACGGATCCAACTATTTTGATCTACTTTTTTATTTAATTAATATTTCACTTTCCAAGTTTATCTGAACTGATGTCATCTTTGAGAAAATTATACGACGAGCAAATTCGGTTGCTTTAATGTGCGAAATATGTTTCTTTTTTCATTTTACTTTGAAACACCTACAACACAATATATTGCACTTATACACAATATTTAAAACTTAAAGAAAGCTTAAATCTATTCTAAATGACTATCTAATTCTAAATGACTTTGTGACCTACATATAAGGTTCGATGAGATTTTTTATATTTACTATCTGGTACCCGACGTATTGCTGCCACAAAAGTAATAATTGCGGAAATATCGTTTTAAATTTGGAAGAGTTATGTCATTAAATTTTGAATTATAATAAATTCATTAAAGTTTAATGATATATAACTTTCAAATATATTTGTCGGTACAATACCCGCGCCACCTATTTTAAGTTAAATGTAGGTACTAACATTTGCGCAAGTGCAAGTCATAAAATGACTAAGATTTAGCGCAATTTGATGAACGAAATAGCAGGACATAAAATACGAACAAACAAACATTAATTTTTATATATATAAATAAGTTAATTTCCATATAAACTGTGAAAAAGTAATTAACTCCAATTTAAACATTACGTTTAACTCTGCGTTAATTGCTGTTTTCGAGTCATAACGAATTGTCTCGTGCGCAGACTCTATGATTTCCAATCTCTTAAACAAGCTGGTTTTCGAAAAGAATTTAGTAACATCATCATCATCATCATCATTACAGCCCTTCACAAGTCCACTGCTGAATATAGGCCTCCCCCAAGGAGCCTCCGACAAATGACGGTCCTGAGCCACCTGGTCCACCAGGTCGTCACTCCATGTAGTGAGGAGAGGCCCTACACTTCGTCCTTCGGCACGAGGCCGCCACTTGAGAACCTTTTTTCGCCATCGTTGAGTCAGTGACCGGTCCATTGCCACTTCAGCTTACTAATCCGTTGCGCTATGTCGGTAACTCTAGTTCTACTGCGGATATCCTCATTTCTAAGTTTATCACGCAGAGAAACCCCGAGCATAGCCCTCTCCATAGCTCGCTGAGCGACCTTGAGCTTCCTAATACGGCCAGCAATGAAGGCCCACGTTTCAGTTCCATAGATCATCACTGGCAACACACACTGGTTATACCGTCTAGTTTTCATGTTTTGAGGTACTCGTATACCTGACGAAATGATATGCCGTAATTTCCCAAACGCTGCCCAGCCGAGTTGAATCCGTCGATTGACTTCTCGGTCAAAGTTGGACTTACCTAGTTGGACTATTTGTCCCAGCCAAACATACTCGTCAACAACTTCGGTCGTAGTGCTCCCAACCACTACTGGCATAGGTGTGACATGGACGTTATACATGATCTTTGTTCCGTCCAAGTTCATCTTAAGACCTATCCGTTGGGAGGCACTATTGAGGTCATTGAGCATATTGCTTAGGTCCTCCAGCAATTCTCCCATAAGGACTATATCGTCGGCAAATCGAAGGTGAGTGATATACTAGCCATTGATATTAATACCGTATACTTTCCAGTACAGTACGTTGAAAACGTCTCCTAATGCAGCGGTGAAGAGTTTGGGGGATATAACGTCACCCTGTCTTACACCTCTTTGCAGTTGGATAGTTTTCGTACTCTGGTTCTTTAGTCGGATAACCATCGTAGCTCTACTGTACTAACACTTCAGCACATCAACGTACCGACAGTCAACTTGGCACCGCCGAAGGGATTGCAGCACCTCCCAAATTTCGGCGGAATCAAAGGCTTTCTAAAAGTCCACATACACCAAACATAGTGGCAAATTGCTCATCGGACTTCTGTACAATTTGCCGAAGGGTATGTATGTGGTCTATGGTGCTAAAGCCTTTTCGGAAACCGACTTTTCCGGGAGGCTGGAAGTTGTCGAGTCTGCGTGCGAGACGATTTGTAATGACTGTCGAAAACAGCACGTAGACGCGGCTCAGAAAGAATATCGGTCTGTAGTTCTTCAAGTGAGAGTTGTCACCTTTCGTGAAAAACAACACCACCGCACTTCAGCTCCACGCCTCCGGTGTAGTGCTACCATGGAGGATGGAAATCAAGAGCTTCTAAAGAACTTTAAGTACCGGTTTTCCACCCGCTTTCAGAAGCTTCGCTGTAATTCAATCCTCGCCTGGGGCCTTGCCGTTTTTAAGGTGCTGGAGAGTCATTCTAATCTCACTCATCATTTAACAGTGGTAGAGCCACGCGGCAGCTTTTGCTGTCGCACGGATGGGCCGGCTCGAACCGGGATAGTACCACGACCTCACAGAAAACCAGCGTGAAGTAGAGGTTTACCTCTGCGTTTCGCTTGGTGAGTGCAGGTGGCCGGAGGCCCTTTTTACTGGAAATGAGGCATTCCATCTTAGTCCTCACGGGTGACAACGCATCTACATTTTGATTTGTAACAGAGGATAGATGTAGATGTCGACGAGGTCGCAGCAACCACTTACCATCAGGTAGACTGTGTGCTCGTTTGTCACCCTTATCCTAAAAAAAAACTCAGACTGAAGTTCGGAATGTCATCGGAATAGTGTCGGATAATACTTGCTCTCGGATAGTTACTCACACTTGCGTGTGGCTCCAACTGTGATGTGTTTAGCTACCGTAGAACCTCCAAATCTCACTCACAATCTCAGTTGTCGCGGAAATGACGACCAGAATCGGTCTCCAGCTTCGACAGTGGGCTTTTTCTGGTAGACAGATCTCTAACAAAGACTTTGGAGCCCTGGTTCCTCTCGATCGCTTCTTCAATACGAACCGAATTGAAGTTGCGTAAATTCCGCCGCATTCATTTGGAGATCTTTTGTGTGGAGAGTTATTGTATTCTTCTGCGGCAGGTCTTGCAAGACTTAGCTCTGACCGCATGGACAGTTTCCACGAGCTTGTCATTTATATCGTCCACTGCATTGCAATCTTCTAGACACTGAGAACGGTTTTGTAGCTCGAGCTGAAAGGTTTCGGGACTTTGAATTAGATTACGAGGGGGACGTATTGTTGACTTCATTAGACGTGACCTCTTTAACTTAAGGTTTAGGTTTAGTGTGCCTCTCACCATTCGGTGATCGCTGCCGGTTTTCACCCTCGCGATCACTGAGACATCACTGAACAGTTATCGTCTGGTCGTCATAATGAAGTCAATCTCATTTTTTGTCGAACCATCTGGACTCGACCAGGTCCACTTCATGTGGGGCCTCTTCTGGAAGAAATTTTAATGATAAAAAATCCCTCCTCCTCCATAAAGTCCGCCAGCTGCTGGCCCTTTGGGTTCCGTTGTCCTATTAAAATTGCCCTTATGTTATTATACGTCAAAACGTCAAACATCAAAATATTATTATACGTCAAAACTATTTTTACAGATTTTATCGGGCTTAATTTACTTAGTTTTATTCCAGAAGTTTCGGGTGCTCTACTTCACCTATGGTCACGGGGCGGACTGTGATGCTTGACGTCCCGAAGTCATTTATAACCCGGCTACTTTCAGTTTTTGAATATTAATTTTTGGTTCGATCTACGCAGAACCCACTTGGCTGGGCCGAGGTAGTTGCTCCAAGCGGGCTTTTCGAGCCCACAAAAGATAGATGGAGGAGTGTCCTCTCTTCCTAAACAATGAATCGTAATTAAAATCACGAGAGAACAGGAGTGTTGGTTGATCAGATCTTCAAAATAGAAAATAAATAGAAATATTATAACGAAGCTATTAAACGTTAGTAATGTTACAATAATTTTCCACAAATTTTATAATTATTGAAGAAATTGCTACCATTTCTTAGCACCGTCACACTTCAAATATTACACGCGTGGAGCACAGGCGTGCCCTTTTCGCTGTCCCGTGTACTACATATAGTTTATTGCTATTGTTTTACTATTGTGTGTGAAAATCAGGCAGTGAGATTACCAATACCAACAGCTATCGAAGGCGGCCAGTTTGTCATTGCATTATTCACGCAGTATTAATTTGCAAAAATATATGCCAGGGACACGCCTGTGTTTCGCGCGAGTATTGGAGTGTACAGTCAAATTAGGAGGACTCTCAATCAATTTATTTCTTGATAAAAATGCTTATGTGCCTTGAGTAGTGGCGTAAGGGAATTCACTACTCTTCATCTTCCCGTGTATGTCATAAGAGGCGACAGAGGGAAAGGAAACAGGAGATGGACAGCAACATCTTCCTAATAACAACTAAAAAATAAAAATTGAGATTGCCAACCCGCCTGCCAAGTATGGCAACTATGGCCAATATTCCTCTTGAGAGGCAATGTATGGAGACCTATGTTTGGCAGGGAAATTTTGATAGGCTATATTGGTAACGGTACCCCTAAATTAACACCGATTTCATCAAAAAACAATTATTAAAATCCATTCAGAATGGGCGAAGCGATATCGCGTAACATTTATACAAACATACAAAAAAGAACATGAAGTCGTTTTGCGAAAGGAGGGGGATTCCATTTTAGAAGTAGGTTAAAAATTATTAATTTATTTAGTAAAAGTATCAACATTCACTCCGCCTTTGTAGCGTTGGTGTGAAACATTTTGTATCAAAAAGCGTTCACGTTTGACTGGTGTGATTAAGTGGAATTTTACTAATGTGTTTTTATATTTATGGCATTGCTGAAAAGAACACATAAATCGCAATAACACATTTCAAACAGAATTAAAAAAAACGAGGGTCTATGTTCAACGCGTACGTTTTTTACGTTATATTCACCCATAATTTCTCTGTAATAAGTAAACGGATTTAAAATCTTCTTGGTTTATTAAATAAGGTCAGGGTTATCGGTTGTTGCGGTTCCATAAAGATTTTAAAATCTCTTATTTCTTAAGAAAAAATAACTGTTTTTATAGGATAGGGTGACAAACGAGCACAAAGTCCACCTGATGGTAAGTGGTTGATGTGACCTATAGACATCCAGATCTATCCTCATTAAAGTATCAAAATGCAGATGCGTTGTCTGCGACTGTGACTGAGATGGCATGCCTCTTTTCCAGTAAAAAGGGTCTCTGGTTCTCTACACTCCCAATACAAAACACAGCAGTGTTAATCTGCTATTTTACGCTGGTATTCTGTGAGAGCGTGGTCCTTCCCCGGTCGAGCCGACCCATTTGTGCTACAAATATACTACTAATATAGCTGCAGCAAGGCTCTACCACGTACAAAAATCCATATAGAATAACTGTAGGGCATGACCATTTTAATATAACTATTTATACAATATTCTAGCTATTACCTTGAACATGTACCACTCAAAAATAATTGAAGTTAATAAAAAGTACAAACCGACTACAGCACTATATAAATAATTTCCACGTAATGGGTTCTGTAGTCGGGGCTATACGTCTTCGGTACGCTGTCTGAGCACCAACTTGAAGCTGTTATGAAGCAGTTATTTTTGTTTATTAAATATACTGACGTATACAATGCGTAGTTCATCGGAAATCCATAATAAAATCAATGGAACCACGGGCATAATATCTTGTAGTTTTCGTCACTATTGTATTACTTGTTTCATCATTTTCATTAACTGTGCATGCGGCTCAATTCAGGAGAATTATAGGTCACCGGTGTTTTAAGCTCTTTTTGAGTAAGTAAAATATTTGATTCATAAAAACAAAATAAAAATCTTTTAGGTATGAAAATCTACTTTATACTATTAGCCTAACGATGGTAAAGAAGCAGCAACCTGTTTGAGATCAACCTCACACGAATACAGCCAATAATGTTAATAACTCTCCTAAAAGCAAAATTATCACCTATAGTTCCCTCAACTCGCTTCAATTCCCTTTTTATTGTCAAAACTGCGCCGCACCGTAAGAATACGGAAAGAGGCTTTTCATTCAACCGGAGACACGTATAGTTTTTTTTCTTAAAGGGTAGGGTGACAAACGGGCACACAGTCCACCTGAGTAAGTGTTTTTTTTTTTATAGGAGTGGGGGCAAACGAGCATGCGGCTCACCTGATGATAAGTGACTACCGCCCATGAACAACTGCAACACCAGGGAGGGAATCGCAGATGCGTTGCCGGCCTTTTAAAAAGGAGTACGCTCTTGTCTTGAAGGTCCCTAAGTCGTATCGATCCGGAAAAATCGCTGATGGTAAACTATTCCACAAGGAAGTTGTGCGAGGAAGAAAACATCTTCTAAATCGCACAGTGGTGGACCGCCAATCATTCAGATGGTGTGGATGGTATCGGGAGTTCTGCCGCGATGTGAGTTCGTGAAATTTGGCGGCTGGGATGCATCCGAACAATTCCTCAGAGCACTCCCCATGGTAAATGCGAAAGAAAATGCAAAGAGATGCAACATCTCTTCGCAGTGCCAATGAGTCAAGCCGATCGGAAAGGACTCGGTCGTCGACGATTCGAGCCGCTCTGCGCTGGATGCGGTCAAGTGGAAGGAGCTGGCACAGGGGAGCCCCAGCCCAGAGATGGGAACAGTATTCCATGTGAGGCCAAACCTGCGCCTTATAAAGTTGCAGGCGTTGAGCTGGCATGAAATATTGTCCCGCTCTGCTGAGCACGCCAAGCTTTTTAAAGGCCAATTTGGCCTTCTCTTCCAAGTGAGCACTAAACTGCACGTCACTTGATATGTCGACGCCGAGGTTTCCGATACTGGCTGAGGCAACAAGGGGAGTACCTTGAAACTGAGGAGATACGACAAAGGGGTTCTTTTTAGCGGTAAACGCGCAAACTTGCGTCTTCTGAGGATTAAACTGGACTAGATTTAGTCGCCCCCAATCCGAGACTTTGTCCAGCAAAGACTCGACTTCAGACACAAGTTTGTTCCGGTACTCGGTTGCTGTGACCCATAGACATCTACATTTATCCTCAATAAAGAATCAAAATGCAGATGCGTTGTCACCCGTGAGGATTAAGTTGGAATGCCTCTTTTCCAGTAAAAAGCGTCTCCGGTTCTCTACACTCACCATACGAAACACAGCAGCATGAAGCTGCTATTTTACGCTGGTATTCTTTGAGAGCGTGGTCCTTCCCCGGTCGATGCGACCCTACTATACCGACTATACTATACTACTAATATAGCTGCAGCATGGCTCTACCACGATGAAAACTGCACTGGATTCTAATGGAAGCTTTTACCATGAGATCATTCTATCACGTGTTACATGGATATGGCGGCACGTTGCAGAGCATATGAAAATCTGTCACATTTACAGCACATTCACGGTTACATTGCAGCGACAGAAGTAGTACTGGAACCCGAATCTGAAACTCAAAAGACGTGCGTTCGAATACACTATCTAACTCTTGTAGTGGACAAACTCTTAAAACATTTTGAGATCAGTTAACGAGGCAGTGATCGTCTAATTTAAAATTGAATTCGCCTTCCTTTTATTTTTAGTATATTTTATCACATATACCTATTATTATAAAAGAATATTTAATGATTTATTTAATTTATATGGAGTTTTATTAGAAATTAGCATGTTTTCTATAAAAAAATACAATGGAGAAATATGCTGTTTTAAATTGGATGATCATCATCATCCCCATCTGTACAGCCCTTCATTACTCCACTGCTGAACACAGTTCTACCCCAAGGAATGCCACATAGCACGGTCCTGAGCCACCTGCATGCATCCACTTCCTGCATGTCTTACCAGGTCATCACTCCACCTAGTGAGAGCCACCCCACACTTCTTCTACGTGTACAAGGCTGCTGAAGAAAGGTTATCTAGTTATAGCCTTTCTTCCCCATTGGTTGTCGATTCTTCTAGCTATGTGGCCGGCCCACTGCCACTTCAGCTTACCCATTGTACTCCGTACTCCGTTGGGCTACGCCGGTTACTCAAGTTCTTTTTTCTTCAAATTCTAACTCAAAGGAGAATGGGATTTTTGGGCCTGAAGTTAACTAATTCGTTTATACTTTAAAAAATTGGCAATATTTTTCTAATGTAAAATACAAAAAAGTAGCTCTTTTTACAATCTAGATTTCGAAAAAACAACAAAATAAGAAATAAACTAGAAAATCGGTAGTAGTATATTCTTTATGGCAATAAATCGATTACCATAAAGAATACACTAGTGAAATTGTCGTGTTTGAACGTTATCTTCAAATAGAGGGCTTCTCATTTTGAAACTTGACTTGACAGTACAAACTTCAAACTATTTACTTAATAGAAAATGACAGATTTTCGATTCGATTTGAAACGAACGCAGTATAATCGATTCTCGATTAAATTGAGCATTTTAATATCTATTTTCAATTGTTTTTCCGTCTTAACCAGGAAGATAAAAAAAATTGCGTACATATCTACAAAATAATAATAAAAAATACAAAATATCAAAATTCCAACAAGTAACAGTTACAGCAACAATTCAAGTAATCCATCTCAGATTGATATCCCTAATATTCACTTCACTTAGTTGTTGTTGTTTTAACTTTCGTTAATAGTTTCACCATTTCGTTTCATTATTAACCACAGCAACTAATCTTGCTTTTATATCTTTAAGTAATTATAGTGAAAAATAGCCTGTTACAGTGTAATAACAGTGAAAAATCACCTGTTACAGTATAGGTAATAGATAATGCCACTTTTACTTATTGTACAATAAATCAGCTCCTAGATTGCCAAATCTTGCCAGATTTTCAGCTATGAATTGTTTATATATACGCTTTCAAATGGTCTTACTTTCATCTTGTTAACACTTGGGCCCAAGAATGTATGGAAACGTCTCCTTCTCCTTTATTTATTTGTTCTTATTATTGTACATTATTGTATTTATATGTTCGCTACATTCAACCCTTAGGTATAAAAATATTATAGTTACAATTAAATTTACGTCATTTCTACAATTAAATTATTTCATTATATTATTTGTAATATAATTATATTAGAACGCTCAACAATGATGTAATTAAATTATTATTTTAGTGTGGAAGAAATTTCAAAATCAGTGTTGGTAATGTAAGAGCATAAAACTATTTGTCTTAGTTCGGGATTTAAAATACCTTTAAAACGAACTTTAATATTCTCAAGAACTCGACTTAAAGTACTGTTCTCTCAAGTACCTTGTAAGTCGTTTGTACGTTCCTTGAAATGGTTCAATTTACTTCTGAATAGCTCAACTTAGTGTTCTGCAAACTACATCTACTCTTTATGAAAAAGGTTTAAGTGGGTGAGATGAAATTCTAAATAAACCTGTTTCAAAATATATTAACACTTTCACTGTCCGGTTTTCAGACACAATAGTAAGAAAATAGCAATGACCTATATGTAGTGTACGGGATAGCGAAAGGGTAAAGCTAGAGACTAGCCCTGCCGATCGGAAGCCGATCGTCGGCGATTCGAACCGCTTTGCGCTGGATGCGGTCAAGTGGAAGAAGCTGGCACTAGAAGGCCTCTACCTAGAGATGGGAACAGTGTTTCATGTGAAGACGAACCTGCGCCATGTAAAGTTGCAAGAGGTGTGCCGGCATGAAATACTGTCCTGCTCTCCTGAGCATGTCAAGCTTTTTAGAGGCCAATTTGGCCTTCTCTTTAAAGTGACCACGAAATTGCACGTCACTCGATATGTCAACACCGAGGATTCCGATACTGGCTGAGGCAACAAGGGGAGTGCCTTGAAACTGAGGAAATACGACAAAGGGGTTCCTTTTAGCGGTAAACGCGCAAACTTGTGTCTTCTGGGGATTGAACTGGACTAGATTTAGTTGCCCCAGTCTGAGACTTTGTTCAACAAAGTCTCGACTTCAGACACAAATTTGTTCCGATACTCGGCGACATTTTATCTACTATGACCTTGATGCTCCGATCTGCAAGAAAACCGATGATCCAATTATATAATTTCTCGGGAAGCCCATAGGAAGGCAGTTTCGAAAGAAGCGCTTTGTGCCACACCCGATCGAAGGTCTTCGCTATGTCCAAACCAACGGCCAACGCCTCCCCTTGGACTTCACTGCCTCCGCCCATCTATGAGCTAGGTAAACTAGAAAATCACCAGCTGAGCTACCTCAACGGAAACTGTACTGGCGGTCACTAACCAGGTGGTGATTCTCAAGGTACCGTATGAGCTGGAAGTTAATAATAGTTTCCATTACTTTGGTGAACAAAGAGGTGATAGCGATAGGCCTGTAGTTGGAAGGATCTGAGCGGTCGCCTTTTTTAGGGATCGGGTGCACCAAAGCTGTCTTCCATGAGTTTGGGACTACACCTAGGGTGTAGGAGTACCGAAAAGACGCATTAAATCCGGTGCCAACTCTGGAGCATTTACACTCACGTCTTCAGCACAATAGGTGGGACTCCATCAGGCCCACTCGACTTGTTGACTTCCAGAGAGAGGAGTGCTTTACGCACCGAGCTCTGTGTAAGCAGCACTTCCTGCATGGAGCACTTACAACGCGGGATGGTCGGAGATGTGGGGAACACAGTGTGTGTTATCTAGAGTCCAGTTTGAAGCAAAAAGAGAACCTAGCAGATTGGCTTTCCCCTTTGCGTCATGGGCCAGTGAGTCGTCCACCCTGTGCAGAGATGGCAGAAATGGCTGACAGAAATTCCTTTGGATAGCTTTTGTGAGGAGAGACTAGAAAGTACGTGTTTCCGAAGGAAGGCGAACTAGTTTCTCGTCAATTCTGCCGATGTGCTATGACTTTGCCTTGGCAATGACACTTTTGAAAGACCTTGAGGTGGAATTATACTTTTTTTAAAGGGCGGTGGTGTTAACATCTCGGGACGTTGATGCGTAAGCCCAGGCCTGGTAGCACTCCTGCTTGTAGCGTGATACTATTTCACATCTAAACATGGCTGAGTTCTGCCTCCGATAGGCACCACAGTTAATGGAATAAATAATTCCATTCCCTGAAGTACCACATCAGCGACAGAATCAGCAACAACGTTGAGATCATCCGGCGAGAAGCAAACTTGCCCCTAAGGGTAGGATGCAAGAAAAGATCGCATCTCGTCCCAATAGGCCGATCTATAGTGCTAAACACGGCGGCAAGCTGCAGATAGCAACTGCGATGGGAGCGTGCGTGGCACCCTACTCCGAATCAGAGACTGATCCAAAGATCCAAGACCCCTCTTGGGTCTTTGGATTGACGGAGATCTGATATCCGTCCGGATGAGAGGTCAGAAGAAGTTTCAACAGGTAAGGTACATGATCCTCCTCATCTGGGATCCGCGTAGGCGAAGTAATCAGTTCTGTCAGACCATATGCCAAGGCAAAGTCATAAACAGATCTCCCCGCATGATCGGTTAAACAGGAACCAAGCCATTCAGCGTGGTGGGCGTTAAAAACACCGAAAATCACGATCTCTGCGGATGGGACCTGTTGTAGCAAGAAGTCTGCAGTCATTTGGACGTGGTCGATGAGTCGGTCTATGTAGGCAATACCGCTATGGGAACCTATACAGGCACCCGTAGACGCGGAAATTGTCGTCGTTGTCTACGCGCAGCCATAGGATGGACAGGTACCTTCAAGACTGCCGTGGCATCGAAAACAGATGTCCTCTCTGTCGTACACGCAAACTCCAACCTGGGGCACAAGGAGTGTTCTAATTTGTATCCCGGGTAGGCGAGATACGAAGTATCAGCTGGAGAGGCCACCTGTGTCTTGGTTAAAAAAAAAAAGGACGGCTATGCCATCTCCAGATGGTAGTGAACGGCGTTAAGGTTTGAATGAAGTCTCCTGATATTACATAAATTCACGGAAAGCGTGGCAGGGGTTGCCTTTGATTTATTTGTCCGCTTGCCTCGAGCAGGTTTCGTCTTGAGTGGAAAAAGAGTACGCGGAGAATCGTGAGCACCCACGCTCAGAAAAAGTAGGGTAATTTGGGCGTGGATATATAGCGAGGGATTCTTCAGGGATGCTGGTACTGTCCTGGGGTAGTCTTCCCTTTAATTCCGCTACCATGTTGATGAGGGGGAGGGGAATTGGGCCTCCGGCCGCCTACACTCACCAGGTGAAATGCAAAAGAAGTAAACTTCTACTTCGCGCTGGTATTCTCTGAAGTCGTGGTACCACCCCGGTTCCAGCCGGCCCATCCGTGCGACAGCAAAAGCTGCCGCGTGGCTCTACCACTGTTAAAATAATATATTTATATTTCTTCTGTTCTGTGCTGTTCTGTATATTTCTTTGTTAAAAACAAATAGATCCTTCTTACTTTTACTTCTCATAGTCACCTCTTACAATACCCATGGGACGACATGGAGTGACGGACTGTCTTACGCCGAAAAATATAACATTAAGTTAAACAAATAGAACCTTGGATAAAAAATCATCGCTCAATCATCAACACAAACAACGATTCGAATTAAAATCAAAATTCGAAAGCAAGCCTTTCTGCAGAAAATTGGAGTTTTAAATGATTCAAACGAAATTGACTGAATTTAAAAAAAACATTGACTGTGAGTCAAGTGTACTGAAATCAATACTGAATGGAATGGTAGCGGCTTGCTTGTTGCCAATTAGCGGCAGAGAGCCTTTTCTATTTTTGTAACAAAAAAAAACATCGTTCACTTGCCTATCTAACCTTTTTTCTATTTTAAGCCAATTTCGGACCTTATTCATTCATTAAATAATTTCAAAAAATAACAGAATACAGTACCTACACAATACAGTGCAATTCTTTATTTCAGGCATGAAGGACATTAACTTTAACAACTAGATAATGTCCTCCAGACCTAATTTCGTTCACGGCGGCCAGTCTTAACAGAAAATAGCTATCTGCAGGATCTAAATACGTTTAATCCAATATATTTTGTAAAATATTTAAAATATAAATAGGTAGTTATTCAATCAAGTATCTACTTATTTATATTTGATTAACATTATATTAAAAAAGAAATTCCGAAGAAACTGTCCAGGGCAGTACTAAATATTTTTTCTAAATTTCATACATAGGCTGCACTAAAAGTATCGGGAATGGAATATTTCCACTGTTCCTGTCATATTAAAATCTTTTTAATTGAAAATTCCTTGGTTTTAAAAATCGAATACCATTTATTTATTTAAAAAAAGATTCTCGGTCTTATCACAATGTTTTGTCAAACTTGTTTAGTCGTTGAGAAAATGGAATTGACTCGAGAAAATTCAAGAGCGATGATTTATTATGACTTTCGAAGTGGTTTAACACAAAAACAGTGTATTGACCGAATGATTTCTGCATTTGGTGATGAAGCGCCATCTAAAACCACAATTTATCGCTGATTTGCTAAATTTCAACGTGGACGTGTCAAGCTCAGTGATGATCCCCGTCAAGGTCGTCCAAAAACTGTAGTCACCCAAGAAAACGTTGATGCTGTGCGTAAGCTGACTGAGGAAGATCGACATGTGACATACCGCGAAATTCGGGCAACTTTAGACATTGGCATGAGTTAAATACAAATAATCTTGCGTGATCAATTAGGTGTAAAAAATTTGTTTTCCCGATGGATACCGCATTCGCTCTGTGAAAAGCAAAAAGCGGCTTGCGTTACTTGGTGCGTCAGAACTCTCGAAAAATTCCACGCAGGATCCTCAAATGTTGTATACAATATCGTATCAGGTGACGAATCCTGGATATATGCGTACGAACCCGAAACAAAAAACCAGTCACGAGTTTGGGTGTTCGAAAATGAGTTAACGCCAACAAAAATTGTTCGTTCAAGGAGTGTTGTAAAAAAAATGGTGGCCACGTTTGTCTCCGAAACCGGCCATGTTACGACTATTCCTCTTGAGGGACAAAGAACGGTTAATGCAGAATGGTATGCTAGCATTTGTTTGCCACAGGTCGTTTCTGAACTCCGTTAAGAGAACTGCAACTGCCGCATTATCCTCCATCACGACAATGCGAGTTCTCACACCGCACACAGAACAAAAGAGTTTTTAGAGTAAGAAAACATAGAATTATTAGACCATCCGCCGTACAGCCCCGACCTAAGTCCTAATAATGTCTATACTTTCCCTAAAATAAGGAATAAATTGCGTGGACAGAGATTTTCATCACCTGAAGAAGCTGTGGACGCCTACAAAACGGCCATTTTGGAGACCCCAACATCCGAATGGAATGGTTACTTCAATGATTGGTTCCATCGTATAGAAAAATGTGTCAAATTTCGCGGAGAATACTTCGAAAAGCAATAAATACATTTTTAAATAGTAATGTTGTGTCACTTCCTTGATTCCCGAAATTTTCACGTAGCTTAAATATACGACTTTCCGATTTGATTCTTGAGGAAAGTTATTTAACTCATTCGGTAGACTCACATATCAGTGATTATTGGGATTTTGTACATTTTGAATTAAAATCCATCAAAAGGCATGAAGGTGCAGCTTCGTCACGTGAACATGTTATATGAATATTTTGAAATTATTTTAGAATATCATATTAAACATTTAATTAATTTTTGATGGTATCCAGTTTCGTGCACTCAACTATTTTATTTTTTATCTTTTACCGCATTCTTAACGTATGATAAGAGTAGAGAACATGAGACCATTTTACTGGAAACGGGGTATACCATATTAGTCCTTAGGGGTGATAACGCACCTGCATTTTGATTCTTAACTGATTATAGTTATGGATTTTTTTATATAGGATAGGGTGACAAACTACACACAGTCCACCAGTTCAGTAGTAAGTGGTTGTTATGACTCATAGATATCTACATTTATCCTCAATAAAGAATCGAAATGCAGATGCGTCGTCACCCGTGAGGACTAAGATGGAATGCCTCTTTTCCAGTAAAATGGGTCTCCGGTTCTCTACACTCACCATACGAAACACAGCAGTCAGGTTGCCATTTTGCTGTTAATATATAATATATGTTATAATACTGCTAGTATTCTGTGGGAGCGTGGTCCTTCCCCGGTCGATCCATTCGTGCTACAACTATACTACTAATATAGCTGCAGCATGGCTCTACAACGTTGAAAGACGAACTATATAATCTACTTACTATCAGGTGTGTTTGTATGTTATCCTTATTTTATAATAAATGGGAACATCGTTTGCACGCTCAAACAACCTATCACCCTAAACGTCTACACGTATAAATATAATAATAGTGCAGAAGTGTGTGCGCGAACACAGGTGCACTCTCTGTTCCCTCACTGTCATAGTCCAACATGACCGGAGTTGACTTGAAAATTTGCACTCGTGTCAAGGACCCATGACAATACAATTTAATAACTTTATTCTAGTATCCAGGATTACTAGGATAAAATAAAGTAATTATAAGGATCATAACAGCTCTTGATCAACACGTGTTGTAACCATTCAGCGAGGAAACGCAGCCAGCGTTCTTGGCACGATACCGCGGGGAGTATGTATATATATAGTATGACTATTAAATTACTAGTTTCATTTTTTTAATTTAAGTTTTTAATATTGTATATAATAAAATATTGTATATTATGTTATGTAAATAAATGTATATTTTTAATTGACACATTATTTCATTAGCATGTTTCGTAACATGATTATTATTATTGCAGTTATCATCTTGCAGTCACCAAAGGAATTTCATTACGTAGTTAATTTTCCATGGAAATCAAAGCCTGTTTGTGGTGGAATTTGCATCTCAAACGCGCTTGACGCATATGTGCATTGCCGGCAGTAAACATTACCGCTTTGTGGGGCCAGTTGTGTCCAATGCGAATGTGCTGAAATTTGGTTTTTGCCTGTTTAGAAACTAGCTAACATAGCACATAATTGAAGAGCAGTTCGATAATTAGTGGAATTTTACATCCATCTTCCATTACAGCCTATAAAATACTACTTTTGAACAAAAGCCTTCTCCAAAGATTGCCTCAAAGAGGGATTTTGATATAGGATTCGTTGGTTATCTAAGACTGACCTATATGCAGGTTGAACACTTATTATTCACGTATTCACCACAATAATAGAATTTTTAACACATTTCACAACAAAAATACAATTAACGACAATGTATAATGAACTAATTAAGTAAAGTACTGCTAGCGAATGCAGATAAAAACCAAAAATGACTCTGGTATTCATCTTCATTCACTGGGAAAAAACATTCGGCTCTATTTTCACATATACTTGGCAAATGTTGCAAAATTAAATACAATTGCGGTGAAGTAAGGACTTTGATGCATTCTTATTTAGAAACAAGCTCCTTTTAGTTAATAATTCAGAGAAATAAAATATTCTAATTGAATCTATTTTACTTGTTCTTTTTTTTTATTTTGCTACAAAATTAAAAACCAACTTCAAAGAACTAAAATTAAAATAATTTTCACTGCCCTACTAAGGTCGTGGTCCTTGTCCAGTAGAGCTGACCCATTAGTGCCGTATCAATAATTTTATTCATTCATTAATTACAACCTATCTAAGTCCAATACAGTACCTTAGATTGCCTCGTCACATTCATCAGTATGATGGATTTCAGATTCCCGTATTTTTTTTAAATAAAAAACTGAAGTAACTATTGAACTAACAGTACTGCTGAAGATAAGTGTCTCTTGCAGTGGACATTTGCAACCAACTTAATCATTTCACTGTCCCGTGACTCATATATGAAAATTTCGATTGTTTAACTATTATATCTTTTTCGCGGACAGGGAAGTTGTTAATGTTTTAAAAACCTTTACCTTTAGTCGATCGCGTCTGTCATTATAACCCCGGAGAATTTCCTTCCTCTTTCTCCTAACGTCTTGCATTTTAGTTTTTTCTTTTATATCAAGCCAGTAGAAACTTTTTTTTATCTATAAAATATATCTTCCAATATGAATGGTAACAAATCAGTCAATAAAATATCGCTCTTACTGCGAATTTAATGAAGCACACGGAACTGAAAATCTAAACTGTTTTTTTACAGCTGACGTATGATTTTCTATTAAAGTAAAATTTTGTTTAATATTTTCTATTAAAATATTAAACAAAATCGCATATACTCTTCTGTCTTTGTATTCGCTGAAAGAGTTATGATAGATTTTCATAGATTTTGATACGGTTTTCACAATTATCTAAAGAATTAAAACAACATGTAATAATATTTATCTTTTAATTACAATTGGTTTTAATATTTCTCTTTCTAATAAAACGGTTCGTAACAATAAAGACGTTTCTTGGTGAAAATTTAATGCACATAAAATTCATAAAATTCGTTGTGTTTAGTGTATGTGTCATTCGCGTAAATATAAAACATTATTGTTATAATTGTAGAAAAAATAGCATTTAATCGTAGCAAACTGTAACATTTTTGAAATAGTTTCAGAATGCTCGCGTTTCGTATTTTTCGTAAACTGCTGAATGCACGAGAAGCATACAACAATTGCAAGCAACAATGGCGTCGAGTGTAATATGCAACTAAGAGTATTTCAATGAAATTTTATTGCCTTTTTTCTTTATTCGTCGTTTCATATCTTTATTTTATTGTCCTATGCCTTTTAGTTAAATTTTGGAAATACACGTAAATCAGGGTTCTATATGTATGAACATGATTATTAGTTTAGACATAATTAGTAGAGCCATGCTGTAGCTATATTATGGTTATGGAAAACACAAATTATTGAAATATAAATACCCTGACACACGTGTGAGTCCAGTTCTCCCATGTTGCTGTCGAGCACTAGTTGTACCATGATTTTAAAGATAGCAGTAACACAATACCGTCATTCATCTTAAATATAGTACCAAGAAAATTTTGCAGTAAACACAATACTGTCCTCTTCCCCCCGGACCTCTGAGGTGTTCAGACGTATATCTTGTACTAAAATTTATTTAAAATTATTTTCCAAAAATACTTTAAATATTGCGCATTTATTCGAGCGCAAAAAATTAGGAGTGCATGAATGCGAGGAGGTGATATCAGCGACTGCTACTGATACGCGTCGAGTGCACCAGCTACGCTGACTCATCGCTGCGACCCGCCGCGCAAGCGCCGCCCGCCACAGCTTGCTGCCCGCCCCGGGAGGCGTAACACCGCTTGACCAATGCGCTCCGCGCACCCCGTCTACTTGCTGCGCTGACGTCGGTAAGAAGCTTTGCCTTCTTGTGACTCATATCCCGTACACTTCTGTTGCCCTGGTACAGTATGACTGAGCGGCGTAGTGAACACATGGACACAGAGATGTCGCTGTGCGTATCGGAAGATGAAAAAACTCCACCAAATTTTGTTACACAACGTACACAACAAAGACAAATTCATAATTCGGATAGCATAATACAGGATCAATTTATGGACCTAAAAGCAGAAATGTCTAAACTAATGGCAATCACAAGTAAACAAGCAAAAGATCTCAATGAACTCACTTCGACCCTTAAAGAGGTTCGCCTGTCAAATCAAAATATTGAGAGCTCGCTAACGATATTAACCGCTCAAAATGAAGAGTTCAAAAAACAAATTGTAGCCCTGCAAAATCATCCAAAGGAAGACAGGGAATATATAATGTACTTAGAAAATAAACTGGAGGATCTGCAAATCTCCACCCGTAAAACATCATTCGAGCTGAAAAATGTTCCTAGGAAAGAAAATGAATCAAAGCAAGATCTAATTGACATGACTATACGGCTTTCAGAGACCATAGATTGTAAAATAAACAAATGCGACATTAAAGATATTTACAGATTGCGTGGAAAAAAGCCAGAACAGAAAAACACTCCCATAATTGTAGAAACAAACTCTGCATTATTAAAAACAGATTTTATGAAGATGGCGAAGTCATTCAACATTCGGAACAAAACTAAGATTTGTGCTAAACATCTAGGTTTTAAAACCAAAGAAGACACCCCTGTCTTCCTCTCGGAGCACCTGACTGCTAGAGGATCACGTCTATTCTTTTTAGCTAGAGACTTAGCAAAATCAAAAGGCTATAAGTACTGCTGGACCGCTTATGGTAAGATATACGTGCGAA
This sequence comes from Parnassius mnemosyne, assembly GCA_963668995.1. Taxonomy (NCBI): domain Eukaryota; kingdom Metazoa; phylum Arthropoda; class Insecta; order Lepidoptera; family Papilionidae; genus Parnassius; species Parnassius mnemosyne. The sequence goes on along the minus strand of CAVLGL010000104.1, from coordinate 57,030,229 downwards.
AAAATGAACTTTCTCCTATTATCTTGGTTAGAGCCGAAGAGCAAGTACACCAACTGCTAAAGGAAAAGTGACTAGCTTTGCATATCCAAGGTCTGTTGTTTCGACTTGTTTATCCTATCCTCGCGTTTATTGCGTATTTACTGTTTTATACACTTTTATTGGAAATACGTTTGCATAATACTTTTTCAATGTATCTGTTACATGCGTGCAACATACACAAACACATTACTTTGTACTTACACAAATATCCCTTATACATACACTCACACACACAATACCTTACCCAATTAACTAAACTATGCCCTAGCAAACCCTCTTTACAGATACTAACATGTATATATAAATACACATTAATTAGAGATAATCTTCTTAAATCAACATACATAAGTCACAAAAAAGAAAATTTAACTGTAAGCTTTATAAAGTATACATATTATTATTATAATAACTCACCTACAATCATATACCTGACGCTTTGCGAATTGACGTATTATTGTCTATTTTTCTTTTCTAATGAGTAATACAATGACCACACTTCAAGAAATAGACAGAATAGAGCTGGCACGGTCTTTTGAATGCGACGTGGAGGAGTTTATTAAGCGTGTAAATGTAAAGAAGAATGACTTTACTATGATATCTCAAAATATAAGGAGTATATATTGTAACATTGATGATTTTGTATTGACTTTGTCTAGCTTCAACTTCGATACTGATGTTATTGTACTGACGGAGTGCAGACTTAATTCTAACAAACCTTTACCTGTTCTGTCCAACTATTGCTCCTATTTTACTAAGTGCAGGTTGAACCAAAACGATGGTGTCGTAGTATATGTAAAGATTACCTTAAAACACAAAATTAAGGAAATACATTTGACGCATGCATCATGCTTACAGCTTGACATACTAAATAATACAATTTTATGTATCTATAGATCACCATCAAATAATAATGCTGATGCTTTTATAAATTCATTGAATTTACATTTACATTCTATAAAGTCACTTAATAATATTTTTATCACAGGTGACATTAATATTAACATAGCTCTCAAGCCCATAGAACTACCCCAAGAACAAAAAAATCGACTAAATTACTTAAATGGGTTATCTGAGCACGGTATATTGGCCGGCCACACTATCCCTACTAGAGAACAGAACTGCCTAGACCATATTATGTTAAATATAAATAAGCACAAAGTACAGGCATCTATATTTGTATTACACACGACCACTACTGACCATTATGCAACTTTCCTCTTACTCTCAAAAATCAAACCTAAGCTTTTGGTATCTAAATCAAAAACATCCACAAATTTTGACAAGGCTCTAGATCACCTTAAAAACCAAAACTTAGGTACACTGTTACAATGTGATGACCCAGAGTTTATAACTAATCAGTTGATTTATACAATTATCAACTCACTAAAAGAACATACAGTAACCACAACTATTTCTAAAAAAAAATCGTATCCTAAAACCTTGGATCACACCAGGTATTTTACGCTGCATAAGAAACCGCAACAAGCTTCAAAAACAAGCACGTAATGAACCTCACAATGTAACAATCACAATAACATACCGGAGGTATAGAAATTACTGTAACAATCTCATTAAAAAGTTAAAAAGAGACTATGAGCGAGAGTTGTTGGCTACATCGGTCAAAAATAATAAACAATTATGGAAAAATATCAAAACTATTACTCACACTAATAAACTCAAGACTTTAAATACAGAACTTCTCAATATTACTGATAACCCGATAGCCTCCGCAAACTCACTAAATTACTATTTTTCTAATATTGGTAAACAGCTTGCAGAACGGATTGAATATGTTGAAAACGACTCTAACTCTTACCTCCATAACCTGCCAATACATCCGAACTCCTTTGTACTTCTACACACTGATTATTATGAAGTTAACAATATTTTGATGAACCTAAAATCTGAAAGTTCTCCAGGCTGGGATAATATCTCGACTGCTTTTCTTAAACATGCAAAAGAAGTGATTGTTCCCATTATAACTCACCTAGCAAACCTGTCCTTTGATAAAGGAGTATTTCCAGCTCCCCTAAAGCAGTCGATCATTATTCCGGTTTACAAGACTGGGGATAGAGAAGACGTAAGCAACTATAGACCTATATCGGTGCTGCCTGTGATATCCAAAATACTTGAAAGACTTATAAATGTAAGATTAAACGCCTACTTACAAAAATATGAGATCTTGTCTTCTTCCCAGTTTGGTTTCAGACAGGGAAAGTCGACCGAAGATGCAGTTTCTGCATTGAGCTCATTGGTAGTAGAGGAAATGGATAAACATAATAAATGCATAGCAGTTTTCTTGGATTTGAAGAAAGCGTTTGATACGGTCTCTATCCCCATTCTTGTACACAAGCTGGAAAGAATCGGTATCAGGGGTGTTCCGCTAAAATTACTCTCGGACTATCTTGCAAACAGGAGGCAGAAATTAAAACTAGATAATTATACTAGTGATTGCGCTAATGTGTCGTTTGGTGTCCCGCAGGGAAGTGTTCTTGGCCCTACATTATTCTTAATTTATCTGAATGATTTATGTAACATGACCCTTAAGAATGCCAAAATATTCTCTTATGCGGATGACACTGCCGTCGTTTTCACCGGAGAATCCTGGAACATTGCTAAAAAGAATGCAGAAAAAGGTCTTGAGCAAATAGGTAATTGGCTGCGATTTAATCTCCTTACGCTCAATACGGCAAAAAGTTGCTATATATGCTTTTGCATTTATAACAACGCTCAGCCAGAACTAGATTTTGCGGTGAGAATACATCACTGTCGTACTACAACAGTTAGACAAAACTGCCACTGCCCCACTATACAAAAAGTAACCGAAGCTAAATATTTGGGAATGTGGTTAGATCAAAGACTCACTTGGTATCCTCAGCTTGAACATGTCACTCAGAGAATAAGGAATCTCACATGGATTTTTAAGATATTAAGACATGTGGTACCTAAGACGGATTTAGAAACGGGGTTTGGGGACAAGTGTCTTCTAAGAGAAATATATCTATCCCTAGTACAGTCTGTTCTTGCTTACTGCTTGCCTGTATGGGGAGGTGCAGCCAAGACGCGCTTTCTTGAGGCTGAACGTGCACAACGTGGTTTAATAAAGGTCATGTATTTTAAAAAACAAATGTTTTCAACTGATAAACTTTATCAAACTACCCGAATTCCTTCAATTAGAAAGCTTTACATTATACAGACAATTCTGAGTAAACACAAAACCCTGAAATTTGATGCCACTAATGCTGTTAGAAGAAGGGATAAGCTGGAAACCGTCAAATGCAATTCTGTTTTTGCTTCAAGACAATATAAAGCTCGTTCAGCCTACCTCTACAAAATGATTAATAAAAGCCTAAACTTATATACTAAAAGATATCGCGACTGTAAGAGATGCTTACAGTTATGCTTGGAAGATCAAACCTATGATGATCTAGAGGCATTACTAGTTAAAATTAAATAGTAATGAAAACACATACACACACTGACATACATAAGCACACACACATACATACATACACACACACACACATACACACACACACACACACACACACACACACACACACGCACACACACACGCACACACACGCACCCACACACACATACACACACACACATACACACACACACGCGCGCGCGCGCGCTAAAAAAAAATAAAATAAAAAAAAAATGCTTAAAGAAATGTAAAAAAGGAAAATGAACCTGATAAATGTAGTACTTTTAGAATTAGCTTTATATTGTAACTATAATAGAATAATTTTATTTATTTTTTTTTTTCATTTTTCATTGTTATCTTTTAAACGTTCTACTTCAAACTCCAAAATTTATTATTTTTAAACTGTACATTGTTCTAAAACGACCTAAATTAATGGAAGAGCGTTGCTCCCTGATACAGGCTCATTAGCTTAAAAGGGGGCTACGATCACTAATATAATATAATGTACCCAATGTTTTGAAATAAAAAAAAAATATTATTTATTTATTATTTATTATTTATCTCTTTTAAACATATTAGAATTGAAGCGTGCGGGATTACCCGACGTTCGTGTTCTCTCACTTTCCCCAATATACCTCCTTAAGAATTTAAAACACGTTTTAAAATAAATTCAATATAATCCTTAAAATCTTTGTTTCATTCAATACACATAGTTGATAAAAAACACTATTTTAGATAAGGCTAGATCAGGAGCCAAGCGCTCACCGTAAATTTCACAGTACTTGAGCAAAACTCGATTCGATTTCCGCCGACTACAATGAAATTGCAATTTTAAGTGCTAATTTACTACGGGCCCGGCGGTGAAGTAGAAGTTCGTATGGAACCTGCGAATCTGAGAAATTTAAATTAAAAAAAAGTAACACTAACCCTTGTAAAGTCCATCAACCCACATTGGGACAGCAAATCCATGGTAACAGTTTCACATTAACAGCGTCTTTGTGTCGTAGCAGTAAGCGCGGTTTTAGCCGACTATAAAAAAATGTTCAGAGAAAAAATATTTCGAGGACATGTGACGTCCACCAACTCCATATTATCCTTCTCGGAAATGAATCTCCCAACAGTAAGACGTATAAATACTGTAAATTTTTTATCAACCTAAAGAAACAGATAATTTTTTAGGTTTTTGAGCTGCAGCTGTATTATGTCTGTAGTGCGAATAGGTCGGCTAAACCGGGGTAGAACCACACTCTCACAGAATCCCAGCGTAAAATAGCATAATAATGTTGTGTTTCATATGGTGAGTGTAGTGAACCGGGCACCCCATTTACTGGTAAACTTATAAACAAAAATGCGTTAAAATTTTGCTGCCTGTTATTAAAAGGGTCACATCTAATCAGTTTTCTGCTAGCGCTCTCAAAGAATGCAGGGGCAAAAAGCAAAATTTTACTCTGCAGTTTCAGGTGTAGGATACTAAAATTCTCAGTGTTGCCCGTTAATTGGCAATCAAGCTGGTCGCCCTAACTTTAGTGTAACGTCATCGCCAGGGAAATTTTTAGCATAAATATTTACACAATCCCTCACCGCGCTTAATGTTTTTATTTATTAGCGAATTATATAACTCACTGCCTTTTATCGAAGTCAGGGGTTTTTGTACACCATTAAGATATGAATAAACAACTTTAAAAATTTTGTGTCTGCCTGTCTGTCTGTTTTTGCGTGATGACCTTTGGAATGAATGAGTCGATTGTATTGAAACTTTACGAATAGATAGAGAGTAATGCCAGGAGTGATCAAGACTATATTTTATCTGAAAAACTTGAAGAATTAAAAAAAGCTTTAATTGTCTTAAATTTAAATAACATCACATTAACACCTACATAAATAAATTAAGTCGTTAACATCTAAATTACAACTAAAACAAATATCCTGGTTCTAAAAGCGGAATTTCTGCCCCTTAGAATCCCTTCAGAAATGATGTATAATCCCGCGGGATACATTTAACGTTAACCCTCCAATTTAGTTTCTATGTCCGCCTTGTAGTAATATGTAAATACAAGTGTTACACCCTATATACATGGGTTACGGCGACCGAATAAATTTTATTAAGTTTTCATTTTGTTGTATTAGATTTAGGTTTTACTGTTCTGAAATCTCCAAATACTTTAATTTGCATCTTAAAGCGTAGTGAAAAGTATCATATTAAATTTAAAATAATTATATTTTAATTTAAAATAATTGCTGCAATAACTCAAAATAATAAAAAAAACTGCTGTTGATATCTATCTTGCTCTCTCGCTTTTAACTATGGCAAAATCTCACTTATGAGGAAATCTATTCGGGAGTCCTATGTGCAGCAGTGGACTTTTATAGACTGTAATGGATGAATTAAGCTAGTTGCCTGCAACATATGCGTAAGTAAGTAATAAACATCCAAATATCTATCACACACACACTGTTAGTATTGCATAATATACTAATATAATATAATGACTGCCTTGGACTGGTGGTTGTAAACGCAACTGCTGATCATGAGGTCCCGCGTTTGAAACCCGGGTGGGACCAAAAAATAACGAGGTTTTCTGTCAAGAAATTCCGAAAAGTTGGCGGTGAATCACTCCCGTTCCTCGGAAAGCGCGTCAAGCCGTTGGTCCTGCGCCTGATCTCTCTCCGGTCGTGTCGGTTTATCGACCCATCAGACTATGACTATGAGAGAATAGAGAGTGCACTTGAAATTATCATACAATCTGGCACTAAAATCCTCTCCTGCGCAGATAATCTGCGATGAGACTGGCCGCCCAGACCCAAACACGGTCTGGAGCACGTTATTGTTATCAACTCGTGGGTCTCGTGAGAGGCAACAGAGGAAAATTTATACACCAAATAAAACGTGGCTTCTGTGAAAAATAACCCCCATATGAGGCAATACATTGGGGAGCCCCACATTCGGCATTGAACTTTTGTTATGCTGTAACGGTAAGGACAACACACGTGGTATTGGATTATTATCTTTTAGTAAATTTTTTCTTCTTCGTCAAAACGGTTTTAATCTTGGCAAAACGGTCGTTGTTACCATGAAGTAACGTCTTTAGGGGCAGAGGTTAGTCACCTCACGAGCATTTGCCACATGTTCCTGCTGGCTGACAGCCTGGTTCACTCGTACAAGAGACATTCCACAGTCCACTTAATTTTGTCGGATCTTTCTTGCCCTCTGGTACCCTCCACTGTAAGACGCATGATAAGACGCTATATGAGTCACTCTTTTTGCTTTTTAAACACGTTACCCCCACAATAGGATTTTATTCTGGATCGTAGTGGCAGTTGTTATACATAAATTGTACAAAGTAATAATTATTTGTAAGCCATACAAATACTTGTTCCGTGTAAGATACGAAATCGCGGCTCTCAGCCCCACAAATCAATGCTAAACCAGTTTTTCTTTAGATTGCGACTGTAAAAACACTCATAGACGTAGTTTAATACAGAGTTCCAGGAGACGTTAGTGAGTAATTCTATCCGTATCAATTTATTTACCGGATAACAAATGAGTTAAGTTCCTCTATTAACAGTTGTAATTGGTTTTAGTTTGCAAACCAACTCTTATCTATTTTATATTGCGTACAAATTTTAGAACGAAGTTAGCGTAGAATAATCAGATTTTAATTTACACTCAGCGTAATTAAATTTCGTAATGAAACTCAACATCTACATGATATTCGTGGATTTAGTTTAAATAAGATTAACAAGCATTTACCCGGATTCTATTCTTGCTAGCACAGAGGCTGCTACCAAAACATTTCATTGCATTTTGATAGTAAAGTTAAAACTCATATACGTCCAACTCCTGGGCATAGGACTCCTCTCATTTCTGAAAAGCGCTTTCGGAAAAGGAAGTGTCCACCGCGATCGCGCTGCTTCTATGCATGCCTTGACTTGATATGTCTTCGAAATATTTTTTCAATTTCTCAGATATCCAGGTTTCCTCACAATGTTTTTCTTTACTGCTGAGTACGCGGTAAATCAGCACATGCATGGCTGAGAATTTAAATTAAAAAAAAATTCAAAGTCTTGTGAAGTCCGCTAACATGCATTGGATCAGCGCAGACATTTGCTTGGCCTTAAGCCGCCTTAGAATATAGAAGAGGCCAGTGCCCAGTATTGAGCTGAATATGGGCTATATATAACTCCACAAAGTGATAATAAAAATTGTTTACACCTGGTGCATCAGAATATACAAGGCATGATAGGCAAAGACCTAGAAATTGAACTGTTCTTAAATAGCAACAATATTCATATCTTATGTATTTCCTGATGCACTAAAACGTTCTATAATTACGCCCGTGCACAAAGATGGGGACAAGAGTGATGTTAACAATTATCGGCCGATATCTGTCTTAACATCCCTTTCAAAAATAATAGAGAAAATATTAAACAAAAGGCTAGTAAGTTATTTAAATAAATACAACATTATTTCAGATTCACAATACGGTTTTAGACAGGGACGGTCAACTCAGGATGCGATCATTGCGTTAACATCTGAAATCGTTAATAAGGTAGACAATGGTTATAAATGCGTTACGGTGTTTCTAGACCTGAAAAAGGCTTTTGACACTGTATCTGTTCCCATCCTTGTGCAGAGACTTGAAGCTGTAGGGATAAGAGGTAAAGCTCTCTCCCTCTTTGACAGCTACCTCCGAGGTAGGAGACAGCAAGTTAAAATAGATAACTTGCTTAGTGAGGAGGAAAACATTGTTTACGGTGTCCCACAGGGCTCGGTTCTCGGCCCATCACTGTTTCTAGTGCATATTAATGAATTATGCAACCTACGAAGCAGTGGTGGGAGAACCTTCTCCTACGCGGACGACACCGCCATCGTTTACATTGGGGACTCGTGGGAAGAAGTATGCAATAATGCCGAGCAAGGATTAGTTGTTATAGATAGATGGCTCAAAGCCAGTCTGCTAACCATTAATGTGATTAAAACGAACTACATTTGTTTTTCTCCTAGTTTAAGGTCTAAACCAGGCCTCAATTTTAAAATTAGAATACACACGTGTGCGGACCACTTGAACCATAATTGTAATTGCAAGGTCCTTAAACATATAACATCAACCACCATGAGGTATCACACGTATGCAAAAAGGTAATAACTGAGTGGTTAAAAACCTTAACATACGAAGAAACTGAACAAATTTTAGATAGACTTAGTTAAGCAATTTTTTTTTGTTCTTTCTTATCAATAATGTACGTACTAACCGAGCTTAATCTATTACATGCACTTCGAACACACCGGCACTACAAAGAAGACACACACTCACACACATAAACGCACGCACGCACACACACACACACACACACACACACACACACACACACACACACACACACACACACACACACACACACACACACACACACACACACACAACACACACACACACACACACACACACACACACACACACACACACAGGCGTACAACTACAGTTACACAAAGAGCTAATAATTACTTTATAAGTCACTTACTGTTATTTTTTCTTCATAAATTTATCTTTACTTACCTTTTGTATAATAATCTCAATATTGTTAATAATTAAGGGAAAGAGCGAGATAGCCCCAACACAAGTATTATCAATTACTTACTGGGGATGTCTCATTTATAATCCATGTAACTGTTTTGAGACAAATAAACATTTTCATTTTCATTTTTTCATTTTTTTTTATGTATTACAGATTATTGGTTAAAGGCTTGTAACTTAATGTTTAACTTCAGTAATTACCAGGTGGACAGTTCGTTCAATAGAGAAACGGGTTTAAGAGGTGGCTTGCTAATATCCATACTTCCATACTTAATATTATAAATGCGAAAATGTGTTTGTTTGTTTGTTTATTTGTCCTTCTTTCACGTCGCAACAGAGCGTCGGCATGGCATGATTTTTGTATGAGGATAGTTCGGTGGCTGTAGAGTGACATAGGCTACTTTTTTCCGCGGAAAAATATCTCATTCCCGTGGGAAAATCGAATATGTTGCACAAGTTTGTTCTTCTTTCACGTCGCAACAGAGCGTCGGCATGGCATGATTTTTTGTATGGGGATAGTTCGGTGGCTGTAGAGTGACATAGGCTACTTTTTCCAGCGGAAAAACATATAATTCCCGTGGGAAAATCTAATATGTTGCAAAATTAAATTCAGCTAGGTGGCGCCACCGTGATTCTACAAGACGGACGACGGTACGATAGACGAACACAGAAGGTCAGAATATTTGGATTATTATGTCTTTTTACAAAAAATTAAGATAAAAAATGTATGGATCTGTATTTTTCCACGCAGGACCGGGAAGAGAGCGATAAAAAACATAAAATTCACCAACTGATTTTCTTCAAACGTTTTGGTGCATTGTAATTCACAGAATAGGCGATAACCTCGCAGACGTTGATGCTCTGCCTACCCCGCAAGGGTTACAGGCATGATTATAAGTATGGATCAGAAATACTATCACCACCTGTCACGCTTTCACCCTTAACTATTACTTAACTGTGGTAGAAACAGTTCTTAGTAAGCCTTATTAATAAGCCTTAGTAATATTTATTGAACGGAAATGAATACAGTTCTCATATGTGGTTATGAATGAATCGGTATTACAATAAGAAAAATTGTGCAAAATTATAAGATAAATATTTTTGAGAGTTCTTATTAACTAACGTATACATAGTTTAAATTAATTCCGCTAGATGTCTTTACTAGGTTTTTACAACGCGGTAACGAAATGTTTCCTGACATGTACTTAACTCCCGCCGTTGAGCCGCGCGTCAACTTATAGTGCATACGGTACCTATACGCTTAAATTGTTTCTATTTCGTAGCTTATTCGACTACCTGCTTTCGATTTCGGTTGTTTGTTATTTGCTTTGTGATTTGGTTAAGGTTGAATGGATTTATATTGGTTTTCATTTTCGGATTTGTGTATTTTCTTGGATTGTTTTTGTTGATTTGGATGGTATTTTTTCCTTTATACATATTTAGCAGCATTCAATTATGATCCGTTGATTGATTATAAAAATCACAGGTTAGTTGTTATCGGACTGACGGACAAGGCGTGTCGATTTTGCAGCGCTTTAAAATCGAAAGATGAGACCGCAGGCATGTGCTGTTCCAATGGCAAAGTGTCACTTCCGTTACTTGGGGAACCAGAAGAACCTTTGAAAACTTTCTTTTTATATGATGCTAATGAGTCACGGCGCTTTATAAACAGGATTCGGATATATAACTCATGCTTTCAAATGACGTCCTTCAAAGTTGACCGGGAAATAATAATTCCGAGATTTTCGCCTACATTTACGGTGCAAGGGCAAATTTATCATAGAATAGGTTCACTTTTTCCATCTGAAAACGAACAGCATAAATTTTTACAAGTATATTTTATGGGTGACGAAAAAATTGAGGTAGACCGTCGCTGCCAATTTATCCAGGGAGTTGAGAGAGACACAGTGTTCAAAATTGAAAGATTCTTGGATGAACGTAACATTTTAGTCAAAACATTTAAAACTGATTTAGAAAACCTACCTGAAGAGGATTATAAAGTCGTCATTCACGCAGATCGGACCCCTCGAGGAGAGCATGAAAGGCGCTACAATGCACCTTTGATAAACGAAATAGCAGCCGTAATTAGTGGTGATCAATTTTCTTCACGAGACATTGTCTTGCGAGCACGTGATGATATGGTGCAACGGGTAGCCAATACACACAAGTTTTATGACGCTCTGCAATACCCATTGATTTATTGCAAAGGACAAGAGGGTTATAATTTTCAAATTCCACTCATTAATTAGTGTGGGACGAAAGTACAATGTCGCATAAAAAAGCTGTAGAAGAACTAAATCGGACGCACCAGGATTTGCGCAGCAATACCGATGTAATGGGAGGAATGGTGGTTTTACTGGCTGATGACTTTCGCCAAACTTTACCTGTCATTCAAAACACACCTGCAGATGAAATGAAAGCATGCCTCAAGTCGTCTATTTTATGGAACAAGGTGACAAAATTCAGTTTAACTACGAATATGGGAGTGAATTTGTATAATGATATCAATGCTGAAAACTATGCTGACACAATATTAAAAATTGGCGATGGGCGGTTGGAAACGGATGCTGAGGGCTGCGTTAAATTGACGAGAGATTTTTGTAATTTAGTACAGAGTCATTCCGAATTCATTGCGAGCGTTTATTCAGATTTAACGAAAAACATGCATGAAGACAAATGGTTATGTGAAAGGGCGATTCTTGCACCAAAAAATGAGAGCGTTAATAAAATAAATTCAGATATATTGAGCGAAGTAGCATGAGAAATAACAGAGTATTTGGCAGTAGACAGTTATGGACACAGAACAGAGCACTTTATATCCCGTAGAGTTTCTAAATTCTCTAGAGTTGTCAGGTGTGCCCTCACATAAGCTTCAATTAAAATTAGGCGTTCCAGTCATGCTAATGCGAAATTTAGATGCTCCTCGGTTATGTAATGGGACAAGGCTGCGTGTGACAAATCTTGGACGGAACATAATCGGTGCTACAATTTTGACAGGCGTAAGAAAAGGTGAAAATGTTATTATACCACGGATCCCTATAATTCCCACAGATCTTCCTTTTCAATTCAAAAGGTTTCAGTTCCCTATTAAGCTCAGTTTTGCAATGACAATTAATAAAGCGCAAGAGCAAACGTTACAGGTAGCGGGGGTCAACTTAGAAAAACCGTGCTTCTCTCATGGTCAGCTATATGAAGCATGTTTGCGTGTGTCAAATGCCCAGAATCTCCACATTCTTTCCCCGAATAGAAAAACATATAACATTGTGTACAGTAGCGTCTTAAAATAGTGTTTAGTTAGTTTTTTTTTCCGAAATTCCCACAATCAATTAATCAGAAGTCCCACAGATCTTCCCTTTCAATTCAAAATTTCCTATTTAGCTCAGTTTCTTTTCAATTCCAAATGCTGCACCTCTGACGGACCTATTAAGCTCAGTTTCCTTTCAACTCAAAAGGCTGCATCTCTGACGGATCTTTTATTTGGCTCAGTTTCCTTTCAATTCAGAAAACTGCATCTCTGACGAATCAATTTAGCTTAGTTTCTTTTCAAAAGTCTGCATCCCTGACGGGTAATAATGCTCAGTTTCCTTTAATTAAAAGAATATCCCATTTCCATTTGGAATAAACAGGCTATTTTCATGCTTTCCTATACGCTGCGTTTCAAAAAATTTAAATAGGCTGACGAATCAATTTTGCTCTATTTCCTTTTAATGGCTGCATTTCTGACAAATCTATAAAACTCAGTTTTCTTTCAATTCAAAAAGCAATGGATAGTTCATTTCCCAGTGACCACGCGGGCGAAGCCGCGTGTAATAGCTAGTTAACTAATAAATATTATCATGTAAAGAACGTAAAGATATTGTGAGCCTTTCTGTTGAGCGAACTGTAGAAATGGCATGTGTTGAGTTTGAGCACTTCAATCTTGTGAGCATCTACAGAATCCCATGTTCTATATACGATACTTTTAAAATAATTATGGAGGAATTTTTTGTTAAGCTTAATAAACAGAATAAATCTGTTGAGATATGTGGAGACTTTAATATCAATCTCCTAGAAGCTTCCTCCATCAATATTAAATTTAGATCATTGTTTAAATCATATGGTTTTTTTAATTTATTTTTAGAGCCAACGCGTATTACTGAATGTATTGCAGCATGTATAGATAACATTTTTACAAATTTTAAGCCGTTGCGTAAATGTATAATTCAAAAATTGAGTTCTTATCACTGTGGACAGTCAGTTTCGTTACCTTATTTTATAGGATAGGGTGACAAACGAGCACACAGTCCACCTGATGGTAAGTAGTTACTGTGACTCATAGACATCTACATCTATCCTCAATAAAGACTCAAGATTCGTTGTCACCCGTGAGGACTACGATGGAATGCCTCTTTTCCAGTAAAAAGGGTCTCCGGTTCTCTACACTCACCATACGAAACACAGCAGCGTTTAGTTGCTATTTTACGCTGGTTTTCTAAGAGAGCGTGGTCCTTCCCCGGTCGAGCCGACCCATTCGTGCTACAACTATACTACTAATATAGCTGCAGCATGATTTTACCATGTATAAAATTCACAACAAGAAAGTAGATTTTTTTTTATAGAAATAGGGTGACAAACGAGCACACAGTCCACCCTTTGGTAAGTGGCTGCTGTGGCCCATAGACATCTACATCTATCCTCGTTTGTGAATCAAAATGTAGATGCGTTGCCACACGTGAGGACTAAGATGCAATGCCTCTTCTCCAGTAAAAAGGGTCTCCAGTTCTCTACACTCACCATACGAAACACACCAGCATTAGGCTGCTATTTTACGCTAGTATTCTGTGAGAGCGTGGTCCTTCCCCGGTCGAGCCGCCCCATTCGAGCTACAACTATATTGTAAATATAGCTGCAGCTTGGCTCTACCACGTACAAAAAGTAGATGAGAAAATTGTGTTTATTCCTGTAAATGCACGTCGCTTAGAGAAGTTTAGAAGTAACACAGTGAAGAAACTTCTATCACTTTCATACCAAAATAATCCTAATATTTTTGTATGGAACATTGTTTAAGTTTATTTGCAATGAATTTGATAATAGTTTTACTTCTAGAACGTTCTCCTTGAACAGTCGGAAGGCATTCAATGACTGGCCGACAGTAGGAGCTCACAAGAGCAGACAAAGGTTATATGAACTTTACCATGCCACTTCAGCTTACTAATCCGTTGGGCTATGTCGGTTACTCTGGTTCTACTGCGGATATCCTCATTCCTAAGTTTATCACGCAGAGAAACTCCGAGCATAGCCCTCTCCATAGCTCGCTGAGCGACCTTGAGCTTCCTCATACGGCCAGCAGTGAAGGACCACGTCTCAGTTCCGTAAGTCATCACTGGCAACACGCACTGGTTGTACAATTTCGTTTTAAGGTTTTGAGGTATGTCTGACGAGAAGATGTGTCGTAGCTTACCGAACGCTGCCCAGCCGAGTTGAATCCGTCAATTGACCTCTCGGTCGAAGTTGGACTTACCTAGTCGGACTAGTCTAGTCCCCCACGAGATGGAGTGACGACCTGGTAAGACATGCAGGAAGTCGATGGATGCAGGTGGCTCAGGACCGTGCTTTGTGGAATTCTTTGGGGGAGGCCTATGTTCAGCAGTGGACTTGTGAAGGGCTGTAATGATGATGATGATGATGATGATGACTTAACTGGTAATTTGAATTGCGAGAGTTGATCTTACCAGTTTCGCTATTAATTATACTCCATGTCATTTTAATTTTATTAGAAGCCCTCCTAATTTTGTTGCTCAAATACAAAGACTTGGCTATGGAGCACACTCTTTTAAATATTTTTGAATATTTTTTTACATATTCCCTAAATTCGACGCTATGATTGTATGACCTTTCATGGTAAAGATCATATAACCTATGCCTGCTCTTATGGACTCCTACTGTCGCCCATTCATTGAATGACTTCCGACTGTTCAAGGAGAATGTTTTAGAAGTAAAAGTATTATTAAATTCATTGCAAATAAGGTTAAATAATGTTCCATACAAAAAATTTGGATCATTTTGGTATAAAAGTGATGGAAGTTTTTTCACTATGTTACTTCTAAATTTCTCCAAGCGACGTGCATTTACTGGAACAGACACAACTTTCTCATCTACTTGTTTTTTGTGAACATAAGGTAACGAAACTACTTGTCTACTGTGATCAGAACTTAATTTTTAAATTATACATTTATCCAACGGCTTCACATTTGTAAAAATGTTATCAATACATGTTGCACTAGATTGAAAAATACGCGTTGGCTCTTTAAATAAATTAAAAAGACCATATGATTTAAACAATGATCTAAATTTAATATTGATGGAGGAAGCTTCTAGGAGATTGATATTAAAGTCTCCACATATTACAACAGATTTATTCTGTTTATTTAGCTTAGCAAAAACTTCCTCCATAATGTTTTCAAAAGTATCATATGTACAACATGGAGGTCTGTAGACGCTCACAACAATGAGGTGCTCAAACTCAACACATGCCATTTCTACAGTTCGCGGAGAGGCTGACATGGGGTAGCCAGCGTTGCTTTGGCACTGAATGTGTGCGAGAGCTTTCCCGCGGCCCTGCCAATATGCGGCGAAGGCAGAAGGTAGCTTGTAGTCGGTGCGAGTCTCAGATAACCCGTTCATGCCCCCGCGAGACGGATGTGCGTAGGCATTTCCCCAAGAAAAAAAAAGAACAAAGTAAAATAAACTAATTTAGCCTAGTTGAGTAGATTTGTTGCTTAATAAGTCAGTTTTCTAATCCTTCAATAGCGAAGGTTACAGAACATAATTTCGAAGCTATTTTATTGAATTGCGCACTCCACTGGAGCTTTGAACCAATAGAAATTCTGAGAAATACGGTTGAACTTTCGAAATTCAAATTACTATCTTGTAAATTAACTACAGCGTTGAGAGGGTTTTGTAACTATTTGGAAACAATATATTATAATATTTCGTTGGGCCGTCTCAGTGCGAAGTAGGTCCATTTTAATTTAAAAAATAATGAGGTATCAACAGCAAAAAGATCATTTATGTGGATCAAGAAAACAAAAATGCTCCTAGTATCGATCCTTGACGAACACTTCATTCTATCTTACGTTGCAATGACACTACATCTTTTATTGTAACCTTTAGCTCTCGTTACTATACCACATTATACGATGTGATCTACAATGTGACCGTTTGTGGCAGAAATAACCCTTTACATGTACATTTGTACATTTTTAAATAATAGTTTTAAATAATTTAAATAGTACTTTCACCCTAGATTTTTTTACTGTATCGTAGAAGCAGTTTACTTACACAAATTTCACAAGGGCGAACATTCAAAACCTGGAATAATTAATTGCAGGTCATACAAAACCTTCTTCCGTGCGGATTTGAACCCGCAGCCCGCAGTGCTGCAACTCGTTGCAAAGCTTCCGCACCACGGAGCATCATCATAATTATAAAAGCTATTTCTAGAAGATGAAGATATCGCTAGAAATTAGGAATGAACTTCTGTAATGAGAGCTAACAATTTTCCGCTCACCAGATGTAGTTAGTTGATAGAGGTGAACTTATTAGTCACAAGCCAAAATCTAATTTTCTACCTTTTTCAAACTTTTTATAAAGTTAAGGCATTATAGGAAAGCAGCTGGCTTTAAGTAACAAACTTTTTTAAAAAAAAAACACCAGATGGTAACCTAATAGCTAATGGTTAAAGTTTGATTTACAGGATTTTAATGTACCTACGCAGTTCATACACGAAAATCATTGTATATATACATGTAATTTGTCGATAATATTTTTGGATCAGATGTTAAGTTTCTTTATCTTTAATATTAACTAGCTGTGCCCCGCGGTTTCACCCGCGTATATCACGCATCTGCGCCTTGCGACATGAGAACTTCGAGAGAGACATCACGATGGACGGTTGCTGAATTAACAAAGATTTAAAAAGTGAAATATGTTACTAAAATTACATGGTTAACGTAATTGGTAGTTATGCATTATACAGGTACTGATACGAATAATGTCTAGGTCACATTATTCGTATCAGTACGTACTCGTATTAGTAGTATTTGTACCGGCGTTACTATTTCACATTTTAACATGAAAAAGTAGTTATTGTGACATAACTGTAATAGTTAAACATATGGTATCGCAGACTTTTTTGTAGAGATTAATATCCTATATAAAAGTGAAGTACATTACTTTGCTCTATTATTAATAGTTTCCGAAGCGTACGCGATATAAGGATTCTTTTTGGTATTTTTTTCACACCTTGGGTTACATTAACGAAGTTTTCATACGGATCTCTAGCTTTTTTGAAAATATTACATAGTCTATGTTCATCAGGGATAATGTAGGATTCTAATGGTGAAAGAATTTTTCAAATCGGTCCAATAGTTTCGGAGCCTATTCAATTCAAACAAACAAACAAACAAATCTTTCCTCTTTATAATAGTAGTGTAGATGTAGATAAATTGCTACATAAAAATCATTTCGATTTTACAAGGGGTGGCGCGACAACTGACGCTGGAGTTGAGCTTATCAAACATATTTTTGTGCATGGGAGAATTCAGAGGATGCTTTGGGTATATTTTGTGACCTTTCCAAGGCCTTCGACTGCGTTCAACATGAGATATTAATCAGGAAGCTACAGTACTACGGTGTCAAGAACACAGCGCTTAAACTTATTATTTCATATTTAAGTAATGGAATGCAGAAAGTTATTATCAATGGTAAAAGTTCTTCCGGGTCCCCTGTACTAATGGGTGTCCCTCAGGGCTCTATTCTCGGCCTATTCCTATTTCTAGTGTATATTAATGACTTACCTTCTCTTGTAGGGTATAATCATGATAAAGTATTATTTGCTGATGATACTTCCTTGATTTTTCAACTTAAACGTCAATCACTCAAATGTGACGAAGTGAATAATGCTCTATCAAAATTAGTGCATTGGCTTAACATTAATAATCTACATTTAAATGGAAATAAAATTAAATGTATTAAATTTACAACAACGAATGTTAAAAATCTGAGTACTAATGTGTTTTTAAATGGGAAAGAACTGAGCCCTGTTGAATCCACTGTTTTTCTTGGCATCACTCTCGACGCAAAGCTTCAGTGGGGTCCACATATATCCAAAATAGCAAGCAGACTAAGTTCTGCAGCCTATGCTGTAAAAAAGATTAGAGGTCTCACTAGTGTCGAGACAGCTAGATTAGTTTATTTCAGTTATTTCCATAGCATAATTTCTTATGGGATTTTGCTATGGGAAAATGCGGCTGATTCAGAAACTATTTTTGTTTTACAGAAAAGGGCCATTAGAGCTATTTACAACCTAAAACCGAGAGAGTCTCTTAGAGATAAATTTAAAGAAATAAATATATTAACTTTGGCCTCTCAGTATATTTACGAAAATTTAATGTATGTTCACAAAAACAAAGGTAGTTTTAGTAAAAAAAGTGATATACATTCTGAAACCACTAGGAACAAGCACAAGCAGTATCTCGACTCCACAGAGTCAGTAATTCATTCTTGGGGCAATGTATACGCTATTACAATAAGGTCCCGGAAAGTGTATAGGCTCTCTCTATTACCATGTTTAAATGTTTTGTTAAGTTGAAACTGTATAAAAAGGGTTATTATAGTATAAATGAATATATGGTTGATAATAAACCCT
This sequence comes from Parnassius mnemosyne, assembly GCA_963668995.1. Taxonomy (NCBI): domain Eukaryota; kingdom Metazoa; phylum Arthropoda; class Insecta; order Lepidoptera; family Papilionidae; genus Parnassius; species Parnassius mnemosyne. The sequence goes on along the minus strand of CAVLGL010000104.1, from coordinate 57,011,493 downwards.
GGGAATGAGGTGGTCGCTTCCAAGCAGTTTCTAAAATAAATGTTGTACCAACCATTAATGTAAAATATGCTTAAAAAAAGTCTCGCTTGGTTTCTTGCTGGTTCTTCCCAGGACATAGGTTTTTTTTTTCAAACCAGTGGTAAAGTAAAAATGACAATAATAATTACACACGTGATCTATATTGAATAAAAAATTATTCTATTCTATTCCATTCGAATTTATTCTATCATTCTATTCTTTTCTATTCTCATCCGGACGGATATCCGGTCTCTGTCTATGCCGCTCTTGGGGAGGGGGGGGGTTGAAATGTGGGACGTCCCGATGTCATTTATAACCTGCCTACTTTCAGTTTTTGAATATTAATTTTTGATTCGATCTATGCAGAACCCACTTGGCTGGGCCGAGGTGGTTGCTCCAAGTGGGCTTTTCGAGCCTACAATGGATGGATGGAGAGGTGTCCTCTCTCAATAACCAATGCATCCTAAGTAAAATCACGATAGTAAAGGAGTATTGGTGTATCAGATCTTCAAAATAGAAAATAAATAGAAATGTTATTACGAAGATATTAAGCGTTATTAAATCCATTCAGAATGGGCGAAGCGATATCGCGTAATATTTATACAAATATACAAAAAATAACATAAAGTCGTATTGCGAACGAAGGTGGATTCCATTTTAGAAGTAGGTTAAAAATATTAATTTATTTAGTATAAGTATGAACATCGACTCCGCCTTTGTAGCGTTGGTGTGAAACATTTTGTATCAAAAAGCGTTCACGTTTGACTGGTGTGATTAAGTGGAATTTTACTAATGTGTTTTTATATTTATGGAATTGCTAAAAAGAACTCATAAATCGCAATAACACATTTTAAACAGAATTCAAAAAAACGAGGGTCTATATTCAACGCGTTCGTTTCTTACGTTATGTTCACCCAAGATTTCTCAATAATAAGTAAATGGATTTAAAATTTTCTTGGTTTATTAAATAAGTTCAAGGTTATTGGTTGTTTCGGTTCAATATAGATTTTAAGAAAAAAATACTTTTATTATAGTATAGGGTGACAAACGAGCACACAGTCCACCTGATGGTAAGTCGTTGCTGTGACACATAGACATCCACATCTATTCTCTTTAAAGGATCAAAAAGCAGATGCGTTGTCTGAGACTATGACTGAGATGGGATGCCTCTTTTCCAGTAAAAAGGGTCTCCAGTTCTCTACACTCACCAAACAAAACACAGCAGTGTTAAGCTGATATTTTACACTGGTATTCTGTGAGAGTGTGGTCCTACCCCGGTTAAGCCGACCCATTCGTGCTATAATTATATTAATAATATAGCTTCAGCATGGCTCTGCCACGTACAAAGATTTTAATATAACTATTTAGACAATATTTTAGCTATTACCTTGAACTTGTACCACTCAAAAGGGTAAAATAATTAAAGCTAATAAAATGTACAAACCGACTACAACACTAAATAAATAATAATTTCACGTAATGGGTTCTGTAGTCGGGGCTATACGTCTTCGGTACGCTTTGTCTGAGCACCGACTTAGAAGCTGTTATGTAGCAGTTATTTTTGTTTATTAAATATACTTACGTGTTACAATGCGTAGTTGATCGGAAATTCACAATACCCTTACCCGAAATCAATGGTACCACGGGCATTATATCTTGTAGTTTTTGTCACTATTGTAGAACTTGTTTCATCATTTTCTAAAACTGTTGGTATGTATTTTTTTATACAAGTTAGCCAACGAGCATGCGACTCAATTCAGGAGAATTGTAGGTGCGTCGCCGGCCTTTTTGAGTAAGTAATATGTTTGATTCATAAAAAAGCTTACTACTTTAATGTATGAAACTCAACTTTAAACCATTAGTTTAACGATAATAAAGAAGCAGCAAACTGTTTGAGTTCAACCTTCAAGTTTGACGGCTCCGTGGCGCAGTGGCTTAGCAATGAGTTACAACGCTGGGAGCCGCGGGTTCGAATCTCGCACGGAAAAAGTATTTTGTATGGCCTACAAATAATTATTCCGGGTCTGGATGTTTGTTATTTTGAAATTTATGTTTGTAAACTGTTTCTACGATACAGGAGATAATTCTAGTGTGGAGGTAACGTTTAAAAAAACCTCACACGAATACACCCAATTATGTCAATAAAAGTCCTAAAAGTAAAATTGTCACCTATAGTTCCCTCAACTCGCTTCAATTCCCTTTTTATTGCCAAAACTGCGCCGTACCGTAAGAATAGGGAAAGAGGTTCTTCATTCAACCGGAGACACATATAGTGCTCTAGATTCTAATGGAAGCTTTTATCATGAGATCATTCCAACACGTGTTTTATGGAGATGGCGGCACGATGCAGAGTATATATGAAAATCTAAGTCATATTTACAGCACATTCACGGTTACATTGAAGCGACAGAAGTAGTACTGGAACCCGAATCTGAAACTCAAAAGACGTGCGTTCGAATACACTATCCAACTCCTGTCGTGGACATACTCTTAACACATTTTAAAATCAGTTAATTAGGCAGTGATCGACTAATTTAAATTGTATTAGACATTAGCATGTTTTCTATATTTGACACAGTAAAAGTGATAAAATCTATTAAAAATACAATGAAAAATATAAACATATGTGATATATGATACAAATATAAATGAAAAATGCAATTATCATCATCATCATAATTACAGCCCTTCATAACTCCACTGGAGAACATGATTCTACCCCAAGGAATGCCACAAAGCACGGTCCTGAGCCACCTGCATCCATCGACTTCCTGCAGGTCTTACTAGGTCGTCACTCCACCTAGTGGGAGCCACCCTACACTTCTTCTACGTGTACAAGGCTGCTGAAGAAAGGTTATCGAGTTATAGCCTTTCTTCCCCATTGGTTGTCAATTCTTCTAGTTATATGGCCAGCCCATTGCCACAACAGCTTACCCGTTCTACTCCGTACTCCGTTAGGATACGCCAGTTACTCCTGTTCTTTCTTTTAATTGAAATTTATTTATTTGTGAATATACAGGTAAATAGACAGAATAGATCTTTAAAAAAATGATGTTCGCTGCATTCAACCCTTAGGTATAAAAATATTACAGTTACAATTAAATCTACTTTATTTCTACAATTCAATTATTTCATGATATTATTTGTATTATAATTATATAACAGAAACAGAAACTCTTTTATTCAACATAAATTATAAATAATACTTATTGAAAGTCACTCTTTTGTATGATTACCACTGGTTCGAAAAAAAAAAAACCTCTGTCCTGGGAAGAACCAGCAAGAAACCCAGCGGGACTTTTTTTTTTAAATAACAGCTTACAATCATGTATGTTACACAAATTAACAACACAACAAATTAGAAATAGCTTGGTAGCGATCACCTCATTTCCAGGGGTTATTATCATCTATAAATTCATTAATATTATAATAACCCTTTTTATACAAACTTAGTTTAATAAAGTTTTTGAAATTTGAGCAGGTCAAATTTTGTATATTTTCTGGAATTTTGTTGTAAAAGCGTATACATCGCCCCAAGAATGAATTACTGACTCGATGGAGTCGAGTAACTGGTACTACTAGCTTGTGTCTGTTCCTAGTATTTACAGAATAAATATCACTTATTTTTGTAAAACTACTTTTATTTTTGTGTACGTACATTACATTTTCAAAAATGTATTGAGAGGCCAAAGTTAATATATTAATTTCCTTAAATTTTTGTCGCAGCGACTCTTTAGGTTTTAAATCATAAATTGCTCTTATGGCCCTCTTCTGTAAAACAAATATAATTTCAGTGTCAGCTGCGTGTCCCCATAGCAAAATACCACACGACATTATGCTATGGAAATAGCTAAAGTAAACTAGTCTAGCTGTTTCAACACTAGTTAGACTTCTAATCTTTTTACGGCATATGCTGCAGAACTAAGTCTGCTTGCTAGTTTTGATATATGGGGGCTCCATTGAAGCTTCGCGTCTAGTGTGATTCCAAGAAAAATGGTGGTATCTACAAGACTCAGTTTCTCCCCATTTAAAATTACATTAGTATTTAATTGTTTGACATTTGGAGTCATAAATTTCATACATTTCGTTTTAGTGCCATTTAAATGCAAATTATTAACATTGAACCAATTTACTAATTTAGATAGAGCATTATTTACTTCGTCATATTTTAGCAATTGTCGACTTAATTTGAAAATTAAAGAAGTGTCATCTGCAAATAATACTATATCGTGGTTATTCCCTACTATGTAAGGTAAGTCATTAATGTATACAAGAAACAGAAAGGGGCCGAGAATTGAGCCTTGAGGTACGCCCATTTGTACCATCGACCCGGAAGAACTCATACCGTTAATGACAACTTTTTGCGTTCCTGCATCCTGTGAATTCTCCCATGCATTAAATATATATTTAATCAGCTCAACACCGGCATCAGTTGTCGAGCGACACCTTGTGAAACCAAATTGATTTTTATGAATTCAATTATTTATATTAAAGAAATTTAACATTTGATCAAGAATATTTTTTTCAAAAATCTTACTAAGTGTTGGTAGTACAGAAATAGGTCTAAAATTGGCGGGGTCTAATGTACTACCAGATTTAAATAAAGGTATTACTTTACTATACTTCATTAAATCAGGAAACACACCAGATTCGATACTAGTATTAAAAATAATAGCTAAATGAGGCGCGATTGTATCTATTATAGACGCAATAACTTTAACGGAAATCCCCCACAGATCCGCAGATTTTTTAACATCAATAGTTTTAAAATATTTTACAATATCTTTTGATGATACCTTATGAAATGCAAAATTCTTTTTACACGCATTTACATTTTGTTTAAGTAATGATTCGGCGACCGCAGGAGAAGAATTCAGTGACTTAGTGGTTAATATCGGAATATCAGTAAAATATTTCTCGAAAACCATTGCAACGTCCTGATCTGATTCGGTTAATTTGTTACTAACACTTAACTGGTAGTTTGAATTGCGATAGTTGATCTTACCAGTTTCGCTATTAATTATACTCCATGTCATTTTAATTTTATTAGAAGCCGTCTTAATTTTGTTGCTCAAATGCAAAGACTTGGCTGTGGAGCACACTTTTTTAAATATTTTAGAATATTTTTGCACATAATCCCTAAATTCGACGCTATGATTATATGTCCTTTCATGGTAAAGATCATATAACCTATGTCTGCTCCTATGGACTCCTACTGACGCCCATTCATTAAATGACTTCCGACTGTTCAAGGAGAATATTTTAGAAGTAAAATTATTATTAAACTAATTGCAAATAAGCTTAAATAATGTTCCATACAAAAAATTTGGATCATTTTGGTATGAAAGTGATGGAAGTTTTTTCACTATGTTATTTCTACATTTCTCCAAGCGACGTGCATTTACTGGAACAAACACAACTTTCTCATTTACTTGCTTTTTGTGAACATAAGGTAACGAAACTACCTGTCCACAGTGATCAGAACTTAATTTTTGAATTATACATTTATGTAACGGCTTCACGTTTGTAAAAATGTTATCTATACATGTTGAACTAGATTGAGCAATACGCGTTGGCTCTACAAATAAATTAAAAAGACCATATGATTTAAACAATGATCTAAATTTAATATTGATTGAGGAAGCTTCTAGGAGATTGATATTAAAGTCTCCACATATTACAACAGATTAATTGTGTTTATTAAGCTTAGCAAAAACTTCCTCCATAATTTTTTCAAAAGTATCGTATATAGAACATGGGGGTCTGTAGACGCTCACAACAATGAGGTGCTCAAACTCAACACATGCCATTTCTGCAGTTCGCTCAACAGAGAGGCTCACAATATCTTTACTTTCTTTACATGACAATAATTTACTAGCTAATATTAAGGAGCCACCTCTTAAAACCGTTTCTCTATTGAAAGAACTGACCACCTGGTGATTACTGAAGTTAAACATTAAGTTATAAGCTTTTAATCAATGTTCAGTAATACATAAAATATGAATATTGTTGCTATTTAAGAACAACTCAATTTCTAGCTCTTTGCCTATCATGCCTTGTATATTTTGATGCACCAGGTGTAAACAATTTTCATTATTACTCTGTGGAGTCATACAATTAAAGATTTGTAAGCTACATTCTAATTTATTTAAATTATTACAACTGCTAGAGATTACCTCTATTGTCTCATTTTCTAATTTAAATTACTTGGAACTGATTTCAAATTACATATTAAGTCATTATACTGCTCAAAAGGAGCAGATGTCTGTGTAGCCAAGTCCTTGGCTGAGTTAATATATAAACTATAAGATAGCACATTTGCTATCTGTCTTAAAATATATTTAGATAGGTAATACCTATCTCTAGTCAAAAATTTCTTAATTAAATTATTTATGTCTATTAAATTAAATTTATTATTATAATTATAACAATTAAATGTCAAGTTTAAATTATTATTACATGAAAAGTTATTCATTAATAAATTTAAATCATATCTTATTTTATTTTCCTGCGGCCAACCCTCTATGTAAGGCAATGTAAACAAGATAATTTTATGTACATTTAAAGTATTTAGATTATCAATATATTTTAAATTGATTTTTATTTACATTGCCTCTTCTCCCAACAAGAATTATTAATGTGCAAATTATTAATGTGCAAATTAGGGCAAAATTTACTAGCTAAAACTTTATTCATTATATGACTAAGGGTTGCTCCTGGCATGCAATAATTAGTGATCATATGTCCTTTTAAACAGTTATTTAAAAACATGCCCAAATTTTTGCCTATGTCATCACAATACATAATAACTTTATTTTTTTTTAAATATTTACATTGCTTTTTAAGTTTATATCCTTTGTCATGGCACTGTCATATAGTGTAAATGAAAATAATGAGTCCTTACTGTTTACTTTGTTATTTACACATATTGTCCCCAATGAACCTGGTATGGAGCACTGACACTCACTCTGATGTTTTATTAAGGATTCAAAGTGCTCCTCATTATATTTACATGATTTTCCCAGATCATTCATGGCCAATATGTGTTCTTTTATCTCATCTTGAGCCGATGCATATTTATTTGATAAAATTTGTAGGGAGTTTTTAAGGGATAAAATTGTTGAATTTAGACACTCTATATCAGTCTCATAACAGTGATTCATATTTTCCACCTCAATATTTTAAGTTTATTAATTAATTCTTGCTTTTCTTTGCATACATTTATATAATTTTTAACATTAATTTTGGTTCTAATTAGTTTTTGCAGTTTTCTAATATATTTATTAATTTTTATATATTTCTTTAATTTTCTTCTACTGCAGGTAGTCCTTGCTGCTGTTCTTGATGTGACATCATTACCAGTCAAATCAATTTTTGTGGAGGGTTGCAATGCTTTAGAAGATTCACATTCTATGAGCTCGTTGAACAGACTTTGAGTTTGGGACGCTTTCATATTGTCTATGTAATGTTTTAATTGCACAATCTGCTCATTAGCCTTACTTAACTGTAACTGCAATTAATCTGAAACAAATTAATCTGAGGGATTCCTCATATTCCTTGCTGCATTGGTCAAACTCATCGACTGTTCTCTGAAGTTGATCCCTTTCTTTTGAAACAAATGTATATTCTGTATGCAACTTAACCATATCACTTTTTAGCTCGGTATTTTTAGCTATTATATTTATTATTTCCTTTTCATTGTCATCCCTTTCTTTACATAACAGTTCACACTGCTCCTTTGACGACTTAAGTTCTTGAAGCGCCATTTGAAGTTGGTTCTCCAATTGGCGCGTTTTGGCGTTGCGTGTATTCATTTTACTATTAAGTGTAAATAGCAAAAGAAAACACAGAAAGAAAACCAAAGAAGCAGAGTAAGCAAATGACTAGATGTATTGGTTTATTTACAGATCTCAAATTAAATTATCATGTAAATAATTCAAAATGAAATCCAGAACAATACTTACATAATAGGTAAATATTAAAATGTTTAAGGGATAACAAGAATTACACTTACAATAAGTTTAAACGATGTTCGTTACAGCTGTTACTTTTGGTTGGAACTTGGAACACTAAACACAATGTAATTAAAATAGGTACTTCTGAATTTTACTTATTTCACAAATACAAATAAGTCGTATTTAACAACAGTAACTCAAAATTGAGGTGGATATTATCAATTTACAATATTTAATTTTTAAAAATAGTTGGGAGTAATTTTTTTTTTATAGGATCGGGTGACAAACGAGCACACAGTCCACCTGATGGTAAGTGGTTACTGTGACCCATAGACATCTACATCTATCCTCAATAAAGACTCAAGATGCAGATGCGTTGTCACCCGTGAGGACTAAGATGGAATGCCTCTTTGCCAGTAAAAAGGGTCTCCGGTTCTCTACACTCACCATACGAAACACAGCAGCGTTAAGCTGCTATTTTACGCTGGTTTTCTGTGAGAGCGAGGTCCTTCCCCGTTCGAGCCAACCCATTCGTGCTACAACCATAATATAGCTGCAGCATGGCTCTACCACGTGTAAAATTATTTTACAACTTGTCACCGGAGTTGCCACAGAAGAATGCTCAACAATGATGTAATTAAATTAAGATTTTAGTATTGAAGGAATTTCAAAATCAGTGTTTGTAATGCACGAGCGTAAAACTATTTTTGTTAGTTCGGGATTTAAAATACCTTTAAAACGACCTTTAATATTCTCAAGAACTCGACTTAAAGTACTGTTCTGTCAAGTACCTTGTAAGTCGTTTGTACGTTACTTGAAATGGTTCAAGTTACTTCTGAATAGCTCAACTTAGTGTTCTGCAAACTACATTTACTCTTTATGAAAAAGGTTTTAAGTGGGTGAGATGGAATTCAAAATAAACCAGTTTCAAAATATATTAACGTTTTCACTCTCCGGTATTCAGACACAATAGTAAGACAATAGCAATGACCTATATGTAGTGCATGGGACAGCGAAAGGGTTAAACTAGAGACTAGCCCTGCCGATCGGAAGCCGATCGTGGACGATTTGAACTGCTCTGCGCTGGATGCGGTCAAGTGGAATGAGCTGGCACTGGGGAGCTTCTGCACTACCCAGAGATGGGAACAGTATTCCATGTGAAGCCGAACCTGCGCCTTGTAAAGTTGCAAGCGGTGTGCCGGCATGAAATACTGTCTCGCTCTGCTGAGCACGCCAAGCTTTTTAGAGGCCAATTTGGCCTTCCCTTCCAAGTGACCATGAAACTGCACACTATTCGATATGTCGACGTCAAGGATTCTGATAGTGGCTGAGACAGCAAGGGGAGTGCCTTCAAACTGAGGAGATACGACAAAGGGGTTCTTTTTAGCGGTAAATGCGCAAACTTGTGTCTTTTGGGGATTGAACTGGAATAGATTTAGTCGGCCCCAATCTAAGACTTTGTTAAGCAAAGACTCGAATTCAGATACAAGTTTGTCCCGGTACTCGGCGACGTTTTCCTGAGAAATATTGGCACGGCCGGTATATAAGTCATCACTAGTGCTGTCGTCTGCATAGCAATGAATGCTACCAGTTAGCAACATATCATTGATATGAAGGAGAAACAGCGTTGGTGATAGCACGCAGCCTTGTGGAACACCAGCGTTGATAGGGTTGAAATCAGAGCATGCACCATCTATTACGACCTTGATGCTCCGATCAGCAAAGAAATTGGTGATCTATTTGCATAATTTCTCGGGAAGCCCATAGGAAGGAAGCTTCGAAAGAAGCGCTTTGTACCAGACCCGATCGAAGGCCTTCGCTATGTCCAAACTAACGGCCAATGCCTCCCCCTTGGACTCTACTGCCTCTGCCCATCTATGAGTTAAGTAGACTAGAAGATCACCAGCTGATCGACCCTGACGAAAACCGTACTGGCGGTCACTAATCAGCTGGTGATCCTCAAGGTACCTCATGATCTGGCAGTTTATAATGGATTCCATTATTTTGGAGAACAAGGAGGTGAAGGCGATAGGCCTGTAGTTGGACGGGTCTGAGCGGTCGCCTTTTTTAGGGATCGGGTGGACCAAAGCTGTCTTCCATGAATTCGGGACTACGCCTTGGGAGTAGGAGTACCGGAAAAGACGCGTTAAAACCTGTGTCAACTCCGGAGTACACGTCTTCAGCACAATGGGTGGGACTCCATCGGGCCCACTCGACTTGCTGACGCCCAAGGAGAAGAGTGCTTTGCGAACCGAGCGCTGTGTAAATCGCACATCCGGCATGGAGCACTACCATCGCGGGATGGTCGGCGGTGCGTTCCCCCCGTCATCTACAGTCGAGTTGGACGCAAAAAGAGAGCTCAACAGATCGGCTTTCTCCTTTGCGGCATGGGCCAGTCCTCTCTGTGAGAGATGGCTGACAGATGTTCCCTTGGACAGCCTTGGCGAGAGACCAGAATGCACGGGTTGCCGAAGGAAGGCGAACTAGCTTCTCGCCAATTCTGCCGATGTGCTCAGACCTTGCCTTGGCAATGACGCTTTTGAAGGACCTGGAGGCGAAATTATACTTCTTTTTAAGTGCGCTGGTGTTTACATCCCGAGACGTTGATGCGTCAGCCCAGGCCCGGTAGCACTCCTGCTTATAGCGTGATGCTATTTTACAGGAGCGACCAAACCATGGCTGGGATCTGCCTCCGATGGGCACCACAGAGGAAGGAATAAAAAGTTCCATACCCTGAAGTACCACATCAGCAACAGAATCGGCAACAACGCTGGGATCTTCCGGCGAGAAGCAAACCCAAGGGTAGGATGCAAAAAAAGACCGCATCCCGTCCCAGTCAACTGACCTATAGTGCCAAACACGGCGGCAAGTTGCAGATCGCAACTGCGATTGGAGCGTAAGTGGCACCGTACTCCGGATCAGACAATGATCCGAAGAGCCCAGAGGGGCATCGACGGAGACCTGATATCCGTCCGGATTAGAGGTCAGCAGAAGGTCCAACAGGGAAGGTACATGGTCTTCCACATCCGGAATCCGCGTAGGCGAAGTAACCAGTTATGTTAGACGATATGCCAAAGCAAAGTCGTAGACAGATCTACCCGCATGATCGGTTAAACGAGAACCAAGCCATTCAGCGTGGTGGGCGTTGAAATCACCGAGTATCACGATCTCTGCGGATGGGACCTGTTGTAGCACGGAGTCTGCAGCCATTTGGACGTGGTCGATGAGTCAGTCTGTGTCGGCATTACCGCTATGGGACCTATAGAGGCACCCGTAGACGCGGGGATGGTCGTCGCTGTCTACGCGCAGCCATAGGATGGACAGGTCCGTACTTTCAAGACTGCCGAAGCGTCGAAAACAGATGTCCTCTCTGTCGTATACGCAAACTCCAGCCCTGGGCACAAAGGATTGTTCTAATTTGTACCCCGGGTACGAGATATACGAAGTATCAGCCGGAGAGGACACCTGTGTCTCGGTTAGAAAGAGCAAGGATGACTTTGCCATCTTCAGATGGTAGTGGACGGCGTTAAGGTTTGAATGAAGTTCTCTGATATTACAGTAATATACGGGAAGCGTGGCAGGGGTTGCCTGTATCTTATTGCTCCGCTTGCCCAGAGCAGGTTTCGTCTTGAGCCAAATTTCGCGCAGAATACGCAAGACAGCCTGAGCATCCATGCTCAGAAAAATTGGGGTAGCTTGGGCATTGATGCTCGGTGACGGATTCTCCAGGGATGCTGGTACCCTCCTGGGGTAGCCTTCTAGTTAAATCCGCTCCAATGTTGATGGGGGGGAGAGTAATTGGGCCTCCAGCCACCTGCACTCACCAGGCCAAATACTTACTAACTTCTAATTCACGCTGGTATTCTGTGAGGTCGCGGTACCACCCCGGTTCGAGCCGGCCCATTCGTTCAACAGCGAAAGCTGCCGCGTGCCTCTACCACTGTTAAAATGATATATTTATATTTCTTCTGTTCTCTGCTGTTCTGTATATTTGTTTGTTTAAAATGTGTGTTTCAAATAAATATTTCCTTGTTTTTTCTTTCTCATTGTCACCTCTTACAATACTCAAGGGACGAAATGGAGTGACGGACTGTCTTACAACATTAAGTTAAACAAATAAAACCTTGCATAAAAAATTATCAATCAATCATCAATACAAACAACGATTCAAATTAAAAACAAAATTTTAAAGCAAGCCTTTCTGCAGAAAATTGGAGTTTTAAATGATTCAAACGAAATTGACTGATTTAAAAAAAATATTGACTGTGAGTCAAGTGTACTGAAATCAATACTGAATGGAATGGTAGCGGGTTGCTTGTTGCCAATTAGCGGCAGAGAGCCTTTTATGTTTTTGTAACAAAAAAAAAACATCGTTCACTTGCTCTAACCTTTTTTCTATTTTAAGCCAATTTCGGACTTTATTCATTCAAAAATAATTTCAAAACATAATAGACTACAGTACCTACACAATACAGTGTAGTTTCTTTATTTCAGACATGAAGGACATTAACGTTAACAACTAGATAATGTTCTCTAGACCTAATTTCGTTCACGGCGGCCAGTCTTAACAGAAAATAGCCATCTACAGGATATCTAAATGCATTTAATCCAATATATTTTATAAAATATTTAAAATATAAATAGGTAGTTATTCAATTATGTATCTACTTATTTATATTTGATTAACATTATATTAAAAAAGAAATTCCGAAGAAACTGTCCAGGGTAGTACTAAATATTTTTTCTAAATGTCATAGTTTAAAAATACGACTTTCCGATCTGATTCCTGAGGAAAATTCTTTAACTTTATTCGGTAGACTCACATATCAGTGATTATTGGGATTTTGTATATTTTTAATTAAATTACATCAAAAGGCATGAAGGTGCAGCTTATTCACATGAACATGTTATTGAATATTTTGAAATTATTTTAGAATATCATGTTAAAAATTTAGTTAATTTTTGATGGTATCCAATTTCCTGCACTCAACTATTTTATTTTTTTATCTTTTACCGCTTTCTTATTCGTTTGAAATCCATAATAAAATCAATGGAACCACGGGCATAATATCTTGTAGTTTTTTCTAGAACTTGTTTCATCATTTTCATTAACTGTTAGTTTGTCAATTTTTATAGAATTTAGTCAACGAGCACGCGGCTCAATTCAGGAGAATTATAGATCACCGGTAAATATTTGATTCATAAAAACAAAATAAAAAACTTTTAGGTATGAAAATCTACTTTAAACTATTAGCCAAACGATGGTAAAGAAGCAGCAACCTGTTTGAGATCAACCTCACACGAATACAGCCAATAATGTTAATAACTCTCCTAAAAGCAAAATTATCACCTATAGTTCTCTCAACTCGCTTCAATTCCCTTTTTATTGCCAAAACTACGCCGCACCGTAAGAATACGGAAAGAGGTTCTTCATTTAACCGGAGACACATATAGTTTTTTTTCTTATAGGATAGGGTGACAAACAAGCACACAGTCCACCTGAGTAAGTTGTTGCTGTGACCCATAGACATCTACATTTATCCTCAATAAAGAATCAAAATGCAGATGCGTTGTCACCCGTGAGGACTAAGTTGACAATAAAAAGGGTCTCCGGTTCTCTACACTCACCATACGAAACACAGCAGCATGAAGCTGCTATTTTACGCGGGAATTCTGTAAGAGCGTGGTCCTTCCCCGGTCGAGCCGACCCATTCGTGCTGCAACTATACTACTAATATAGCTGCAGCATGGCTCTACCACGATGAAAACTGCACTGGATTCTAATGGAAACTTTTACCATGAGATCATTCTATCACGTGTTACATGGAGATGGCGGCACTTTGCAGAGCATATGAATATGCACATTCACATTTACATTGAAGCGACAGAAGTAGTACTGGAACGCGAATCTGAAACTCAAAAGACGTGCGTTCGAATACACTATCTGTAGTGGACAAACTCTTAAAACATTTTGAGATCAGTTAACGAGGCAGTGATCATCTAATTTTAAATAACACTCGCCTCTCTTTTATTTTTAATATTTTTTATCACATTTACCTATTATCATAAAACTATATTTAATGATTCATATAATTTATATTGAGATTTATTAGAAATTAGCATGTTTTCTATATTTGACATGATAAAAAAGATGAAATCTATCAAAAATACAATGGCAGCGCATGCAGTTTTAAATAAGACGAACGTCATCATCATCATCACACACATCAACATCACAGCCCTTCGTAACTCCACTGCTGAACATAGTTCTACCGCAAGGAATGCCACAAAGCACGGTCCTGAGCCACCTGCGTACATCAACTTTCTGCAGGTCTTACCAGTTCATCACTGCACCTAGTGGGAGCCACCCTACACTTCTTTTACGTGTACAAGGCTGCTGAAGAAAGGTTATCGAGTTATAGCCTTTCTTCCCCATTGGTTGTCGATTGTTCCAGCTATTGCCAGCCCATTGCCACTTCAGCTTACCCGTTGTACTCCGTACTCCGTTGGGCTGCGACTCCTGTTACTCCGGTTCTTTTTTTTAAATTCAAATTGAAAATTATTTTTTTTGTGAAAGTTAAAGAGACAGAATAGATCTTTGAAAAATTGATGTTCGCTGCATTCAACCCTTAGGTATAAAAATATTATAGTTACAATTAAATCTACTTCATTTTTACATTTCAATTATTTCATTATAATATAATTATATAAATTAGGATTTTGAGGAAATTTCAAAATCAGCGTTTGTAATGCACGAGCGTAAAACTATTTGTGATAGTTCGGGATTTAAAATACCTTTGAAACGAACTTTAATATTCTTAAGAACTCGACTTAAAGTACTGTCCTCTCAAGTACCTTGTAAGTCGTTTGTACGTTTCTTGCAATGGTTCAAGTTACTTCTGAATAGCTCAACTTAATGTTCTGCAAACTACATCTACTCTTTATGGAAAAGGTTTTAAATGGGTGAGATGAAATTTAAAATAAACCTGTTTAAAATATATTAACACTTTCACTGTCCGGTTTTCAGACAGAATAGTAAGAGAATAGCAATGACCTATATGTAGTGTACGGGACAGCGATAGGGTTAAGCTAGAGACTAGCCCTGCCAACCGGAAGCAGATCGTCGACGACTCGAACCGCTCTGCGCTGAATGCGTTCAAGTGGAAGGAGCTGGCTCTAGGGAGCCCCTGCCTAGAGATGGGAACAGTGTTCCATGTGAAGACGAACCTGCGCCTTGTAAAGTTGCAAGAGGTGTGCCGGTATGAAATACTGTCCTGCTCTCCTGAGCATGCCAAGCTTTTTAGAGACCAATTTGGCCTTCTCTTCCAAGTGACCACGAAACTGCACATTACTCGATATGTCAACACCGAGGATTCCGATACTGGCTGAGGCAACAAAGGGAGTGCCTTGAAACTGAGCAGATACGACAAAGGGTCCCTTTAAGCGGTAAACGCGCAAACTTTTGGGGATTGAACTGGACTAGATTAAGTCGCCCCAGTCCGAGACTTTGTTAAACAAAGTCTCGACTTCAGACACAAATTTGTTCCGGTACTCGGCGAAATTTTCTCTACTACGATCTTGATGCTCCGATCTGCAAGAAAACTGGTTATCCAATTGTAAAATTTCTCGGGAAGCCCATAGGAAGGCAGTTTTGAAAGAAGCGCTTTGTGCTACACCCGATCGAAGGTCTTCGCTATTTCCAAACTAACGCCCAACGCCTCACCCTTCGACTTCACTGCCTCCGCCCATCTATGAACTAGGTAAACTAGAAGATCACCAGCTGAGCGACCTCAACGGAAATTGTAATGGCGGTCACTAATCAGCTGGTGATCCTCAAGGTACTGTGTTCTAATTTTTACCCCGGGTAAGAGAGATACGAATTATCAGCCGGAGAGGTCACCAGTGTCTCAGTTAAAAAGAGCAAGGGCGGCTATGCCATCTCCAGATGGTAGTGGACGGCGTTAAGGTTTGAATGAAGTCCCCTGATATTACAAAAATTCACAGAAAGCGTGGCAGGGGTTGCCTTTGATTTATTGCTCCGCTTGCCTCGAGCAGGTTTCGTCTTGAGTGGAAAAAGAGTACGCGGAGCAGCCTGAACACCCACGCTCAGGAAAAGTAGGGTACCTTGGGCATGGATGTTTAGCGAGGGATTCTCCAGGGATGCTGGTACCCTCCTGGAGTAGTCTTCTATTTAATTCCGCTACCATGTCGATGAGGGCGAGGAGACTTGGGCCTTCGGCCTCCTGCACTCACCAGGTGAAATGCAGAAGTAAACTTCTACTTCACGCTGGTATTCTGTGAAGTCGTGGTTCCAGCCAGCCCATCCGTGCGACAGCAAAAGCTGCCGCGTGGCTCTACCACTGTTAAAATAATATATTTATATTTCTTCTGTTCTGTGCTGTTCTGTATATTTCTTTGTTTAAAATGTATCAAACAAATAGATCCTTCTTCCTTTTACTTCTCATAGTCACCTCTTACAATACCCACGGGACGACATGGAGTGACTGAATGTCTTACGCCGAAAAATATAACATTAAGTTAAACAAATAAAACCTTGGATAACAAATCATCTATCAATCATCAACACAAACAACGATTCGAATTAAAAACAAAATTCGAAAGCAAGCCTTTCTGCAGAAAATTGGAGATTTAAATGATTCAAACGAAATTGACTGAATTTAAAAAAATATATTGACTGTGAGTCAAGTGTACTGAAATCAATACTGAATGGAATGGTAGCGGCTTGCTTGTTGCCAATTAGCGGCAGAGAGCCTTTTCTATTTTTGTAACAACAAAAAAAAACATCGTTCACTTGCTGTAACCTTTTTTCTATTTTAAGCCAATTTCGGACTTTATTCATTCATTAAATAATTTCAAAAAACAATAGAATACAGTACCTACACATTACAGTGTAAGTTCTTTATTTCAGGCATAAAGTACATTAACGTTAACAACTAGATAATGTCCTCTAGACCTAATTTCGTTAACGGAGGCCAGTCTTAACAGAAAATAGCCATCTGCAGAATATCTAAATGGATTTAATCCAATATATTTTATAAAATATTTAAAATATAAATAGGTAGTTACTCAATTAAGTATCTACTTATTTATATTTGATTAATATTATATTAAAAAAGCAATTCCGAAGAAACTGTCCAGGGCAGTACTAAATATTTTTTTCTAAATGTCATAGCTTAAAAATACGACTTTCCGATCTGATTCTTGGGGAAAATTGTTTAACTTTATTCGGTAGACTCACATATCAGTGATTATTGAGATTTTGTGCATTTTGAATTAAAATCCATCAAAAGGCATGAAGGTGCAGCTTATTCACGTGAATAAGCTGCACCTTCATGCCTTTTGATGGACATGTATGTATATGAATATTTTGAAATTATTTTAGAATATCATGTTAAAAATTTAGTTAATTTTTGATGGTATCCAATTTCCTGCACTCAAATATTTTATTTTTTATCTTTTACCGCTTTCTTAACAATCTTTTTTCGATAGTCCTTGTAACTGCATATTATGATAAGAGTAGAGACGTGGAAACCATTTTACTGGAAACAGGGTATACCATATTAGTCCTTAGGGGTGACAGCGCACCTGCATTTTGATTCTTAACAGATTATAGATATAGATTTTTTTATATAGGATAGGGTGATAAACTAGCACACAGTCTACCAGTCCAGTAGTAAGTGGTTGTTGTGACTCATAGACATCTACATTTATCCTCAATAAAGAATCAAAATGCAGATGCGTCTTCACCCGTGTGAACTAAGATGGAATGCCTGTTTTCCAGTAAAATAGGTCTCCGGCTCTCTACACTCACCATATGAAACACAGCAGTCAGGCAGCCATTTTACGCTAGTAATCTGTGAGAGCATGGTCCTTCCCCGGTCGAGCCAACCCTGAATGGGTTGGCTCGACCGGGGAAGGACCATGCTACAACTATACTACTAATACAACTACAACTACATAATCTACTTACTATCAGGTGTGTTTGTTTGTTATCCTTATTCTATAATAAATGGTAACATCGTTTGCACGCTCAAACAACCTATCACCCTAAACGTCTACACGTATAAATATAATAATAGTGCAGAAGTGTGTGCGTCAACACAGGTGCACGCTCTATTCCCTCACTCTCATAGTCCGATGGGACGGCAATCCGACATGACCGGAGTTGACTTGAAACTTGCACTCGTGTCAAGGACACATGGCAATACAATTTAATAACTTTATCCTAGTATCCATGATCACCAGGATAAAATAAAATAATTATCAGGGTCATCACAGCTCTTAATCATCGCGTGTTGTTTGAATTTTTTAAACTGAATTTGTTTGAAAAGTTTTTATTCGTATCCGTATCATACCGTTCATCAGATTGCGCTAATACTTTGTCAATTTAATACTTGCACTTGCGTAAAGTTTATAGGCATAGTACCGACAGTTAACTTATAGTAAGTGGTGCGCGTATCGTTCCAACTAATTTATTTGAAAGTTATATGTCATTCAACTTTAATGAATGTATTCCGAATTTAAACATTATAAATCTTCCAAATTTAAAACGATATTTCCACAATTATTTCTTTTGCGGTAGCATCACACCGGGTACCAGCTGGTTATTAATAAATAATATCCGAGAAAAACTAGATTAAATTGTAGAAAAGTGCTGGTAAGTTTTCGCGGCACGGTTCTTTGAACGATGTTATCCGAAGGGCTCTTGTATCTATAAATGTTCCTTTGGTTTTAGAGCCTTGTGGAATATTTAGAGACGATGGCTAGAGACCCGACGGTATGACATTTGTCCCTTGGGAGAGAGGTAAGTGTGGGATGCTACTTGCGTAGACACTTTGGCGGCCTTTCATCTCAGGGGTACCTCTTTTAGAGCCGGGGCGGCATCAGATACAGTTGACCTGAGTAAGTGCCGCAAATATGAGTCTCTGGGATGACTACCTATTTGTACTATTTGCTGTAGAAACTATCGGTCCGTGGTGTCCACGTACGGTGACGTGATAACGCTGCTGGTGATAAGAGGCCTGTTTAGAAACTAGCAAACATAGCAAATAATTGAAGAGCAGTTTTATCATTAGTGGACTTTTACATCCATCCATCCATTACAGCCTATAAAAGTCCACTTTTGAACAAAAGCCTTCTCCATAGATTGCCTCAAAGAGGGATTTTGATATAAGATTCGTTGGTTATCTAAGACTGACCTATATGCAGGTTGAACACTTATTATTCACGTATTCACCACAATAATAAAAATTTTAACACATTTCACAACAAAAATACGATTAACCGCTATATATAATGAACTAACTAAGTAATGTACTGCTAGCGAATGCAAATAAAAGCCAAAAATTACTTTAGTATTCATCTCTATTCATTGGGAAAAACTTCTATAGTATATATCACATATTTTTAGTGGCAAACTTAGATAAAAACGCACATATTTTCCATATGGGGCACATATAGTATATACATAGGTATATATTTACATTAACAATATATTATAATAATAATAAATTATATTAAAAATTACAGTTACGTACAGAGGGTAGCTGTTAATGTTAAAAACAAAAAAGTCATAAGAAAAAACGGGACTGTCAGACTGTGGGCTCGTTTGTCACCCATAATCTAAAAATATAACGTGGTAGAGCCATGGTGCAGCTATATTTCTGGTATAGTTGTAACATGAATGGGTCGGCTCGACCGGGGAAGTACCACGCTCTCACAGAATACTGGAAACGAGGCATTCAATCTTAGTCCTCACGGGTGACAACGCATCTGCATTTTGATTCGTAATCGAGGATAAATGTAGATGTCTATGGGCCACAGCAACCACTTAACATCAGGTGGACTGTGTGCTCGTTTTTCATCCTTATACTATAAAAAAATATACTCGGCAAATGTTTCAAAATTAAATACACTTGCGGTGAAGTAGAGACTTTGATGCATTTTAATTTAGTAAAAAGCTTTTTTTAATTAATAATTAAAGAAATATAATGTTCTAATTGAATTTATTTTATATGTTCTTGTTTTTTTTTATTTTGCTACAAAATTAAAAGCCAACTTCAAAGAACTAAAATTAAAATAATTTTCACTGCCCTACTAAGGTCGTGGTCCTTGTCCAGTAGAGCTGACCCATTAGTGCCGTATCAATAATTTTATTCATTCATTAATTACAGCCTATCAAAGTCCACTACAGTACCTTAGATTGCCTCGTCACATTCATCAGCATGATGGATTTCATATTCCCGTATTTTTTTTATAAAAAACTGAAGTAACTATTGAACTAACAGTACTGCTGAAAATAAGTGTCTCTTGCAGTGGACATTTGCAACCAACTTAATCATTTCACTGTCCCGTGTGTCATATATAATAATTTCGATTGTTTAACTATTATATCTTTTTCGCGGACCGGGAAGTTGTTAATGTTTTAAAAACCTTTACCTTTAGTCGATCGCGTCTGTCATTACAACCTCGGAGAATTTCCTTCCTCTTTCTCCTAACGTCTTACATTTTAGTTTTTTCTTTTATATCAAGCCAGTAAAAACTTTTTTTTATCTATAAAATATATCTTCCAATATGAATGGCAACAAATCAGTCAATAAAATATCGCTCTTGCTGCGAATTTAATGAAGCACACGGAACTCAAAGTCTAAACTTTATTTTTTACAGCTGACGTATGATTTTCTATTAAAGTAAAATGTGAACTATTAAAATATTAAACAAAATGGCATATACTCTTCTGTCTTTGTATTCGCTTAAAGAGGTATGATAGATTTTCATAGATTTTGATACGGTTATCACAATTATCTAAAGAATTAAAACAACATGTAACAAGATTTAGCTTTTAATTACAATTATTTTTAATATTTCTCTCTCTAATAAAACGGTTCGTAACGATTAAGACGTTTCTTGTTCAAAAGGAATCGTGCATTAGCAAAATTATTATTAAGTGTAAATTTAATGCCATAAAATTCATAGAATTTGTTGTGTTTAGTGTATGTGTCATTCGCGTAAATATAAAACATTACTGTTATAATTGTAGAAAAAATAGCATTTAATCGTAGCAAACTGTAACATTTTTGAAATAGTTTCAGAATGCTCGCGTTTCATATTTTTCGTAAACTGCTGAATATACGAGAAGCATACAACAATTGCAAACAAAAATGGCGCCGAGTTTAAAATGCAACTGAGAGTATTTCAATGAAATTTTATTGCTTTTTTTCTTTATTCGTCATTTCATATCTTTATTTTATTTTACTATGCCTTGTAGTTAAATTTTGGAAATACACGTAAATCAGGGTTCTAAATGTATGTAACATGATTATTAGTTTAGACATAATTCGCAGAGCCATGCTGTAGCTATATTATGGTTATGTAAAACACAAATTATTGAAATATAAATACCCTGACACACGTGTGAGTCCAGTTCTCCCATGTTGCTGTCGAGCACTAGTTGTAGCATGATTTTAAAGATATCAGTAACACAATACCGTCATTCCTCTTAAATATAGTACCAAGAAAATTTTGCAGTAAACATAATACAGTCATCTCTTTTAAACATATTAGAATTGAAGCGTGCGGGATTACCCGACGTTCGTGTTCTCTCACTTTCCCCAATACACCTAGAATTTAAAATAGGTTTTAAAATAAATGCAATATAATCCTTAAAACCTTTGTTTCATTCAATACACTTAGTTGATAAAAAAACACTATTTTAGATAAGGCTAGATCAGGAGCCAAGCGCTCACCGTAAATTTCACAGTACTCGAGCAACCTCGATTCGACTTCCGCCGACTACAATGAAATTGCAATTTTAAGTGCTAATATACTACGGGCCCGGCGGTGAAGTAAAAGTGGTCGTGTGGAACCTGCGTATCTGAGAAATTTAAATAAAAAAAAGTAACACTAACCCTTGTAAAGTCCATCAACCCACATTGGGACAGCAAATCCATGGTAACGATTTCACATTAACAGCGTCTTTGTGTCGTAGCAGTAAGCGCGGTTTTAGCCGACTATAAAAAAATGTTCAGAGAAAAAATATTTTGAGGACATGTGAAGTCCACCAACTCCATATCCATCTCGGAAATGAATCGCCCAACAGTAAGACGTACAAATACTGTAAATTTTTTATCAACCTAAAGAAACAGATAATTTTTTAGGTTTTTGAGCTGCAGCTGTATTATGTATGTAGTGCGAATGGGTCGGCTCGACCAGGGTAGAACCACACTCTCACAGAATCCCAGCGTAAAGTAGCATAATAATGTTGTGTTTCATATGGTGAGTGTAGTGAAACGGGGACCCCATTTACTGGTAAACTTAAAAACAAAAATGCGTTAAAATTTTGCTGCCTGTTATTAAAAGGGTCAGATCTAATCAGTTTTCTGCTAGCGCTCTCAATGAATGCAGGGGCAAAAAGCAAAAATTTACTCTACAGTTTCAGGTATAGGATACTAAAATTCTCAGTGTTGCCCGTTAATTGGCAATCAAGCTGGTCGCCGTAACTTTAGTGCAACGACATCGCTAGGGAAATTTTTATCATAAATATTTATACAATCCCTCACCGCGCTTATTGTCTTTATTTATTGGCGAGTTATATAACTCACTGCCTTTTATCGAACTAAGGACTTTTTTGTATAAAATTAAGACATGAATAACAAACTTTAAAATTTTTGTGTCTGCCTGTCTATTTATTTTTCCGTGATGACCTTTGGAATTAATGAATCGATTGTATTGAAACTCTACGAACAGGTAGAGACTATGTTTTATCTGAAAAACTTGAAGAATTAAAAAAAATCTTTGATTGTCTAAAATTTAAATAACATCACATTAACACCTACACAAATAAATTAAGTCGTTAACATCTAAAGGACAACTGAAACAAAATAACCTGGTTCTAAAAGCTGATACACATCGCAATACCAACACCCCTCTTCATCCGTGACTCCATCTCGGCTAAAGCGGTAGGGGGAGAGGACACGCCTCTCGCCGCAGCTCACCAACACACATCCAAAGTGGGCTCGCCAAGCCCACGCGGAGTGGCCACCTCGGGCCTTCCCCACACCACGGGCCAGCCAAGTAGGTTCCTCTTTGTTCACCGCGGGTGACCAAGAAGAGGCTACTAAGCCTTCCCGTCACGACAAGGCAAGAACCCATTGGGGGGGGGGGGGGGGGGGGAATTTATTTATTTCTACAGTGATTATATGGTAAACAATATTCATTTTGCAAATGTAAGTAACACGGGCAAACTATAAACATGGGTTCTAGCGAGTCGAGAGATATTTCCTGGGAAACTAATATCTTGACACTTTCGTAGTTGTTTATATGTGAGAACATCATTTACGTATGGAAAAATATAAATCTATACATACATAAAAGTTTGTAAAGTTACAGTTACAGCCTATATACGTCCCACTGCTGAGCACAGGAGTCCTCTCACTTCTGAGGGGGTTTTAGGGCAAAGAAATATGTGCCGCGCTGCCGAAATGCGTGACGGACTGTGGCGGACTTCATGACATCCAAATATATATATTTTTTATGTCTCTTCTAAGAATTTCATAGATGTTGGCGTGGATCGAACCCAGGTTGCTCGCGTACTATGAAATTTACAGCGAGCGTAAAGCCCCTTGACCTACCACATACATATAAATAAAATTGAAGATTTTGTCTGTAATATCAAAATAACTGGCTTCTTTTAAGCTTAGGGGGTAATATAAATGCTAGTAAGGCAGGAAATCCTCCACAGATCTGCAGTTTTCGTAATATCAATAGTCTTAAAATATTTTACAATATCTTTTGATGACACTTTATGAAATGTAAATTTTTTGTACACGCATTTACATTTTGTTTAAGTAATGATTCGGCGACGGAAGGAGGAAAAGAGTTCAGTGAGTTAGTGGTTAAGATCGGAATATCAGTAAAATATTTCTCAAAAACCATTGCAATATCATGATCTGATTCAGTTAATTTGTTGTTAAAACATAACCGGTAGTTTTAATTGTGAGAGTTGACCTTACCAGTTTCACTATTAATTATACTCCACGTCATTTTAATTTTATTAGATGCCGTCTTAATTTTGTTGTTCAAATGCAAAGACTTCTCTGTGAAGCACACTAATACTTTCGAATATTTTTACATATTCCCTAAATACGACGCTAGGGTTATATGACGTTTAATGGTAAAGTTTATATAACCTTTGTCTGCTCTTATGGATTCCTACTGTCGGCCATTCATTGAACGCCTTCCGACTGTTCAAGGAGAACGTTTTAGAAGTAAAACTGTTATCAAATTCTTTGCAAATACACTTAAACAATGTTCCATACAAAAAATTAGGATTACTTTGGTATGAAAGTGATGGAAGTTTCTTCACTATGTTACTTCTAAACTTCTCCAACCTACATGCATTTACTGGAATATACACAACTTTCTCATCTACTTGCTTATTGTTAACATAAGTAACGAAACTAACTGTGAACAATGATCAGAACTCAAGTTTTGAATTATAAATTTACGCAACGGCTTAATATTTGTAAAAATGTTATTCATACATATTGCACTATATTCAGTAATACGCGTTGGCTCTAAAAATAAATTTAAAAAAACCATATGATTTAAACAATGATCTAAATTTAATATTGATGGAGGAAGCTTCTAGGAGATTGATATTAAAGTCTCCACATATTTCAACAGATGTATTATGTTTATTAAGCTTAACAAAAACGTCCTCCATAATTATTTTAAAAGTATCGTATATAGAACATGGGGTTCTGTAGATGCTCACAACATTGAGGTGCTCAAACTCAACACATGCCATTTCTACAGTTCGCACAACAGAGAGGCTCACAATATCTTTACGTTCTTTACATGATAATAATTTACTAGCTAATATTAACGAGCCACCTCCTAAAACCATTTTTCTATTGAACGAACTGACCACCTGGTAATTACTGTAGTTAAACATTAAGTTACTAGCTTTTAACCAATGTTTAATAATACATAAAATATGAATATTTTTGCTATTTAAGAACAATACAATTTCTAGCTCTTTGCCTGCCATGCCTTGTATATTCTGATGCACCAGGTGTAAACAATTTTTATTGTCACTTTGTGGAGTCATATATAGCCCATATTCAGCTCAATACTGGGCACTGGCCTCTTCTCTAATCTAAAGCGGCTTAAGGCCAAGCAAATGTCTGCGCTGATCCAATGCATATTAGCGGACTTCACAAGACTTTGAATTTTTTTTTAATTTAAATTCTCAGCCGTGCATGTGCTGATTTACCGCGTACTCAGCAGTAAAGAAAAACATTGTGAGGAAACCTGGATATCTGAGAAATTGAAAAAATATTTCGAAGACATATCAAGTCAAGGCATGCATAAAGGCAGCGCGGTCGCGGTGGACACTTCCTTTTCCGAAAGCCCTTTTCAGAAATGAGAGGAGTCCTATGCCCAGGAGTTGGACGTATATGAGTTTTAACTTTACTATCAAAATGCAATGAAATGTTTTGGTAGCAGCTTCTGTGCTAGCAAGAATAGAATCTGGGTAAGTGATGTTGATCATATTTAAACTAAATCCACGAATATCATGTAGATGTTGAGTTTCATTACGACATTTAATTTACGCTGAGTGTAAATTAAAATTTGATTATTCTACGCTAACTTCGTTCTAAGATTTGTACGCAATATAAAATAGATAAGAGGTGGTTTGCAAACGAAAACCAATTACAACTGATAATAGAGGAACTTAACTCATTTGTTATCCGGTAAATAAATTGATACGGATAGAATTACTCACTAACGTCTCCTGGAGCTCTGTATTAAACTACGTCTATGAGTGTTATTACAGTCGCAATCTAAAGAAAAACTGGTTTAGCATTTATTTGCGGGGCTGAGGGCCACGATTTCGTATCTTGCACGGAACAAGTATTTGTATGGCTTACAAATAATTATTACTTTGTACAATTAATGTATAACAACTGCCACTACGATCCAGAGTAAAATCCTGTTGTGGGGGTAATGTGTTTAAAAGGCAAAAAAGAGTGACTCATATAGCGTCTTATCATGCGTCTTACAGTGGAGGGTACCAAAGGGCAAGAAAGATCCGACAAAATTAAGTGGACTGTGGAATGTCTCTTGTACGAGTGAACCAGGCTGTCAGCCAGCAGGAACATGTGGCTAATGCTCGTGAGGCGACTAACCTCTGTCCCTAAAGACGTTATTTCATGGTAACAACGTTCCTTTTTGCCAAGAGTAAAACCTTTTTGACGAAGAAGAAAAATTTTACTAAAAGATAATAATCCAATACCATGTGTCTCTGAATCCTTACCGTTACAGCATAACAAAAGTTCAATGCGGAATGTAAGCCTCCCCAATGGTTTGCCTCGCATGGGGGATATTTTTTACAGTAGCCACGCTTTATTTGGTGTATAAATTTTCCTCCGTCGCCTCTCACGACACCCAAGGGTAGATGACAATAACGTGCTCCAGACCGTGTTTGGGTCTCGGCGGCCAGTCTCAACGCAGACTATCTGCGCAGGAGAGGATTTTAGTGCCAGATTGTATGATAATTCAAGTGCACTCTCTATTCTCTCATAGTCATAGGCCGATGGGACGATAAACCGATACGACCGGAGAGAGATCAGGCGCAGGACCAACGGCTTTACGCGCTTTCCGAGGCACGGGAGTGATTCACCGCGAACTTTTCGGAATTTCTTGACAGAAAAACTCTATAACTGATATTTTTTGGTCCGACCCGGGTTTCAAACGCGGGACCTCATGATCAGCATTTGCGTTTAGAACCACCAGTCCAAGGCCGTCATTATATTATATTAGTATATTGTCCATACTAACAGTGTGTATGTAAAAGATATTTGGATGTTTATTACTTACTTAGACATATGTTGCAGGCAACTAGCTTATTTCATCCATTACAGCCTATAAAAGTCCACTGCTGAACATATGACTCCCCCATAGATTGCCTCATAGGGGAGATTTTTGTCATAGTTAAAAGCGAGAGAGCAAGATAGATATCAACAGAAGTTTGTTTTATTATTTTGAGTTATTGCAGCAATTATTTTAAATTAAAATATAATTATTTTAAATTTAATATGATACTTTTCAATACGCCTTAAGATGCAAATTGAAGTATTTGGAGGTTTCAGAACAGTTAAACCAAAATCCAATACAACAAAATGAAAACTTAATAAAACTTACGGTAGCCGTAACCCATGTGTATAGGGTGTGTTCGCGCCAAACGCTTTTGTCGGAATCGGCGTCTAGGGGGCGCGCGGCTCTGGGCGATACCGGTTTGAAGTTCGGCCGAGCGTGGCAAGAGCGTGCGGGTCGCGAGCGAAAGAGGAGTCGTCTGCTAGCTGTGCTAATATTTGCACGCTGTCAATTTTTGTCGGGAACTCGGAATAATTAGGCGCGGACGTAAATATACGGTCTAGGATTTGTGACGCGTATTCCTAGCTGGAGAGCTTCCCAGGGACTTATTGTGTCTGACTCAGAATCTGCATAAGTGCATTCGGCAATATTAGCTAGTGCGGCCGTTGATATTTTAGAACTAACTGTTGCTACGCGAAACGGTAGTGACCTTTGATCCGTAAACTCCATGTGCGTTTTGTGCGTTAACCTTATACCCAGCGATAGTTAGTGGCTTCTGTAAGTTAGTTAATCGTGACGAACGAGGAAAGTGACTATGGACAACGCCTCGGAAGGCCCCCTCAAGTTAGAGCGGTGTCGACGCTCGGGCTACTGCCAACGGCCAAGGTCTAGGTTCAATCACCATCAGTCACACCCAGATACACATCACGTCACTTTATTTCCCTTGCACTACACAAACACATACGACCAGACTGACTCCGGAGGGACCAGGCGCCTTGGATATAGGTAAGTAAGCTCCGTCTAATTCCTCCCGTTTGACTGGCCGTTTGATTGGTTTAATTTGTATCTACAATCACGCCCGTCCGTAATACGTAAAAATATTTTTTTGTACGTAATAATAAAATTATTTTCCTTTGTTGCTTTGTTGCTTGCCTTTTTTGGTTAGTGGGTAGTTTGAAAAGCCGCGCCCTAGGTTGCGCAAGCGGGAGTTTTTCTGGAGATATACGTCATGTAGGTAGATGGTTATTTTTACGTAATCGGTTAATTACCGTTGTCGGATAGTTGTAGTGGATTGCTTATCGAAGGGTCGATTTCCGAGCTAGGCATTTTTTGTTGATCGGCCGTGATGTGTATCTTATTTGTATTGTAATTTGTATTTGAACTAAAGAGTAGTAATTGTATTTGCGCAATTTGAATTTAACTTGATTTGATCGCACTAGTATCTGTTATTTGTTAATTTGATTTGTGTCTTTTCTTTTGTGCTAACTTGTATTTGGCTGATACGTAGTAATTCGTATTTGTGTAATTTTTATTCAACGCGATTTGATAGGAACTGCATTTATTAACTGTTAATTTTTGTTGTATTTTTTATTTGTTATCTTTGTGATTTGTGCTCAAGCCGCGTCGTAATTTGTATTTAGTAGTGATGTCATCGCCCAAGCTACTGATCGTTGTCTGCGGACTGAGTTGCACTGGGCCACAAGCGCCCATGCTTTGATAGGTCGACCGGATAGGGTCCATAACTTGATGAAGCGGTTCGAGCAGGTGGATGCTCGAAGGGCCGCA
Source organism: Parnassius mnemosyne (assembly GCA_963668995.1). Taxonomy (NCBI): domain Eukaryota; kingdom Metazoa; phylum Arthropoda; class Insecta; order Lepidoptera; family Papilionidae; genus Parnassius; species Parnassius mnemosyne. The sequence continues at coordinate 56,982,835 of CAVLGL010000104.1, read as the reverse complement.
GTGGAGGAGGCTTACGCTGAGCTCGAGGATTCGGATGTGGAAAAGGGAGTGTTGGACTCCTGCTTCACCTACTATGAGCAGTTATTTTCGCTCACGGACGAGTTGATCAAGGCTGAAGGCAGGTATGCCGAGGAGGCGCGTGAAGCTCGGATGAGTGACCTGCCCGAGTCCTCTCGAAAGCAGCTTCAGCCGGAGCTGTTGGGACGACTCCCAACTCTGGACCTGCCAAAGTTCTCCGGGGTCCTTTCCGAATGGCTGACCTTTGTTGGTCTTTTCGACAGCCTAGTGGACGCCCGGAGTGACTTGACCCCGAGCCAAAAGATGGCGTACCTCCTGGCCTCACTTGAGGGGAGGCCCTGGGCATCGTCGACCACTTGAGATTGTCAGACGACGCCTACCAGACTGCTCGGGACCTCCTAGCCAGAAGATACGCCAACGTGCGGCGAGTTGCGGGCGAACATATGAAGCAGCTTCTAAGCCTCCCGCTGCTTAGTGACCGGGCCAGACTACGTCCGGACCTGTTAGATCCAGTCTTGGTGGCCTGTAATACGTTGAGGCGGCTGGATTTACCAGTGGGCGAATGGGTTTTTTGTTGCTCCGCATCGTAATGTCCCGTCTACCTCTCGACCTTCGAATCCATTTTGAGAAAAGGTACGGCGAGGACGAGGCCTCCTATATTCCGCCCTTCTATGACCTGCTGCAGTTTTTGGAGGAGCAGTGACGGCATATCGAGAACGCGACGGGCACCGTTGACGACTTACGAGCCGTGCCCAGTGAGAGTCTTGCAACCCTAACCAACGCCTCAAAATTACCGCCCCAACGTGGGCAAGCCGGAGGGTTGAACCGGTTGCCCTTCCTGGACATCGCAGCCCATAAATAAGTCCTATTCTGGACAGAAGTCCGACGGCCTCTTTCAAACATCTATCTGTGCCCCTACGATTAGTTCCACAATCCGACCGGATCGGATCTGCAAACAGCGACGCGACACGAAGCGGCCCAGAGCGGCCTCCTAAGCTTCAGTGCAGAGAGCACCCACAAATTCTACATGAACGTCGTCTGTGGAGAGCCGAACGAAACGCACAGATAGTCCCTAGTACGAATTTTCAACAAGTAGGCCTAGCCAGGCCACCCACCATATTATCATTTACTAAAATAGTGTGGCAGCTGATTTCAATCTGATAATCTCCAAACTAGCTAGCCTGTTAGACAAGCAGTCCTATGCTCATATTTCAACTAATTTTTCAAAGCATCAATGTTCAGCTACAGAATCAATTCAACCAAATTAATCACCGATGCACATAGGTCCACTTGACAAATTAAACAAAACAATAAAGTAAGGGACAGCCCTACTTCTTCACAAAGCAAAATGATTAAACACTATCATAAAACATATACATAATTTTCCAAATAGCGCGACATTCAATTCAAATGAATTCAAACTTTCTTTTCAGCAACCAGGCGCAACAATCAAACACAATGATTAAATATATTTACAAAACACATGCAGTAGCATTTAAAGGAGTAGATTAAATTCAATTCTTTTAATCACAACCGCTACAAATAGGAAAATTTCGCAGAAAGCCCAAAGCATTTTTTAATTTTAATTCAAAGAGGTGCTCGACCAAACCAAATCTAATACCCCTTGACAGCGTGATTCAACGCTCCAGGGGGGCCCTAATCTTCCCACCACCAAGTGGAGGCCACACGGCGTGAACCCGAGAACAATAGAGCGCAACCGCTAACAGTCGCCACTCGGGTTGTACGCCTTCACTGAAGACGTCGGCAACAGAACATTTTTACAAGTGGACTGTTGACGGCTTAAGGCTCAGTGGAGGCGGCCGTGGTGGGAGCTAAGGCGGCAGCTAGCCAGGGCCGCCTCCATCAAATGGGGAACAGTGGTACACCAGTCGCGGCCACTCAGCTAACGGGAGTGAGAAGGGTCCAGGGGACCGATGAGTGGCCGTGAAGTTCCTCTCCACACGCTGAGGGGGGGTGATGACACCCCCGCCCCTGGGGGAATTACCCCCCGACTGGTCGGGGGAGGGACCCCTTTCAAACTTAGGGGCCTGGTGGCTGGCTGGCGGGCGCTGAGAGTCGCCCGGCAGAGGGCGTGGCTGAGCGCCCCCGCCCGTGGGGGTCGAGGGCCTGGCAGAGCCCCGAGAGGAAACGCCGTTCGCACTCAGGCACAAAACTGCATGATGATTGCCCTGGCAATGCAGACAGGGCCGCCGATGCGGACAGTCTCGCTGGAGGTGCCCTTCCAAACATGAGCAGCACCAGCGGCGTTCCTTGGCGATAGTTCGCCTCGCCGGAACCGGCTTACCTAATAATTTCGGGCACGACGTTACCCGGTGATCAGATGCTCGAAAATAGGAGCAGGGCCCCCCCTGCTCCTATTTTCGAGCACCTGGGGGGGTTGACGACGACTTTCCTGGCAGATTCAGCCTCTCACTGGGCACGGCTCGTAAGTCGTCAACGGTGCCCGTCGCGTTCTCGATATGCCGTCACTGCTTCTCCAAAACCTGCAGCAGGTCATAGAAGGGCGGAATATAGGAGGCCTCGTCCTCGCCGTACCTCTCCTCAAAATGGATTCGAAGGTCGAGAGGTAGACGGGACATTACGATGCGGAGCAACAAAAAACCCATTCGCCCACTGGTAAATCCAGCCGCCTCAACGTATTACAGGCCACCAAGACTGGATCTAACAGGTCCGGACGTAGTCTGGCCCGGTCAATAAGCAGCGGGAGGCTTAGAAGCTGCTTCACATGTTCGCCCGCAACTCGCCGCACGTTGGCGTATCTTCTGGCTAGGAGGTCCCGAGCAGTCTGGTAGGCGTCGTCTGACAATCTCAAGTTGCCGACGACGCCCAGGGCTTCCCCCTCAAGTGAGGCCAGGAGGTACGCCATCTTTTGGCTCGGGGTCAAGTCACTCCGGGCGTCCACTAGGCTGTCGAAAAGACCAACGAAGGTCAGCCATTCGGAAAGGACCCCGGAGAACTTTGGCAGGTCCAGAGTTGGGAGTCATCCCAACAGCTCCGGCTGAAGCTGCTTTCGAGAGGACTCGGGCAGGTCACTCATCCGAGCTTCACGCGCCTCCTCGGCATACCTGCCTTCAGCCTTGATCAACTCGTCCGTGAGCGAAAATAACTGCTCATAGTAGGAGAAGCAGGAGTCCAACACTCCCTTTTCCACATCCGAATCCTCGAGCTCAGCGTAAGCCTCCTCCACTGCGGCCCTTCGAGCATCCACCTGCTCGAACCGCTTCATCAAGTTATGGACCCTATCCGGTCGACCTATCAAAGCATGGGCGCTTGTGGCCCAGTGCAACTCAGTCCGCAGACAACGGATCAGTAGCTTGGGCGATGACATCACTACTAAATACAAATTACGACGCGGCTTGAGCACAAATTACAAAGATAACAAATAAAAAATACAACAAAAATTAACAGTTAATAAATGCAGTTCCTATCAAATCGCGTTGAATAAAAATTACACAAATACGAATTACTACGTATCAGCCAAATACAAGTTAGCACAAAAGAAAAGACACAAATCAAGTTAACAAATAACAAATACTAGTGCGATCAAATCAAGTTAAATTCAAATTGCGCAAATACAATTACTACTCTTTAGTTCAAATACAAATTACAATACAAATAAGATACACATCACGGCCGATCAACAAAAAATGCCTAGCTCGGAAATCGACCCTTCGATAAGCAATCCACTACAACTATCCGACAACGGTAATTAACCGATTACGTAAAAATAACCATCTACCTACATGACGTATATCTCCAGAAAAACTCCCGCTTGCGCAACCTAGGGCGCGGCTTTTCAAACTACCCACTAACCAAAAAAGGCAAGCAACAAAGCAACAAAGGAAAATAATTTTATTATTACGTACAAAAAAATATTTTTACGTATTACGGACGGGCGTGATTGTAGATACAAATTAAACCAATCAAACGGCCAGTCAACCGGGAGGAATTAGACGGAGCTTACTTACCTATATCCAAGGCGCCTGGTCCCTCCGGAGTCAGTCTGGTCGTATGTGTTTGTGTAGTGCAAGGGAAATAAAGTGACGTGATGTGTATCTGGGTGTGACTGATGGTGATTGAACCTAGACCTTGGCCGTTGGCAGTAGCCCGAGCGTCGACACCGCTCTAACTTGAGGGGGCCTTCCGAGGCGTTGTCCATAGTCACTTTCCTCGTTCGTCACGATTAACTAACTTACAGAAGCCACTAACTATCGCTGGGTATAAGGTTAACGCACAAAACGCACATGGAGTTTACGGATCAAAGGTCACTACCGTTTCGCGTAGCAACAGTTAGTTCTAAAACATCAACGGCCGCACTAGCTAATATTGCCGAATGCACTTATGCAGATTCTGAGTCAGACACAATAAGTCCCTGGGAAGCTCTCCAGCTAGGAATACGCGTCACAAATCCTAGACCGTATATTTACGTCCGCGCCTAATTATTCCGAGTTCCCGACAAAAATTGACAGCGTGCAAATATTAGCACAGCTAGCAGACAACTCCTCTTTCGCTCGCGACCCGCACGCTCTTGCCACGCTCGGCCGAACTTCAAACCGGTATCGCCCAGAGCCGCGCGCCCCCTAGACGTCGATTCCGACAAAAGCGTTTGGCGCGAACACACCCTATACACATGGGTTACGGCTACCGTAAGTTTTATTAAGTTTTCATTTTGTTGTATTAGATTTTGGTTTAAATGTTCTGAAACCTCCAAATACTTCAATTTGCATCTTAAGGCGTATTGAAAAGTATCATATTAAATTTAAAATAATTATATTTTAATTTAAAATAATTGCTGCAATAACTCAAAATAATAAAACAAACTTCTGTTGATATCTATCTTGCTCTCTCGCTTTTAACTATGACAAAAATCTCCCCTATGAGGCAATCTATGGGGGAGTCATATGTTCAGCAGTGGACTTTTATAGGCTGTAATGGATGAAATAAGCTAGTTGCCTGCAACATATGTCTAAGTAAGTAATAAACATCCAAATATCTTTTACATACACACTGTTAGTATGGACAATATACTAATATAATATAATGACGGCCTTGGACTGGTGGTTCTAAACGCAAATGCTGATCATGAGGTCCCGCGTTTGAAACCCGGGTCGGACCAAAAAATATCAGTTATAGAGTTTTTCTGTCAAGAAATTCCGAAAAGTTCGCGGTGAATCACTCCCGTGCCTCGGAAAGCGCGTAAAGCCGTTGGTCCTGCGCCTGATCTCTCTCCGGTCGTATCGGTTTATCGTCCCATCGGCCTATGACTATGAGAGAATAGAGAGTGCACTTGAATTATCATACAATCTGGCACTAAAATCCTCTCCTGCGCAGATAGTCTGCGTTGAGACTGGCCGCCGAGACCCAAACACGGTCTGGAGCACGTTATTGTCATCTACCCTTGGGTGTCGTGAGAGGCGACGGAGGAAAATTTATACACCAAATAAAGCGTGGCTACTGTAAAAAATATCCCCCATGCGAGGCAAACCATTGGGGAGGCTTACATTCCGCATTGAACTTTTGTTATGCTGTAACGGTAAGGATTCAGAGACACATGGTATTGGATTATTATCTTTTAGTAAAATTTTTCTTCTTCGTCAAAAAGGTTTTACCTGGACGGAAACCGGATTGTAAGGAATTCAATAAATTGTGCTTATTAAGGAAAAGGGTCAGCTGTTGGCAAATAAGTTTTTCAAGGACTTTAGAAAGGAAAGGTAAGATCGAGATGGGACAGAAATCAGAGAGGTTGACTGGATTAGATTTCTTTGGAAGGGGTATAATATGAGCACTCTTACAGGCTTGAGGGAATTTAGAGGAAGAGACACAAGCATTGAGTAAATAAGTGATAATGGGAGTTATAACATCAAGGAGAGGAACAATCATATTACGGCTAATGTTGTCGCTACCGGCAGCATTTGAGGAGATGGATAATATGGTCTTCTTAACATCACATTCAGTAAACTGACTAAAAACGAACGGAGGATAATTAGGAGTTGGAGTTACAGAAAGCGAACGAAGTGTTTGCAGTTTATGTTCGCTATCAAAAGACTTAGAAGGATTAGAAAAATGTTGATTTAATAGTTCAAAATCAACAATAGAAGGTGAAGCATTTAGGAATGTTCTACCAACTCCAACTGTTTTGAGAAACTTCCACACCCTAGATGAGTCGCCGTTCTCGACTGATGTATGAATTGACAATGCCGCATTCTTCTGCAAAATAAGCTTCTTCAGATCATCAGAGAGCCATGGAGCAGGTAGGTGTTTAAGTCTCACATAATGCATTGGCGCGTGAACGTCATAAAGCTGAGTGAGAAGAGAACAGAACAGTTTCACTTTATCGTCAATGCATGGAGCTCTCTCGATCACTGACCAGTCAATATTATAAGCATCATCAATCATGGTTGGTGGCGGAGTCATACACCAGATCCGCCGCTAGGGTCGGAAAAGTTAGTGCTTCCAAGTATCGGACTCGGGGGAGTCCGTATCGCAGTTGCAGCAAGATACCGTGGAGTAAGGCGCTCCATGTATTACTGGTGCACCTTACTTGAGAAGGGAGGGGGGAAGGGAGTAGTCCTTCCTGAGGAGAGGCTGACATAGGGCAGCCAGCGCTGCTGGGGCACTGGATGTGTGCGAGAGCTTTCCCGTGGCCCTGCCAATATGCGGTGAAGGTGGAAGGTGGTTTGTAGCCGGTGCGAGTCTCACATAACCCGTCCTTGCCCCCGCGAGACGGACGTGCGTAGGCATTTCCCCAAGAAAAAAAAGAACTAAATAAAGTAGACTAATTTAGCCTAGTTAAGTAGATTTGTTGCTTCATAAGTCAGTTTTCTTATCCTTCTAATAGCGAAGAATACAGAACTTAATTTCGAAGCTAGTTTATCGAATTGCGCTCTCCACTGGAGCTTAGAATCAATAGAAATTCAGAGAAATACGGTCGAACTTTCGAAATCCAAATTACTATCTTGTAAATTAACTACAGCGTTGAGAGGGTTTTGTAACTATTTGGAAACAATATATTATAATATTTCGTTGGGCCGTCTCAGTGCGAAGTAGGTTCATTTTACTTTAAATAATAATGAGGTATCATCGGCAAAAAGATCATTTATGTGGATCAAGAAAAAAAAAATGCCCCGAGTATCCATCCTTGAGGGACACTTCATTCTATCTTACGTTGCGATGACACGACACCTTTTATTGTAACCTGTAGCTCTCGTTACTATACGACATTTCTACGACTTTATTCCACAATGTGACCGTATGTGGCAGAAAAAAGCCTTTCATCAAGAATTTCTTTCATAAAAAAATTGTTTTAAATAACATAATTAGTACTTTCACCCTAGAATTTTGTATGTAGAAGCAGCATACATACACAAATTTCACAAGGGAAAGCATTCAAATCTGAAATAATTATTTACAGGTCATAGAAAAACTGGTTCTGTGTGGATTTGAACCCGCGGCCCGCAGTGCTGCAACTCGTTGCAAAGCCTCCGCACCACGGAGCATCATCATAATTATTAAAACTATTTCTAGAAAATGAAGATATCGCTAGAAATTAGGAATGAACTTCTGTAATGAGAGCTAACAATTTTCCGCTCACCAGATGTCGCTAGTTGATAAAGGTGAACTTATTAGTCATAAGCCAAAATCTAATTTTCTACCTTTTTCAAACTTTTTATAAAGTTATAGCATTATAGGAAAGCAGCTGGCTTTAAGTAACAAACTTTTTTAGACTAACAGCAGATGGTAACCTAATAGCTAATGGTTAAAGTTTGATTTACAGGATTTTAATGTACCTACGCAGTTACATACAATTTTATATATATATATATATATAATTAAAGTGTCTGTCTGTAATATCGGACACCTCATATTATGCTGATGATGTTACTAGTATAAATATAAAAAAATAATTAACGTTTTTAAAAAGTGTCCGTCCGCGTTAATTGATCTTCGGAATGGCTAAACCGATTGTAATGAAACATAACAAATAGGTAGGTAGCAATACCAGGAGTGACCTAGATTACATTTCATACGAAAAATTTTGTGAAAGAAATAAAAAATAAATAAAAGGTCAAACGCCAAAAGAATAGATCTTTTCCAGGCGAAGCCGCGGCGGAACGTTTGTTATTTAATAAAATCGTTATATAATTGTTCATTTATGATAAGTCTTGATTATAAAACCTTTTAAAACAAATTCAGATAAAATGGAGTTACAACCTGATAAATCAAGTAAGAGGTCGATGAATGCAGGTGGCTCATGATCGTAGGTACTCTGTGGCAATGGTCGGGTTAGAATCCCGCACGGAACAAGTATTTGTATGGCCTAAAAATAATTGTTCCGGTTCTGGATGTTTGTACTCGTGCGATATATGTTTGTAAACTACCTCCACGATACAGGACAAAATCCTAGTGTGGGGGTAACGTTAAAAAAATATTAAAATTTTATAGGGGAGGCCAAAGTTTAGCAATGGATTTGTTGACAATAAATGAAGGATGTCAAAATTTTCTTAGCTTAGATCCGCGTAATATAAAAAAAAATTGTGTTTGACGGCTCCGTGGTGCAGTGACTTAGCAATGAGTTGCTTCGCTGGGAGCCGCGGGTTCACAATCCCGCACTGTACAAGTATTTGTATGTACAAATAATAAAACAAATAATTGTTTCGGGTCTGGATGTTTGTCCTTGTGAAATTTGTGTTTGTAAACTGCCTCCACGATACAGGAGAAAATCCTAGTGTGTGGGTAACGTCTTTTTTTTAATAAAAAAATAAAATAAAAAATGTTACACATCTTACCTAATTTAAAGAGCACCTCCCGCCCTTCCCCCAATGAAGGACTTAGGGCCAGCCACCGCAGAGGATGAGAATAAGGATCTGAGGATGCCTTGTTTAGAAGCGATACCCGTGTCGTATTATCGACGGTGTTGTGTCTCTTCTAGTGGTGACGGGAATCGTGCACGCAATGGTGTGAGTGCGGGAGATGCTCTTCAAACTAGGTAAGATACTCATTTTTTTCATTAATTTTCAACATATTTAATATAATGGATTTCCGAAAAGTAACGCCTGATTCCATTAATAGCAATAAATGAAATAATCATTGAATAAAAAATCTTACTAGCTAGTGATCATGTATCTTCTGAAAGACTAGAACGATTAGGGTCCTTATGCATACATAATTTTTGCTTCGTGAAAATCATAGTTTGAAACTATGCTAGGATTCGATATGTGGGGTGTAGTCAAGTTATTAACAAATTCTATACTTATAGATCAAAATGACTCATAATCTTGAATGATTAATTTTATGTTTAATAATTTAAGTGACTGTAATAATATAGTGTTAGATTTAGTATTAAGTACAGTTAAGAATGCTCGCGTTAGTAAATCCCTAGATCTCATTGGCAAATTCGACCCGAAACAATCTGTTTAACCCATACTAACTTAAATATTTAACAAAACAAAACCCGCATAAAACTGCATTAATAGCTTATAACGCCTATGCTGCGCCAATATTAAGATAGCGTATAATATTTTAGGGCTACTGTTCCGATAAATATACTATATTTAAAACTCAGAAAAAATGTATCATAGCGATACTCGTGCTTAAATCTACTGATAGTTGTAAACCATATTTTTAAAAATTTAAGATTTTGACACTTTCTATCTTATACATAAATGAAGTAGCAACATTGGTGCATTCCATTGTTTACCTCGAGCAAAAAAAACTTAACGTTTGAAACATAAAATTGTTAGTGTGCCAGATAAAACAGCACTATTACGACATATTATAATAGAGATGGCTCCTGTTATCTACAATCGTTAGCCTAACAATATTAAAGAAAATGATAGGAATAGTATACTTTTAGAAAAAAACTTTAAGCTCTATTAGTTGAAAAAGTTTACTACTCAATACAAGAATTTATTCATGAAAAATTTTGACTTGATTTTGTTTTTTTTTTGTGTTTTGTTTACAATATTGTTCGTTCTTTTGATTTTTTTACTTACTTATTTTGAAATTTACTCAAATTATACAATTACTAGTTCGCCAGACAGACGTTGTTCTGCCCTTTCCAACAACCCTTCCTATAAAAATCCTTAAATTCGCAATAAAAAATTTGAGGGTCATTTAGCGGAATAAAAACTATCCTATCTCTCAAGTTGGACCAAACTGCACACAGTGTGCAAAATTTAAATCGGTTCAGTAGTTTAGGAGTCCATCGCGGACAAACAACGTGACACGTAATTTTTATATATAAAGATGATTTGATGATTGACCTCGTAATTGGTAATAGTTTGACATTGCAATTAATCGGACCATTTATTTTCATTCAAATATTTATATGCCAATTACTGGTAGATCATATAGGACACAATAAGCAATTGTTAACATCTTTTAATGTATAACTTGTGATCAACAAATAAACGTATTGTTATTATTATTATTAATTACCAACTCCAAATTAAGCTTATCAGACTGGGATGAAAAGTTCTGTAAATTTGTTGACGTTGACGGAAAGGTTCATATTACTTTTTTGCCACACATTATCTTGTCACCCTTCGCGGTTCACTCCAACCTCCATAAGGCTATGATCTGAGCAAGACAAACTTAAGCGGAGATACCATAAATATAAGAACTCCAGAGATAAGCTAGAATGTGATATAGTTCATAATCCCTTTCATATTGTTCGCACATCCCACTAAAGTTACTGGGAACATAGAGCTAATTTGGAACACAATATCCATGAAAACCCAATAGAATTTTGGCGATGTTTGAAGGATAAGCGAAAGAGAAAGTTAGAAATACCTGCCCAGATGTTTCTTTTCGATGATAGCGCATTGACCTGAAATAGCTAGCCTGTTCGCAAGACAATTTTCCTCAGTCCATACAAATACACCTATAACTCCTAAATTCTTGATATTTACTGGGCTAAACACCATCGCAGCTCTCAGTCATCTCTCTCTTTCAAGAGAGGTCATTATAAAAAATATAAAAAACTTCGATATTTACAAGGGTGCGGGGCCTTTTGAAATTGCTCCAGTTTTCATTAAGAATTGTGTTGCATATATTGCTTATCCGTTATTTTTTTTATTTTAAATTATTCTTTATTGTTGGACGAATTCCCTACAATATGGAAAAGTTCTCGGGTCATACCAATACATAAAAAGACAAATTACAGACCTGTTTTTATACTTTCTTCTTTTTAAAAATTGATTCAGGCGGCTGTGTGTCCATTCCTAACTCATCACATTAAAGCCAATTTAAGGGATTATCAGCATGGTTTTCGAAAGGGCCGTTCTACTAAAACGAAAGAAGTAGGACGTTTTGAAAGGAAGGTTTGAGTAGAGATACAGAACCATCTATCGAGCTATGAGATATTTCTGGGACTTTCCAAAGTCACCTCTTATGTTACACACGGCATAACAACAGACAAAATATAGTTAACAAATGCCTATAACAAGGTTTATAAAACGACAAAAACGGCATTCAGTTTGTTGCCTTTCATCGGAGCCGTGGCAGAACGAGAAGTTTCCGTCGTTGAAAATATTGGAAAAATATTTACCGGAGTTTTATCGCAATAAGGGAACGAAGTTTATCGACGCGGCGGCATCATTTGCGCTTGTTAAGCAAATAATATCTTGAAATTCCGCACAGTTTAGTTATTTTTATGAGGTTTATTGCTTGTCTTGTTGGTTATGTTAAAAGAAAACTGCGGTTGCCAACCCGCCTGCTTAGCATGGCAACTATGTCATATTTTCTTGCCTCAAAAACGGGGACCCCTTTGAGGCAATTTATGGTGAAGGTCTAAGTTCAGCAGTCTACTTTTGATAGGCTATAACTGGAACGAGTAGCGTGAAATTGACTAATCGACAGTAAGGCCTATAAAAAATAAAACCAAAAACCGCTTCACGTTCGAGGAGTACCCTTTTTATTGTGTTTTTATAAACAGGCTTTCATGTACCTTTGTTTATTTGTTTCGTTCGAATTTAGTAATTAATTTTAAACTATCGATAGATACATGAAATTTTGAACATAGCAGAGAATCGTCAGTGCCAATGTAAAAATATATAACACGCGGGGCAGACATGACAAAAGCTCAGTAAAAATTTTGAGGGTCACTTATAGAAATAAAAACTATCCTATTTCTCAAGTTGCACCAAACTGCACACATTGTGCAAAATGTCATTGCAATCAGTTCAGTAGTTTAGGAGTTCATCGCGGACAAACAATGTGACACGTATTTTTTATATATAATGATTTCTCATCTATATCAGTCTGAAATCTTACAACTCTATGAGGAAAGTTTATATTTAGAATGTTTATCATAACTTATTCGCTTTTTTAATTAGTTCCAAATAATTAATTTATATTATAAGGAAAATAATATTAAATATTCGATGTCACAAAGATAACAAGAGACACCGTCCGGCGCGTCCATAACAGTCTAAATACGGAAGCAATTATATTTTTATCATCAATTTGTTGATTCAGATTCAATTCAGGTGCCTTATCTCAGGAAACAGTAATGATGTCTGTGTATGGATTCATTCATATTCATAAATCCTTACGCCTGTCACACAGAGAGGTAGGCAGAAACTAAGGATTTCCTCTTGAAATAATCCTGACACTTGTTTTTTATAGGATAAGGTAACAAATGAGCACACATACATCTTTCCTCAATTACAAATCGAAATGCAGATGCGTTGTCACTCGTGAGGGCTAAGATGGAATGCCTCTTTCCCAGTAAAAAGGGTCTCCGGTCCTCTACACTCACCATACGAAACACAGCAGTGTTAAGCTGCTATTTTACGCTGGTATTCTGTGAGAGTGTGGTCCTACCCCGGTCGAGCCGACCCATTCGTGCTGCAACTATACTACTAATATAGCTGCAGCATGGCTCTACCACGTATTAAAACTGTTTTTCACTTCTTTCACGATCATATATTAAAAAAACCCATGAGTATACAACACACTGATATATATGATATAGATGTATGTTGTCATTTATCTTTTCTTTTCAATTTCCGTTAGTTTTATACAACTATTGCTATATCGCGTGAATTAAGATAATGAACCAGACAAAATATATTTATTTATTTTGACAGAGTTACAGTAAGAAGTTTATTACTACAATACTCAATATTAATTGATTACGATTGTCTATTTATACTTAAGTTATATGCAATAAAACTATTTACTAAGCTTATTTACTGCATACGCTTGACCCAGATGGGATTGCTGATGATGTGCGAACGAATGAGATTTGGCAGGGGTGCTCAGCCTTAACTCGCGCGCACGCACGCACTTCCTCTCATTCTCATCACACTAATACCCAATTTGCGGTACACGGTAATACACAATACAGTATTCGTAATATCAACATACAATACTTTCAACATCGACGTAGGTAAAGTTATCTTATGCTATACGCTGTAAACTATTTGTTAACATTGCTGAAGACAATGTTAACAAATAGTTAACATTGTCTGGCACGGCTGCTCCCTTAGAGGATCAAATCATCAGGGGCCCATGAGCTGAAGACTTCCCAAGCAGACGTAGGTCGAGCCTCAATGTGGCCACGTGGAATCTCTCTAATTAAACTAGAATATATGGGGGAGCGTTATACTACGGCTAGTCGACCGGAAGGAATTTGGATGAAGCTTACTTACCTATCCAAGGCGACTGGTCCCTCCGGAGTCGGTCAGGTCGCATGTGGTTGTGTAGTGCAAGGAAAGAATGGTGATGTGGTGTGTAGCTGGGTGTGACTGATGGTGATTGAACCCAGACCTTGGCCGTCGGCAGCAGCCCGAGCGTCGACACCGCTCCAACTTGAGGGGGCCTTCCGAGGTTGCCCGCAGTCACTTTCTTCTCTCGTCACGATGACAGTCACTTAACTCTATCGTACGATTTACTAACTTACAGAAGCCACTAACTATCGCTGGGTATAATGGTTACCGCACAAACGCACACGGAGTTTAAAGGGTCAAAGGTCACTACCGTTTCGCGTAGCAATAGTTAATTCTAGAATATCAGAGGCCGCACTATCTAATATTGCCGAATGCACTTATGCAGGTTTTGAGTCAGACACAATTGTGTCTATTGTCTATTGTGTATAAGTCCCCCCAATTGTGCTGAGGACGTGTGCTCCGGAGTTGGCACCGGTCCTAACGCGTCTTTTCCGGTACTCCTACTCCCAAGGCGTAGTCCCGAATTCATGGAAGACAGCTTTTGTCCACCCGATCCCTAAAAAAGGCGACCGCTCAGACCCGTCCAACTATAGGCCTATCGCGATCACCTCCTTGTTCTCCAAAATAATGGAATCCATTATTAACTGCCAGCTCATCCGGTACCTTGAGGATCACCAGCTGATTAGTGACCGCCAATACGGTTTTCGTCGGTGTCGATCAGCTGGTGATCTTCTTGTCTACCTGACCCATAGATGGGCGGAGGCAGTAGAGTCCAAGGGGGAGGCGTTGGCCGTTAGTCTGGACATTGCGAAGGCCTTTGATCGGGTTTGGCACAAAGCGCTTCTTTCAAAGCTGCCTTCCTATGGGCTTCCCGAGAAATTGTGCAATTGGATCACCAGCTTTCTTGCAGATCGGAGCATCAAGGTCGTTGTAGACGGTGCATGTTCTGACTACAAGCCTATTAACGCTGGTGTTCCACAAGGCTGTGTGCTATCACCAACGCTGTTTCTTCTGCATATCAATGATATGTTGCTAACTGGTAACATTCATTGCTATGCGGATGACAGCACTGGTGATGCTCTATACGCCGGCCGGGCCAATATTTCTCGGGAAAACGTCGCCGAGTACCGGAACAAACTTGTGTCTGAAGTCGAGTCTTTGCTGGACAAAGTCTCGGATTGGGGGCGACTAAATCTAGTCCAGTTTAATCCTCAGAAGACACAAGTTTGCGCGTTTACCGCTAAAAAGAACCCCTTTGTCGTATCTCCTCAGTTTCAAGGCACTCCCCTTCTTGCCTCAGCCAGTATCGGTATCCTCGGAGTCGACATATCGAGTGACGTGCAGTTTCGTGGTCACTTGGAAGAGAAGGCCAAATTGGCCTCTAAAAAGCTTGGCGTGCTCAGCAGAGCGGGACAGTATTTCATGCCGGCACACCGCCTGCAACTTTACAAGGCGCAGGTTCGGCCTCACATGGAATACTGTTCCCATCTCTGGGCAGGGGCTCCCCAGTGCCAGCTCCTTCCATTTGACCGCATCCAGCGCAGAGCGGCTCGAATCGTCGACGACCGAGCCCTTTCCGATCGGCTCGATTCATTGGCACTGCGAAGAGATGTTGCATCTCTTTGCATTTTCTTTCGCATCTATCATGGGGAGTGCTCTGAGGAATTGTTCGGATTAATCCCAGCCGCCAAATTTCACGAACGCACATCGCGGCAGAACTCCCGATACCATCCACACCATCTGGATGATTGGCGGTCCACCACTGTGCGATTTAGAAGATGTTTTCTTCCTCGCACAACTTCCTTGTGGAATAGTTTACCACCAGGGATTTTTCCGGACCGATACGACTTAGGGACCTTCAAGAAAAGAGCCTACTCCTTTTTAAAAGGCCGGCAACGCATCTGCAATTCCCCTGGTGTTGCGGTTGTTCATGGGCGGCGGTAGTCACTTACCATCAGGTGAGCCGCATGCTCGTTTGCCCCCTCTCCTATAAAAAAAAAAAAAAAAAAAAAAAAAAGACACAATACGTCCCGGGAAGCTCCCCAGTAGGAGTGCGCGTCACAATGATAGACCGTATATTTACTGGTCGCGCCGAATAATTATTCCGAGTTCCCTAACAGAATACAGCGTGCCAATCGTTAGCACCGCTTAAAGACGACATTTTTACGGTGGTAGAGCCTTGCAGCAGCTTTTGCTGTTGCACGTATGGGCCGGCTCGAGCCGGGTTAGTACCACGACCTCACAGAATACCGGCGTGAAGTGGAAGCTCTGCTTCCGCATTTCGTCTGGTGAGTGCAGGTGACCGGATGCCCAATTCCCCCCCCCCCCCCCCATCAACATGGTAGCGGAATTACGTCATAAACTACCCCAGGAGGGTACCAGTACCCCTGGAGAATCCCTCGCTGAGCATGCACGACCATGCTATTCCACTCCTGAGCGTGGGTGCTCAGGCTGCCCCGCGTATTCTGGGGGGGGCAAAATTCCGCTCAACACAATAACTGCTCGGGGCAAACTGAGCAACAAGACCAAGGCGACCCCTGCCACGCTATCCGTGAATTTCTGCAACATCAGGGGACTTCACTGGAACCTAAACGCCGTCCACTACCATCTTGAGACGGCGAAGCTGGCCTTGCTCTTTCTGACCGAGACGCAGGTGTCCTCTCCGGCTGATACTTCGTATCTCTCCTACCCGGGGTACAAATTGGAGCACTCCTATGTGCCTCGGGCTGGAGTTTGCGTGTATGTCAGAGAGGATATCTGTTCTCGACGCCTCGGCAGTCTTGAAGGTTCGGACCTGTCCATCCTTTGGCTACGCGTAGACAGCGACGACCATCCGCGCGTCTACTTGTGCCTCTATAGGTCCCATAGCGGTAATGCCGAAACAGACCGACTCATCGACCACGTCCAAATGGCTACAGATTCCTTGCTACAACAGGTCCCATCCGCAGAGATCGTGATCCTTGGCGATTTTAACGCCCACCACGCCGAATGGCTCGGTTCACGTTTAACCGATCATGCGGGGAGATCTGTTTATGACTTTGCCTTGGCATATGGTCTGACACAACTGGTTACATCGCCTACGCGGATTCCAGATGTTGAGGATCATACACCTTCCCTGTTGGACCTTCTGCTGACCTCTCATCCGGACGGATATCAGGTTTCCGTCGATGCCCCTCTTGGCTCTTCGGACCATTGTCTGATTCGGAGTGTGGTGCCACTCACGCTCCCCTCGCGGTTGCGTTCTGCAGGTTGCCGTCGTGTTTGGCATTACAGGTCGGCGGATTGGGACGGAATGCGGTCTTTCTTTGCTTCCTACCCATGGGGGCGGGTTTGCTTCTCGCCGGATGATCCCAGCGCTGTTGCTGACTCTGTCACTGATGTAGTGCTACAGGGAATGGAACTATTCATTCCATCATCTGTGGTACCCATCGGAGGCAGAACTCAGCCTTGGTTTGGTCGCTCCTGTAAGACTGCATTACGCAGTAAGCAGGAGTGTTATCAAGCCTGGGCTGCGGCTTTGGTGACTCGGGATGTAAACACCAGCACACTCAAAAAGAAGTATAAATTCGCCTCCAGGTCCTTCAAAAGAGTTATTGCCAAGGCAAAGTCAGAGCACATAGGCAGAATTGGCGAGAAACTAGTTCGCCTTCCTTCGGGAACCAGTGCATTCTGTTCTCTCGCCAAGGCTGTCCAAGGGAATTTCTGTAAGCCATCACTACCATCTCTGCACAGGGAGGACGACTCACTGGCCCACGACGCAAAAGAGAAGGCCGACCTTTTAGGCTCCCTTTTTGCGTCCAACTCGACTGTTGATGACGGGGGGAACACACCGCCGACCATCCCGCAGTGTGAGTGCTCCATGCCGGATGTGCGATTCTCACAGCGCTCGGTTCGCAGAGCACTCCTCTCCCTTGACATCCACAAGTCGAGTGGGCCTGACGGAATCCCCCCAATTGTGCTGAGGACGTGTGCTCCGGAGTTGGCACCGGTTCTAACGCGTCTTTTCCGGTACTCCTACTCCCTAGGCGTAGTCCCGAAATCATGGAAGACAGCTTTTGTCCACCCGATCCCTAAAAAAGGCGACCGCTCAGATCCGTCCAACTACAGGCCTATCGCCATCACCCCCTTGTTCTCCAAAATAATGGAATCCGTTGTAAACTGCCACCTCATGCGGTACCTTGAGGATCACCAGCTGATTAGTGACCGCCAGTACGGTTTTCGTCGGGGTCGATCAGCTGGTGATCTTCTGGTCTACTTAACTCATAGATGGGCGTTGGCAGTAGAGTCCAAGGGGGAGGCATTGGCCGTTAGTTTGGACATTGCGAAGGCCTTCGATCGGGTTTGGCACAAAGCGCTTCTTTCGAAGCTCCCTTCCTATGGGCTTCCCGAGAAATTATGCAATTGGATCACCAGCTTTCTTGCAGATCGGAGCATCAAGGTCGTTGTAGACGGTGCATGCTCCGACTACAAGCCTATTAACGCTGGTGTTCCACAAGGCTGCGTGCTATCACCAACGCTGTTTCTTCTGCATATCAATGATATGTTGCAAGCTGGTAGCATTCATTGCTATGCAGATGACAGCACTGGTGATGCTCTATACACCGGCCGTGCCAATATTTCTCGGGAAAACGTCACCGAGTACCGGAACAAACTTGTGTCTGAAGTCGAGTCTTTGCTGGACAAAGTCTCGGATTGGGGGCGACTAAATCTAGTCCAGTTTAATCCTCAGAAGACACAAGTTTGCGCGTTTACCGCTAAAAAGAACCCCTTTGTCGTATCTCCTCAGTTTCAAGGTACTCCCCTTGTTGCCTCAGCCAGTATCGGAATCCTCGGCGTCGACATATCGAGTAGCGTGCAGTTTCGTGGTCACTTGGAAGAGAAGGCCAAATTGGCCTCTAAAAAGCTTGGCGTGCTCAGCAGAGCGGGACAGTATTTCCTGCCGGCTCAACGCCTGCAACTTTACAAGGCGCAGGTTCGGCCTCACATGGAATACTGTTCCCATCTCTGGGCTGGGGCTCCCCAGTGCCAGCTTCTTCCACTTGACCGCATCCAGCGCAGAGCCGCTCGAATCGTCGACGACCGAGTCCTTTCCGATCGGCTCGACTCATTGGCACTGCGAAGAGATGTTGCATCTCTTAGCATTTTCTTTCGCATTTACCATGGGGAGTGCTCTGAGGAATTGTTCGGATTAATCCCAGCCGCCAAATTTCACGAACGCACATCGCGGCAGAACTCCCGATACCATCCACACCATCTGGATGATTGGCGGTCCTCCACTGTGCGATTTAGAAGATGTTTTCTTCCTCGCACAACTTCCTTGTGGAATAGTTTACCACCAGCGATTTTTCCGGACCGATACGACTTAGGGACCTTCAAGAAAAGAGCCTACTCCTTTTTAAAAGGCCGGCAACGCATCTGCAATTCCCCTGGTGTTGCGGTTGTTCATGGGCGGCGGTAGTCACTTACCATCAGGTGAGCCGCATGCTCGTTTGCCCCCTCTCCTATAAAAAAAAAAAGACAAAAAAAATTGCAATTAAAATGTAAATCTATAAAGGCTATATTCGATATGTTATATAGAAGCAGATGGCAGCAGACCCGACGGTATGACATTGGTCCCTTGGGAGAGAGGTAAAGCCCTAGTGTGGGATGCTACTTGCGTAGACACTCTGGCGGCCTCTCATCTCAGGGGTACCTCGTTTAGAGCCGGGGCAGCATCAGAGGCAGCTGAACTGAGTAAGTGGCGCAAATATGAGTCTCTGAGAGATGACTACATATTTGTGTCATTTGCTGTAGAGACTATCGCTCCGTGGGGTCCACGTGCGGTGAAGTTCCTAAAGGAACAACATCCGCGGCTGGTCGCTGCTGATGGTGATAAGAAGGCTGGTTCTTTTCTCGCTCACAAGTTAAGTATAGCTTGTGAGCGAGAAAAGAACCAGCGGGGAAACGCAGCCAGCGTTCTTGGCACAATACCGCGGGGAGTAGGACTATATGATAATTAACTTTCTAGTTTTAGTTTTTTTTTTATTATTATAGTTTGTAATATTGTATATAATAAAAGATTTGAGTAAAAAAAAATGTTCTCTCGTTTATATATTAGTAAATGTACAAGCTGTAGATTTTGTTACAATAAAAAAAACCAGGAGATGGACCGCGTCTTCCTAATAACAGCTAGAAAAAAGACTACGGTTGTCAATCCGCTTGCTTAGTGTGGCACTATTGGGCAATCTATGGGGTGGCCTACGTTCAGCAGTGGACTTTGTTAAACTGTAATTAATAATTATAAAAGATTGTTATATATATATATATATATATATATATATATATATATATATATATATATATATGTGTGTGTGTGTATATATATATATTTATTCATGTATATATGTATAAATATAAAATAATTTTACAATTTAGTTTTCACTCCCTTCTAAACGTCTGACATAGTAAGAACCCATGACGATACAGTAATATTATCATGACTGTGACCTAATTATGCTCACTCATTTTCTTAAAATCTGTTTATAAGTAATAAGTTCGTTTTTGACTTGTAATCGCCTGGTCTTAAGCTTCATTTCTTAACCCGATAGTAAATTCATTTTGAAATAGTAAGTTAATATTGTTGTCATGAAATATTATGAAATATAATCGCCAGCACTCTGCGCCACATTTCATGTTTATCATTGCTGAGGTTATGCAAAATATTAATCGAGGATGTGTGTGATAAGATCAAAATCAAAATAAGTTAAGCGTTTTTCAAATAATTTTAAGTCTATGAAAACGCGAGGAACCCTGGTTCAAACTCCAGCGGCATTTTAAGTGCAGATTTACCACGTGTTCTGCAATGAAGGAAAACATCGTGAAGAATCCTGCCCTGCATACCTGAAAAATTAAAAACAATAATTTGGAGACATTTGAAGGGCCCGTGTCCCGGAGTGGAACGTATATAGGATGTATCTTTACTGTAGAATAATTTATCTTTAATGTATAACAAAAATATATCATAAATGGTTCTTTTTAATAATCAATCGCAATTTAATTTTGAATTTATCAAGAATGTCGTATGTTATCTCTTTGTGTATGTGTCTGTTGTTTCTGATTAAGTTACTTGTACGAAATTTCAATATTGAAATGAGGTCGGAGGTTAAAGTAAAAATTTAATTTACACCAAGCTGAAGGGTGGCTAGGCATACAAGCGCTCAATAGGCCGTAAGGCCGGATGTATGTGCCGTAACCCGAGAAGTGCCTTTGTGTCGACAAATAATATTCGCTTGATGTAGAAAATGTGGCTTCTAAATTCCCATTTTATAATAAAAAAGAAACAAAATATTTAAAAGTAGCTTTATAAGCTAGTTTTGCAATTATTATGATAAAATTTTAACAGTGGTAGAGCCAAGCGGCAGCTTTTGCTGTCGCACGGATAGGCCGGCTCGAACCGGGGTAGTACCACGACCTCATAGAAAACCAGCGTGAAGTAGAGGCTTACCTCTGCGTTTCGCTTAGTGAGTGCAGGTGGCTGGAGGCCCTTTTCACTGGAAATGAGGCATTCCATCTTAGTCCTCACGGGTGACAACGCATCTACATTTTGATTTTTAACAGAGGATAGATGTAGATGTCTATGGGCCGCAGCAACCACTTACCATCAGGTGGACTGTGTGCTCGTTTGTCACCCTTATCTTATAATAAAAAAGACCTACCTGGACATTTTTTTAGATAGAATAGAGGTGACAAGCACATAGTCCTCCTGATGTTAAATGGATACTGTAGCCCATCTGTAGTCGATTAGGAATCAATGTGTTGTCACACCTAAGGGTTAAGATTGAAGGCCTAGTTTTTAGTAAAAATGGCCTCTGGTTCTCTACACGCACTCTGTAAAAGAGTCGTTCCGTTCTCAGAACCCTATTTCTTCCCGTAGTTCATAAGAGGATACTAATTTATGGCTAGAAAGAAGTCTGGCATATATGATCTCTTTTTAAAAGGCCGGGATCGCCCCTGCGATTCCTCTGGTATTGTAGTTGTTCGTGGGCATTGATTGATTGACACTTACTATCAGGTGAGCCACATGCTCCTTTGCCCCCTCTTCTATAAAAAAAAATATCATGGCCTCTGACAGATGGCGGTATAAGCATTCAGTTTACGTTAAACCTAAAATAATTAGACTAGCAACCACCGTTATGGAGGCGATAACGGCAATTAAAACCATTTGGTTCATAGTGATATTGAGTAATACCTATATAATACCTACACTTGGATTTCGAACACTTACGTCCAATCTTTCTGTTGTGATCATTTGCACGCTTGCAACTTCCATATATTCAAGTAATTTACCAGCAAGCTTCCATCAATTATCGACGCTATACTATCGTAATTAAATAATGGTTCACCTAACGATGCAATGTGATGTAAACCAATTTGTAAAGTCCAAGGTGAATTGAAATAGTATGCGTGTTTAATTATATATTTATTTAACGAATGTAATTACGTTATTTAAAATACTTAATTATATATTTAGTCATTACCTAGTATTAACGCGCCACTTGCCGTGTAGTGGCGGTCAAGAATATCCACTATCCCATATCCTTCCGTGGGTGTCGTAAAAGGCGACAAAGGGAAACAGTCAGGAGATGGGCAGCAGCATCTTCCTGATAATAGCCAAAATTACAATAAAAAAACTGCGGTTTCCAACCCGCTCGCCAAGCGTGGCAACTATGGCAAATACCCCCCAATTATTAGAGCAACAAACAGACGGCCCCCAGTCCCCAGCGGCCCCGCTATTCCTGGCTACGGTGGCGACAATGGCAACGGCGGGGCAGGGGGTGTTAAGAATCTCCGGTAGAGGTTTGGTTGCCACCTTAGACGACTCGACCTGGCGACGTACAACGCATGCACCCTGAGGACGGACGAGAACATCGTGGAGCTGGAAGAAGAGATAGACAAATTGCGCTGGGATATTATAGGATTATCCGAAGTCCAAAGAGAGGGGGAGGACACGGTAATCCTGGAATCCGGCAACATGCTCTATCACCGGGAGGGTGACCATCTGTCCCAAGGAGTTGTCAGATTTATCGTCCACAAGTCTCTCGTTAACAACGTTGTAAAGATCGGGAGTGTGTCGACGAGGGTTGCGTACCTTATACTCAGAATCACCAAACGGTATTCGCTGAAGGTCATACAGGTTTACGAACCAACCTCGGCGAACCCCGATGAGGAGGTGGAGGAAATGTATGAGGATATCTCTAGAGCCATGCATTCCTCCAAAACCCAATATACGGTGTTAATGGGAGACTTCAATGCAAAACTACGCACAAAAGAGAACAGTGAGCTGAAAGTAGGGAAATTTGGAATAGGGCAACGGAACCCAAGGTGCCAGCAGCTGGCTGACTTCATGGAGAAAGAGGGACTCCTTATGATGAACTCTTTCTTCCAGAAACGGCCCCACAGGAAGTGGACCTGGTTGAGCCCCGACGGTTCGAGAAAAAATGAGATTGACTTCATTATGACGACCAGACGACAACTGTTCAGTGATGTCTCCGTGATCGCGAGGTTGAAAACCGTCAGCGATCACCGAATGGTTAGAGGCACACTAAACCTAAACGTTAAGTTGGAGAGGTCTCGTCTAATGAAGTCAACGCTCCGTCCCCCTCGTGCTCTGTTCCAAAGTCCCGAAACCTTTCAGCTCGAGTTACAAAACCGTTTTCAGTGCCTAGAAGACTGCAATGAAGTGGACGATATGAATGACAAGCTCGTGGAAACTGTCCATGCGGTCGGAGCTAAGTTCTGCAAGACCCGCCGCAGAAGAACACAAAAACTCTCCGATCACACTCTTAATCTCATGACTGTTAGACGGGAGATAAAGCTACATTCTTCAACAGTTTTGACAGCATACAGGCAATTGAACAGACAGATTTCCAAATGCATGCGGCGGGACTTACGCAACTCCAATACAGCTTGTATTGAAGAAGCGATCGGGCGGAACCAAGGCTCCAAAGCCTTTGCCAGGGATCTGTCTGCCAGAAAGAGCCAACTGTCAAAGCTGAAGACCGAGTGTGGCAGCATCGTTTCCCGGACACCTGAGATTTTGAGTGAGATTGAGAGATTCTATGGGCAGCTGTACACGTCATCGTTGGAGCCACACGCAAGTGAGTAACGATCCAAGAGCGAGTCTTATCCGACGTAATTCCGATGATATCCCGGACGTCAGTCTGAGCGAGATTAGAATGGCTCTCCAGCACCTTAAAACCGGCAAGGCCCCAGGTGAGGATGGAATTACAGCGGAGCTTCTAAAAGCGGGTGGAAGAAAGGTACTTGAAGTCCTTCAGAAGCTCTTTAATTCCGTTCTCCATGGTGGCATTACACCGGAGGCGTGGAGCAGAAGTGCGGTGGTCTTGTTCTTCAAGAAAGGTGACAACGCTCTCTTGAAGAACTACAGACCGATTTCCCTTCTGAGCCGCGTCTACGTTTGCTGTTTTTGAGAGTCATTACGAATCGTCTCGCGCGCAGACTTGACGACTTCCAGCCTCCTGAACAAGCCGGTTTCCGAAAGGGCTTTAGCACCATGGACCACATACATATCCTTCGGCAAATTGTTCAGAAGTCCGAAGAGTACAATTTGCCACTATGTCTGGCGTATGTGGACTATGAGAAAACCTTTGATTCCGTCGAAATTTGGGCGGTGCTGCAGTCCCTTCAGCGGTGCAAAGTTGACTGTCGGTATATCGAAGTGCTGAAGTGTTTGTACAGTAGAGCTACGATGGCTATCCGAGTACAGAACCAGAGTACGAAACCTATCCAATTGCAGATAGGTGTAAGACAGGGTGATGTTATATCCCCGAAACTCTTCACCGCTGCATTGGAAGACGTTTTCAAGCTTCTGGACTGGAAAGGATACGGTATTAACATCAATGGCGAGTACATCACTCACCTTTGATTTGCCGACGATATAGTCCTTATGGCAGAATTGCTGGAGGACCTAAGCACTATGCTCAATGACCTCAATAGTGTCTCCCAACGGCCTATCCGTTGGGAGACACTATTGAGGTCTTAAGATGAACATGGACAAAACAAAGATTATGTTTAATGTCCATGTCACACATATGCCGGTAGTTGTTGGGAGCACTAAGCTCGAAGTTGTTGACGAGTATGTTTACCTGGGACAAATAGTCCGACTAGGTAAGTCCAATTTCGACCGAGAGGTCAATCGACGGATTCAACTCGGCTGGGCAGCGTTCGGGAAGCTACGACACATCTTCTCGTCAGACATACCTCAAAACCTTAAAACAAAATTGTACATCCAGTGCGTGTTCCCAGTGATGACTTACGGAACTGAGACGTGGTCCTTCACTGCGGGCCATATGAGGAAGCTCAAGGTCGCTCAGCGGGCTATGGAGAGGGCTATGCTCGGAGTTTCTCTGCGTGATAAACTTAGGAATGAGGATATCCGCAGTAGAACCAGAGTAACCGACATAGCCCAACGGATTAGTAAGCTGAAGTGGCAGTGGGCCGGCCATATAGCTCGAAGAACCGACAACCGATGGGGAAGAAAGGTTCTTGAGTGGCAGCCTCGTACCGGTAGGCGAAGTGTAGGGCCACCCCCCACGAGATGGAGTGACGACCTGGTAAGACATGCAGGAAGTCGATGGATGCAGGTGGCTCAGGACCGTGCTTTGTGGCATTCCTTGGGGGAGGCCTATGTTCAGCAGTGGACTTATGAAAGGCTGTATAATGATGATGATGATGAACGCGCCACTTCATATTGTAATTCAACGATTACGGTGAAAAGCATGTAATGGTGGTAAATCGAATTAAGTTCCTTACATAAGGAACGTATTTCAAAAGAATTCAGCAATACAAAATAAATATAATTTTTAAATTGTAACATTATTTATGTCCGGAATAGGTATAATATTCAAATGTACTCTTTACAATATTCATGTGAGGCTCACGATACCTTAGCTTACGTTTAAAACACAACTTTGTCATAATTCATGTCCTTTTTTTCTACCGACTTAAAAAGGAGACGGTACTCAATTCGACTGCATTGTTTTTTTTTTGTTTTTAGGGTTCCGTATCACTTTGATGTCTGTCTGTCTGTCTGTCAAAACCCCTTTTCTCAGGAACGCGTGGAGGTATCAAGCTGAAATTTATATTATATACTCAAGTGTACTGTCCCTTGGAGCTGTAAAAAAATCAAACTTCTAAGCCAACGCAATTAAAAGATACAGCCGCTTATGCCGCAAATTTTCGACATTCGCAAGGGAATCAAAACCTACAGGGTACTTCCCGTGAACTCAGAATTTTAAAATTTGGTACGAAGCAACGTATAATAGCACATATAAAGGAAAAATTGCTAAAAGCATAAATTTTTAGTTACATATGTGTGTTACTTCGTAACTTTTTTCTTGGGGGAACCGATTTCGATGGTTCTTTTTTTAGTTGATAGCTGGTGCTTTTCATGTAGTTCCATTTAAATTTCATCAAGGTCAAATCACCAGTAGTTTTTGTGTTATACTTAATAATTTATATTGAAGTCGGTTGGACAAAACTTTTAATTTTTAATTATTATTTTATGATGACGTTACTATAGGTTAACATTTCTGCAGCCAACTTAATACGACGAAGGCTACTGATGCATTGTCATACCTGAGACACAGAATAAATAATAGTACTACGCCTGAGGTCTAAGATGGAAGGCTTCACAGTTAGTAATTACACACACACAGCAATGCAAGCACTGCTATTTGGCGACAGAGATACATTTAATAATAAATCTAACTTTATATATTTTACGTACAGAGAAATTTCAAGTCTTCCTTCATTTATAGAACCAACGGGAGTAGTATGTTTTGAAAGTAAGGTTTGAGAAGAGTTACAGAAATGTGAAAGCTTTTCTGCAGTCACATTTTTACCTTTATACCGAAATGGTTCCGAGTCACATGATGACATGTTATCCAAGATTTTGATTTTCCAGTCGAATTTCACCTTTACCAAGATAAGGAAAAGCGGTCAAAGTCAACAACAATCGATTTTCAACATAGAGCCAAAATTTTATTCTAAATTTGTCAGTTTCATTGAACATATTTTGAAATTGAATTAAAGTACATCGATACTATTTTTTAACATTTCTGTGCAGTTTATGAGCAGTTGCTCTTCCATCGATACATTTTCGAATATGACAAACACCTGAAGCACTGAGGTGTTAAACGTCCTCATGAAACACAGGGAATCAAAAATAAGTAAAATTAAACGCAATAAAATTCGTGAAATTAGTTTCTTTTTCTACAATTAATATAAGTTAAGAATAAGTTAAGAAAAACAAGAAATATCTATTTAATTTTTTACATACCTAATCACACTAAATTTACCGTGCAGTGGCGGTGTAAGAATATCCACTACCTCACATCATACCGTGGGTGTCGTAAGAGGCGACAGAGCGATACAAATCAGGTGATGGGCAGCAGCGTCTTTCTAAGGACAACAAAAGAGCCACGCGGCAGCTTTTGCTGTCGCATGGATGGGCCGGCTCGAACCGGGGTGGTACCACGACCTCACAGAAAACCAGCGTGAAGTAGAGATTTACCTCTGCGTTTCGCTTGGTGAGTGCAGGTGGCCGGAGGCCCTTTTTACTGGAAATGAGGCATTCCATCTTAGTCCTCACGGGTGACAACGCATCTACATTTTGATTTGTAATAGAGGATAGATGTAGATGTCTATGGACCGCAGCAACCACTTACCATCAGGGGGACTGTGTGCTCGATTGTCACCCTTATCGTATAAAAAAAACTGCGGTTGCCAACCCGCTTGCCAAGCGTGGCAACTATGGCAAATATATAATATGCGGCAATCTATGCGGGTGGCGTATGTTTAGCAGTGGACTTAACCGGTTGTCACACTAAATGTAATACAAGCAAAGATTTAAGCGAAATATTATGTTTCATTGGACATCACAAAACGTAATAAAATATTAAACCAGACGTCTACATAGTACGGTAACTTACGTTTTAAAGCAATAAATATGCCAGAGAAATGCAACAGTATTATGATGTTTTACTCTGTGCCTTTTGAAGCTGAACTCATAATATGGGTCATAAACATAAGTTCGTATATTGAAGACCGCACAAATTTATGAGCTGCTCGCTACACCGATACATCCGGCTTTACGTCCTCTGAAGCAATATATTTCAGTAAATAAATGGAAACATAAAAAGTGTGGTAGCTCAGAGAGGCGTGGTACACATGGAATAAGCGCGCGTCTTAAACGTTAGTAACACACTAGCTAGCCTAGTTTGAAACCCCGCCGTAGTTAATAATTGCTTATCCCTTTATCAGGTGTCGAAAAATCGTAATAATATATCTCCAAAAAAAAAAGTTGGATATGTTCTTCTTTTTCTTAGATAACCCGTAAACCGTTTATTATTGGAGGTATTTCTTTCGTATTCATCTACAAATATGTATTACTCCAGTCAAATAAGGCCTGAAATCAAAAATTTGACAATCAACTTTGCATTTTTAATATAATGTAGTTTTGTTGATATAAAATCTATGTGTGAAGGTTTTCGCGTCCTCAACACCTTTTTTAGGTAAAATTTTAAGCTCTATACATTTTTGTAAAAACTTTTATGTTTAATTATTAACGATTTGGAGTAAATGCGAAAAAAAAAATTTAATTTTTTTTAACCCTTGCCGGGGGTTGAGGACACGAAAACCTTCACACATAGGTTTTGTATCATTAAAACTACATTATATCAAAAATGCAAAGTTGAGTGTCAACATTTTGGTTACAGACCTTATTTGACTGGACTATATAACAGTAGAATGCAATAGGATGGCTATGTAAAGGGCGCTAATTTTGCCAATTACGTGGACTTATCAGAGGTGTAATTTACAAGCTATTTATGACGATTAGAATAATTGTCTATTAACGCCCAATATTGGAAAGTATATCAAGCGTCAACATTTGGTATTGGTTCATCAGGATCTGGCTTCTGGCAGATGAGAGCTCCGCACCGGTTGGGGCAGCACTTGAGCGTCCGTGGACAGTCCGAGTCACTGGTGCAAGTGTGACTGCAAACCCAGGGCCCGCGTGGGTATTCGGGACATCGGCCTTTTTTCACTGGAAGAAGGGGTAAGGAATTTCAAACTTCGAAATTCATATAGGTAGTATAAGACTGTATACATTTTTTTTGCTTTGTCCTTCGTAACAGGTACTGTATGGTAATTTGCCAGAATTTGGATTTCCTCGTCATTCCGTGCTTTCCTTTGAAACAATATGGGTGTCCTCAAGGAAATAGTGAATCGAATAGAAAGGAATAATATTATTTAATATAGATGACAATTATAGTTATTGAATCATTTACGACTGGTTCGAAAATAAAACCTATGTCATGGGATGAACCAGCAAGAAACCCAGCGTAACTTTTTATACGTTAATTTACATGAAGTCAAGTTACTGGTATGATCTTATTCCTAGTATTTACAGAACGTACAGCACTAATGAATAAACTATTTCTTTTTCGGTGCACTTTAGCATCTTAGACTACATCATTACTTAACATGAGATGGTACAAACTAGTTTCATTTAAAGGTGTAGTGTTCGCTTAAACATAAGAAATAATCGTCATTGGTACGTTCTTTTACTTCTTTATTAAACAGTTAATTGTTGGACATGGGTTTTACCCATTCTAGCAGGGATTCGCCTATATCGACATGCTGGGCAGGCAGATTGGCTGCCGAACATGTCGATGTCGACGATCTGCCTCATTCATAGTTACGAGGTATTTATATCCTTACGAGACTCATGGGGTAAAATAGGGCGATAGTTTTTTACGTCTCTACCACATGCCTATTTTGAGGTTCTAAACAAAAAAAATTTCCGTTTAAAGTGGTTATAAGAGTAACAGACCTAAAGTTGTAAAATGTCTCTTCGTCATAGGATCGACACACATGGCGCCACCGCACACTGTAGGACAGCACAACTGGTTTCCATTGCACGGTTCACTGGGACCGCAGGCAGCTTCGCAGATATCCACAGACAGGGTGGGTGGACATGAGCCGGGTTCACATCTCACCACGTTCAATGTCACTGCTGAAAATGTAAGATTAGAATTTTAGAAGTTCTATTTTTATTTGTAATATACTAAATGTGCGATATTTGTTTATTATAAAAAGAGAAAATTTAGATTTTTTTATTTCAAGCAAGGTTTACTGGCAACACTCTCATTGTAACTTTGAAAACATTTAATAATTACAAATATCACGTTAGCTAAAAGTGCCTTGTTAGTTCGTTTTTTTCTGGAATGATGCAATAATTAAGACGTTTTAAAACATTTGGTAACATACTTATCGACAAAATTGCCTGTATTATAATCATTTACGTATATAACAAAACAATTTATTTCTAATAACAAAATAAGAAGAAATGAAGTGTGAAAAACGTCCCACTGCAGAACGCAGGACTCCTCTCCTTTAATACCGTCAGGAGAAGGACTGTTATTTTACCTACTGGTTGAATAGGCTGTAACTCTTTTTTTTTACTTACCATAATATGAAAAATATTCTTAATGTAAAACAATCTGTATCACTATGCAATGAAACAAAAACCTCCCATGCAATACTATTTATTACTGCGATGTGAAACTACACAAAAGAAAACCACGCCTTGGGCAAAGAAATGCAATTTAAACGATCTAGTTGCGGATCAGTTTAGCCAGAACGATGCATTAACTTACCAGCGAGTAAAATGTAGAAGCTAAACATCTCCTCGGGGAACGCGTGGCGCTTATAGTCGGCCGCTCTTTGATTCCCGCGCACTACGATAATAATGAACGTCATGACACAAATAACGAACTACACACAGTTGTTACGTTTGTCGCACTTTCGTACAATTTATTATTTGTAGATAAAAAATATTGTACTTGTCGTGTTGTGGCGGCGTAAGTGAATCCACTACCCCATATCATCTCGTGTGTGTACTGCACAGAGGAAATGATATAGCATATAGGCAGCAGCATCTTGCTGATAACAACAGAAAATAAAAAAAAAAACTGCAGCTGCCGACGCGTCTGTCAAGCATAACAAATATGCCAAATAAAATGACGCAATCTATGGGGAAATTCTATGTTTAGCAGTGGACTTTTGATGGGCTGTAATGAATGTAAAAATAATTGTATCAATATTTTTTATTTCTAACAGCGAAATTGTACATAGGGTATTAATGCATTCACTTTATCTTTATCTTTAAATAACGTTACCTTCGCACTAGGATTTTCTCCTGTATCGTGGAGGCAGTTTACGTACATAACAAGTACAAACATCCAGACTCGGATTAATTATTAGTAGTTCATAAAAATATTTGTCTCGTACGGGTTTTAAACCCGCAGCCCTTAGCGCTGCAATTCAATGCTAAGTTACTGCACCACGGCGCCGTCACATTTTAATGCATTTTCGTCAAAATTCGTCAATTCACTTTTGATTTAGAAAACAAAAGTGAATTGACGAATTATACCTTTAAAACTAGATTTTAAAGGTATAGAAATCCAGTAACCTGAAGAATGTGAGTCAGTCCAGTTTCTTTCGCTTGATTTTAAGAGTAAATAGTCTCGCTCACCCGCAGCGGTAGCGGGACCGCGACACGTGTAGGCACTATTTACGCCCGCGACGTGTGCGATTGTTTGCGGCTGCCGTTGTAGTGATGGGCAGCTAGTAGAATCGCACGGACCGTGGGGCCCACGCGACCTGCGGTCGTAATCATGGGCACGGGAACATGACATGGTAGCGTTTACTGATCGATCCATCGCAAATCACCCGCCGTACGCCCTTACGCCTTAGCATGAGATGATCGCAAGTCCGACTTGCGATCATCTCATGCTAAGTTGGCGTATGTTACCGCATCCGCGGCGAACACTATTCCACACAAAACTGCGGTCTCGCTAGCTTTTAATAAAATAATTGTTGTTCTAATGCTGCGGGCACCGATAAATATAGCTGAGTTTTTAACTTAAACGAAGGTAGTTTGTACTTTAAAAAAATATATGAAAAGAAGTCTTCGTTTTATTAATAAAACGTATATCTTATACGTTTCCATTAAGATTATTAATTAAGAACAAATCTTCCATTTATGTAATTAATAACGTATATTCATTATATCTTCAAATATCTTTAAATAAGTATGTAAATTCATTAGTGTAAAATATGGAAATATGTATATACATATAACCTATGTCTATTTACTTAATATATGTATGTATGTATTTCAAATGGGTAGAGTCCCGTGGATGTTGTAAGAGGCGATATGGAAAAACTGAAATAGGGAATGGGGAACAGCATCTTCATGATAACCGATCAAAAATATAAGAAACCACGGTTGCCAATCTGACTTCCGAGCGTGGCTACTGTGGTAAAATCCCCCCTGAGGCAAGTTATGGGGGAGGCCTATGTTGCTACTGCCCTACTCTTTTATATTAACTCTGGATGGATGCATTTTTGTATTAATATGTATTTATTTGCCAATAAAAATTATTATTATTATTATTATTATTTATTATTATTATTTATGCAGGTGTGTGTATATTTTATGAATGTACGTATATATCTATTTTTTGTTTTCGCCCTAGCTAATAGCAGTATTTTCGGTTGGCTGGTAAAGAATATTTAAATGGAATTTGTACCTACTGAATAAAAAAGTCAAAAAAAATTACGCACAAAACTTACTTACTTACTTAGGTACTTGCTTTTTTTTTCACCAAACAGTCTAACATTGTGTAGGTGCACGTAAATGTCACGCAGATAACACCGAGATGGCGTCGTGTCGGGAGAGTCTACATGAAATTGTAATACTATCTGCAAGTTCAACTCGAAGCATTACACTGTGACAGCTAACCTAAATAGATGTTATATTTTAAAATATAAGAGAAGTGAGTGTAATATTATTTTCTTAATATTCTTTCAAGGATATTTTCTTAATTTTCTAAGTATTTTTTTATTATGCATTTAAAAATTCGATGCATAAGTTCAAAGAGTATATTGTATCTGTTGTACTGCTGGCAGAACTCCTTTAATGCCTAGGAGTGGAAAGTAGAAACTGCGTAGGTCCATATTACATATTTCTGCTACCAAATAGCAGTGCTTGCACTGCTGTTTTCCGTTCTAAAGTGTAAGGAGAGCCTGTACAACTACTGGCTATAAGGCATTTCATCTTAGTCCTGACAGGTGATGACGCATCTGTTACTTCCTTGTTTGAAGTAGGCCGCAGGTATCTGTGGACTGTATCAGCTACTTACCATCAGGTGGACTCTAGGTTCGTTTCACATTTTCGTTTTGTAAATTTTTTTTATAGGATAAGGGTGACAAACGAGCACTCAGTCCACCTGATGGTAAGTAGTTGCTGGGGCCCATAGACATCTACATCTATCCTCGTTTGTGTATCAAAATGCAGATGTGTTGTCACCCGTGATGACTAAGATGGAACGCCTCTTTTCCAGTAAAATGGGTCTCCGGTTCTCTACACTCACCATACGAAACACAGCAGTGTTAAGTTGCTATTTTACGCTGGAATTCTGTGAGAGCGTGGTCCTCCCGGTCGAGCCGACTCATTCGTGCTACAACTATTCTACTAATATAGCTGCAGCATGGCTCTACCACGTATAAAATATGAAGTAGTAAACTTTTAGGTTCCGCAAGAGGGTGATGTAACGCATTCGTATAATGTTTCAGATATCCGGAGCTTCGATTGTTACCTTGGCTGTTATGGGAAGTGCAGTCTTTTATGGGACTACTATACGTCCATCATTGATTCGTACTCACCACCCAGTATAAAGCTGGTTGATACTATCAACGTGATAAAGCCAAGTTGTAGCTGAATAATAAATAATGTCATCCAGACCGAACTTCCGAACAGAATAGTTTACTGCGCTGAACAGGATTATAGTGCCCAAGTGTATGTCTAAGCACAAGTGCTTTCTCTATTCCTTTACTCTCATAGCCCGACGAGCAAACCGACACGACCGGAGAGATCAGGCGGAGGACCGACGGCTGTACATGCTTTCTGAGGCACGAGGATCACAAACCGCCTACTTCCTGACTCCGGGCTGCTACTGAGAGTATTTTGAATGAAAAAACTAATAACTGATTTTGGCCCGACCCGGGTTTTGAACCCATGATCACCGAGTTAATAATGTTACGAGTTTGCGATTCGAGACAATTAAAAAAAAACTGCCGAGTGAATTACCAAAATTTACACTTTAATTATACGACAGAAACACAAAGAAATTTCTAGAATTTCGTGACTCTCCTAGTTCTGCTACTCGATACTAGAAGGCGCTAGTTGTAACTAGTGTCGCCATGTACCAGTCATTAATAGTGGCGCACAACAATAAAGAACCTCAATAATAGCTTTAGCTCAAATGAGAAAGGAGCACGCTCTTGGCCGGAACACATCAGTACACGCACTGCTGCTTACATAAATACATCAGAGAGTGGTTTCTAACCAAACAGACTGCTAGGCAGATAAAGATTTCTGCTAATTTCTGTAATGTACAACCATCCGTAATGTAGTAAAAATGTGTGAGCGATTGATCCGAGTCTGTATCCGAGTTGTCGCTGTCATCGAGCGATATTATTTTAGCGATATTATATTATTTTAATTATTATTAGTGACTTTAGTAGTACTTGTAAACACTTAGTGAATTTCTTGAAGGTTTTATTGGATATGACCCTCTTTACTGGAAACGAGGCATTCGATCTTAATATTTAGGGGTGAAAACGCATCTGAATTTTGATTCTTAATCGAGGATAGATGTAGACGTTTATGGGCCACAGCATCCACTTACCATGAGGTGAACTGTGTGCTCGTTTGTCCTCCTTATTCCATTAAAAAAGTAATATAAAGACATTTTTTTATTATTAATATAACCAAAAAGACACGCACTAAACCTCATTAAAATAACTAAACTGCGCGGCGTTTAGAGATGTTATTTGCTTAACAAGCGCAAATGATGCCGCCACGTCGATAAACTTCGTTCCCTTAATGCGATAAAACTCCGGTAAATATTTTTCCAATATTTTCAATGACGGAAGCTTCTCGTTCTGCCACGGCTCCGATGAAAGGTGACAAACTGAATGCCGTTTTTGTCGTTTTATAAACCTTGTTATAGACATTTGTTAACTATATTTTATCAGTTGTTATGCCGTGTGTAACATAAGAAGCGAATATGGAAACTCCCAGACATATCTCACAGCTCGATAGATGACAACATCATCATCATCAATACAACTATCTCGTATATAAAAGTTAAGCAGTAAAATTACACGGAGGGATTAGTAAGTTGAAGTGGTAATGGGTCGGCTGTATAGCCCGAAGAACCGACAACCACTGGGGAAGAAAGGTTCTCGAGTGGCATCCTCGTACCGGAAGGCGAAGTGTAGGGCGGTCCCCCCCCCCCCCCGGATGCAGGTGGCTCAGGACCGTGCTTTGTGGCATTACTTGGGGGAGGACTATGTTCAGCAGTGGACTTGTGAAAGGCTATAATGATATGAAAGTTACAGCTTTTTTAAGTCCCAATGCTGGGTACATGGCTTCTCTAATATCTGAGAGGGTTATTGAGCAATGAGTCTCCAGTGCTGCTCCAATATGTGTTGGCGGACTTCACATGCCTCCAAATATATTTAATTTCGTAGACATGCAGGTTTCTTTATGATATTGAAATTAAATTATTCCTTCAGCTATAATAAAAATTACCTTGTTAGCAAGGTAATTTTTATTATAGCTGAAGCAACAAAAGCTTTTATTGGTGCTGGCGGCGATCGAACCTTAGATTGGTCATGGTCTGTGAAACTTGTAGCAAACGCGTAGTCTTTGGGCTACCATGGCTCTCATTTATACATATATTATTTATATGTATGAATTACCAAACTTAATAACATATCTTCTTCTTTATTAGTCCTTTATAGTCCAGTGCTGAACACGGACTGTAGAAGTTTATATCAAGGAAGAATTAGCTTAATTGTCAAGCTTAACATCTACTGGATGCCATAAAATTATCTGGAATTTACCATAGTCATCTTTTACGACACCTACAGGGGAAAATGGAGTGGTGGAAGTTCTTACGAGGCCACTACGTTTGTATAGTGCATACCTATCACTTCTATTTGCTTGATGTATTGCTGCAATACTATATAGATAAGAAAAAATACATAAGATCATAGCGAAAAAGTACTTAAGAGTATCGTTGATATAAACACTCAATGACAAATTTTGGTGGACTAGTAAAACAGTTACCACTCACAGAATACCCGCGTAAAATAGCAGCTATATGCTGCTGTGTTTCGTGTAAAAAAAAACCGGAAAACCTTTTTGCTGGCGTTCCATTTCTTGCTCAGCGTGACAACAAATATGCATTTCGATTCTTAATTGTGGATAAATGTAAATGTCTATGCGTCACAGCAGCCACTTACCATCAGGTGAACTCGTTTGTCACCCTTATTCTATATAAAAAAAGTTTATAAAATATGATCTTCAACATCGATATCCACTCCAAGTAAGTTTAAAATGTTTCTGCTGGTTTACAATAGTTAAGGGCAACATACGTACGTATATACGAGTATATATATACGTGTGACTAGCAAAGTCTTAATAAATGAACTTTCTTATGGGGCGACTATCTACTAACTGTTAAAGTTAGTTGGAAGTCAGCTAATTGTAACAATCGTTGAGTAGGCTTACGGAAGCGTCTAAATAATGGAGGTTTACAGTGTAATGGAGTCATCATCAACATATAATTAACATATTATCATCATGATGTGTTGATGATTATTCCATTATAATTTCTTTATGTGTTTCATGAGTTACCTCGGTAATTGCTCACCCTAAAGTTTTATATTAGGCTAGGAAACCGAGTTCGGTTCCTAATGATTGCACCTATGGTTACTACATTAAAGTGCCCGAATTGGGCGGTAAAGTAACAGATCGTGAGGAAACCTGCATGTCTAAGAAATTTGTATGTCATAGCGCGGCGGCCTCTTCCCTGTCCTGTGCTCAGCAATGGGACATAAGGAACATGTAACAAAAATCCTGTGGTTCCCGTTAGTTATTATTGCATTATCAGAATCAGTATTCAAACGTATAGAAGTAACTTTACTACGAGACCATAAAAAAATTAAATTAAATTAAATTTTATTTGTAAATTGTATGTGGTTGTATTACTTTTGTATTGGCATACTGATACTATAATATTCACTTCCCTTTATCAGTAAATATAGAAATATATAGAAATAATCAAAAAGAAAAATAAATGATATTTTTTTTATTACCCCCACATTAGGATTTTCTCCTATATCGTGAAGGCAGTTTACAAACACAAATTGCACAAGGACAAACATCCAGACGCGGAACAATTATTTGTAGGCCATACAAATACTTGCTCCGTGCGGGATTCGAACCCGCGGCCCCCAGCGCTACAACTCATTGCTAAGCCACTGCGCCACGAAGCCGTCAAATGTCATGTATATAACCGAGAATGGGTAACACAGTAAAATTTCTCTATCAATCTAAATTTCTTTGAACTAAGGTTATCAAACCTTGACCTGGGCGTTATTTTATTATTTCTTGGAATGTTATTAAACAGTTAATATTAACTAGTTCGCTATGTAAGATTTCAGTCTCAAAGCATTTGAGGAAATAAACGAAGAACTCACTAAGCGTTTGAATTTCTTACCTGCCTTAAGTCATTCTAAGTATCCACAATATATACCTATTATTTCTGCCGCTAAGCTACTTTAGAGCGACTCTACTTAAGAGTTCTTGTTTGACGGGTAACAGCACAGCGCTGTGTTACAATAAACTATACTGAGACATTTATATCTGTAAAGACAAAGTATTTTTCCACCTCAGCATCTATAAGTCCGCTTCTGGACATGGGCCGCTACCGTCACGCTTCTCGGGCGGATTAAATATCCTATAAAAAACATAATGTTTTGAAGATGAGAAAAGCGTAAATTTCTTTCAACTGACAGAGAGCTTTCTGATGTTTATGGACTTTTTGATGTTCACTGTATTACATGAGTTACTTATTTTACCAAAAATAAATGGCTACTTCATTGTGTAACCGAAAAAAATATTTAGTTCATTTTTAACTTTATAACAGTTCATAAATATTTCACTATTGGAAATAAGTTCTTTGTTTTTTGAAGTTTAAGTCATATTAAGAATTAACATGAGATTTGGTGTCTGGTGGTATCAGATTCATCGGCCATCCTCAACACACAAGTGTCGCAAGATTCGACTAAAAGGAATAATATCTTGTATGATTGCTGTTGTAAATGAATATAAAGTTATAGTTCATTATCATATAATGTAAAGTCACATTCAATCGCTAGATTCTCTTCTCATTTTTTAAAGAAACCACTCTGCACCAATGCATGTTCGAGTCTACGAAATTTGGGATTTCTCAGTCATTTAATCGCATGCTAAGCGAGTAGGTATGTTCTACTAGCGCAGAAATATCAAAATTCCAATGTTTTGACGCATGAAATCGTATCTACAACAATCATAATGAACATATAAATGATATAAAAAGCACATTATCGGAAGGATAAATGATTGTTGAACTAATTTTTGTTTTCAAATAGTTCAATTGCTATTTTTACATAAACTTAGTTTACGTTAATTATTAACAAATGTATATGGATATGTATATCTGAAATAAACATTATTATTATTATTATTATTATTATAAAAAAGCGTTTTAGTGGCATAAGGTGTAGATTTATCAAGTCCGCATGGCGGCGTAAACACGATAACTTTTGAAAATATCAATTGTTCAACTTAATCTATTTTTTAAACTCTTCATCTGTCATGTGGGAAGCCATGAGATGTAAATGGCACTTTAATTTTGTTTTGTTTAATTATAATTAATTTTTTTCGGCTGAGTTTTAGCGAAATTTTCGTTGTTTTGACCAGCCATGTATTTAATTTATTTTAGTAAATACACTTTGCTTCACTCCCGGCCACAGAGTACTTTTTTACTCCGGGCTCAGCGTCGTGAGTGGTTGTTTGTTTACAGCGGTTTGTGGTGAAAAATATCGATCGTATTAGAAATACACAATATTCCAAAAACCAAATTTGATACATACTTGACCAAAGTAAGATATTATTATTATTTTTATATCACAGATTTTTATTACAATATTTTGTTTCGCTAAAAGTACGCAGGATTTATATATAAATACACTTATACGTGTTGGACTTTATGGAGACCTGAAGGTGTACTTCGATATCTGCTTCTGGAACTCCTCGACGAGTAGAAATGGGTGTGCCGAGATTGTGCTACTTATGTTATTTATGATGAGACCTTACCCCGACTTGCAGGTGTACTTCAGCGAATGCTACTGGAACTCCTCAAAGAGTGGTAATAGTAATAGGAGTAACGAGTTTAGCCTTATTTTGTTAGTTATGATGAGACCTTACCTCCGGACTTGAAAGAGTGACTTGAAAGTGTGCTTCAGTGACTGCTTCTGGAACTCTTTAACGAATAGAACTACAATTTACATTTTTTTTTTCACTATCATATGAGAATTATGAATCGTACATTTCTGGATTTTTTATCCTTTTTTTTAAAAAAACGTCACCACACTCTAGGTCGAGGTAGTTTACAAACATAAATATAAAAAGCACAAGGATAAGCATCCAGACCCTAAACAATTATTTGTTTCCAGGATGCCACTGAGAATTTCTTGAAAGAAAATTCAAATAACTGAATTCATATATTTTTGAGAAGTGTTAAGGTAAGTAACTACTACCGCCCATAAACAAATGCAACACCTTATGAATTGCGGGTGCGTTGCCGGCCTTTTTGAAAAGAGTAAGCTCTTTGCTTGTAGGTCAAATCACTCGTCCGGTACGGTATTTCTACGCGGGACTTCAGTCGCATTTACGATCTCTAGAATCTAACCAACGAGGCAACAAGCAGATTGTATTATATTTAAAATATGTACTATATTTAAAGGGTAGGTGGCACCATGAGTTTCGCTCTGAATTCACTACGGACTTTTTAAAGTGTTTTGGGCCACAGCATCCACTTACGCTTAGGTGGACCGTGTGTGTGTTTGATACCCTTATTCTATAAAAAAATTTAAATATGAAATTTATCATTTAAGAATATGACTCATTTTGGTCTACAAATATAGAATTTATTAACAATTTGACTAAACTACACTTATCGTATGTTAGCATAGCTACAAACTATGATTTGATGAAGCAAAAACATTGATTTATTAGGACCACAATCGGTCTAGTCTTTCAGAATATCACCCATTAGGTAGTAACATTTTATTAATTCATCCACTATTTCATTTGTTGCTATTAATGGAATCCATCGTTCCTTTGCGGAAATCTATTATATTAAAGGGGTAATAAATTATTTAACTACGATCCGCGTAAGAAAATAAAATGACGTATCCTACCTAGTTTGAAGAACATCCCTGCCCTTCCGATACTGCGTGCACTATTCCCGTCACCACTAATGTCACCACTAAGAGAGACACATCATCGTCAATAATACGATACGGGTTGAAAAATAGAAAAAAAACAATAAATTGTTTTCGCAATACTTAGAACTGGAACTCAAAAATTTGTTTCATCAAAACCATACGTATGGGGTATCTATGGATAGGTCTTCAATAATGATATTGAAGTTTCTAATATAATTTTTTTCTAAACTGAATAGTTTGCGCGAGAGACACTTCCAAATTGGTAAAATGCTACTGCTCTTCTCAAGGTGACGGAAGATATCCGAGAAGGGATGGAAAAGTCAAAATTGACCGTCTTCATCTTAATTGATTTTTCTAACGCATTTAATTCTGTTGATCATGATATCTTGTTGGGCCTTCTTTCTCATTTGAATATCTCGTCTTCAGCTCAGGAATGGTTCTCATCATATCATCAAGGGCGCCAACAGGCCGTGCGCACTGGACATATACTATCTGACTGGTGTGATGTGACTACTGGCGTCCCTCAAGGCGGTATAGTCTCTCTTCTTCTGTTTTCAATTTTTATCAATCTCATCACATTAAGTCTCAAGTGCTCTTCACCATCTGTATGCTGATGATCTGCAGTTATATGTGCAAGTGGAACCCTCAAACATTTCTAATGCTATCTCATTATTGAATTATGACTTGAAATACATCTCCGAATAGTCAAATGTGTATGGCATAAACGTGAACCCATCTAAGTGCCAAACAATAATCTTAGGTAGCCCACGATTATTATTGAAACTATATATTTCCCCCCTACCATCAATTATGTTTAAAAATAATGTCATACTATTCTCTCCCCATGTAAAGAACCTTGGTCTGTACGTTGATGGTTGCTTAACATGGAACAAAAATATTCAGGAGGCGAGTCGCAAAACTACTGGAACTTTGCGATCTTTATATCGTTTAAAAAAATTCTTCCCACCAATACTAAAATTTTATTTGTCCAGTCACTTATCCTACCGATTATTTATTATGTCGATGTGTGTTGCTCAGACATGTCTTAACATCATCTTAATACGTCTATTTAACAACTGTATCAGATACATTTATGGTCTCCGTAAATACGACCATGTAACTTCTTTACGTGCTCAGCTAAATTGGCTGCCCAACTGTCAGCGCAGATATCTCAGAATACTCTGCACCTTTTTCACAATTCTGAACGATCCATGTGCTCCCGAGTATCTGAAATCCAAAAATTCAATACCTAGGAGATTCTCATAATCGTTCTCTCCGTTCTTCGGCTAATCTTAAGTTGCTCCTTTACACCGTACTGGTTATTTATCTCAATATTTCGCCCTCACGGCCATCAGACTCTTGAACTTGACATTAAAAAAGCTTACAACTAGTTCGTTTTTAAAAATCAAGTCCGTAAGCACGTGAAAAAACTAT
The DNA here is from genome assembly GCA_963668995.1 of Parnassius mnemosyne. NCBI lineage: Eukaryota > Metazoa > Arthropoda > Insecta > Lepidoptera > Papilionidae > Parnassius > Parnassius mnemosyne. Next base: position 56,941,214 of record CAVLGL010000104.1, on the reverse strand, counting down.
AACAAGTTTGAACTAACGCAGCTCTTATTTTCATACACATATTACGTATATTTCATATTTGTTCTGACATACATAATATTTATATGTATTGGGTATATATGTAGTGTATGCATGTATATGTGTATGTCTGTATGTATGTATTTATATATGTATATATGGTGTGTATTTAAGTAGATATGTCTATGTATGTGTGTGTGTATATGTATATTTATATGTATATGTTCCTGAGAAAAAGGGTCTTGACAGACAGACAGATGGACAGACAGACAGACAGACAGACAGATGGACAGACAGACAGACAGACGGACGACAAAGTGATCCTATAAGGGTTCCGTTTTTTTTCTTTTGAGGTACGGAACCCTAAAAATAAATAAAATGTGTGTCCCCCCCTGTAACTTCTAAAATAAGAGATAAATAAAACTAAAAAAAATATATGATGTACATTACCATGTAAACTTCCACCGAAAATTGGTTTCAACGCGATCTAGTAAGTAGTTTTTTTTTAATACGTCATAAATCGTAAACCGCAATTCACCTTTCATTCAATCAACTCAAATATAAAAATAAAAAAATACAATATTATTAAAACATCGATCAAAGTTACGACTCAAAGAACTTTTATTTTCTGTTACTTGCTGCTACGGAACCCTTCATGGCGAGTCTGACTCGCACTTTGACGCTTTTTTTTCTTGTTCAAAAAGGTACAAACAATTCTGAGACAAATATTTTTGCTGATGAAAAATTATTTAAAGTTAAAAGAAGCTACTTCGCACTAGAACGGCGTAATAAAGCGATACATTCTATAACTTGTCGTATCGCGAGTCGCTACGCGATCTATAGAAGGAAACTTTCGTAGTTGTTTATTTTTGAGAACATTAAGAAAAATATAAATCTATAAACATACATACATTTAAATAAAGTTCTCGTGTCTGTTTGTAATATTGAAAATACTGGCTTCTATTCAGCTCAGGGGGATATCTGTATGCTAGTAAAGCAGAATAAACATTTTTATTTTTTTTTCTATCTGTCTCTCAATCTATCTATCAGTCTGTTCGGGCTAATCCCTCCAAAGGCTGAACCGATAGTGGTGAAACTTTATGAACAGAAAGAGAGCAATGCTATAAGTGATCTAGGCTATTTTTGGTCCGAAAAATGTATAGGATTTTTTGTGAAAATGATGAACTAGTAAAATAAATTAATTTTTAATATATATCTCAAAAACTTTCTGTTATTTTTTGTTTGTAATATTACACAAAGAATGGTTCATAATTTTAATTATTATCTCCTAAAGTTTTGATGCAAAATATATTTTTAATATTTTTTTTTACTTTTATATTATGTGGTAAAATATCTTTTTATAAATATTGTTAAGTGTTAAGTGATACAATGTTTTTTATGTAAAATAGATCTTCAATTTCTACTTTAAAAATTATTCAATATCGTACATACATTTTATAACAAAAATCTGAGTTTAAAGTGGTCACTGGATAGTAAGCTACACAATATGTATCAATGTGATTTCCTGAAATTCTTTAATTCGTTGTTTGGTGACTGTGTAAGCGGTGCCATCACCTTAACGGAAATCTTACAAATAATATAAATGCAAGTACAAATGAACTATATACGGATGGCTTATCAACTCGTTGATACAATGACTTACGACGAAGGGCGGTTCAACTTACTTCCAATAAACCTTTGATTGCTCCGTTTCTCTTCATTTTGATTTACAAACCTTGTTTACTAGCTTCAAAGCATTGATACATTGAATTTTCAGGCAACCAACATAACTTTTTTTTTTAAATTACCGCAATAGCGCTAGACAACGGCGGGTTAAAGATAGTATTAACGAATACCATGCACGATCCAGTTTACCGTCAAGATTGCAGCGCGCTTGATGTGGCTATCGGTCTGCATGACAAGTCTACTCGAAGCAAAAATTTAATTTCGATTCTGCCGACTTGATCAAGATTGCTACGTCATGTAAACTTGAACGTGTGCATGAGCTGTCTAATATGCATGAAGTTAGTCGGAACAATAAGTCATGGTTTCAACTGGTATGGCATCATACAAACTAGACGGCGAACTTGAACGTGAGTGGTCTAAATGTATGCACTGGAAACTGGACGCTGCTTCAAGCGAGCTGCAACTGGACAGTAAACTGGATCGTGTACGGTATCCATTACAAATTTTTCCAGCAATTTTTCCAGACCGATACGACTTAGGGACCTTCCATAAAAGAGCCTACTCCTTTTTAAAAGGCTGGCAACGCATCTGTAATTCCCCTGGTGTTGCGGTTGTTCATGGGCGGCGGTATTCACTTACCATCAGGTGAACCGTATGCTTGTTTGCCCCCTCTCCTATAAAAAACAAAAAGAAATCATTATCAGCATTTAATAGCCCAGAACTGGGCATCTCTACCGTATTTCCCAGAATCAGAAGTCTCGCTCCTTTGACGTTGATCCCCGTCGCTGATTTATTTTATGTCTTGAGTAAACGAGAGCTATTAATCGTAAGTGCGACTGCTGATCATGTGGTCCCAGGTTCGATGCCAGGTCGGACCAAAATCAGTTTTCGGGTTTATCTGTCAAGAAACTCTCATTAGCAGCAGGAAACTGGCGGTGTTTCAACTTTGTGTCTTGGCACGTATAGCCGTTAGTTCTTGTCGTGTCGGATTGCCGTCTCATTTGAGTATGAGAGTGAAGGAATAGAGAAAGTACTTGTACTTAGGCATACACTTGAGAGTAAGGGAATATAGAGTGCACATGTGCTTGTACACACACTAATGCCTTATAATCCTGTCCTGCACAGGTGGCTAATCTCTGTTGAGACTGGCCACCGTGTCCAAAATTCGACTTAGAGGAAATTCATGATGATGGCTTATCCAGATGTGCATATAAAAATCTTGAATATTAAGCACTTGACCGGCACCAATGAAACATTTAGTTGCAATTTTAAGTGTTGCCTTATCATATTGTCGCTCGATAAGGAAAACATTGTCAGGAACCTACAACACTAATTAATAATGTTACATATTTAGAGCACATCATCATAATCATCATTACAGCCCTTCACAAGTCCACTGTTGAAAAATAGGCCTCCCCCAAGAAATGCCACAAAACGGCTTGGCGCTACATGCATCCATCTACTATCTGCATGTCTTACCAGGTCGTCAATCTATCTAATGAGGGGCTACTCTACACTCCGGGTACCGGTACGAAGCTGGCACTCGAGAACCTTTCTTTTTCATAGGTTGTCGGTTTTGTGAGCTATATGGCCAGCCCATTGCCACTTCAGCTTACTTATCAGTTGGGCGTTGTCGGTTACTCTGGTTCTATTGCGGATATCCGAATTATTAATTCTATTACACGGAGAAACTCCAAGCATAGCTTGATCAACGTTTTAGACTAATTGCTCCGTAATGAGAGGAGACCTGTGCTTAGCAATTGGACGTATAAGTACAGTAACATTACTTAACGTAACATTGCTTACCGTAACTTAAAAAAATGAAGCTTAGTTGCTTATAATTCAAGTAAAAATTTGTATTATACTATTCATTTATATATGTCCCCTCACAAAGCACGGTCCTGAGCCACCTGCATCCTAGACCTCCTGCATGTCTTACCAGGTCGTCAATCCATATAGTGGGGGGCCGTCCTACATTTCGTCTATTAGTACGAGGCTGCCACTCGAGAGCTTTTCTTCCCCATTGTTTGTCGGTTCTTCGAGCTATATGGTCGGCCCCTTTGTGATATTCTTTTGACTACTTAAATGGGTAAAATAATAAACTTTTAATAAAAAGTAAGTAATATTCACATATTAATAAATAGCTTTTGAAGTCGTGACTTTGTCGTGGACTTTTTTTTAGCTCTGAAGTTGTGTACCTACTTACACAACTAACTTAGGTCATCTTTTACAAGAAAATCTTTCAACATCAACATTTTTTTGAAATACGCACTTAAAATTTATTTAGTATTTTGTTCATTATGCTTTCGTTGAATATACTAAAGAGATGCTTATCGAGGAATGTTAATCAACAAAGTTTTAACCTATTCCAAGGTGTCTGAGATTCCTGATATTTCTATCAAATTACTTAAGTGATTGCATTTTACTTTAATTGCGATTTAAGTTTTTAAATTATCTCACTTATAAAACCATAGAACATGTATTTTGTTGAATATTAAGAAATAGACTTAGGGCTGTTTTTTGTAACCAACAGATAAAAGTTATCCCTCAAATAAATTATAACCTGACTAAAATGTTAAACATTTGAATTATTTTATTCCCACAACTGTATTTTTTAAGTTGTTCATATTTTATGTTATTCGACACATAATTTTCTTTAAAGAATAACTGTGAAAAATGAACACACATTCCACCTGATGGTAAGTGATACTGAGGCCCATAGACATCTGCGTTTATCAAAATGCAGGTGCGTTGTCACCCTAAGGACTACGATGCAATGACTCGTAAAAAAGGTTCTGGTTTTCTTCAGTTACAATACGAAAAACCAAGCAGAAGAAATGAGAAATAAAGAAGTGTTTTTGACGCAATCGGTAATATTATATGATAGGATCAACGAGAATTAGCGAATTTATTGTACCTTTAACATCAAGCTACGCTCTTTTCGAGACTTTAAGTGGAATATCCTCTAAAACTGCGCTGTTGATTAATTAACGCTCGTACCAATCCAATATCTGCATCTACTGCTTGAGATTTAACTTGAGGGAAAATGGAAGTAGATTAATTTGCAGTAACAAGTACTCTTAGCTCCTTTAAAATACTGAAGTGACAAACTAACTTACAGATCACCTGATCGTTACTGCAGCCCATGGACACCTACAACCAACTTTAAAAAGTGAACGCTACAGATGCATTCTCACCATTGATTTCTGGAGAAGCTTATTACTGGAATTGAAGCTATCCACCTTAGTCCAAAAGGTTGACAACACATCTGCATTTTGATCCTTAATTGAAGATAGATGTATATTTCTATAGGCTACAGCATCCTCTTATTTTTAGATGGTGTGGTCATTTGTCATCCATATCCTTTAAAAAAATGAAGGACCACGATGGAATGCTTAACAACCTGTAATTGTGCTGGCTCTATATAGGAAACAAATATCTCTCCATGCCTAAGAAATAATATGAAATGTCAAAAATAAACGACTTTGCTTCCTTATTCGTAATGCAATAGTTCGAGGAAAGTCGTGGGTTGAAATTCATGAATCACCCCAAACACAAGCCAAGACTTTAGCTTACTTGAAGTGGTTAACAGGAGTGTAAATATAAAGTAATAACCTATACACGTTCCACTGCTGGGTGCAGGTTTTAGGGCAAGGGAGTGTCCGCCGCGCTGCTCCACCCGTGCGTGTCGTGTTGCGACTTCACATGTCTTCGTCGAAATATATTTATTTTTTTATTTCGTGGTACGTACAACGTTATTTAAGTCGTGGCGCGCACGTGGTAAATCAACACTTAAAATTGCAATTAAAAATTTCATTGGTGCCGGCGTGGATCGTACCCGGGCTGACCGTATACTGTGAAATTTACAGCGTGCGCTAACCTACTGAGCTACCACGGGTCTAACAGGAGTATAAGTAATATTAATAGTTAATGTTAATTGCGTTAATAGTACTAGTACGAGTACTCGTAGTTGTAATAATCTTGCTAGCATCTGTCTTTCAAGGCAAGATTTTATAGGCTTTTGTTAACCATTTTTTTCCTTTTACATGGGGAAATATCTACGCATACTCGCCTCGCGGGGGCAAGGACGGGTTGTGTCGGATATTGTCGTTCGTCGCATATTGGCAGGGCCATAGGAACGCTTTCGCACACATCCGTGGCCTCACCAGCGCCGGCCTCGGCCACTCCTCGGGACAGAACTATTCTTTCTCCATCTCCGCCTCAGGCAAAGCACACCAGAACTCATGGCACGCCTTCCTCCGTGGCCTCCAATTTTACGCAACTTGCGCAACTTACGCCGCTGTACTCGATGCGCTAAGGCCATGGGGTCAAGGAAAAGGACTGTATGGATGTATTAAATTGAAATGTTCGCCGCGATACCCCAATGTCTGTTGGCGAACTTAACATGACCTTTTAATATTTTTTATTTCAATTCTCAGCCATGCAGCTCTTATCACGATGTTTTCTTCCACTGCAAGCACGTGATAAATCTTTTTTGGTTTGATTAAACATTGGATCCAACCCGGTTAAATGCTGTAATCTAATTCAAACTAAATCCAAATAATTTATGTAATTATTACTTTTAATAAGGGAATTTAAATCACCTCGACCGTAAATTAAAATCTGATAATTTTACGTATTTGTACTCAATATAAAATAGATAAGTGTAGGTTCCCGTATACAAAACCAATTAGAACAAAACTACTAACAAATAATTGTTCCGGGCCTGGATGATTCTCTTTGTGCAATTTATTTATGACAACTGCCACTACGATATAGGAGAAAATCCTAGTCTTGGAGTAACGTGTTTAAGAATCAAGAAATAATGACTCATCGAGCGTCTTATCGTGCTTCTTAAAGCCCTCGACCAGAGGGCAAGGAAGATCTGACATAATTAATTAAACTGTGGATGGTCTCTTGCACCAGTGTACCAGGCTGTCTGACAGCAGTAAAAAGTGACGAATGCTTCTGAGATGACTAACTTCTAACCCTAAAACCGTTACTTCATGGTGACTACGACCGTTTTGCAAAGAGTGTTATGGCAAAGAAGAAAAAAATAACAGATGGATAATAATCCAATACCATAATTCAATGCCGAATGTAGGCCTCACCAATAGCTTGCCTCATAGGGGGTATGTTTCACAGTAGCCACGCTCTATTTGCTGTATAAATTTTCCTCTGTCGCCTTTCATGTCAGCCATGGCTTGATAATAATAATGTACTTCAGACCGTGTTTGGGTCTCCGCGGCCAATCTCAATACAAACTAGCCGTCTGTATGCGCTAATACAAGTGCACTCTCTATTCCCTCATTCTTATAGTCCGGAGGCCGGAGAGAGATCAGGCACAGGACCAACGGGTTTACGTAGCACGAGTGTGAAACACCGCCACTTTCCTTACTGCGGGCTTCGAGCTCCGGGCCGACCCGTAATTAAAACCAAAGATTGATATCAGAACATTAGACCAAGAAGTCAGTCGCGACCAGCAGTTGATATGGGGTAGTGGACTCTCTTACACCTCCACTGCACAGCGTTATAAATTAAAATATAATTACTGTAATTTTAATATGATACTTTTCACTACGCCTTAAGATGCAAATTACAGTATTTGGAAATTTCAAAACAATCTGAAACCTTAATCTCATGCAACAAAATGAAAACTTAATAAAACTTATTCGGTAACCGTAACCCATGTATATAGGATGTAATATTATCATATACGTATGTATTTACATATTACTACAAAGCGGACAAGGCAACTAAATTGCAGGGTTAACGTTAAATGTATCCCGGGGGATTATATTTAAATCATTTCTGTAGGGATTCTAAGGGGCACATATTCCTCTTTTAGAACAAGGATATTTTGATTTAGTTGTAATTTAGATTTTAACGACTTAACTTATTTCAAAAAATAGCGATCCGAACTAGCTGGCGGGCGACCGATGTGGCGTTATTTAAATTTAAGATAATCAAAGACCATTTTTTTTTAGTTTTTCAAGTTTTTCAGATAAAATTTAGTCTTGATCACTCTTGGCATTGTCTCTACCTGTTCGTAGAGTTTCAATACAGTCGGTTTGGTCATTCCGAAGGTCATCACGAACAAACAGACATACAGACAGACAGCCACATAATTTTTAAATAAGTTATTTATGTCTTAATGTTATACAAATTATGAGTTCTGAGTTCGTTAAAAGGTAGTTATATAATTTAAATAACATAAAAAACATTAAGCGCGTAGAGGGTTTGTATAAATATTTATGCTGGAGGCTGAAAATTTCCCTTGCAATGTCGTTACACTAAAGTTACGGCGACCAGCTTGATTGCCAATTAACGGGTAGCACTGAAAATTTCAGTATGCTATAGCTGAAACTGCAGAGTGAACTTTTGCTTTTTGCCCCTGCATTCTTTGAGAGTGCTAGCAGAAAACTTATTAGGGTTTACTCTTATAATAACGGACGGACAAATTTTTATATATTTCTGTGTGTATGTTTATTTCATAATGAGAATGTATGTATGGTTTTAAATTATGCTTTGAAAATTTGAGAGAGTGGTTCTATCTTGGTTCAGCCGACCCATTCGTGCTACGGGTTACTTACAGTTCTGATAACTGCGGGTTCGAACCCCGCACAGTGCAATTATTTTTATCGTCTACAAGTATTTGGTTCGGGTCTGGATGTTTGTCCTTGTGCAATTTATGTATGTAAACTGCCTCCACGATACAAGAGAATATCTTGGTGTGGGAGTAATGTTTTTTAACACTATTTAAACTAAACATAACTACAGATAATGGTAACAGTCTATATTCATCGTTAGGCGTTTTGATTCAGATATGGTTATAAAGTTGGTGAATTTCACATGACAGAGACTTATTATTTTTTTCTTACGACGTTTTCCTTCAGCACTGGCACGTAGTAAATTAGTACTTAACGTAGCTATTTCATTGTTACCGGCGGAAATTGAATCGAGGTCGCTTCAGCGTCATCATCATTACAACCCTTCACACGTCCAATGCTGAACATAGGCCTCCCCCAAGGAATACCACAAAGCATGGTCCTGAGCCACTTGAATCCATCGCCTTCCTGCATATCTTACCAGCGCGTTACTCCATCTAGTGAGGGTACGCCCTACACTTCGTCCGGCGGTACGAGGCCGCCACTAGAGAACCTTTTTTCCCCATCTGTTATCGGTTCTTGAAGATACATGGCCGGCCAATTGCCACTTCAGCTTACTAATCCATTGGGCTATGTCGGTCAATCTGGTTCTACTGCGGATATTCTAATTTATAAATTTATCACGCAGAGACACCCCGAGCATAGCCCTCTCCATAGATTGCTTAGCGAATTTAAGCTGCCTCATACGGCTGGCAATGACGGATCACGTTCTCAGTTCTATAGGTCATCACTGGCAACACGCACTGATCTTAAGATATGAATAAGAAGCGCAGAGGGAAAGAGGCAGAGGATCAGCAGCAGCATCTTTCTGATAACAGCGAAACAACAATAAAAAAATGCGGTTGCCAACCCACTCACCAAGCGTTGCAACTATGGCAATATACCCCTCATGAAAAAAGTTACGAAAAAATAGCCCCCAGTCCCGGGCGGCCCCCTTATTCCTGTGGTTGCTAAGAATGGTGAATGGTGCTATGGTTGCTAAGAATGGGGCTAAGAATCTCCGGTGGAGCTAAGACGATTTGACCTGGCAACATAAACGCACGCACCCCGAGGACTGACGAGAAGATACTGGAGCTGGAAGAAGAGACAAGTTGCCCTAGGATATTATATGACTATCTGAGGCCCGAAGAGAGGGGGAGGACACGGTAATCTTAAAATCCGGCAACTTGTTCTATCATCAGGAGGGCGACCATCTGTCACAAGGAGGTGTTGGATTTTTTGTCTAGAAGTCTGTCGTTAACAACGTTGTAAAGATTGAGTGTATCGACGAGGGTTGCATACCAAAATCAAGGAAGCGATCGAGCGGAACTAGGGCTCCAAAGTCTTTACTAGAGATCTGTCTACCAGAAAGCTGGAGACTGAGTGTGGCAGCTGAAGACCTAGTGTGGCAGCGTCGTTTCCGAGACACCTGAGATTATGGGTGAGATTGAGAGGTTCTATGGGCAGCAGAACACATCACTGTTGGAGCCACACGTAAATGTGAGTATCGATTCAGGAACACTCGTCTTCTTCGTCACAATTCCGATGATATTCCAGACGTCAGTCTGAGCGAGATTAGAATGGCTTTCCTGCACCTTAAACACGGCAAGGCCCCAGGTGAGGATGGAATTACAGCGTAGCTTGTGAAAGCGGGTGGAAAACCGGTACTTGAAGTCTTTCAGAAGCTCGTTAATTCCGTCTTACGGTCGGCAAATTGTACAAAAGTCTGAGGAGTACAATTTGTCACTATATCTGGTGTATGTAAGCTATGAGAAAGCCTTTGACTGCGTCGAAATTTGGGCGTTACGAAGTTGACCGATGGTATATCGAAGTGCTGAAGTGCTTGTACAGTAGGCCAACGATGTCTATCCGAAACCTATCCAACTGCAGAGAGGTGTAAGACAGAGTGACGTTATATCCCCAAAACTCTTCACCGCATTCACTGCATTGGAAGACGTTTTCAAACTACTGGACTGGAAAGGATACGGTATTAACATCAACGGCGGGTACATCACTCACCTTCGATTTGCCGACGATATAGCCCATATGGCAGAATCACTGGAGGACCTAAGCACTATGCTCAATGACCTCAATAGCGCCTCCCAACGGATTGGTCTTAAGATGAACATGGACAAAAGAACGATCATGTATAACGTCCATGTCACACCTATGTCGATAGTTGCTGGGAGCACTAAGCTCAAAGTTGTTGACGAGTATGTTTACCTGGGACAAATAGTCCGACTAGGTAGGTCCAACTTCGACCGAGAGTTCAATCGACGTATTCAACTCGGCTGGGTAGCGTTCGGGAAATTACGGTACATCTTTTCGTCAGGCATACATCAAACCTTAAAAACAAGGCTGTACGTAGGTCACTCAATAACAACAACAGACAGAAAACAAAAAGGTATTCTGGATACTATTAATATTTATGTTACATCTTTTCAAAATATTTTACATCATGCTCTATACCAAGTTCTATTCGCCTAAACTAACTCTGAAAACATTTTTGCCAGTCTTGATCTGACAGGTCGGAAATCGCTTCATCGTAGGCAGCCTCGGCTTCTTCGGCGCTTGCAAAAAAACCTGCCTTTTATTTTTTCTTTGACTCTTGGGAACAAAAAGAAATCACAAGGAGCTAGGTCAGAGTTATAGGGTGGGTGACTTAGAGTTTTAACACCAGATTCCTCAATAAATGCTTTTGTTCTAAGGGAGGTATGTGAAGAGGTCTTATCGTGATGCAATATGATTCCCCGAAGCCTGGTCTTTGGTCTTCTCTCCCGCACAGTTTGAAAAGCTTTGGGTTCTGTAACTGCAGTATACCATTCAGTGTTGACTGACCTACAATTTTCAAGCATTGACGTCGACAAATGTCCGCTTTGCGAAAAAAACCTAGCCACCATTTTTTTGATCTAGCTTTATCTAAAATAGTGGTATTTTATTATCAACTATGTGTATTGAATTTTGAAATTGAAAGATTGTATAGATTACATTGCATTTATTTTTAAATGTATTTTAAATTATTCACGAGATATATTGGTATGACTGCATGGCTCTTACCAATTATGTCTTAACTAATAATCATGTTACGTAAAAACAGGCAGGGTCCTACGTATGTTTTTAAATTTAACTTAAATGAATAGTACTAGAAAAAAAAAATGGTATGAAATGACAAATAAAAAAAGCAATGAAATTTCAATGTAATGCTCTCAGTTGCACTTTATACGCGGGACCATTGTTGTTCGCGATTATTGTACGTTCCTAGTGCATTCAGCAGTATACAAAGCGTTCTGAAACTAGGAGCATTTCAAAAATGTTATTGCTTATAACGATTAAATGTTATCGTTTAATAATTAAAATCATAGTGTTTTCTATTTACGCAAATGACACACATTGAATACAACAAATTTTACGAATTTAATGACATTTTATTTTCACTTCTTTTTAATTCTGCTTATGCACAATTATTTTAGATCAAGAAATGTCTTTATTGCTAGGATCCGTTTTATTATAAGAAGTAGGAAGAGGAGGATTAAAACAATTTTTATTAAAAATTATATTTATCAAATATCGTTTCAAAGTATTAAGATGGTGTTGAAAACCGCATAAAAACGCATTAATCCTCTTTAAGCAAATACACAGACAGCAAATTAATATAAGTGATTTTATTTAATTTTTTTATGGTTCACTTTCCTTTAATAGAAAAACTTTTAATGAACTGTACATCGGCTGTAAAAAGATAATTTAGACTTTTTCAGTATCGTGCGCTTCATGAAACTTCGCAGTAAAACGATATTTTACTGACTGATTTATTGCTATTCATATCGATATTGGAAGGTACATTTTATTGATATTTTTTTTTGCTGGCTTGATATAAAATAAAAAGCTAAAATGTCGGAATACATGATGTTTGTTGAAAGAGGAAGGGAACTCGCCGAGGTTGTAATGACAGACGCGATCGACTAAAGGTAAAAGTTTTTAAAACATTAAGTTTTCTGAAGGTGTCTATGAACTGCAAGAGACACTTGTCTTCAGGATTACTGTAAGTTCGTTTGTTACTTTAGTTTTATGAAAAATATACAAAAATCTGAAATTCATCATACTGTTAAGTGATGATAAGGCAATCTAATAGACAGCAGTGGAATTTGACAGGCCGTCATTAATGAATGAATAAAATTACGAGGTATAGTCATGCTGCAGCTATATAAGTAGTGTAGTTGTAGCACGAATGAGTTGGCTCTACCGGGGAAGGACCACGCTCTCGGAGAATATCAGTGTTAAATAGCAGCTCAATGCTGCTGTGTTTCAGTGACCCTTTTTACAGGAAACGAGGCATTCCATTCCAACCACGAAATTTCTGTGTTTTTTTTTAAATAATAGTATTGCTAAATTAACATCCACATTTTCCAGTCCAGGATACCCGAAACTGTACAACTCTAACTGTTATAGTATTTATTTTATTAATTATAAATAATGTAGGCCGAATAAATGTCTTAGGAATTTTTTCCCACTCTACCCTATCTTTCTGCGTCTCCCAGTGATATAATAAAAGATTCGAACCCGCGGCCCTCGGTGACGCAACCCATTGCTAAACCACTGCACTGCGAAGCTGTCTGTAGCGCAGTGGAAACTATTTTATTTTTTAGTTTTTTGAAGTTAGCTTTTACTTTTTAGCAATATAAAAACAAAAACAAACAAAATTAATTCATTTAGAATATTATATTACTTAAAAGAATTAATTAAAAGGAGCTTGTTTCTAAATTAGAATACATCATAGTCCTTATTTCACCGCAAGTGTATTTAATTTTGCATTTTTATTAATTTTTTTTCATTTGCCAAGTGTATGTAGTGCTGAATAGTTTTTCCCAGTGAATGGAGATGAATACCAGAGTAATTTTTGGTTTTTATCTGCATTCGCTAGCAGTACTTTACTTAATTAGTTCATTATACATTGTCGTTAATCGTATTTTTGTTGTGAAATGTGTTAAAAATTATTTTATTATGGTGACTACGTGAATAGGAAACTACCTACTACTATTTATGCCGAACTCTACCTGCATATAGTGCAGGCTTAAGTAACCGATGAATCTACTTAGTAATGTGTTATTTTATACTTTTTTAATACTTTCCAAGGTGTTAAAGCTCCTTTTCTATTTAGAAGTCCATTTGGGCGAGAATAACAAAATTTAAAAAATAATATTATAAACTTTAATGGCCAAAATGATGAAGTTTCAACTTTATAAAAGAACTAGATGTTCCTCGCGATTTCGCCCGCGTGTAATTTAGCGGTTGTTTAGCCTGGAACCCTAACTCTTTTTCTTAAATAAAAGTAGCTTAAGTTACTCCTTATATCATCAGCTATCTACCAGTGAAAGTCCAGTCAAAATTGACTCAGCTATTTCGGAGATTAGCCGGAACAGACAGACAAAACTTTTAAAAATTGTGTTTTTGTTATACATATGTACCGTATATAATTTGCATATTATGCATTTAGTAAAAAGCTGTTATTTTAATATTACAAACAGATAGTTCAATTTTATTTACGTGTATAGATAACATACGATATTACATATTCTAGTAAAACTAGGCTGTGTGTAATGGAACAATAGTCATGAAATAGTCCGTATTTGCGAATGAAGTTGTTAGCAGGTGGCAGCTTGAGCGAATATTGTCCACATGTTGCGGACATAAATTCAACTTTCACTATGTTTTGCAAGATCTTTATATTGCGTTCATAGTTTACACATTGTTTTCACATATTCAAATAATGTATTATCATATATTTTTGTTGTACTATATTAATTAATTATTTTGTGTGTATATTTTTTATTGCGTATGGTATAAAAAGTACCTACTTATATTATTTAGGTTATTTGTAGTAATATGCTATAGTAGATCTGTAGCTATATTGTATTATTTTATATATAACCTGCTAAAGTATATCTGTAGCTATATTGTATTATTTTAAATATATTTATGTATACATAATTTCATGTTTAATGGTGTCTGCTTAGGTTTCTCTGCTTAGCTCGCGGTAGACTGGTGAAGAATGCACTTTATCTGCTATAAAGATATTAAATCATCATCATTATTACAGCCCTTCACAAGTCCACTGCTGAACATAGGCCTCCCCCAAGGAATGCCACAAAGCATGGTCCTGAGCAACCTGCATCCATCGACTTCCTGCATATCTTACCAGGTCGTCACTCCATCTAGTGGGGGGCGCCCTACACTTCGTCCGCCGGTGCGAGGCCGCCACTCGAGAACCTTTTTTCCTCATGGGTTGTCGGTTTTTCGAAATATATGGCCGGCCCATTGACACTTCAGCTTACTAATCCGTTGGGCTATGTCGGTCACTCTGGTTCTACTGCGGATATCCTCATTTCTAAGTCTATCACGCAGAGAAACTTCGAGCATAGCCCTCTCCATAGCTCGCTGAGCGACCTTGAGCTTCCTCATCCGGCCAGCAGTGAAGTACCACGTCTCAGTTCCATAGGTCATCACTGGCAACACACACTGGTTGTACAGTCTAGTTTTCAAGTTTTGAGATATACAAACGCTGCCCGACCGAGTTGAATACATCGAATGACCTCTCGCTCGAAGCTTAAGGTTAGTACTTACCTAGTCGGACTATTTGTCCCAGGTAAACATACTCGTCAACAACTTCGAGCTTAGTGCTCCCAACAACTACTGGCATAGGTGTGACATGGACATTAAACATGATCTAGACATTAAATATGCTATAAAGATATTAAATAAATAAATAAATAACCCTCTAAGTATTCATTTGGGTAAAATTAGGACTATACAAAAATACTAACACTATATATAGGCTATACAAGAAACCTAATAAATTGTGTACTCATTATATATACTCAATATATTAATATAGACAGAATCCGTAAAATTTGTTTCATTTAACAGTGTAAGCAATTATCCGAGGAACGGAGAAAGCAATTATAAGTATCTCCTAAGTACTGAAACTTACATTTCAAGTAATCAGGATCACAATGATATTTCAGGATAGTGAAAAGAGTGCAGAGTATTCTAACATATCTGCGCTGACGGATAGGCAGCCAGTTAAGCTGAGTACGCAAAAATGATAGAGGGTCATATTTATGAAAACCATAAATGTATCTGATGCAGTTAATGAGGAGACGATCCAATGTGTTAAGATGCTGTTGAGATAATTCTGTGCAACACACATCTACATAGTCTATTATCGACAGAGTAAGTAATTGTACAATCAAAACTTTTGTAGCGGTAGGAAAAAGAAATTTCAGGCGATAAAGAGATCGCAATGTTGCAGTATTTTTGCGGCCTACCTCCTGGATCTGCTTGTTCCATAAAAGATAGCTATCAACGTATAGACCCAGATTCTTAACATGTGGAATGCAAGATAGCGCGGTCGACAGTATTAAAATTATTAGAAAAATCTATTAAAATACGAACTGTTAATATAAAATTATCCATACCCTCTCGAATATCTTCAGTGACCTTAAGAAGGGCGTTTGTAGTGCTATGCCCAGGGGAAAATCCAGACTGAAATTATGAAAGAATATTGTTTTGAAAATAAAAGTAGAAATTTATTGATGAGAAACATCTTCTAAAACTTTAGATAAAAATGGCAGGATAGAAATTGGTCTAAAATTAGAAAGAAGACTGTATATAATGTAATATGAATCAAAATCACAGGTGTCTATAGGCCGTGCCCGCTTACAATAAACAGCAAATAAATAATAACAGTGAAACAGCAGAATAAATCTGCTGTGTTTCATATGATAAGTGTAGAGAACCGGAGACCCTTTTTAACCTTAATTTTTTTTTAAATCTTAGTTCTCAGGGGAGATAACTCATCTGCATTTAGATTCGTAATTGATGATAGATGTAGATGTCTATGGACCATAGCATATTACCATCAGGTGGCCTGCTCGTATGTCAATCTTATTTTATAAAAACAGTATAAACTTTTTCTTTATGATAATTTAAGGTCTCCTGTATTTTTATATGTGATAGCGTGTAGTCTTTCCTCGTTCAAGCCGACCAATTCGTGCTACAACTGCAATAATACAGTTGCAGCGTAGCTGTACCAAGTATAAAATGTGTAATACATAAAACATTTTTGAGAGAAACTTCATTCCAAATACGAGCGTGCCTGTGATGAAACAAATATGCTCGAGAGCATATTTGTTTGTTCAGGCACGCGCTTTATTGTTTGTTTTATATCAGTCCATATTTTATGAGTTTGCACCATAAACTGATGACGTACTGACATTCTTTCAGGCTTTTCATTTACTCGGCAAACAGTAGACACTAGATATACCGAATGAATAATAGAAGGCAACCGATAGTTTCTCGCGCAACTTATTCAATGGTGTAAAATAAAACCAATTTTATGGATTTAACCACCTTTAATATTAAATTATTAATATATTTACCATAATAAAAAATATTAAAACTAAACATTTAAATTATATTGCACTCCTACTCTCCTCGATATAGTGCCAAGACCGCTGGCTACGTTACCACTCTGAATATTCTTTAAATGAACTTAGCCTTTGAGCGAGAAACATGGTTAATACGTGGTAGAGCCACGCTGTCACTATATTATGGTTGTAGCACGAATGGGTCGGCTCGACCGGGGAAGGACCACGCTCTCACAGAATACAATACATAAAATAGCAGCTTAATGCTGCTGTCTTTTGTATTGTGAATGTAGAGTGAGTGCTGGAGACCCTTTTTACTAGAAACGAGGCATCTCATCTTAGTTCTCGGGGTGACAACGCATCTGCAATTTGATTCTTAATTGGGGATAAATATCAATGGCCTTATCTTCAGGCATTCAGTTACATATCTTTTGGTGGACTATGTGCTTATTTATTCCTGACGTTTCAGTGCTTTACAACAGTCATATTCTCCCGATAAATTTCTTCAGATATTCATCAGCGAATGAAAATCCAATAATAAACTTAGATCTTTACCGTGGTAGGAGGATCAGGCCCCCGTGACTATGGGTGTTGTAGAGTACTCGAAACGTCGGGATTATAAAATAACTTGATTAAACGCGATGAAATTCTCCGTGCTAATCACCTTCATTCATCTCCCTGTAAAAGTCCACTAACCGTTTAGTGGCGTTGTAAGAATATCTACTATCCCATACCGTCCCAAGGGTGACATAAGAGGAGACAGAAGGAATCTGAAACAGGAAATGGGAAGCAACATTTTCCTTATAACAACACAAAATAACAAAAAACTGCGGGTGCCAACCTGCAAATCGTGGCAACTATCAAAGCAAAATCCCTATTTGGGGCAATCTATAAGGATGCCTATATTCAGCAGTGGACTTTTACAGACTGTAATGGATGGATGGAAGGATAAGTCCACTAATGTTCAAACTTCTCTTTCTCTATTTGCTATTTTTGCTTGGCGATTGTAGTAACACACGACTAAAAAAAAAACAAAATTGCGTTTGTAAATTAAAACCAAATATTGTTAGGACTATGAAAAACTTTATTATTTATCTAACACAAGATAAAGGTGATTTACGTACGAACATTTATTTCACAATGGTAGACAAATGGCAAATTTAACAACGCTGACAACTGCCGTACTTCACGACGGTAAAATAACGTACCTAGTTACACATACATACTGGCTCAAGATCACGATTATTATATCACCAAAACAAACTATTTATAAAAGTTTATGATTGATTAATTTTTAATCACGTAAAGGCGTAGTTTCTAAACAGGTGAAAACCAAATTTCAGCACATACGCATTGGACACAACTGTCCTCACAAAGCGGTAATGTTTACTGCTGGCAATGCACATATGCGTCAAGCGCGTTTGAAATGCAAATTCCACCACAAACAGGCTTTGATTTCCGTGGAAAATTAACTACGTAATGAAATTCCTGTAGTGATACAAGTTGCATAATATAACATAAGTAAAAATGCAATAATTGTTTATGTGACAAAATATGTCAATTTAATCTAGTTTTGTCCAGAAAATATCATTGATCTATTATTTATTCATATTTAGATGGTACCATTGCTGCTGCAGAAGAAATAATTTTTGAAATATCGTGTAAAATTTGCAATGGTTATATTATTAAATAAGGGATGAAAAAACATTCATTGAAGTTGAATGATATATGAATTTCAAATAGTCGGTACGATACGCGCGCCACCTACTGTAAGTTAATTGCCTATAACATTCGACAAACAACAAATTGACAAAGTTTTAGCGCAATTTGATGACATACCATTCATCAAGCACATAAAATACGAACAAAGAAATATTAATTCTTATATATTAGAAGATATAAGAGTTTAAATACTTGAAACAATACGCATTGATCATGAGTTGTGATGACCTTGATAATTACTTTATTTTATCCTGGTGATCATGGATACTAAGATAAAGTTATTGAATAGTATTGTCATGGGTCCTTGATACGAGTATTAAGTCAGCCGGCCATTTACGAGTTGTGAAAATTACATTAAAAGATTCCGTTACATAGATACGCGAAGCTAATAAAATGGTACTTAGAAGCAATCGGCGCTGATTGACTTGCGAGAGAGATCCGGCGACCAAATAACGACGTTGTATTCCTAATGAGTGGTAGTTTTTTTTAAAATACTAATTAACTAATTTCTTGTAAGCTTAAAATGATTGTGTTAGAAGTGGTTCACGACAATAGTCGAATGGCGGATTCGAAACCAGGATCTTTCGATTTCGCGGTCCGCGCCTTGCCATTAGGCTACTGATGCTTAAAGCTTTTTATATTATATATTATTCAGCAGTGGATCAAATGACAATAATGTACTCCAGACCGAATTTCGGTCACGGCGGCCAGTCTCAACGGAGACTAGCAATCGGCGCAGGACAGGATTATAGTGCCCAAGTGTATTCGCAAGCACAGTTGCACTCTCTATTCTCTCACTCTCATAGTCCGATGGGACGGTAAACCGACACGAACGGAGCGAGATCAGGCACAGGACTAACGGCTTTACGTGCTTTCCGAGGCACGAGTTGAGACACCGCCAAATTCCTGAATCCGGGCAGCTACTGAGAATTTCTTGATGGAAAAATTCAATAACTGATTTTTTTGGCCTGACCCGGGATTTGAACCCGGGACCTCATGATCAGCAGTTGCACTACTATAACCACTAAACCAACAAGGCATTCAATAATGACAACGACATCGGTGAAGGAATGGACACCACTCTTACTGTAAATTACTACTGCTTCGCCTAATTAATTTCGCGTAATTATTTTATTTTATTTTTTTATAGGAGAGGGGGCAAACGAGCATGCGGCTCACCTGATGGTAAGTGACTACCGCCGCCCATGAACAGCTGCAACACCAGGGGAATCGCAGATGCGTTGCCGGCCTTTTAAAAAGGAGTAGGCTCTTTTCTTGAAGGTCCCTAAGTCGTATCGGTCCGGAAAAATCGCTGATGGTAATCGATTCCACAAGGAGGTCGTGCGAGGAAGAAAACATCTTCTAAATCGCACAGTGGTGGACCGCCAATCATCTAGATGGTGTGGATGGTATCGGGAGTTCTGCCGCGATGTGCGTTCGTGAAATTTGGCGGCTGGGATTAATCCGAACAATTCCTCAGAGCACTCACCATGGTAGATGCGAAAGAAAATGCAAAGGGATGCAACATCTCTTCGCAGTGCCAATGAATCGAGCCGATCGGAAAGGGCTCGGTCGTCGACAATTCGAGCCGCTTTGCGTTGGATGCGGTCAAGTGGAAGGAGCTGGCACTGGGGAGCCCCTGCCCAGAGATGGGAAAAGTATTCCATGTGAGGCCGAACTTGCGCCTTGTAAAGTAGCAGGCGGTGTGCCGGCATGAAATACTGTCCCGCTCTGCTGAGCACGCCAAGCTTTTTAGAGGCCAATTTGGCCTTCCCTTCCAAGTGACGAGGAAACTGCACGTCACTCGATATGTCGACTCCGAGAATACCGATACTGGCTGAGGCAAGAAGGGGAGTGCCTTGAAACTGAGGAGATACGACAAAGGGGTTCTTTTTAGCGGTAAACGCGCAAACTTGTGTCTTCTGAGGATTAAATTGGACTAGATTTAGTTGCCCCCAATCCGAGACTTTGTTCAGCAAAGACTCGACTTCAGACCCAAGTTTGTTCCGGTACTCAGCGACGTTTTCCCGAGAAATATTGGCACGGCCGGTGTATAGAGCATCACCAGTGCTGTCATCCGCATAGCAATGAATGTTACCAGTTAGCAACATATCATTGATATGCAGACGAAACAGCGTTGGTGATAGCACACAGCCTTGTGGAACACCAGCGTTAATAGGCTTGTAGTCAGAGCATGCACCGTCTACAACGACCTTGATGCTCCGATCTACAAGGAAGCTGGTGATCCAATTGCACAATTTCTCGGGAAGCCCATAGGAAGGGAGCTTCGAAAGAAGCGCTTTGTGCCAAACCCGATCGAAGGCCTTCGCAATGTCCAGACTAACGGCCAACGCCTCCCCCTTGGACTCTACTGCTTCCGCCCATCTATGAGTCAGGTAGACCAGAAGATCACCAGCTGATCGACCCCGACGAAAACCGTATTGGCGGTCACTAATCAGCTGGTGATCCTCAAGGTACCGGATGAGCTGGCAGTTAATAATGGATTCCATTATTTTGGAGAACAAGGAGGTGATCGCGATAGGCCTATAGTTGGATGGGTCTGAGCGGTCGCCTTTTTTAGGGATCGGGTGGACAAAAGCTGTCTTCCATGAATTCGGGACTACGCCTTGGGAGTAGGAGTACCGGAAAAGACACGTTAGGACCGGTGCCAACTCCGGAGCACACGTCCTCAGCACAATTGGGGGGATTCCGTCAGGCCCACTCGACTTCTGGATGTCCAGGGAGAGCAGTGCTTTGCGAACCGAGCGCTGTGAGAACAGCACATCCGGCATGGAGCACTCACACTGCGGGATGGTCGGCGGTGTTTTCCCCCCGTCATCAAGAGTCGAGTTGGACGCAAAAAGGGAGCCTAAAAGGTCGGCTTTGTCTTTTTCGTCATGGGCCAGTGAGTCATCCTCCCTGTGCAAAGATGGTAGTGATGGCTTACAGAAATTCCCTTGGACAGCCTTGGCGAGAGACCAGAATGCACGGGTTCCCGAAGGAAGGCGAACTAGTTTCTCGCCAATTTTGCCTATGTGCTCTGACTTTGCCTTGGCAATAACTCTTTTGAAGGACCTGGAAGCGAAGTTATACTTCTTTTTAAGTATGCTGGTATTTACATCCCGAGTCGCCGAAGCCGCAGCCCAGGCTTGATAACACTCCTGCTTACTGCGTAATGCAGTCTTACAGGAGCGACCAAACCAAGGCTGAGATCTGCCTCCGATGGGTACCACAGATGATGGAATAAATAGTTCCATTCCCTGTAGCACCACATCAGTGACAGAGTCAGCAACAGCGCTGGGATCATCCGGCGAGAAGCAAACCCGCCCCCATGGGTAGGATGCAAAGAAGGACCGCATTCCGTCCCAATCCGCCGACCTGTAATGCCAAACACGGCGGCAACCTGCAGAACGCAACCGTGAAGGGAGCGTGAGTGGCACCACACTCCGGATCAGACAATGGTCCGAAGAGCCGAGAGGGGCATTGACGGAAACCAGATATCCGTCCGGATGAGAGGTCAGCAGAAGGTCCAACAGGGAAGGTGTATGATCCTCCACATCTGGAATCCGCGTAGGCGAAGTAACCAGTTGTGTCAGACCATATGCCAAGGCAAAGTCATAAACAGATCTCCCCGCATGATCGGTTAGACGTGATCCGAGCCATTCGGCATGGTGGGCGTTAAAATCGCCAAGGATCACGATCTCTGCGGATGGGACCTGTTGTAGCAAGAAATCTTAATATTTATTAATTATTATTTATTAACCAGTATACTTTCCTAATTCAAATGGAAAATCAATGTCAAAAATGTTTTACACGGTGTTTGTGAAAAGTTGCTTCTGAAAGTTTGCCGTGTACAAATTAAATTCACTTAACATGTAGTGGTGATCTAAAACAATCTTCAAGCTCGTGGCGAAATCTAAATCACGCTAACGAAGTTTCCGAGTTGACCTGTACATAAAGAACAAGTAATACCGTAATACCACAGGGAGCGCAACCCATCCCACGGGCAAATGACTTGCTCGACGGGAGATCTTCCCTTTTACTACAACGGTTAAAGTGGCTAAAATACCCAAATTTACTTCCATATACCGAGAAAAGCATGTAAAGTTGTTAGGCTCGCACCTGTTCTCTCTTCGGGGTGTGAGAGAATAGATAGTGCACCTGTGTTTGCGTACACACTCGTGCACTATTATTAAATATTTTACCTGTAGGAATTTAGGGTGATAGGTTGTTTGTGTGTGCAAACGAATGGTACCATTTATTATAGAATGAGGATAACAAACAAGCACACCTGATTGTAAGTAGAGCCTGTAGCTCATCTATATCTATAATCAGTTAAGAATCAAAACGCAGATGCATTATCTTCCCTGAGGACTAAGATGGAGCGCCTTGTTTCCAGTAAAAATGGTTTCCAGTTCTCTACACTTACCATATGCAGTAGCATTAAGATACTACTCTACACTGGTATTATGTGAAAAGTCGGTACTTCCCCCGCCTATACATTTGTGCAACAGCCATATTATAGTTACAACATGTCTCTACCACTTATTGATCTAGATATCCTGCAGATAGCTATTTTCCGTTAAGACTATCCGCCGTGACCGAAATTTGGTCTGGAGAACATTATCTATGGGCCATTATTGTTAACTTTTATGTCCATAATGTCTGAAATAAAAATATTGTACTGTATTTTGTATTCTATCATTTATTGAAAGTATATAAATGAATAAAGTCTTAAATTGGCTTCAAATTGAAAAAAAAAGTTAGAACAAATAAACGATGTTTTTTTTATTATAAAAATAGAAAAGTCTGAGTGCCGCTAATTGGCAACAAGCTAGCTGCTACTATCCCATGGTATTTCAGTGCACTTGACTTCACAGTCAATATTTTATTAAATTCAGCCAATTAATTTGTATCATTTAAATCTGCAATTTTCAGCAGAAAGGCTTGCTTTCGAATTTTGTTTTTAATTCAAATCGTTGTTTGTGTTGATGATTGATCGATGATTTTTTATCCAAGGTTATAATTAATGTTATATTTTTCGGTGGAAGACAGTCCATCACATTTCGTCCCGTGTGTATTGTATAAGAGGTGACTATGAAAACTGAAAGAAAGAAGGAACTATTTATTTGATACGCACATTTTAAACAAAGAAATATACAAACGCAAAGGGTAAATATGCCCGCACCAGTTAAAGACTGCTTACGCATTGATAATTAAAAGGCAGTACCAGAGCCGTGGTAGGTCAGGGGCTTAACGCGTGCAACCTGCCTGCGAAGAAGCGATTTCGATCTGTCAGATCAAGACTGGCAAAAGTGTTTTCAGAGTTGGTTTAGGCGAATGTAACTTTGTATAGAGCATGATGGGGAATATTTTGAAAAGATGTAAAATAAATATTAATAGTATCTAGAATACTTTTTGTGTACTTTTTTTTAGTGGTAGAGCCACGCTGCAGCTTCTTTTTATGTGGTAGAGCCACACTGCAGCTTCATTATGGTTGTAGCACGAATGGGTCGGCTCGACCGGGGTAAGACCACGCTCTCGCAGAATACCAGCGTCAAATAGCAGCTTAATACTGCTGTGTTTCGTATGGTGAGTGTAGAGAAGCGGAGATCCTTTTTACTGGAAACGAGGCATTCCATCTTAGATCTGAGGGGCGACGACGTATCTGCGTTTTGATTCTTAATTGAGGATAAATGTAGATGTCTATGGGCCACAGCATCCACTTACCATCAGGTGGACTGTGTGCTCGTTTGTCACTCTAATTCTATAAAAAAATCTCTAAACTTATTGAGTGACCTACGTACGTAGTACATACTCGTATATCGTATATTTTTCTAATTTTTATTTTTCATCATCGTTTTGACAATTCCTTGACGAAGGATGTCATGTACAGTACATGGATATTTTATGTAAGTCCGTAGAGATTATTTTATAAAAGCATTTAAAAAATTTTACTTCGCGAACATACGCGCTATAAAATAAAATGATGTGTCTTACCTAGTATGAAGAGCACCTCCCGCCCTCTCGCAATTGCGTGCACTATCCCCGTCACCACTAATCCCAGCACCGCTACTCCCAACACCACTACACACTAGGCAAGACACACCACTGACGACAATACGACACGTGTTTCGCCTCTACACGAGGTGAAGTAGACTCTACGGTGGCTGACCGTTAAGTCTGAGTTATTTTAGTTTGTGATTTAATTGTTAAAAAGATCACGCTATGTTTTACATCAGGTAACAGCCCACCGTTAGGAGTGGACTTGTTCCGTTCTTAGTCTCTAAATCTGAATCCTCTCTAAAAATCTAAATACTTCCTAAATAATAATCTATCTTAACCTATAGTACATGAAACTAAATAAAAATAATAATCTAAGGCTACCTTTATGAATCACATTTATGTGAACCAGGGCTACTTTCTAGCTTAATATATTTTGAAACAGAATTCTTTTGAATTTCAACTCACCCACTTAAAACCTATTTCATAAAGAGTAGATGTAGTTTGCAGAACACCAAGTTGAGCTTTTCAGAAGCAATTTGAACCATTGCAAGAAATGTACAAACGACTTACAAGCTGCTTAAGAGAACAGTACTTTAAGTCGAGTTCTTGAGAACATTAAAGTTCGTTTTTGCAAAGGTATTTCAAGCCCGGAACTAACAGAAATAGTTTTATGCTTGTGTACCACCTACGCTCATTTTGCAATTTCTTCAAATTTGTCGATCATAAATTATATTGTGCTTTAAATAAAACTAGTTTTTACGGATTTTATCGCGTATATAAAACTTATTTTATATTCCCGATGTTTCGAGTACTTTACAGCACTTATGATCACGGAAGACTGAGGTGTTTGACGTCCTAATGTCATAGTTAACCACGGTTACATCCAGATTAAAATTATTTAAATAAATTTTAATTGCGTAAATATAAGAAATCAATATTTATGATGTTATTACCTACAATTACTTACGACCTGTGGTCATTACACCGGACATAATAGTATTACGGCCAGGGAATGTTTGTTTCAGTGTCAGGTAAATGTTTCTTAATTTAACTATATATTAAATTACCAATAAGACGTGTCTCCAGTAAAAATCTGCTGCAGAATTTGTTATTCGTATGATGTGGGGTTCCGTGTAGTGGCGATGTAGTAAAATGTATTACCCCATATTATACTGTGGGTGTCGTTACAGGCGACAGAGGGAATCTGAAACGGGCGATAGGCAGCAGCGTCTTCCTGATAACAATTCCAAAAAAACTGAGGATTCTAATCCACATATAAAGCGTGGCAATTATGGGAAATATCCTCCCTATGAGGCAATCTATGGTGATTGCCTATATGTTCAGCAGTAGACTTATATACGAGTAGGCTGTAATGAATGAACGAGTGTTCTCATTTTACCCTTTTACCAGTTACTACCGCTAAACAGTAGCGCTTCTATTGGTTATAATATCTTTACCTTTTCTTCTTTATCGGATTGTTAAAGTCCACTTCTGGTCAATGCCCTCCACCATTTGAAAGATCTGCCTTAATCACCACTTTCGGCAGGTGGATTGGCGTTCACAGTTCCAGACGTCTTGCACCTTTAACGCTGTTGCCCATCGCTGAACTAGTTATTTTACGTCTGAAGTAATCCAGCTAGTTATATCGCCGTTTATTAGAAGCCATGAGATATTCCCAGGCGTTTACATGGTCGCTACTTACAAAACCTCTTTACGTGGAAGAGCAATGCTGTAGGTATATGGTTGTAGCACGGATAGGTCGTCTCGATTGGGGAAGGACGACGCCCTTAGATAATTGTAACTTACTGCTGATGTGTTTCGTATAGTGAGTGTAGAGAACCGGAGATCTTTTTGATTGGAAGCGAAACGGAGGTGACGATGTGTCGGCATTTTGATTTTAAATCGAGTGTAGATGTAGATATCTATGGGACACATATTCCACTTACAGTCTTGTGGGCTGTGTGCTTGATTATTTTATTTCATAAAAAAACTTATTATTTTATTAAAAAAAACCCATGGGAATAAATGGTGTGATAGATTCTCTTTTGTTGCCATCACTCAGCTTTTGTTAAATCATCATATTCTTCTTTTTCATCAGCCCAATGCTTGATTTGCCATAATCATTACGCTTGGCAAGCAGAATGCCGATCGCAGTACCAGAATTCATGAATTCAGAATAAATGAATTTTTGAGCTGCTGCCTGTCTCCAGTCTGAATATTTAAAATATGGCGCAAACAAAATCGTTACACTGCCATGTGTCGGAAGCCAAACGATTTTTCTGGAACTTTCTATAGTCGCCTCTTATGACAGCCGCGGGATGAAATGGGGTGTTAAATTTTGCGCCGCCACCACAAGGCATTTTCTTATCGATCATTCTAGAAAATTCCGGTTTGAAAGGTATTGAGGTCCAGTATAATTACATGCCTTACAGGCCTACACGTTGGAAACGCGTATGTGGCTGGTTTTTTTGCCTTATATTTGTTTCATGTGTTCATGCCTAACCTTTGTCATGTTTATGTTTTGAAAGCAAACTAATTTCTTACTGAATATAACCTTATATTTTATTTTTTATATATTTCTCAAAGGAACTTTATCCGCGACTGGTTGTTGCTGCTGGTGATATGAAGGCTGATTCTTTTCTCGCTCAAAGGGTAAGTAATATAACCATTCAGCAAGGAAACGCAGCCAGCGTTCTTGGCACGATACCACGGGGTATAGGATTGTATTATAATTAAGTTATTAGTTTTATTTATGTTTATTATAGTTTTTTAATATTGTATATTTATTTATTTATTTTTATTTATTTACACACACATACAACATACACAATCATTACAGGGTGAGTACCCTAATTCGACAGTGTAGCCAACGATACAGTATGATATGCCATTTTACTGAGCTCACTCAGCGAACATGAAAATAAATCAGTTCGCTCCGACATGGTGTTGATCACACGCAGCGCGCGCGTGAACGGTGCTTGCTGCATCAGTGCAGTACGCGCGTGTGGCACTGCCAGTAACGGCGGCCGCCGCCGACGCCCCGCGCTTCCGTCAGGCGCATTCAGTCGCACCATCTCCAACACTCTCGGGCTGTGTATCCTACCCCTGATCACCTTCAACACGTACACAGCGAGAGTGACTTCTCTTCTCACTTCGAGCTTGTAGTACCCTACCATACCGAGTAAAAATAGAGTAGGATACAACAAGGGACATCCCGGGTACACTCCGAATTACTTTAAGTATAAGAATCTAATAAATTTATTTTGGATCCACTCTAATATATATTTGTATTTGGCTTCATGAGGAGCCCAAATGATGGCGTTACACTCTAAGTGGCTCCTTACGAGTGCATCATATAGCGCTCTCAGAGCCCCGACATTAGTGAAATTATTTGCAAGGCGCATTATCAATCCGACATTACGGTATGCCTTTATACAAACATTACTTACATGTAATATAAAGTTAAATTCTGCAGTGAAATGTACACCTAGATCTCTAACCTCCGTTACTCTATGAAGCATCTTCCCGTCCATCATGTATGGGTGATGAATTGGGGCGCGATTGTATATATATTTCAATGTTGTGTTTAATATTAGTAATATTAGTAATGGTCATAACAATGCTAGTCTAGTGTTCGTCATCGATATTGAGGTCCCGGGTTCGAATACCGTGGGTCGAGCCAGAATGAGTTATTGTAATTTTATGTCAAGGAACTCTCAGTAGCAAGCCGGGGTTAAGAAGTTGGAGAAGTTTCACTCCGTGCTTCGGAAATCACGTAAGCCGCTTGCCCTGCGCTTAATCTCTCTTCGGTCAAGTCTCCTTTGTAACTCGCCGCCGTGACCGAAATTCAGTGTTGAGGATATTATTGTTGTTATTATTTTCCCAAAGATATTATTAAGAGTGGTAAATGAGAGTAGTCGAATTGTGGATTCGAACCCACGACTTTTTAGTTTTGAATTCCGTATCCAGTCTAACCATTACTACTTTTGTCGCTTCAATTTAAATAATATGTATAGGTATTGTGTAAATAGGAATTAGTATTTTCATATACTCCTTGACGCCATCATTTCGAAACACTTGATGGTATGATCTCATATTTTAAATAAAACTAATTTTACGGATTTTATCGCGTATATTAATCTACTTTTATATTCCCGACATTTCGGGTGCTTTCCAGCACCCGTGGTCACGGGGGACTGAGGTGTTTGACGTCCTGTTGTCATAGTTAGCCCGGCTACCTTCAGTTTTTTAATATTAATTTTTGGTCCGATTTACGCAGAATGAGCTTACAGTATTTTGAAGTCTAGCAGTGGTATACTTGGGTTTGGATTTGATTTTATTAATTATTGGATCCCAAACAGATGGCAGCACCCATCCATCTTCTCTATTGAAATTAGGATGTTTTTTAATTTCAATAGCCTCGCGAATCATCCTTGGGAGGAATCGGTGTTCTTTTGCGAGGATTTGTGGTCTATCAAATCTAATGTAATGGCGGGGACGATCTTGAACATGTTCACAAACTGCAGACTTCCCGATACGTCGGTGCTTCTCGTGAGCTATATGTTCTTTAACGCGGGTTTTAATAGATTTTTTTGTTTGTCCTATGTAGGAGAGACCACATTCACAATCCAGCTTGTACACTCCTGCATCGTGTAGAGGGATATGACACTTGATGGATGGTAAAAATTGACCAATCTTTTTCAGCGGCTTGAAGTATGTTTTAATGGAAGCTCGCTTCAAGATGTAGCCAACCTTGTCTGTGACTCCTCTGACATAGGGTAGTACAGCAGGCACACGCCCGACTGTGGCTGGCTTCACTCGGTCACTGTGACGGTCACTCGGTCGGTTGGTATGGGTATTTTTTCTATACACAGTATGACCAATAGTGTTATCAGGATTTCGGATGACTAAAACATCTAGGAAAGCTAAAGTATTGTTTGCCTCTAACTCCATTCCAAACAATACTTTGGCTTTCCTAGATGTTTTAGTCATTCGAAATCTTGATAACACTATTGGTCATACTGTGTATAGAAAAAATACCCATACCAAGCGATATCTAAATGGTGAATCGCACCATCATCCTTCACAGTTAGCTACCGTGGGAAAATCTTTGTTTCAGAGAGCACGAGGGATCTGTGACAGAAAACATCTGGCCGCCGAGCTTCAGCACGTCGAGCAAGTACTGCAAGACAACAAGCTTCGGGTCCCGCGCCTACGTCACAGTGACCGAGTGAAGCCAGCCACAGTCGAGCGTGTGCCTGCTGTACTACCCTATGTCAGAGGAGTCACAGACAAGGTTGGCTACATCTTGATGCGAGCTTCCATTAAAACATACTTTAAGCCGCTGAAAAAGATTGGTCAATTTTTACCATCCATCAAGTGTCATATCCCTCTACAAGATGCAGGAGTGTACAAGCTGGGTTGTGAATGTGGTCTCTCCTACATAGGACAAACAAAAAGATCTATTAAAACCCGCGTTAAAGAACATATAGCTGACGTGAAGCACCGACGTATCGGGAAGTCTGCAGTTTGTGAACATGTTCAAGATCGTCCCCGCCATTACATTAGATTTGATAGACCACAAATCCTCGCAAAAGAACACCGATTCCTCCCAAGGATGATTCGCGAGGCTATTGAAATTAAAAAACATCCTAATTTCAATAGAGAAGATGGATGGATGCTGCCATATGTTTGGGTTCCCATAATTAATAAAATCAAATCCAAACCCAAGTATACCACTGCTAGACTTCAAGATACTGTAAGCTCATTCTGCGTAAATCGAACCAAAAATTAATATTAAAAAACTGAAGGTAGCCGGGCTAACTATGACAGCAGGACGTCAAACACCTCAGTCCCCCGTGACCACGGGTGCTGGAAAGCACCCGAAACGTCGGGAATATAAAAGTAGATTAATATACGCGATAAAATCCGTAAAATTAGTTTTATTTAAAATGTGTAGTGTTCGCGTAAATATATAAAATCGGTATGATCTCATGATAAGAGCTTCCTTTTAATACAGAGCACTATACGTGTCCTTGTTTGAATGAAAATTCTCTTTGCGTATTCATACGGCGCGGCGCAGTTTTGACAATAAAGAGGGAATTGAAGCGAGTTGAGTGAACCATAGGTGATATTTTTTCTTTTAAAAGAGCTATTAACTCTATTAAGTGTATACGTGTAAGTGCTCTATTATTTTAACAGGTAGTGTCACCTACAGGGAAAAAACTAATAATGTTTACCAAAATAAATATAAAAATCAATATAGGCTGTATAATACATTTGTCCTTTGTATATCAAGGGCTAAAAAATATGAAATCGCCTTAAAATTATTAATATCAATAAAACTTTTTATTGACGAACTACGCGTACTAGGCTATTGATATAAAATAGGGTTTATGTAATTCTGAAGCTAATAAAAAAAAAACAGTCTTGATAAGTCAATTTTTTTCGGGAGTTATCGTGACTATATACAATATTAATATCTGGATGTCCATGTAAATTTTTTTTCAAACCCTATTTTTCCAAAGTAGCAAAAAAAAAATTAAAAAAATATATATAACATATTTTAATTAGTGTTTTCTTAATATACGGTTACTCATATTAACATATAAGTCCAATTTGGTTATGATAGAGGCATTTTAAGAACACAAAATTGCTTTACCTTGACGTGTCGAGAGTAATGCACTACCTAATAACGCTTAGCGTTATGAGACGTGCAATAGTTACATTAAAATCTTCATGCTCTATTTTTTATCCCTGAGGGGTGGAATTTTTTCTTAAAATGTAAATGGAACCAAAACAACTGATACTCCTTAACCTATTGAATAAACTAAGAATAATTTAAATCAGTTTAGTTGTTACTGAGAAAATCATGGGTGAACATAACATAAAAATACCTACGCATCGAATATGGAACTTTGTTTCTTTGAACTCTTTTTGAAATGTGTTATAGTGTATGTGCTCTTTGTTGCGATGCCATTAATATAAAATCACATTAGTGAAATTGTACTTAATCACTCCAGCCAAACGTAAGAGCTTTCTGATACAAAATGTTTCACACCAACGCTACAAAGGCGGATTCGATTTACTAAATAATTTATTAGTAAATCGGCCTTTTGGCCTACTTCTAAAATGTAATCTCCATCCTTCTAAATCAAAATCATCCATCTAAAATAAATCCTTTCGCAAGGTAAGTGGTAACTTTAAGTTATTTTTTGTATATTTGTATATATGCTACGAGATATCGCTTCGCCAATTGTAAACGGATTTTATTAATATTTTTTTTTGATAAAATTGATCTTCATTTGAAGGTACCGTTACCATTACAGTCTATCAAACGTTCAATATTGAACATAGCCCTCACCATAGATTGTCTCACGGCCAATATCGCCCATATCGGCCAAAGTTGGCATACTTGGCAGGTGGATTATCAATCGCCATTTTTTTTTTTGCTGTTATTAGGAAGTCACTGCTACCCATCTCCTGGTTTGTTTCATATACGCGGAAGATAAATAGAAGTGAATTTCCTTACGCCGCCTATCAGGGCACATAAACATTTGTAATAAATAATAAAATTGGTTGTGAGGGTTGCTATTGATTGTGAGACTGTACATTCCATTACCCGTGCGGGACACAGGAGTGCTTAAGGCATATATTTTTGCCAACTACGTGAATTCTTCAAAAGCTCTTGTTAGTATGCTTTAGTGTTCATTAGTGGCGTGACGACGGTGTCGGTATGCAGATGTCCTCTTAGAATAGAATAAAATAGAATAGAATAATTTTTATTCTATATTGATTACAAATAATTCTTATTGCAAGTCATTTCTTTTATTTTACCACTGGTTCGAAAAAATCCTCTGTCCTAGAAAGAACCAGCAAGAAACTCAGCGGGACTATTTAAGTATATAAAATCGTAAACAATAAAATCTAATTCGATCTAGGGGCAAGCCTGTACCCTATGCGTGCAAAAACGTAAGTTTTTGACGTATGACTGAATTATCTTTAATAATTATGCAATTTGTGGGAAAATATGGAATACTAATGGATGTGTGAAGAGTTTCGGGGATATAACGTCAACCTGTTTTTCACCTCTCTGCTGTTGAATTGTTTCGTACTCTGGTTCTGTACTCGTATAACCATCGTAGCCCTACTGTACATACACTTCAGCACTTAGATATACCGACAGTCAACTTGTCACCACTGAGAGGACTGTAGCACCGCCCAGTTTTCGACGGAATCAAAGACTTTCTTATAGTGCACATACGCAAGGCAAAGTGGTAGATTGTCTCTTCGGACTGCTGTACAATTTACCGAAGGGTATGTACGTGGTCGATGGTGCTAAAGCCTTTTCAGAAACCGACTTGTTCGGGAGGCTGGAAGTCGTCCAGTTTGCGTGCGAGACGATTCGCAATGAATCTCGAAAACAGCAATTAACACACAGTTAACATTACGTTTAACTGTATGTTAATTGCTGCTTCACAATTTATGAGTATATGGGAATGAAATCATCTCATCTAACCTCATATGTAGGTCAAAAAGTATTTAAACATTAGATTTGATTTAAGCATTCTTTAAGATTTGAATATTATGTATAAATGCAAATTATTGTGTTGTTGGTCTTTCAAAGTAAAATGAAATGAAAAACATATTTCGTACATTAAAGCGACCGAATTTGCTCGTCGTCATAAAAAGAAATATAATTTTCTCAACGATGACATCAGTCGAGATAAACTTGGAAAGTGAAATGTTAACTAAATACAAACCTACACCAAAATCGCTAGAGCCGTTTCCAAGAAACTAATTACATAACAAGAATTTTTATATTATATAGATAATTGCTCATATAAAAAAAAACTTAATACAAACCTACTCCAAAATCGCTAGAGCCGTTTCCAAGAAACTAATTACATAACAAGAATTTTTATATTATATAGATAATTGCTCATATAAAAAAAAAAAACTAAATACAAACCTACACCAAAATGGCTAGAGCCGTTTCCTAGAAACTAATTACATAATAAGAATTTTTATATTATATAGATAATTGCTCATATAAATCTTCCGAGTTTTTGATATAAGAAAACAAAACACTATATGGAAAGCTACATTTTATATGCAGAAAGAACACATTAGGAGGCAAGTAGCTTTTATAAACACGATAATTACTTACCAATTATACATAATACCTGTATAAAGTATCATCATTATCATCACCATCACCATTACAGCGCTTTAAAAGACCATAGCTGAACATAAGCCTCCACCAAGGAATACCACGGTCCTGAGCCACCTGAATTCATCGACTTCCTGCATATCTTACCAGTCCTCACTCCATCTAGTGGAGGGCCGCAAAAATTGCCTACCGGTACAAGACTGCATAAAGTATAGGATAAATTAATCTAGTAGTTAAATCAAAATAGTGGGCATTCGTTCATCGCTTGTGCCACATCAGCTTTTAACGTCGCATTGAAGAACTCAATGCGGACAGGATATGAATAAAACGCAATTTCACCTGCAACGACGCTTTAAAGTTACTTTAATAGGTGTATACCTGTTAAAATGCGAATGTATATAAAAAATTCAATTTTTTAAATGATTATTATATTTTAAATTATATGAGTACCGGCTATATTCTAGATGCAATTTTGCCATTTTCGTCAATCCATTACAGCCTATAAAAGTCCACAAAGGTCTACCCAATAGTGTGCTTCATAGAGGAGATTTAGCCATAGTTGGCAACGTTTGGCAGCCAGATTGGCAACCGTGTGTTTATAATATTTTGAGTTGTTTTCAGGAAGACGCTGCACATCTCTTGTTTCAGTTTCCCTCTTTCAACACGGCTTCTTCTACGGCTTCTTACGATACCCACGGGACAATATGGGGTAGTGGATATTCTATCACCGCCACTACAATGAAATCAATGAATTATTTAAAGTGTTTTTACAAATTTATACAAATTCGGAAAAAATAGAAAGAGGTAGGTAGGCAGGTAGGTACATACCTACATATGACTTTATGTCCCAGTTCGCATTACCAGTAAAAAGGGTTTTCCGGTTTTGAATCTAAGTTCTCAGAGGTGACAGTGCATTTTGGTTATTTATCGAGGATGATAGGAGATGTAGCTATGTTTGGAGCATGACATCCAATCACCATTTGCTCAGTGGCTTAACGCTGATCCCAAGACTTTTTATGTCGTAGGGCTGTGCAGAGTGAAGGTGGGCAAAGTGTATCATTTTTGGGATTGGAACATTTGCATCTTGATCACTGAAATGTTCCGAAACACTGATATGTTTCATTTAGCTCATTTGTATCATCGACTCAAAAGATATAAAAGAAAGAATGTTCCGAATACATTAAGTTGCGTCGCGGGCGTTTATTACTGACTGATCCGTGAAATGTTATGTGGCAACAATGCTGAATAATGTAAGTGCTTAGATTATTTATTGTGTAACGTAATAAGATTGTATATAAAATCGATTCTCCTTCATACTTTATCAAAAATGTCACTATGTCAATTCATTATTTACAAAAATGTCCATTTACACAAAACAGCAATGTCTATGTACACAGAATTTATTCGTAAAGTATCATAACTCTAAACTTTATGATGAATAGGAAGAAAGTAACGTCACAATAATCACTACGCAAAGATATCCTAAACATAACTCAGTATGTTTTCGTAAACAGGCGCTAATGAATATAAACAATTTGACAAGTGCCGCATCAACTTAAAATGACAACTTGTTAATGCAAACGTTACATACAAAAAACGACCGTATAGTATTTGACACATAAGCGCCTTAGTGGTAATTTTTACGTGCCATTAATTATTTCGCCCGCTCACTCGCCACTCGTGAGTCAATAGTTAAGTTAATCATTGTTTCAGTCTCTCTCTCTCGCTCGGGGCTCAGTCGCATCGCAAGCGACGCATCGCGCGAAATGAGCAAAGAGCAAAGTAATGTTTCACTGTTCCAGATACAAATGATACATTTGAAACGTTGTTACTGAACCAATCTTTTGTTTCGCTTCAGTGATTTGTATCAGTGAGTCGTTTCCGTAAAGAGATACACACGCCTAGTGCAGAGGGAAAAGTATGAAAATTTTCATACAACACATTACACTCACATACACTACACACATATTACACTCACACTACACATTCACTACACACACAAACACTACACTATTGTTAATTTCTTAAAATTTAGTACAAGCGGTTCTTGCTTTAATAAATTGTATGATATGGAAGAGGGGCTTACTTCTGATTCTGATACGGGCGCATTATGCGTTCAATGGAAGAAGTCTACTATGGTATATATATTTGTAAGACCGTGTTTATGAATAAACCTTTATTATTATTATTATTATTTACAGTCAAATTTCATTCCGTCGAGTTTTTGTTAAACATAGTCTCAGACTGGGGGCAACTAAGTCTAGTCCAGTTTAACCATTATAAGACACAGGTTTACACTTTTATCTCCAAAAATACCTCTGTTGTAGTATCTACTAAATTTTCTGTCACAGGGAGTGTTTAGAGTAATTGTTCGGGTTGATTCCTGCCACCAAATTCCACCATCATACATCGCAATAAAATTCGATATAACATCAACATCGTCTGAATATTTGGTAATCCACCACAAATTATTTTTCCTCGCACGTTTTCTTTGTAAAATAGGCAACCATCGCATTTTTTGCGAACCCTTATGCCTTATGGCACTTACAGAGAAGAACATACTCCTTTTTAAAAGGTCGGTATCGCACCTGTGATTCCCCTTTTGTTGTTGCAGTTGTTTATGGGCGGCGGTATTCATTGACCATCAGGTGAGATGCATGCTCTTTTGTCGCCATATCCATGAAAACCAACATTTGATAATAAATCAGATTGTATATATCAGCTTTCATTGTCCTGTTACCACACTTGCACATAAGTCCTTTATTAGTAAAGTTTTACATGTACAAATTAAGTATTTAAATATGAAAAGGGGATTTCCCTACTTACTATTTAGGAAGAATATAAATGTTGTTAGTTTCAATTGTAAATTGTGAAGTAACTCTTGCATTGAAGGAAAATAAATATTTCAAATACTAGGTTTATTATTATACGCGCAGGATTTTCATATTCATTAGAAAGACGTTCGCTGTGGAGTAGTCTCTCATAACTGGAAGCATTGCTTGAATAACAAATAGATGTGATATTTTTTTATGTAAATAGACATTTTATATTGTTTTAAAGGTTTCATATAAAACACGCCTAATTCAGATTTCGTGAAAAAGGTTTTATGTACTGTGTTATTTAGTTATGTCAGTCTTAATGGATCATATTATCATAATTTGTAGAGTTTACTAATAAGAATATAAGTAATTTACTTATAATAGTTTTTAGAACTATAAAAACTTACATTGTTTTTCAATTATCAAAAAAGCCCTTTTTACCCAGTTCATTTTTTTCCCTATTATATCAAT
This sequence comes from Parnassius mnemosyne, assembly GCA_963668995.1. Taxonomy (NCBI): domain Eukaryota; kingdom Metazoa; phylum Arthropoda; class Insecta; order Lepidoptera; family Papilionidae; genus Parnassius; species Parnassius mnemosyne. Next base: position 56,904,271 of record CAVLGL010000104.1, on the reverse strand, counting down.
TTTATATAAAAAAATATATAAAAATATCTCTATCGGATAAAATACATATAGATCAATCCAGCAATTACTCTATCTGTTCGTAAAGTTTCATCACAATTAGTACAGCTATTCCGAAGATTAGTCCGGACGGACAGACAGACAGACAGGTTGAGAGACATTGTCAAAAGTGGTCACTCATGTTTTATTAGAAACCCGTCAGGTTAATATTGCTAGTTATTTTGATATTACAAACTGACACTACAGTTTTATTTAGGTATATGTATAGATTACAGACAGACTACAATTTCAATGTATAAATGTATAGATGAGTTAAAAAAATGGGAGAATACTTATTTTTATAGGTAAAATTAATTTCGAAACTGCTAGTAGTAACTGCTTACTGATAGTTTACGAGCATAAACACTTAAGAGCGAATCTCTTTATTAAATAAGAGCAAGTTAAGGACAAAAAAGTAAGTCTCTAGTCGTAAGATTTCAATAGTTGACAGATAAATGAGTATTGGAGTAAAAACAATCTCAACTTAAATGATGGACCGCCATAAACCTGTGCGTTTTGCCTGTAATTCAACTTGTCTCGTTAACTCTGAAGTAATAGGACAGGGTTTCCCAAACTTTTATAGCGTGGTAGAGCCTTGCTGCAGCTATATTAGTATTATAGTTGTAGCACAAATGGGTCGGCTCGACCGGGGAAGGACCACGCTCTTACAGATTACCATCATAAAATAGCAGCATAACGCTGTTGTGTTTCGTATGGTGAGTGTAGAGAACTGGAGACTCCTTTTTACTGGAAACGAGGCATTCCATCTTAGTCCTCACGGGTGACAACGCATCCGCATTTCGATTCGTAATTGAGGATAAATGTAGATGTCTATGGACCACAGCAACCACTTACCATCAGGTGGACTGTGTGCGAGTATTCTATAAAAAAAAAAACTTTTTCAATTCGTGATTCACTTATAGATTTAGTATTTGTTATCGGCGCCCTAGATAGACCAAAAAGGGTATATCGGATACTAGTTAGATATTCAATTTTTATATTTATAGTGACACACAGTAATGCATTTATTATAAAAAAATTGAATATAAAATACAATGGCAATTTAGTCAGTGCGCTTGGTGATTTTCACACATTTTTTCAAAGAGTGGGATAAGGCTCGACACCGCTACTCTCATTTCTTGCTTCACATTGATCTTGCAGCGACATTTACTCTTTATTTACAGCTACAGCTGAAAATGCGGTTTATTTTGTACCCGAGAATACTTAAGTTTAGTTTCCAGAGAGTGGCAAACTCCCCTCTTTACTCTCTACGGCGCACCAGGACGCACAGAATAGAATAGAATAGAATAGAATAGAATAGAATAATTTTATATTCAATATACATTACATGTGTAATTCTTATTGAAATTTACCACTGGTTCGAAAAAAATACCCTCTGTCCTGAGAAGAACCAGCATGAAACCCAGCAGGACTATTCTTTAAATAAATTTTACAATATAAATGATTACGAACTATATACAAAATTTATTTTACTAACTGCTTGGAAGCGACCACCTCATTCCCAGGGGTTATTATCAACCATGTATTCATTTATACTATAATAACCCTTTTTATACAGTTTCAGCTTAATAAAACATTTAAACTTGGTAATAGAGAGAACCTGTACACTTTCTGGGACCTTGTTGTAATAGCGTATACATTGCCCCAAGAATGAATTACTGACTCTGTGGAGTCGAGAAACTGGCATCACTAGCTTGTGTTTATTCCTAGTATTTACAGAATGTATATCACTTTTTTTACTAAAACTATCTTTGTTTTTGTGAACATACATTAAATTTTCGTAAATATACTGAGAGGCCAAAGTTAATATATTAATTTCTTTTAATTTATCTCTAAGAGACTCTCGGTTTTAGATTGTAAATAGCTCTAATGGCCCTCTTCTGTAAAACAAAAATAGTTTCTGAATCAGCCGCATTTCCCCATAGTAAAATCCTATAAGACATTATGCTATGGAAATAACTAAAATAAACTAATCTAGCTGTCTCGACATTAGTGAGACCTCTAATATATTTACAGCATAAGCTGCAGAACTTAGTCTGCTTGCTAATTTGGATATATGGGGGCCCCACTGAAGCTTTGCGTCAGTGTGATGCCAAGAAAAACAGTGGATACAACAGGGCTCAATTCTTCCCCATTTAAAAACACATTGGTATTCAGATTTTTAACATTCGTTGTTGTAAATTTAACACGATTAGTTTTATTTCCGTTCAAATACAGATTGTTAACGTTAAACCAATGCACTAATTTTGATATAGCATTATTCACTTCGTCACATTTAAATGATTGACGTTTAAGTTTAAAAATCAAGGAAGTATCATCAGCAAATAATACTTTGTCATGACTGTCCCCTACAAGGTGAGGTAAGTCATTAATATACACCAGAAACAGGAATGGGCCGAGAATAGAGCCCTGAGGAACACCCATTAGTATAGGTGACCCGGAAGAACTTTTACCATTGATAATAACCTTCTGCTTTCTATTACTTAAATATGAAATAATAAGTTTAAGCGCTGTGTTCTTGACACCATAGTACTGTAGCTTCCTGATTAATGTCTCATGGTGAACACAGTCAAAGGCCTTGGAAAGGTCACAAAATATACCCAAAGCATCCTCTGAATTCTCCCATGCACAAAAAATATGTTTAATAAGCTCAACTCCAGCGTCAGTTGTCGAGCGACCCCTTATAAAACCGAATTGATTTTTATGTAGCAATTTATTAATATCAAAGAAACTTACCATCTGATCTAAAATAATTTTTTCAAAAATTTTACTTAATGTTGGTAGTACAGAAATTGGTCTAAAATTGGCGGGGTCTAATGTACTACCAGATTTAAATATAGGTATGACTTTACTATGTTTCATTAAATCAGGAAACACACCAGATTCGACGCTTATATTAAATATAGTGGCTAGATAAGGTGCTAATATATCTATTACAGATAAAATAACTTTAACGGAAATCCCCCATTAGTCTGCCGTTTTCTTAACATCAATAGTTTTAAAATATTTAACGATAACTTTTGGCAGTACTCTATGGAATTTAAAAGTATTTTAACAAGCCTTTATATTTTGTTTGAGCAATGATTCGGCGACAGTAGGAGAAGAATTTAATGATTTTGTTGTCAAAAAAGGAAGATCAGTAAAATGTTTCTCAAAAGCCATAGCAACTTCTTGATCAGATCGCGTTAAATTATTGTTAATATTCAATTAAAAATCCGAGTTGCGCGGTTTAACCTTGCCCGTTTCACTATTTATTATTCTCCAGGTCATTTTAATTTTGTCGGATGCAGTTTTAATTTTGTTGCCTAAATGTAAAGCCTTAGGAGTGGAGCACAATTTTTTAAATATTTTAGAATACGTTTTTACATAATCTCTAAATATAACACTACTATTATATGATCTTTCACCAAAAAGCTTGTATAACCTTCGCCTAATTTTATAAATTTCTACTGTCGCCCATTCATTAAATGATTTGCGACTGTTAAAAGAGAAAGTTTGAGAAGTAAATATTCTACTAAATTCACAACTTATAATTTTATATAATGTAGCATACAAATAATTAGCACAATTTTTAAACGAAAGTGATGGAAGTCTTTTTATTATATTACTTCTAAACCTCTCCAAGCCATGTTCATTTATTGGAACAAACATGAAACATGAAATTATAATCTTTTAGCCAATGTTCAGTAATACAAAGGATGTGTATATTGTTACTTTTAAAAACAATTCAACTTCCAATTCTTTGCCCTACATGTCTTGTATATTTTGATTCACCAGGTGTAAACAACTTTTATTATTTATTTGTGGACTGTATTCAAAATTAATTAAACTCTTATTATTGCTAGAGATTGCCTCTATTGTCACATTCATTAATTTAAATTAGTTGGAACTGATTCCAAATTAAATGTCAAATGATTATGCTCAATAAAATCAGTCTTGGTAGCCAAAAACTTGGCTGAGTTAAAAAGTAAATAATAAGATAGCACATTTGCTATCAGTCTTAAATTATATTTGGATAGGTAATACCTATCTTTTGTCCAAAATTTTTTTATAAAATTATTTATGTCAATTACATGAAATTTATGATTATTATCATTACAATTATATGTTAAATTTAAATTATTATTATATATTAAATTATGCATTTGTATATTTAAATTATGTCTTAAATTATTTTCCTGTGGTAATCCCTGTATATAAGGCAGTGTGAACAAGACAATTTTGTGTACATTTAAGTTATTAAGTTGTTCAATATATCTTAATAACTGTTTGTTGTTTACACTGCCTCTTCTACCAAGAAAAATTATTATTGTACTATTTGGGCAAAATTTAGTAACAATAATTTTATTTAGGATGTCACTAAAAGATGCTCCAGGCATGCAGCAATTTGTAACTTTTTGTCCCTTTAAAGAGTTATTTAATGTTATGCCTAGATTTTATCCCATGTCATCGCTATAAACAATGATATTATTTTTAGTAATATTTGAGTTATTTATTATTTTAATATCCTCTGCTATGGTACTGTCATAGAGTTTTGGTGGTGGTATAATATTATCAGCACACACTGGCTCTGAAGAATCTGGCATTGAACGCTGACACTCACATTGATATTTAACTAAGGAGTCAAACCGCTCCTCATTATATTTACAAGTCTTGACCAGATTATCCATAGCCAATATGTGTTCTTTTATTTCATTTTGGGCTGATTTATATTTATTGGACACAGTTTGAAGGGAGTTCATAAGTAATAATATTTCTGATTTAATTTACTTCAGTCTCATAACATTTTTTTATGTTATCCACCTCAATTGAATACAACTTAAGTTCATATAACAATGCTTGCTTTTCTTTACATACATTAACATAATTTTTGGTATTAATCTTATTTCTTATTAATTTTTGTACTTTTCTTACACTTTGGGAACCCCTGCCATAGAATATATTTTAATGTAGATGGAGTCAATTTATAACATTGATTAATCCTTAGTGATAACTTTTGATTAGTTTTGGATTCAATAAGATCGACTGCATACTTTAAGAACTATTGGTGTTACAATACTGAAATATATTTGACGTGTTATACAAGATTATTTTGCAATAACCGGCGAAATTTGTAGAGAAAGTTCAGAATAAGTGATATAACCAAATGGTGAAGAAAATAATTAGTTTTTATCTTTTAAGTTCAAAATGCGTGGTAATGCATTATTTTAACTGATTTTACTGCGCACGCACACATTCGTAAGATCGATCGATAGGCAAAAACATTGTTCCTATAAATCACATTCAATTTGGGATAATATTAAAAAAAATTAGAAGCCTTATTTACTCCTATATTCACAAACTGCAACTCACTGTTGACTCAGAAATTGACATAAATCATATTATTTTGAGGAAGTGGTACTTAGTGGCACTTATGTGGTAGCAATGCTGCAGCTATTATTATAGTTGAAACACGAATATGGCAGTTCTACTGGGGAAGGACACTTACAGAATAGATAAGCGTAACATAGCAGCTTAAAGCTGCTGTGTTTCGTATGGTGTGTGTAGTGTCACTGTTTACTGGAAACGAGGCATGCCATCTTGGTCCTTATGGGTGAGAACGCATCTGCATTTTGATTCTTGAAGGAGGAAAGAGGTCTATGGGCAACAGTATCCACCTACCATCAGTTGGACTGTGCGCATGTTTGTCACCATTGCTGTAAAAAGGTACCAATAATGCTTGCCACCATGCATTCATGTAAGGTATTAGACTGTTCGCTCAATCACCTTGTCTTATAAGGAATAAAAAATGCTTGTAGATTGGAATTTCAAATATAGCCAATTATTGAACGTAAGTGTAAGAGCCATTTTCATTATTAAGCAGTCCTCCATCCCTTTTTGTTATTAAATGAAGTACTTGGGTGACCGAAATTCGAAACCTAATTAGATATATGTATGATTTATTTAGATGTATTTAGATAGGTAAAATATTATTATAATACAAAATTATATTCATGTTGGGAACTATTCTTAAAATTACTTAAATAAAAGAAATATTACTCTTATTAGAAATTACTCTGGAGGTTAGTTGTTAATAATTTAAAATTAAAAATGTTGTACAATCCACTTCAATATAAATTATTAAGAATAACTTAAAAACTAGTGGTCAGACCTTGATCAAATTTATATGGGACCACATGACAAGCAACAGCTTTCAAATGAAAAAAAATCATCGAAATCGGTTCACTCAAGAGAAAGTTATGAGGTAACACACATAAAAAACATACAGTCGAATTGGGTACCGGCTCCTTTTTGAAGTCGGTAGAAAATATATAAAAGTGTGAGAGTTGATGTTCAACTTGCTCTCTTGCTTACAGTTCAACCAACCTGGGTGTAACGTGAAGGACATAATTACATGATATCACCAAAGTATGCAACGCAACAGCAAAACTACTCATCTCAATTTACCACAGGGCAGCATCTCAGCAACACGATATTCCTGATTTACACAAGAAGAACTACTGCAACAAACAGAACTACGTCTCTTGTCTTACTTAGGCAGAATCTCAGTGTAGATGTAATGTTTTATCCCAACCGACATAACGACAATCAGACTCGTAGAATTACTGACTGATCTCTCTTAGTCGCCTGCGCGATACTTTATACTGCCAGAAAGAGTGGGAGATTAGAGTTTCACCCTCAATTCTTCTTATTTTCCTTTATTATTTCACTGTCTTTTCTAACATTCATATATACATTATACCTCGCATTATATATCGTCCCGTGTCATAAGAGGCAACAGAGGGTAACTGAAAAAAGAGATGGACAGCAGCATGTTCCTGATAAGAACTCAAAATAATAAAAATTTGCGGTTGCCAACCCGCCTGCCAAGCTTGGCAACTATGGTAATATGCTCCCTATGAAGAAATCTTTCTGCTAATGTTCAGGAAATCTTTGGGCATATGTTCAGCAGTGGACTTTTATATACTGTAATAGAAGTTATGGAAATTGATACAAAATTTTTAAACAACGTGAACGTTCCCGTTAAGTTGCATTATGCTTCGATAGGGATGTCTCGCCTTTTACGAGTACGTGTCCCGATACAATTGGCCATTTATAAATTCATTATTGTTGTTTCTTAACGATCAACTGGAATAATAAGTATATTAGTTTTATAAATAATTTTCTCATGACGTTATGTATAACGTGAACGAAAATAATTTTAGTTGGCAATTTAAATCATTGACTTGTATACAATACTCGTTAAAAGTTTTACCGATAGATGCTGATATCAAGAAGTCAATTTAACTTGAAATGAACGGATTCTAAACACTTTATTCTAATTCTTTTTGAGTAGCAGTTACCGAAGTGTAAACTAATAACATTTAACGTTGTCTTGAATAAATCAAATTATAGGAAATAATGAAGAATTATAGGTAGGTTATAATAAGGGCTCTGCATTGTTTAGTTATTTATGTCATAATAAACCTCCTGAGTTTAATAAAAACCAGTTATTTCAATATTACAGACAGACACTTCAATTTTATTTATATAAATAGATGTACACACTAGAGACTAGTAGATTGTTGAATTCCGAAAGTTTCATAAAAAGCGTTTAAATCGCATAAAATCCATCAAAATCAGAGAAAATAAATTTAATAAAAGAAAAATTTATGTGCTTCACTTTTCTAAATTGAATATAAATCTAGATTTCCAACAATTTAATTTAGATGTTAAACTAAATGTGCATATAAAAATATAGCATGAGTCCATGATGTTTTGCTGATTTTAATATCCTGCACTGTCGACTTTGCTTTAAGTGAGAATGAATAATGGAACTTATTCACGGCTCTGAAAACAGTATTCTATTCTCAATTGTAATTGGATAGATTCTAATTAAAATGTCATTTTGTAGTTCTTTCGTGTGGTACCTATGTGGCTGGTTTCAGTTTATTGCAGTTTACAGCCTATAAAAGTCCACTGCTGAACATGGCCTCCTAATAGATGGTTTCATAGGGGTTTTTGCCATATTGGCCAAGCTTGGCATGTAGTTTGACAGCCGCAGTTTTTTTAATATTTCGAGTTGTTATTAGAAAGATGCTGTTGCCCATCTCCTGAATTGTTTCCCTATGTAACCTCTTACAACGGGACGATATGGCGTAGTGGATATTCTTACACCGCCACTACACGGTTCACTTGTATTTCGGCGCGTCCCCGCGGAATGTCTACATGTGGGTCATGCGATGAGTCTGCAGTGCCCCGAAAAGATTTTAAAAACAAAAAAATGCGTGACTGTGTCATGGAACACTCGTTTGGAACGAAGTGCCTTTCGTAGTATATTATTATTGATAAACGTATTATATTATTGATAAACCAATACAAATAAATGAATTACTAGCATCTATAAAATGAAGCGTCATTTAAAATAATATTTATTTCATGGAAAGATAAGAGCCGTGGTAGCTCAGATGATTAGCGCTCGCTTTAAATTTCACAGTACGCGAGCAAACCGGGTTCGATTCCCACTGGCGCCAATGAAATTGTTAAGTGGCATTTTAAGTGCAAGTAAATTTCACAGTACTTCATGCTCAGCGGTGAAGGAAAACATCGTGAGGAAACCTGCATGTCTGAGGAATAAGAAAAAAACTATTTCGAAGACATGTGAAGTTCGCCAACACGCATTGGGGCAGCGCGGCGGACAATTGATTGCTCTAAAACCCTCTCAGAAATAAGGGGAGGCCTGTGCCCACTGCCCAGTAGTGGGACGTATTTAGGCTGTAACTTTATGATAAGAAAAAGTGCGAGGGAGATGGATATTATTCCATCTCACTTCCTTATTTCACTGCCAAGGCCGTCTACACTATGATACAAGGAGTAGTGACGAAAAAATCTTACACTTTTTGTCGCCTAGCTCCCATCCGCCAAACCCGTACCGTCCGATAAGGAACTTCGTTCCAATATTTACAACCCTAGCAGTGAAGAGCTTGTATACAGTTCACCTGATGACAAGTGAATGCCTCGACCCTCAGACAATTAAATCTATCTTTCATTAAAAATCAAAAGGCATATCATGCGTTGTGACGCCTTATAGATGGAATGCAGCGTTCCTAGTAAAAAGGTCCCGGTTATTGTCATTCTCATATCTTGACTGTCTTGAAATGATTACTGCATTTACGTTTATGTCTACATGGTACATGGACACCTGCTAACTTAACAAAGAAGGATACAGATACGCCGTGAGTGTGTACTAGGATTGCTTTGCACTGAAATACCCCATACCACCCTGTTATTATATGTAAAAATTCTATATGTTATTTCGGCAGGGTCTAAGATCACATATTCGAGTAAACATTATGTTGTTGAGGTCGAGTCTAATGAATATAATGCTCCGTTCCCCTTGCGGTCTAATCCAAAGCCCTAAAAACTTTTCAGTTCTAATTTCAAATTTCTTTTTAAAATTTTAACGACGATATGAATGCTCACAAGCTCATGAATAATATTCATTAGGTGGGAGCTATTTTACATTACATTAGCTCGAAATTTTGCGAAAAACCCAAAATTTCTCTATTACACTCTTAATCTCATGGCTGTTAGACGAGAAATAAAGCTGCGATCTTCAACAGATATGACAGCCTACAGACACAGACTTATGCAATTTCAATACATCTCGTACTGAAGAATCAATTTAGTAGAACCAAGGCTCTGTTTGCCAGAAAGAGCTAATTTAACTGGCTCTATATAGCCTTCAGAATAGAACATATCAGTATACGCGCTACTGTTTGACGGCAGAAACAGGTAAGAGAGTAGTTGTAGCACGAATGGGTCACCTCGACCGGGGAAGGACCACGCACTCACGGAATACCAGCGTAAAATAGCAGCCTAACACTGCTGTGTTTCATATGGTGAGTGTAGAGAACCGGAGACCCTTTTAACTGGAAAAGAGGCATTCTATGTCCACACGGGTGATAACGCATCTGCATTTTGATTTTTTATTGAGGACTAACTGTGCCCCACGACTTCACCCGCGCGTAATTTATTATGATTGGATTTCATGGGTTTTAGTTTTTGGCGCGAAACCCTTTAGTTTTTGGCGCGAAAGCGCAGGACAAGCGGCTTACGTGCTTTCCGAGGCACGGGGTGAAACTTCGCCAACTTCCTTGAGGTTAAGAAGTTGGCGAAGTTTCACCCCGTGCCTCGGAAAGCACGTAAGCCGCTTGTCCTTCGCTTAATCTCTCTTCGGGCAAGTCTCCTTTGTAACTCACCGCCGTGACCGAAATTCGGTGTTGAGGATATTATTGTTATTATTATTTCCCCGAAGATATTATTAAAAATGATAAACGAGAGTAGTCGAATGGTGGATTCGAACCCACGAACTTTTGGTTTTGGATTCCGTATCCGCTTCAATTTCAATAATATGTATAGCTATTCTGTGAATTGGTATTTTCATATACTCCTTGACGCCATCTTTTCAAAACACGTGATAGAATGATCTCATGATAAGAGCTTCCTTTTAATACAGAGCACTATACGTGTCCTTGTTTGAATGAAGAATCTCTTTCCGTATTCATACGGTGCGGCGCAGTTTTGACAATAATGAGGGAATTGAAGCGAGTTGAGTGAACCATAGGAGATATTTTTTCTTTTAAAAGAACTATTAACATATATATACCTATAGGTATAGGTATATATTTGGTGTATTCGTGTTAGTGCTTTATTATTTTAACAGATAGTGTCACCTACAGGGAAAAAAATAATAATGTTTATCGAAATAAATATAAAATCAATATAGGCTGTATGGTACAATTGTTCTTCAAAAAAAAATCAAGGGCTAAAAAAATTAGAAAGCGCCTTTAAATTTTTAATATCAATAAAACTTATAAAAGTTCCAAAGAATTTTATTAACAAACTATGCGGACTATGCTATTGATATGAAATATGGAATCAGTAGATGTAATTCTGAAGCTGATAAAAAAAACGAGTCTTGATACGTCAATTTTTTTCGGGAGTTATCGAGACTACATTTAATATCAATATCCGGACGTCCACGTGAAATTTTTTTCTAACCGTTTTTTTTTTCAAAGTAGCAAAATGAAAAATGCTTTTTATAAAATATATAAGATAGATTAATTAGTGTGTTTTCTTGATAAACGACTACTCATATTATCGTAGAGGTGCAATTTGGTTATGATAGAGGCATTTCTAGAACACAAAATCGCTTAAACTTGACGTGACGAGAGTAAAGCACTACCTAATAACGCTTCGCGTTACTCGTATGAGACGTGCAACATTTAGATTAAAATCTTCATGCTCTATTTTTTTGTCACTGAGGGGTGGAATTTTTATAAAATGTAAATAGAACCAAAACAACCGATACATCTTAACCTATTTAATAAACTAAGAATAGTTTAAATCAGTTTAGTTGATACTGAAAAAATCATGGGTGAACTTTGAATTCTTTTTGAAAGGTGTTATAGTGTTTTACGTGATCTTTGTAGCGATCCCATTAATATAAGGGCACATTAGTGAAATTGCACTTAATCACTCTAGCCAAACGTACGCGCTTTCTGATACAAAATGTTTCACACCAACGCTACATAGGCGGATTCGATATTCATACTTTACTTTTTCTCCATCCATCTAAATATAAGTCATTAATTTAAAATAAATCCTTTTGCAATACCACTTTAAGTTATATTTTGTATATTTGTATTTATGTTACGCGATATCGCTTCGCCAATTGTAAACGGGTTTTAATAATACTTTTGTTTGATAAAATAGGTCTTAATAGCCCTCACCATAAATTGCCTCATGGCCAATATCACCCATATTGGCAATAGTTGGCACACTTGGCAGGTGGATTATCAACAGCCATTTTTTATTTTTTTGCTGTCATTAGGAAGTCACTGCTACCCATCTCCTGGGTTGTTTCCCTCTGTCGTCTCTTATGATATTTGTAATATAAAATAAAATTGGTTGTGAGGGTTGCTAATTGGTTGTGAGACTGTACACTCGCGTGGGGCACAGGAGTGCTTCAGGTATATATTTTTGCCAGTTAGGTGAATAATGCAATGACAATCTTTCAAAAGCTCTTTTTAGTGGGCTTTAGTGTGCAGTAAAGAAGTGACGACGGTTTCGGTATGCGGATGTCCTCTTAGGACAGAATAATTTTTATTCAATATTGATTACAAGTAATTCTTATTGAAAGTCATTTTTTTTATTTTACCACTGGTTCGAAAAAATCCTCTGTCCTAGAAAGAACTAGCAAAAAACTCAGCGGGACTTTTTAAACATATAAAATCCTAAACCATAAAATCTAATTCGATCTAGGGGCAAGCCTGTACCCTATGCGTGTAAAAACGTAAGTATTTGACGTGTGACTGAATTATCTTTAATAATTATGCAATTTGTGGAAAAATATGGAATACTAATGGATGTGTGAAGACTTTCGGGGATATAACGTCACCCTGTTTTTCACCTCTCTGTAGTTGGATAGTTTCGTACTCTGGTTCTGTACTCGTATAACCATCGTAGCCCTACTGTACAAACACTTCAGCACTTAGATATACCGACAGTCAACTTGTCACCGCTGAGAGGACTGTAGCACCGCCCAGTTTTCGACGGAATCAAAGACTTTCTTATATTCCACATACGCAAGGCAAAGTGGTAGATTGTCTCTTCGGACTTCTGTACAATTTACCGAAGGGTATGTACGTGGTCTATGGTGCTAAAGCCTTTTCGGAAACCGACTTGTTTGGTAGGCTGGAAGTCGTCCAGTCTGCGTGCGAGACGATTCGCAATGAATCTCGAAAACAGCAATTAACACACAGTTAACATTATGTTTAACTGTATGTTAATTGCTGCTTCACAATTTACGAGTTTATGGGAATGAAATCATCTCATCTAACCTCATATGTAGGTCAAAAAGTATTTAAACATTAGATTAGATTTAAGCATTCTTTAAGATTTGAATATTATGTATAAATGCAAATTATTGTGTTGCTAGTCTTTCAAAGTAAAATGAAATGAAAAACATATTTCGTACATTAAAGCGACCGAATTTGCTCGTCGTCAGAAAAAGAAATATAATTTTCTCAACGATGACATCAGTCGAGATAAACTTGGAAAGTGAAATGTTAACTAAATACAAACCTACACCAAAATGGCTAGAGCCGTTTGCAAGAAACTAATTACACAATAAGAATTTTTATATTATATAGATAATTGCTCATATAAATCTTCCAAGTTTTTTGATATAAGAAAACAAAACACTATATGGAAAGCTACATTTTATATGCAGAAAGAACACATTAGGAGGCAAGTAGCTTTTATAAACACGATAATTACTTACCAATTATACATAATACCTGTATAAAGTATCATCATTATCATCACCATCATCATTACAGCGCTTTAAAAGACCACAGTTGAACATAAGCCTCCACCAAGGAATGCCACGGTCCTGAGCCACCTGCATTCATCGACTCTCCGCATATCTTACCAGTCGTCACTCCACCTAGTGGAGGGCCGCACACATTGCCTACCGGTACGAGACTGCATAAAGTATAGGATAAATTAATCTAGTAGTTAAATCAAAACAGTGGGCATTCGTTCATCGCTTGTGCCACATCAGCTTTTAACGTCGCATTGAAGAACTCAATGCGGACAGGATATGAATAAAACGCAATTTCACCTGCAACGACGCTTTAAAGATACTTTAATAGGCGTATACCTGTCAAAATGCGAATGTATATAAAAAAATTAAATTTTTTAAATGATTATTATATTTTAAATTATATGAGTACCGGCTATATTCTAGATGCAATTTTGCCATTTTCGTCAATCCATTACAGCCTATAAAAGTCCACAAAGGTCTACCCAATAGTGTGCTTCATAGAGGGGATTTAGCCATAGTTGCCAACGTTTGGCAGGCAGATTGGCGACCGTGGGTTTATAATATTTTGAGTTGTTTCCAGGAAGATGCTGCACATCTCTTGTTTCAGTTTCCCTCTTTCGACACGGCTTCTTCTACGGCTTCTTACGACACCCACGGGACGATATGGGGTTGTGGATATTCTATCACCGCCACTACAATGAAATCAATGAAGTATTTAAAGTGTTTTTAGAAATTTATACAAATTCGGAAAAAAATGGAAATAGGTAGGTTTTATGTCACAGTTCTCATTACCAGTAAAAAGGGTTTTCCGGTTTTGAATCTGAGTTCTCAGAGGTGACAGTGCATCTACATTTTGATTATTCATCGAGGATGATAGGAGATGTAGCTGTGTTTGGAGCATGACATCCAATCACCATTTGCTCAGTGGCTTAACGCTGATCCCAAGACTTTTTATGTCGTAGGGCTGTGCAGAGGGAAAAGTATGAAAACTTTCTTACAACACATTACACGCACATATACTATACACATATTACACTCACACTACACATTCACTACACACACAAACACTACACTATTTTTAATTTCTTTAAATTTAGTACAAGCGGTTCTTGCTTTAATAAATTGTATGATATGGAAGAGGGGCTTACTTCTGATACGGGCGCATTATGCGTTCAATAGAAGAAGTCTACCATGGAATATATATTTGTAAGACCGTGTTTATGAATAAGCCTTTATTATTATTATTATTATTATTATTTACAGTCAAAATTCACTTCAGTCGAGTTTTTGTTAAACATAGTCTCAGACTGGGGGCAACTAAGTCTAGTCCAGTTTAACCATTATAAGACACAGGTTTACACCTTCATCTCTAAAAATAACTCTGTTGCAGTATCTACTAAATTTTATGTCACCCTCCTTGATGCAATCTTATGGACTTGACTCACTGGCACAAAAAATGTTACATCCCTTTGAGTTATGTATAGAATTTATCACAGGGAGTGTTTAGAGTAATTGTTCGGGTTGATTCCTGCCACCAAATTCCACCATCATACATCGCAATAAAATTCGATATAACATCAACATCATCTGAATGTTTGGCAATCCACCACAAAGTATTTTTCCTCGCACGTCTTCTTTGTAAAATAGGCAACCATCGCATTTTTTGCGAACCCTTATGCCTTATGGCACTTCAAGAGAAGAACATACTCCCTTTTAAAAGGTCGGTAACGCACCTGTGATTCCCCTTTTGTTGTTGCAGTTGTTTATGGGCGGCGGTATTCATTGACCATCAGGTGAGATGCATGCTCTTTTGTCGCCATATCCATGAAAACCAACATTTGATAATAAATCAGATTTTATATATCAGCTTTCATCGCCCTGTTACCGCACTTGCACATAAGTCCTTTATTAGTAATGTTTTACATGTACAAATGAAGTATTTAAATATGAAAAGGGGATTTCCCTACTTACTTTTTAAGAAGAACATAAATGTTATTAGTTTCAATTGTAAATTGTGAAGTAACTCTTGCATTGAACGAAAATAAATATTTCAAATGCTAGGTTTATTATTATACGCACAGGATTTTCATATTCATTAGAAAGACGTTCGCTGTGGAGTAGTCTCTCATAACCGGAAACACTGCTTGAATAACAAATAGGTGTGATATCTTTTATGTAAATAGACATCTTATATTTTTTTAAAGGTTTCATATAAAACACGCCTAATTCAGATTTCGTGGAAAAGGTTTTATGTACTGTGTTATTTAGTTATGTCAGTCTTAATGGATCATATTATCATAATTTGTAGAATTTACTAATAAAAATATTAGTAATTTACTTATAAGAGTTTTAGAACTAAAAAAAACTTACATTGTTTTTCAATTATCAAAAAAGCCCTTTTTACCCAGTTCAGTTTTTTTCCTATTATATCATTTTTATATAAAAAATATATAAAAATATCTCTATCGGATTAAATACATAGAGATCATTCCAGCAATTGCTCTATCTGTTCGTAAAGTTTCATCACAATTAGTACAGCTATTCCGAAGATTAGTCCGGACGGACAGACAGACATACAGACAGGTTGACAGACATTGTCAAAAGTGGTCACTCATGTCTTATTAGAAACCCTTCAGGTTAATATTGCTAGTTATTTTGATATAACAGACTGACACTACATTTTTATTTAGGTATATGTATAGATTACAGACAGACTACAATTTCAATGTATAAATGTATAGATGAGATAAAAAAATGGGAGAATACTTATTTCTATAGGTAAAATCAATTTTGAAACTGCTAGTAGTAACTGCTTACTGATAGTTTACGAGCATAAACACTTAAGAGCGAATCTCTTTATTAAATAAGAGCAAATAAAGGACAAAAAGTAAGTCTCTAGTCGTAAGATTTCAATAGCTGACAGATAAATGAGTATTGGAGTAATAACAATCTGTACTTAAATAATAGGCCGCCATAAACCTGTGCGTTTTGCCTGTAATTAAACTTGTCTCGTTAACTCTGAAGTAATAGGCCAGAGGTTCCCAAACTTTTATAGCGTGGTAGAGCCATGCTGCAGCTATATTAGTATTGAAGTTGTAGCACAAATGGGTCGGCTCGACCGGGGAAGGATCACGCTCTTACAGAATACCATCGTAAAATAGCAACATAACGCTGCTGTGTTTCGTATGGTGAGTGTAGATAACCGGAGACCCTTTTTTACTGGAAACGAGGCATTTTATCTTAGTCCTCACGGGTGACAACGCATCTGCATTTCGATTCGTAATCGACGATAGATGTAGATGTCTATGGATCACAGCAACCACTTACCATCAGGTGGACTGTGTGCTAGTATGTAATCCTTATTCTATAAAAAACAAAACCTTTTTCAATTCGTGACTCACTTACAGATTTAGTGTTTGTTATCGGCGCCCTAGCTAGTCCAAATAGGGTATATCGGATACTAGTTAGATAGGCACAAAAATTAGAGCTGAGTTTTTATATTTATAGTGACATACAATAATGCATTTATTATAAAATATAGGATATAAAATGCAATGGCAATTTAGTCAGTGCGCTTGGTGATTTTCACACATTTTTTCAAAGAGTGGGATAAGGCTCGACACCGCTTCTCCCATTTCTTGCTCCACATTGATCTTTCAGTGACATTTGATCTTTATTTACAGCTACAGCTGAAAATGCGGTTTATTTTGTACCCGCGAATTCCTAAGTTTAGTTTCCAGAGACTGGTAAACTCCCCTCTTTACTCTCTACGACGCACCAGGACGCACAGAATAGAATAGAATAGACTATTTTTTATTCAATATACATTACATGTGTAATTCTTATTGAAAGTCATTTTTTACTTTACTTTACCACTTATTCGAAAAAAAAACCTCTGTCCTGGGAAGATACAGCAAGAAACCCAGCGAAACTTTTTTTTAAAATAAATTTACAATATAAATGATTACGAACTATTTACAAAATTTATTTTTGGAAACGACCACCTCATTCCCAGGGGTTATTATCAACCATGTATTCACTTATACTATAATAACCCTTTTTATACAGTTTCAGTTTAATAAAACATTTAAACTTAGTATTTGAGAGAACCTGTACACTTTCCGGGACCTTGTTGTAATAGCGTATACATTGCCCCAAGAATGTTACTGACTCTGTGGAGTCGAAAAACTGGCATCACTAGCTTGTGTTTGTTCCTAGTGTTTACAGAATGTATATCACTATTTTTACTAAAACTAATCTTTGTTTTTGTAAACATACATTAAATTTTCGTAAATATACTGAGAGGCCAAAGTTAATATATTTATTTCTTTAAATTTATCTCTAAGAGACTCTCTCGGCTTTAACAAAAATAGTTTCTGAATCAGCCGCATTTCCCCATAGCAAAATCCCATAAGACTTTATGCCATGGAAATAACTAAAATAAACTAATCTAGCTGTCTCGACACTAGTGAGACCTCTAATCTTTTTACAGCATAGGCTTCAGAACTTAGTCTGCTTGCTAATTTGGATATATGGGGGCCCCACTGAAGCTTTGCGTCAAGAGTGATGCCAAGAAAACCAGTGGATACAATAGGGCTCAATTCCTCCCCATTTAAAAACACATTGGTATCTGTATTCAGATTTTTAACACTCGTTGTTGTAAATTTAACACAAATAGTTTTATTTCCGTTCAAATTCCGTTCAAATTTTTAACAGTGGTAGAGCCACGCGGAAGCTTTTGCTGTCGCACGGATGTGCCGGCTCGAACCGGGGTGGTACCACGACCTCACAGAATACCAGCGTGAAGTAGAGGTTTACCTCTGCGTTTCGCTTGGTGAGTGCAGGTGGCCGGAGGCCCTTTTTACTGGAAATGAGGCATTCCATCTTAGTCCTCAAGGGTGGCAAGGCATCTGCATTTTGATTCGCAAACGAGGATAGATGTAAGATATCTATGGGCCGCAGCAACCACTTGCCATCGGGTCATCGGGTGGACTGTGTGCTCGTTTGTCACCCTTATCCTATAAAAAAAAAAACATTTGTAATAAAAAAATAAAATTGGTTGTGAGGGTTGCTAATTGGTTGTGAGACTGTACATTCCATTACCCGCGCGGGACACAGGAGTGCTTGAGGCATATATTTTTGGCAACTACGTGAATAATGCAATGACAATCTTTCAAAAGCTCTTGTTAGTGTGCTTTAGTGTTCATTAGTGACGTGACGACGATGTCGGTATGCGGATGTCCTCTTAGAATAGAATAGAATAGAATAATTTTTATTCAATATTGATTACAAATAATTCTTATTGAAAGTAATTTTTTTTTATTTTACCACTGGTTCGAAAACATCCTCTGTCCTAGAAAGAACCTCACTCCTAAACAATAAAATCTAAATCGATCTAAGGGCAAGCCTGTACCCTATGCGTGCAAAAACGTAAGTATTTGACGTGTGACTGATTATCTTTAATAATTGCAATTTGTGGAAAATAATGGAATACTAATGGATGTGTGAAGAGTTTCGGGGATATAACGTCACCCTGTTTTTCACCTCTCTGCAGTTGGATAGTTTCGTACTCTGGTTCTGTACTCGTATAACCATCGTAACCCTACTGTACAAACACTTCAGCACTTAGATATACCGACAGTCAACTTGTCATCGCTGAGAGGAATGTAGCACCGCCCATATTTCGACGGCATCAAAGGCTTTCTCATAGTCCACATACGCCAGACATAGTGGCAAATCGTACTCTTCGGACTTCTGTATAATTTGCCGAAGGGTATGTACGTGGTCTATATGGTGCTAAAGCCTTTTCGGAAACCGACTTGTTCGGGAGGCTGGAAGTCGTCCAGTCTGCGTGCGAGACGATTCGCAATGAATCTCGAAAACTGCAATTAACACACAGTTAACATTACGTATTAACTGTATGTTAATTGCTGCTTCACAATTTATTAGTATATGGGAATGAAATCATCTCATCTAACCTCATATGTAGGTCAAAAAGTATTTTAACATTAGATTAGATTTAAGCTTTCTTTATGTTTTAAATATTGTATATAAGTGCAAAGTATTATGTAGTTGGTGTTTCAAAGTAAAATGAAATAAAAAAAATATTTCGTACATTAAAGCGATAATAGATAATTGCTCATATAAATCTTCAAAATTTTTTGATATAAGAAAACAAAACACTATATGGAAAGCTACATTTTATATGCAGAAAGAACAAATTGGGAGGCAAGTGGCTTTTATAAACACGATAATTACTTACCAATTATACATAATACCTGTATAAAGTATCATCATTATCATCACCATCATCATTACAGCGCTTTAAAAGACCACAGCTGAACATAAGCCTCCACCAAGGAATGCCACGGTCCTGAGCCACCTGCATTCATCGATTTCCTGTTCATCGACTCCTTGCATATCTTACCAGTCGTCACTCCATCTAGTGGAGGGCCGCACACTTTGCCTACCGGTACGAGACTGCATAAAGTATAGGATAAATTAATCTAGTAGTTAAATCAAAATAGTGGGCATTCGTTCATCGCTTGTGCCACATCAGCTTTTAACGTCGCATTGAAGAACTCAATGCGGACAGGATATGAATAAAACGCAATTTCACCTGCAACGACGCTTTAAAGATACTTTAATAGGCGTATACCTGTTAAAATGCGAATGTATATAAAAAAATTCAAGTATTTTTATTTTTTTATTTTATAGGATCGGGTGAACACACACAAACGAGCACACAGTCCACCTGATGGTAAGTGGTTACTGTGACCCATAGACATCTACATCTATCCTCAATAAAGACTCAAGATGCAGATGCTTTGTCACCCGTGAGGACTAAGATGGAATGCCTCTTTGCCAGTAAAAAGGATCTCCGGTTCTCTACACTCACCATACGAAACACAGCAGCGTTAAGCTGCTATTTTACGCTGGTTTTCTGTGAGAGCGTGGTCCTTCCCCGGTCGAGCCGACCCATTCGTGCTACAACCATAATATAGCTGCAGCATGGCTCTACCACGTGTACCAATGATTATTATATTTTAAATTATATGAGTACCGGCTATATTCTAGATGCAATTTTGCCATTTTCGTCAATCCATTACAGCCTATAAAAGTCCACAAAGGTCTACCCAATAGTGTGCTTCATAGAGGGGATTTAGCCATAGTTGCCAACGTTTGGCAGGCAGATTGGCGACCGTGGTTTTATAATATTTTGAGTTGTTTTCAGGAAGATGCTGCTGTACATCTCTTGTTTCAGTTTCCCTCTTTCGACACGGCTTCTTCTACGGCTTCTTACGACACCCACGGGACGATATGGGGTAGTGGATATTCTATCACCACCACTACAATGAAATCAATGAATTATTTAAAGTGTTTTTACAAATTTATACAAATTCGGAAAAAATAGAAAGAGGTAGGTAGGCAGGTAGGTTCATACCTACATAATATGACTATGTCACAGTTCTCATTACCAGTAAAAAGGGTTTTCCGGTTTTGAATCTAAGTTCTCAGAGACGACAGTGTATCTACATTTTGGTTATTCATCGAGGATGATAGGAGATGTAGCTGTGTTTGGAGCATGACATCCAATCAGCATTTGCTCAGTGGCTTAACGCTGATCCCAAGACTTTTTATGTCGTAGGGCTGTGCAGAGGGAAAAGTATGAAAACTTTCATACAACACATTACACGCACATATACTACACACAAATTACACTCACACTACACATTCACTAGACACACAAACACTACACTATTTTTAATTTCTTTAAATTTAGTACAAGCGGTTCTTGCTTTAATAAATTGTATGATATTCTTGGAAAGTTTGGAGATAAAAGGGTTAATGATGCTGGCAAGCTTATACTGGCGGTATGCAAGGAAAAGGGTCTTCTATCTATATAAAATCCATATGTATACTAGAGAAAGAAAGAATGAGAGAAGTATGATCGATTTGTTCCTGGTGGATGACCGACTGCGAAAACAGGTTATGGATCCGCGAGTGTTCAGGGGTGCTGACCTGGGAACGGATCACTATCTAGTGATTACTAGATTTAGGGGTCTGTTCGCGGGTTGGCGCTACCTGACGGCAGTGACAGAACCACAGTCGGTCTGTCGTATCCGAAGCTGGAAGCTTCAGGAAGCGGATACTAAGGACAAATATCATGCGAAGGTAGCCGAAAAGCTTGACACCATCGACGGCAGAAACGAATGTGTAGAAAAAACATGGCAGAACCTTAGGGATGGAATGGTAAGTGCAGCGGAAGAAGTGTGTGGAACAATAAAAAGAGGCAGTAGTAAAAGAAGAGGTGCATGGTGGAATGATGAAGTGAAAGAAGCTGTAAAGAAGAAGAAGAAAGCATGGTTAGACTACTTGGCCTCTAGTAATGATAAGGATATGAGAGAGAAGATGAAAGACAGATATAGGCTGCAGAAAGTTCACACGAAAGCATTGATTGAGGAAGTGCGTGAAAGGTGTAGAATGGAAGCGGACGAAAGGTTGTCGCACAACTTTAAGGAGAACTCCAAACTCTTCTGGAAAGAGGTTGGAAGGACCCGAAGTGGTGCGACGGCCTTAAGAATGAACAAAGTGCTCTCGAGAACTAATGACGTCCTCTCAGAAAAATCGGACGTCTTGCAGCGATGGAGTGAATTTTATAGAGAAATGTATGCGTGTGATGATCTTAGTGAGGGATCCGGGGATGACGCCGTGACTGGTACGCTAGACCCGGACCTCGATGACACTGAGGTCATCAGTATGAAAGAGATTGAACGTGCGATTCGAAGTTTGAAATGTGGTAAGGCTGCGGGACTAGACAGAGTTACTGCTGAAATGGTCAAGTATGGTGGGCCTCGCGTCTGGGACAGCTTTCATCTGCTGTGCAATTTGTGCTGGCGGACGGGGGATGTCCCGGATGATTGGCGATCCGCAGTCATTGTGCCTTTATATAAAGGTAAAGGTTCACATTTTGCCTGCGGGTGCTATCGGGCGATCAGCTTGGCCAGTTTAGCAAGTAAAGTTTACTCGAAGGTTTTGACACGTAGGATGCAAGAGAAATCGGAAAGATTTCTATGGGAGGCACAATGCGGATTTAGTCCTGGAAGAGGATGCACGGATCAAATGTTTTCTCTCCGCATGATCACGGAGAAGCTTCTGGCTGCTAACCAGAAGATTTTCTGTGCTTTTGTGGATCTTGAGAAAGCATTTGATAAGGTTGTAAGGAAGAAAATGTGGGAACTGTTGCCGGGGTATGGTATGGATGGTCGATTGCTAAGGGCTGTGCAGTCTCTTTACTGTGACTGTAAAGCCTGTGTGCGGGTAGGGCATGACCTGTCACCCATGTTTAGCGTCCAAACGGGCGTAAAACAGGGTTGTGTCATGTCTTCCTGGCTGTTCATACTGTATCTCGACAGCTGTTTACAAAAGCTGAAAGATAGCTGTTTGGGTGTGAAATTGGGTGACATAAACGTAAATTGTCTGCTGTATGCTGATGATGCAGTGCTTATTGCACCATCAGAGGCAGAACTGCAGGCATTAGTCACGTGTATGAAAGAGGAATGTGAAATTAAAGGTCTCCGTTTGAACGCTAATAAAACTAAGGTTCTGGTATTTGAAAGGGAAGAAGAGAGAACGAAGTGTGAAATGTGGGTAAATCAGGAATGTCTAGAACAAGTAAATGAAATTGTATACTTGGGGAGTGCTTTTAGCCGGGATGGAAGATGTGATTTAGATGTGGACAGGCGTGTCGCTGCCGGGAACAAAGTCAATGGTGCCCTGACTGCGTTAGTCAAAAGGCAAGGCGTAGTGAAGAGTGCACGCCTTGCAATACATAACGCAGTGTTGGTACCGACTTTGTTATATGGGAGCGAAACCTGGGTATGCCAGAAGAAGCATAAAAGCAAGTTGAATGCAGTGGAGATGCGATCTCTTCGTAAAATGTGCGGCGTTACCATGGCCGACCGAAAGCGAAACGAAGAGATTCGCAATATGGCAGGTTTGAAAGATTACCTTATCACAAAAATTGATAAGGGCGTGCTTCGGTGGTTTGGGCACGTTGAGCGAATGAGAGAAGACCAAATGACCAAATGACCAAGTGAGCAAATTGCTCGAAGATGGTAGGGTCAAGAGTACTCGGATACCTAGACGTGCACGTATGAAGAAGATAATGAATCTGAAAGAAGCGAAAGAGGTATGTAAGGATCGTGACACTTGGCGATCTATTCTCTCTGGCTACCCCGGATCGTGCGTGAAGATGATATGGAAGAGGGACTTACTTCTTACGGGCGCATTATGCGTTCAATAGAAGAAGTCTACCATGGTATATATATTTGTAAGACCGTGTTTATGAATAAACCTTTATTATTATTATTATTATTATTATTTATAGTCAAATTTCATTTCAGTCGAGTTTTTTAGAAGGTCGAGGTTTACTGGAAACGAGGCATTCCATCTTAGTCCTCACGGGTGACAACGCGGGTGACAATCTTCATTTCGATTCGTAATCGACGATAGATGTAGATGTCTATGGACCACAGCAACCACTTACCATCAGATGGACTGTGCTAGTATGTCATCCTTTTTCTATAAAAAAAAACTTTTTCAATTCGTGACTCACTTACAGATTTAGTATTTGTTATCGGTGCCCTAGCTAGTCCAAATAGGGTATATCGGATACTAGTTAGATAGGCACAAAAATTAGAGCTGAGTTTTTATATTTATAGTGGCACACAATAATGCATTTATTATAAAAAATAAGATATAAAATACAATGGCAATTTAGTCAGTGCGCTTGGTGATTTTCACACATTTTTTCAAAGAGTGGGATAAGGCTCGACAACGCTGCTCCCATTTCTTGCTCCAGATTGATCTTTCAGCGACATTTGCTCTTTATTTACAGCTACAGCTAAAAATGCGGTTTATTTTGTACCCGCGAATACCTAAGTTTAGTTTCCAGAGAGTGGCAAACTCCCCAAAAAACTCTTTACTCTCTACGGCGCACCAGGACGCACAGAATAGAATAGAATAATTTTTTATTCAATATACATTACATGTGTAATTCTTATTGAAATTCATTTTTTACTTTACTTTACCACTAGTTCGAAAAAAAACCCTCTGTCCTGGGAAGAACCAGCAAGAAACCCAGCGGGACATTTTATTAAAAATAAATTTTACAATATAAATGATAACGAACTATTTACAAAAGGAGAATGACCAAAAGTGGTACCAAAAAGTCTCGCGCATCGAGACTAACATTTCATAGTAATTAATTTCATATTATATTACGACATTACTCGTCCGTGGATTTGATTTTTGAATAGCGAATTTACTTTTAAGTTTAAAAGTATGGTAGATATCGGGTATAGTCAATTTTAATTGATATTTGGCTAGGGAAGTCTCAGTCAATGCTCTATGTCTATGGTTTTACTCCCTATAAATGACGTTTATAGCAGGCATATCGATTCAGTTAAAAAATAATCGATCTTCGATTCGATTCAAACATTTTCGATTAAATCGAGTGTTAAAAGATTGATTTTCGATTAATCATGACATTTCAAACATGCCTAATATAGACACAGAACATTATTGATGATAATTTACTAAATACAACTAATTCGATAGAAATAAGATAAACATAACATCACGTCTGTATTTTCCTTTATTTCAAATAGAAGTGAATTCCCTTCCGCCGCCTATCAGGGCACCTAAGCATTTGTAATAAAAAATAAAATTGTTTGTGAGGGTTGCTAATTGGTTGTGAGACTGTACACTCCATTGCTCGCGGGGTACCGGAGTGCTTGAGGCATATATTTTTGGCAACTACGTAAATATTGCAATGACAATCTTTTAAAAGCTCTTGTTAGTGTGATTTAGTGTTTAGTAGTGATGTGTCAACGGTGTCAGTATTCGGATGTCCTCTTAGAATAGAATTTAGTAATTCTTAATGAAAATTATTTTTTTACTTTACCACTGGTTCGAATAAAATCCTCTGTCCTAGGAAGAACCATCAAGGACCTCAGCGGGACTTTTTTTAATATATAGAATCTTAAGAAATAATCTCATATAATCTTATAATAAATCTTAATCGATCTAGGGGCACGCCTGTACCCTACACGTGCAAAAACGAAAGTATTTGACGTGTGACTGAGCTTATTAATTAAGCAATTATCTTTAATAATCATGCAATTTGTAGAAAAATATGGAATTCTATGGGTGTGTGAAGAGTTTCGGGGATATAACGTCAACCTGTCTTTCACCATTCTGCAGTTAGATGGGTTTCGTACTCTGGGTCTGTAATCGTATAACCATCGTAGCCCTACTGTACAAACACTTCAGCACTTCGATATACCGACAGTCAACTTGTCACCGCAGAAAATACTGTAGCACCGCTCAAATTTCGACGGAATCAAAGATCTGGGGGCACGGCAGTGCCCCGCCAAGTAGAGTAAGAAAGCGGCACGGCCTTACAATTATTTTCTCGAAGCAGTTCAGGCCATTTTAGAAACCCTTTAACTTCGTTGTGGATTAAACTAGAGGCATGAATTTTCAGTAACCAAGTAGGCATTGTATAAACTCAGAATATTTCAAATTTCATTAAATTTGAACCAGTAGTTTAAGAATTATAACTAGTCAAAGTTTCTTAATTTTGTCACTCACTGACTGACCGATCATCAAAACTCTAAGGCACTTCTAGCAGACAAAGCTTCAAATTTTGAATACAATTACTGTTTAGTATGTAGGTCAAAAAGTATTTTAACAATAGATTAGATTTAAGCCTTCTTTAAGATGTGTATTATGTATAAGTGCAAATTATTATAGAAAGAAGAAATTAACATAAATCATATTGTATTGAGGAAGTGGTACTTAGTTATAGCAATTTGTGGTAGCAACGCTGCAACTATTATTATAGTTGTAGCACGAATACGGTAGTTCGACTGGGGAAGGATACTCTCACAAAATAGATAAGAGTAACATTGCAGCTTAAAGCTGCTGTGTTTCGTATGGTGAGTGTAGAGTCCCTGTTTACTGGAAACGAGGCATGCGATCTTGGTCCTCAGGGGTGACAACGTATCTGCATTTTGATTCTTGAAGGGGGAAAGAGGTAGATGTCTATGGGCCACAGTATCCACCTAAAATCAGTTGGACTGTGCGCTTATTTGTCACCATTGCCATAAAAAAGTACCAAAAAAGCTTGCCATTATCCATAGAAGTAAGGTAACAGACTATCGCCTTATAAGGCTTAAAAAAATGATTGTAGATTGGAATTTCAAATATAGCCAATTATTGAATGTAAGTGTAAGAGCCATCTTCATTATTAAGCAGTCCTCCATCCCTTTTTGTTATTAAATGAAGTACTTGGACGACTGAAATTCGAAACCTATTTAGATACACTTACAAGGTAAAATATGATCAAAATACAAAATTATATACATGTTGGAAACTATTCTCTTTAGAAATTACTCTGAGGGTTAATTGTTAAAAATAATAAAAGTATGAGAGCGGATGTTCAACTTGCTCTCTGACTTACAGTTCAACCTACCATACCCGTCACAGTTACACATTGGTGTAACGTGAAGGACATAATTACATGATAAGACCAAAGTATGCAAAGCAAGAGCAACACTGATCATCTCAATGTAACACAGGGCAGTCTCTATGCAACACGATCTTCCTAACTTACACAAGAAGAACTGCTGCAACGGACAGAAACACGCCTCTTATCTTACTTAAGCAGAATCTCAGTGTAGATGTAATGTTTAAGCCCAACGGGCATAATAACGACAATGAAACTCGTAGAATTACTGACTGATCCTTCTTAGTTTTGTGTTTTGCGCCCAGAATCAAATTAAAGGCCTATCCTCAGGGAAGCGGGGGGAGGGAGGTGGTGAATGCTCTAAGCATACCACGCAGCCGACTGCGTGTTTATGTGGTACTCACTGCGAAACCTAAGTGCCAACCCACTAAACAGCACCTGTGAGACTGGCATTGGCTTGTGTGGCCTTTCTGCCGAATCGGAAGCGACCCCCTTTAGGGAAAAGGGGGCGCATGGCCCTCTTAGTCGCCTGGGCGATACTTTATGCTGTCAGAAAGAGTGGGAGATTACAGTTCCACACTCAATTCTTCTTATTTTCCTTTATAACTTTATCGTCATTTGTAACATACATATATACATTATACCTGTCGTCCCGTGGGTGTCGTATGAGGCAACAGAGGGAACAGAGATGGGCAGCAGTATGTTCTATTTTCCTGATAAGAACTCAAAATAATAAAAATCTGCGGTTGCCAACCCACCTGCCAAGCTTTGCAACTATGGTAAAATGCTCCCTATGAGGAAATCTTTGTGCCAATGTTCAGGAAATCTTTGGGCATATGTTCAGCAGTGGACTTTTATATACTGTAATAGAAGTTATGGAAATTGATACAAAATTTTTAAACAACGTTAACGTTCCCGTTAAGTTGCATTATGCTTCGTTAGGGATGTCTCGCCTTTTACGAGTACGTGTCCCGATACTATTGGCCATTTATAAATTCATTATTGTTGTTTCTTAACGATCAACTGGAATAATAAGTATATTAGTTTTATAAACAATTTTCTCATGACGTAATACATAACATGAACGAAAATTTCTTGAGAAGTGTATGTCTTTTAGTTGGCAATTTAAATCATTGACTTGTATACAAAACTCGTTAAAAAATTTACCGATAGATGCTGATGCCAAGAAGTCAATTTAACTTGAAATGAACGGATTCTAAACACTTTATTCTAATTCTTTTTGAGTAGCAGTTACCGAAGTGTAAACTAATAACATTTAACGTTGTCTTGAATAAATCAAATTATAGGAAATAATGAAGAATTATAGGTTATAATAAGGGCTCTGCATTGTTTAGTTATTTTACTAGTTATTTATGTCATAACAACATGCAAATAAACCTCCTGAGTTTAATAAAAACCAGTTATTTCAATACTACAGACAGACACTTCAATTTTATTTATATAAATAGATGTACACACTAGAGACTAGTAGATTGTCGAATTCCGAAAGTTTCATAAAAATCGTTTAAACCGCATATAATCCATCAAAATCAGAGAAAATAAATTTAATGAAAGAAAAATTTATGAGCTTCACTTTTCTAAATAGAATATAAATCTAGATTTCCAACAATTTAATTTAGATGTTAAACTAAATGTGCATATAAAAATATAGCACGAATCCATGATGGTTTGCTGATTTTAATATCCTGCACTGTCGACTTTGCTTTAAGTGAGAATGAATAATGGAACTTATTCACGGCTCTGAAAACAGTATTCTATTCTCAATTGTAATTGGATAGATTCTAATTAAAATGTCATTTTGTAGTTCTTTCGTGTGGTACCTATGTGGCTGGTTTCAGTTTATTGCAGTTTACAGCCTATAAAAGTCCACTGCTGAACATGGCCTCCTAATAGATGGTTTCATAAGGCTTTTTGCCATATTGGCCAAGCTTGGCATGCAGTTTGACAGCCGCAGTTTTTTTAATATTTCGAGTTGTTATTAGAAAGATGCTGTTGCCCATCTCCTGAATTGTTTCCCTATGTAGCCTCTTACAACGGGACGATATGGCGTAGTGGATATACTTACACCGCCACTACACGGTTCACTTGTATTTCGGCGCGTCCCCGCGGAATGTCTACATGCGGGTCATGCGACGAGTCTGCAGTGCCCCGAAAAGATTTTAAAAACAAAAAAATGCATGAGTGTTATGGGACACTCGTTTGGAACGAAGTGCCTTTCGTAGTATTATTGATAAACGTAGTATATTATTGATAAACCAATACAAATAAATGAATTACTAGCATCTATAAAATGAAGCGTCATTCAAAATAATATTTCTTTCATGGAAAGATAAGAGCCGTGGTAGCTCAGATGATTAGCGCTCGCTTTAAATTTCACACTACGCGAGCAAACCGGGTTCGATCCCCACCGGCACTAATGAAATTTTTAAGTTGCATTTTAAGTGCAAGTAAATTTCACAGTACCTACTTCATGCTCGACGGTGAAGGAAAACATCGTGAGGAAACCTGCATGTCTGAGGAATAAGAAAAAAAATATTTCGAAGACATGTGAAGTTCGCCAACACGCATTGGGGCAGCGCGGCGAACAATTCATTGCCCTAAAACCCTCTCAGAAATAAGGGGAGGCCTGTGCCCACTGCCCAGTAGTGGGACGTATTTAGGCTGTAACTTTATGATAAGAAAAAGTGCGAGGGAGATGGATATTATTCCATCTCGCATTATAAATTCATTATTGTTGTTTCCTAACGATGAATTGGAATAATAAGTACATCAGTTTTGTAGAAAATTTTGGAATTGTCTACAAAAGAACATGAACGAAAATTTACCTGAGACGTGTATGACTTTAAGTTGGCAATTTAAATCATTGACTCGTATTCAAAATTCGTTAAAAGTTTTAGAGATAGATTCTGATGTCAAGAAGTCAATTTAACTTGAAGTGAACGGATTCTCAACACTATTCTAATTGCTTTTGAATGGCATTTATCGAAGTGTAAACTAATAACATGTAATATTCTCTTGAATAAATTAAATTATAGGAAATAATAAAGAATTATAGGTATATAAGGGCTTAGCGTTTTTCAGTAATTTTATTAATTATTTATGTCATAATAGCAAGCAAATAATTCTCCTGAGTTTAATAAAAACCAGTTATTTCAATATTACAGACAGACACTTCAATTTTATTTATATGAATAGATGTACACACTAGAGACTAGTAGATTGTTGAATTCCGAAAGTTTCATAAAAATCGTTTAAATCGCATAAAATCCATCAAAATCAGGGAAAAGAAAAATTTATGAGCTTCACTTTTCTAAATTGAATATAAATCTAGATTTCCAACAATTTAATTTAATGTGCATATAAAAATATAGTGTAGGGCGAGGAGTTAAGCAAACGAATGATGATACAAGACTCTCTTTATTGTATTAATAAATTTGATTATATAGGATTATTATTACACTTGTGTGTGTACTTTTATATACCCTTACTACTACTACTACACCTTCCATCCAAAAGAAAAAAAATGTGTCAATACAAGGATACATTTTTTTTTGATACATTAAAAGATTTTATTTTCGTAAATATTAGGAACAGTTACATTATAAAATAATATATAAGGTATTTATTTTCAGAACATTTTTTTTTCTTTTTTTATGATTATTTAATTTAGAATATTTATAATTACGTAATATTAAGTAATCTACAGACAGAAATAATAATAATAACAATAAATTTACTTAGATTCAGCATATAAAATATGTTTTATTTATTATTGGATATACAATTTCGTGCGGTTTTTATGTACTAATTCATTTTTACCATTTTTAATTATTTCTACGTTTGGTGTTACATCTTTAACAACTTTATAAGGACCAGAGTATAGATCACTTAGTTTATTACCTGACTCATTTTTTAAGAGTACTAAATCATTTACATTGTATTTTATAGGCTTGGTATATTTATCAAATATAATTTTTCTCTTTTCTTTAGACTTTATCAAATTATTTCTTGCCTCTCTTTGTGACAATTGTAACCTGTATTTGAGCTCACATGGATAATGATCGTAGTTATAAAGTGGCTCTAAATCTACTGTCAAATTACTAGGAAGTGAACATTTTTTACCAAAGACAAGTTCATAAGGACTGAATTTCGTCTCTGTATGAACTGTCGTATTATAGGCAAACGACCAAAATGGTAACCAGTCGCTCCATGTTTCAGGGTGATTATCAATTTGAATGCGAAGAAAAGCATTTAAATTTTTATGTGACACTTCCAACGCACCTAGTGATTGGTGGTGGTAAGCAGTCGAATTTAATTGTTTTATTTGAAGCAATTTACATACCTCTTGGAATAATGATGCGGTGAACTCTTTCCCTCTGTCCGTAGTTATTACTTTCGGTACTCCATACCTAAGAATAAAGTTAGTGACCAAACTCTTTGCTACTTCGTTGGTTTTTTTAGAAATTAAGGGATATGCTTCGACATACTTAGTGAGTTCGCATTGTAGCGTTAAAGCATAAGAGTAATTATTATTATCAATTTCAAATGGACCTACTAGGTCTAAATATATCTTTTCAAACGCTGTATTAGCTGTCGTTGTTATTTCTAGTGGCTCTCTTACGGGTAACGAAAATTTCTGACGCTGACATTTGTCACAACGCCTAACAAAATTCTTTACATCTTTATCTAACCCAGGCCAATAATAATACTTTTTTATATTGTTGACCATCCTTCTCATACCTGCATGGCCACTGCTAGGTAGGAGATGGAAGTCATTTAATATCACCTTTCTGTCATCCTTATTATATATCGTTTTTACATTATTTATTATATGTACACGTGGACCGGTCCTATCATTCATAGATTTGATTTCTTCAACTAGTTTTTTAATAAATTCCTTATTACCATCCTTCTTTATTATATATACTTCATTAACATTTATTAACTTACAAAAATCATCTAATTCCCTCACAAACTCGCGTCGCGTCATTCGTGAGTCGGAACTTAGATATTTAATATAAATTATCTTTTCCTTTTCAACATAACAAAATGTATTATTTTCTTTACTAATAACTCTTAATTTTCTCAATGTTTTCAAATCATCTTTATTAACCACACGCAACTCCACTGATTCTGCTGGTTTGACATGATTACTTACGACTTTCGGTTGATCAGGCCTCAAGTCTGTGGGTATTATGTCCAACGAGGAGGATCCTGGCTTATTTATTTTTCGACATTTTGCTCGTGTCATGACACTAACGATGTTCTCATTTAATTCTTTTAACTCTTTGGAACTCAAACAGATTCTAGATAACGCATCTGCAGCTGCATTATCTGAACCCTTTACATACTCTACGTCAAAATTATATTCCTCTAATACCAACCGAAACTTCATAAGCCTGCTCGATGGATCTCTCATGCCAAATAGGTATACTAGAGGTTTATGGTCAGTCCTGATTTTAAAATATTGCCCATACAGGTACGGTCTGAAATGTTTCACGGCCCATACTATCGCTAACAACTCTTTTTCTATAACTGGATAGATTAATTCAGCCTTATTTAGAGATCTGCTAGTAAAAGCTATAGGTCTTCCATTTTTATTCGACAGAACTGCTCCAATTGCTTTATTAGATGCATCGGTTTGTAAAATGAAATAATTTTCTTTTGAAAAATCAGGGTAATCTAAAACTGGGGGGGACATAATACGTTTTTTGAGTGTTTCAAAAGACTTTTGACATTTTTCAGTCCAAACAAAATTAGTATTTTTCCTACAAAGTTGGTTTAATGGTTGCGCAATTTCAGCAAACTTGGGTATAAACTTTCTATAATAATTTGTGAACGCCACAAATCTTTTAACTTCGTCAGCATTCTGCGGACAAGGATAGTTTTTTACTGCATTTATTTTTTCAGGATCAGGTAAAATCCCTTCGTTAGATATACAATGTCCCAAATATAAAATCTGTTTTTTAAGAAATGTACATTTTGAAGGATTCAATTTTAAGTTTACTGAACGAAGTCTTTCGAAAACATCCAGTAAGTTTTTATTATGGTGGTCTAGTTGTCTACCAAAAACAATGACGTCATCTAAATAAATCAAGCATTTTTCATTATTTAGTCCTGACATTGCTAAATTCATCATTCGCGAGAAAGAACTGGGACTTGTTTTTAATCCCATGGGCATTCTCGTCATCTGGTATTGACCAGAATTGAAAGCAGTAAATTTTCGACAACTTTTATCTAAATTAACATTGTAATACCCTTGATATAAATCTAAATGTGTAAAATAGACACTTCCAGACAAAGATTCTAAAATTTCTGTAATATCAGGGAGGGGGTACTTATCGTCCTCTATACAGTTATTTAATTTACGGTAATCCACTACCAATCGCCATTTTTTATTACCCGATTCATCTAATTTTTTAGGCACCAATAATATTGGGCTAGACCAGTCGCTTTTACTAGGTTCTATAATCCCTTCTTTAAGCATGTTGCTAATTTGACGATTAATTTCCTTTTTCTGACTAATTGGTAACCTATAGGGTTTCGAAAACACTGGACTAACGTTTGATTTCAAAAAAATATTGTGAGTGTAAATATCTGTTGTTGTCAATTTATCGCCCTCTAAATAAAAAAACATCTGCATATTTTGCACAAATATATTGAATACTTTGACTTTCTAAGTCATTTAAATCATTTAATTTTAATGAGGAAAATAATCGTTTTACTCGGTCTGAATTATTCTCATTTTTCTCAAAACTACAAATATTATAATCGTTAAGATCATGAATTGCAGGATTTATTCCTGACAATGTTACTGATTTTTCGGTAACATTTAATATTTTTATTGGTATTTTTCCCCTAATTGGTGTCGCTATCGAGCTAGCCAAATAAACGCCATCTTGTAATTCTTGTGAGCAAATAATGCAATCGGTTTGAAAATCAGTTTGAATATAATGTATGGATTCACTTCTTGGGGGAATTTCCAATACGTTAATATTATAATTATTAGTGAAAGGCAAGAAACAAGTGTGGCCTGACTCTAACTTCAAAGATAAAATATTTTTCTCGAAATCTAAACATGCTCCAAATCTATTCAAAAAGTCTCTACCTAGAATTCCATGCGACGAAATTGGTAACGAATTAAAAACAAAGAACTTGTGATTAATAACAGATCCATGAATCATTAATGGAACATAAACATATCCGATTGTTTGCACCTCGCCACCTAGACCGTTTATAATTACATTCTCTTTATGTAATGAAACACTTAATTCGATAGCATGTTTATATGTTACGGCGGATAAAGATGCGCCCGTGTCCACTAAGAAAGAATAAGTTTTATTGCATGATGAAACTGGTAAATGAATAAAACAATTGCTATTACTACTAGCCAAAATTAAATGATTTTGTTTATTCTCGAAAAAACTTATCTAGTTGGGGTTCATCTGAAGTTGATTTTTGGTTTTCATTAATTATATTGACTATATTTCTTTTTATCCCTTGATTTCTGCGATAATTACGAAACGTACCTCGATTATATCGTCCTCGCTGTCCTTGGCCACGTGAGTTCGAGTGGTTCCATGAACTCGATCGCTGCGAGTTTCCGTGGTAATGTCCTCGCTGTGAAAATGTTTGCCGATTACGCCCGTTGCCGCGTGGGTACCTAGAGTTATAATGAAAATTCCTAGAATAATAAAATTTCTTACTGGACATACCCATCACCTCTCCTGTGGCCGATGATGATGAAGTCTCTTCATCTTGAGCTGCTTGAATGGCATCCTTCAGGGAGCTGTAATTTCTAGCAGATATTATTGTGCTGATTCGACGATTTCGTAAGCCATCGGAAAATTGCTTGATCGCTTGTTTTTCATTAACAGTTTTCAAAATATTGTAATATTCGGTATTACCGTTGGCTTGCGATATCGTAAGGTCCACGAATAACTCTGTTATTTGTTTTCCGTAATCAGCAATTGGCATATCATTTTGGCGTAATTTTTGCAATTTACTTTGAATTGCTGCTGCGCTTTTTCTTGGCAACAACTCTTTCTGCATGTCACTAACCAAGTCTTCAACATTAGAGTAATCGTCTTGAAGACGTAATTTAGCAGATTGAGATAATCTACTTTTTAATATGAATTTAATTAAATTATTTTTGCATTCCTGTTTTGTTAACAAAGAATTATAATACTGAATATTGTCTACTAATTGTTTTACACTTGTCTCCTCATCTGACATAACAGGTAATAAAGTCAGAGCCGTTTTCAAATCGAAAGTATCCATATTGCTCGGATTTTCAGATTGTACACACTGGGGCTTACACAATTTTATAATATCCTGATATAATGATTCAAAATTCTTACAATAAGTTTGATAAGACGGAATATCAGTAGATTTAATCTTGCCTTCCTTTACTTTACTATTAAAATTTATTAACAACTTAGAATAGTCACTAAATATTTCATTGGCCTCTTTAAGTTTAGTATTTAAAACTTTTCCTTCACGTCTACTCGGTCCAATTTTAATTAAATATGTTCTCACTTCTTTTAATTTCTCATATAATTGTTCTAAAGAAATATTCATAACTTACCACCAATACGTAGAATAGAGTATACTATACATAATTTTACGAAATATTTAATGTAATAATAATACGGTTAACTGACGATTAAAGACAGTACAACGAATATATGATTTAATTTAAAATATAAAGTTCGGTAATATAGACTAGAGTCCCAGATTTATGTAGTTGATTTATAAACACATTACCCTTTTTTTTTCACTATTAATAGACACGCACCTTTTTTACTCATTTTATATACACGTAAACTCCACTTTTAAACACTGATCAGCGCCGGTCATACTTTATAATACGCCCTTGGTTGACTTGCCTCTTCCACATTTGTGGAGGGTTGTGGTTGCCGAAAAATAGACCTTCTCAGGGTATTTCTGTTTATCTCTGTGTTAATCCACTTTATATGACATCGCCTATATGTCCGATAGAAGCAATACAGGGACCCCAGTAGAAGTACTAGCACAATGATAGACAGCAAAATATTACTCGTAGTCAGGTGAAATTGTAATTGTTCAACTCCTGCCTTATTGCTTCCCACTGCGTTTTGCACAATTACGGTATCTTCTTTAGTCTGTTTACCGCCCATCTTGGATGTTATTTTTCGTTAACTTTTTGTTAAACACGTGTACACAGTCGCGCAGCTCAAGATAGAACGCCATAGCTTGATTTAGTTCATCAGTTGCACATAGAAAAAATGTTCCACTCCAAATACGGCGAAGGGTGTCATATTCGCGTCGCGAATTACTTCGGCAGGGTCGCCATGTAGGGCGAATGTTAGGAGAGGAGTTAAACAAACGAATGATGATACAAGACTCTCTTTATTGTATTAATAAATTTGATTATATAGGATTATTATTACACTTGTGTGTGTACTTTTATATACCCTTACTACTACTACTACAATAGCACGAATCCATGATGGTTTGCTGATTTTAATATCCTGCACTGTCGACTTTGCTTTAAGTGAGAATGAATAATGGAACTTATTCACGGCTCTGAAAACAGAATTCTATTCTCAATTGTAATTGGATAGCTTCTAATTAAATTGGCATTTTGCATTTCTTTCGTGTGGCTATATGGCTGGTTTCAGTTTATTGCAATTTACAGCCTATAAAAGTCCACTGCTGAACATGGCCTCCCAATAGATGGTTTCATAAGGGTTTTTGCCATATTAGCCAAGCTTGGCAGGCACGTTGGCTGCCGCAGTTTTTTTATTATTTCGAGTTGTTATTAGAAATAAATGCTGCCCATCTCCTGATTTGTTTCCCTATGTAGCCTCTTACAACGGACGATATGGCGTAGTGGATATTCTTACACCGCCACTAAACGGTTCACTTGTATTTCGGCGCGTCCCCGCGAAATGTCTACATGCGGGTCATGCGACGAGTCTGCAGTGCCCCGAAAAGATTTTAAAAACAAAAAAATGCGTGAGTGTCATGGGACACTCGTTTGGAACGAAATGCCTTTCGTAGTATATTATTATTGATAAACGTATTATATTATTGACAAACCAATACAAATAAATGAATTACTAGCATCTATAAAATGAAGCGTCATTTAAAATAATATTTCTTTAATGGAAAGATAAGAGCCGTGGTAGCTCAGATGATTAGCACTCGCTTTAAATTTCACAGTACGCGAGCAAACCGGGTTCGATCCCCACCGGCACCAATGAAATTGTTAAGTGTCATTTTAAGTGCAAGTAAATTTCACAGTACTTCATGCTCGACGGTGAAGGAAAACATCGTGAGGAAACCTGCATGTCTGAGGAATAAGAAAAAAATATTTCGAAGACATGTGAAGTTCGCCAACATGCATTGGGGCAGCGCGGCGGACAATTCATTGCCTAAAACCCTCTCAGTAATAAGGGAAGGCCTGTGCCCACTGCCCAGTAGTGGGACGTATTTAGGCTGTAACTTTATGATAAAAAAAAGTGCGAGGGATATGGATATTATTCCATCTCGCTTCCTTATTTCGCCGCCAAGGCCGTCTACACTATGATACACGGGGTAGTGACGAAAAAATCTTACACTTTTTGTCGCCTAGCTTCCATCCACCAAACCCGTACCGTCCGATAAGGAACTTCGTTCCAATATTTACAACCCTAGCAGTGAAGAGCTTGTTTACAGTTTACCTGATGACAAGTGGACCCTCAGACAATTATATCTATCTTTCATTAAGAATCAAAAGGCATATCATGCGTTGTGAGTTGTGACACGTTATAGATGGAATGCAGCGTTCCCAGTAAAAAGGTCCCGGTTATTCTCATTCTCATATCTTGACTGTCTTGAAATGATTACTGCATTTACGTTTATGTCTACATGGTACATGGACACCTGCTAACTTAAAACAAAGAAGGATACAGGTACGCCGTAAGTGTGTACTAGGATTGCTTTGCACTGAAATACCTCATACCACCCTGTTATTATATGTAAAAATTCTATATGTTATTTCGGCAGGGTTTAAGATCACATATTCGAGTAAACATTATGTTGTTGAGGTCGAGTCACGAGAGAGCCACGCGGCAGCTTTTTCTGTCGCACGGATGGGCCGGCTCAAAAGCTGCCGCGTAGCACAAATGGGTCGGCTCGACCGGGGTAGGACCACGCTCTCACGGAATACCAGCGTAAAATAGCAGCTTAACACTGCTGTGTTTCATATGGTGAGTGTAGAGAACCGGAGACCCTTTTAACTGGAAAAGAGGCATTCCATGTCCTCACGGGTGATAACGCATCTGCATTTTGATTCTTTATTGAGGACTAACTGTGCCCCACGACTTCATCCGCGCGTAATTTATTATGATTGGATTTCATGGGTTTAAATTTTTGCCGCGGAACCCTAATACTTTTCTAAAATAAAAGTAGCCTAAGTTACTTCTTATAATATCAGCTATCTGCCAATGAAAGTCCAGTCAAAATCGGTCTAGCCGTTTTGGAGATTAGCTGGAACAAACAGAGAGACAGACAGACAGAAAGACACAGACAAAAAATTTAAAAATCATGTTTTTGTTATAAATACCGTACATTCTTTCATATGCATATAGTAGAAAGCTGTTATTTCGACATTAAAAACATACACTTCAATTTTATTTATTTGTATAGATAGATGTAGATGTCTATGGGTCACAGCAATCACTTACCATCAGGTGGACTGTGTGCTCGTTTGTCACCCTATCCTATAAAAAACAAATATCGGTTGTCTGTAAAGTCGGTTTACTGACGATAGTTGAACGTGACAATGCCGATTGTGCCTTTTTGTCGCCCGTTTCGCGCTCTCGCTTGCACTTCAAGCCTTAAATGGAACGCCTTAGAGCGAGGTAACGCCGCATGAGTCATGTTTTTTCGTGCGTGCAGCCAGCTTCATCGAATTATAAGAGGTTGTCACGTCAAACAACTTTTATGTCCATTATGCCTGAAATAAAAATATTGTACTGTATTGTGTATTGTATTATTTATTAAAAGTACTTAATGAATGAATAAAGTCCTAAATTGGCTTAAAATAGAATAAAGAGAGAACAAGTTGTTGTTGAACGATGTTTTTTTGTTATAAAAATACTCGTAGAAAAGGCTCTCTGTCGCTAATTGGCAACAAGTTAGCTGCTACCATTCCATGGCATTGATTTCAGTGCACTAGACTCACAGTCAATATTTTTCTAAATTCAGTCAATTTCTTTTGAATCATTTAAATCTCGAATTTCTGCAGAAAGGCTTGCTTTCAAATTTTGTTTTTATTTTGAATCGTTGATTGTGTTGATGATTGATCGATGATTTTTTACAAGGTTTAATTTGTTTATCTTAATCACTTCATTTCGTTCCGTGGGCATTTTAAGTGATGACTATAAAAAGTGAAAGAAAGAAAGAAATATTTATTTGATACACACATTTTAAACAAAGAGATATATAAATTCAAGGGGAAAAATATGTCCGCACCAGTCTACTGCGTTTCTACCAGACATGTGCGAGAATGTGTAGCGAGGGATGTGTTTGTTGTGAACCAATAGAATCACTTCATTTACCTAGCCTCGCTCAGCGCAGCTCTAATGAAAGAATATGTGCGAAGGATGTGTTGCGAGGAATGTGTTCGAAGGTTGTGTGTGAGGTATGTGTCTAGCACATCTCTAGTGGAAACGCCCACACCGTTCCACAGCCTCGCTAGCCCGTTTTTACTCAGTGATTTTATATGTACGTGGTAGAGTCATGCTGCAGCTATATCACTGGTATAGTTATAGAACAAATGGGTCTCCACGACCAGGGAAGTCCAACGATCTCACAGAATACCATCTTAAATAGCAGTTTAACGCTGCTGTGTATCTTATGGTGAGTGTAGAGAACCGGAGACCCTTTTTACTGGAAATGAGGCATTCTACCTTAGGCCTCAAGGGTGACAACGCATCTGCATTTTGATTCGTAATTGAGGATAGGTGTAGATGTCTACGATCCACAGCAACTACTTACCATCAGATGGACTGTGTGCTTGTATGTCACCCTTATCCTATAAAAAAGTACATACACATCGAGCCGTGGTAGCTCAGGGGCTTATCGCTCGCTATAAATTTCAATCACAGCACGCGAGCAACCCGGGTTCGATTTCCGACGGCACCAATGAAATTGTTATTTGCAATTTTAAGTGATGATTTGCGACATACTCGGCG
This sequence comes from Parnassius mnemosyne, assembly GCA_963668995.1. NCBI lineage: Eukaryota > Metazoa > Arthropoda > Insecta > Lepidoptera > Papilionidae > Parnassius > Parnassius mnemosyne. The sequence continues at coordinate 56,864,064 of CAVLGL010000104.1, read as the reverse complement.
GTGTGGAAAAAAAACGCGAGGAATCCTACATGTCTGAGAATTAAAAAAAATATTTAGACGACATGTGAAGTCCGCCACACGTATTGGGGCAGAGCGGCGGACATTTCCTTGCCCTGAAACCCTCTTAGAAGTGAGAGGAGGCCAGTGACCAACAGTGGGTCTTATATAGGCTGTAACTTTACCATATCATGCACATCATTAGTTAATAATAAAACAAAAAATGCTAGAAAATTTTTACCCTTTCGCTGTAAAGTGCACTACATATATGTTCAGTAATAAACCGCAACTCACAAAATTTATACCGAGGCACAATGATCTGCTACGATCGGAGCGCCGGTCACACCTAGTGGCAACATTGCGACGTAATATGCGTTGTAATAATCTGTGGAGTTAAAAAAAAGAGAAGAGGAGGGTAGGAGGCGAGACAAGCCATACACATTCTCTTTGTGTTCGTGATGTGAACATCTCTCCAAAAACTTTAAAAAGGGACTACTCCAGAGTGTACCGTGTACAATCTAATTGCTAGTGTATTCTACCGTGTAGAAGAAGCTACCAGGAGCTGTCAACGTTTGCTGATCTTGGGAGGCTGGCTAGTAAGACCGTGAGTAGTTTGTTGCTGTTTTTGGTGTGATTTTGTGACTGCGGTAACTGAACGTTTCAGGGGATTTAGATTCTCAATACAGTCCACTATATCTAGTAAAATAATCCCAATCCGCCACATTTCTGGTCCTTCGAGCCGGATATATTCGAATTAGTGATCTTCGAATAATAATTTTCTACCCTTAATTCGCGTCCCGTGGACGTCATATATTTGAGTAAAACTACGCATTTAATTAATTTAATATCCCTTATTTAATTTGCCTCTTTTTTACCTGGATGTCCATTGCTCGCGGTGCGTTTATAAAGTATTAATTTTGTAATTTGTTCATAATGTCGGATAAATTACAAATAAAAAGGCAAACACTTATTTTTAAAAAGGAATACCTATTTGCTAAATTACAAAAGGTTTTCGATATCGCGAGATCCCAAATAAATGATCCCACACAAATTCAGAATTTCTTAGCCGATTATTCCGAATTAGAAAGTGTCCGCTCAAAGTTTGAAGAAACAGTGTTAAATATTATTGAAATAGATATATCATTAAAACCGGAGACAAGATTGTCAACGCGAGAATTAGATACATTTGATGAACTTTATAAGGCATGTAGGTTGCAATATTTAAGATTAAAACCGGACGAGCAGGCATCCCTCAGTAGGAAAGATAGGAGTGATGTAAGGCCGTCATTACCTAAATTACGTTTATTTGAATTCGATGGTGATATTGAGAAGTGGACCACATTCTACGATACATTTGTATCACTTGTCCACAATCGAGATTTCGATGAAATAGATAAGTTTCACTATTTGCTTTCATGTGTTAAAGGTTCGGCATTAAACATTGTTAAAAAATTGCCCATAACAGCCGCTAATTATACTCTCGTATGGCAAAGTTTATGTAATAAATATCAAGATGATCGAATACTCGTGGGTAGGTACATCGACAAAATGATAAACTTTACGCCGTTAAATAAAGACACTACCGCAAATCTTACTTTATTTATCGAAACATTCGATCACTCTTTTAAAGCCATCGAGGCATTAAAAATTAAAAATTTACATGACTATTTATTTTGTCATTTAGCCTTACGTGGGTTGGATGCGCATACTAGGAGGCTTTTTGAAGAAAATCGGGAGCAAAATTCACTTCCATCTTTTTCGGAATTAATTAGTTTTGTAAATAAACAAGTTAAAGTACTCGAACATTCATCGAATAGTACGATGTCGTTACAATCAAGAAATAAGTCTATATGTAACAATTACAAAGGCAACAATAATAACCACTACAAAAGTTATTCAAAGACAGTTTTAAATACTAATGTGTCAAATTATAATAAAAATAAAAAAATAATTTGCGCGCATTGCAATCAAAATCACATGATTTATAGGTGCGATCAATTTCGTAAATTGACCGTAGATAAAAGGATTGACCGTGTCAATACCTTAAAATTATGTCATAATTGCCTAAAAGGAAATCATGATACCTCAACTTGTAAAAGTGAGATGTCTTGTGGTGTATGTGCGTCACTACATCATTATCTATTGCATAGGGAGCCAGTGAGCGACACGCTCGTGCCAACATCCACCCGTCCATTGTGCTCTGACTCGCAAGTGCAACAAGCACTCGTCTCGTCTCAGGCTATGAGTGACTCAGAGCGTTATACGATAGATACGCTTCATTCCAATAACGCTCACTCGGGTTACGGTGTTGTATTGGGAACGGCGCGCGTGTTAGTAATTGATAGTAGCGGCCAGCTTCAATACTGCCGTGCAGTTATTGACTCTGGAGCTCAGAGCTCATTTATTACAACTGAGTGTGCTCAACGTTTGGGCTTACCTCGAAAGAAGTGTTCGTTTAATATTTATGGTCTCGGTGGAGAGGCTGTAAAAAATCACGGCATGATTACATGCACATTAAGGTCCCTACACACTGACCTACCTAGTTTTACATTGAACATGGTCGTAGTGACTAAGGTATCTGCTGATATGCCTAACGTTCGATTCCACTCGGACGTTATTAATAAATATAAGAATTTTAATTTAGCTGATCCATTATTTTATAAGCGTTCGCGTATCGATATACTATTGGGCAATGATATAGTTTCGGAACTTATTAAGGATAAACCTTATATTATTTCATCGGATATACCAAGCGTGATCGATACCGCTTTCGGGTTTGTTGTAAGTGGTAAACTTTATAGCAATGATAAGGACAATTTAAAAAATTATAATTTATCAGTCTCATTTGATGAACAAGAGTCTTTAGATCAAACGTTGCGTAAGTTTTGGGAAATCGAAGAATTGCCAAGCAAACCCTCGATTAATCCTTTGGAACAATTAGCGGAAGACATTTTCGTGGCTCGTTATAGTCGTACTGAGGATGGTACCTATTCAGTGCCGTTACCATTCATACCAGACCCGCCTCCGTTGGGCGCGTCACGAGCGGCAGCCGAGCGGCGACTCTTGTTCACCGAGCGCAAGTTGAATCGTTCACCTGTATTACGACAAGCCTATTCAGAGTTCATGTGCGAATATGAAAATCTAGGGCACATGGAGCTTTATTCGGGGGACACCCCAAGCAAATATGTGATACCTCATCACAGTATACTTAAGCCCAGTAGTTCCACTACTCCTTTGCGTGTGGTATTCGATGCCTCGGCTAAAACGTCCACGAACGTTTCGCTTAATGATATTCTATTGACCGGGCCTAATCTGTATCGAGATATTGGGGCTATAATATTGAATTTTAGGTTGTTTGAATATTGTTTGATTTGTGACGTATGCAAAATGTATCGGGCAATTAAACTGAATCAGTCAGATAGATGTTATCAACATATTTTGTATCGTCATTCGCCTAACGATGCCATTGACGTTTATGAATTAAAAACTGTCACTTACGGCTTAAGTTGCTCACCGTTCTTAGCTATCCGCACCCTCTTACAGTTAGCCTATGACGAGGAAGAACGTTTCCCACTCGCTGCAAAGGTTGTGCGCGAGGGCGTGTACATGGATGACATTCTATATTCTTGTAGTTCATTGTCACAGATATCTCGGTTACAAGATGAACTTTTAGAGATGTTTAATTCCGGTGGCTTTATACTCAAAAGGTGGGCGAGTAATAGTGCAAAAGTTTTACAACGCGTTCCGTTAGAAAACCGAGAGTGTCCTGTTACATTTATGAAAGATTGTAACGAATATTCAGTCAAAGTGCTAGGTCTGAAATGGTTCCCTTTGACTGACTGTTTTTATTTCACAGTAGATAAGACTGATAAAGTAACAACTAAACGTTCTGTTTTAAAATTATTAGCTTCTATTTACGACCCCGTGGGTTTTATTTCACCGTGCATTTTCATCGCGAAAGAAATAATGCAAGATTTATGGAAGCTGGGCATAGGATGGGATGAGCAGCTCCCAACTGACGTAACTAAGCGCTGGCTTAATTACGTTGATGATCTCCCGCGACTAACGGCAATCAAGATAGATAGACATATGCTGCTACCAGAACAGACCGAATGTGAATTGGTCGCCTTTTGCGATGCAAGCTCTCGCGGTTATGCTAGTTGTGTGTATGTGATCAGTCGTAACGATAGAGGTCAAACTAAAGTACGCCTGGTGACAGCAAAATCTAAAGTAGCCCCCGTCAAACCATTAACTATCCCGAGGTTGGAATTAATGGCGTCAGTTTTGTTAAGCAAATTAATTAGATATGTCCGTGACATTTTAACTCGTGTAAAAATTACTCGTATTACTGCGTTAACCGATTCGACTATCGTGTTGACGTGGCTTCAGACAGAAGCTTACAAATTAAAGCCGTTTGTTAGTAACCGTGTTACTCAGGTATGTGAAGTGTTACCTCCACACTGTTGGCGTCACGTGAGTAGTGAGTGCAATATGGCAGACATATGCTCGCGCGGAGCGTCTCCGTCACAGCTCGTGGAGTGCAGTGAGCAGTGGTTGAAGGGCCCATCTTGGTTGTACGACGACTATTCGCAGTGGCCAGTGAGAACATTTATCAACCAACATGAAAGTAATACACCCGAAATGAAATCAAATCATACATTAGGCTCCTTCAATTTAATCACAAATGAAAATAATTCGATAGAGGAGACTAAGTTAGAGTTCTGTGACCGAATCTTTTCCAATTTCTCTTCTTATTATAAACTGCAACGTACGTTTGCTCGAATATTGAGATGGTTCCGACTCAAATCCGGTCACTCGAAGCAATCAATACTGACGACTAACGAATTAAATACTGCCCAAGATGTTTTAATTAAATTAGTACAAAGTGCATACTTCGCAAATGAAATAAATAGATTGTCAAAGGGCACAAAGTACGTTCCGTCGTTGAGAAAATTATCTCCATTTATTGACGAACGCGGATACCTCAGGGTGGGGGGTCGAATAAATTATTCAGCGTTACCTTATAACGCGAAGCATCCTCGTTTATTACCTAAAAATAGTAGATTTACCTTTTTACTTATTGAATATTTACATAAAAAATATTTACACGTAGGTCCACGCACCTTACAAAACATTATTAATCAAAATTTTTGGATTTTAGCATCCCGTCGCATTATTCGGTCAGTTTTGTCCAAATGCAAAATTTGTTTTAAACACAACCCAGTGCTCTTACAGCCTGAGATGGCACCTTTGCCAGCAGCCCGATTGATACCTTGTAATGTTTTTGAGCATGTAGGGGTGGACCTCGGTGGTCCGTTCTTTACAAAAGAAAGTTTACGACGAAATGCTAGGGTTGAACGGTCATATTTAGCATTATTTATTTGTTATTCGACAAAAGCTGTACACCTTGAAGTCTTATCGTCGTTGTCATCGGACTGTTTCCTCGCGTGTTTAGACAGATTTGTAGCGCGACGCGGTGTGTGCTCCTTCCTTTATTCGGATTGCGGAACTAATTTCATAGCTGCTAGTAAGCATTTAACCGAAGTACAAAGATTTATGCTCGAACAAAAAAACAATATATTAGAGGGTTGCTCAAAACGACAAATTATATGGAGATTTAATCCCCCTGGTGCACCACATATGGGTGGGCTCTGGGAAGCTGGAATTAAATCCGCCAAGTATCTATTAACGCGAGCCGTAGGAGAAAAAAGTTTGACGTTCGAGGAACTCACAACAGTGTTTTGTAAAGTAGAAGCGATTCTCAACTCGCGGCCGCTTTGTCCGTTACCAGCTAGTGATAATCCTGATGAGTTCAACGTTTTGACTGCGGGACACTTTCTAATTGGAAAAGGGTTAACAGCAGTACCTGAGTATAATGTAGAGGATATAACAATAAATCGATTATCACGTTGGCAATATATTCAAAAATGTTCACAAATGTTTTGGCGTAGATGGAGTCACGAATATCTAAATACGCTGCAACAGAAAGCAAAGTGGCATTCGGATAGATCTAATATAAAAATAGGTGATCTCGTAATCATAAAAACTGATAATGTACCGCCGTGCGATTGGCCTTTGGGTAGAATTGAGGCTCTTCACCCCGGTCCAGATGGGATTGTTCGTTGTGTTACGCTTCGCACTCAAAAGAGTACTCTACAGAGACCAGTTAATAAACTGAGTCCTCTACCTTATTCAAATTAGTTTTTACGTGTATTAATATTTTTTTTCTCGTTGAGGACATTCTGTGTCTCAGCGTTATTTTGCATGTTCCGTAGCTTAAGTTATAATATTTTCTCTAATATCTTTTTCATATAGTTAGGAGAAACCATCAAGATGGTTTCGGTGGGGGGTGTGTTCAGTAATAAACCGCAACTCACAAAATTTATACCGAGGCACAATGATCTGCTACGATCGGAGCGCCGGTCACACCTAGTGGCAACATTGCGACGTAATATGCGTTGTAATAATCTGTGGAGTTAAAAAAAAGAGAAGAGGAGGGTAGGAGGCGAGACAAGCCATACACATTCTCTTTGTGTTCGTGATGTGAACATCTCTCCAAAAACTTTAAAAAGGGACTACTCCAGAGTGTACCGTGTACAATCTAATTGCTAGTGTATTCTACCGTGTAGAAGAAGCTACCAGGAGCTGTCAACGTTTGCTGATCTTGGGAGGCTGGCTAGTAAGACCGTGAGTAGTTTGTTGCTGTTTTTGGTGTGATTTTGTGACTGCGGTAACTGAACGTTTCAGGGGATTTAGATTCTCAATACAGTCCACTATATCTAGTAAAATAATCCCAATCCGCCACAATATAAGTCATTGCTATTGTCTAACTATTGTGTCTGAAACCGGACAGTGAATGTGTTAAGGTTTGCGATACATTACGGTATAAATATTTTGTCTATACTCATTGAATTAATATGTAATACAAACTAGAACTAGAACAGACGCTGCGAACAAAATGTGTGACGCAGTGCGGGGCGCGTGGAAGGAGGCCCAGAGTACTTTTTTAGCAAATACCAAGTGATTTGAGCTCGTGGGCTCTAACGCCTGTTGCAAACAACCAAGTCTTCGCTTCCTTTTAGTACGTAGTACATATTACTTCAATGTCTATGACGTTACTTAGACCGGCGACAGGCAGCAGTGTTACAGGTGCTCATGTCTGGTATTGCGCATAGCGATAAAAAATAAAAAAAAACTGTCAGTCGTAGGACTAGAAGTTCAGAAGTGATAAATTCTTAGTTTCACAAACAAATATACAGGTATACACACACATCTGTATAATATATTTATCTGAGCGTGGTGGTCACACGAGTTCAGTGCTTTTTCTCTCTCCCAAAATTGCCCAACGTGCCTAAAGATGTTTTCACTTTTTCTCCACAAAAACTACGGTTGCCAAACCGGTCGCCAAGCATGGTAAGTATGGCAAATATCCACCCTATGAGGCAATCTATGGGTTGGCCTATGTTCTGCGTTGGACTTTAATAGTCTTTAACGGTAACGGTAGTGGATCCGCCCCGGCTTCGCATATCATTCTATTTAAAACTATTTTTTGAATTTTTATATGGTTTTCATCGTCGCTTTGACAATTCCTTGACGTAGGTTGTCATGTACAGTACATGTATATTTTATGTAAGACGGTAAAGATTATTTTAGTTTATGATTTAATTCTTAAAAAGATCACGCTATGTTTTATATCAGGGAACGGCCCACCGTTAGGCGTGGATTTGTTCCGTCCTTAGTCTCTAAATCTGAATCTTGTCCTGTCTAATCCTCTCTTAAATATACTAAAAATACTCCCTAAATAATAATCTACGTAAGCCTATACTACAAATACGTAAAAATAATAATCGAACGCTACCTTTAAGAATCACATTTATGTGAACCAGGGCTAGTCTCTAGCTTATTGAGACAAGATTCTTTTGAATTTCAACTCAACCACTTAAAAAAATTTTCATAAAGAGTAGATGTAGTTTGCAGAACACTAAGTTGAGCTTTTCTGAAGCAATTTGAACCATTGCAAGAAATGCACAAACGACTTACAAACTGCTTAAGAGAACAGTATTTTAAGTAAGTCGAGTTCTTGAGAACATTAAAGTTCGTTTTTGCAAAGGTATTTTAAGTCCCGAACTAATAGAAATAGTTTAATGCTCTTGTACTACGAACGTTGATTTTGCAATTTCTTCAATCTTGTAGATTATAAATTATATTGTGATTTAAATAAAACCAATTTTTACTAATTTTATCGCGTATATATTATTTTATATTCCCGACGTTTCGAGCACTTTACAGCACCCATGATCACGGGAGACTAAGGTGTTTGACGTCTCAATGTCATAGTTAAGCACGCCTACATCCAGAATAAAATTATTTTTATATATCGTATAAATACAAGAAATCGTTATATTGTAATTATTATTTATGTTGTTATTACCTACAATTACTTACGACCTATGGTCATTACGCCGGACATAATAGTATTACGGCCAGAGAATGTTTGTGTCAGTGTCAGGTAAATGTTTCTTAATTTTACTATCTTATCAATTACCAAGAAGACGTGTCTGAAGTAAAATTCTGTTATATGGTTATCAGAATTTGTTATTAGTATGATATGGGTTTCCGTGTTGTGGCGGTGTAGGAAAATTCATTACCCCATATTATCCTGTGGGTGTCGTTACAGGCGACAGAGGGAATCTGAAATGGGCGATAGGCAGCAGTGTCTTCCTGATAAAAATTCCAAAATACTGTGGATTCGAATTAACTTACAAAGCGTGACAATTATGGGAAATAACCTCTCTATGAGGCAATCTATGGTGATTGAGTATATGTTCAGCAGTAGAGTTATATAGGCTGAAATGAATGAATGAGTGCTCTCGTTTTACCCTCTTACCAGTTTCTACCGCCAAACAGTAGCGCTTCTACTGGTTATAATATCTTCGCCTTTTCTTCTTTATCGGCTTAATTCCACTTCTGGTCAATGCCCTCTACTATTTGAAGGATCTGCCTTAATCGCCACGTTTGGCAGGTGGATTGGCGTTCACAGTGCCAAACATCTCGCACCTTTAACGATGTTGCCCGTCGCTAAACTAGTTACTATACGTCTGAAGTAATCAAGCTAGTTAATTCGCCAATTATCGAAAGCCATATGATCTTCCCAGGCTTTTATATGGTCGCCACTTACGAAACCTCTTTACGTAGAGGAGCAATGCTGTAGGTATATGGTTGTAGCACGGATAGGTCTTTTCGATTGGGGAAGGAAGACGCCCTTAGAGAATAGTAGCTTAATGCTGATGTGTTTCGTATGGTGGGTGTAGACAACCGGAGACCATTTTGATTGACAGCGAAGCCATTTCATCTTAGTCCTCATGGGTGACAGCGAGTGTAGATGTAGATATCTATGGGACACACATTCCACTTACAATCCTGCGGGCTGTGTGCTCGTTTATCATTCTTTTTTTTTATAAAAAAAAACCCGTGGAATTACATGGGGTGAAAGATTCTCTTTCATTGCCATCACTCGGCTTTTGTTATATCATCATATTCTTCTTCTTCTTTAGCCCTAAAGTCCAATGCTTGATTTGCCTTAATCATTACGCTTGGCAAGCAGAATGCCGATCGCAGTACCAGAATTCGTGAATTTTTGAGCTGCTGCCCGTCCCCAGTCTGGATATTTAAAATCTGGCGGAAAAAATGGTTACACTGCCTGTGTCGGAAGCCAAAAGATTTTTCTGGAACTTTCTATAGTCGCCTCTTAAGACAGGCGCGGGATGAAATGGGGTGTTAAATTTAGCGCCGTTACCACAAGGCATTTTCTTATCTATCATTCTAGAATATTTCGGTTTGAAAGGTATTGGCAGCTAGTACAATTACAGGCCTTTCAGGCCTACGTGGTGGAAGCGCGTATCTAGCTGGTTATTTTTGCCTTATATTGCTTTCATGTGTTCATGCCTAACCTTTGTCATGTTTATGTTTTAAAAGCAAACTTCTTTGTTTACGCCCTAACGCTGGTTTCGGAATCGACGTCAGAGGGCGCTCGGCTCGGCGCCATACAGATTTGACGTTCGGTCGTGCGTAGAACGCGCGGCGTAAAATACGAGTCGTCTGCTAGCTGTGCTAACGTCAGTACGCTATCATTTTTTGTGCGGGAACGCGGAATAGTTATGCGTCTAGTAAATATACTGTCTAGGATTTGTAACGCGTATTCCTTGTTGGATAGCCTTTCCCGGGACTTATTGGGTCCGACTCAGAATCTGTATAAGTGCATTCGACAATATTAGCTAAGTTAATGGACTGTCATCGTGACGAACGAAGAAAGTGACTGTGGACGGCGCCGCGGAAGATTACCTCAATTTGGAGCGGTGCTGACGTCCGGGCTGCTGCCGACGGCAAAGGTCTAATAAGGTCAATCACCACCAGTCACACCCAGATACACATCACATCACCTTATTTCCCTTGCACCACACAACCACATGCGACCTGACCGAATCCTGAGGGACCAGTCGCCTTGGATATAGGTAAGCAAGCTCCGTTTAATGTTCTCCCTGTTGAATGGCAGTAGTATAGAACGCTCCCCCTTATTGTGTATTCTAATTAGAGATTTTCCACTTTGGCCTTAGGAAGCCCGACCTACGTCTGTTCGTCGAAACTCCGCTGATGGGCCCCGGAGGATTGAACCTTTATGGGAGCAGCCGTAGGCCGTAACAAACTGGTAGCAGAGCGCGGTTCCGGGTTCGATTCCCCGGTCGATCCCGACCATAGAGTTTGATGAAAATTAAACAATTCTGGTGGCAGGGAGCGTTTGTTTGATTGGTTTAATTTGTGTCTACAATTACGCCCAGCCGTAATACGTAAAATTAAAATTCTTTTCTTTTGTTGCTTTGTTGCTTGCCTTTTTTTGTTGTTAGTGGGTAGTTGCGATTGCCACGACCTAGGTTGCGCAAGCGGGAGTTTTTCTAGAGTTATACGTCATGTAGGTAGGGTTATTATCACGTAATCGGTAATTATCGTTGTCGGATAGTTGTAGTGGATTACTTATCGAAGGGTTGATTTCCGAGCTAGGCATTTTTTGTTGATCGACCGTGATGTGTATCTTCGATTGTATTGTAATTTGTATTTGAACTAAAGAGCAGTAATTTGTATTTGCGCAATTTGAATTTAACTTGATTGATCGCACTAGTATTTGTTATTTGTTAATTTGATTTGTGTCTTTTCTTTTGTGCTAACTTGTATTTGGTTTGATAAGTAGTAATTCGTATTTGTGTAATTTCTATTCAACTCGATTTGATAGGAACTGCATTTGTTAACTGTTAATTTTTTGTTGTATTTGTTATTTGTTATCTTTGTAGTTTGTGCCCGAGCCGCGTCGTAATTTGTATTTAGTAGTGATGTCATCGCCCAAGCTACTAATCCGTTGCCTGCGGACTGAGTGACGCTGGGTCACAAGCGCCCATGCTTTGATAGGTCGACCGGATAGGGTCCATAGCTTGATGAAGCGGTTCGAGCAGGTCGATGCTCGAAGGGCCGCAGTGGAGGAGGCTTACGCTGAGCTCGAGGATCCGGATGTGGAAAAGGGAGTCCTGGACTCCTGCTTCGCGGACTACGAGCAGTTCTTTTCGCTCACAGACGAGTTGATCGAGGCTGAAGGCAGGTATAACTAGGAGGCGCGTAAAGCGCGTTTTCGACAGCCTAGTGGACGCCCGGAGTGACTTGACCCCGAGCCAAAAGATGGCGTACCTCCTGGCCTCACTAGAGGTGGAGGCCCTGGGCGTCGTCGGCCACTTGAGATTGTCGGACGACGCCTACCAGACTGCTCGGGACCTCCTAGCCAGAAGATACGCCAACGTCCGGCGAATTGCGGACGGACATGTTAAGTAGCTTCTAAGCCCCCCGCTGCTTAGTGACCGGGCCAGACTACGTCCGGACCTGTTGGATCCAGTCTTGGTGGCCTGTAATACGTTGAGGCGGCTGGATTTACCAGTATGCGAATGGGCTTTTTTGTTGCTCCGCATCATGCTGTCCCCTCTACCTCTCGACCTACGAATACATTTTGAGGAGAGGTACGGCGGGGACGAGGCCTCCTATATTCCGCCCTTCTATGACCTGCTGCGGTTTTTGGAGGAGCAGTGCCGGCAGATCGAGAACGCGGCGGGCACCGTTGACAACGTACGAGCCGTGCCCAGTGAGAGGCTGAATCCGCCAGGCAAGTCGTCGTCAACCCCCCCTGCTCCTATTGTCGAGCATCTGATCACCGGGTAACGTCTTGCCCGAAATTACTAGGTAAGCCGGTTCCGGCGAGGCGAACTATCGCCAAGGAGCGCCGCTAGTGCTGCTCATGTTTGGAAGGGCACCTCCAGCGAGACTGTCCGCATCGGCGGCCCTGTCTGCATTGCCAGGGCAATCACCATGTAGTTTTGTGCCTGGGTGCGAACGGTGTCTTCTTTCGGGGCTCTGCCAGGCCCTCGACCCACACAGGCGGGGGCGCTCAGCCACGCCCACTGACGGGCGACTCTCGGCGCCCGTCGGCCAGCCACCAGGCCCCTAGGTTTGAAAGGGGTCCCTCTCCCGACCAGTCGGGGGGTAATTCCCCCAGGGGCGGGGGTGTCATCACCCCCCCCTCAGCGTGTGGAGAGGAACTTCACGGTCACTCATCAGTTCGCTAGACCTTTCTCACTCCCGTTAGCTGAGTGGCCGTGACTGGTGTACTACTGTTCCCCATTTAATGGAGGCGGCTCTAGCTAGCTGCCGCCTTAGCTCCCACCACGGCCGCCTCCACTGAGCCTTAAGTCATCAACAGTCCACTTGTCAAAATGTTCTGTTGCCGACGGCCTCAGTGAAGGCGTACAACCCAAGTGGCGACTGTTAGCGGTTCGCGCTCTATTGGTCTCGGGTTCACGCCGTGTGGCCTCCACTTGGTGGTGGGAAGATTAGGGCCCCCCTGGAGCATTGAATCACGCTGTCAAGGGGTATTAGATTTGGTTTGGTCGAGCACTTAGTTAAAAATTCTTTGAATTAAAATTAAAAAATGCTTTTGTGTCTTCCGCGAAGTTTTCATATTTGTAGCGGTTGTGATTAAAAGAATTGAATTTAATCTACTCCTTTAAATGCTGCTGCATATGTTTTAAAAATATATTTAACCACTGTGTTTGTTGTTGCACGGAAAATTGGAATTGAATTATGTGCCCTTTTGAATGCTTGTGCGTATGCTTTGTAATTGTATTTGATTGTTGCGTCTGTTTGCTGAAAGGAAAGTTTGAATTCATTTGAAATTGAATGTCGCGCTATTTGGAATATTGTGTATATGTTTTGTGATAGTGTTTAATCATTTTGCTTTGTGAAAAGGAAGGCTGAAATTGGATAACCCTATTTGTGCCGAAGGGAGTGGGAGTCTATTCTCCTTTGGTTTACATTTTGTTGGCACTGTCTAAGATATTTAAATGAGAAGTAGGGCTGTCCCTTACAGTTTAATGTTCTCCCTGTTGAATGGCAGTAGTATAGAACGCTCCCCCTTATTGTTTATTGTAATTAGAGATTTTCCACTTTGGCCTTAGGAAGCCCGACCTACGTCTGTTCGTCGAAACTCCGCTGATGGGCCCCGGAGGATTGAATCTTTATGGGAGCAGCCGTAGGCCGTAACATTCTTTCTTGAATATAACCTTACATTTTATATTCGATAAAAATACTATTAACGCAGTAAGTAATAAAATATTAGTAATATTAGTAATATTGCCAATTCCATTTATTGTAGAGAATATCGGTCGGAGGGGTCCACATGCGGTGAAGTTCTTATAGGAACTCTGTCCGCGACTGGTGATAAGAAGGCTGGTTCTTTTCTCGCTCAAATGCTAAGTAATATAACTAATAATTCAGCAAGGAAACGCAGCCAGCGTTCTTGGCACGATACCACGGGGAGTAGGACTGTATGATAATTATGTTATTAGTTTTATTTATGTTTATTATAGAGTTTTAATATTATATATATTTCAATGTTGTGTTTAATATTAGTAATACTAGTAATATTCATAACAATACTAGTCTAGTGTTCGTAATCGATATTGAGGTCCCGTGTTCGAATACCGTGTGTCGAGCCAGAATGAGTTATTGTAATTTTCTTTCAAGGAACTCTCAGTAGTAACCCGGATAAAGAAGTTGGCGAAGTTTCACCCCGTGCCTCGGAAAGCACGTAAGCCGCTTGTCCTGCGCTTAATCTCTCTTCGGGCAAGTCTCCTTTGTAACTCACCGCCGTGACCGAAATTCGGTGTTGAGGATATTATTGTTAATATTATTTCCCCGAAGATATTATTAAAAATGATAAACGAGAGTAGTCGAATGGTGGATTCGAACCCACGAACTTTTGGTTTTGGATTCCGTATCCAGTCTAACCATTATTACTTCTGTCGCTTCAATTTCAATAATATGTATAGCTATTCTGTGAATTGGTATTTTCATATACTCCTTGACGCCATCTTTTCAAAACACGTGATAGAATGATCTCATGATAAGAGCTTCCTTTTAATACAGAGCACTATACGTGTCCTTGTTTGAATGAAGAATCTCTTTCCGTATTCATACGGTGCGGCGCAGTTTTGACAATAATGAGGGAATTGAAGCGAGTTGAGTGAACCATAGGAGATATTTTTTCTTTTAAAAGAACTATTAACATATATATACCTATAGGTATAGGTATATATTTGGTGTATTCGTGTTAGTGCTTTATTATTTTAACAGATAGTGTCACCTACAGGTAAAAAAAATAATAATGTTTATCAATATAGGCTGTATGGTACAATTGTTCTTCAAAAAAAAATCAAGGGCTAAAAAAATTACAAAGCGTATTTAAATTTTTAATATCAATAAAAATTATAAAAGTTCCAAAGAATTTTATTAACACACTATGCGTAATAGGCTATTGATATGAAATATGGAATCCGTAGATGTAATTCTGAAGCTGATAAAGGAAACGAGTCTTAATACGTCAATTTTTTTCGGGAGTTATCGAGACTACATTTAATATCAATATCCGGACGTCCGCGTGAAATTTTTTTCTAACCGTTTTTTTCTTCAAAGTAGCAAAATAAAAAAATGCTTTTTATAAAATATATAAGATAGATTAATTAGAGTTTTTTCTTGATAAACGACTATATTATCGTATAAGTGCAATTTGGTTATGATAGAGGCATTTCAAGAACACATAATCGCTTAACCTTGACGTGTTGAGAATAAAGCACTACCTAATAACGCTTCGCGTTACTCGTATGAGACGTGCAACATTTAGATTAAAATCTTATTGCTCTATTTTTTTGTCACTGAGGGGTGGAATTTTTATAAAATGTAAATAGAACCAAAACAACCGATACTTCTTAACCTATTTAATAAACTAAGAATAGTTTAAATCAGTTTAGTTGTTACTGAAAAAATCATGGGTGAACATAACATAAGAAAACCTAACATCGAATATGGAACTTCGCTTCTTTGAATTCTTTTTGAAAGGTGTTATAGTATTTTACGTGATCTTTGTAGCGATGCCATTAATATAAGGGCACATTAGTGAAATTGCACTTAATCACTCCAGCCAAACGTAAGCGCTTTCTGATACAAAACGTTTCACACCAACGCTACATAGGCGGATTCGATATTCATACTTTACTTTTTCTCCATCCATCTAAATCTAAGTCATTAATTTAAAATAAATCCTTTTGCAATACCAATTTAAGTTATATTTTGTATATTTGTATTTATGTTACGCGATATCGCTTCGCCAATTGTAAACGGGTTTTAATAATACTTTTTTTTTTGATAAAATAGGTCTTAATAGCCCTTACCATAAATTGCCTCATGGCCAATATCGCCCATATTGGCCATAGTTGGCACGCTTGGCAGGTGGATTATCAACAGCCATTTTTTATTTTTTGCTGTCATTAGGAAGTCACTGCTACCCATCTCCTGGGTTGTTTCCCTCTGTCGTCTCTTATGATATTTGTAATATAAAATAAAATTGGTTGTGAGGGTTGCTAATTGGTTGTGAGACTGTACACTCGCGTGGGGCACAGGAGTGCTTCAGGCATATATTTTTGCCAGCTAGGTGAATAATGCAATGACAATCTTTCAAAAGCTCTTTTTAGTGGGCTTTAGTGTGCAGTAAAGAAGTGACGACGGTTTCGGTATGCGGATGTCCTCTTAGAACAGAATAATTTTTATTCAATATTGATTACAAGTAATTCTTATTGAAAGTATTTTTTTTATTTTACCACTGGTTCGAAAAAATCCTCTGTCCTAGAAAGAACTAGCAAGAAACTCAGCGGGACTTTTTAAACATATAAAATCCTAAACAATAAAATCTAATTCGATCTAGGGGCAAGCCTGTACCCTATGCGTGTAAAAACGTAAGTATTTAAAGTGTGACTGAATTATCTTTAATAATTATGCAATTTGTGGAAAAATATGGAATACTAATGGATGTGTGAAGACTTTCGGGGATATAACGTCACCCTGTTTTTCACCTCTCTGTAGTTGGATAGTTTCGTACTCTGGTTCTGTACTCGTATAACCATCGTAGCCCTACTGTTAAAACACTTCAGCACTTAGATATACCGACAGTCAACTTGTCACCGCTGAGAGGACTGTAGCACCGCCCAGTTTTCGATGGAATCAAAGACTTTCTTATATTCCACATACGCAAGGCAAAGTGGTAGATTGTCTCTTCGGACTTCTGTACAATTTACCGAAGGGTATGTACGTGGTCTATGGTGCTAAAGCCTTTTCGGAAACCGACTTGTTTGGGAGGCTGGAAGTCGTCCAGTCTGCGTGCGAGACGATTCGCAATGAATCTCGAAAACAGCAATTAACACACAGTTAACATTATGTTTAACTGTATGTTAATTGCTGCTTCACAATTTACAAGTTTATGGGAATGAAATCATCTCATCTAACCTCATATGTAGGTCAAAATTATTTAAACATTAGATTAGATTTAAGCATTCTTTAAGATTTGAATATTATGTATAAATGCAAATTATTGTGTTGCTAGTCTTTCAAAGTAAAATGAAATGAAAAACATATTTCGTACATTAAAGCGACCGAATTTGCTCGTCGTCAGAAAAAGAAATATAATTTTCTCAACGATGACATCAGTCGAGATAAACTTGGAAAGTGAAATGTTAACTAAATACAAACCTACACCAAAATGGCTAGAGTCGTTTGCAAGAAACTAATTACATAATAAGAATTTTTATATTATATAGATAATTGCTCATATAAATCTTCCGAGTTTTTGATATAAGAAAACAAAACACTGTATGGAAAGCTACATTTTATACGCAGAAAGAACACATTAGGAGGTAAGTAGCTTTTATAAACACGATAATTACTTACCAATTATACATAATACCTGTATAAAGTATCATCATTATCATCACCATCATCATTACAGCGCTTTAAAAGACCACAGTTGAACATAAGCCTCCACCAAGGAATGCCACGGTCCTGAGCCACCTGTATTCATCGACTCCCTGCATATCTTACCAGTCGTCACTCCATCTAGTGGAGGGCCGCACACATTGCCTACCGGTACGAGACTGCATAAGGTATAGGATAAATTAATCTAGTAGTTAAATCAAAATAGTGGGCATTCGTTCATCGCTTGTGCCGCATCAGCTTTTAACGTCGCATTGAAGAACTCAATGCGGACAGGATATGAATAAAACGCAATTTCACCTGCAACGACGCTTTAAAGATACTTTAGTAGGCGTATACCTGTTAAAATGCGAATGTATATAAAAAAATTCAATTTCTTAAATGATTATTATATTTTAAATTATATGAGTACCGGCTATATTCTAGATGCAATTTTGCCATTTTCGTCAATCCATTACAGCCTATAAAAGTCCACAAAGGTCTACCCAATAGTGTGCTTTATAGAGGGAATTTAGCCATAGTTGCCAACGTTTGGCAGGCAGATTGGCAACCGTGGTTTTATAATATTTTGAGTTGTTTTCAGGAAGATGCTGCTGTACATCTCTTGTTTCAGTTTCCCTCTTTCGCTTCTTACGACACCCACGGGACGATATGGGGTAGTGGATATTCTATCACCGCCACTACAATGAATTATTTAAAGTGTTTTTACAAATTTATACAAATTCGGAAAAAAATGGAAAGAGGTAGGTAGGCAGGTAGGTACATACCTACATATGACTTTATGTCCCAGTTCTCATTACCAGTAAAAAGGGTTTTCCGGTTTTGAATCTGAGTTCTCAGAGGTGACAGTGCATCAATATTTTGGTTATTCATCGAGGATGATAGGAGATGTAGCTGTGTTTGGAGCATGACATCCAATTACCATTTACAGTCAAATTCCACTTACAGTCGAGTTTTTGTTAAACAAAGTCTCAGGCTGGAAGCAACTAAGTCTAGTCCAGTTTAACCATTATAAGACACAGGTTTACACTTTTATCTCTAAAAATACCTCTGTTGTAGGATCTACTGAATTTTATGTCACCCTCCTTGATGCAATCTTATCGACTTGACTCACTGGCACAAAAAATGTCACATCCCTTTGAGTTATGTATAGAATTTATCACAGGGAGTGTTTAGAGTGATTGTTCGGGTTGATTCCTGCCACTAAATTCCACCATCATACATCGCAATAAATTCGATATAACATCAACATCATCTGAATGTTTGGCAATCCACCACAAAGTATTTTTCCTCGCACGTCTTCTTTGTAAAATAGGCAACCATCGCATTTTTTGCGAACCCTTATGCCTTATGGCACTTCAAAAGAAGAACATACTCCTTTTTAAAAGGTCGGTAACGCACCTGTGATACCCCTTTTGTTGTTGCAGTTGTTTATGGACGGCGGTATTCATTGACCATCAGGTGAGATGCATGCTCTTTTGTCGCCATATCCATGAAAACCAACATTTGATAATAAATCAGATTTTATATATTAGCTTTCATTGCCCTGTTACCGCACTTGCACATAAGTCCTTTATTAGTAATGTTTAACATGTACAAATTAAGTAATTAAATATGAAAAGGGGATTTCCCTACTTCCTTTTTAGGAAGAATATAAATGTTATTAGTGTCAATTGTGAATTATGAAGTAACTCTTGCATTGAAGGAAAATAAATATTTCAAATGCTAGGTTTATTATTATACGCACAGGATTTTCATATTCATTAGAAAGACGTTCGCTGTGGAGTAGTCTCTCATAACCGGAAACATTGCTTGAATAACAAATAGGTGTGATATCTTTTATGTAAATAGACATCTTATATTTTTTTAAAGGTTTCATATAAAACACGTCTAATTCAGATTTCATGGAAAAGGTTTTATGTACTGTGTTATTTAGTTCTGTCAGTCTTAATGGATCATATTATCATAATTTGTAGAGTTTACTAATAAGAATATTAGTAATTTACTTATAAGAGTTTTTAGAACTAAAAAAACGTACATTGTTTTTCAGTTATCAAAAAAGCCCTTTTTACCCAGTTCAGTTTTTTTCCTATTATATCAATTTTATATAATAAATATATATAAAAATATCTCTATCGGATAAAATACATATAGATCGTTCCAGCAACTGCTCTATCTGCTCGTAAAGTTTCATCACAATAAGTACAGCTATTCCGAAAATTAGTCCGGACGGACAGACAGACAGACAGGTTGACAGACATTGTCAAAAGTGGTCACTCATGTCTTATTAGAAACCCGTCAGGTTAATATTGCTAGTTATTTTGATATTACAGACTGACACTACAGTTTTATTTAGGTATATGTATAGATTACAGACAGACTACAATTTCAATGTATAAATGTATAGATGAGATAAAAAAATGGGAGAATACTTATTTCTATAGGTAAAATCAATTTTGAAACTGCTAGTAGTAACTGCTTACTGATAGTTTACGAGCATAAACACTTAAGAGCGAATCTCTTGATTAAATAAGAGCAAATAAAGGACAAAAAGTGAGCTCTAGTCGTAAGATTTCAATAGCTGACAGATAAATGAGTATTGGAGTAAAAACAATCTCAACTTAAATAATGGACCGCCATAAACCTGTGTGTTTTGCCTGTAATTAAACTTGTCTCGTTAACTCTGAAGTAATAGGACAGGGGTTCCCAAACTTTTATAGCGTGGTAGAGCCATGCTGCAGCTATATTAGTATTGAAGTTGTAGCACAAATGGGTCGGCTCGACCGGGGAAGGACCACGCTCTTACAGAATACCATCGTAAAATAGTATCATAACGCTGCTGTGTTTCGTATGGTGAGTGTAGATAACCGGAGACCCTTTTTTACTGGAAACGAGGCATTCTATCTTAGTCCTCACGGGTGACAACGCATCCGCATTTCGATTCGTAATCAAGGATAGATGTCTATGAACCACAGCAACCACTTACCATCAGGTGGACTGTGTGTTAGTATGTCATCCTTATTCTTTAAAAAAAAACTTTTCAATTCGTGACTCACTTACAGATTTAGTATTTGTTATCGGTGCCCTAGCTAGTCCAAATTAGTTATATCAGACACTAGTTAGATAAGCACAAAAATTAGAGCTTAGTTTTTATATTTATAGTGACACACAATAATGCATTTATTATAAAAAAATAGGATATAAAATACAATGGCAATTTAGTCAGTGCGCTTGGTGATTTTCACACATTTTTACAAAGAGTGGGATAAGGCTCGACACCGCTACTCCCATTTCTTGCTCCACATTGATCTTTCAGCGACATTTGCTCTTTATTTACAGCTACAGCTGAAAATGCGGTTTATTTTGTACCCGCGAATACCTAAGTTTAGTTTCCAGAGAGTGGCAAACTACCCTCTTTACTCTCTACGGCGCACCAGAACGCACAGAATAGAATAGAACAGAATATTTTTTTATTCAATATACGAATTGTTTTTTATCAACCATGTATTCATTTATACTATAATAACCCTTTTTATACAGTTTCAGTTTAATAAAACATTTAAACTTGGTAATTAAGAGAACCTGTATACTTTCCGGGACCTTGTTGTAATAGCGTATACATCGCCCCAAGAATGAATTACTGACTCTGTGGAGTCGAAAAACTGGCATCACTAGCTTGTGTTTGTTCCTAGTGTTTACAGAATGTATATCACTATTTTTACTAAAACTAATCTTTGTTTTTGTAAACATACATTAAATTTTCGTAAATATATTGAGAGGCCAAAGTTAATATATTTATTTCTTTAAATTTATCTCTAAGAGACTCTCTCGGCTTTAACAAAAATAGTTTCTG
Organism: Parnassius mnemosyne; assembly: GCA_963668995.1. Lineage (NCBI taxonomy): Eukaryota > Metazoa > Arthropoda > Insecta > Lepidoptera > Papilionidae > Parnassius > Parnassius mnemosyne. Next base: position 56,842,808 of record CAVLGL010000104.1, on the reverse strand, counting down.
AATCAGCCGAATTTCCCCATAGAAAAATCCCATAAGACTTTATGCCATGGAAATAACTAAAATAAACTAATCTAGCTGTCTCGACACTAGTGGGACCTCTAATCTTTTTACAGCATAGGCTTCAGAACTTAGTCTGCTTGCTAATTTGGATATATGGGGGCCCCACTGAAGCTTTGCGTCAAGAGTGAAGCCAAGAAAAACAGTGGATACAATAGGGCTCAATTCCTTCCCATTTAAAAACACATTGGTATCTGTATTCAGATTTTTAACATTCGTTGTTGTAAATTTAACACAAATAGTTTTATTTCCGTTCAAATTTTTAACAGTGGTCACGCGGCAGCTTTTCCTGTCGCACGGATGGGCCGGCTCGAACCGGGGTGGTTCCACGATCTCACAGAAAACCAGCGTGAAGTAGAGGTTTACTTCTGCGTTTCGCTTGGTGAGTGCATGTGGCCGGAGGCCCTTTTTACTGGAAATGAGGCATTCCATCTTAGTCCTCACGGGTGACAACGCATGTAAATTTTGATTTGTAATAGAGGATAGATTTAGATGTCTATGGGCCGCAGCAACCACTTACCATCAGGTGGACTGTGTGCTCGTTTGTCACCCTTATCATATAAAAATAATGCAGATTATTAACGTTAAACCAATGCACTAATTTTGATATAACATTATTTACTTTGTCACATTTAAATGATTGACGTTTAAGTTTAAATATCAAGGAAGTATCATCAGCAAATAATACTATATCATGACTATCCCCTACAAGGTGAGTTAAGTCATTAATATACACCAGAAACAGGAATGGCCCGAGAATCGAGCCCTGAGGAACACCCATTAGTACAGGTGACCCGGAAGAACTTTTACCATTGATAATAACCTTCTGATTTCTATTACTTAAATATGAAATAATAAGTGCTCTTGACACCATAGTACTGTAGCTTCCTGATTAATGTCTCATGGTGAACACAGTCGAAGGCCTTGGAAAGGTCACAAAATATACCCAAAGCATCCTCTGAATTCTCCCATGCAAAAAAAATATGTTTAATAAGCTCAACTCCAGCTTTAGTTGTCGAGCGACCCCTTGTAAAATCGAATTGATTTTTATGTAGCAATTTATTAATACTAAAGAAACTTAACATCTGATCTAAAATATTTTTTTTTAAATTTTACTTAATGTTGGTAGTACAGAAATGGTCTAAAATTGGCGGGGTCGAATGTACTACCTGATTTAAATATAGGTATGACTTTACTTTGTTTCATTAAATCAGGAAACACACCAGATTCGACGCTTATATTAAATATAGTGGCTAGATAAGGTGCTAATATATCTATTATAGATAAAATAACTTTAACGGAAATCCCCCATAAGTCTGCCGTTTTCTTAACATCAATAGTTTTAAAATATTTAACGATATCTTTTGGCAGTACTCTATGGAATTTAAAAGTATTCGAACAAGCCTTAACATTTTGTTTGAGCAATGATTCGGCAACAGTAGGAGAAGAATTTAATGATTTTGTTGTCAAAAAAGGAACATCAGTAAAATGTTTCTCAAAAGCCATAGCAACTTCTTGATCAGATCGCGTTAAATTATTGTTAATATTCAATTGAACATCCGAGTTGCTCGAATTGACCTTGCCCGTTTCATTATTTATTATTCTCCAGGTCATTTTAATTTTGCGAATGTAGTTTTAATTTTGTTGCTTAAATGTGAACCTTAGCAGTGGAGCACACTTTTTTACATATACATACATAAACACTCACGCCTGTCACCCAGAGGGGTAGGCAGAGACTACGGACTTCCATTTGGCGCGATCCTGACACACCTCTCTCGCCTCTTTTACATCCATATATCTACGCATACACGCTCATCGGTTAAGGGTACTCCTAATCTGGCCCATTTTTAATGTATCGTCGATTTGGTCGATAAACCTTCGTCTAGGGCGTCCCTTCCCGACCCTGCCGTTCACTTCTGCAACATAAATTTTCTTTGTCACTCTTTCCTCGTTCATTCTTTCTACATGACCAAACCACCGTAGCATTCCTTTCTTAATCCTTGTCACAACGTCATCTTGCAAACCACACTTTTCTCTTATCATACTATTTCTCACCCTGTCATTCAGATTTAGCCCTAGCATACTCCTTAAGGAACGCATTTCTACAGCATTTATTCTACTCTCATGCTTCTTCTGCCAGACCCAACTTTCACTACCATACATTAAAGTACGGACTAACACAGCATTATGAATTGCCATACGTGCCTTAGTTGACACATTCTGACTCCTCATAATAGCGTGTAGAGCCCCATTCACTCTATTTCCTGCGTTCACTCGTCGTTCTATATCCTTGTTATATCTACCATCCCTGCTAAATAAACATCCCAAATATACAAACTCATTCACTTGCTCAATCAACTCCCCTTCTATTCTTATTTTACATAAAGTTTTACTTTCTTCTCTTTCAAAAACCATCACTTTCGTCTTACTTGCGTTCACTTTCATACCCCTTTCTTTCAATGACCAATTTATTAAAGTAACCATCATTTACAACTCGGCCGCCGACGATGCAAATATGACTTGATCATCGGCGTACAAAAGGCATTTGACGGTTGACTCACCCATTCTCAACCCACATTCTTCAACTTTCAAAGTTTGCAAACAACTGTCCATAAATAGGTTAAGCAGCCACGGGGAAGCCACACATCACTGTCTGACACCTTTATGAATGCCAAACCAGTCCGAGTAGACGCCGTTGATCCTGACACAAGCACTAGAGTCCCTATAAAGAGACCTTAATGCCTGTATCAAGCCAGCGCTCAACCCAAATGAGTTCAGTGTTTGCCATAACACATTCCTGTCAAATCTGTCATAAGCCTTTTCCAAGTCCATGAACGCACAAAAAACTTTCTGGTTTTTGGCCAAAAACTTATCAGCTATCATCATTCATCATTACAGCCCTTCACAAGTCCACTGCTGAACATAGGCCTCCCCCAAAGAATGCCACAAAACACGGTCCTGAGCCACCTGCATCCATCGAATTCCTGCATGTCTTACCAGGTCGTCACTCCATCTCGTGGGGGGACGCCCTACACTTCGCCTACCGGTACGAGGCTGCCACTCGAGAACCTTTCTTCCCCATCGGTTGTCGGTTCTTCGAGCTATATGGCCGGCCCACTGCCACTTCAGCTTACTAATCCGTTGGGCTATGTCGGTCACTCTGGTTCTACTGCGGATATCCTCATTCCTAAGTTTATCACGCAGAGAAACTCCGAGCATCGCCCTCTCCATAGCTCGCTGAGCGACCTTGAGCTTCCTCATACGGCCAGCAGTGAAGGACCACGTCTCAGTTCCGTAAGTCATCACTGGCAACACGCACTGGTTGTACAATTTCGTTTTAAGGTTTTGAGGTATGTCTGATATCAGCTATCATGCGTATGGAAAAGACTTGATCCGTACACCCCATCCCCTTTCTAAATCCAGCTTGCACATCCCAAATTTTTCCATCAGTTTCTTCCATAACTCTTTCAATTAACACCTTAGCATACAGTTTACCCACAATGCTAAGCAAGCTGATACCACGGTAATTTTTACAGTCCTGCTGCGATCCCTTTCCCTTATATATTGGGACTATTACGGCTTTGCACCAGTCTTCCGGTACCCGCTTCAGTTCCTAACACAAATTAAATAAGGTGCACAGCAGGCCTGCAACCACACCTTCACCAGCCCTTAGCATTTCGAGTGATACTCTATCAAATCCGGCTGCCTTACCTGCTTTCATGCTTTTCATTGCTTTCATTATTTCATCTACACTTACCTCCCTACCTCTCTCCACTTCTTCCGGAATCTCTATTTCACTTATTTCAGACGACTCTTCACTCTTAAACACGCTTTCAAAGTATTCCTTCCATCTCTTTTTTAAATATTTTAGAATATGTTTTTACATAATTTCTAAATATAACAATACTATTATATGATCTTTCATCATAAAGCTCGTATAACCTTCTCCTAATTTTATAAATTCCTACTGTCGCCCATTCATTAAATGATTTGCGACTGTTAAAAGAGAAAGTTTAAAAAGTAAATATTCTACTAAATTCACAACTTATAATTTTTACATAATGTAGCATACAAATAATTAGCACTATTTTTAAACGAAAGTGATGGAAGTCTTTTTATTATATTACTTCTAAACCTCTCCAAGCCATGTTCATTTATTGGAACAAACACAACTTTCTTATGTTTCTGTTTTTTGTGTATGTAAGGTAGTGATACCAACTGTCCACAGTGATTTGAACTTAAATTTTGAATAATTGATTTATGCAAGGGCTTAACATCTGTAAAAATGTTATCTATACAGGTCGCACTAGGCCCAGCAATACACAAACTCGAGCTCGACACAAGCCATTTCTACAGTTCGTTCAACAGAGAGGCTCACAATATCCTTACGTTCTTTATATAATAATGACTTATCTGCTAATATTAAGGAGCCACCACGTAAACTTTTTTCTCTATCGAAGGAACTGACCACCTGGTGATTTCTGAAATTAAACATGAAATTATAATCTTTTAGCCAATGTTCAGTAATACAAAGTATGTGTATATTTTTACTATTTAAAAACAATTCAACTTCCAATTCTTTGCCCAACATGTCTTGTATATTTTGATGCACCAAGTGTATAAAATTTTTATTACTTATTTGTGGACTGTATTCAAAATTAATTAAACTCTTATTATTTTTAGAGATTGCCTCTACTGTCACATTCACTAATTTAAATTAGTTGGAACTGATTCCAAATTAAATGTCAAATGATTATGCTCAATAAAAGCAGTCTTGGTAGCCAATAACTGAGTTTGAGCTGAGTTAAAAATTAAATGATATGTCACTAAAAGATGCTCCAGGGACGCAGCAATTTGGAACTTTTTGTCCCTTTAAAGAGTTATTTAAAGTTATACCTAGATTTTTTCCCATGTCATCGCTATAAACAATTATATTATTTTTAGTAATATTTGAGTTATTTATTATTTTAATATCCTCTGCTATGGCACTGTAATAGAGTTTTGGTGGTGGTATAATATTATCAGCATACACTGACTCTGAAGAATCTGGCATTGACCGCTGACACTCACATTGATATTTAACTAAGGAGTCAAACCGCTCATCATTATATTTACAAGTCTTTACCAGATTATCCATAGCCAATATGTGTTCTTTTATTTCATTTTGGGCTGATTTATATTTATTGGACACAGTTTGAAGGGAGTTCATAAGTGATAATATTTCTGATTTAAGGCACTCTACTTCAGTCTCATAACATTTTTTTATGTTATCCACCTCAATTGAATACAACTTAAGTTCATATAACAATGCTTGCTTTTCTTTACATACATTAACATAATTTTTGGTATTAATCTTATTTCTTATTAATTTTTCTACTTTCCTTATACTTTGGGAACCCCTGCCATAGAATATATTTTAATGTCGATGGAGTCAATTTATAACATTAATTATTCCTTAGTGATAACTTTTGATTATTTTGGATTCAGTAAGATAGACTGCATACTTTAAGAACTATTGGTAAGAATACTGAAATAAATTTGACGTGTTATACAAGATTATTTTGCAATAACCGGCGAAATTTGCAGAGAAAGTTCAGAATACGAGTAAGTGATATAACCAAATGGTGAAGCAAAATTAATTACTTTTTATCTTTTAAGTTCAAAATGCGTGGTAATGTATTATTTTAACAGATTTTACTGCGCACGCACACATTCGTAAGGATCGATCGAAAGGCAATAATATTGTTCCTATAAATCACATTCAATTTGGGATAATATTAAATAAAAGTAGAAGCCTTATTTACTCGTATTTTCACAAACTGCAACTCACTGTTGACTCAGAAATTGACATAAATCATATTATATTGAGGAAGTGGTACTTAGTGGCACTTATGTGGTAGCAATGCTGCAGCTATTATTATAGTTGAAACACGAATATGGCAGTTTTACTGGGGAAGGACACTCACAGAATAGATAAGCGTAACATAGCAGCTTAAAGCTGCTGTGTTTCGTATGGTGTGTGTAGTGTCACTGTTTACTGGAAACGAGGCATGCCATCTTGGTCCTTATGGGTGACAACGCATCTGCATTTTGATTCTTGAAGGAGGCAAGAGGTAGATGTCTATGGGCAACAGTATCCACCTACCATCAGTTGGACTGTGCGCTTGTTTGTCACCATTGCTGTAAAAAGGTACCAATAATGCTTGCCACCATGCATTCATGTAAGGTATTAGACTGTTCGCTCAATCACCTTGTCTTATAAGGAATAAAAAATGCTTGTAGATTGAAATTTCAAATATAGCCAATTATTGAACGTAAGTGTAAGAGCCATTTTCATTATTAAGCAGTCCTCCATCCCTTTTTGTTATTAAATGGAGTACTTGGGTGACCGAAATACGAAACCTAATTAGATATATTCATGATTTATTTAATTTTATTTAGATAGGAAAAATTTTATCAAAATACAAAATTATATTCATGTTGGAAACTATTCTTAAAATTACTTAAATAAAAGAAATATTACTCTTATTAGAAATTACTCTGGAGGTTAATTGTTAATAATTTAAAATTAAAAATGTTGTACAATCGACTTCAATATAAATTATTAAGAATAACTTAAAAACTAGTGGTCAGACCTTGATCAAATTTATATGGGACCACATGACAAGCACCAGCTTTCAAATGAAAAAAGAATCATCGAAATCGGTTTACTCAAGAGAAAGTTATGAGGTAACACACATAAAAAAACATACAGTCGAATTGGGTACCGGCTCCTTTTTGAAGTCGGTAGAAAATATATAAAAGTGTGAGAGCGGATGTTCAACTTGCTCTCTTGCTTACAGTTTAACCAACCTGGGTGTAACGTGAAGGACATAATTACATGATATCACCAAAGTATGCAACGCAACAGCAACACTAGTCATCTCAATTTAACACAGGGCAGCATCTCCGCAACTCCATATTTCTGATTTACACAAGAAGAACTACTGCAAAAAACAGAACCACGTCTCTTGTCTTCTTACTTAGGCAGAATCTCAGTGTAGATGTAATGTTTTATCCCAACCGACATAACGACAATCATATTCGTAGAATTACTGACTGATCTCTCTTAGTCGCCTGCGCGATAATTTATACTGCCAGAAAGAGTGGGAGATTAGAGTTCCACCCTCAATTCTTCTTATTTTCCTTTATTATTTCACTGTCATTTCTAACATTCATGTATACATTATACCCCGCATTATATATCGTCCCGTGGGTGTCGTAAGAGGCAACAGAGGGAAACTGAAAAAGGAGATGGGCAGCAGCATGTTCCTGATAAGAACTCAAAATAATAAAAATTTGAGGTTGCCAACCCGCCTGCCAAGCTTGGCAACTATGGAAAAACGCTCACTATGAGGAAATCTTTGTGCCTATTTTCAGGAAATCTTTGGACTTATGTTCAGCAGTGGACTGTAATAGAAGTTATGGAAATGGATACAAAATTTTTAAACAACGTTAACGTTCCCGTTAAGCTGCATTATGCTTCGTTAGGGAATTCTCGCCTTTTACGAGTACGTGTTCTGATACAAGTGGCCATTTATAAATTCATTATTGTTGTTTCTTAACGATCAACTGGAATAATAAGTATATTAGTTTTATAAACAATTTTCTCATGACGTAATACATAACATGAACAAAAATTTACTTGAGAAGTGTATGTCTTTTAGTTGGCAATTTAAATCATTGACTTGTATACAAAACTCGTTAAAAGTTTTACCGATAGATGCTGATGCCAAGAAGTCAATTTAACTTGAAATGAACGGATTCTAAACACTTTATTCTAATTCTTTTTGAGTAGCAGTTACCGAAGTGTTAACTAATAACATTTAACGTTCTCTTGAATAAATTAAATTATAGGAAATAATGAAGAATTATAGGTTATAATAAGGGCTCTGCATTGTTTAGTTATTTTACTAGTTATTTATGTCATAACAGCATGCAAATAAACCTCCTGAGTTTAATAATATCTTATATTACTATCGATATATAGACGACATAATTATTTGCTGGACTGGCACAAGGAGACAACTGGATGTTTTCCTCAATAAAATAAATAGAGTCCATGACAAAATTAAATTTAAACTTGAATTGGAACAAGATTGTTCCCTTAATTTTCTTGACTTAACAATAACAAGACAAGAATCGTCACATGTTTTCCAAATTTATCGAAAGCCAACTCACACCGACACGGTCATCCCCGCGTCATCATGTCATCCATGGCAACATAAAGTAGCCGCTTTTTATTGTTACATTAACCGTTTGTTCACTGTCCCATTAAGTAAAGAAAATTATTTAAAAGAACTTAATATAATTTATCAAATAGCGGTCTCTAACGGTTTTTCAAAAAATCTCATTAACAATTTAATTAAAAAGAAACAAAAGCATGTTATTCGCAACTCTCTGTACGCGGTTCAACCTCAAAGTGTTCATCGATATGTGAGCAGTTTGACCTACTTAGGCCCCATATCTGAAAAAGTAGCTAATACTCTTCGACAAAACGGCGTTCATGTGGCGTTCAAAACAAACAATTCTCTTAGAAATATCTGTAATAGTAAAGATAAGTTGGATATTCGTCAAAAGTCAGGTGTTTACAAACTTGTTTGTGACGAATGCCACGCCGTTTACGTGGGTCAGACTGGTCGCAATTTCGGGACACGTTATAAAGAGCATTTAGCCGCGTACAGGAATTGCAATCCCGATAAATCCCATTTTGCCAAACATCTTTTGGACACTGGACACAACCTAGCCAACGACCACTCCTTTAAAGTCTTACATACGTGTAATAAAGGGCTGCGGCTGTGTGTGCTGGAACAGTTAGAGATATTAAAAAGTAATAATAATACCGTTGCATTGCTGAATGAACAAACAAATGTTACTAACTCACCTCTCTTAAATATCTTCAAGCCTGCTCTCTAATAATGTGGGCGTTGCGCGGCGGTGTGCTTTTAATTTTACAAACGGCTGCGTAAGTCCAGCGGTGATTGGTCGCATGTTTTATCGCATGACGCAGTCGCTCGCTACTTAAGTGGAGAGCGGTTGCATCATCGATTTGTATAAAAGGCACTTGTTTTGGCTCGCCGCTCACTTAGCGGTTAGCCACCGTAGAGTCTATATCACCTGAGGATGCCTCGTGTAGAGGCGAAACACGTGTCGTATTATCGTCAGTGGTGTGTCTTGCCTAGTGTAGTGGTGTTGGAAGTAGCGGTGCTGGGATTAGTGGTGACGGGGATAGTGCACGCAATTGAGGGAGGGCGGGAGGTGCTTCTTCATACTAGGTAAGACACATCATTTTATTTTATAACGCGGATATTTAAGAAGTAAATTTTTCTAAAAGCTTTTATATAATGGATTTCCGCAAAGTAACGCCTGATTCTATTAATTATATTAAAAAGGCTAGCACGGCCGACCAGGCAAGACTCTATGTCAAATTAACAAAACTCCATCGTATTGCTGCCCAAAATGTTTGGTTCAATCAGCAGTGCAAACAACTTCATGTTATTCCCAATTATATTCAAATACGTTCCAGCACAAATAGTCGAGCGGCCAGTATTGCTATTTCTAAAGCTCAGAACATTTGGCTTAATGAGGAGTGTCGTCGTTGGTTTTCCAATAGAGATAATTTAAAAATCCACCTTAAAGTATTATACTCTGAACTTTCATATAAATTACATAATATTGAATTTGATATTTTGGATGGGAAAGCCAGAGAACTTGCTTCAATGGCTGTTTATGAGAAATATCAAATTCAGTCCCGTAAATTACAACGACTTGTATCCTCTTCATCCCGTAATCGTAATGACGACATACATACAGAATATCACCAATTTTATCCCCGAGTTAAAAATCTTTCCGATGTCCAGTTTCCAACAGATGAGTTGTCCCTTTTACATAAAGGCCTAAAGTATAATTTAACACCTTCGGTCTCCCAAAAATCGTTAGAGACTATGGCTATTGACGCGGAGGTGGCTGTTGTGATCGGGAAGAAAGATAACATCGTTAAAAGTTTGGTAGCTAATGAAATTCGGGCTGTGCCCGCGTCTTCCCATTTCAATCCTGAGTTCCCTGTTTTTAAGTCCCTAAAGCAGAGAATAAGGGAATACGACCTTATTGTTACTAAAGCCGATAAATGCAATACTGTTGTTATTATGGAGAGTAGTGGGTACAGCCAGAAAGTTAACGATGTTATCCAAGGTGATGATTTTGAGCTATTGGAGTCTGACCCAACCAAAAAGTTTACTTCGGATATTAAGTTATGTATACAACAATCATCATATGTTTTTCCCGATCACAACTTGTCTCGGAGCAATCTTGTTCCAATGAATCCTCAAGCACCCATTTTATATGGGTTACCAAAAATACATAAAGAACATGTTCCTATTCGTCCAGTTGTCTTATATATTGGTGCACCAGCTTATTTCCTTGCTAAAAAATTAAACTTCCTCCTTCGAGAGAAATCTGGATTTAACCCCACTTACAGCCTAAAAAATGGCTTAGATCTCATTTCCAAAATTAAAGATATTCGTATTCCTCCTAAATCCATATTGTTATCTTTAGACGTTGATAGTCTTTTCACAAATGTCCCATCCCCTGACTGTTTGCGTATACTCGCAGATCTCTTTGAAAAACGTCGTCTACATCCCGGGGAAACAAATGATCTTCTTAACTTAACCTCTCTCTGTATGAAACAAAACTATTTCCGGTTTAATAACCGTTTCTATCTACAAAAAGAAGGGTTAGCTATGGGGTCCCCTCTAAGTCCCCTTATGGCGGACATTTTCATGGATAATTTCGAAAAACAACATATAGTTGTCAATCAAAATATCTTATATTACTATCGATATGTAGACGACATAATTATTTGCTGGACTGGCACAAGGAGACAACTGGATGTTTTCCTCAATAAAATAAATAGAGTCCATGACAAAATTAAATTTAAACTTGAATTGGAACAAGATTGTTCCCTTAATTTTCTTGACTTAACAATAACAAGAAAAGAATCGTCACATGTTTTCCAAATTTATCGAAAGCCAACTCACACCGACACGGTCATCCCCGCGTCATCATGTCATCCATGGCAACATAAAGTAGCCGCTTTTTATTGTTACATTAACCGTTTGTTCACTGTCCCATTAAGTAAAGAAAATTATTTAAAAGAACTTAATATAATTTATCAAATAGCGGTCTCTAACGGTTTTTCAAAAAATCTCATTAACAATTTAATTAAAAAGAAACAAAAGCATGTTATTCGCAACTCTCTGTACGCGGTTCAACCTCAAAGTGTTCATCGATATGTGAGCAGTTTGACCTACTTAGGCCCCATATCTGAAAAAGTAGCTAATACTCTTCGACAAAACGGCGTTCATGTGGCGTTCAAAACAAACAATTCTCTTAGAAATATCTGTAATAGTAAAGATAAGTTGGATATTCGTCAAAAGTCAGGTGTTGTAAACACCTGACTTTTGACGAATATCCAAAACTTGTTTGTGACGAATGCCACGCCGTTTACGTGGGTCAGACTGGTCGCAATTTCGGGACACGTTATAAAGAGCATTTAGCCGCGTACAGGAGTTGCAATCCCGATAAATCCCATTTTGCCAAACATCTTTTGGACACTGGACACAACCTAGCCAACGACCACTCCTTTAAAGTCTTACATACGTGTAATAAAGGGCTGCGGCTGTGTGTGCTGGAACAGTTAGAGATATTAAAAAGTAATAATAATACCGTTGCATTGCTGAATGAACAAACAAATGTTACTAACTCACCTCTCTTAAATATCTTCAAGCCTGCTCTCTAATAATGTGGGCGTTGCGCGGCGGTGTGCTTTTAATTTTACAAACGGCTGCGTAAGTCCAGCGGTGATTGGTCGCATGTTTTATCGCATGACGCAGTCGCTCGCTACTTAAGTGGAGAGCGGTTGCATCATCGATTTGTATAAAAGGCACTTGTTTTGGCTCGCCGCTCACTTAGCGGTTAGCCACCGTAGAGTCTATATCACCTGAGGATGCCTCGTGTAGAGGCGAAACACGTGTCGTATTATCGTCAGTGGTGTGTCTTGCCTAGTGTAGTGGTGTTGGAAGTAGCGGTGCTGGGATTAGTGGTGACGGGGATAGTGCACGCAATTGAGGGAGGGCGGGAGGTGCTTCTTCATACTAGGTAAGACACATCATTTTATTTTATAACGCGGATATTTGCGAAGTCAATTTTTGTAAAAGCTTTTATATAATGGATTTCCGCAAAGTAACGCCTGATTCTATTAATTATTTTACCATTGATTATAACCTTCTGCTTTCTATTACTTAAATATGAAATAATAAGTTTAAGCGCTGTGTTCTTGACACCATAGTACTGTAGCTTCCTGATTAATGTCTCATGGTGAACACAGTCGAAAGCCTTGGAAAGGTCACAAAATATACCCAAAGCATCCTCTGAATTCTCCCATGCACAAAAAATATGTTTAATAATCTCAACTCCAGCGTCAGTTATCGAGCGACCCCTTGTAAAACCCAATGGATTTTTATGTAGCAATTTATTAATATTAAAGGAACTTAACATCTGATTTAAAATAAGTTTTTCAAAAATTTTACTTTTTTTTTATTGGAGAGGGGGCAAACGAGCATGCGGCTCATCTGATTGGTAAGTGATTACCGCCGCCCATGAACAAGCGCAACAACAGGGGAATTGCAGATGCGTTGCCGGCCTTTTAAAAAGGAGTAAGCTCTTTTCTTGAAGGTCCCTAAGTCGTATCGGTCCGGAAAAATCGCTGATGGTAATCGATTCCACAAGGAAGTCGTGCGAGGAAGAAAACATCTTCTAAATCGCACAGTGGTGGACCGCCAATCATCCAGATGGTGTGGATGGTATCGGGAGTTCTGCCGCGATGTGCGTTTGTGAAATTTGGCGGCTGGGATTAATCCGAACAATTCCTCAGAGCACTCCCGTAGTAAATGCGAAAGAAAATGCAGAGATGCAACATCTATTCGCAGCGCCAATGAGTCGAGCCGATCGGAAAGGACTCGGTCGTCGACGATTCGAGCCGCTCTGCGCTGGATGCGGTCAAGTGGAAGGAGCTGGCACTGGGGAGCCCCTGCCCAGAGATGGGAACAACCCTCCACCTCCCATGGCCCCACCGACCCTCAGGTCATACGGGCCGAATCTCGGGAGATGCGCGCGGTACTTGCACGTGGCTCTTTCCCGCGCACACTTTCTTGACTCCTTACAAATATTTAATCTATTCCTTGTCCCAGTTTAACGTCATTCTCCCCCTTCTGGGGCTGACGACACATTGACGTCTACGTCGTCGGGCGCTCCTACCAGCCTTCCATCCTGCCTTGTCCTGCGATCGTGCCACCTATGCGCAAACTTGCGCAACAGTCCGTAGTTTACCACATCGCTGACGAGATCCGAGTAGTAAACTGGTCCCTGAACCCGACGAACTAGTCCATCCATCATTTTCACTCTTAGGTCATCATACAGAGGACATTCCCATAGAAAATGGTGAACATCCATGATGGAATACTGTTCCCGTTGTGCCGGCATGAAATACTGTCCCGCTCTGCTGAGCACGCCAAACTTTTTAGAGGCCAATTGGGCCTTCTCTTCCAAGTGACCACGAAACTGCACGTCACTCGATATGTCGACGCCGAGGATTCCGATACTGGCTGAGGCAACAAGAAATCAAAGACCCCTTTGTCGTCGGGAGTACCTTGAAACTGAGGAGATACGACAAAGGGGTTCTTTTTAGCGGTAAACGCGCAAACTTCTGTCTTCTGAGGATAAAACTGGACTAGATTTAGTCGCCCGCAATCTGAGACTTTGTCCAGCAAAGACTCGACTTTAGACACAAGTTTGTTCCGGTACTCGGCGACGTTTTCCCGAGAAATATTGGCACGGCCGGTGTATAGAGCATCACCAGTGCTGTCATCCGCATAACAATGAATGCTACCGGTTTGCAACATATCATTGATATGCAGAAGAAACAGCGTTGGTGATAGCACACAGCCTTGTGGAACACCAGCATTAATAGGCTTGTAGTCGGAGCACGAACCGTCTACAACGACCTTGATGCTCCGATCTGCAAGAAAGCTAGTGATCCAATTGCATAATTTCTCGGGAAGCCCATAGGAAGGGAGCTTCGAAAGAAGCCCTTTGTGCCAAACCCGATCGAAGGCCTTCGCAATGTCCAAACTAACCGCCAATGCCTCCCCCTTGGACTCTACTGTCTCCGCCCATCTATGAGTTAAGTAGACCAGAAGAACACCAGCTGATCGACCCCGACGAAAACCGTATTGGTGGTCACTAATCAGCTGGTGATCCTCAAGGTATCGCATGAGGTGGCAGTTTATAACGGATTCCATTATTTTGGAGAACAAGGGTGTGATGGCGATGGGCCTGTAGTTGGACGAGTCTAAGCGGTCGCCTTTTTAGGGATCGGGTGGACAAAAGCTGTCTTCCGTGATTTCGGGACTATGCCTAGGAAGTAGGAGTACCGCAAAAGACTCGTTAGAACCAGTGCCAACACCGGAGCATACGTCCTCAGCACAATTGGGGGGATTCCGTCAGGCCCACTCGACTTGTGGATGTCCAGGGAGAGGAGTACCCCGCGAACCGAGCGCTGTGAGAACCGTACATCCGATATGGAGCACTCACACCGCGGGATGGTCGGCGGTGTGTTCCCTCCGTCATCAACAGTCGAGTTGGACGTAAAAGGGGAGCCTAAAAGGTCGGCTTTCTCTTTTGCGTCGTAGGCCAGTGAGTTGTCCTCCCTGTGCAGAGATGGTAGTGATGGCTTATAGAAATTCCCTTGGACAGCCTTGGCGAGAGACCAGAATGTACACAATGAGTTCCCGAAGGAAGGCGAACTAGTTTCTCGCCAATTCTGCCTATGTGTTCTGACATTACCTTGGCAATAACTCTTTTGAAGGACGTGGAGGCGAAGTTATAATTCTTTTTAAGTATGCTGGTATTTACATCCCGAGTCGCCGAAGCCGCAGCCCAGGCTTGACAACACTCCTGCTTACTGCGTAATGCAGTCTTACAGGAGCGACCAAACCAAGGCTGAGATCTGCCTCCGATGGGAACCAGAGATGATGGAATAAATAGTTCCATTCCCTGTAGCACCACATCAGTGACAGAGTCAGCAACAGCGCTGGGATCATCCGGTGAGAAGCAAACCCGCCCCAATGGGTAGGAAGCAAAGAAAGACAGCATTCCGTCCCGATCCGCCGACCTGTAATACCAAACACGACGGCAACCTGCAGAACGCAACCGCGAAGGGAGCGTGAGTGGCACCATACTCCGGATCAGACAATGCTCCGAAGAGCCGAGAGGGGCATCGACGGAAACCTGATATCCGTCTGTATGAGAGGTCAGCAAAAGGTCCAATAGGGAAGGTGTATGATCCTCAACATCTGGAATCCGCGTAGGCGATGTAACCAGTTGTGTCAGACCATATGCCAAGGCAAAGTCATGAACAGATCTCCCCGCATGATCAGTTAAAGGTGAACCGAGCCATTCGGCGTGGTGGGCGTTAAAATCGCCAAAGATCACGATCTCTGCGGATGGAACCTGTTGTAGCAAGGAATCTGTAGCCATTTGGACGTGGTCGATGAGTCGGTCTGTTTCGGCATTACCGCTATGGGACCTATAGAGGCACCCGTAGACGCGCGGATGGTCGTCGCTGTATAAGCGTATCCAAAGGATGGACAGGTCCGGACCTTCAAGATTGCCGAGGCGTCGAGAACAGATGTCCTATCTGACGTATACGCAAACTCCAGCCTGAGGCACAAAGGAGTGCTCCAATTTGTACCCCGGATAGGAGAGATACGAAGTATCAGCCGGAGAGGACACCTGCGTCTCGGTCAGAAAGAGCAAGGCCAGCTTCGCCGTCTCGAGATGGTAGTGGACGGCGTTTAGGTTCGAGTGAAGTCCCCTGATGTTGCAGAAATTCCTGGATAGCGTGGCAGGGGTCACCTTGGTCATATTGCTCAGTTTGCTCCGAGCAGTTATTGTATTGAGCGCAATTTGGCCCCCCTCCCCTAGAATACGCTGGGCATCCTGAGCACCCACGTTTAGGAGTGGAATAGCATGGTCGTGGATGCTCAGCGAGGGATTATCCAGGGGTGCTGGTACCCTCCTGGGGTAGTCTGTCATGTAATTTTGCTACCATGTTGATGGGGGGGGGGGGAATTTTTTTTTAACGTCACCCCCACACGGAGATTTTCTCCTGTGTCGTGGAGGCAGTTTACAAACATAAATTGCACAAGGACAAACATCCAGACTCGGAACAATTATTTGTAGGCCATACAAATACTTGTTCCGTGCGGGATTCGAACCAGCGGCCCCCAGCGCAACAACTGATTGCTAATCCACTGCGCCAAGGAGCCGTCATACAAATAATTGGGCCTCCGGTCACCTGCACTCACCAGACGAAACGCGGAAGCAGAGCTTCCACTTCACGCCGGTATTCTGTGAGGTCGTGGTACTAACCCGGCTCGAGCCGGCCCATACGTGCAACAGCAAAAGCCGCTGCGTGGCTCTACTACTGTTACGGCGTGCAGCTGCCTATCCAAGAGTAGGATCTTCCCGGCCCATGAAGGAAAATTCCACAAGCAGGTGCAGGTCGGGCCTCCTAAAGCCAAAGTGGAAAATCTCTAATTACAATAAACAATAAGGGGGAGCGTTCTATCCTACTGCCATTCAACAGGGAGAATATTAAAACCGAGCTTACCTACCTATATCCAAGGCGACTGGTCCCTCAGGCGTCGGTCAGGTCGCATGCGGTTGTATGGTGCATGGGAAATACGGGTCAGTGATGTGTATCTGTGTGTGACCGAGTGTGGTAGACCTTATGAGACCGTTGCCGTCGGCAGCAGCTCGGACTTCAGCACCGCTCCAAATTGTGGTAATCTTGCGCGGAGTCGTCCACAGTCACTTTCTTCGTTGGTCACAAGGACAATCCTTAACCTTATCGCACAATTAACTAACTTCCAGAAGCCACTAACTCTAATTTGTTATAAAGCGTAACACCCAACACAAATACAGAATGTCGGTCTATACGAAATCCCGTTACTATAAGCAAAAACGTAACACACCGCACGAATACGAATGTCCGGATCAAAGTTCACTACCGTTTCGAGTGGCAACAATTATTTCTAGAATATCAAATGCCGCAGTAGTAGCTAATATTGTCGAATACCCTTATACAGATTCTGAGTTAGACACAAGAAATCCCGGGAAAAGCTCTCAAACAAGGAATGCGCGATACGAATGCTAGATAGTATATTTACTAGGCGCGCCTAAACTATTCCGCGTTCCCGCACAAAAAAATGACAGCGTGCTGTCCCAAGCACAGCTGGCAAACGACTCCTGCACTCGCGCGCTCACGCCACACCCACGACCGAACGTCAAAACCGGTATGGCGCCGAGCCGAGCGCCCTCTGGCGTCAAATTCCGAAACCAGCGTTAGGGCGTGAACAACCACCGTTAAGTTACTTAATGTTGGTAGTACAGAAATTGGTCTAAAATTGGCGGGGTCTAATGTACTACCAGATTTAAATATAGGTATGACTTTACTATGTTTCATTAAATCAGGAAACATACCAGATACGACGCTTATATTAAATATAGTGGCTAGATAAGGTGCTAATATATCTATTATAGATAAAATAACTTTAACGGAAATCCCCCATAAGTCTGCCGTTTTCTTAACATCAATAGCTGTTTTAAAATATTTAACGATATCTTTTGGCAGTACTCTATGGAATTTAAAAGTATTTGAACAAGCCTTTACATTTTGTTTGAGCTATGATTCGGCGACACTAGGAGAAGAATTTAATGATTTTGTTGTCAAAAAAGGAACATCAGTAAAATGTTTCTCAAAAGCCATAGCAACTTCTTGATCAGATCGCGTTAAATTATTGTTAATATTCAATTGAAAATCCGAGTTGCGCGGTTGGACCTTGCCCTTTTCACTATTTATTATTCTCCAGGTCTTAGCAGTGGAGCTCACTTTTTTAAATATTTTAGAATATGTTTTTACATAATCTCTAAATATAACACTACTATTATATGATCTTTCATCATAAAGCTCGTATAACCTTCGCCTACATTTATAAATTCCTACTGTCGCCCATTCATTAAATGATTTGCGACTGTTAAAAGAGAAAGTTTTCGAAGTAAATATTCTACAAAATTCACAACTTATAATTTTAAATAATGTAGCATACAAATAATTAGCACTATTTTTAAACGAAAGTGATGGAAGTCTTTTTATTATATTACTTCTAAACCTCTCCAAGCGATGTTCATTTATTGGAACAAACACAACTTTCTTATGTTTCTGTTTTTTGTGTATGTAAGGTAGTGATACCAACTGTCCACAGTGATCTGAACTTAAATTTTGAATAATTGATTTATGCAAGGGCTTAACATTTGTAAAAATGTTATATATACAGGTCGCACTAGGCCCAGCAATACACAAGCTCGAGCTCGACACAAGCCATTTCTACAGTTCGTTCAACAGAGAGGCTCACAATATCCTTACGTTATTTATATAATAATGACTTATCTGCTAATATTAAGGCCACCACGTAAACTTTTTTCTCTATTCAAGGAACTGACCACCTGGTGATTTCTGAAATTAAACATGAAATTATAATCTTTTACCCTATGTTCTTGCCGTGTAGTGGCGGTTAAGAATATCCACTATCCCATATCTTCCCGTGGGTGTCGTAAAAGGCGATAAAGGGAAACAGGCAGGAGATGGGCAGCAGCATCTTCCTGGTAACGGCAAAAATACAATAAAAAACTGCGGTTGCCAACCCGCTCGCCAAGCGTGGCAACTATGGCAATATACCCCCCATGATGAAAGTTACGAAGAGACGCTATTCCTGGCTACGGTGGCGACCATGGTAACGGCGGGGCAGGGGGTGCTAAGAATCTCCAGTGGAGGTTCGGTTGCCACCTACGACGACGCGACCTGGCAACATACAACGCACTCACCCTGAGGACTGACGAGAAGATTGTGGAGCTGGAAGAAGAGATAGACAAGTTGCGCTGGCATATTATAGGATTATCCGAAGTCTGAAGAGAGGGGGAGGACGCGGTAGTCCTCGAATCCGGCAACTTGCTCTATTACCGGGAGAGCGACCATCTGTCCCAAGGAGGTGTCGGATTTATCGTCCACAAGTCTCTCGTTAACAACGTTGTAAAGATTGAGAGAGTGTCGACGAGGGTTGCGTACCTTATACTCAGAATCACCAAACGGTATTCGCTGAAGGTCATACAGGTTTACGCACCAACCTCGGCACACCCCGATCAGGAGGTGGAGAAATTGTATGAGGATATCTGTAGAGCCATGCATTCCTCCAAAACCCAATATACGGTGTTAATGGGAGCGGTGAGCTGAAAGTGGGGAAATTTGGAATAGGGCAACGGAACCCAAGGTTCATGGAGAAAGAGGGAATCTTTATGATGAACTCTTTCTTCAAGAAGCGGCCCCACAGTAAGTGGACGTGGTCTAGCCCCGACGGTTCGACAAAAAATGAGATTGACTTCATTATGACGACCAGGCGACAACTGTTCAGTGATGTCTCAGTGATCACGAGGGTGAAAACCGGCAGCGATCACCGAATGGTTAGAGGCACACGGAAACTAAACGTTAAGTTGGAGAGGTCTCGTCTAATGAAGTCAACGCTCCGTCCCCCTCGTGCTCTAATCCAAAGTCCCGAAACCTTTCAGCTCGAGTTACAAAACCATTTTCAGTGCCTAGAAGACTGCAATGAAGTGAGCGATTTGAATGACAAGCTCGTGGAAACTGTCCATGCGGTTGGAGCTAAGTTCTGCAAGACCCGCCGCAGAAGAACACAAAAACTCTCCGATCACACTATTAATCTCATGGCTGTTAGACGGGAGATGAAGCTACATTCTTCAACAGATTTGACAGCATACAGACAACTGAACAGACAGATCTACAATTGCATGCGGCGGGACTTACGCAACTTCAATACAGCTCGTATTGAAGAAGCGATCGAGCGGAACCAAGGCTCCAAAGTCTTTGCCAGAGATCTGTCTGCCAGAAAGAGCCAACTGTCAAAGCTGAAGACCGAATGTGGCAGCATCGTATCCGGGGCACCTGAGATTTTGAGTGAGATTGAGAGGTTCTATGGGCAGCTGTACACGTCATCGTTGGAGCCGCACGCAAGTGTGAGTAACGATCCAAGAGCGACTCTTATCCGACATTATTCCGATGATATCCCGGACGTCAGTCTGAGCGAGATTAGAATGGCTCTCCAGCACCTTAAAAACGGCAAGGCCCCAGGCGAGGATGGAATTACAGCGGAGCTTCTGAAAGCGGGTGGAAAACCGGTATTTGAAGTCCTTCAGAAGCTATTTAATTCCGTCCTCCATGGTGACATTACACCGGAGGCGTGGAGCAGAAGTGCGGTGGTCTTGTTCTTCAAGAAAGGCGATTACGCTCTCTTGAAGAACTACAGACCAATTTCCCTTCTGAGCCGCGTCTACGTGCTGTTTTCGAGAGTCATTACGAATCGTCTCGCGCAGACTTAACGACTTCCAGCCTCCCGAACAAGCCGGTTTCCAAAAAGGCTTTAGCACCATAGACCACATACATACCCTTCGGCAAATTGTACAGAAGTCCGAGGAGTACAATTTGCCACTATGACTGGCGTATGTGGACTATAAGAAAGCCTTTGATTCCGTCGAAATTTGGGCGGTGCTGCAGTCCCTTCAGCGATGCTAAGTTGACTGTCGGTATATCGAAGTGTTGAAGTGCTTGTACAGTAGGGCTACGATGGCTATCCCAGTACAGAACCAGAGTACGAAACCTATCTAATTGCAGAGAGGTGTAAGACAGGGTGACGTCATATCCCTGAAACTCTTTACCGCTGCATTGGAAGATGTTTTCAAGCTTCTGGACTGGAAAGGATACGGTATCAACATCAATGGCGAGTACATCACTCACCTTCGATTTGCCGACGATATAGTCCTTATGGCAGAATCCCTGGAGGACCTAAGCACTATGCTCAATGACCTCAATAGTGTTTCCCAACGGATAGGTCTTAAGATGAACATGGACAAAACAAAAATCATGTTTAATGTCCATGTCACACCTATGCCAGTAGTTGTTGGGAACACTAAGCTCGAAGTTGTTGACGAGTATGTTTACCTGGGACAAATAGTCCGACTAGGTAAGTCCAACTTCGACCGAGAGGTCAATCGACGGATTTAACTCGGTTGGGCAGCGTTCGGGAAATTAAGGCACATCTTCTCGTCAGGTATACCTCAAAACTTGAAAACGAGACTGTACACCCAGTGCGTGTTGCCAGTGATGACATACGGTACTGAGACGTGGTCCTTCACTGCTGGCCGGATGAGAAAGCTCAAGGTCGCTCAGCGAGCTATGGAGAGGGCTATGCTTGGAGTTTCTCTGCGTGAGTGACCGACATAGCCCAACGGATTAGTAAGCTGAAGTGGCAATGGGCCGGCCATATAGCTCGAAGAACCGACAACCGATGGGGAAGAAAGGTTCTCGAGTGGCAGCCTCGTACCTGCAGGCGAAGTGTAGGGCGTCCCCCCACTAGATGGAGTGACGACCTGGTAAGATATGCAGGAAGTCGATGGATGCAGGTGGCTCAGGACCGTGCTTTGTGGCATTCTTTGGGGGAGGCCTATGTTCAGCAGTGGACTTGTGAAGGGCTGTAATGATGATAATGATGACCCAACGTTCAGTAATACAAAGGATGTGTATATTGTTACTATTTAAAAAAAATCATTTTCCAATTCTTTGCCCAACATGCCTTGTATATTTGGTGCACCAGGTGTAAACAATTTTTATTACTTATTTGTGGACTGTATTCAAAATTAATTAAACTCTTATTATTGCTAGAGATTACCTCTATTGTCAAATCCACTTATTTAAATTAGTTGGAACTGATTCCAAATTAAATGTCAAATGATTGTGCTCAATAAAAGCAGTCTTGGTAGCCAAAAACTTGGCTGAGTTAAAAATAATAAGATAGCACATTTGCTATCAGTCTTAAATTATATTTGGATAGGTAATACCTATCTTTTGTCCAAAACTTTTTTGTTAAATTATTTATGTCACTAACATGAAATTTATGATTATTATCATTACAATTATATGTCAAATTTAAATTATTATTACATATTAAATTATGCATTTGTATATTTAAATTATGTCTTAAATTATTTTCCTGTGGCAATCCCTGTATATAAGGCAGTGTGAAGTACATTTAAGTTATTGAGTTGTTCAATATATCTTAATAACTGCTTGTTGTTGACACTGCCTCTTCTACCAACAAAAATTATTATTGTACTATTTGGGCAAAATTTAGTAACAATAATTTTATTTAGGATGTCACTAAAAGATGCTCCAGACATGCAGCAATTTGTAACTTTTTGTCCCTTTAAAGAGTTATTTAAAGTTTTGCCTAGATTATTTCCCATGTCATCGCTATAAACAAATATATTATTTTTAGTAACATTTGAGTTATTTTTTACTTTAATATCCTCTGCTATGGCAATGTCATAGAGTTTTGGTGGTGATATAATATTATCAGCATACACTGACTCTGAAGAATCTGGCATTGAACGCTGACAAACACATTGATATTTAACTATGGAGTCAAACCGCTCCTCATTATATTTACAAGTCTTTACCAGATTATCCATAGCCAATATGTGTTCCCTTATTTCATTTTGGGCTGATTTATATTTATTGGACATGGTTTGAAGGGAGTTCATAAGTGATAATACTCGTATTTCTGATTTAAGGCACTCTACATCAGTCTCATAACATTTTTTTATGTTATCCACCTCAATTGAATACAACTTAAGTTCATATAACAATGCTTGCTTTTCTTTACATACATTAACATAATTTTTGGTATTAATCTTATTTCTTATTAATTTTTGTACTTTCCTTACACTTTGGGAACCGGAATAGAATATTTTTTAATGTCGATGGAGTCAGTTAAGTTAAGAACTATTGGTGTTACAATACTGAAATATATTTGACGTGTTATACAAGATTATTTTGCAATAACCGGCGAAATTTGCAGAGAAAGTTCAGTATAAGTGATATAACCAAATGGTGAAGAAAAATTAATTACTTTTTATCTTTTAAGTTCAAAATGCGTGGTAATGTATTATTTTAACTGATTTTACTGCGCACGCACACATTCGTAAGGATCGATCGAAAGGCAATAATATTGTTCCTATAAATCACATTCAATTTGGGATAATATTAAATAAAAGTAGAAGCCTTATTTTTCACAAACTGCAACTCACTGTTGACTCAGAAATTGACATAAATCATATTATATTGAGGAAGTGGTACTTAGTGGCACTTATGTGGTAGCAATGCTGCAACTATTATTATAGTTGAAACACGAATATTGCAGTTCTACTGGGGAAGGACACTCACAGAATAGATAAGCTTAACATAGCAGCTTAAAGCTGCTGTTTTTCGTATGGTGGGTGTAGTGTCCTTGTTTACTGGAAACGAGGCATGCCATCTTGGTCCTTATGGGTGACAACGCATCTGCATTTTGATTCTTGAAGGAGGCAAGAGGTAGATGTCTATGGGCAACAGTATCCACCTACCATCAGTTGGACTGTGCGCTTGTTTGTCACCATTGCTATAAAAAGGTACCAATAATGCTTGCCACCATGCATTCATGTAAGGTATTACACTGTTCCCTCAATCACCTTGTCTTATAAGGCATAAAAATGCTTGTAAATTGGAATTTCAAATATAGCCAATTATTGAACGTAAGTGTAAGAGTCATTTTCATTATTAAGCAGTCTTCCATCCCTTTTTGTTATTAAATGAAGTACTTGGGTGACCGAAATTCGAAACCTATATTTATGATTTATTTAGATGTATTTAGATAGGTCAAATATTATCAAAATACAAAATTATATTCATGTTGGCAACTATTCTTAAAATTACTTAAATAAAAGAAATATTACTCTTATTAGAAATTACTCTGGAGGTTAATTGTAAATAATTTAAAATTAAAAATGTTGTACAATCGACTTCAATATAAATTATTAAGAATAACTTAAAAACTAGTGGCCAGACCTTGATCAAATTTATATGGGACCACATAAAAAGCACCAGCTTTCAAATGAAAAAAGAATCATCGAAATCGGTTCACTCAAGAGAAAGTTATGAGATAACACACATAAAAAAACATACAGTCGAATTGGGTACCGGCTCCTTTTTGAAGTCGGTAGAAAATATATAAAAGTGTGAGAGCGGATGTTCAACTTGCTCTCTTGCTTACAGTTCAACCAACCTGGGTGTAACGTGAAGGACATAATTACATGATATCACCAAAGTATGCAACGCAACAGCAACACTACTCATCTCAATTTAACACAGGGTAGCATCTCAGCAACACGATATTGCTGATTTACACAAGAAAAACTACTGAAACAAATAGAACCACGTCTCTTGTCTTACTTAGGCAGAATCTCAGTGTAGATGTAATGTTTTATCCCCACCGACATAACAACAATCAGACTCGTAGAATTACTGACTGATCTCTCTTAGTCGCCTGCGCGATACTTTATACTGCCAGAAAGAGTGAGAGATTAGAGTTCCACCCTCAATTCTTCTTATTTTCCTTTATTATTTCACTGTCATTTCTAACATCCATATATACATTATACCTCGCATTATATATCGTCCCGTGGGTGTCGTAAGAGGCAACAGAGGGAAACTGAAAAAGGAGATGGGCAGCAGCATGTTCCTGATAAGAACTCAAAATAATATAAATCTGCGGTTGCCAACCCGCCTGCCAAGCTTGGCAACTATGGAAAAATGCTCCCTATGAGGAAATCTTTGTGCCAATGTTCAGGAAATCTTTGGACTTATATTCAGCAGTGGACTTTTATATACCTACTCTAATAGAAGTTATGGAAATGCCTACTCCTTTTTAAAAGGCCGGCAACGCATCTTTTTTTTATAGGATATGGTGAGAAACGAGCACATAGTCCACCTGATGGTAAGTGGTTGCTGTGGCCCATAAACATCTACATTTATCCTCGTTTGCGAATCGTAATGCAGATGCGTTGTCACCCGTGAGGACTAAGATGGAATGCCTCTTTTCCAGTAAAAAGGGTCTCCGGTTCTCTACACTCACCATACGAAACAGAGCAGTGTTAAGCTGCTATTTGACGCTGGTATTCTGTGAGAGCGTGGTCCTTCCCCGGTCGAGGCGACCCATTCGTGCTACAACTATACTATTAATATAGCTGCAGCATGGCTCTACCACGTTTATCTCTGCAATTCCCCTGGTTCCCTTGGTATATTTATATCTGCAATTCGCCTGGTTCCCCTGGCGTTGCAGTTGTTCATGGGCGGCGGTAGTCACTTACCATCAGGTGAGCCGCATGCTCGTTTGCCCCCTCCACTATAAAAAAAAGGATACAATATTTTTAACAACATTAACGTGACAGTTAAGTTGCACTATGCTTTGTTAGGGATGTCTCGCCTTTTACGAATACGTGTCCCGATACAATTGGTCATTTATAAATTCATTATTGTTGTTTCCTAACGATGAATTGGAATAATAAGTACATCAGTTTTGTAGAAAATTTTGGAATTGTCTACAAAAGAACATGAACGAAAATTTACCTGAGACGTGTATGACTTTAAGTTGGCAATTTAAATCATTGACTCGTATTCAAAATTCGTTAAAAGTTTTAGAGATAGATTCTGATGCCAAGAAGTCAATTTAACTTGAAGTGAACGGATTCTCAACACTATTCTAATTGCTTTTGAATGGCATTTATCGAAGTGTAAACTAATAACATGTAATATTCTCTTGAATAAATCAAATTATAGGAAATAATAAAGAATTATAGGTATATAAGGGCTTAGCTTTTTTCAGTAATTTTACTAATTATTTATGTCATAATAGCAAGCAAATAATTCTCCTGAGTTTAATTAAAACCAGTTATTTCAATATTACAGACAGACACTTCAATTTTATTTATATGAATAGATGTACACACTAGAGACTAGTAGATTGTTGAATTCCGAAAGTTTCATAAAAATCGTTTAAATCGCATAAAATCCATCAAAATCAGAGAAAAGAAAAATTTATGAGCTTCACTTTTCTAAATTGAATATAAATCTAGATTTCCAACAATTTAATTTAATGTGCATATAAAAATATAGCACAAATCCATGATGGTTTGCTGATTTTAATATCCTGCACTGTCGACTTTGCTTTAAGTGAGAATGAATAATGGAACTTATTCACGGCTCTGAAAACAGAATTCTATTCTCAATTGTCATTGGATAGCTTCTAATTAAATTGGCATTTTGCAGTTCTTTCGTGTGGTATCTATATGGCTGGTTTCAGTTTATTGCAATTTACAGCCTATAAAAGTCCACTGCTGAACATGGCCTCCCAATAGATGATTTCATAAGAGTTTTTGCCATATTAGCCAAGCTTGGCAGGCACGTTGGCAGCCGCAGTTTTTTTATTATTTCGAGTTGTTATTAGAAATAAATGCTGCCCATCTCCTGATTTGTTTCCCTATGTAGCCTCTTACAACGGGACGATATGGCGTAGTGGATATACTTACACCGCCACTACACGGTTCACTTGTATTTCGGCGCGTCCCCGCGAAATGTCTACATGCGGGTCATGCGACGAGTCTGCAGTGCCCCGAAAAGATTTTAAAAACAAAAAAATGCGTGAGTGTCATGGGACAATCGTTTGGAACGAAGTGCCTTTCGTAGTATATTATTATTAATAAACGTATTATATTATTGACAAACCAATACAAATAAATGAATTACTAGCATCTATAAAATGAAGCGTCATTTAAAATAATATTTCTTTCATGGAAAGATAAGAGCCGTGGTAGCTCAGATGATTAGCGCTCGCTTTAAATTTCACACTACGCGAGCAAACCGGGTTCGATCCCCACCGGCACCAATGAAATTGTTAAGTTGCATTTTAAGTGCAAGTAAATTTCACAGTACTTCATGCTCGACGGTGAAGGAAAACATCGTGAGAAAACCTGCATGTCTGAGGAATAAGAAAAAAAATATTTCGAAGACATGTGAAGTTCGCCAACACGCATTGGGGCAGCGCGGCGGACAATTCATTGCCCTAAAACCCTCTCAGAAATAAGGGGAGGCCTGTGCCCACTGCCCAGTAGTGGGACGTATTTAGGCTGTAACTTTATGATAAGAAAAAGTGCGAGGGAGATGGATATTATTCCATCTCGCCTCCTTATTTCGCCGCCAAGGCCGTCAACACTATGATACAAGGGGTAGTGGCGAAAAAATCTTACACTTTTTGTCGCCTAGCTCCCATCCGCCAAACCCGTACCGTCCGATAAGGAACTTCGTTCCAATATTTACAACCCTAGCAGTGAAGAGCTTGTACACAGTTCACCTGATGACAAGTGGATGCCTCGATCCTCTGACAATTATATCTATCTTTCATTAAGAATCAAAAGGCATATCATGCGTTGTGACGCCTTATAGATGGAATGCAGCGTTCCCAGTAAAAAGGTCCCGGTTATTGACATTCTCGTATCTTGACTGTCTTGAAATGATTCCTGCATTTACGTTTATGTCTACATGGTACATGGACACCTGCTAACTTAAAACAAAGAAGGATACAGATACGCCGTGAGTGTGTACTAGGATTGCTTTGCACTGAAATACCTCATACCATTCACCAGTACCCCTGGAGAATCCCTCGCTGAGCATCCACGACCATGTTATTCCAATCCTGAGCGTGGGTGCTCAGGCTGCCCCGCGTATTCTGGGGGGGGCAAAATTCCGCTCAAAAACAAAACTGCTCGGGGCAAGCTGAGCAACAATACCAAGGCGACCCCTGCCACGCTATCCGTGAATTTCTGCAACATCAGGGGACTTCACTGTAACCTAAACGCCGTCCACTACCATCTCGAGACGGCGAAGCCGGCCTTGCTCTTTTTGACCGAGACGCAGGTTTCCTCTCCGACTGATATTTCGTATCTCTCCTACCCGGGGTACAAATTGGAGCACTCCTTTGTGCCTCGGGCTGGAGTTTGCGTGTATGTTAGAGAGGACATCTGTTCTCGACGCCTCGGCAGTCTTGAAGGTTCGGACCTGTCCATCCTTTGGCTACGCGTAGACAGCGACGACCATCCGCGCGTCTACGGGTGCCTCTATAGGTCCCATAGCGGTAATGCCGAAACAGACCGACTCATCGAGTCCAAATGGCTACAGATTCCTTGCTACAACAGGTCCCATCCGCAGAGATCGTGATCCTTGGAGATTTTAACGCCCACCATGCCGAATGCTCGGTTCACGTTTAACCGATCATGCGGGGAGATCTGTTTATGACTTTGCCTTGGCATATGGTCTGACACAACTGGTTACTTCGCCTACGCGGATTCCAGATGTGGAGGATCATACACCTTCCCTGTTGGACCTTCTGCTGACCTCTCATCCGGACGGATATCAGGTTTCCGTCGATGCCCCTCTCGCTCTTCGGACCATTGTCTGATCCGGAGTATGGTGCCACTCACGCTCCCTTCGCGGTTGCGTTCTGCAGGTTGCCGCCGTGTTTGGCATTACAGGTCGGCGGATTGGGACGGAATGCGGTCTTTCTTTGCATCCTACCCATGGGGGCGGGTTTGCTTCTCGCCGGATGATCCAGTGCTGTTGCTGACTCTGTCACTGATGTGGTGCTACAGGGAATGGAATTATTTATTCCATCATCTGTGGTACCCATCGGAGGCAGATCTCAGCCTTGGTTTGGTCGCTCCTGTAAGACTGCATTGCGCAGTAAGCAGGAGTGTTATCAAGCCTGGGCTGCAGCTTCGGTGACTCGGGATGTAAACACCAGCACACTTAAAAAGAAGTATAACTTCGCCTCCAGGTCCTTCAAAAGAGTTATTGCCAAGGCAAAGTCAGAGCACATAGGCAGAATTGGCGAGAGACTAGTTCGCCTTCCTTCGGGAACCCGTGCATTCTGGTCTCTCGCCAAGGCTGTCCAAGGGAATTTCTGTAAGCCATCACTACCATCTCTGCACAGGGAGGATGACTCACTGGCCCATGACGCAAAAGACAAAGCCGACCTTTTAGGCTCCCTTTTTGCGTCCAACTCGACTCTTGATGACGGGGGAAAACACCGCCGACCATCCCGCGGTGTGAGTGCTCCATGCCGGATGTGCTGTTCTCACAGCGCTCGGTTCGCAAAGCACTGCTCTCCCTGGACATCCAGAAGTCGAGTGGGCCTGACGGAATCCCCCCAATTGTGCTGAGGACGTGTGCTCCGGAGTTGGCACCGGTCCTAACGCGTCTTTTCCGGTACTCCTACTCCAAGGCGTAGTTCCGAATTCATGGAAGACAGCTTTTGTCCACCCGATCCCTAAAAAAGGCGACCGCTCAGACCCGTCCAACTATAGCCTATCGCGATCACCTCCTTGTTCTCCAAAATAATGGAATCCATTATTAACTGCCAGCTCATCCGGTACCTTGAGGATCACCAGCTGATTAGTGACCGCCAATACGGTTTTCGTCGGTGTCGATCAGCTGGTGATCTTCTTGTCTACCTGACCCATAGATGGGCGGAGGCAGTAGAGTCCAAGGGGGAGGCGTTGGCCGTTAGTCTGACATTGCGAAGGCCTTTGATCGGGTTTGGCACAAAGCGCTTCTTTCAAAGCTGCCTTCCTATGGGCTTCCCGAGAAATTGTGCAATTGGATCACCAGCTTTCTTGCAGATCGGAGCATCAAGGTCGTTGTAGACGGTGCATGTTCTGACTACAAGCCTATTAACGCTGGTGTTCCACAAGGCTGTGTGCTATCACCAACGCTGTTTCTTCTGCATATCAATGATATGTTGCTAACTGGTAACATTCATTGCTATGCGGATGACAGCACTGGTGATGCTCTATACACCGGCCGGGCCAATATTTCTCGGGGAAAACGTCGCCGAGTACCGGAACAAACTTGTGTCTGAAGTCGAGTCTTTGCTGGACAAAGTCTCGGATTGGGGGCGACTAAATCTAGTCCAGTTTAATCCTCAGAAGACACAAGTTTGCGCGTTTACCGCTAAAAAGAACCCCTTTGTCGTATCTCCTCAGTTTCAAGGCACTCCCCTTCTTGCCTCAGCCAGTATCGGTATCCTCGGAGTCGACATATCGAGTGACGTGCAGTTTCGTGGTCACTTGGAAGAGAAGGCCAAATTGGCCTCTAAAAAGCTTGGCGTGCTCAGCAGAGCGGGACAGTATTTCATGCCGGCACACCGCCTGCAACTTTACAAGGCGCAGGTTCGGCCTCACATGGAATACTGTTCCCATCTCTGGGCAGGGGCTCCCCAGTGCCAGCTCCTTCCACTTGACCGCATCCAGCGCAGAGCGGCTCGAATCGTCGACGACCGAGCCCTTTCCGATCGGCTCGATTCATTGGCACTGCGAAGAGATGTTGCATCTCTTTGCATTTTCTTTCGCATCTACCATGGGGAGTGCTCTGAGGAATTGTTCGGATTAATCCAGCCGCCAAATTTCACGAACGCACATTGCGGCAGAACTCCCGATACATCCACACCATCTGGATGATTGGCGGTCCACCACTGTGCGATTTAGAAGATGTTTTCTTCCTCGCACAACTTCCTTGTGGAATAGTTTACCACCAGGGATTTTTCCGGACCGATACGACTTAGGGACCTTCAAGAAAGAGCCTACTCCTTTTTAAAAGGCCGGCAACGCATCTGCAATTCCCTGGTGTTGTGGTTGTTCATGGGCGGCGGTAGTCACTTACCATCAGGTGAGCCGCATGCTCGTTTGCCCCCTCTCCAATAAAAAAAAAAAAAAAAAAAAAAACCCTGTTATTATATGTAAAAATTCTATATGTTATTTCGGCAGGGTTTAAGATCACATATTCGAGTAAACATTATGTTGTTGAGGTCGAGTCTAATGAATATAATGCTCCGTTCCCTTCGCGGTCTAATCCAAAGCCCTAAAAACTTTCAGTTCTAATTTCAAATTTCTTTTTAAAATTTTAACGACGATATTAATGCTCACAAGCTCATGAATAATATTCATTAGGTGGGAGCTATTTTACATTACATTAGCTCGAAATTTTGCAAAGAACCGAAAATTTCTCTGTTACACTCATAATCTCATGGCTGTTAGACAAGAAATAAAGCTGCGATCTTCAACAGATATGACAGCCTACAGACACATACTTATGCGATTTCAATACATCTCGTACTGAAGAATCAATTGAGTAGAACCAAGGCTGTGTTTGCCAGAAAGAGCCAATTTAACTGGCTCTATATAGCCTTCAGAATAGAACATATCAGTATACGCGCTACTGTTTGACGGCAGAAACAGGTAAGATAGTGTATCTACACAAACAGCATCCTAGACAGGAAGGAGTCCTACCACTTGGATCTGCATTTCAATGCATGATCGAGGATAAATGTGTTTATGATATATTATATTTTTTATAATGTTAGATTCGTTCTTTGCACGTAGTAGAGCCATGCCGCAGCTATATTAATAGTATAGTTTTAGCAAGAATAGGTCACCTCGACCGGGAAGGACCACGCACTCACGGAATACCAGCGTAAAATAGCAGCTTAACCGTCAAATGTTTTCTCTATGCTGATGACCAAGTATTACTTGCGTCTTCGGCCGAGGAGTTGCAGGAGATGGTAACTGCTATGAGTGGAGCTTTTGTTAGAAAGGGAATGAAGATGAATGTAAGGAAGACGAAAGTGATGGTGTTTGAAAAAGATGAGGCAGTGACAGACTGCAACATTGTGATTGAAGATGAACAAATTGAACAGGTGAAAGAGTTTGTGTATCTGGGTTCAAAGTTTACAAGAGATGGAAAGTGTGAGAGTGATATCGAAAGAAGAGTGAATGCAGGAAACATGGTGAATGGAGCTTTGCACTCCTTTATGAGCAGTCGGAAGGTGTCTAATAAGGCTCGTTTGGCTGTGCATGAAGGGGTGTTGGTTCCGACACTCATGTACGGAAGTGAAACTTGGGTATGGCAGAAGAAACATGAAAGCAGAATAAATGCAGTTGAGATGAGAGCATTAAGAAGTATGATAGGAGTTAAACTAAGTGACAGGCTAAGAAATAGTGAGATAAGGAAACGTTGTGGTCTGAAAGAAGATGTAGTGACAAAAATTGAGAAAGGTATGCTGAGATGGTTTGGCCATGTCGAGAGAATGAATGAAGAACGATTGACGA
Source organism: Parnassius mnemosyne (assembly GCA_963668995.1). Classification (NCBI taxonomy): domain Eukaryota; kingdom Metazoa; phylum Arthropoda; class Insecta; order Lepidoptera; family Papilionidae; genus Parnassius; species Parnassius mnemosyne. Next base: position 56,810,438 of record CAVLGL010000104.1, on the reverse strand, counting down.
AAAAAGTGTATAAGGCGAGTGTGAATGAAAGTGTTGGAAGGGGTAGACCTAGGCGGACATTTCTAGACCAAATCAGGGACGTCTTGAAAAAAGGCCAGGTCAAAAGTACCCTAAACCGTAGAGCATGTATGAAGGGAATAATGAAAGTGGACGAAGCAAAACAAGTATGCAAGGATCGTAGCAAGTGGAAAGAACTGGTCTCTGCCTACCCCCACGGGAAAGAGGCGTGATTATATGTATGTAAGTATGTAACACTGCTGTGTTTCATATGGTGAGTGTAGAGAACCGGAGACCCTTTTAACTGGAAAAGAGGCATTCTATGTCCTCACGGGTGATAACGCATCTGCATTTTGATTCTTTATTGAGGACTAACTGTGCCCCGCGACTTCACCCGCGCGTAATTTATTATGATTGGATTTCATGAGTTTTAATTTTTGGCGTGGAACCTTAATACTTTTTCTAAAATAAGGGTAGCCTAAGTTACTTCTTATAATATCAGCTATCTGCCAATGAAAGTCCTGTCAAATCGGTCCAGCCGTTTTGGAGATTAGCTGGAACAAACAGAGAGACAGACAGACAGAACGACACAGACAAACAATTTAAAAATCGTGTTTTTATTATAAATACCGTACATACTTTGTGTCTGAAAATACTATGTGTCTGAAAAACGGACAGTGAATGTGTTAAGGTTTGCGATACATTACGGTATAAATATTTTGTCTATACTCATTGAATTAATATGTAATACAAACTAGAACTAGAACAGACGCTACGAACAAAATGTGTGCGGCAGTGCGTGGCGCGTGGAAGGAGGCACAGAGTACCTTTTTAGCAAATACCAAGTGATTTGAGCTCGTGGGATCTAACGCGTGTTGCAAACAACCAATTCTTTGCTTCTTTTTTAGTACGTAGTACATATTACTTCAATGTCTATGACGTTACTTAGACCAGCGACAGGCAGCAGTGTCACAGGTGCTCATGTCTGGTATTGCGCATAGCGATAAAAAATAAAAAAAAACTGTCAGTCGTAGGACTAGCAGTTCAGAAGTGATAAATTCTTAGTTTCACAAACAAATATACAGGTATACCCACACATCTGTATAATATATTTATCTAAGCGTGGTGATCACGCGAGTTCAGTGCTTTTTCTCTCTCCCAAAATTGCCCAACGTGCCTAAAGATGTTTTCACTTTTTCTCTTCAAAAACTACGGTTTGCCAAATCGGTCGCCAAGCATAGTAAGTATGGCAAATATCCACCCTATGAGGCAATCTATGGGTTGGCCTATGTTCTGCGTTGGACTTTAATAGTCTCTAACGGTAACGGTAGTGGATCCGCCCCGGCTTCGCATATCATTCTATTTAAAACTATTTTTTGAATTTTTATATGGTTTTCATCGTCGCTTTGACATTTCCTTGACGGTGTTCATGTAAAGTACATGTATATTTTATGTAAGACGGTAGAGATTATTTTAGTTTATGATTTAATTCTTAAAAAGATCACGCTATGTTTTATATCAGGTAACGGCCCACCGTTAGGCGTGGATTTGTTCCGTCCTTAGTCTCTAAATCTGAATCTTGTCCTGTCTAATCCTCTCTAAAATATACTAAAAATACTCCCTAAATAATAGTCTACGTAAGCCTATACTACAAATATGCAAAAATAATAATCGAACGCTACCTTTAAGAATCACATTTATGTGAACCAGGGCTAGTCTCTAGCTTATTGAGACAAGATTCTTTTGAATTTCAACTCAACCATTTAAAACCTTTTTCATAAAGAGTAGATGTAGTTTGCAGAACACTAAGTTGAGCTTTTCTGAAGCAATTTGAACCATTGCAAGAAACGTACAAACGACTTACAAACTGCTTAAGAGAACAGTACTTTAAGTAAGTCGAGTTCTTGAGAACATTAAAGTTCGTTTTTGCAAAAGTATTTTAAGTCCCGAACCCGAACGAAAGATTATAAATTATATTGTGATTTAAATAAAACCAATTTTTACGAATTTTATCGCGTATATTATCTTATTTTATATTCCCGACGTTTCGAGCACTTTACAGCACCCATGGTCACGGGAGACTAAGGTGTTTGACGTCTCAATGTCATAGTTAAGCACGCCTACATCCAGAATAAAATTATTTTTATTTATCGCATAAATACAAGAAATCATTATATTGTAATTATTATTTATGTTGTTAATACCTACAATTTCTTACGACCTATGGTCATTACACCGGACATAATAGTATTACGGCCAGAGAATGTTTGTTTCAGTGTCAGGTAAATGTTTCTTAATTTTACTATCTTATCAATTACCAAGAAGTCGTGTCTGAAGTAAAATTCTGCTATATGGTTATCAGAATTTGTTATTCGTATGATATGGGTTTCCGTGTTGTGGCGGTCTAGGAAAATTCATTACCCCATATTATCCTGTGGGTGTCGTTACAGGCGACAGAGGGAATCTGAAATGGGCGATAGGCAGCAGTGTCTTCCTGATAAAAATTCCAAATAACTGTGGATTCCAATTAATTTACAAAGCGTGACAATTATGGTAAATAACCTCTCTATGAGGCAATCTATGGTGATTGCGTATATGTTCAGCATTAGAGTTATATAGGCTGAAATGAATGAATGAGTGCTCTCGTTTTACCCTCTTACCAGTTTCTACCGCCAAGCAGTAGCGCTTCTACTGGTTATAATATCTTCGCCTTTTCTTCTTTATCGGCCTAAGTCCACTTCTGGTCAATGCCCTCTACTATTTGAAGGATCTGCCTTAATCGCCACGTTTGGCAGGTGGATGATTAGCGTTCACAGTGCCAAACATCTCGCACCTTTAACGATGTTGCCCGTCGCTAAATTAGTTACTTTACATCTGAAGTAATCAAGCTAGTTAATTCACCAATTATCGAAAGCCATATAATCTTCCCAGGCTTTTATATGGTCGCCAGTTACGAAACCTCTTTACGTGGAGGAGCAATGCCGTAGGAATATGGTTGTATCACGGATAGGTCGTTTCGATTGGGGAAGGAAGACGCCCTTAGAGAAAAGTTTCGTATGGTGGGTGTAGAGAACCGGAGACCACTTTGATTGACAGCGAAGCCATTCCATCTTAGTCCTCATGGGTGACAGCGAGTTTAGATGTAGATATCTATGGGATACACATTCCACTGACAATCCTGTGGGCTGTGTGCTCGTTTATCATTCTTTTTTTATAAAAAAAACCCGTGGGACTACATGGGGTTATAGATTCTCTTTCATTGCCATCACTCGGCTTTTGTTATATCATCATATTCTTCTTCTTCATCAGCCCTAAAGTCCAATGCTTGATTTGCCTTAATCATTGCGCTTGGCAAGCAGAATACCGATCGCAGTACCAGAATTCGTGAATTATTGAGCTGCTGTCCGTCCCCAGTCTGGATATTTAAAATCTGGCGCAAAAAAATGGTAACACTGCCTGTGTCGGAAGCCAAAAGATTTTTCTGGAACTTTCTATAGTCGCGTCTTAAGACAGGTGCGAGATGAAATGGGGTGTTAAATTTAGCGCCGTTACCACAAGGCATTTTCTTATCGATCATTCTAGAATATTCCGGTCTGAAAGGTATTGACAGCTAGCACAATTACAAGCCTTTCAGGCCTACGTGGTGGAAGCGCGTATCTGGCTGGTTATTTTTGCCTTATATTAGTTTCATGTGTAGCCTAACCTTTGTCATGTTTATGTTTTAAAAGTAAACTTATTTCTTTGTTTACGCCCGAACGCTGTATTCACCGCTGGTTTCGGAATCGACGTCAGAGGGCGCTCGGCTCGGCGCCATACCGGTTTGACGTTCGGCCGTGTGTAGAACGCGCGGCGTAAAATACGAGTCGTCTGCCAGCTGTGCTAACGTCAGCACGCTGTCAATTTTTGTGCGGGAACGCGGAATAGTTATGCGTCTAGTAAATATACTGTCTAGGATTTGTAACGCGTATTCCTTGTTGGATAGCCTTTCCCGGGACTTATTGGGTCCGACTCAGAATCTGTATAAGTGCATTCGACAATATTAGCTAAGTTAATGGATTGTCATCGTGACTAACGAAGAAAGTGACTGTGGACGGCGCCGCGGAAGATTACCTCAATTTGGAGCGGTGCTGACGTCCGGGCTGCTGCCGACGGCAAAGGTCTAATAAGGTCAATCACCACCAGTCACACCCAGATACACATCACAGCACCTTATTTCCCTTGCACCACACAACCACATGCGACCTGACCGAATCCTGAGGGACCAGTCGCCTTGGATATAGGTAAGCAAGCTCCGTTTAATGTTCTCCCTGTTGAATGGCAGTAGTATAGAACGCTCCCCCTTATTGTTTAATTGTAATTAGAGATTTTCCACTTTGGCCTTAGGAGGCCCGACCTACGTCTGTTCGTCGAAACTCCGCTGATGGGCCCCGGAGGATTGAACCTTTATGGGAGCAGCCGTAGGCCGTAACATTCTTTCTTGAATATAACCTTACATTTTATATTCGATAAAAATATTATTAACGCAGTAAGTCATAAAATATTGGTAATATCAGTAATATTGCCAATACCATTTATTGTAGAGAATATCGGTCGGAGGGTCCACATGCGGTGAAGTTCTTATAGGAACTCTGTCCGCGACTGGTGATAAGAAGGCTGGTTCCTTTCTCGCTCAAATGCTAAGTAATATAACTTATAATTCAGCAAGGAAACGCAGCCAGCGTTCTTGGCACGATACCACGGGGAGTAGGACTGTATGATAATTAAGTGATTAGTTTTATTTATCTTTATTATAGAGTTTTAATATTGTATATATTTAAATGTTTTGTTTAATATTAATAATATTAGTAATATTCATAACAATACTAGTCTAGTGTTCGTAATCGATATTGAGGTCCCGTGTTCGAATACCGTGGGTCGGGACAAAATCAGTTACTGTAATTTTCTTTCAAGGAACTCTCAGTAGTAACCCGGGTTAAGAAGTTGGCGAAGTTTCACCCCGTGCCTCTGAAAGCACGTAAGCCGCTTGTCCTGCGCTTAATCTCTCTTCGGGCAAGTCTCCTTTGTAACTCGCTGCCGTGACCGAAATTCGGTGTTGAGGATATTATTGTTATTATTATTTCCCCGAAGATATTATTAAAAATGATAAACGAGAGTAGTCGGATGGTGGATTCGAACCCACGAACTTTTGGTTTTGGATTCCGTATCCAGTCTAACCATTATTACTTCTGTCGCTTCAATTTCAATAATATGTATAGCTATTCTGTGAATTGGTATTTTCATATACTCCTTGACGCCATCTTTTCAAAACACGTGATAGAATGATCTCATGATAAGAGCTTCCTTTTAATACAGAGCACTATACGTGTCCTTGTTTGAATGAAGAATCTCTTTCCGTATTCACACGGTGCGGCGCAGTTTTGAGAATAACGAGGGAATCGAAGCTAGTTGAGTGAACCATAGGAGATATTTTTTCTTTTAAAAGAGCTATTAACATATATATACCTACAGGTATAGGTATATATTCGGTGTATTCGTGTTAGTGCTTTATTATTTTAACAGATAGTGTCACCTACAGGGAAAAAAATAATAATGTTTATCGAAATAAATATTAAATCAATATAGGCTGTGTGGTACAATTGCTCTTCAAAAAAAATCAAGGGCTAAAAAAATTAGAAAGCGTATTTAAATTTTTAATATCAATAAAAATTATAAAAGTTCCAAAGAATTTTATAACAAACTATGCGTAATAGGCTATTGATATGAAATATGGAATCAGTAGATGTAATTCTGAAGCTGATTAAAAAAAAACGAGTCTTGATACGTCAATTTTTTTCGGGAGCTATCGAGACTACATTTAATATCAATATCCGGACGTCCACGTGAAATTTTTTTCTAAATGTTTTTTTTTCAAAGTAGCAAAATAAAAAATGCTTTTTATAAAATATATAAGATAGATTAATTAATGTTTTCTTGATATACGACTACTCATATTATCGTATAATTACAATTTGGTTATGATAGAGGCATTTCAAGAACACAAAATCGCTTAACCTTGACGTGTCGAGAGTAAAGCACTCCCTAATAACGCTTCGCGTTACTTGTATGAGACGTGCAACATTTAGATTAAAATCTTCATGCTCTATTTTTTTGTCACTGAGGGGTGGAATTTTTATAAAATGTAAATAGAACCAAAACAACCGATACTTCTTAACCTATTTAATAAACTAAGAATAGTTTAAATCAGTTTAGTTGTTACTGAAAAAATCATGGGTGAACATAACATAAGAAAACCTAAAATCGAATATGGAACTTCGCTTCTTTGAATTCTTTTTGAAAGGTGTTATAGGTTTACGTGAGTAATTATCTTTAATAATTATGCAATTTGTGGAAAATAATGGAATACTAATGGATGTGTGAAGAGTTTCGGGGATATAACGTCACCCTGTTTTTCACCTCTCTGCAGTTGGATAGTTTCGTACTCTGATTCTGTACTCGTATAACCATCGTAGCCTTACTGTACAAACACTTCAGGACTTAGATATACCGACAGTCAACTTGTCACCGCTGAGAGGACTGTATCACCGTCCAAATTTCGACAGAATCAAAGACTTTCTTATAGTCCACATACGCAAGGCAAAGTGGTAGATTGTCTCTTCGGACTTCTGTACAATTTACCGAAGAGTATGTACGTGGTCTATGGTGCTAAAGCCTTTTTGGAAACCAACTTGTTCGGGAGGCTGGAAGTCGTCCAGTCTGCGTGCGAGACGATTCGCAATGAATCTCGAAAACAGCAATTAACACACAGTTAACATTACATTTAACTGTATGTTAATTGCTGCTTCACAATTTACGAGTTTATGGGAATGAGATCATCTCATCTAACCTCATATGTAGGTCAAAAAGTATATAAACATTAGATTAGATTTAAGCATTCTTTAAGATTTGAATATTATGTATAAATGCAAATTATTGTGTTGTTAGTCTTTCAAAGTAAAATTAAATGAAAAACATATTTCGTGCATTAAAGCGACCGAATTTGCTCGTCGTCAGAAAAAGAAATATAATTATCTCAACGACGACATCAGTCGAGATAAACTTGGAAAGTGAAATGTTAACTAAATACAAACCTACACCAAAATTGCTAGAGCCGTTTCCAAGAAACTAATTACATAACAAGAATTTTTATATTATATAGATAATTGCTCATATAAAAAAAAACTACACCAAAATGGCTAGAGCCGTTTCCAAGAAACTAATTACATAATAAGAATTTTTATATTATATAGATAATTGCTCATATAAATCTTCCGAGTTTTTGATATAAGAAAACAAAACACTATATGGAAAGCTACATTTTATATGCAGAAAGAACAAATTAGGAGGCAAGTAGCTTTTATAACACGATAATTACTTACCAATTATACATAATACCTGTATAAAGTATCATCATTATCATCTCCATCACCATTACAGCGCTTTAAAAGACCACAGCTGAACATAAGCCTCCACCAAGGAATGCCACGGTCCTGAGCCACCTGCATTCATCGACTTACTGCATATCTTACCAGTCCTCACTCCATCTAGTGGAGGGCCGCAAAAATTGCCTACCGGTACGAGACTGCATAAAGTATAGGATAAATTAATCTAGTAGTTAAATCAAAACAGTGGGCATGCGTTCATCGCTTGTGCCACATTAGCTTTTAACGTCGCATTGAAGAACTCAATGCGGACAGGATATGAATAAAACGCAATTTCAGCTGCAACGATGCTTTAAAGATACTTTAATAGGCGTATACATATTAAAATGCGAATGTATATAAAAAAATTCAATTATTTTAATTTTTTAATTTTATAGGATCGGGTGACAAGCGAGCACACAGTCCACCTGATGGTAAGTGGTTACTGTGACCCATTGACATCTACATCTATCCTCAATAAAGACTCAAGATGCAGATGCGTTGTAACCCGTGAGGACTAAGATGGTATGCCTCTTTGCCAGTAAAAAGGGTCTCCGGTTCTCTACACTCACCATACGAAACACAGCAGCGTTAAGCTGCTATTTTACGCTGGTTTTCTGTGAGAGCGTGGTCCTTCCCCGGTCGAGCCGACCCGTTCGTGCTAAAACCATAATATAGCTGCAGCATGGCTCTACCACGTGTACCAATGATTATTATATCTTAAATTATATGAGTACCGGCTATATTCTAGATGCAATTTTGCCATTTTCGTCAATCCATTACAGCCTATAAAAGTCCACAAAGGTCTACCCAATAGTGTGTTTCATAGAGGGGATTTAGCCATAGTTGTGATCCAATCACCATTTGCTCAGTGGCTTAACGCTGATCCCAAGACTTTTTATGTCGTAGGGCTGTGCAGAGGGAAAAGTATGAAAACATTCATACAACACATTACACGCACATACACTACACACATATTACACACACCCTACACATTCACTAGAAAGAAAGAAAGAAAGAAAGAAAAATATTTATTTGGTACACAATCGTAAAAAACACTTAAAAGACATAAACACAGTAATTAAGTTACAAAGAGAATAAAAATATTTTATGCTATTAGTGCACCAAAAAGGTTTCCACTCGGCGTTAAATTCACGAAGTTTAATAATAAGAAACTTCATGAAAGCTGATTTTCAGTGGAACCTATATATAAGAAGGTAGATGGCGATACCGTCAGCTTACACAAATATCTTAAAAACAAAGTAACAGATCTCAAAATATGAAATAATGATAGTAAAAACCAAAACAACAAGGTTATAAAAATCATAATAAAAACAAACAAAGGTACATGTGTGTGTGTGTGTGTGTGCATGTGCGTGTGCGCGTGCGTGTGTGCGTGCGTGTGTGCGTGTGAGAGAGGGATGTGGAGACAGGGATGAAAATGCTGAGTGACAACTAAGTGCTAGACTTTTGTAAGGAGAGCTAAAACATTTTAAATTTTAACTTGAATGAATTTATGGTTTTCGAGTTTCTTATCGGGGGGGGGGGGGAATATCATTCCAGCACTTAGTAGCGGAAAAACGAAAACTACCACGGAAAGCAGCAGTGTTATACGGTGTGTAGTTAAGTCGCGGTGCTGCTCTAACGCAACGCTGTGAGAAATTGAGCTTATCGTATAAGTAAGAAGGTTCCCCAGTTTTAACTACTCCGAAGAGCAGGGAGGCGAGGTGAAGCTTCCGTCTGGTGGACATGTTCATCAAGTCACGTCGGTTTAGGAATGGAGTGACATGAGATCGAGTTGGTATTGAAAAACAGAAACGTACGCAGGCGTTTTGTATTCGTTTTAATAGTTTTTTAGTTCTTGCCATTAAGCATTCACCAAAAACTGCGTCACCATACGACAACTTTGACAAAATGAGAGTTTCACACAACTTAATGCGCATATCCACAGTCAAGTACTCGCGAATTTTGTATAAAACTTTAAGTCTATAGAAACAGTTACGCATTGTCTCTATAACATGTTCCTCAAAGCGCAACCTGTCATCCATAATCAAACCCAGGTTCTGAGCTTCCGATACGCGATCAATAGGACAACTGTCAACAGAAATTTGGGGATTCCAAGCTAGGATGTTGTCAATTTGTTTACGTGTTCCAAGCAACATGTACTTTGATTTAGAAGGGTTAATTACCAAACTGCTGTCACTGCACCATTTTGAAATACATTTCAAATCAGCTTGAATTTTACTAGTTGCCAACTCCGTATCGCAAGGTTTAAACGATATAAATAATTGGAGGTCGTCAGCGTATAAGTGATACTTACTAAACTTGATTGTAGTTACGATATCTGATATGTATAATATAAAAAATAGTGGTCCTAAATTAGAACCCTGTGGTACACCTCTATCAACAGGCATCGTTGACGATACCATATCAGAGCCGTTATCACCGGATATTTTAACGTATTGCAGACGATTGGAAAGGTAACTTGTAAACCACTTTATAGTGGAAATGTCGAAGCCATAGTAGGCTAATTTAGAGAGAAGAAGCGTTATGTTTATCGTATCAAAAGCACGGGAAAAATCAAGCAAGACCAATAAAGTACCTTGCCCAGTGTCCCGTGCTGTTAAAACTTCGTCCACGACATCCAACAATGCCGTAGTAGTACTACGAGACCTTCTGAAGCCGGATTGTTTTTCAGGTAGGATTTTATTTTCTTCTAGGTATTTTGTCATCTGTGTACAGACAATTCTTTCTAAGATCTTGGACATGAATGGTAAAATACTAATTGGACGAAACTCCCCATAGTTACTTGGGTTTGGTTTCTTTGGAATCGGTTTCACAGAGGCTACTTTCCATTTTTCGGGAAAAACGCTCGTTCTAATAGATTCGTTAACCAATCTCGTAATTAGTTGCAGAGTTTTTGGTAAAGTAAGCAATATCATATCTAAAGTAATGCCATCATCACCCCGTGCATTTGTTTTAAATGATTTTATTACGTTTAATACCATTGTTTCATCAACTGTCTTTAATTTGAAAGTATTAATGCCAAATCTATCAAATTCAAAACGAGTTAAAACTGACAATCTAATGGGGTCTTCACTGATGTCGGGAAGTTTAAGAAAGTATGTATTGATATCTTTAGGATTACATAAATGGGATGCCATATTACAGTCCTCTTTCTTAAAGTTGGCAACACTTTGTTTGATATTTTTCCATAACAGTTTTGGCTTGTTAGTAAAATTGATATATTTATTGAAATATGCTATTTTTTCGCTACGCATTGCCGAATTTACAACGTTTTTCAGATCTTTATAGAATTATATGTGAATATCTAATTTAGTAGTTTTACTTTTAGCGTATGCCCTATCGCGTAACTTCATCATTTCTTTAATAGTATAGGTTATCCATGGATGTGATTTATTTCTTATTAAACAAGTTCTCATAGGAGCATGAATATTAAAAACTTCAAGTGTTATTTTTGTAAAATTTTCCACCATTTTATTTAAATCATCATTTATTACATTTTCCCATTCTATACATTCCAGGTCCAGATTAAAACTGTTAATGTCAATTTCTCTTAATGGTCTGTAAGTAATTAATTTAGGAGGTCCTCTAATATTTTTAATATTTAACTGGCATGTCAATAGCGCGTGATTGCAAAGATCGGGAATATGATTAATAGATACACAATGTACATTCGTATTGGAACATATTAAATCAATTAAAGTTTCACTATTTCCTATGAAATGAGTCGGCTGGTTCACATACTGAGTAAGTTTCATGTAGTTAAAGAAATTTAGTAGCTTTTGCGCGTTAGGTTTATGCGTATGTAACAAGTCAATATTGAAATCTCCAAGTAAGATGGTATGCTCGTAATTAGCTATAGAGGAAATCGAATCTGTAAGTGCGTCAATAAATTTGTCTACATTAAGCCAAGGGGGTCTGTATGCTGTACCAATAGCTACCTTGATACCATTAACATTGAGCCCTATCCATATCTGCTCAACAGAGTCATTGTTACCTATTAAAATTCTACGAGCAGTGATACCAAGCCTAATATAAAATCCCACGCCACCTCCTCGCATACGGACTTTAGTTGAACGTGGTAGGTGAACTAAGCGATAACCTGGTGGCGATGGTGCACGCTCTTCCTCACCTTGCTTAAACCATGTTTCATTTATGGCTAAAATGTCCATGTCGAATCTCAATATCGCTGCGAGAAACTCATCATGGCGGGTTCCCAAGGAGCCAGCATTTAAAAACCCGATTGATAGTCTTTTATTTTTTTTTAAATTTAAAAACAAAAGCATACGAAATTTGGCAGTACTTACAATGATCTAAAAAATTGCACAGAAGTGTTAAATGACGCCATCCAATGGACCAAATAAAATAAATAGAATAATTGTTATTTTCATAGAGTATATGAAATAGTGTATCGAAAATGTGATTTATTAAGTGTATGTAGGTAACGTCAATATGTATGGGGAGAAAACAATGTGAGAGAATAACAACAATTAAATAAAGATTTACAATAAAAGTGGGTGGAAAAATGATTAGCATTAAAAATGAGATCATATTTAGGACCGAACAATACTATTGCCCAAAAACTTTAATTAAGTCGCTTTCAAAGCGCACTTCGATGATGGGGCTCACCGTTTTCTCTTCTAGCAAAAACTTTACCTTGCCGTGTCCAGACATACTTCCAATTATTGCGTTTCGCTTCTGTACGTACTTTATAAAATAGTTGACGATTATGTCTGGTTAGCCTTTCATTCACATAGAAGGGACAGTCGACGGAATTGAGTCCCAGACCAGCTGTAGTGCAGCCTCGACGGACTCGCGCCGCTGCTAGCAGACTATCGCGATGAACACGGCGTGCCAGCCGCACTACGATGGGGCGCGGCCTAGATGTCTCATTCTGCTCAAGCCGCAAAAGGCCTACACGCTCTGCACTTACTATATCGCAATCTTCTAGCGCTACACCTAATTTAGTTGCTACTGCCAAAACAATATGTGTAGAACGTTCATTTTTGTCTTCGGGTATTCCCGAGACCTCGATATCATTGCTTAAGAGTTCCTGGTCACGGTCATTAAGCTCAATTTTGAGATCCGTAATTGTTTTCTCGAAAAATTATATGTCATTGGACGTCTTTATCTGCGAATTTTTCTCCACCAGCTCCATTCGTGTCTCCAGGCAGTCAAGTCGCTGATTGCACGCATTTATTGCGGTAAGCAGGTTGGTCATCGTTCCCCTAAACTCTTGCATATCATTACGCATTTCTTTGATGTCTTGGCGCAAAAGTTTTAACTCATTTGCTAGATCACAAGTTGGCAAGTCAGGTGTTGATGATGCGGATGTTGAAATGGCCGTAGATTTCAGCTTTTCATTCGTGCGACTACGCAGAGTCACATTTGTACGTCCAATGTCTTGGTTGCTATTTGGTGACAATTGCAGGTTGTGTTTTATTGGTGTGTTGGTATTGTCAGTCTTAGGTTCATTGCTTCTACATTCCTGACATTTCCAGTTTTTCTTATTATCTGCTGACATAATATAAAACCGCTTTTCTGACACTTTTGTGCAAAGAAGATCATAATATTTACAACAAACATGACATTTTAAGTATTGCTTGTCGGTTATTTCTTGCAAACAACCATTGCATTGAATTTTATTTGGTACTAGTGGTGCCATCTCTTCCTCCACGTAAGCAACTCAAATGAAAATGGTGACTTTATCGACTTATAATCTGATCGGCTTAGTAACAAATGTCTATGGATGATTCTAGATGGCGTTGTTTGAAACAAATAAAACTTGAAAGGATTCAAACTTAATTTAACGGTCACCCAGAAAGAATAACTTTTGTAATATTATCTTCCTCGATCAGATTTTGAAGTTCACTTGAATTTAACAGTCCAGAACTAATACTTACAACTTCGATTATAGTCTTGTTCCAAACAAAATACAATTATTCGATTAAATATTTTTCAGCTAATTATCACAAAATATTCACACACACACGACAATATTCGTTGAAAATACTTTCACAGCTCAATTGTATCAAAATGCACTGATTGTAATAACTTTTAGATAAAATAACTCATAAATACTATTTTTAAGCAAATAATTTTACAGAGCCAATGTTACTTGAACGAATGCACGCCATCTATCCACTACACATACAAACACTACACTATTTTTAATTTCTTTCAGTTTAGTACAAGCGGTTCTTGCTTTAATTCTTGCTTTGTATGATATGGAAGAGGGGCTTACTCCTGATACAGGTGCATTATGCGTTCAATAGAAGAAGTCTACCATGGTATATATATTTGTAAGACCGTGTCTATGAATAAACCCTTATTATTATTATTATTTACAGTCAAATTTCACTTCAGTCGAGTTTTTGTTAAACATAGTCTCAGACTGGGGGCAACTAAGCATAGTCCAGTTTAACCATTATAAGTCACAGGTTTACACTTTTATCTCCAAAAATACCTCTGTTGTAGTATCTACTAAATTTTATGTCACCCTCCGTGATGCAATCCTATCGACTCGACTCACTGGCACAAAAAAATGTCACATCCCTTTAAGTTATGTATAGAATTTATCACAGGGAGTGTTTAGAGTAATTGTTCGGGTTGATTCTTGCCACTAAATTCCACCATTATACATCGCAATAAAATTCGATATAACATCAACATCGTCTGAATATTTGGTAATCCACCACAAATTATTTTTCCTCGTCTTCTTTGTAAAATAGGCAACCATCGCATTTTTTGCGAACCCTTATGTCTTATGGCACTTCGAGAGAAGAACATACTCATTTTTAAAAGGTCGATAACGCACCTGTGAATCCCCTTTTGTTGTTTCAGTTGTTTATGGGCGGCAATATTCATTGACCATCAGGTGAGATGCATGCTCTTTTGTCGCTATATCCATGAAAACCAACATTTGATAATAAATCAGATTTTATATATCAGCTTTCATCGCCCTGTTACCGCACTTGCACATAAGTCCTTTATTAGTAATGTTTTACATGTACAAACTAAGTATTTAAATATGAAAAGGGGATTTCCCTAATTACTTTTTAGGAAGAATATAAATGTTATTAGTTTCAATTGTAAATTGTGAAGTAACTCTTGCATTGAAGGAAAATAAATATTTCAAATACTAGGTTTATTATTATACGCGCAGGATTTTCATATTCATTAGAAAGACGTTCGCTGTGGAGTAGTCTCTCATAACCGGAAACATTGCTTGAATAACAAATAAGTGTGATATTTTTTAAGTAAATAGACATCTTATATTTTTTTAAAGGTTTCATATAAATCACGCCTAATTCAGATTTCGTGGAAAAGTTTTTATGTACTGTGTTATTTAGTTCTGTCAGTCTTAATTGATCATATTATCATAATTTGTAGAGTTTACTAATAAGAATATTAGTAATTTACTTATAAGAGTTTTTAGAACTAAAAAAACTTACATTGTTTTTCAGTTATCAAAAAAGCCCTTTTTACCCAGTTCAGTTTTTTTCCTATTATATCAATTTAATATAAAAAATATATAAAAATATCTCTATCGGATATAATACATATAGATCATTCCAGCAATTGCTCTATCCGTTCGTAAAGTTTCATCTTAATTAGTACAGCTATTCCGAAGATTGGTCCGGACGGACAGACAGACAGACAGGTTGACAGACATTGTCAAAAGTGGTCACTCATGTCTTATTAGAAACCCGTCAGGTTAATATTGCTAGTTATTTTGATATTACAGACTGACACTACAGTTTTATTTAGGTATATGTATAGATTACAGACAGACCACAATTTCAATGTATAAATGTATAGATGAGTTAAAAAAAATGGGAGAATACTTATTTCTATAGGTAAAATCAATTTTGAAACTGCTAGTAGTAACTGCTTACTGATAGTTTACGAGCATAAATACTTAAGAGCGAATCTCTTTATTAAATAAGAGCAAATAAAGGACAAAAAGTGAGCTCTAGTCGTAAGATTTCAATAGTTGACAGATAAATGAGTATTGGAGTAAAAACAATCTCAACTTAAATGATGGACCGCCATAAACCTGTGCGTTTTGCCTGTAATTAAACTTGTCTCGTTAACTCTGAAGTAATAGGACAGGGGTTCCCAAACTTTTATAGCGTGGTAGAGCCATGCTGCAGCTATATTAGTATTGAAGTTGTAGCACAAATGGGTCGGCTCGACCGGGGAAGAACCACGCTCTTACAGAATACCATCATATAATAGCAGCATAACGCTGTTGTGTTTCGTATGGTGAGTGTAGAGAACTGGAGACTCTTTTTTACTGGAAACGAGGCATTCCATCTTAGTCCTCACGGGTGACAACGCATGTGCATTTCGATTTTTTTTTTATAGGAGAGGGGGCAAACGAGCATGCGGCTCACCTGATGGTAAGTAACTACCGCCGCCCATGAACAACTGCAACACCAGGGGAATCGCAGATGCGTTGCCGGCCTTTTAAAAAGGAGTACGCTCTTTTCTTGAAGGTCCCTAAGTCGTATCGGTCCGGAAAAATCGCTGATGGTAATCGATTCCACAAGGAGGTCGTGTGAGGAAGAAAACATCTTCTAAATTGCACAGTGGGGGACCGCCAATCATCCAGATGGTGTGGATGGTATCGGGAGTTCTGCCGCGATGTGCGTTCGTGAAATTTGGCGGCTGGGATTAATCCGAACAATTCCTCAGAGTACTCCCCATGGTAGATGCGAAAGAAAATGCAAAGGTATGCAACATCTCTTCGCAGTGCCAATGAATCGAGCCGATCGGAAAGGGCTCGGTCGTCGACAATTCGAGCCGCTCTGCGTTGAATGCGGTCAAGTGGAAGGAGCTGGCACTGGGGAGCCCCTGCCCAGAGATGGGAACAGTATTCCATGTGAGGCCGAACTTACGCCTTGTAAAGTAGCAGGCAGTGTGCCGGCATGAAATACTGTCCCGCTCTGCTGAGCACGCCAAGCTTTTTAGAGGCCAATTTGGCCTTTCCTTCCAAGTGACCACGAAACTGCACGTCACTCGATATGTCGACTCCGAGGATACCGATACTGGCTGAGGCAAGAAGGGGAGTGCCTTGAAACTGAGGAGATACGACAAAGGGGTTCTTTTTAGCGGTAAACACGCAAACTTGTGTCTTCTGAGGATTAAATTGGACTAGATTTAGTCGCCCCCAATCCGAGACTTTGTTCAGCAAAGACTCGACTTCAGACACAAGTTTGTTCCGGTACTCAGCGACGTTTTCCCGAGAAATATTGGCACGGCCGGTGTATAGAGCATCACCAGTGCTATCATCCGCATAGCAATGAATGTTACCAGTTAGCAACATATCATTGATATGCAGAAGAAACAGCGTTGGTGATAGCACACAGCCTTGTGGAACACCAGCGTTAATAGGCTTGTAGTCAGAGCATGCACCGTCTACAACGACCTTGATGCTCCGATCTGCAAGGAAGCTGGTGATCCAATTGCACAATTTCTCGGGAAGCCCATAGGAAGGGAGCTTCGAAAGCAGCGCTTTGTGCTCGATTCGTAATCGAGGATAGATGTAGATGTCTATGGACCACAGCAACCACTTACCATCTGGTGGACTGTGTGCTAGTATGTAATCCTTATTCTATTAAAAAAAGGTTTTTCAATTCGTTACTCATTTACAGATTTAGTATTTGCTATCGGCGCCCTAGCTAGTCCAAATAGGGTATATCGGATACTAGTTAGATAGGCACAAAAATTAGAGCTGAGTTTTTATATTTATAGTGACATATAATAATGCATTTATTATAAAAAAACAGGATATAAAATACAATGGCAATTTAGTCAGTGCGCTTGGTGATTTTCACACATTTTTTCAAAGAGTAGGATAAGGCTCGACACCGCTACTCCCATTTCTTGCTCCACATTGATCTTTCAGCGAATTTGCTCTTTATTTACAGCTGCAGCTGAAAATGCGGTTTATTTTAAACCCGCGAATACCTAAGTTTAGATTCCAGAGAGTGGCAAACTCCCCTCTTTACTCTCTACGGCGCACCAGGACACACAGAATAGAATAGAATAGAATAATTTTTTATTCAATATACATTACATGTGTAATTCTTATTGAAAGTCATTTTTAACTTTACTTTACCACTGGTTCGAAAAAAAACCCTCTGTCCTGGGAAGATACAGCAAGAAACCCAGCGGGACTTTTTTTAAAATAAATTTGACAATATAAATGATTACGAACTATTTACAAAATTTATTTTAGAAACTGCTTGGAAGCGACCACCAATGAGGTGGTCGCTTCCAAGCAGTTTTGAATTTTGGTGAAAGGTGAATTTTTTTTTATTCAATATACATTACATGTGTAATTCTTATTGAAAGTCATTTTTTACTTTACCACTGGTTCGAAAAAAACCCTCTGTCCTGGGAAGAACCAGCAAGAAACCCAGCGGGACTTTTTTTTTAAATAAATTTTACAATATAAATGATTACGAACTATTTACAAAATTTATTTTAGAAACTGCTTGGAAGCGACCACCTCATTCCCAGGGGTTATTATCAACCATGTATTAACTTATACTATAATAACCCTTTTTATACAGTTTCAGTTTAAAAAAAAACATTTAAACATGGTAATTGAGAGAACCTGTACACTTTCCGGGACCTTGTTGTAATAGCGTATACATTGCCCCAAGAATAAATTACTGACTCTGTGGAGTCGAAAAACTGGCATCACTAGCTTGTGTTTGTTCCTAGTGTTTACAGAATGTACATCACTTTTTTTACTAAAACTAATCTTTGTTTTTGTGAACATACATATATTTTCGTAAATATGCTGAGAGGCCAAAGTTAATATATTTATTTCATTAAATTTATCACTAAGAGACTCTCTCGGTTTTAGATTGTAAATAGCTCTAATGGCCCTCTTCTGTAAAACAAAAATTGTTTCTGAATCAGCCGCATTTCCCCATAGCAAAATCCCATAAGATATTATGCTATGGAAATTACTAAAATAAAATAATTTATCTGTCTCGACACTAGTGAGACCTCTAATCTTTTTACAGTATAGGCTGCAGAACTTAGTCTGCTTGCAAATTTGGATATATGGGAGCCCCACTGAAGCTTTGCGTCAAGAGTGATGCCAAGAAAAACAGTGGATACAACAGGGCTAAATTCCTCCCCATTTAAAAACACATTGGTATTCAGATTTTTAAAATTCGTTGTTGTAAATTTAACACAATTCGTTTTATTTCCGTTCAAATGCAGATTATTAACGTTAAACTAATGCACTAATTTTGATATAGCATTATTCACTTCGTCACATTTAAATGATTGACGTTTAAGTTTAAAAATCAAGGAAGTATCAT
Organism: Parnassius mnemosyne; assembly: GCA_963668995.1. Classification (NCBI taxonomy): domain Eukaryota; kingdom Metazoa; phylum Arthropoda; class Insecta; order Lepidoptera; family Papilionidae; genus Parnassius; species Parnassius mnemosyne. The sequence goes on along the minus strand of CAVLGL010000104.1, from coordinate 56,791,612 downwards.
CAGCAAATAATACTATATCATGACTATCCCCTACAAGGTGAGGTAAGTCATTAATATACATCAGAAACAGGAATGGGCCGAAAATCGAGCCCTGAGGAACACCCATTAGTACAGGTGACCCGGAAGAACTTTTACCATTGATAATAACCCTCTGCTTTCTATTACTTAAATATTAAATAATAAGATTAAGCGCTGTGTTCTTGACACCATAGTACTGTAGCTTCCTGATTAATGTCTCATGGTGAACACAGTCAAAGGCCTTGGAAAGGTCACAAAATATACCCAAAGCATTATCTGAATTCTCTCATGCACTAAAAATATGTTTAATAAGCTCAACTCCAGCGTCAGTTGTCGAGAGGCCCCTTGAAAAACCGAATTGATTTTTATGTAGCAATTTATTAATATTAAAGAAACTTAACATCTGATCTAAAATAAATTTTTCAAAAATTTTACTTATTGTTGGTAGTACAGAAATTGGTCTAAAATTGGCGGAGTCTAATGTACTACCAGATTTAAATATAGGTGTGACTTTACTATGTTTTATTAAATCAGGAAACACACCAGATTCGACGCTTGTATTAAATATAGTGGCTAGATAAGGTGCTATTATATCTATTAAAGATAAAATAACTTTAAAGGAAATCCCCCATAAGTCTACGGTTTTCTTAACATCAATAGTTTTAAAATATTTAACGATATCTTTTTGCAGTACTCTATAGAATTTAAAAGTATTTGAAGAAGCCTTTAGATTTTGTTTGAGCAATGATTCGGCGACAGGAGGAGAAGAATTTAATGATTTTGTTGTCAAAAAAGGAACGTCAGTAAAATGTTTCTCAAAAGCCATAGCAACTTCTTGATCAGATCGCGTTAAATTATTGTTAATATTCAATTGAAAATCCGAGTTGCGCGGTTTGAACTTGCCCGTATCACTATTTATTATTCTCCAGGTCATTTTAATTTTGTCGGATGCAGTTTTAATCTTGTTGTTTAAATGTAAAGCCTTAGCAGTCGAGCACACTTTTTTAAATATTTTAGAATATGTGTTTATATAATCTCTAAATATAACACTACTGTTATATGATCTTTCATCATAAAGCTCGTATAACCTTCTCCAACTCTTATTAATTCCTACTGTCACCCATTCATTAAATGATTTGCGACTGTTAAAAGAGAAAGTTTTAGAAGTAAATATTCTACTAAATTCACAACTTATAATTTTAAATAATGTAGCATACAAATAATTAGCACTATTTTTAAACGAAAGTGACGGAAGTTTTTTTTATTATATTACTTCTAAACCTCTCCAAGCGATATTCATTTATTGGAACAAACACATCTTTCTTATGTTTCTGTTTTTTGTGTATGTAAGGTAGTGATACCAACTGTTCACAGTGATCTGAACTTTAATTTTGAATAATAGATTTATACGGGGGCTTAACATCTGTAAAAATGTTATCTATACAGGTACTAGGCCCAGCATACACAAGCTCGAGCTCGACACAAGCTATTTCTACAGTTCGTTCAAACAGCCAAAAGGAATAACTTCGTCAGTCCCAATTTAAAGCGAACCCAGAGAAGTCTTGAGTTCACAAACTTATATTCAGTCATAACATCGACCAACCGAGAAGACAGCAGCACCCCCACTCCCTGACAGGCGTTCTCGCTCTCCGGGACTCCGGACCATAGAGCTAACGCCCCGCCAGGGAGCTCTTCAGTACCACTGCCCTTCCGTTTGGTCTCCGACATACACACGACATCTAATTCTCTTTCTTTCATTATTTCGATCAACTTATTCGTCTTATCTCTCATGCCTCCTCTAACATTCCACGTGCCAACTCTGCACTCTGTCCTCCACCTTCCGCCGTGTCGGGCTGTGCGTGACAGGTGGCGGTCCCCATCGCCGCTTTGCGCGCTGCATTCCACACCAACGGGGACGAGTTGGTGTGCGTCGCCTTGGGGGGACGCCCTAACCCTCGTTGTCATGGGTGCGCAGCTGAGTAGAATTGCAGCCCTAAAAAGGGCTGGCAGGGGTCGCGACGAGCACGCTTCTACAATGACCCACAAAATCGCATTTACATAATAAGAATTTTTATATTATATAGATAATAGCTTTTCAAATTTTTTGATATAAGAAAACAATACATTATGGAAAGCTACATTTTATATGCAGAAAGAACACATTAGGAGGCAAGTAGCTTTTATAAACACGATAATTACTTACCAATTATACATAATACCTGTATAAAGTATCATCATTATCATCACCATCATCATTACAGCGCTTTAAAAGACCACAGCTGAACATAAGCCTCCATCAAGGAATGCCACGGTCCTGAGACACCTGCATTCATCGACTTCCTGCATATCTTAAGAGTCGCACCATCTAATGGAGGGCCGCACACTTTGCCTACCGGTACGAGACTGCATAAAGTATAGGATAAATTAATCTAGTAGTTAAATCAAAACAGTGGGCATTCGTTCATCGCTTGTGCCACATCAGCTTTTAACGTCGCATTGAAGATCTCAATGCGGACAGGATATGAATAAAACGCAATTTCACCTGCAACGACGCTTTAAAGATACTTTATTAGGCGTATTACTATAAAAATGCGAATGTATATAAAAAAATCAATTTTTTAATTGATTATTATATTTTAAATTATATGAGTACCGGCTATATGCTAGACGCAATTTTGCCATTTTCGTCAATCCATTACAACCTATAAAAGTGCACAAAGGTATACCCAATAGTGTATGAAGGAGATTTAGCCATAGTGGCCAACGTTTGGCAGGCAGATTGGCGACCGTGGTTTTATAATATTTTGAGTTGTTTTCAGGAAGATGCTTCTGTACATCTCTTGTTTCAGTTTCCCTTTTTTGCTTCTTACGACACCCACGGGACGATATGGGGTAGTGGATATTCTACTCGTATCACGGCCACTTCAATGAAATCAATGAATTATCTAAAGTGTTTTTACAAATTTATACAAATTCGGAAAAAATCTAAGTTCTCAGAGGTGACAGTGCATCTACATTTTGGTTATTCATCGAGGATGATAGATGTAGCTGTGTTTGGAGCATGACATCCAATCACCATTTAGAGTCAAATTCCACTTCAGTCGAGTTTTTGTTAAACATAGTCTCAGACTGGGGGCAACTAAGTCTAGTCCAGTTTAACCATTATAAGATACAGGTTTACACTTTTATTTCTAAAAATACCTCTGTTGTAGTATCTACTAAATTTTATGTCACCCTCTTTGATGCAATTTTATCGATTTGACTCACTGGCACAAAAAAATGTCACATCCCTTTGAGTTATGTATAGAATTTATCACAGGGAGTATTTAGAGTAATTGTTCGGGTTAATTCCTGCCACTAAATTCCACCATCATACATCGCAATAAAATTCGATATAACATCAAAATCATCTGAATCTTTGGCAATCCACCACAAAGTATTTTTCCTCGCACTTCTTCTTTGTAAAATAGGCAACCATCGCATTTTTTGAGAACCCTTATGCCTTATGGCACTTCAAGAGAAGAACATACTCCTTCTCAAAAGGTCGGTAACGCACCTGTAATTCCCCTTTTGTTGTTACAGTTGTTTGTGGGCGGCAGTATTCATTGACCATCAGGTGAGATGCATGCTCTTTTGTCGCCATATCCATGAAAATCAACATTTGATAATAAATCAGATTTTATATATAAGTTTTCATCGCCATGTTACCGCACTTGCACCTTGCACCCGCACCGCACTTGCACCAGTCCTTTATTAGTAATGTTTTACATGTACAAATTAAGTATTTAAATATGAAAAGGGGATTTCCCTACTTACTTATTAGGAAGAATATAAATGTTATTAGTTTCAATTGTAAATTGTGAAGTAACTCTTCTATTGAAGGAAAATAATTATTTCAAATACTAGGTTTATTATTATACGCGCAGGATTTTCATATTCATTAGAAAGACGTTCGCTGTGGAGTAGTCTCTCATAACCGGAAACATTGCTTGAATAACAAATAGGTGTGATATTTTTTATGTTATTTACATATTGACATATTGACATCTTATATTGTTTTAAAGGTTTCATATAAAACACGCCTAATTCAGATTTCATGGAAAATATTTTATGTACTGTGTTATTTAGTTCTGTTAGTCTTAATGGATCATATTATCATAATTTGTAGAGTTTACTAATAAGAATATTAGTAATTTACTTATAAGAGTTTTTAGAACTAAAAAAACTTACATGGTTTTTCAATTATCAAAAAAGCCCTTTTTACCAAGTTCAGTTTTTTTTTATTATATCAATTTTATATAAAAAAATATATAAAAATATCTCTATCGGATAAAATACATATAGATCATTCCAGCAATCGCTCTATCTGTTCGTAAAGTTTCATCATAATTAGACAGACAGACAGGTTGACAGACATTGTCAAAAGTGGTCACTCATGTCTTACTAGAAACCCGTCAGGTTATATATATATTATATTGCTAGTTATTTTGATATTACAGACTGACACTACAGTTTTATTTCGGTATATGTATAGATTACAGACAGACTACAATTTTAATGTATAAATGTATAGATGAGTTAAAAAATGGGAGAATACTTATTTCTATAGGTAAAATCAATTTTGAAACTGCTAGTAGTAACTGCTGTCTGATACTCGTAGTTCTCGAGCATAAACACTTAAGAGCGAATCTCTTTATTAAATAAGAGCAAATAAAGGACGAAACGTAAGTCTCTAGTCGTAAGATTTCAATAGTTGACAGATAAATGAGTATTGGAGTAAAAACAATCTCAACTTAAATGATGGACCGCCATAAACTTGTGCGTTTTGCCTGTAATTAAACTTGTCTCGTTAACTCTAAAGTAATAGGACAGGGGTTCCCAAACTTTTATAGCGTAGTAGAGCCATGCTGCAGCTATATTAGTATTAAAGTTGTAGCACAAATTGGTCGGCTCGACCGGGGAAAGACCACGCTCTTACAGAATACAATCATAAAATTGCAGCATAACGCTGCTGTGTTTCGTATGGTGAGTGCAGAGAACCGGAGACCCTTTTTTACGAGGCATTCCATCTTAGTCCTCACGGGTGACAACGCATCTGCATTTCGATTCGTAATCGAGGATAGATGTAGATGTCTATGGACCACAGCAACCACTTACCATCAGGTGGACTGTGTGCTAGTATGTCATCCTTATTCTATTAAAAAAATCTTTTTCATTTCGTGACTCACTTACAGATTTTGTATTTGTTATCGGCGCCCTAGCTAGTCCAAATAGAGTATATCGGATACTAGTTAGATAGGCACAAAAATTAGAGCTGAGTTTTTATATTTATAGTGACACACAAGAATGTATTTCTTATAAAAAAATAGGATATAAAATATAATGGCAATTTGGTCAGTGCGCTTGGTGATTTTCACACATTTTTTCAAAGAGTGGGATAAGGCTCGACACCGCTACTCCCATTTCTTGCTTCACATTGATCTTTCAGCGATATTTGCTCTTTATTTACAGCTACAGCTGAAAATGCGGTTTATTTTGTACCCGCGAATACGTAAGTTTAGTTTCCAGAGAGTGGAAAACTCCCCTCTTTACTCTCTACGGCGCACCAGGACGCACAGAATAGAATAGAATAGATTAATTTTTTATTCAATATACATTACATGTGTAATTCTTATTGAAAGTCAGTTTTTACTTTACTTTACCACTGGTTCGAAAAAAAACCCTCTGTCCTGGGAAGAACCAGAAAGAAACCCAGCGGGCATTTTTTTTAAATAAATTTTACAATATAAATGATAATGAACTATTTACAAAAGGAGAATGACCAAATGTGGTACCAAAAAGTCTCGCGCATCAAGACTAACATTTCATAGTAATTAATTTCATATTATATTACGACATTACTCGTCCGGTGATTTGATTTTTAATAGCGAATTTACTTTTAAGTTTAAAAGTATGGTAGATATCGGGTATAGTCAATTTTATTTGATATTTGGCTAGGGAAGTCTCAGTCAATGCTCTATGTCTATGGTTTTACTCCCTATAAATGACGTTTATAGCAGGCATATCGATTCAGTTAAAAAATAATCGATCTTCGATTCGATTCAAACATTTTCGATTAAATCGAGTGTTAAAAGATTGATTTTCGATTAATCATGACATTTCAAACATGCCTAATATAGACACAGAACATTATTGATGATAATTTACTAAATACAACTAATTCGATAGAAATAAGATAAACATAACATCACGTCTGTATTTCTCCGAAATAGTAAGCAGAGGTGTGTAGTACTCCTGCTAGTCATTATTATTCAATTAATAAACATAACATCACGCTTGTATTTCCCGAAGGAGTAGGCAGAGGTATGTAGTATTCCCACTAGTTCTCAGTTATGTTATACGTCCAATGTAATGGGGGTTGAGCCTTTTGCTATACACTGGGCACAAATCCAGACTCTGTGCTACGACTGGGACTTTAATCACTCACTATTTATTAAATTGAAATGTATTCTACACGAACACAATAGGTAATGTTTATTTCGTTACTATAAACTTCAAAATATAATATTTACTTACAATATATTTTTAATAAATATCATTTAGATTTTTGGAGTCGAAAAACTGGCATCACTAGCTTGTGTTTGTTCCTAGTGTTTACAGAATGTATATCACTTTTTTTTACTAAAACTATCTTTGTTTTTGTGAACATACATTATATTTTCGTAAATATACTGAGAGGCCAAAGTTAATATATTTATTTCTTTAAATTTATCACTAAGAGACTATCACGGTTTTAGATTGTAAATAGCTCTAATGGCCCTCTTCTGTAAAACAAAAATAGTTTCTGAATCAGCCGCATTTCCCCATAGCAAAATCCCATAAGATATAATGCTATGGTAATAACTAAAATAAACTAATCTAGCTGTCTCGACACTAGTGACACCTCTGATCTTTTTGCATCATAGGCTGCAGAACTTAGTCTGCTTGCTAATTTGGATATATGGGGGCCTCACTGAAGTTTGCGTCAAGAGTGATGCCAAGAAAAACAGTGGATACAACAGGGCTCAAATTTTCCCCATTTAAAAACACATTGGTATTCAGATTTTTAACATTCGTTGTTGTAATTTAACACAATTAGTTTTATTTCCGTTCAAATGCAGATTATTAACTGTAGTGTCACGCTACTTACATATCATTTTACATTATTTTAAATTCATTTTTCCATCCTGTTTCGATTTTCTGCATTCACCTCAAAACTGTATATTTTACATCACCTTTATTTCCATAGGATCCTGTAACGATTTTAAACCATAAGAACACAATAACAAATCATTTCTACTTCGTATTTTCACATTATCAGCACTTTTAAATTGGTGTCAATGGAGTCTACCTTTTTTCGATCTTTTAGTTAGTTTTCCGTAACTCTGCAACTTCGGGCTTTGTGCGTGCAGTTGCGCTACCTTTTTTCCTATATCAATAATATCTCATTTTTCACTTAAATCTTGCCGTTTTTCTATTACAAGCCTAAAACCAAAATTTGACATGTTTTGACATCGTTGTTTATTTGGTCGCTATGACAATTATATTCAAATTTGCTACCGGTCTGTTGCTTCTATTTCGATAATTCTACATAAATACTCTTTCCTCTTGACCATTTACAAAAAATTTGCGTTTAATTTAAATAATTTTCCGTTCTCTCTAGAAAGGTATAAAAGCCGAACAATCGGTGAAGAAATTCAGTCTCGCTTCAGTTCTCGAGTTCGAAGCATCTACTAAAGGCCTTATCCCGGGGCCGCACTGCCCCGGGATCCTGCAAGCCTCTGTCCTGCCTGAAGCCACTGGACTCTACGAACCTCTGCTCAAACTGAATTCGCCAGATCCTACAAGCCGTTGCTCTGCCTGAAGTCGCCGGGATCCTACAAGTCTCTGCTCTGCCTGGAGTCGCCGGAACCTGCAAATCTCTGTTCCGCCTGAAGTCACCGGAACCTGCAAACCTCTGTCCCGCCTGCAGTCACCGGATCCTGCAGGCCTCTGTGCTGTCTGAAGTCGCTGAGGATCCTGCAAGCCCCACGTTGGGCGCCAAAATGTCGTGAAGCGACAATTAAATACAAAAGAGAACCTAACCTAGTAACAGCAAAACAACAAAAATAGAACAAAAACAAAAAATATATTCAAGATTTAAAAGATATTTACAATTTTATATAACAAAAATGGAGTATGAAGATGAGGATGGATGACGTGATTTACAAATTATTGAAAAAAAAGTAATAAAAAAAAGGAGATTAGTGTCGAAGCTGAGTCTGAAGATCCAAAGTGTGCTCTCAGCGCCTGGAACGAGCACGCACGGCGTAGGTGAGAAGGCGTGGGCGTCTCTAGGCGACGACCTCAGGTGAATGCAGTGATTGCAGGATCCGGCGATTTCAGGCCAGACAGGGGCTTGCAGGATCCTCAGCGACTTCAGACAGCACAGAGGCCTGCAGGATCCGGTGACTGCAGGCGGGACAGAGGTTTGCAGGTTCCGGTGACTTCAGGCGGAACAGAGGTTTGCAGGTTTCGGCGACTCCAGGCAGAGCAGAGACTTGTAGGATCCCGGCGACTTCAGGCAGAACAAAGGCTTGTAGGATCCCGGCGACTTCAGGCAGTGTAACGGCTTGTAGGATCCTGCGACTTCAGGTAGAGCAGAGGTTCGTAGAGTCCAGTGGCTTCAGGCAGGACAGAGGCTTGCAGGATCCCGGGGCAGTGCGGCCCCGGGATAAGGCCTTTAGGAGATGCTTCGAACTCGAGAACTGAAGCGAGACTGAATTTCTTCACCGATTGTTCGGCTTTTATATGTCGTGAAGCGACAATTAAATACAAAAGAGAACCTAACCTAGTAACAGCAAAACAACAAAAATAGAACAAAAACAAAAAATATATTCAAGATTTAAAAGATATTTACAATTTTATATAACAAAAATGGAGTATGAAGATGAGGATGGATGACGTGATTTACAAATTATTTAAAAAAGGTAATAAAAAAAAGGAGATTAGTGTCGAAGCTGAGTCTGTAGATCCAAAGTGTGCTCTCAGCGCCTGGAACGAGCACGCACGGCGTAGGTGAGAAGGCGTGGGCGTTTCTAGGCGAAGACCTCAGGTGAATGCGGTGATTGCAGGATCCGGCGATTTCAGGCCAGTCAGGGGCTTGCAGGATCCTCAGCGACTTCAGACAGCACAGAGGCCTGCAGGATCCGGTGACTTCAGGCGGGACAGAGGTTTGCAGGTTCCGGTGACTTCAGGCGGGACAGAGGTTTGTAGGATCCCAGCGACTTCAGGCAGAGCAACGGCTTGAAGGATCCGGCGACTTCAGGTAGAGCAGAGGTTCGTAGAGTCCAGTGGCTTCAGGCAGGACAGAGGCTTGCAGGATCCCGGGGCAGGGCGGCCCCGGGATAAGGCCTTTAGGAGATGCTTCGAACTCGAGAACTGAAGCGAGACTGAATTTCTTCACCGATTGTTCGGCTTTTATACCTTTCTAGAGAGAACGGAAAAATTATTTAAATTAAACGCAAATTTTTTGTAAATGGTGAAGAGGAAAGAGTATTTATGTAGAATTATCGAAATAGAAACAACAGACCGGTAGCAAATTTGAATATAATTGTCATAGCGACCAAATAAACAACGATGTCAAAACATGTCAAATTTTAGTTTTAGGCTTGTAATTTTTTTTTTTTTTTTTTTTATAGGAGAGGGGGCAAACGAGCATGCGGCTCACCTGATGGTAAGTGACTACCGCCGCCCATGAACAACCGCAACACCAGGGGAATTGCAGATGCGTTGCCGGCCTTTTAAAAAGGAGTAGGCTCTTTTCTTGAAGGTCCCTAAGTCGTATCGGTCCGGAAAAATCCCTGGTGGTAAACTATTCCACAAGGAAGTTGTGCGAGGAAGAAAACATCTTCTAAATCGCACAGTGGTGGACCGCCAATCATCCAGATGGTGTGGATGGTATCGGGAGTTCTGCCGCGATGTTCGTTCGTGAAATTTGGCGGCTGGGATTAATCCGAACAATTCCTCAGAGCACTCCCCATGGTAGATGCGAAAGAAAATGCAAAGAGATGCAACATCTCTTCGCAGTGCCAATGAATCGAGCCGATCGGAAAGGGCTCGGTCGTCGACGATTCGAGCCGCTCTGCGCTGGATGCGGTCAAGTGGAAGGAGCTGGCACTGGGGAGCCCCTGCCCAGAGATGGGAACAGTATTCCATGTGAGGCCGAACCTGCGCCTTGTAAAGTTGCAGGCGGTGTGCCGGCATGAAATACTGTCCCGCTCTGCTGAGCACGCCAAGCTTTTTAGAGGCCAATTTGGCCTTCCCTTCCAAGTGACCACGAAACTGCACGTCACTCGATATGTCGACTCCGAGGATACCGATACTGGCTGAGGCAAGAAGGGGAGTGCCTTGAAACTGAGGAGATACGACAAAGGGGTTCTTTTTAGCGGTAAACGCGCAAACTTGTGTCTTCTGAGGATTAAACTGGACTAGATTTAGTCGCCCCCAATCCGAGACTTTGTCCAGCAAAGACTCGACTTCAGACACAAGTTTGTTCCGGTACTCGGCGACGTTTTCCCGAGAAATATTGGCCCGGCCGGTGTATAGAGCATCACCAGTGCTGTCATCCGCATAGCAATGAATGTTACCAGTTAGCAACATATCATTGATATGCAGAAGAAACAGCGTCGGTGATAGCACACAGCCTTGTGGAACACCAGCGTTAATAGGCTTGTAGTCAGAACATGCACCGTCTACAACAACCTTGATGCTCCGATCTGCAAGAAAGCTGGTGATCCAATTGCACAATTTCTCGGGAAGCCCATAGGAAGGCAGCTTTGAAAGAAGCGCTTTGTGCCAAACCCGATCAAAGGCCTTCGCAATGTCCAGACTAACGGCCAACGCCTCCCCCTTGGACTCTACTGCCTCCGCCCATCTATGGGTCAGGTAGACAAGAAGATCACCAGCTGATCGACACCGACGAAAACCGTATTGGCGGTCACTAATCAGCTGGTGATCCTCAAGGTACCGGATGAGCTGGCAGTTAATAATGGATTCCATTATTTTGGAGAACAAGGAGGTGATCGCGATAGGCCTATAGTTGGACGGGTCTGAGCGGTCGCCTTTTTTAGGGATCGGGTGGACAAAAGCTGTCTTCCATGAATTCGGAACTACGCCTTGGGAGTAGGAGTACCGGAAAAGACGCGTTAGGACCGGTGCCAACTCCGGAGCACACGTCCTCAGCACAATTGGGGGGATTCCGTCAGGCCCACTCGACTTCTGGATGTCCAGGGAGAGCAGTGCTTTGCGAACCGAGCGTTGTGAGAACAGCACATCCGGCATGGAGCACTCACACCGCGGGATGGTCGGCGGTGTTTTCCCCCCGTCATCAAGAGTCGAGTTGGACGCAAAAAGGGAGCCTAAAAGGTCGGCTTTGTCTTTTGCGTCATGGGCCAGTGAGTCATCCTCCCTGTGCAGAGATGGTAGTGATGGCTTACAGAAATTCCCTTGGACAGCCTTGGCGAGAGACCAGAATGCACGGGTTCCCGAAGGAAGGCGAACTAGTTTCTCGCCAATTCTGCCTATGTGCTCTGACTTTGCCTTGGCAATAACTCTTTTGAAGGACCTGGAGGCGAAGTTATACTTCTTTTTAAGTGTGCTGGTGTTTACATCCCGAGTCACCGAAGCTGCAGCCCAGGCTTGATAACACTCCTGCTTACTGCGCAATGCAGTCTTACAGGAGCGACCAAACCAAGGCTGAGATCTGCCTCCGATGGGTACCACAGATGATGGAATAAATAGTTCCATTCCCTGTAGCACCACATCAGTGACAGAGTCAGCAACAGCACTGGGATCATCCGGCGAGAAGCAAACCCGCCCCCATGGGTAGGATGCAAAGAAAGACCGCATTCCGTCCCAATCCGCCGACCTGTAATGCCAAACACGGCGGCAACCTGCAGAACGCAACCGCGAAGGGAGCGTGAGTGGCACCATACTCCGGATCAGACAATGGTCCGAAGAGCCGAGAGGGGCATCGACGGAAACCTGATATCCGTCCGGATGAGAGGTCAGCAGAAGGTCCAACAGGGAAGGTGTATGATCCTCCACATCTGGAATCCGCGTAGGCGAAGTAACCAGTTGTGTCAGACCATATGCCAAGGCAAAGTCATAAACAGATCTCCCCGCATGATCGGTTAAACGTGAACCGAGCCATTCGGCATGGTGGGCGTTAAAATCGCCAAGGATCACGATCTCTGCGGATGGGACCTGTTGTAGCAAGGAATCTGTAGCCATTTGGACGTGGTCGATGAGTCGGTCTGTTTCGGCATTACCGCTATGGGACCTATAGAGGCACCCGTAGACGCGCGGATGGTCGTCGCTGTCTACGCGTAGCCAAAGGATGGACAGGTCCGAACCTTCAAGACTGCCGAGGCGTCGAGAACAGATGTCCTCTCTAACATACACGCAAACTCCAGCCCGAGGCACAAAGGAGTGCTCCAATTTGTACCCCGGGTAGGAGAGATACGAAATATCAGTCGGAGAGGAAATCTGCGTCTCGGTCAAAAAGAGCAAGGCCGGCTTCGCCGTCTCGAGATGGTAGTGGACGGCGTTTAGGTTACAGTGAAGTCCCCTGATGTTGCAGAAATTCACGGATAGCGTGGCAGGGGTCGCCTTGGTATTGTTGCTCAGCTTGCCCCGAGCAGTTTTGTTTTTGAGCGGAATTTTGCCCCCCCCAGAATACGCGGGGCAGCCTGAGCACCCACGCTCAGGATTGGAATAACATGGTCGTGGATGCTCAGCGAGGGATTCTCCAGGGGTACTGGTACCCTCCTGGGGTAGTCTATTGTCTAATTCCGCTACCATGTTGATGGGGGGGGGGGGGGAATTGGGCCTCCGGCCACCTGCACTCACCAGACGAAACGCAGAAGCAGAGCCTCTACTTCACGCCGGTATTCTGTGAGGTCGTGGTACCAACCCGGCTCGAGCCGGCCCATACGTGCAACAGCAAAAAACTGCTGCAGGGCAGAAATAGAAAAACGGCGAGATTTAAGTGAAAAATGAGATATTATTGATATAGGAAAAAAGGTAGCGCAACTGCACGCACAAAGCCCGAAATTGCAGAGTTAAGGAAAACTAAATAAAAGATCGAAAAAAGGTAGACTGCATTGACACCAATTTAAAAGTGCTGATAATGTGAAAATACGAAGTAGAAATGATTTGTTATTGTGTTCTTATGGTTTAAAATCGTTACAGGATCCTATGGAAATAAATATGTAAAATGATAAGTAAGTAGCATAACACTACATTTTCCCCCCGACCCTGGAAAATTTATGACTCAGCAAAAATTTTGATATATACATTCTAAAATAAACCATAAAAACACAGCTTTGCAGAAACAGACATCACCAGGCAAAATCAGATATTCTATCTCTTACATTCATCATCATTTTACATTATTTTAAATTCATTTTTCCATCCTGTTTCGATTTTCTGCATTCAATTGCCCCAAGAATGAATTACTGACTCTGTGGAGTCGAAAAACTGGCATCACTAGCTTGTGTTTGTTCCTAGTGTTTACAGAATGTATATCACTTTTTTTACTAAAACTATCTTTGTTTATGTGAACATACATTAAATATTCGTAAATATACTGAGAGGCCAAAGTTAATATATTTATTTCTTTTAATTTATCTCTAAGAGACTCTCTCGGTTTTAGATTGTAAATAGCTCTAATGGCCCTCTTCTGTAAAACAAAAATAGTTTCTGAATCAGCCGCATTTCCCCATAGTAAAATCCTATAAGACATTATGCTATGGAAATAACTAAAATAAACTAATCTAGCTGTCTCGACATTAGTGAGACCTCTAATATATTTACAGCATAAGCTGCAGAACTTAGTCTGCTTGCTAATTTGGATATATGGGAGCCCCACTGAAGCTTTGCGTCAAGAGTGATGCCAAGAAAAACAGTGGATACAACAGGGCTCAATTCCTCCCCATTTAAAAACACATTGGTATTCAGATTTTTAACATTCGTTGTTGTAAATTTAACACGATTAGTTTTATTTCCGTTCAAATACAGATTGTTAACGTTAAACCAATGCACTAATTTTGATATAGCATTATTCACTTCGTCACATTTAAATGATTAACGTTTAAGTTTAAAAATCAAGGAAGTATCATCAGCAAATAATACTTTATCATGACTATCCCCTACAAGGTGAGGTAAGTCATTAATATACACCCAAAACAGGAATGGGCCGAGAATCGACCCCTGAGGGACACCCATTAGTACAGGTGACCCGGAAGAACTTTTACCATTGATAATAAACTTGTGCTTTCTATTACATAAATATGAAATAATAAGTGTTCTTGACACCATAGTACTGTAGCTTCCTGGTTAATGTCTCATGATGAACACAGTCTAAGGCCTTGGAAAGGTCACAAAATATACCCAAAGCATCCTCTGAATTCTCCCATGCACAAAAAATATGTTTAATATGCTTAACTCCAGTGTCAGTTGTCGAGCGACTCCTTGTAAATCGAATTGATTTTTATGTAGCAGTTTATTAATATTAAAGAAACTTAACATCTGATCTAAAATAATTTTATCAAAAATTTTACTTAATGTTGGTAGTACAGAAATTGGTCTAAAATTGGCGGGGTCTAATGTACTACCAGATTTAAATATAGGTATGACTTTACTATGTATCATTAAATCAGTGTAGTTATATTAAATATAGTGGCTAGGTAAGATGCTAATATATCTATTATAGATAAAATAACTTTAACGGAAATCCCCCATAAGTCTGCCGTTTTCTTAACATCAATAGTTTTAAAATATTTAACAATATCTTTTGGCAGTACAGAATTTAAAAGTATTTGAACAAGTCTTTACATTTTGTTTGAGCAATGATTCGGTGACAGTGGGAGAAGAATTTAATGATTTTGTTGTCAAAAAGGAACATCAGTAAAATGTTTCTCAAAAGCCATAGCAAATTCTTGATCAGATCGCGTTAAATTATTGTTAATATTCAATTGAAAATCCGAGTTGCGCGGTTGGACCTTGCCCTTTTCACTATTTATTATTCTCCAGGTCATTTGAATTTTGTCGGATGCAGTTTTAATGTTTGTAAAGCCTTAGCAGTGGAGCACACTTTTTTAAATATTTTAGAATATGTTTTTACATAATCTCTAAATATAGCAGTACTATTATATGATCTTTCATAATAAAGCTCGTATAAACTTCGCCTATTTTTATAAATTTCTACTGTCGCCCATTCATTAAATGATTTGCGACTGTTAAAAAAGAAAGTTTTAGAAGTAAATATTCTACTATATTCACAACTTATAATTTTAAATATTGTAGCATACAAATAATTAGCACTATTTTTAAACGAAAGTAATGGAAGTCTTTTTATTATATTACTTCTAAACCTCTCCAAGCGATGTTCATTTATTGGAACAAACACAACTTTCTTATGTTTCTGTTTTTTGTGTATGTAAGGTAGTGATACCAACTGTCCACAGTGATCTGAACTTAAATTTTGAATAATTTATTTATGCAAGGGCTTAACGTCTGTAAAAATGTTATCTATACAGGTCGCACTAGGCCTAGCAATACACAAGCTCGAGCTCGACACAAGCCATTTCTACAGTTCGTTCTACAGAGAGGCTCACAATATCCTTACGTTCTTTATATAATAATGACTTATCTGCTAATATTAAGGAGCCACAACGTAAACTTTTTTCTCTATTGAAGGAACTGACCACCTGGTAATTTCTGAAATTATAATCCTTTAGGCAATGTTCAGTAATACAAAAGATGTGTATATTGTTACTATTTAAAAACAATTCAACTTCCAATTCTTTGCCCAACATGCCTTGTATATTTTGATGCACCAGGTGTAAACAATTTTTATTACTTATTTGTGGACTGTATTCAAAATTAATTAAACTCTTATTATTCCTAGAGATTGCCTCTATTGTCACATTCACTAATTTATATTAGTTGGAACTGATTCCAAATTAAATGTCAAATGATTATGCTCAATAAAAACAGTCTTGGTAGCCAAAAACTTGGCTGAGTTAAAAAGTAAATAATAAGATAGCACATTTGCTATCAGTCTTAAATTATATTTGGATAGGTAATACCTATCTTTTGTCCAGAACTTTTTTGTTAAATTGTTTATGTCAATTACATGAAATTTATGATTATTATCAGTACAATTATATGTCAAATTTAAATTATTATTACATATTAAATTATGCATTTGTATATTTAAATTATGTCTTAAATTATTTTCCTGTGGCAATCCCTGTATATGAGGCAGTGTGAACAAGACAATTTTGTGTACATTTAAGTTATTAAGTTGATAAATATATCTTAATAACTGTTTGTTGTTTACACTGCCTCTACTACTAACAAAAATTATTATTGTACTCTTTGGGCAAAATTTAGTAACAATAATTTTATTTAGGATGTCACTAAAAGACGCTCCAGCCATGCAGCAATTTGTAACTATTTGTCTCTTTAAAGAGTTATTTAAAGTTATGCCTAGATTTTTTCCCATGTCATCGCTATAAACAAATATATTATATTTAGTAATATTTGAGTTATTTATTATTTTAATATCCTCTGCTATGGCACTGTCATAGAGTTTTGGTGGTGGTACAATATTATCAGCACACACTGACTCTGAAGAATCTGGCATTGAACGCTGACACTCACATTGATATTTAACTAAGGAGTCAAACCGCTCCTCATTATATTTACAAGTCTTTACCAGATTATCCACAGCCAATATGTGTTCTTTTATTTCATTTTGGACTGATTTATATTTATTCGACACAGTTTGAATTGTTAATATTTCTGATTTAAGGCACTCTACTTCAGTCTCATAACATTTTTTTATGTTATCAACCTCAATTGAATACAACTTAAGTTCATATAACAATGCTTGCTTTTCTTTACATACATTAACATAATTTTTGGTATTAATCTTATTTATATTAATTTTTGTACTTTCCTTACACTTTGGGAACCCCTGCCATAGAATATATTTTAATGTCGATGGAGTAAATTTATAACATTGATTAATCCTTAGTGATAACTTTTGATTAGGTTTGGATTCAGTAAGATCGACTGCATACTTTAAGAACTATTGGTGTTACAATACTGAAATATATTTGACGTGTTATACAAGATTATTTTGCAATAACCGGCGAAATTTGCAGAGAAAGTTCAGAATAAGTGATATAACCAAATGGTGAAGAAAAATTTATTACTTTTTATCTTTTAAATTCAAAATGCGTGGTAATATATTATTTTAACTGATTTTACTGCGCACGCACACATTCGTAAGGATCGATCGATAGGCAAAAACATTGTTCCTATAAATCACATTCAATTTGGGATAATATTAAATAAAAGTAGAAGCCTTATTTACTCGTATTTTTACAAACTGCAACTCACTGTTGACTCAGAAATTACTTATGTGGTAGCAATGCTGCAGCTATTATTATAGTTGAAACACGAATATGGCAGTTTTACTGGGGAAGGACACTCACAGAATAGATAAGCGTAACATAGCAGCTTAAAGCTGCTGTGTTTCGTATGGTGTGTGTAGTGTCCCTGTTTACTGGAAACGAGGCATGCCATCTTGGTCCTTATGGGTGACAACGCATCTGCATTTTGGTTCTTGAAGGAGGAAAGAGGTAGATGTCTATGTGCAACAGTATCCACCTACCACCAGTTGGACTGTGCGCTTGTTTGTCACCATTGCTATAAAAAGGTACCAATAATGCTTGCCACCATGCATTCATGTAATTAGACTGTTCGCTCAATCGCCTTGTCTTATAAGGAATAAAAAATGCTTGTAGATTGGAATTTCAAATATAGCCAATTATTGAACGTAAGTGTAAGAGCCATTTTCATTGTTAAGCAGTCCTCCATCCCTTTTTATTATTAAATGAAGTACTTGAGTGACCGAAATTCGAAACCTAATTAGATATATTTATGATTTATTTAGATGTATTTGGATAGGTAAAATATTATCAAAATACAAAATTATATTCATGTTGGAAACTATTCTTAAAATTACTTAAATAAAAGAAATATTACTCTTATTAGAAATTATTCTGGAGGTTAATTGTTAATAATTTAAAATTAAAAATGTTGTACAATCGACTTCAATATAAATTATTAAGAATAACTTAAAAACTAGTGGCCAGACCTTGATGATGAATTTATATGGGACCACATGACAAGCACCAGCTTTCAAATGAAAAAAGAATCATCGAAAACGGTTCACTCAAGAGAAAGTTATGAGGTACCAAACATAAAAAACGTACAGTCGATTTGGGTACCGGCTCCTTTTTGAAGTCGGTAGAAAATACATAAAAGTGTGAGAGTGGATGTTCAACTTGCTCTCTTGCTTACAGTTCAACCAACCTGGGTGTAACGTGAAGGACATAATTACACGATATCACCAAAGTATGCAACGCAACAGCAACACTACTCATCTCAATTTAACACAGGGCAGCATCTCAGCAACATGATATTCCTGATTTACACAAGAAGAACTACTGCAACAAACAGAACCACGTCTCTTGTCTTACTTAGGCAGAATCTCAGTGTAGATGTAATGTTTTATCCCAATCGACATAATGACAATCAGACTCGTAGAATTACTGACGATCTCTCTTAGTCGTCTGCGCGATACTTTATACTGCCAGAAAGAGTGGGAGATTAGAGTTCCACCCTCAGTTCTTCTTATTTTCCTTTATTATTTCACTGTCATTTCTAACATTCATATATACATTATACCTCGCATTATATATCGTCCCGTGGGTGTCGTAAAAGGCAACAGAGGGAAACTGAAAAAGGAGATGGGCAGCAGCATGTTCCTGATAAGAACTCAAAATAACAAAAATCTGCGGTTGCCAACCCGCCTGCCAAGCTTGGCAACTATGGTAAAATGCTCCCTATGAAGAAATCTTTGTGCCAATGTTCAGGAAATCTTTGGACATATGTTCAGCAGTGGACTTTTATATACTGTAATAGAAGTTATGGAAATGGATACAAAATTTTTAAACAACGTTAACGTTCCCGTTAAGCTGCATTATGCTTCGTTAGGGATGTCTCGCCTTTTACGAGTACGTGTCCTGATACAATTGGCCATTTATAAATTCATTATTGTTGTTTCTTAACGATCAACTGGAATAATAAGTATATTAGTTTTATAAACAATTTTCTCCTGACGTAATACATAACATGAACGAAAATTTACTTGAGAAGTGTATGTCTTTTAGTTGGCAATTTAAATCATTGCCTTTTATACAAAACTCGTTAAAAGTTTTACCGATAGATGCTGATGCCAAGAAGTCAATTTAACTTGAAATGAACGGATTCTAAACACTTTATTCTAATTCTTTTTGAGTAGCAGTTACCGAAGTGTAAACTAATAACATTTAACGTTGTCTTGAATAAATTAAATTATAGGAAATAATGAAGAATTATAGGTTATAATAAGGGCTCTGCGTTGTTTAGTTATTTTACTAGTTATTTATGTCATAACAGCATGCAAATAAACCTCCTGATTTTAATAAAAACCAGTTACTTCAATACTACAGACAGACAATTCAATTTTATTTATATGAATAGATGTACACACCAGAGACTAGTAGATTGTTGAATTCCGAAAGTTTCATAAAAATCATTTAAATTGCATAAAATCCATCAAAATCAGAGAAAATGAATTTAATGAAAGAAAAATTTATGAGCTTCATTTTTCTAAATTGAATATAAATCTAGATTTCCAACAATTTAGTTTAGATGTTAAACTAAATGTGCATATAAAAATATAGCACGAATCCATGATAGTTTGCTGATTTTAATATCCTGCACTGAGAATGAATAATGGAACGTATTCACGGCTCTGAAAACAGTATTCTATTCTCAATTGTAATTGGATAGATTCTAATTAAAATGTCATTTTGTAGTTCTTTCGTGTGGTACCTACGTGGCTGGTTTCAGTTTATTGCAGTTTACAGCCTATAAAAGTCCACTGCTGAACATGGCCTCCTAATAGATGGTTTCATAGGGGTTTTTGCCATATTGGCCAAGCTTGGCATGCAGTTTGACAGCCGCAGTTTTTTTTAATATTTCGAGTTGTTATTAGAAAGATGCTGTTGCCCATCTCCTGAATTGTTTCCCTATGTAGCCTCTTACAACGGGACGATATGGCGTAGTGGATATTCTTACACCGCCACTACACGGTTCACTTGTATTTCGGCGCGTCCCCGCGGAATGTCTACATGCGGGTCATGCGACGAGTCTGCAGTGCCCCGAAAAGATTTTAAAAACAAAAAAAATGCGTGAGTGTATGGGACACTCGTTTGGAACGAAGTGCCTTTCGTAGTATATTATTATTGATAAACGTATTATATTATTGATAAACCAATACAAATAAATGAATTACTAGCATGTATAAAATGAAGCGTCATTTAAAATAATATTTCTTTCATGGAAAGATAAGAGCCGTGGTAGCTCAGATGATTAGCGCTCGCTTTAAATTTCAAAGTACGCGAGCAAACCGGGTTCGATCCCAACCGGCACCAATAAAATTGTTAAGTGGCATTTTAAGTGCAAGTAAATTTCACAGTACTTCATGCTCAGCGGTGAAAGAAAACATCGTGAGGAAACCTGCATGTCTGAGGAATAAGAAAAAAAATATTTCGAAGACATGTGAAGTTCGTCAACACGCATTGGGGCAGCGCGGCGGACAATTCATTGCCCTAAAACCCTCTCAGAAATAAGGGGAGGCCTGTGCCCACTGCCCAGTAGTGGGACGTATTTAGGCTGTAACTTTATGATAAGAAAAAGTGCGAGGGATATGGATATTATTCCATCTCGCTTCCTTATTTCGCCGTCAAGGCCGTCTACACTATGATAAAAGGGGTAGTGACGAAAAAGTCTTACACTTTTTGTCGCCTAGCTCCCATCCGCCAAACCCGTACCGTCCGATAAGGAACTTCGTTCCAATATTTACAACCCTAGCAGTGAAGAGCTTGTATACATTTCACCTGTTGACAAGTGGATGCCTCGACCCTCAGACAATTATAGGCATATCATGCGTTGTGACGCCTTATAGATGGAATGCAGCGTTCCCAGTAAAAAGGTCCCGGTTATTGTCATTCTCATATCTTGACTGTCTTGAAATGATTACTGCATTTACGTTTATGTCTACATGGTACATGGACACCTGATAACTTAAAACAAAGAAGGATACAGATACGCCGTGAGTGTGTACCACCCTGTTATTATATGTAAAAATTCTATATGTTATTTCGGCAGGCAGGGTTTAAGATCACATATTCGAGTAAACATTATGTTGTTGAGGTCGAGTCTAATGAATTTAATGCTCCGTTCCCCTCGCAGTCTAATCCAAAGCCCTAAAAACTTTTCAGTTCTAATTTCAAATTTCTTTTCAAAATTTTAACGACGATATGAATGCTCACAAGCTCATGAATAATATTCGTTAGGTGGGAGCTATTTTACATTACATTAGCTCGAAATTTTGCGAAGAACCCAAAATTTCTCTGTTACACTCTTAATCTCATGGCTGTTAGACGAGAATAAAGCTGCGATCTTCAACAGATATGACAGCCTACAGACACAGACTTATGCAATTTCAATACATCTCGTACTGAAGAATCAATTGAGTAGAACCAAGGCTCGGTTTGCCAGAAAGAGCCAATTTAACTGGCTCTATATAGCCTTCAGAATAGAATATATCAGTATACGCGCTACTGTTTGACGGCAGAAACAGGTAAGAGAGTGGTATCTACACAAACAGCTTCCTAGACAGGAAAGAGTCCTACCACTTGGATCTGCATTTCAATACATGATCGAGGATTTTTTTTTATTTATAGGATAGGAGGCAAACGAGCATGCGGCTCACCTGATGGTAAGTGACTACCGCCGCCCATGAACAACTGCAACACCAGGGGAATCGCAGATGCGTTGCCGGCCTTTTAAAAAGGAGTACGCTCTTTTCTTGAAGGTCCCTAAGTCGTATCGGTCCGGAAAAATCGCTGATGGTAATCGATTCCACAAGGAGGTCGTGCGAGGAAGAAAACATCTTCTAAATCGCACAGTGGTGGACCGCCAATCATCCAGATGGTGTGGATGGTATCGGGAGTTCTGCCGCGATGTGCGTTCGTGAAATTTGGCGGCTGGGATTAGTCCGAACAATTCCTCAGAGCACTCCCCATGATAGATGCGATAAAATACCCAAAGAGATGCAACATCTCTACGCAGTGCCAGTGTATCGAGCCGATCGGAAAGAACTCGGTCGTCGACGATTCGAATCGCTCTGCGCTGGATGCGGTCAAGTGGAAGGAGCTGGCACTGGGGTGCCCCGGCCAAGAGATGAGAACAGTATTCCATGTGGGGCCGAACTTGCGCTTTGTAAAGTTGCAAGCGATGTGCCGGCATGAAATACTGTCTCGCTCTGCTGAGCACGCCAAGCTTTTTAGATTTGGCCTTCCCTTCCAAGTGACCACGAAACTGCACGCTATTCGATATGTCGACGCCAAGGATTCCGATACTGGCTGAGGCAGCAAGGGGAGTGCCTTGAAACTGAGGTGATACGACAAAGGGGTTCTTTTTAGCGGTAAACGCGCAAACTTGTGTCTTCTGGGTATTGAACTGGACTAGATTTAGTCGGCCCCAATCCGAGACTTTGTTAAGCAAAGACTCGACTTCAGACACAAGTTTGTCCCGGTACTCGGCGACGTTTTCCCGAGAAATATTGGCACGGCCGGTATATAAGGTATCCCCAGTGCTGTCGTCTGCATAGCAATGAATGCTACCAGTTAGCAATAATTACAAGTAGAGATTATTTTAGTTTATGATTTAATTCTTAAAAAGATCATGCTATGTTTTACTTATATCAGGTAACGGCCCACCGTTAGGCGTGGATTTGTTCCGTCCTTAGTCCCTAAATCTGAATCTTGTCCTGTCTAATCCTCTCTAAAATATACTAAAAATACTCCCTAAATAATAGTCTACGTAAGCCTATACTACAAATACGCAAAAATAATAATCGAACGCTACCTTTAAGAATCACATTTATGTGAACCAGGGCTAGTCTCTAGCTTATTGAGACAAGATTCTTTTGAATTTCAACTCAACCACTTAAAAAAATTTTCATAAAGATTAGATGTAGTTTGCAGAAAACTAAGTTGAGCTTTTCTGAAGCAATTTGAACCATTGCAAGAAACGTACAAACGACTTACAAACTGCTTAAGAGAACAGTACTTTAAGTAAGTCGAGTTCTTGAGAACATTAAAGTTCGTTTTTGCAAAGGTATTTTAAGTCCCGAACCAATAGAAATAGTTTAATGCTCTTGTACTACCAACGTTGATTTTGCAATTTCTTCAATCTTGTAGATTATAAATTATATTGTGATTTAAATAAAAACAATTTTTACGAATTTCATCGCGTATATTATCTTATTTTATATTCCCGACGTTTCCAGCACTTTACAGCACCCATGGTCACGGAAGACTAAGGTGTTTGACGCCTCAATGTCATAGTTAAGCACGCCTACATACAGAATAAAATTATTTTTATATATCGCATAAATATAAGAAATCATTAAATTGTAATTATTCTCTATGTTGTTATTACCTACAATTACTTACGACCTATGGTCATTACGCCGGACATAATAGTATTACGGCCAGAGAATGTTTGTTTCAG
The DNA here is from genome assembly GCA_963668995.1 of Parnassius mnemosyne. Classification (NCBI taxonomy): domain Eukaryota; kingdom Metazoa; phylum Arthropoda; class Insecta; order Lepidoptera; family Papilionidae; genus Parnassius; species Parnassius mnemosyne. Next base: position 56,767,807 of record CAVLGL010000104.1, on the reverse strand, counting down.
TTTCAGGTAAATGTTTCTTAATTTTACTATCTTATCAATTACCAAGAAGACGTGTCTGAAGTAAAATTCTGCTATATGGTTATCAGAATTTGTTATTCGTATGATATGGGTTTCCGTGTTGTGGCGGTGTAGGAAAATTCATTACCCCATATTATCCTGTGGGTGTCGTTACAGGCGACAGAGGGAATCTGAAATGGGCGATAGGCAGCAGTGTCTTCCTGATAAAAATTCCAAAAAACTGTGGATTCCATTTAATTTACAAAGCGTGACATTTATGGGAAATAACCTCTCTATGAGGCAATCTATGGTGATTGCGTATATGTTCAGCAGTAGAGTTATATAGGCTGAAATGAATGAATGAGTGCTCTCGTTTTACCCACTTACCAGTTTCTACCGCCAAGCAGTAGCGCTTCTACTGGTTATAATATCTTCGCCTTTTCTTCCTTATCGGCTTAATTCCACTTCTGGTCAATGCCCTCTACTATTTGAAGGATCTGCCTTAATCGCCACGTTTGGCAGTTGGATTGGCGTTCACAGTGCCAAACATCTCGCACCTTTAACGATGTTGCCCGTCGCTAAACTATTTACTTTACGTCTGAAGTAATCAAGCTAGTTAATTCGCCAATTATCGAAAGCCCATCTTCCCAGGCTTTTATATGGTCGCCACTTACGAAACCTCTTTACGTGGAGGAGCAATGCCGTAGGAATATGGTTGTATCACGGATAGGTCGTTTCGATTGGGGAATGAAGACGCTCTTAGAGAATAGTAGCTTAATGCTGATGTGTTTCGTATGATGGGTGTAGAGAACCGGAGACCATTTTGATTGACAGCGAAGCCATTCCATCTTAGTCCTCATGAGTGACAGCGAGTGTAGATGTAGATATCTATGGGACACACATTCCACTTACAATCCTGCGGGCTGTGTGCTCGTTTATCATCCTTTTTTTATAAAAAAAAACCCGTGGGACTACATGGGGTGATAGATTCTCTTTCATTGCCATCACTCGGCTTTTGTTATATCATCATATTCTTTTTCTTCATCAGCCCTAAAGTTCAATGCTTGATTTGCCTTAATCATTACGCTTGGCAAGCAGAATGCCGATCGCAGTACCAGAATTCGTGAATTTTTGAGCTGCTGCCCGTCCCCAGTCTGGATATTTAAAATCTGGCGCAAAAAAATGGTTACACTGCCTGTGTCGGAAGCCAAAAGATTTTTCTGGAACTTTCTATAGTCGCCTCTTAAGACAGGCGCGGGATGAAATGGGGTGTTAAATTTAGCGCCGTTACCACAAAGCATTTTCTTATCGATCATTCTAGAATATTCCGGTTTGAAAGGTATTGACAGCTAGTACAATTACAGGCCTTTCAGGCCTACGTGGTGGAAGCGCGTATCTGGTTGGTTATTTTTGCCTTATATTGGTTTCATGTGTTCATGCCTAACCTTTGTCATGTTTATGTTTTAAAAGCAAATTAATTTCTTTGTTTACGCCCGAACGCTGGTTTCGGAATCGACGTCAGAGGGCGCTCGGCTCGGCGCCATACCAGTTTGACGTTCGGTCTTGCGTAGAACGCGCGGCGTAAAATACGAGTCGTCTGCCAGCTGTGCTAACGTCAGCACGCTGTCAATTTTTGTGCGGGAACGCGGAATAGTTATGCATCTAGTAAATATACTGTGTAGGATTTGTAACGCGTATTCCTTGTTGGATAGCCTTTCCCGGGACTTATTGGGTCCGACTCAGAATCTGTATAAGTGCATTCGACAATATTAGCTAAGTTAATGGACTGTCATCGTGACGAACGAAGAAAGTGACTGTGGACGGCGCCGCGGAAGATTACCTCTATTTGGAGCGGTGGCCCAGATACACATCACAGCACCTTATTTCCCTTGCACCACACAACTACATGCGACCTGACCGAATCCTGAGGGACCAGTCGCCTTGGATATAGGTAAGCAAGCTCCGTTTAGTATTCTCTCTGTTGAATGGCAGTAGTATAGAACGCTCCCCCTTATTGTTTATTGTAATTAGAGATTTTCCACTTTGGCCTTAGGAGGCCCGATCTACGTCTGTTCGTCGAAACTCTGCTGATGGGCCCCGGAGGATTGAATCTTTATGGGAGCAGCCGTAGGCCGTAACAAACTGGTAGCAGAGCGCGGTTCCGGGTTCGATTCCCCGGTCGATCCCGACCATAGTGTTTGATAAAAATTAAACAATTCTGGTGGCAGGGAGCGTTTGTTTGATTGGTTTAATTTGTGTCTACAATTACGCCCGGCCGTAATACGTAAAATTAAAATTCTTTCTTTTGTTGTTTTGTTGCTTGCCTTTTTTTGTTGTTTTTCTAGAGGTATACGTCATGTAGGTAGGGTTACTATCACGTAATCGGTAATTATCGTTGTCGGATAGTTGTAGTGGATTACTTATCGAAGGGTCGATTTCCGAGCTAGGCATTTTTGTTGATCGACCGTGATGTGTATCTTCGATTGTATTGTATTTGTATTTGAACTAAAGAGCAGTAATTTGTATTTGCGCAATTTGAATTTAACTTGCTTGATCGCACTAGTATTTGTTATTTGTTAATTTGATTTGTGTCTCTTCTTTTGTGCTAACTTGTATTTGGTTTGATAAGTAGTAATTCGTATTTGTGTAATTTCTATTCAACTCGATTTGATAGGAACTGCATTTGTTAACTGTTAATTTTTGGTTGTATTTGTTATTTGTTATCTTTGTAATTTGTGCTCGAGCCGCGTCGTAATTTATATTTAGTAGTGATGTCAACGCCCAAGCTTAATCCGTTGCCTGCGGACTAAGTTACGCTGGGCCCCAAGCGCCCATGCTTTGATAGGTCAACCGGATAGGGTCCATAACTTGATGAAGCGGTTCGAGCAGGTCGATGCTCGAAGGGTCGCAGTGGAGGAGGCTTACGCTGAGCTCGAGGATACGGATGTGGAAAAGGGATTCCTGGACTCCTGCTTCGCGGACAACGAGCAGTTCTTTTTGCTCACGGACGAGTTGATCGAGGCTGAAGGCAGGTATACCGAGGAGGCGCGCGAAGCTCGGATGAGTGGCCTGCCCGAGTCCTCTCGCAAGCAGCTTCAGCCGGAGCTGTTGGAACGACTCCCAACTCTGGACCTGCCAGGGTACTCCGGGGTCTTTTCCGAATGGCTGACCTTCGTTGGTCTTTTTGAAAGCCTAGTGGACGCCCGGAGTGAATTGATCCCGATCCAAAAGATGGCGTACCTCCTGGCCTCACTGGAGGGGGAGGCCCTGGGCGTCGTCGGCCACTTGAGATTGTCGGACGACGCCTACCAGACTGCTCGGGACATCCTAGCCAGAAGATACGCCAACGTCCGGCGAATTGCGGACGAAAATGTTAAGCAGCTTCTAAGCCTCCCGCTGCTTACTGACCGGGCCAGACTACGTCCGGACCTGTTGGATCCAGTCTTGGTGGCCTGTAATACGTTGAGGCGGCTGGATTTACCAGTGGGCGAATGGGCTTTTTTGTTGCTCCGCATCGTGCTGTCCCGTCTACCTCTCGACCTTCGAATACATTTTGAGGAGAGGTACGGCGGGGACGAGGCCTCCTATATTCCACCCTTCTATGACTTGCTGTGGTTTTTGGAGGAGCAGTGCCGGCAGATCGAGAAGGTGGCGGGCACCGTTGACGACGTAAGAACCGTGCCCAGTGAGAGGCTGAATCCGCCAGGCAAGTCGTCGTTAACAAAAAAACAGCAATTAACACACAGTTAACATTACGTTTAACTGTATGTTAATTGCTGCTTCACAATTTATTAGTATATGGGAATGAAATCATCTCAGCTAACCTCATATATAGGTCAAAAAGTATTTAAACATTAGTTTAGATTTAAGTATTCTTTAAGATTTGAATATTATATATAAATGCAAATTATTGTGTTGTTGGTTTTTCAAAGTAAAATGAAATGTAAAACATATTTTGTACATTAAAACGACCGAATTTGCTCGTCGTCAGAAAAAGAAATATAATTTTCTCAACGATGACATCAGTCGAGATAAACTTGGAAAGTGAAATGTTAACTAAATACAAACCTACACCAATATCGCTAGAGCCGTTTCCAAGAAACTAATTGCATAATAAGAATTTTTATATTGTATAGATAATTTCTCATATAAATCTTCCGAGTTTTTTGATATAAGAAAACAAAACACTATATGGAAAGCTACATTTTATATGCAGAAAGAACACATTAGGAGGCAAGTAGCTTTTATAAACACGATAATTACTTACCAATTATACATTATACCTGTATAAAGTAACATCATTATCATCACCATCATCATTACAGCGCTTTAAAAGACCACAGCTGAACATAAGCCTCCAGCAAGGAATGCCACGGTCCTGAGCCACCTGCATTCATCGACTCCCTGCATATCTTACCAGTCGTCACTCCATCTAGTGGAGGGCCGCACACATTGCCTACCGGTACGAGACTGCATAAAGTATAGGATAAATTAATCTAGTAGTTAAATCAAAATAGTGGGCATTCGTTCATCGCTTGTGCCCCATCAGCTTTTAACGTCGCATTGAAGATCTCAATGCGGACAGGATATGAATAAAACGCAATTCCACCTGCAACGACGCTTTAAAGATACTTTAGTAGGCGTATACCTGTTAAAATGCGAATGTATATAAAAAAATTAAATTTTTTAAATGATTATTATATTTTAAATTATCTGAGTACCGGCTATATTCTAGATGCAATTTTGCCATTTTCGTCAATCCATTACAGCTTATAAAAGTCCACAAAGGTCTACCCAATATTGTGCTTCATTTAGCCAGATTGGCGACCGTGGTTTTATAATATTTTGAGTTGTTTTCAGGAAGATGCTGCTGTACATCTCTTGTTTCAGTTTCCCTCTTTCGCTTCTTACGACACCCACGGGACGATATGGGGTAGTGGATATTCTATCACCGCCACTACAATGAATTATTTAAAGTGTTTTTATAAATTTATACAAATTCGGAAAAAATGGACAGTGGTAGGTAGGCAGGTAGGTACATACCTACATATGACTTCATGTCACAGTTCTCATTACCAGTAAAAAGGGTTTTCCGGTTTTGAATCTGAGTTCTCAGAGGTGACAGTGCATCTACATTTTGGTTATTCATCGAGGGTGATAGGAGATGTAGCTGTGTTTGGAGCATGACATCCAATCACCATTTGCTCAGTGGCTTAACGCTGATCCCAACACTTTTTATGTCGTAGGGCTGTGCAGAGGGAAAAGTATGAAAAACTTTCATACAACACATTACTCGCACATACATTAAACACATATTACACTCACGCTACACATTCACTACACACACAAACACTACACTATTTTTAATTTCTTTAAATTTATTACAAGCGGTTCTTGCTTTAATAAATTGTATGATATGGAAGAGGGGCTTACTTCTGATACGGGCGCATTATGCGTTCAATAGACGAAGTCTACCATGGTATATATATTTGAAAGACCGTGTTTATGAATAACCCTTTATTATTAATATTATTTGGGGCATCTATATAGTTTACTCATCTGGTTGGGCTGTATAAATATATAATTGTAAATGAAAATGATAAACAAACATAAATATCAACAAAATAAAATAAATGCATAAAAAATACATAAATAAATAAAAACCCAACCAGATGGAAGCGCTCGGCAGGGGAGACCAAACGGCCGAGGGTTAGGGGGAAAGGGAAAGAAACCGGCGGACGATGCGGGCGGTATCGAGGAGCACCGCCTTCTGCATTTGAGCTTGGAGCGGTCCGTCACGGAGTCCCAGTCGCCTCAGATGACCCGAGAGGCTGACTGGGATTAACCCGTTCGCAGAAACGACTACAGGTATAATTTCGGCCGGCAGTCCACCCCACGTGTCGGTCACCTCGTGAGCCAGGTCCAGATATTTTGTTCGCTTATCTGTTTCGGCTTTCACGAGGTTCTCGTCATACGGAATGGTAATGTCGACCAAAAATATCCTTGACTGTGCCCGGTCCATCAGCACAATATCAGGCTTATTCGCAAGAATGGTCCTGTCTGTGATGATGGCCCGGTCCCAGTAGAGCCTGGCGCGGTCATTTTCGAGCACGGCTTCCGGCATGTACTTATAATAAGGTAGTTTCCGATCCACGAGACCGTATTTCAGAGCGAGCTCCTGGTGTAGAATCCTGGCTATTAGGTTGTGCCTAAGCAAGTACTCAGAGTTAGAAAGCGCCGAACAACCGGAGATGACATGCCTAAGTGATTCACCAGGATGACGACAAGCTCGACAAATGTCGACGGTGCCATCCCTTAGGATGTATCTCCGATAGTTGTTGGTCTTAATAACCTGATCCTGTATTACACAGACAAAACCCTCGGTTTCCCCGAAGAGGTCACCAAAACGTAGCCAGTGGAGGGAGGCAACTGTATCTGCGAAAGGCTCATGTAGAGCCTTGTAGAACCTCCCGTGGAGCTCCTTCTCCTTCCATACGGTCTCCCGGTCGGAAATGCTCTGTACTGCCGGGTCTTGCCATTGCTCGTTGGCTAAGGATAGAGGGGTAAGTCCTTTATCACAAAAAATAACGTCCCTATAGAATGGATCATCCGCTTTCGACAGAAAATAATTACGGAGGCTGCACACTTCGCGATTATGCAGGGTAAGCGCGCTTAAAAAGCCGCGCCCACCATGCTTCCGCGGCAAGTACAGCCTCATTACCGACGACCTCGGATGATGCACTCTGTGGGACGTCATTATAGTGCGGACTTTTCTGTCCAGAGCGTTCAGTTCGGTCTGAGTCCACCTGAGTATGCCAAAGGTATACATGAGAACAGGCATGATCCAGCCGTTATAAGCGTGTGTCTTATTAACGACCGACAAAAGACTGTTAAGCACTTTTGTCAAGCATGCATAAAACACATCGCAAACTGACTGCTTCATACCCGCCTCATCGACACCGATGTTCTGTGACATACCCAGGTATCGGTATGTTTCAGCCTCGGAAAGGGTCCTTATGCTGATGGGCATAGATAAGTCCATGCCCTCAGAGTTAGCAACCCTTCCCCTTTCGACATGGAGGATCGCACACTTATGCATCCCCAGCTCCATTCCAATAGAATTGCTAAAATCACAAGTGATGTTTAGCAATTCCACAAGATGGGAGCGACTGGAGGCGAATAACTTGAGATCATCCATATAGAAAAGGTGGGTCACTTTTGTACCTCCTTTCCGAAGCTGAAATCCCCTCCCGGAACCCTCCAGTAAGTTACTGAGAGGGTTCAGAGAGAGGCAAAACCAGATTGGACTCAAACAATCGCCCTGGAAGATACCCCTTCTTATTTATTTATTTTATTTATTTATGCTTTATTTGCACACCAAGTACAAAAAGGCGGACTTAATGCAACAGGGCATTCTCTACCAGTCTACCTCCAGGCTAAGCAGAGAAAATATTGTGGGTGCAAAGTGCAAACAGCTAAGTAAATAACATCTATGTCTACATCATACATACAGTATATATATATATATATATATATATATATATATACACATAAATATATATAAATACATACATACAAATATTTACTTACTACTACTTATTATACATATATATACATAATTAAATATGGCAGTTTCTGATTCAAACTCCAATAACAAATGTAAAAATGAAATGGAAAACCACAAACTACTCCTGCAACGTTAGATAGTAATTCCAGAGCAAGCGTTTGAACGATGCCTTGCTCGTGGCTGCGCGTACACTGCCCGGTAACTCGTTCCATAATCTTACCGCATGAGAAGTAAAAGATTTGTGTCAAAAGCTAGTGTGACAGAGGGGAACATGGAGGTTAGATTTTTCCGTAGAACGGAGACAACGATTATGGGTATCACCTTGATACTGAAATTTGCATTTCAGATATTCAGGGACAAACGGATCGTGTAAAACTGAAAATAACGTGCACAGTATTCTGAAATGTCTGCGATAGCGGAGAGGTAGCCAGTTTAGCTGAGAAATATAAGAGGAAATGTGGTCGTATTTACGTAAACCGAAAATGAAGCGTATGCAATTATTGTGAAGTCGATCCAGTTTGTTTAGAAGTTCTTGCGAGGCATCAGCATAGCAAACGTCTGCATAATCCAGAATAGGCAACACTAAAGTCTGTATTAGCATTGCCTTAGTCCCTAACGGTAAAAAATTCTTGAGACGATACAGATGACGCAGAGTGTTAGTGACCTTTTTGCTCACTTCATATATATGCGGTCGCCAGCTGAGGGTGTTGTCTATAATTAAGCCAAGGTTTTTAACTGTTGTTGAGTAAGGAACAATAACATTATTAAATATAATGGGAGGTAACGCCTTCATATCAATTTTAGTCAGTCTACGAGAACTACCAACTACAATAGCCTGACATTTTGATGGATTAACCCTAATGCCAAATCTGTTTGACCAATTAGAAATACAATTGAGATCACAGTTGAGCTTCTCAATCACATCATCGATACATGCCACCTCAGTTTGAGCATAAATTTGTAAGTCATCAGCATACAGATAGTACGAACAGCGAATGTGGGGTGTAATGAGATTTATAAAGACTGAGAACAAGAGAGGAGAGAGAATTCCGCCTTGAGGAACGCCAGCAGACAACGAGCACCAATCAGAGATAATCTGACCTACTCGAATTGCCTGCTGACGACCCCGAAGATATGATGAGAACCAGTCCCGCGCTGACGAAGAGAAACCTAGGTGATAAAGTATAGCTAGAAGAATGTCATGATCGACAGCATTAAAAGCGTTAGAGAAATCTATTAGGATTAACACTGTCAATTTTGAGTTCTCCATTCAAGTACCCAAATCTTCCGTAACTTTCAAAAGAGCTGTGGTAGTACTGTGCCCCGGCCTAAAACCAGATTGATATGTGCTGAGAAAGTTATTTTTGAAAATGTTACTAGAAATTTGTTTGTAGACAATAGCTTCAAGAACTTTAAATAAAAACGGGAGAATCGATATTGGGCGAAAGTGAGAAAAAGTACTGGGGTTATTTATTTTGGGCAGCGGAATGACAAATGCTTTTCTCCAAAGTGAAGGAAAATCCCCAGTCAATAGTGAATGGTTAATGATGTGAGTAATAATAGGAGTAACATAGTCTAGAATTAAGGTGATCATAAGTCTGTTCACATCATCGAAGCCTACTGCCATAGACTTAATACAATAAACGGTCTTTTTTATATCCTCATCAGCAACGGGAGAAAAGTTAAATGTGCAGTTATGAGATTGTGGCATGGAATGCAAATAAGAAATGGTACTTGATTTAACAGAGGCCTGCATTTGGGTAGTTGAAGAAAAATGTAAATTGAGATCACTTATAGAAATGATTGCAGGGTCCACGTTACACGTGGGCTTACCGACCCCGATCGTCCGTAGAAATTTCCATGTATTAGCCATAGAAGAGTTTATGATATTATCGTGAATGTAGCGGCGTTTAGCGGCTCGTACCATCTGATTACATCGATTTCTCGCAATTAAGTTCACTACGGTTCTGCTTGAATTTTCTAAACATCTGATCGCGCTTAGACATAGCCTTACGAATATTTTCAGTAATCCATGGCGCAGGCGAGCGTTTTAACCTAACGTCACGAATAGGTGCGTGTTTATCAAACAGCTTATGAATATGAGAAATAAATGTCGTAATCTTGTCATTAATACTCTCTGCTTTAAATGTATCGCTCCAGTCTAAAAGCGAAGCATCATGTTTGAGCCCTTCGACATCTATCCTAGCAAAATTACGCAGACGTACTATAACTGGCTTTACTTTAGGTGGTTTAATTTTATAGGAAATAAACAGCAAGTCATGTCGCGAGAAACCTGGAGCGGGTAGCTGTCCGTGGCAGGCAACGTGTTCTTCTGAGGAGACAAATATCAAATCTAACAATGTATCATCAGCAGTAAGATTGTGATGGGTGGTATCAAGTGGAAGTATTGAAAAATTTGCCGACTCAATAATTGAACGCAAACTACGCGATCTAGGAGTATCACTAAGAAGATTCGTATTAAAGTCACCCATCAAAATATGATGTTGATAATCAGAGCAAATTGAAAGAAGTGCCTCTTCAAATTCACATAAATAACTAGAATTCGGTGGACAATAAATTGCACCAAGCACAATTTTATTTCCACTAACAACAATCTCTAAAAAAATATATTCAACTGATCCAGTATATTGTGAAGGTGAGGCTGATAAAATTTTGTAAGGTATACCACTTCGCAGGTATACTGCCACACCACCTCCTCTTTTATTAATGCGATCGTTACGAAGTAAAACAAAACCTGGTATTCCGTAAGAAGTAGAAGGCAGAGTTGGATTTAACCAGGTTTCTGAGATAAGTATCGCGTGGATGCTCTGAATGTTAAAAGTTTCTAAAAGTTCAGTATAATGCTGCGGAATACTCTGGGCGTTGATGTGACAAACGTCTTATCCTTATGTGGTTCTCCACAGCCGTCATCCGCTGGCCTAGATGACAAAGGATCGTACTCCACTGCCCCATACACTGCCCGAGGAAGTCTCGAACCGTACAGTCAACCTTGTACAGCTCGAGGACCCTCTTAAGCCATGTATGAGGCACCGAGTCGAATGCCTTTTTGTAGTCTATCCAGGCGGCGGAAAGGTTCCAACGGTTGCGTTTAACCACCTTGCCAATGACCGCGTCAATGAGGAGTGGTTCCTTGGTTCCACGACCACCGCCCCGACATCCATTTTGAGCGCACGACATCACCTGATTTGAGTTCAGGTGACGAGTGATTCTCGCGCTCAAAATGAATGTTAGTGTCTTGTATATGGTAGGTAGACACGTTATGGGGCGGTACTTGCTCGGATCTGTGGAATCCCGGTCTTTAGGAACCAAATGAGTGATCCCAGTAGTGAAGAGGCTCGGGAGCGACTTTTGGTCGAGAGCCTCTTGAAACTGCCGGGCGAGCACAGCGTGACACACCACGAACCCCTTCAGCCAGTAGTGATCCAGTCCCTACGGACCGCCTCAGCTACGTCATCCGGCGTTATGATGACGGGGTCCATGGGCGTAATATTCGCACACTTACTCGCCACAACTTCCGTCCAAGGGCCCTCGCTGTGGTTTACGGGCTCTGACCACAGGCCGCGCCAGAATGCGATAGTGTCGGCCTGTTTCGGTACTGGGCCCGTTCCACGTACCATTGGTCGCTCCAATGATTCATAGAGCCTCTTTTGATCACTCTGGAAGAGACGATTCTGGTTGAACCGTGTCGACCTCTCGGTATATCGCCGAATCCGCTTCGCGATTCTCTGCTTCAGGTCGTCTATGCGCTCCGTCAGTGTTTGCATTATATCCGGCTTGGACAAACTGATATTTGTCCCAGCAAACGCCATCCTGATGGTGCGCACAATTCTCGGCCCGACCTGAAGCTTATCAGTCTGCCGATGAGGACCCTTGCCTTTGCGATACGGTCCTCAATCCTTCTTCTCCAGGCTGGGATGGCGCTACTTTGTCTAGTAGCGCGTCCAGCCGTGGGAAGTTTGGCGCCAATAATACGGCAAACTGCCAGTGCGGCGCCAAAAAGAATTGAGTCCGTCTCGCAAAGGTCCCGGCTGGCTTCCATATAGGTCACCAGCATTGGGGTAAGAGCCCTCACGACAGCCCCATTCCGCTTGCTTAGGGGTATGCGCGGTAGTCGCGGTCGATTTTCGAGAGGCGTACTGCGCGCTTCCACAATCGCCTCCTCCAATTTACTCCTCATCTGCTCTAGTTCTTGGGTGACCATTCCATCATCGTCTGAATCAACTACAACTGGAAAATCCGCGGCGGCATCGACGTGTGCAGATTGTTCTGCAATTTGTGGCGTCGCATTACCAGCTGCAGCATTTTCATCCGATGAGGGAACGGCCTCACGTCGTAGTCGTTCGAGTTCGGCGTCACCAAATATGTTGGAGCGCAGGATGTACCGAACTCGGTCTGCCAGGTTTTACTCTGATACATGAACAGATGGCTCCAGCTCCGCGAAAAAGCGATGCATCCGAGCCCGATACGTCAACATTCCAGTTTCTTCCCCTTTTGCCCTAAAATACGCTCGCAATGCGTTTGCGTTCATGATTTTTGTCCAACGCATGCGACGTGTTCTACCAGCGGTGGGTGCCACTTAGTGAGTCCGAGAAGACGAAGAGAAGAGTGGTCTTGCAGACCCCGCGCTTGGCTGGCGACCCGCATGCTGTCGCGTCCAGCGCCAGCTCCAGACGCGCCCTGGCGACCTCCAGGCAGCGGCCTTTGCGCACTCTTTTATTTTCCATCATCCATTGTATGGGCGTCAATTAACGTGAGACGCCCAGGCCCGGCACCGATTCATGGTGCGGCCATAAGCACAGACGGACCTTTGCACCCTCAATTCTGCCGAGGCACGGCGCACACACCTCTTGGCAAGGCGCTGACTGACTGCACTGACGTAGCAGTTTTGTCACTAAACTGTTACGTCAGCGGGCGGTGGGGTCGTCACTTCCCTACGCCTTATTACTATTATTATTATTATTTTATTATTATTCATCTATATTCTCCCTATTACAGAGGTAGCTTAAAACCTAATCACACGGGCCGAAGCCAAGCGTGAGCAGGTGCTAGGTGATGGTGTAAGCGGAGGTGACGGATGAAGTGGTGAGGAATTTGCGTGTGAGTCGGCAGGTGTTGAGAATGACAGCTTTCTGCAGTGTGTACAGTGTGTGTTGGGGTACTTGCAAAATATCTAAACTGCGTTGTAGGCTTTTAGGTATGACTCCGGTAGATGAGATAACTATTGGGACTATATGGATGGCTTCTGCTTTTCATTGACGCTTCAGTTCTATTGCTAAATCTTGATATTTTGTAAGTTTTTCAGCAATGGTGGATTGTATGTTATGGGTGTTTGGTATGGCAATGTCAATAAGGTAAGTAGTTTTGTTATTTTTGTCATACATTGTGATATCTGGCCTATTGAAGTGGATAGTTTTATCCGTAATAATGGTCCTATCCCAGTAAATTCTATGATTATTATTTTCTAATATAATGTCCGGTTTATATTTGTAATATGGTGTCATTTTTTGTATAAATTTGAATTTAAGCGCAAGATGTTGGTGTATTATAGAAGCTACCTAGTCATGCCGGTGTTTATAGTCGGTTTGTGCAAGGGCTCTACAGGCGGATGTAATGTGTTGTATGTTTTCGGGACTAGAGTGGCAATGTCTGCAAGTATCGGTGGGAAGGTTAGGTGCGCGTATTATGTGTCTCTGGAAGTTTCAAATATCGATGACCTGGTCCTGGATCGCTAACATGAAGGCCTCCGTCTCTGGGAAGAGTTCACCGCGCCTCAACCATGCGTTCGACGCTTTTTTGTCGACATGTGGCTGCTGCAGGTCGTGATAGTGCCTTCCGTGTAGTGACTTCTGTTGCTATGAGGCGATCTTCTCTTTAACGTCAGTAATCCGTTCGTTGCGTTGTGTATTTCAGTCTGCATGGTTAAGTGGTGTGAAGCGTTTGTCGGCTAAGGTTACTATTTCGTCGAGAGGTGAGTGTTCTGAGCGTTGATAGAAATATTGTCGAAGGCATTTGATTTATTTGTTATGCAAGTTGAGGACATCTATTATACCTCGTCCTCCATCGGATCTTGAAAGAGTCATCCTTTGTACGCAGGATCTAGGGTGGTGCTTGCGGTGAGCCGTTAGAGTGGTATTTATAATACGTTGTAGATTGATAAGGTCACCTTGAGTCCAGTTTATTACACCAAACGAATATGTCAGTATGGGGCTTGCGTAACTGTTGATAGCTTTTGACATGTCGCGGGAGTTGAGCTGAGACCGGAATATACTATTGAGCCGATGTTTAAATTTCTTTTTGAGACCTTCTTTTGTTTCCTTTTGATGAATCTGTCGCGCTTGTTGGAAACCTAAGTATTTATATGCGGCCAAGGGTTCTAGGGGTTCAATCGTGTCTCCTGATATTAGGCTATAGCTATTACGGTTAATTTTTCCGTTTTTAACCGAGAACGTTTTGCACTTGTCGATCCCAAACTCCATATGAATGTCGTTTGAGAAAGATTGGGTGATATCTGCAAGGCGGTGCAGTGACTGTGTAGTGTTACTGTATAGTTTTATGTCATTCATGTACATTTTTTTTGTAAGAGTGGTGTGTTTGTGTGGAGTGATGATAGAGTAACCATGATTGGTTTTGTTCAGCATTTGCGAGAGAGGGTTTAATGCGAGACAGAACCATAAAGGGCTGAGCGCATCACCTTGGAATATTCCTCGACGTATTGGAATTTCTGGTGTTTCTATACAAGAAGTTCCTATGGTTTTTAAAGTAGTTTTCCAGTGCTGCATTGAGTTTTTAAGAAAATGTATAATTTGTGGGTGAATTTTATAGTGTTGTAATATATATAGGAGCCAGCTGTGCGGTACGGAGTCAAATGCTTTTCGGTAGTCTATATACATTGTGCTGATGTTTTTCCTATTAGACATAGCTTGTTTCATTGCTACGGAGTCTATTATGAGTTGCTCTTTGCACCCCTGACTACTTTTTCGACATCCTTTTTGTTCTTCAGCAAGAATGTTGTTTTTGGCAATATGTTGATGTAAGAGTTCAGCTATACATGCTGTAAGTAGTTTATAAATTGTTTGGAGACATGTGATAGGTCTGTATTTATTATTATTATTTTTTGGGGTATCTATAAAGTTTTCTCATCTGGTTGGGCAGTATAAATATATAATTGTAAATGAAAATGGTAAACATACATAAATATGAATAAAATAAAATAAATACATAAAAAATACATAAATATATAAAAACCCAACCAGATGGAAGCCCTCGGCAGGGGAGACCAAACGGCCGAGGGTTAGGGGGAAAGGGAAAGAAACTGGCGGACGATGCGGGCGGTATCGAGGAGCACTGCCTTCTGCATTTGAGCTTGGAGCGGTCCGTCACGGAGTCCCAGTCGCCTCAGATGACCCGAGAGGCTAACTGGGATTAACCCGTTCGCAGAAACGACCACAGGAATAATTTCGGCCGGCAGACCACCCCACATGTCGGTCACCTCGTGAGCCAGGTCCAGATATTTTGTCAGCTTATCTGTTTCGGCTTTCACGAGGTTCTCGTCATAGGGAATAGTAATGTCGACCAAAAATATCCTTGACTGTGCCCGGTCCATCAGCACAATATCAGGCTTATTCGCAAGAATAGTCCTGTCTGTGATGATGGCCCGGTCCCAGTAGAGCCTGGCGCGGTCATTTTCGAGCACAGCTTCCGGCAAGTATTTATAATATGGCAGTTTCCGATCCACGAGACCGTATTTCAGAGTGAGCTCCTGGTGTAGAATCCTGGCTACTAGGTTGTGTCTGTGCAAATACTCAGAGTTAGAAAGCGCCGAACAACCGGAGATGACATGCCTAAGTGACTCACCGGGATGGCGACAAGCTCGACAGATGTCGACGGTGCCATCCTTTAGGATGTATCTCCGATAATTGTTGGTCTTAATAACCTGATCCTGTATTGCACAGACAAAACCCTCAGTTTCCCCAAAGAGGTCACTGAAACGTAGCCAGTGGAGGGAGGCGACTGTGTCTACGAGAGGCTCATGAAGGGCCTTGTAGAACCTCCCGTGGAGCTCCTTCTCCTTCCATACGGTCTCCCGGTCGGAAATGCTCTGTACTGCCGGGTCTTGGCATTGCTCGTTGGCTAAGGATAGAGGGGTTAGCCCTTTATCACAAGAAATAACGTCCCTATAGTATGGATTATCCGCTCTCGTCAGAAAGTAATTACGGAGGCTGCACACTTCGCGATTATGCATGATAATTAAAAAGCCGCGCCCACCATGCTTTCGCGGCAAGTACAGCCTCATTACTGACGATCTCGGATGATGCATCCTGTGGGACGTCATTATAGTGCGGACTTTTCTGTCCAGAGCGTTCAGTTCGGTCTGAGTCCACCTGAGTATGCCAAAGGTATACATGAGAACAGGCATGATCCAACCGTTATATGCGTGCGTCTTATTCACACCGGACAAAAGGCTATAAAGCACTTTGGTCAAGCGTGCATAAAACACATCGCAAACTGACCGTTTCATACCCGACTCATCTACACCGATGTTCTGTGACATACCCAGGTATCGGTACGTTTCAGCCTCGGAAAGGGTCCTTATGCTGATGGGTATAGATAAGTCTATGCCCTCAGAGTTAGCAACCCTTCCCCTTTCGACATTGAGGATCGCACACTTATCCGTCCCCAGCTCCATTCTAATAGAATTGCTAAAATCACAAGTGATGTTTAGCAATTCCATAAGATGAGAGGGACTGGAGGCGAATAATTTGAGATCATCCATATAGAAAAGGTGGGTCACTTTTCAGAGATCAGGGTTCAGAGAGAGGCAGAACCAGGTTGGACTCAAACAATCGCCCTGGAAGATACCCCTTCTTATCCTTATGTGGTTCTCCGCAGCCGTCATCCGCTCGCCTAGATGACAAAGGATCGTACTCCATTGCCCCATACACTGCCCGAGGAAGTCTCGAACTGTACAGTCAATCTTGTACAGCTCGAGGACCCTCTTAAGCCATGTATGAGGCACCGAGTCGAATGCCTTTTTTATTTTTATTATTATTATTTACAGTCAAATTTCACTCCAGTCGAATTTTTATTAAACATAGTCTCAGACTGGGGGCAACTAAGTCTAGTCCAGTTTAACCATTATAAGACACAGGTTTACACTTTTATCTCTAAAAATACCTCTGTAGTAGTATCTACTAAATTTTATGTCACCCTCCTTTTTATAATATTATCAACTTGACTCACTGGCACAAAAAATGTCACATCCCTTTGAGTTATGTATAGAATTTATCACAGGGAGTGTTTAGAGTAATTGTTCGGGTTGATTCCTGCCACCAAATTCCACCATCATACATCGCAATAAAATTCGATATAACATCAACATCGTCTGAATGTTTGGCAATCCACCACAAAGTATTTTTCCTCGAACGTCTTCTTTGTAAAATAGGCAACCATCGCTTTTTTTGCGAACCTTTATGCCTTACGACATTTCAAGAGAAGAACATACTCCTTTTTAAAAGGTCGGTAACGCACCTGTGATTCCCCTTTTGTTGTTGCAGTTGTTTATGGGCGGCGGTATTCATTGACCATCAGGTGAGATGCATGCTCTTTTGTCGCCATATCCATGAAAACCAACATTTGATAATAAATCAGATTTTATATATCAGCTTCTAACGCCCTGTTACCGCACTTGTACTTAAGTCCTTTATTAGTAATGTTTTACATGTACAAATTAAGTATTTAAATATCAAAAGGGGATTTCCCTACTTACTTTTTAGGAAGAATATAAATGTTATTAGTTTCAATTGTAAATTGTGAAGTAACTCTTGCATTGAAGGAAAATAAATATTTCAAATACTAGGTTTATTATTATACGCGCAGGATTTTCATATTAATTAGAAAGACGTTCGCTGTGGAGTAGTTTCTCATAACCGGAAACATTGCTTGAATAACAAATAGGTGTGATATTTTTTATGTAAATAGACATCTTATATTTTTTTAAACGTTTGATATAAAACACGCCTAATTCAGATTTCGTGGAAAAGGTTTTATGAACTGTGTTATTTAGTTCTGTCCGTCTTAATGGATCACATTATCATAATTTGTAGAGTTTACTAATAAGAATATTAGTAAATCGGCTTAATTATAGACAACACCCTCAGCTGGCGACCGCATATATATGAAGTGAGCAAAAAGGTCACTAACACTCTGCGTCATCTGTATCGTCTCAAGAATTTTTTACCGTTAGGGCTAAGGCAATGCTAATACAGACTTTAGTGTTGCCTATTCTAGATTATGCAGATGTTTGCTATGCTGATGCCTCGCAAGAACTTCTAAACAAACTGGATCGACTTCACAATAGTTGCATACGCTTCATTTTCGGTTTACGTAAATACGACCACATTTCCTCTTATATTTCTCAGCTAAAATGGCTACCTCTCCGCTATCGCAGACATTTCAGAATACTGTGCACGTTATTTTCAGTTTTACACGATCCGTTTGTCCCTGAATATCTGAAATGCAAATTTCAGTATCAAGGTGATACCCATAATCGTTGTCTCCGTTCTACGGAAAAATCTAAGCTCCATGTTCCCCTCTGTCACACTAGCTTTTGACACAAATCTTTTACTTCTCATGCGGTAAGATTATGGAACGAGTTACCGGGCAGTGTACGTGCAGCCACGAGCAAGGGATCGTTCAAACGCTTGCTCTGGAATTACTATCTAACATTGCAGGAGTAGTTTGCGGTTTTCCATTTCATTTTTACATTTGTTATTGGACTTTGAATCAGAAACTGCTATATTTAATTATGTATATATATATATATATGTCTAATAAGTAGTATTAAGTAAATATTTGTATGTATGTATTTATATATAATTATGTATATACATGTATATATACTGTATGTATTATGTAGACATAATTGTTATTTACTTAGCTGTTTGCAATTTGCACCCACAATATTTTCTCTGCTTAGCCTGGAGGTAGACTGGTAGAGCATGCCCTGTTGCATTAAGTCCGCCTTTTTGTACTTGGTGTGCAAATAAAGCATAAATAATTAAATAAATAAATAATTTACTTATAAGAGTTTTTAAAACTAAAAAAACTTACATTGTTTTTCAATTATCAAAACAACCCTTTTTACCCAGTTCAGTTTTTTTCCTATTGTATTAATTTTATATAAAAAAATATATAAAAATATCTCTATCGGATAAGATACATATAGATCATTCCAGCAATTGCTCTATCTGTTCGTAAAGTTTCATCACAATTAGTACAGCTATTTCGAAGATTAGTCCGGACGGACAGACAGCAGATAACAAGGTTGACAGACATTGTCAAAAGTGGTCACTCATGTCTTATTAGAAAACCCGTCAGGTTAATATTGCTAGTTATTTTGATATTACAGACTGACACTACAGTTTTATTTAGGTATATGTATAGATTACAGACAGACTACAATTTCAATGTATAAATGTATAGATGAGATAAAAAAAATGGGTGAATACTTATTTTTATAGGTAAAATTAATTTTGAAACTGCTAGTAGTAACTGCTTACTGATAGTTTACGAGCATAAACACTTAAGAGCGAATATCTTTATTAAATAAGAGCAAATTAAGGACAAAAAGTAAGTCTCTAGTCGTAAGATTTCAATAGCTGCCAGATAAATGAGTATTAGAGTAAAAACAATCTCAACTTAAATAATGGACCGCCATAAACCTGTGCGTTTTGCCTGTAATTAAACTTGTCTCGTTAACTCTGAAGTAATAGGACAGGGGCTCCCAAACTTTTAAAGCGTGGTAGAGCCATGCTGCAGCTATATTAGTATTAAAGTTGTAGCACAAATGGGTCGGCTCGACCGAGGAAGGACCAAGCTCTTACAGAATACCATCGTAAAATAGCAGCATAACGCTGCTGTGTTTCGAATGATGAGTGTAGAGAACCGGAAACCCTTTTTTACTGGAAACGAAGCATTCCATCTTAGTCCTAACGGGTGACAAAGCATCTGCATTTCGATTCGTAATCGAGGATAGATGTAGATGTCTATGGACCACAGCAACCACTTACCATCAGGTGGACTGTGTGTCAGTATGTCATCCTTATTCTATAAAAAAAAAACTTTTTCAATTCGTGATTCACTTATAGATTTAGTATTTGTTATCGGCGCCCTAGCTAGACCAAAAAGGATATATCGGATACTAGTTAGATATTGAATTTTTATATTTATAGTGACACACAGTAATGCATTTATTATAAAAAAATTGGATATAAAATACAATGGCAATTTAGTCAGTGCGCTTGGTGATTTTCACACATTTTTTCAAAGAGTGGGATAAGGCTCGACGCCGCTACTCCCATTTCTTGCTTCACATTGATCTTTCAGCGACATTTGCTCTTTATTTACAGCTACAACTGAAAATGCGGTTTATTTTGTACCCGAGAATACTTAAGTTTAGTTTCCAGAGAGTGGCAAACTCCCCTCTTTACTCTCTACGGCGCACCAGGACGCACATAATAGAATAGAATAGAATAGAATAATTTTATATTCAATATACATTACATGTGTAATTCTTATTAAAAGTCATTTTTTGCTTTACTTTACCACTGGTTCGAAAAAAATACCCTCTGTCCTGGGAACAACCAGCATGAAACCCAGCAGGACTATTCTTTAAATAAATTTTACAATATAAATGATTACGAACTATTTACAAAATTTATTTTAGAAACTGCTTGGAAGCGACCACCTAATTCCCAGGGGTTATTATCAACCATGTATTCATTTATACTATAATAACCCTTTTTATACAGTTTCAGTTTAATGTAACATTTAAACTTGGCAATAGAGAGAACCTGTACACTTTACGGGAACTTATTGTAAAAGCGTATACATTGCCCCAAGAATGAATTACTGACTCTGTGGAGTCGAAAAACTGGCATCACTAGCTTGTGTTTGTTCCTAGTGTTTACAGAATGTATATCACTTTTTTTACTAAAACTATCTTTGTTTATGTGAACATAAATTAAATATTCGTAAATATACTGAGAGGCCAAAGTTAATATATTTATTTCTTTTAATTTATCTCTAAGAGACTCTCTCGGTTTTAGATTGTAAATAGCTCTAATGGCCCTCTTCTGTAAAACAAAAATAGTTTCTGAATCAGCCGCATTTCCCCATAGTAAAATCCTATAAGACATTATGCTATGGAAATAACTAAAATAAACTAATCTAGCTGTCTCGACATTAGTGAGACCTCTAATATATTTACAGCATAAGCTGCAGAACTTAGTCTGCTTGCTAATTTGGATATATGGGAGCCCCACTGAAGCTTTGCGTCAAGAGTGATGCCAAGAAAAACAGTGGATACAACAGGGCTCAATTCCTCCCCATTTAAAAACACATTGGTATTCAGATTTTTAACATTCGTTGTTGTAAATTTAACACGATTAGTTTTATTTCCGTTCAAATACAGATTGTTAACGTTAAACCAATGCACTAATTTTGATATAGCATTATTCACTTCGTCACATTTAAATGATTGACGTTTAAGTTTAAAAATCAAGGAAGTATCATCAGCAAATAATACTTTATCATGACTATCCCCTACAAGGTGAGGTAAGTCATTAATATACACCAGAAACAGGAATGGGCCGAGAATCGAGCCCTGAGGAACACCCATTAGTATAGGTGACCCGGAAGAACTTTTACCATTGATAAGAACCTTCTGCTTTCTATTACTTAAATATGAAATAATAAGTTTAAGCGCTGTGTTCTTGACACCATAGTACTGTAGCTTCCTGATTAATGTCTCATGGTAAACACAGTCAAAGGCCTTGGAAAGGTCACAAAATATACCCAAAGCATCCTCTGAATCTCCCATGCACAAAAAATATGTTTAATAAGCTCAACTCCAGCGTCAGTTGTCGGGCGACCCCTTGTAAAACCGAATTGATTTTTATGTAGCAATTTATTAATATTAAAGAAACTTAACATCTGATCTAAAATAATTTTTTCAAAAATTTACTTAATGTTCGTAGTACAGAAATTGGTCTAAAATTGGCGGGGTCTAATGTACTACCAGATTTAAATATAGGTATGACTTTACTATGTTTCATTAAATCAGGAAACACACCAGATTCGACGCTTATATTAAATATAGTGGCTAGATAAGGTGCTAATATATCTATTACAGATAAAATAACTTTAACGGAAATTCCCCATTAGTCTGCCGTTTTCTTATAATCAATAGTTTTAAAATATTTTACGATAACTTTTGGCAGTACTCTATGGAATTTAAAAGTATTTGAAGAAGCCTTTACATTTTGTTTGAGCAATGATTCGGCGACATTAGGAGAAGAATTTAATGATTTTGTTGTCAAAAAAGGAAGATCAGTAAAATGTTTCTCAAAAGCCATAGCAACTTCTTGATCAGATCGCGTTAAATTATTGTTAATATTCAATTAAAAATCCGAGTTGCGCGGTTTGACCTTGCCCGTTTCACTATTTATTATTCTCCAGGTCATTTTAATTTTGTCGGATGCAGTTTTAATTTTGTTGCCTAAATGTAAAGCCTTAGCAGTGGAGCACAATTTTTTAAATATTTTAGAATACGTTTTTACATAATCTCTAAATATAACACTACTATTTTATGATCTTTCACCATAAAGCTTGTATAACCTTCGCCTAATTTTATAAATTCCTACTGTCACCCATTCATTAAATGATTTGCGACTGTTAAAAGAGAAAGTTTTATAAGTAAATATTCTACTAAATTCACAACTTATAATTTTAAATAATGTAGCATACAAATAATTAGCACTATTTTTAAACGAAAGTGATGGAAGTCTTTTTATTATATTACTTCTAAACCTCTCCAAGCCATGTTCATTTATTGGAACAAACACAACTTTCTTATGTTTCTGTTTTTTGTGTATGTAAGGTAGTGATACCAACTGTCCACAGTGATTTGAACTTAAATTTTGAATAATTGATTTATGCAAGGGCTTAACATCTGTAAAAATGTTATCTATACAGGTCGCACTAGGCCCAGCAATACACAAGCTCGAGCTCGACACAAGCCATTTCTACAGTTCGTTCAACAGAGAGGCTCACAATATCCTTACGTTCTTTATATAATAATGACTTATCTGCTAATATTAAGGAGCCACCACGTAAACTTTTTTCTCTATCGAAGGAACTGACCACCTGGTGATTTCTGAAATTAAACATGAAATTATAATCTTTTAGCCAATGTTCAGTAATACAAAGTATGTGTATATTTTTACTATTTAAAAACAATTCAACTTCCAATTCTTTGCCCAACATGTCTTGTATATTTTGATGCACCAAGTGTATAAAATTTTTATTACTTATTTGTGGACTGTATTCAAAATTAATTAAACTCTTATTATTTTTAGAGATTGCCTCTACTGTCACATTCACTAATTTAAATTAGTTGGAACTGATTCCAAATTAAATGTCAAATGATTATGCTCAATAAAAGCAGTCTTGGTAGCCAATAACTGAGTTTGAGCTGAGTTAAAAATTAAATGATATGTCACTAAAAGATGCTCCAGGGACGCAGCAATTTGGAACTTTTTGTCCCTTTAAAGAGTTATTTAAAGTTATACCTAGATTTTTTCCCATGTCATCGCTATAAACAATTATATTATTTTTAGTAATATTTGAGTTATTTATTATTTTAATATCCTCTGCTATGGCACTGTAATAGAGTTTTGGTGGTGGTATAATATTATCAGCATACACTGACTCTGAAGAATCTAGCATTGACCGCTGACACTCACATTGATATTTAACTAAGGAGTCAAACCGCTCATCATTATATTTACAAGTCTTTACCAGATTATCCATAGCCAATATGTGTTCTTTTATTTCATTTTGGGCTGATTTATATTTATTGGACACAGTTTGAAGGGAGTTCATAAGTGATAATATTTCTGATTTAAGGCACTCTACTTCAGTCTCATAACATTTTTTTATGTTATCCACCTCAATTGAATACAACTTAAGTTCATATAACAATGCTTGCTTTTCTTTACATAAATTAACATAATTTTTGGTATTAATCTTATTTCTTATTAATTTTTCTACTTTCCTTATACTTTGGGAACCCCTGCCATAGAATATATTTTAATGTCGATGGAGTCAATTTATAACATTAATTATTCCTTAGTGATAACTTTTGATTATTTTGGATTCAGTAAGATAGACTGCATACTTTAAGAACTATTGATAAGAATACTGAAATAAATTTGACGTGTTATACAAGATTATTTTGCAATAACCGGCGAAATTTGCAGAGAAAGTTCAGAATACGAGTAAGTGATATAACCAAATGGTGAAGCAAAATTAATTACTTTTTATCTTTTAAGTTCAAAATGCGTGGTAATGTATTATTTTAACAGATTTTACTGCGCACGCACACATTCGTAAGGATCGATCGAAAGGCAATAATATTGTTCCTATAAATCACATTCAATTTGGGATAATATTAAATAAAAGTAGAAGCCTTATTTTTCACAAACTGCAACTCACTGTTGACTCAGAAATTGACATAAATCATATTATATTGAGGAAGTGGTACTTAGTGGCACTTATGTGGTAGCAATGCTGCAGCTATTATTATAGTTGAAACACGAATATGGCAGTTCTACTGGGGAAGGACACTCACAGAATAGATAAGCGTAACATTACAGCTTAAAGCTGCTGCTGCTCGTATGGTGTGTGTAGTGTTCCTGTTTACTGGAAACGACGCATGCCATCTTAGTCCTTATGGGTGACAACGCATCTGCATTTTGATTCTTGAAGGAGGAAAGAGGTAGATGTCTATGGGTAACAGTATCCACCTACCATCAGTTGGACTGTGCGCTTGTTTGTCACCATTGCTATAAAAAGGTACCAATAATGCTTGCCACCATGCATTCATGTAAGATATTAGACTGTTCGCTCAATCACCTGGTCTTATAAGGCATAAAAATGCTTGTAGATTGGAATTTCAAATATAGCCAATTATTGAACGTAAGTGTAAGAGCCATTTTCATTATTAAGCAGTCCTCCATCCCTTTTTGTTATTAAAAGAAGTACTTGGGTGACCGAAATTCGAAACCTAATTAGATATATTTATGATTTATTTAGATGTATTTAGATAGGTAAAATATTATCAAAATACAAAATTATATTCTTGTTGGAAACTATTCTTAAAATTACTTAAATAAAAGAAATATTACTCTTATTAGAAATTACTCTGGAGGTTAGTTGTTAATAATTTAAAATTAAAAATGTTGTACAATCGACTTCAATATAAATTATTAAGAATAACTTAAAAACTAGTGGTCAGACCTTGATCAAATTTATATGGGACCACATGAAAAGCACCAGCTTTCAATAGAAAAAAAATCATCGAAATCGGTTCACTGAGGAAAAAGTTATGAGGTAACAAACATAAAAAACATACAGTCGAATTGGGTACCGGCTCCTTTTTGAAGTCGGTAGAAAATATATAAAAGTGTGAGAGCGGATGTTCAACTTGCTCTCTTGCTTACAGTTCAACCAACCTGGGTGTAACGTGAAGGACATAATTACATGATATCACCAAAGTATGCAACGCAACAGCAACACTACTCATCTCAATTTAACACAGGGCAGCATCTCAGCAACACGATATTGCTGATTTACACAAGAAAAACTACTGAAACAAACAGAACCACGTCTCTTGTCTTACTTAGGCAGAATCTCAGTGTAGATGTAATGTTTTATCCCCACCGACATAACAACAATCAGACTCGTAGAATTACTGACTGATCTCTCTTAGTCGCCTGCGCGATACTTTATACTGCCAGAAAGAGTGAGAGATTAGAGTTCCACCCTCAATTCTTCTTATTTTCCTTTATTATTTCACTGTCATTTCTAACATCCATATATACATTATACCTCGCATTATATATCGTCCCGTGGGTGTCGTAAGAGGCAACAGAGGGAAACTGAAAAAGGAGATGGGCAGCAGCATGTTCCTGATAAGAACTCAAAATAATAAAAATCTGCGGTTGCCAACCCGCCTGCCAAGCTTGGCAACTATGGAAAAATGCTCCCTAGGAAGAAATCTTTGTGCCAATGTTCAGGATGTCTTTGGACATATGTTCAGCAGTGGACTTTCATATACTGTAATAGAAGTTATGGAAATGGATACAAAATTTTTAAAACAACGTTAACGTCCCCGTTAAGTTGCATTATGCTTCGTTAGGGATGTCTCGCCTTTTACGAGTACGTGTCCCGATACAATTGGCCATTTATAAATTCATTATCGTTGTTTCTTAACGATCAACTGGAATAATAAGTATATTAGTTTTATAAATAATTTTCTCATGACGTTATGTATAACATGAACGAAAATTCTTTTAGTTGGCAATTTAAATCATTGACATGTATGCAATAAAGTTTTACCGATAGATGCTGATGCCAAGAAGTCAATTTAACTTGAAATGAACGGATTCTAAACACTTTATTCTAATTCTTTTTGAGTAGCAGTTACCGAAGTGTAAACTAATAACATTTAACGTTATCTTGAATAAATCAAATTATAGGAAATAATGAAGAATTATAGGTTATAATAAGGGCGCTGCATTGTTTAGTTATTTATGTCATAACAGCATGCAAATAAACCTCGTGAGTTTAATAAAAACTAGTTATTTCAATATTACAGACAGACACTTCAATTTCATTTATATGAATAGATGTACACACTAGAGACTAGTAGATTGTTCAATTCCGAAAGTTTCATAAAAATCGTTTAAATCGCATAAAATCCATCAAAATCAGAGAAAATAAATTTAATGTAAGAAAACTTTATGAGCTTCACTTTTCTAAATTGAATATAAATCTAGATTTCCAACAATTTAATTTAGATGTTAAACTAAATGTGCATATAAAAATATAGCACGAATCCATGATGGTTTGCTGATTTTAATATCCTGCACTGTCGACTTTGTTTCAAGTGAGAATGAATAATGGAACTTATTCACTGCTCTGAAAACAGTATTCTATTCTCAATTGTAATTGGATATATTCTAATTAAAATGTCATTTTGTAGTTCTTTCGTGTGGTACCTATGTGGCTGGTTTCAGTTTATTGAAGTTTACAGCCAAAAAAATCCACTGCTGAACATGGCCTCCTAATAAATGGTTTCATAGTGGTTTTTGCCATATTGGCCAAGCTTGGCATGCAGTTTGACAGCCGCAGTTTTTTTAATATTTCGAGTTGTTATTGTAAAGATGCTGTTGCCCATCTCCTGAATTGTTTCCCTATGTAGCCTCTTACAACGGGACGATATGGCGTAGTGGATATTCTTACACCGCCACTACACGGTTCACTTGTATTTCGGCGCGTCCCCGCGGAATGTCTACATGCGGGTCATGCGACGAGTCTGCAGTGCCCCGAAAAGATTTTAAAAACAAAAAAATGCGTGAGTGTCATGGGACACTCGTTTGGAACGAAGTACCTTTCGTAGTATATTATTATTGATAAACGTATTATATTATTGATAAACCAATACAAATAAATGAATTACTAGCATGTATAAAATGAAGCGTCGTTTAAAATAATATTTCTTTCATGGAAAGATAAGAGCCGTGGTAGCTCAGATGATTAGCGCTCGCTTTAAATTTCACAGTACGCGAGCAAACCGGGTTCGATCCCAACCGGCACCAATGAAATTGTTAAGTGGCATTTTAAGTGCAAGTAAATTTCACAGTACTTCATGCTCAGCGGTGAAGGAAAACATCGTGAGGAAACCTACATGTCTGAGGAATAAGAAAAAAAATATTTCGAAGACATGTGAAGTTCGCCAACACTCATTGGGGCAGCGCGGCGGACAATTCATTGCCCTAAAACCCTCTCAGAAATAAGGGGAGGCCTGTGCCCACTGCCCAGTAGTGGGACGTATTTAGGCTGTAACTTTATGATAAGAAAAAGTGCGAGGGAGATGGATATTATTCCATCTCGCTTCCTTATTTCGCCGCCAAGGCCGTCGACACTATGATACAAGGGGTAGTGACGAAAAAATCTTACACTTTTTGTCGCCTAGGTCACATCCGCCAAACCCGTACCGTCCGATAAGGAACTTCGTTCCAATATTTACAACCCTAGCAGTGAAGAGCTTGTATACATTTCACCTTATGACAAGTGGATGCCTCGACCCTCAGACAATTATATCTATCTTTCATTAAAAATCAAAAGGCATATCATGCGTTGTGACGCCTTATAGATGGAATGCAGCGTTCCCAGTAAAAAGGTCCCGGTTATTGTAATTCTCATATCTTGACTGTCTACAAATGATTACTGCATTTACGTTTATGTCTACATGGTACATGGACACCTGATAACTTAAAACAAAGAAGGATACAGATACGCCGAGAGTGTGTACTAGGATTGCTTTGCACTGAAATACCTCATACCACCCTGTTATTATATGTAAAAATTCTATATGTTATTTCGGCAGGCAGGGTTTAAGATCACATATTCGAGTAAACATTATGTTGTTGAGGTCGAGTCTAATGAATTTAATGCTCCGTTCCCCTCGCGGTCTAATCCAAAGCCCTAAAAACTTTTCAGTTCTAATGTCAAATTTCTTTTCAAAATTTTAACGACGATATGGATGCTCACAAGCTCATGAATAATATTCATTAGGTGGGAGCTATTTTACATTACATTAGCTCGAAATTTTGCGAAGAACCCAAAATTTCTCTGTTACACTCTTAATCTCATGGCTGTTAGACGAGAATAAAGCTGCGATCTTCAACAGATATGACAGCCTACAGGCACAGACTTATGCAATTTCAATACATCTCGTACTGAAGAATCAATTGAGTAGAACCAAGGCTCGGTTTGCCAGAAAGAGCCAATTTAACTGGCTCTATATAGCCTTCAGAATAGAATATATCAGTATACGCGCTACTGTTTGACGGCAGAAACAGGTAAGAGAGTGGTATCTACACAAACAGCTTCCTAGACAGGAAAGAGTCCTACCACTTGGATCTGCATTTCAATACATGATCGAGGATTTTTTTTTATTTATAGGATAGGAGGCAAACGAGCATGCGGCTCACCTGATGGTAAGTGACTACCGCCGCCCATGAACAACTGCAACACCAGGGGAATCGCAGATGCGTTGCCGGCCTTTTAAAAATGAGTACGCTCTTTTCTTGAAGGTCCCTAAGTCGTATCGTTTCGGAAAATTCGCTGGTGGTAATTGATTTCACAAAGAAGTTGTGCAAGGGAGAAAAATTCTTCTGAATCGCACAGTGGTGGACCGCCAATCATCTAGATGGTATGGATGGTAACGCGAGTTTTGTCGCGATGTACGATAGTGAAATTGAGCGGCTGGAATTAGTCCGAACAATTCCTCAGAGCACTCCCCGTGATAGATGCGATAAAATACGCAAAGAGATGCAACATCTATACGCAGTGCCAGTGTATCGAGCCGATCGGAAAGAACTCGGTCGTCGACGATTCGAATTGCTCTGCGCTGGATGCGGTCAAGTGGAAGGAGCTGGCACTGGGGTGCCCCGGCCCAGAGATGAGAACAGTATTCCATGTGGGGCCGAACTTGCGCTTTGTAAAGTTACAAGCGATGTGCCTGCATGAAATACTGCCTCGCTCTGCTGAGCACGCCAAGCTCTTTAGAGGCCAATTTGGCCTTCCCTTCCAAGTGACCACGAAACTGCACACTATTCGATATGTCGACGCCAAGGATTCCGATACTAGCTGAGGCAGCAAGGGGAGTACCTTGAAACTGAGGAGATACGATAAAGGTGTTCTTTTTAGCGGTAAACGCGCAAACTTGTGTCTTCTAGGGATTGAACTGGACTAGATTTAGTCGGCCCCAATCCGAGACTTTGTTAAGCAAAGACTCGACTTCAGACACAAGTTTGTCCCGGTACTCGGCGACGTTTTCCCGAGAAATATTGGCACGGCCGGTATATAAGGTATCCCCAGTGCTGTCGTCTGCATAGCAATGAATGCTACCAGTTAGCAACATATCATTGATATGCAGGAGAAACAGCGTTGGTGATAGCACGCAGCCTTGTGGAACACCAGCGTTGATAGGCAAGAAATCAGAGCATGCACCGTCTACTACGACCTTGATGCTCCGATCAGTATGGAAACTGGTGATCCATTTGCACAATTTCTCAGGAAGCCCATAGGAAGGAAGCTTCGAAAGAAGCGCCTTATGCCAGACCCGATCGAAGGCCTTCGCTATGTCCAAACTAACGGCCAATGCCTCCCCCTTGGACTCTACTGCCTCCGCCCATCTATGAGTTAAGTAAACTAGAAGATCAGCAGCTGATGGACCCCGACGAAAACCGTACTGACGGTCACTGATCAGCTGGTGATCCTCAAGGTACCTCATGAGCTGGCAGTTTATAATGGACTCCATTATTTTGGAGAACAAGGAGGTGATGGCGATAGGCCTGTAGTTGGACGGGTCTGAGCGGTCGCCTTTTTTAAGGATCGGGTGGAGTAAAGCTGTCTTCCATGAATTCGGGACTACGCCTTGGGAGTAGGAGTACCGAAAAAGACGCGTTAAAACCGGTGCCAACTCTGAAGCACACGTCTTCAGCACAATGGGAGGGACTCCATCGGGCCCACTCGACTTGCTTTTCATCGTCGCTTTGACATTTCCTTGACGAAGGTGTTCATGTACAGTACATGTATATTTTATGTAAGACGGTAGAGATTATTTTAGTTTATGATTTAATTCTTAAAAAGATTACGCTATGTTTTATATCAGGTAACGGCCCACCGTTAGGCGTGGATTTGTTCCGTCCTTAGTCTCTAAATCTGAATCTTGTCCTGTCTAATCCTCTCTAAAATATACTATTAAAATACTCCCTAAATAATAGTCTACGTAAGCCTATACTACAAATATGTAAAAATAATAATCGAACGCTACCTTTAAGAATCACATTTATGTGAACCAGGGCTAGTCTCTAGCTTATTTAGACAAGATTCTTTTGAATTTCAACTCAACCACTTAAAAAAATTTTCATAAAGAGTAGATGTAGTTTGCAGAACACTAAGTTGAGCTTTTCTGAAGCAATTTGAACCATTGCAAGAAACGTACAAACGACTTACAAACTGCTTAAGAGAACAGTACTTTAAGTAAGTCGAGTTCTTGAGAACATTAAAGTTCGTTTTTGCAAAGGTATTTTAAGTCCCGAACCAATAGAAATATTTTAATGCTCTTGTACTACCAACGTTGATTTTGCAATTTCTTCAATCTTGTAGATTATAAATTATATTGTGATTTAAATAAAAACAATTTTTACGAATTTTATCGCGTATATTATCTTATTTTATATTCCCGACGTATCGAGCACTTTACAGCACCCATGGTCACGGGAGACTAAGGTGTTTGACGCCTCAATGTCATAGTTAAGCACGCCTACATCCAGAATAAAATTATTTTTATATATCGCATAAATAAAAGAAATCATTATATTGTAATTATTGTTTATGTTGTTATTACCTACAACTACTTACGACCTATGGTCATTACGCCGGACATAATAGTATTACGGCCAGAGAATGTTTGTTTCAGTGTCAGGTAAATGTTTCTTAATTTTACTATCTTATCAATTACCAAGAAGACGTGTCTGAAGTAAAATTCTGCTATATGGTTATCAGAATTTGTTATTCGTATGATATGGGTTTCCGTGTTGTGGCGGTGTAGGAAAATTCATTACCTCATATTATCCTGTGGGTGTCGTTACAGGCGACAGAGGGAATCTGAAATGGGCGATAGGCAGCAGTGTCTTCCTGATAAAAATTCCAAAAAACTGTGGATTCGAATTAATTTACAAAGCGTGACAATTATGGGAAATAACCTCTCTATAAGGCAATCTATGGTGATTGAGTATATGTTCAGCGGTAGAGTTATATAGGCTGAAATGAATGAATGAGTGCTCTCGTTTTACTCTCTTACCAGCTTCTACCGCCAAGCAGTAGCGCTTCTACTGATTATAATATCTTCGCATTTTCTTCTTTATCGGCTTAAGTCCACTTCTGGTCAATGCCCTCTATTATTTGAAGGATCTGCCTTAATCGCCACGTTTGGCAGGTGGCTTGGCGTTCACAGTGCCAAACATCTCGCACCTTTAACGATGTTGCCCGTCGCTAAACTAGTTACTTTACGTCTGAAGTAATCAAGCTAGTTAATTCGCCAATTATCGAAAGCCATATGATCTTCCCAGGCTTTTATATGGTCGCCACTTACGAAACCTCTTTACGTGGAGGAGCAATGCTGTAGTTATATGGTTGTAGCACGGATAGGTCGTTTCGATTGGGGAAGGAAGACGCCCATAGAGAATAGTAGCTTAATGCTGACGTGTTTCGTATGGTGGGTGTAGAGATCCGGAGACACTTTTGATTGACAGCGAAGCCATTCCATCTTAGTCCTGATGACAGCGAGTGTAGATGTAGATATCTATGGGATACACATTCCACTTACAATCCTGTGGGCTGTGTGCTCGTTTATCATCCTTTTTTTTTAAACCCGTGGGACTACATGGATGATAGATTCTCTTTCATTGCCATCACTCGGCTTTTGTTATATCATCATATTCTTCTTTTTCATCAGCCCTAAAGTCCAATGCTCGATTTGCCTTAATCATTACGCTTGGCAAGCAGAATTCCGATCGCAGTACCAGAATTCATGAATTTTTGAGCTGCTGCCCGTCCCCAGTCTGGATATTTAAAATCTGGCGCAAAAAAAATGGTTACACTGTCTGTGTCGGAAGTCAAAATATTTTTCTGGAACTTTCTATAGTCGCCTCTTAAGACAGGCGCGGGATGAAATGGGGTGTTAAATTTAGCGCCGTTACCACAAGGCATTTCCTTATCGATCATTCTAGAATATTCCGGTTTGAAAGGTATTGACAACTAGTACAATTACAGGCTTTTCAGGCCTACGTAGTGGAAGCGCGTATCTGGCTGGTTATTTTTGCCTTATATTGGTTTCATGTGTTCATGCCTAACCTTTGTCATGTTTATGTTTTAAAAGCAAATTAATTTCTTTCTTGAATATAACCTTACATTTAATATTCGATAAAAATATTATTAACGCAGTAAGTAATAAAATATTGGTAATATTAGTAATATTGCCAATACCATTTATTGTAGAGAATATCGGTCGGAGGGGTCTACATGCGGTGAAGTTCTTATAGGAACTCTGTCCGCGACTGGTGATAAGAAGGCTGGTTCTTTTCTCGCTCAAATGCTAAGTAATATAACTTATAATTCAGCAAGGAAACGCAGCCAGCGTTCTTGGCACGATACCACGGGGAGTAGGACTGTATGATAATTAAGTTATTAGTTTTATTTATGTTTATTATAGAGTTTTAATATTGTATATATTTCAATGTTGTGTTTAATATTAGTAATATTAGTAATATTCATAACAATACTAGTCTAGTGTTCGTAATCGATATTGAGGTCCCGTGTTCGAATACCGTGGGTCGGGGCGAAATCAGTTAATGTAATTTTCTTTCAAGGAACTCTCAGTAGTAACCCGGGTAAAGAAGTTGGCGAAGTTTCACCCTGTGCCTCGGAAAGCACGTAAGCCGCTTGTCCTGCGCTTAATCTCTCTTCGGGCAAGTCTCCTTTGTAACTCGCCGCCGTGACCGAAATTCGGTATTGAGGATATTATTGTTATTATTATTTCCCCGAAGATATTATTAAAAATGATAAACGAGAGTAGTCGAATGTTGGATTCGAACCCACTAACTTTTGGTTTTGGATTCCGTATCCAGTCTAACCATTATTACTTCTGTCGCTTCAATTTTAATAATATGTATAGCTATTCTGTGAATTGGTATTTTCATATACTCCTTGACGCCATCTTTTCCAAACACGTGATAGAATGATCTCATGATAAGAGCTTCCTTTTAATACAGAGCACTATACGTGTCCTTGTTTATATGAAGAATCTCTTTCCGTATTCACACGGTCCGTGCAGTTTTGACAATAATGAGGGAATTGAAGCGAGTAGAGTGAACCATAGGAGATATTTTTTCTTTTAAAAGAACTATTAACATATATATATACCTATAGGTATAGGTATATATTTGGTGTATTCGTGTTAGTGCTTTATTATTTTAACAGATAGTGTCACCTACAGGGAAAAAAATAATAATGTTTATCGAAATAAATATAAAATCAATATAGGCTGTATGGTACAATTGTTCTTCAAAAAAAATCAAGGGAAAAAAAATTACAACACGCCTTTAAATTTTTAATATCAATAAAAATTATAAAAGATCCAAACAATTTTATTAACAAACTATGCGTAATAGGCTATTGATATGAAATATGGAATCAGTAGATGTAATTCTGAAGCTGATAAAAAAAAACGAGTCTTGATACGTCAATTTTTTTCGGGAGTTATCGAGACTACATTTAATATCAATATCCGGACGTCCACGTGAAATTTTTTTCTAACCGTTTTTTTTCAAAGTAGCAAAATGAAAAATGCTTTTTGTAAAATATATAAGATAGATTAATTAGAGTGTTTTCTTGATAAACGACTACTCATATTATCGTATAAGTGCAATTTGGTTATGATAGAGGCATTTCTAGAACACAAAATCGCTTAAACTTGACGTGTCGAGAGTAAAGCACTACCTAATAACGCTTCGCGTTACTCGTATGAGAGGTGCAACATTTAGATTAAAATCTTCATGCTCTATTTTTTTGTCACTGAGGGGTGGAATTTTTATAAAATGTAAATAGAACCAAAACAACCGATACTTCTTAACCTATTTAATAAACTAAGAATAGTTTAAATCGGTTTAGTTGTTACTGAAAAAATCATGGGTGAACATAACATAAGAAAACCTAACATCGAATATGGAACTTCGCTTCTTTGAATTCTTTTTGAAAGGTGTTATAGTGTTTTACGTGATCTTTGTTGCGATGCCATTAATATAAAGGCACATTAGTGAAATTGCACTTAATCACTCCAGCCAAACGTAAGCGCTTTCTGATACAAAACGTTTCACACCAACGCTACATAGGCGGATTCGATATTCATACTTTACTTTTTCTCCATCCATCTAAATCTAAGTCATTAATTTAAAATAAATCCTTTTGCAATACCAATTTAAGTTATATTTTGTATATTTGTATTTATGTTACGCGATATCGCTTCGCCAATTGTAAACGGGTTTTAATAATACTTTTTTTTTTGATAAAATAGGTCTTAATAGCCCTCACCATAAATTGCCTCATGGCCAATATCGCCCATATTGGCCATAGTTGGCACACTTGGCAGGTGGATTATCAACAGCCATTTTTTATTTTTTTGCTGTCATTAGGAAGTCACTGCTACCCATCTCCTGGGTTGTTTCCCTCTGTCGTCTCTTATGATATTTGTAATATAAAATAAAATTAATTGTGAAGGTTGCTAATTGGTTGTGATACTGTACACTCGCGTGGGGCACAGGAGTGCTTCAGGCATATATTTTTGCCAGCTAGGTTAATAATGCAATGACAATCTTTCAAAAGCTCTTTTTAGTGGGCTTTAGTGTGCAGTAAAGAAGTGTCGACGGTTTCGATATGCGGATGTCCTCTTAGAATAGAATAATTTTTATTCAATATTGATTACAAATAATTCTTATTGCAAGTCATTTTTTTTATTTTACCACTGGTTCGAAAAAATCCTCTGTCCTAGAAAGAACAAGCAAGAAACTCAGCGGGACTTTTTAAATATATAAAATCCTAAACAATAAAATCTAAATCGATCTAAGGACAAGCCTGTATGTACCCTATGCGTGCAAAAACGTAAGTGTTTGACTTGTGACTGAATTATCTTTAATAATTATGCAATTTGTGGAAAAATATGGAATACTAATGGATGTGTGAAGAGTTTCGCCGATATAACGTCACCCTGTTTTTCACCTCTCTGCAGTTGGATAGGTTTCGTACTCTGGTTCTGTACTCGTATAACCATCGTAGCCTTACTGTACAAACACTTCAGGAATTTGATATACCGACAGTCAACTTGTCCCCGCTGAGAGGACTGTAGCACCGTCCAAATTTCGACAGAATCAAAGACTTTCTTATAGTCCACATACGCAAAGCAAAGTGGTAGATTGTCTCTTCGGACTTCTGTACAATTTACCGAAGGGTATGTATATGGTCTATGGTGCTAAAGCCTTTTCGGAAACCGACTTGTTCGGGAGGCTGGAAGTCGTCCAGTCTGCGTGCGAGACGATTCGCAATGAATCTCGAAAACAGCAATTAACACACAGTTAACATTACGTTTAACTGTATGTTAATTGCTGCTTCACAATTTACAAGTTTATGGGAATGAAATCATCTCATCTAACCTCATATGTAGGTCAAAATTATTTAAACATTAGATTAGATTTAAGCATTCTTTAAGATTTGAATATTATGTATAAATGCAAATTATTGTGTTGCTGGTCTTTCAAAGTAAAATGAAATGAAAAACATATTTCGTACATTAAAGCGACCGAATTTGCTCGTCGTCAGAAAAAGAAATATAATTTTCTCAACGATGACATCAGTCGAGATAAACTTGGAAAGTGAAATGTTAACTAAATACAAACCTACACCAATATCGCTAGAGCCGTTTCCAAGAAACTAATAACATAATAGGAATTTTTATATTATATATATAATTGCTCATATAAATCTTCCAAGTTTTTTGATATAAGAAAATAAAACACTATATGGAAAGTTACATTTTGTATGCAGAAAGAACACATTAGGAGGCAAGTAGCTTTTATAAACACGATAATTACTTACCAATTATACATCATACCATAATAAAGTATCATCAATATCATCACCATCATCATTACAGCGCTTTAAAAGACCACAGCTGAACATAAACCTCCAGCAAGGAATGCCACGGTCCTGAGCCACCTGCATTCATCGACTCCCTGCATATCTTACCAGTCGTCACTCCATCTAGTGGAGGGCCGCACACATTGCTACCGGTATGAGACTGCATAAAGTATAGGATAAATTAATCTAGTAGTTAAATCAAAACAGTGGGCATTCGTTCATCGCTTGTGCCACATCAGCTTTTAACGTCGCGTTGAAGATCTCAATGCGGACAGCAATAAAACGCAATTTCACCTGCAACGACGCTTTAAAGATACTTTAATAGGTGTATACCTATTAAAATGCGAATGTATATAAAAAAAAACATTTTTTTTAATTTATTATTATATTTTAAATTATATGAGTACCGGCTATATTCTAGATGCAATTTTGCCATTTTCGTCAATCCATTACAGCCTATAAAAGTCCACAAAGGTCTACCCAATAGTGTGCGTCATAGAGGGAATTTATCCTTAGTTGCCAAAGTTTGGCAGGCAGATTGGCAACCGTGGTTT
The DNA here is from genome assembly GCA_963668995.1 of Parnassius mnemosyne. Lineage (NCBI taxonomy): Eukaryota > Metazoa > Arthropoda > Insecta > Lepidoptera > Papilionidae > Parnassius > Parnassius mnemosyne. Next base: position 56,730,784 of record CAVLGL010000104.1, on the reverse strand, counting down.
TATAATATTTTGAGTTGTTTTCATGAAGATGCTGCTGTACATCTCTTGTTTCAGTTTTCCTCTTTCGCTTCTTACGACACCCACGGGATGATATGGGGTAGTGGATATTCTACTCGTATCACGGCCACTACAATGAAATCAATGAATTATCTAAAGTGTTTTTACAAATTTATACAAATTCGGGAAAAAATGGAAAGAGGTAATAAAGTCATATGTAGGTAGGTACATACCTACATATGACTTTATGTCACAGTTCTCATTACCAGTAAAAAGGGTTTTCCGGTTTTGAATATAAGTTCTCAGAGGTGACAGTGCATCTACATTTTGGTTATTCATCGAGGATGATAGGAGATGTAGCTGTGTTTGGAGCATGACATCCAATCACCATTTGCTCAGTGGCTTAACGCTGATCCCAAGACTTTTTATGTCGTAGGGCTGTGCAGAGGGAAAAGTATGAAAACTTTCTTACAACAAAATATGTGTGTAGTGTATGTGCGTGTAATGACACGCACATACACTACACACATATTACACTCACACTACACATTCACTACACACACAAACACTACACTATTTTTGATTTCTTAAAATTTAGTACAAGCAGTTCTTGTTTTAATAAATTGTATGATATGGAAAAGGGGCTTATTTCTGATACGGGCGCATTATGCGTTCAATAGACGAAGTCTACCATGGTATATATATTTGTAAGACCGTGTTTATGTATAACCCTTTATTATTATTATTGTTATTATTTACAGTCAAATTTCACTTCAGTCGAGTTTTATTAAACATAGTCTCAGACTGGGGGCAACTAAGTCTAGTCCAGTTTAACCATTATAAGACACAGGTTTACACTTTTATCTCCAAAAATACTTCTGTTGTAGTATCTACTAAATTTTATGTCACCCTCCTTGATGCAATCTTATCGACTTGACTCACTGGCACACAAAATGTTACATCCCTTTGAGTTATGTATAGAATTTATCACAGAGAGTGTTTAGAGTAATTGTTCGGGTTGATTCCTGCCACCGAATTCCACCATCATACATTGCAATAAAATTCGATATAACATCAACATCGTCTGAATGTTTGGCAATCCACCACAAAGTATTTTTCCTCGCACGTCTTCTTTGTAAAATAGGCAACCATCGCATTTTTTGCGAACCCTTATGCCTTATGGCACTTCAAGAGAAGAACATATTCCTTTTTAAAAGGTCAGTAACGCACATGTGATTCCCCTTTTATTGTTGCAGTTGTTTATGGGTGGCGGTATTCATTGACCATCAGGTGAGATGCATGCTCTTTTGTCGCCATATCCATGTTGGTTTTTATGACATTTGATAATAAATTAGATTTTATATATCAGCTTTCATCGCCCTGTTACCGCATTTGCACATAAGCCCTTTATTAGTAATGTTTTACATGTACAAACTAAGTATTTAAATATGAAAAGGGGATTTCCCTAATTACTTTTTAGGAAGAATATAAATGTATTTAGTTTCAATTGTAAATTGTGAAGTAACTCTTGCATTGAAGGAAAATAAATATTTCAAATACTAGGTTTATTATTATACGCGCAGGATTTTCATATAAATTAGAAAGACGTTCGCTGTGGAGTAGTCTCTCATAACCGGAAACATTGCTTGAATAAAAAATAGGTGTGATATTTTTTATGTAAATAGACATCTTATATTGTTTTAAAGGTTTCATATAAAACACGCCTAATTCAGATTTCGTGGAAAAGGTTTTATGTACTGTGTTATTTAGTTCTGTCAGTCTTAATGGATCATATTATCATATTTTGTAGAGTTTACTAATAAGAAAATTAGTAATTTACTTATAAGAGTTTTTAGAACTAAAAAAACTTACATGGTTTTTCAATTATCAAAAAAGCCCTTTTTACCAAGTTCAGTTTTTTTCCTATTATATCAATTTTATATAAAAAATATATAAAAATATCTGTATCGGATAAAATACATATAGATCATTCCAGCAATCGCTCTATCTGTTCGTAAAGTTTCATCACAATTAGACAGACAGACAGGTTGACAGACATTGTCAAAAGTGGTTACTCATGTCTTACTAGAAACCCGTCAGGTTAATATTGCTAGTTATTTTGATATTACAGACTGACACTACAGTTTTATTTAGGTATATGTATAGATTACAGACAGACTACAATTTCAATGTATAAATGTATGTAAACAAATGGGAGAATACTTATTTCTATAGGTAAAATCAATTTTGAAACTGCTAGTAGTAACTGCTTACTGATAGTTTACGAGCATAACCACTTAAGAGCGAATCTCTTTATTAAATAAGAGCAAATAAAGGACAAAAAGTAAGTCTCTAGTCGTAAGATTTCAATAGCCGACAGATAAATGAGTATTGGAGTAAAAACAATCTCAACTTAAATAATGGACCGCCATAAACCTGTGCGTTTTGCCTGTAATTAAACTTGTCTCGTTAACTCTGAAGTAATAGGACAGGGTTTCCCAAACTTTTATAGCGTGGTAGAGCCATGCTGCAGCTATATTAGTATTTTAGTTGTAGCACAAATGGGTCGGCTCGACCGGTAAAGGATCACGCTCTTACAGAATACCATCGTAAAATAGCAGCATAACGCTGCTGTGTTTCGTATAGTGAGTGTAGAGAGCCGGAGACCCTTTTTTACTGGAAACGAGGCATTCCATCTTAGTCCTCACGGGTGACAACGCATCTGCATTTCGAATCGTAATCGAGGATAGATGTAGATGTCTATGGACCACAGCAAACACTTACCATCAGGTGGACTGTGTGCCAGTATGTCATCCTTATTCTATAAAAAAATCGTGACTCACTTACAGATTTAGTATTTCTTATCGGCGCCCTAACTAGTCCAAATAGGGTATGTCGGATACTAGTTAGATAGGCACAAAAATTAGAGCTGAGTTTTTATATTTATAGTGACACACAATAATGCATTTATTATAAAAAAATTGGATATAAAATACAATGGCAATTTAGTCAGTGCACTTGGTGATTTTCGAACATTTTTTCAAAGAGTGGGATAAGGCTCGACACCGCTACACCCATTTCTTGCTCCACATTGATCTTTCAGCGACATTTGCTCTTTATTTACATCTACAGCTAAAAATGCGGTTTATTTTGTACCCACTAATACCTAAGTTTAGTTTCCAGAGAGTGACAAACTCCCCTTTTTACTCTCTACGGCGCACCAGGACGTACAGAATAGAATTGAATAGAATAGAATAGAATAGAATAATTTTTTATTCAATATACATTACATGTGTAATTCTTATTGAAAAACATTTTTTACTTTACCACTGGTTCGAAAAAAACCCTCTGTCCTGGGAAGAACCAGCAAGAAACCCAGCGGGACTTTTTTAAAAGCAAATTTTACAAACTATATAAGTACAAAATTTATTTCAGAAACTGCTTGGAAGCGACCACCTCATTCCCAGGGGTTATTATCAACCATGTATTCATTTATACTAAATACACTTTTTATACAGTTTCAGTTTAATAAAACATTTAAACTAGGTAATTGAGAGAACCTGTACACATTCCGGGACCTTGTTGTAATAGCGTATACATTGCCCCAAGAATGAATTACTGACTCTGTGGAGTCGAAAAACTGGCATCACTAGCTTGTGTTTGTTCCTAGTGTTTACAGAATGTATATCACTTTTTTTACTAAAACTATCTTTGTTTTTGTGAACATACATTAAATTTTCGTAAATATACTGAGAGGCCAAAGTTAATATATTTATTTCTTTTAATTTATCTCTAAGAGACTCTCTCGGTTTAAGATTGTAAATAGCTCTAATGGCCCTCTTCTGTAAAACAAAAATAGTTTCTGAATCAGCCGCATTTCCCCATAGTAAAATCCTATAAGACATTATGCTATGGAAATAACTAAAATAAACCAATCTAGCTGTCTCGACGCTAATGAAACCTCTAATATATTTACAGCATAGGCTGCAGAACTTAGTCTGCTTGCTAATTTGGATATATGGGGGCCCCACTGAAGTTTTGCGTCAAGAGTGATGCCAAGAAAAATAGTGGATACAACAGGGCTCAATTCCTCCCCATTTAAAAACACATTGGTATTCAGATTTTTAACATTCGTTGTTGTAAATTTAACACAATTAGTTTTATTTCCGTTCAAATGCAGATTGTTAACGTTAAACCAATGCACTAATTTTGATATAGCATTATTCACTTCGTCACATTTAAATGATTGACGTTTAAGTTTAAAAATGAAGGAAGTATCATCAGCAAATAATATTATATCATGACTATCCCCTTCAAGGTGAGGTAAGTCATCAATATACACCAGAAACAGGAATGGGCCGAGAATCGAGCCTCAATAGTACAGGTGACTCGGAAGAACTTTTACCATTGATAATAACCTTCTGCTTTCTATAACTTAAATATGAAATAGTACGTTTAACCGCTTTTTTCTTGACACCATAGTAATGTAGCTTCCTGATTAATGTCTCATGGTGAACGCAGTCGAAGACCTTGTAAAAGTCAAAAAATATACCCAAAGCATCCTCTGAATTCTCCCATGCACAAAAAATATGTTTAATAAGCTCAACTCCAGCGTCAGTTGTCGAGCGAGCCCTTGTAAAACCGAATTGATTTTTATGTAGCAATTTATTAATATTAAAGAAACTTAACATCTGATCTAAAATGATTTTTTCAAAAATTTTACTTAATGTTGGTAGTACAGAATTTGTTCTAAAATTGGCGGGGTCCAATGTACTACCAGATTTAAATATAGGTATGACTTTACTATGTTTCATTAAATCAGGAAACACACCAGATTCGACGCTTATATTAAATATAGTGGTTAGATAAGGTGATAATATATCTATAATGTAGCATACAAATAATTAGCACTATTTTTAAACGAAAGTGATGGAAGTCTTTTTATTATAATACTTCTAAACCTCTCCAAGCGATTTTCATTTATTGGAACAAACACAACTTTCTTATGTTTCTGTTTTTTGTGTATGTAAGGTAGTGATACCAACTGTCCACAGTGATTTGAACTTAAATTTTGAATAATTGATTTATGCAAGGGCTTAACATCTGTAAAAATGTTATCTATACAGGTCGCACTAGGCCCAGCAATACACAAGCTCGAGCTCGACACAAGCCATTTCTACAGTTCGTTCAACAGAGAGGCTCACAATATCCTTACGTTCTTTATATAATAATGACTTATCTGCTAATATTAAGGAGCCAGCACATAAACTTTTAAACCACCTGGTGATTTCTGAAATTAAACATGAAATTATAATCTTTTAGCCAATGTTCAGTAATACAAAGGATGTGTATATTGTTACTATTTAAAAGCAATTCAACTTCCAATTATTTGCCCAACATTCCTTGTATATTTTGATGCACCAGGTGTAAACAATTTTTATTACATATTTGTGGACCGTATTCAAAATAAATTAAACTCTTATTATTGCTAGAGATTGCCTCTATTGTCACATTCACTAAATTAAATTAGTTGGAACTGATTCCAAATTAAATGTCAAATGATTATGCTCAATAAAAGCAGTCTTGGTAGCCAAAAACTTGGCTGAGTTAAAAAGTAAATAATAAGATAGCACATTTGCTATCAGTCTTAAATTATATTTGGATAGGTAATACCTATCTTTTGTCCAAAACTTTTTTATTTTTTTTTTATAGGATAAGGGTGACAAACGAGCACATAGTCCACCTGATGGTAAGTGGTTGCTGTGGCCCATAGACATCTACATCTATCCTCTATTACAAATCAATATGTAGATGCGTTGTCACCCGTGAGGTCTAAGATGGAATGCCTCATTTCCAGTTAATTATTATTAAATTATTTATGTCAATTCCATGAAATTTATAATTATTATCACTACAATTATATGTCAAATTTAAATTATTAATACATATTAAATTATGCATTTGTATATTTAAATTATGTCTTAAATTATTTTCCTGTGGCAGTCCCTGTATAAAAGGCAGTGTGAACAAGACAATTTTGTGTACATTTAAGTTATTAAGTTGTTCAATATATCTTAATAACTGTTTGTTGTTTACACTGCCTTTTCTACCAACAAAAATTATTATTGTACTATTTGGGCAAAATTTAGTAACAATAATTTTATTTAGGATGTCACTAAAAGATGCTCCAGGCATGCAGCAATTTGTAACTTTTTGTCCCTTTAAAGAGTTATTTAAAGTTATACCTAGATTTTTTCCCATGTCATCGCTATAAACAATTATATTATTTTTAGTAATATTTGAGTAATTTATTATTTTAATATCCTCTGCTATGGCACTGTCATAGAGTTTTGGTGGTGGTATAATATTATCAGCATACACTGACTCTGAAGAATCTGGCATTGAACGCTGACACTCACATTGATATTTAACTAAGGAGTCAAACCGCTTATCATTATATTTACAAGTCTTTACCAGATTATCCATAGCCAATATGTGTTCTTTTATTTCATTTTGGGCTGATTTATATTTATTGGATACAGTTTGAAGGGAGTTCACAAGTGATACTATTTCTGATTTAAGGCACTCTACTTCAGTACATACATAAACACTCACGCCTGTCACCCAGAGGGGTAGGCAGAGATTATGGACTTCCATTTGGCACGATCCTGACACACCTCTCTCGCTTCCTCCACATCCATATACCTACGCATACACGCTCGTCGGTTAAAGGTACTCTTGATTTGGCCCATTTTTAATATATCGCCAATTTGGTCTACTTCAGTCTCATAACATTTTTTATGTTATCCACCTCAATTGAATGCAACTTAAGTTCATATAACAATGTTTGCTTTTATTTACATACATTAACATAATTTTTGGTATTAATCTTATTTTTTATTAATTTTTGTATTTTCCTTACACTTTGGGAACCCCTGCCATAGAATATATTTTAATGTCGATGGAGTCAATTTATAACATTGATTAATCATTAATGATAACTTTTGAGTAGTTTTGAATTCAGTAAGATCGACTGCATACTTTAAGAACTATTGGTGTTACAATACTGAAATATATTAAACGTGTTATACAAGATTATTTTGCAATAACCGGCGAAATTTGCAGAGAAAGTTCAGAATAAGTAATATAACCAAATGGTGAAGAAAAATTAATTACTTTTTATCTTTTAAGTTCAAAATGCGTGGTAATGTATTATTTTAACTGATTTTACTGCGCACGCACAAATTCGTAAGGATCGATCGATAGGCAAAAACATTGTTCCTATAAATCACATTCAATTTGGGATAATATTAAATAAAAGTAGAAGCCTTATTTTTCACAAACTGCAACTCACTGTTGACTCAGAAATTGACATAAATCATATTATATTGAGGAAGTGGTACTTAGTGGCACTTATGTGGTAGCATTGCTGCAGCTATTATTATAGTTGAAACACGAATATGGCAGTTCTACTGGGGAAGGATACTCACAGAATAGATAAGCGTAACATAGCAGCTTAAAGCTGCTGTGTTTCGTATGGTGTGTGTAGTGTCACTGTTTACTGGAAACGAGGAATGCCATCTTGGTCCTTATGGGTGACAACGCATCTGCATTTTGATTCTTGAAGGAGAAAAGAGGTAGATGTCTATGGGCAACAGTATCCACCTACCATCAGTTGGACTGTGCGCTTGTTTGTCACCATTGCTGTAAAAAGGTACCAATAATGCTTGCCACCATGCATTCATGTAAGGTATTAATTAGACTGTTCGCTCAATCACCTTGTCTTATAAGGAATAAAAAATGCTTGTAGATTGGAATTTCAAATATAGCCAATTATTGAACGTAAGTGTAAGATCCATTTTCATTATTAAGCAGTCCTCCATCCCTTTTTCTTATTAAATGGAGTACTTGGGTGACCGAAATACGAAACCTAATTAGATATATTTATGATTTATTTAATTGTATTTAGATAGGAAATTTTTTTTTTATAGGACAAGGGTGACAAACGAGCACACAGTCCACCTGATGGCAAGTGGTTTCTGCGGCCCATAGACATCTACATACATCCTCTCTTACAAGTCAAAATGTAGATGCGTTGTCACCCGTGAGGACTAAGATGGAATGCCTCATTTCCAGTAAAAAGGGCATCCGGCCACCTGCACTCACCAAGCGAAACGCAAAGGTAAACCTCTACTTCACGCTGGTTTTCTGTGAGGTCGTGGTACCACCCCAGTTCGAGCCGGCCCATCCGTGCGACAGCAAAAGCTGCCGCGTGGCTCTACCACTGTAAATTAAATTTTATCAAAATACAAAATTATATTCATGTTTGAAACTATTCTTAAAATTACTTAAATAAAAGAAATATTACTCTTATTAGAAATTACTCTGGAGGTTAATTGTCAATAATTTAAAATTAAAAATGTTGTACAATCGACTTCAATATAAATTATTAAGAATAACTTAAAAACTAGTGGTCAGACCTTGATCAAATATATATGGGACCACATGACAAGCACCAGCTTTCAAATGAAAAAAGAATCATCGAAATCGGTTCACTCAGGAAAAAGTTATGAGGTAACGCACATAAAAAACATACAGTCGAATTGGGTACCGGCTCCTTTTTGAAGTCGGTAGAAAATATATAAAAGTGTGAGAGCGGATGTTCAACTTGCTCTCTTGCTTACAGTTTAACCAACCTGGGTGTAACGTGAAGGAAATAATTACATGATATCACCAAAGTATGCAACGCAACAGCAACACTACTCATCTCAATTTAACACAGGGTAGCATCTCAGCAACACGATATTCCTGATTTACACAAGAAGAACTACTGCAACAAACAGAACCACGTCTCTTGTCTTACTTAGGCAAAATCTCAGTGTGGATGTAATGTTTTATCCCAACCGACATAACGACAATCAGACCCGTAGAATTACTGACGGATCTCTCTTAGTCGCCTGCGCGATACTTTATACTGCCAGAAAGAGTGGGAGATTAGAGTTCCACCCTCAATTCTTCTTATTTTCCTTTATTATTTCACTGTCTTTTCTAACATTCATATATACATTATACCTCGCATTATATATCGTCCCGTGGGTGTCGTAAGAGGCAACAGAGGGAAACTGAAAAAGGAGATGGGCAGCAGCATGTTCCTGATAAGAACTCAAAATAATAAATATCTGCGGTTGCCAACCCGCCTGCCAAGCTTGGCAACTATGGAAAAATGCTCCCTATGAGGAAATCTTTGTGCCTATGTTCAGGAAATCTTTGGACTTATGTTCAGGAGTGGACTTTTATATACCTACTCTAATAGAAGTTATGGAAATACCTACTCCTTTTTAAAAGGTCGGCAACGCATCTTTTTTTTATATAGGATAGGGTGACAAACGAGCACACATTCCACCTGATGGTAAGTGGTTGCTGGGGCCCATAAACATCTACATTTATCCTCGTTTGCGAATCTAAATGTAGATGCGTTGTCACCCGTGAGGACTAAGATGGAATGCCTCTTTTCCAGTAAAAAGGGTCTCCGGTTCTCTACACCCACCATACGAAACACAGCAGTGTTAAGCTGCTATTTGACGCTGGTATTCTGTGAGAGCGTGGTCCTTCCCCAGTCGAGCCCACCCATTTGAGCTACAACTATACTACTAATATAGCTGCAGCATGGCTCTACCACGTTTATCTCTGCAATTCCCCTGGTTCCCCTGGTATATTTATATCTACAATTCCCCTGGTTCCCCTGTTGCTGCAGTTGTTCATGGGCGGCGGTAGTCACTTACCATCAGGTGAGCCGCATGCTCGTTTGCTCCCTCTACTATAAAAAAAAAGGATACAATATTTTTAACAACATTAACGTGACAGTTAAGTTGCACTATGCTTCGTTAGAGATGTCTCGCCTTTTACGAATACGTGTCCCGATACAATTGGTCATTTATAAATTAATTATTGTTGTTTCCTAACGATCAATTGGAATAATAAGTACATCGGTTTTTTAGACAATTTTAGAATTCAGAACATGAAAATTCGTTAAAAGCTTTATAGATAGATTCTGATGCCAAGAAGTCAATTTAACTTGAAGTGAACGGATTCTAAACACTATTCTAATTGTTTTTGAATGGCATTTATGAAATGTAAACTAATAACATGTACTCGTAATATTCTCTTGAATAAATCAAATTATAGGAAATAATAAAGAATTATAGGTATATAAGGGCTTAGCTTTTTTCAGTAATTTTACTAATTATTTATGTCATGTAATAGCAAGCAAATAATTCTCCTGAGTTTAATAAAAACCAGTTATTTCAATATTACAGACAGACACTTCAATTTCATTTATATGAATAGATGTACACACTAGTAGATTATTGAATTCCGAATTTCATAAAAAATCGTTTAAATTGCATAAAAGCCATCAAAATCAGAGGAAATAAATTTAATAAAAGAAAAAGTTATGAGCTTCACTTTTCTTAATAGAATATAAATCTAGATTTTCAACAATTTAAAATAGATGTTTAACTAAATGTGCATATAAAAATATAGCACGAATCCATGATGTCTTGCTAATATCCTGCACTGTCGACTTTGCATTAAGTGAGAATGAATAATGGAAATTATTCACGGCTCTTAAAACAGAATTCTATTCTCAATTGTAATTGGATAGATTCTAATTAAATTGGCATTTTGCAGTTCTTTCGTGTGGTATCTATATGGCTGGTTTCAGTTTATTGCAATTTACAGCCTATAAAAGTCCACTGCTGAACATGGCCTCCCAATAGATGGTTTCATAAGGGTTTTTGCCATATAAGCCAAGCTTGGCAGACACGTTGGCAGCCGCAGTTTTTTTATTATTTCGAGTTGTTATTAGAAATACATGCTGCCCATCTCCTGATTGGTTTCCCTATGTAGCCTTTTACAACAGAACGATATGGCGTAGTGGATATTCTTACACCGCCACTACACGGTTCACTTGTATTTCGGCGCGTCCCCGCGGAATGTCCACATGCAGGTCATGCGACGAGTCTGTAGTTCTCCGAAAATATTTTAAAAACAAAATATTTACAACCCTAGCAGTGAAGAGCTCGTACACATTTCACCTGATGGCAAGTGGATGCTTCGACCCTCTGACAACTACATCTACCTTTGATTAAGCATCAAAACTCATATTGCTATTGCTATATGATGCCTTATAGACGGAATGCAACATTCCCAGTAAAAAGGTCCCGGTTATTGTCATTCTCATATCTTAACTGCCTTGAAATGATTACTGCGTTTATGTTTACATGGTACATGGACACCTGCTAACTTTAAACAAAGAAGGCCACAGATAAGTCGTAAGTGTGTACAAGGATTGCCTCACATTGGAATGCCTCACACCACCCTGTTATTATATGTAAACATTCTATATGTTATTTCGTCAGGGTTTAAGATCGTATTCGAATAAACATTATGTTGTAGAGGTCGAATCTAATGAATTTAATGCTCCGTTTCCCTTGCGGTCTAATCCAAAGCCCTAAAACCTTTCAGTTCTAATTTCAAATTTCTTTTCAATATTTTAACGACGATGAATGCTCACAAGCTCATGAATAATATTCATTAGGTGGGAGCTATTTTACATTACATTAGCTCGAAATTTTGCGAAGAACCCAAAATTTCTCCGTTACACTCTTAATCTCATGGCTGTTAGACGAGAAATAAAGCTGCAATCTTTAACAGATATGATAGCCTACAGATACAAACTTTGCAATTTTAATACATATCGTATTGGTGAATCAATTGAGTAGAACCAAGGCTCTGTTTACCAAAAAGAGCCAATATAACTGGCTCTCTATAGCCTTCAGACTGGAACACATCAGTGTACGCACTACTGTTTGACGGCAGACATAGGTAAGAGACTGGTACCTACACTGACAGCCTCCTAGACAGGAAAGAGTCCTACCACCTGGATATGCATTTCCATGCCTGATCGAGGATAAATGTGTTTATGGTATTATTATATTTTTTTATAATGTTAGATTCACAAACGCCCGCAATCAATTTTAAACTGTTACTGTCTATAACTGGCTGCTTAGGGTTTGTAAGAGGCTTCCTCTTTAAACCGGAACTAAGCAGTGGGTGCGCAGCTGTTTTTTGGCAAAACATATAAATCTTGCGATCCGTCCGGCTTCGCACGGGTGATTTCTCGATCTCGACAAAAGCGCCACTTACCGGGTCCAATTGTGAATCTAATCCATTCTCGAATTAACTTAATCATACACAAAATTTTACAATATATAAAAATAATGTTTTTGATAAGAGAGTGATATCAATATGTAACACAGTTATCCATTGAACCATCGCATTAAATGTCACTATTTTTTTTACGACCGCGCGAGACTGTCTCAACAAAAACGATTACTACTGAAAAACTACTATAGCTACATTCAAATAAAAATATTCTCAAACTACTCTGAAATATACAACAAAAATTAAAATAAAATTCCATATTGGTGGATAAACCTTACTTAAACTTGTTTCAGCTTAAAGTCAAAGCCCTTACTGGAACGCGTTTTAATACTTTTATCGTATGAACGGCAACGGTCAAAGTTTGGTTAATACACTTCTGCGATTGCGTTGTATTTAAAATGTATTCAAAAACTTTTTATTACGTAGTTTAACTTCCACAGTGCTGGCGATAAGTAGAAGCGACTTTAAATTCATGCCTTATGAAGTTTCTGCTGCACATAAAAGCATTTAAAATAAAGTATTTTAAATATGATTTTATGAGGAAAATATAAGGTTATGCGTCACTATATCAAATTTCTTCTATAAAAGTTTCGTGATTTGCAACAGATGGCGTTACAATCATTTTTTTTATAGGAGAGGGGGCAAACGAGCATGCGGCTCACCTGATGGTAAATGACTACCGCCGCCCATGAACAATTGCAACACCAGGGAGGGAATTGCAGATGCGTTGCCGGCCTTTTAAAAAGGAGTACGCTCTTTTCTTGAAGGTCCCTAAGTCGTATTGGTCCGGAAAAATCGCTGATGGTAATCGATTCCACAAGGAAGTCGTGCGAGGAAGAAAACATTTTCTAAATCGCACAGTGGTGGACCGCCATTCATCCAGATGGTGTGGATGGTATCGGGAGTTCTGCCGCGATGTGCGTTCAATGAAGCCGATCGAAAAGGGCTCGGTCGTCGACGATTCAAGCCGCTCTGCGCTGGATGCGGTCAAGTGGAAGGAGCTGGCACTGGGGAGCCCCTGCCCAGAGATGGGAACAGTATTCCATGTGAGGCCGAACCTGCGCCTTGTAAAGTTGCAGGTGGTGTGCCGGCATGAAATACTGTCCCGCTCTGCTGAGCACGCCAACCTTTTTAGAGGCCAATTTGGCCTTCTTTTCCAAGTGACCACGAAACTGCACGTCACTCGATATGTCGACTCCGAGGATACCGATACTGGCTGAGGCAAGAAGGGGAGTGCATTGAAACTGAGGAGATACGACAAAGGGGTTCTTTTTAGCGGTAAACGCGCAAACTTGTGTCTTCTGAGGATTAAACTGGACTAGATTTAGTCGCCCCCAATCCGAAACTTTTCCAGCAAAGACTCGACTTCAGACACAAGTTTGTTCCGGTACCCGGCGACATTTTCCCGAGAAATATTGGCACGGCCGGTGTATAAAGCATCACCAGTGCTGTCATCCGCATAGCAATGAATGTTACCAGTTAGCAACATATCATTGATATGCAGAAGAAACAGCGTTGGTGATAGCACACAGCCTTGTAGCACTAGCGTAATTAATGTAGCGGTGACGCTAAGGCCGTCAAGTTGCTTATGTCCAACTAAAGTTATTTATTTTTATAGAATAAAGGGGACAAACTAGCACACAGTCCACCTGATGGTCTCTACCATCAGTTTGACTATGTGCTGGGTTGTGACAGTAGATTTGAACCCACTTTTGAGTGTCCAGTGGACTTTTGTCTTATCCTTAGTTATAAAGACGAAATAACAATCATCCTCCGCTTTGGAAGTCGGTTAAAGATTTTTTTTAGAACGGATATACTTACGTAGCAACCACTTATATTTGTATGTTGATCTAATAGAGATTATTACTCTGTATAGATCTACCATTTAAGATCTATTGATATGAAGTTCGTTATGATTCCAGTACGTTCACTATTTTTACATTTGCGATTTTCGTAACTAGGTCGTCTACAGGAGTTTGCTAAATGTATGTAATGTATCTCCGCTATGAAAAGCTACTGCTAAAGCAGAAACATATGCGAGGTAATATTTTAGTCGAAATGTAAATATCTGCGGATTTATGAAACTTTGATGCCTCGGAAGCGTAGTGGATTGCTTGCAGCACCGCGGTTCGCAGGTTCGATTCCCGCATAGAATATGTTTTAGTATCTTCAAAATATTATAGTTGTTTCGTATTTTGGTATTATTCACGTGCAATTTATGTATGTAAACCGTTTGTAGGGGAGTAGCTTTAAAAAAGGCATATAATCTAAAGTAAGTGGACACAGGCTGCTCTAATTTCTAAGAGAGTTATGACGCAGTTAGTTAGCGACGCTGGTTCAGCGCGTGTTCAATAAATATATTTTAGAAAGATTACGAGTGTGTGCTCGACACAGTCCACTTGGTGTAATGTAGAATATTGAAGAAAGAAATTGAAGAAATTGTATAATAAGAGAAAAGTGTGGTTAGTAAGATGATGTTCAGAAAATAATGCTTAAGTGGTTTGGTCATGGAGAAAAAATTAACGAGGAAAGAGCGACAAAGCAAAGGGGAATGCCCAATTCTGGCCATGAAACGCCTAACAATTTGCATTCGTGAAAAAAATACATCTTTTTTTATGGTAATTAATCGTAGTATTTATGTATCCAAAAAAGATTGCAATATTTTTGCACAGAAAAAAGTACCGAAAAGATAAAAATGAAATTAGGTAAATCCGCAAGTCATTAGTTTGTGGGTAAAATAAAAAGTGTTGCCAATCGCAAATCTCGTTAAAAAAGTCGATTCTGTTTTTGCAATCGATTTTTTATGTTGTCAT
Organism: Parnassius mnemosyne; assembly: GCA_963668995.1. Lineage (NCBI taxonomy): Eukaryota > Metazoa > Arthropoda > Insecta > Lepidoptera > Papilionidae > Parnassius > Parnassius mnemosyne. The sequence goes on along the minus strand of CAVLGL010000104.1, from coordinate 56,715,749 downwards.
TATTATAATGGTAATATTATTTTCGATAATTATTATTATGTTATGATAATTAAACAAGCGAATTGCTAGTTGATTTACCATGAACTCTTTAGAACGTCACAAAAACGGTACTGCACAATTTAACTATTATTATTATCTGTTCTTAAAAATACATTTAAAATGGAATTTTTTTTTTAATTTATTTATTAATGTATTTATGAAACAATGGTGTTACTTAATTCTAAACTCGCCAAACTTTTACGTTTGATGGCGAGAGGCGCTCTTTTACAAAACAATGAACCACCTTATGTAATACTAATATTAGACACAATGATACACAATTATATAATATAGTAATATATAAACCTATGACATTTAATGTTATGTTAACTATATATCTTTATATACATCTAACTTTAATTGTATGAATTAAATATCTATTACTTATATATTATATTGTAATGTTTTAATCTAATACAATGTACTCGTATATAGAGTTCTATTAACAATCCTGTATAATGTTTTTCAATTTTTTCTTAAGTGCTCCTTTACTAATTTTTACTTTTTCTCTTAGTAGATCTATTTTGTTAAACACTTTAGCTACCAAATACTTAGATGTTCTCTTACCATAATAGTTCGTTATTTTTGGTAGAACCAGTTTGTTTTCTCTAACCCTATGTGTGTTGTACTTGTTTTTAACATTCACTTTATATTTCTCATTATAATAATATTCCAGACCTATCAAATATTCTACTTTTTTATCTATGGGTATTATTTTACAAATGGAAAACAGCTTATCATAGTCTTTGTTGCAATTATCTTTAATATTTTTACTAACTAAAAACTTAATCAGTCTTATTTGTATGTCTTTGATATCTCTTAGATATGTAATAAAGGTTCGCCCGTATACAAGGAGTCCATAACTCATAAGCGAGTCAGCAAGTGCAAAATATACTATTTTTAAAGTTTTTTTGTTCAATACATTTTTTAATTGGTAAAACTTACTTAACACAGATCTTAGCCTATTGCAAATGTCATTTATATGTATTCTCCAGTTAAAGTTCTTATCTATTGTTAGACCTAAATATTTAAATTTATCTACATAATCCAATCTTTTACAGTTACAGTTAAATTTATTTCTATGCATACATTCGTATGTATGTCCTATCACTGTTAGATCTTCATTTTTTACACATTTAGCATTTCTATTATATGGCGAGTGTATATGCATACATTTAGTTTTTTGAAGATTTAATATAATGCCATTGTCGTGTGCCCATTTGCTAATGTTTTCAAAATCACCTTGTATGCACTTTTGTACCTCAGTTATATCTTTGGATGCATAAACAAGACACATATCATCAGCATACATGAACACCTTACAGTTATGCACGACATTCGACACAGTATTCACATACATTATATACCCCACAGGGCCATACACCGATCCAGTAGGCACACCCGAATCGACATCCGCCTCTTTCCCAACCACTTGGGAGATAATTGTACTTATTTTTCTATTAGTAAGGTAGTTTTTAAACCAATTATTTGTGGGACCACGTATTCCGCATTCGTCCATTGCCTGTAATAAGATCTTGTGGTCTAAAGTGTCAAACGCTTTTTTAAAATCAATAAAAAGTGCTATAATTTGTTTACCAGAATCTAGGCAGTCATTAATATAATCTGAAAATCTTGTCAAAGCAGAGACCGTGTTGCGCCCTCTCCGAAAACCGTGCTGTGAGTCACACAGTATGTTATATTGTTCTAAGAACGCGCTAATCTGTCCTACAATAATTTTTTCGATTATTTTATCTATAACAGATAATAATGCAATGGGCCTATAATTAACATATTCTAAATGACTTCCTGATTTGTATATAGGACGTATAATTGCTTTTTTAACTGGTCAGGATAAATACCATTAGATAAGGACATATTTATTAGTGAAGCTATAACAGGACTTATTTGTTTACTTAAATATATAATGTTTTGCGCCCGTATTCCATCTGAACCGGGTGCTTTCAGACAGGACAATGTCCTTATGACCTTTTCTACATCTGACGGAGTCACCCTACTGTATCTATAGCTTACCTCACTCGGTTTTACATATTTATTTCTATCCAAAAACTTCAAATTACATACATGTTTAATTCCCTTTATTTCATCCGTAAATGTTTTAGAAAATTTTGTACAAATCTGTTTTATACTATCTGTTTTTCCTAAATGCCTTAAAATAATAGAATAAAAGAATATCATCTAAGCTAGTTTTGTTTCGACCCAACCACATGTTTATATTTGTCCATATTTTCCTAAAATCTCCATTACAGTTTAAAATTTGTTCCTGTCTATATTTATTTTTTGCAATATTTACTAATTTACTTACTTTATTTCTAAATTTTGTATAGACTAATCGCTTGTTCATATTCTTTGGATCCGTTTTCCAAACTCTAAATAAATAATCCCTTCTCAGTAACATTGTATATAAATATTTATCTATCCATGGATGTCTTATTACTTTTTTTCTATCTACCTTAAATTTAATTATACTTTCCTTGTAAATATTATAAAATACACTACACATCATCTGATACAATAATAATGGACACGTTATTGTAATTAACTGGGCCCAATTATATTCATCCAGCTTTTGTTTAACAGTTTTATTTACATACATACATTTTATTTATTATTTATATTTTTTATTTATAACAGTATTATTTAAATGAATAAAACAAAACATATTTTAAAATGCGTGCAGAACTTAAAGCGAATCAAATATTATTCTTTTTTATGAAATTATAAATCCGAATAAAAAAAATCGCTATCTATTTATCGATATTATGCCTGTTAATTGGCAACATCGAATCTGACAGCTAGGCCCATGTCATAATTATCAAAACTATACGTTCGTCGACGCCCGATCCTAAAAAAAAAAAAAAAAAAAAAAAAAAAAAAAAAAAAAAAAAAAAAAAAAAAACGTTTTGGCATGCTCTGATCACGAATCCGCGGTCCATTTTTGTGTAGAATGCACGGTTCCGGAGATGTGTAGATCAATTAGCTAATATCTAATTGATATCCGGTAAGGGCCTCCACCGTCATTAGCGTCCCATTGTTCCTATTTCTATTGTTCTATTGTTCATTAATCACCCTCATTGCAGCGTGTGCGTCGACTATATCAGTGCTATTGTTTATTATAATTCTTTGTTTATACAACGCTAATCTGAATCATCAATAAAACACATTACATAATTTTGTTACAATTTTTATTTATAAAATACAAAATCTTATTAATTATTATCTATAAAATAGGAGCGAAACATCTCATCCACTAAAATATCGTTGTACAATGTGTTCCTTGTAAATATACTCGTAAAACTATGTATTGAACATCCTTGAAACTTATATAGTAAATACATTAAGCAATATTCGCCACAAACTGAAGTCCACTCATTCTGAATCCTATCAACATTCCAGTTCCATCTTTTACAATTCCTTTTTAAAAACTCTAGATGATATCGTACAGGTGATCGTCCATATGAATCAAAATATTGACCGACGTCATTCGTATCGATATATAAAGCTACCCAATGTGACCCTGGTTTATCATCTGTATCCAAATTACATATTATATACGTTGGTACGTGGGTATACATAGGCAGTCTATTAGCTGCATAAACATTATTTTCTAGACTGGGGTGAATCTTTTTCAGATGTTGTTGTACATCTAGTGTATCCATGATATTACTGCTATTAGTAGATTATTACAGTACCTAGCTACTCAATGAATAACATAGGAATGGTCAATTATAGTGATTTCTACATATTAAATTGCATTTTTGTGATATACAAATCGTACTTGAGTCATTGATCACCAAACAAAACACAATACGAAGAAATGTTGAGATAGGCAACGGAAATGTGAGATAAACTGATATGTTTCTAAATATTAAATTGCATTTTTGTGTTATACAAATCGTACTTGAGTCATTGATCACCAAACAAAACACAATACGAAGAAATGTTGAGATAGGCAACGGAAATGTGAGATAAACTGGTTGACGCATAAAGTAATTATCAACTCATTACGGAAATACTTTAGATTAGAATTTTTACGTACTGGTGGTATATAAGACCAACAAACGCAGTCATCGAGTTAGTGTACGGTCGTTTGGCTACAGTGGATCTATCAATAGTACATTTGTGTTACTTCAATACACCAAAGGCTATTGATGTAAGTGTTTATTCTATTGACTAAATTACTTTTTTTCTGTTATTTTCATGTGTGTGTATTATTTTATTTAAATATTGTGTATGTATATGATTAAGCCGTGGTAACTCAGATGGTTAGCGCTAGCTGTAAATTTCACAGTACGCGACCCGGGTTCGATCCCCGCCAGCACCAATTAAATTGTTAATAGCAATTTTAAGTGCTTATTACCACGTGCTTGGTGGTGAAGGAAAACATCGTGAGGAAACCTGCATGTCTGAGAAAATTTCGAAGGCATGTGAAGTTCGCCAACACACATTGAGGGAGCGCGGCGGACATTTCCTTGCTCTAAAACCCTCTCAGAAATGAGAGGAGGCCTATGTTCAGCAGTGGACTTTAATAGGCTGTAACTTTAACTTTTTTAACTTTTATGATTAAGTGTTAACAAATTGATATTAACATGATAACTGTGTTGTTGCAGAAATCATTGAGCTTCGATGAAGATACCTATAAACAGTATTACTACTCGCCACTCTCCCCTCAAGAAGAGAGTGATAACCTCGTCATTAATAATAACACATGCGATGGTGGAAAAAGAAAATCGCAATCGATTGATCATTTTTTTGAAGCTGAATCAAAAATAAAAAAGAGGAAGGGAAAACTTCAGTGAAGTGTGCACCAGTGCTTTTTTCTCCACAATCATGGAAGAGAATACGGAACTATTCAATAGCGAATTAAATCAGGAGTTTGTGAAGAAATGGAGAGGGGTCAACTGTTCGATTCGTCATACGATGATGAGTTGTATCATCACTGTGCGATGGTTGAAACACAGTTTAAGTATGTAAAATAAACATTCATTTCGATCATAATTTACATATTGTCTTATACAGTTTTTAATAAATTTAAACATTTTAGCAGTCAACCACTACAACTTGGAAGAGGAACGAAGCGAACGTGCAGCAAAGAATCCAAGATCATCAAAAAACCAACAACGGAAGCAGAAGCGCATACCTCTGCAGGGAACAGTATCAGTAACGATGATCAAGTGGAATGTCCAACGTGCCATATATTTATCAAGAAACGGTATTTAGCTAATCATTTTAAAAGTAATGTTCATAAAAATAATCTTTTAAATTCACATAATTCTTTATCAAACGTTAGTGTTATTGAATCTGCTTTTGGAAATAGGATTTTAACTTATAAAATCAAGAGTAGAGTAGATCGTTCGACATGGGTAAATTTTGAAACTCCTGAACTATTTTTAAATTCTATTAAAGATGATATTTTATTTTTATTACAAGAGTGTATTCATCAACACATAATTTTTAAGGTAAACTTCATATTGCATGCTGATTTTGTTCAACAAACTAAAGATATTCATGATACGTTCGATTTTCAAACGCTTAACTATATTATTTGTCAAGGAGATGACTTAAATATTTTTCTTTCATCTTTAAATGATACAATTACTACTAAAATTAGTGCTTTCGAAAAAAAAGATAGTGGATGGAGTCTAAAAAACATAAAATCTATAGACATGAATGTTAATAAATTTAACCCCCTACGCGGTACTTCATACATAGATCTTCCTCGTGACATAAAATTAAAAAAGGCTGTTATAAATGTAAAAAAAAAGGATTATTTTTGTTTTAAATGGGCGTTACTCTCGGCGTTATATCCTGTAAACAAACACACCGATCGGGTATCATCGTACGTTAAACATGCAAATAAACTTAAATTTGATGGTATTTCCTTTCCGGTTAAAATTTCTGACATAGCAAAAGTAGAGAAATTAAATGATATTAGTATTAATGTTTTTGGGTTAGAATATAATAAAGAAAAACGATGTAATTCTATAGTAGGTCCATTATTTTTAACAAAGTGTCGTAAAGATAGACATATCAATTTATTATTTTTTTCCAAGGATACAAAAAATCATTATTGCTATATAAAAAATTTATCGCGGTTAGTTAGTAAACAAATTTCAAAAGACGGTCACATCATGTACATTTGTGAAGCATGTCTACTTCGTTTTCCATCTCAGGAAAGGTTAAATAACCATGAACAATACGATTGTGCTCACATTTGTACAGTATTACCAAACAGTGAAACTTTAAAAAAAAAGAATTGGTTTGGTCAACCTATTTCAAATGATAAAATTAAATTTGATAGTTATGAAAAAAAGTTAAAGATACCATTCGTAGTTTATGCTGATTTTGAAGCATTTTTAAAACCAATAGAATCATGTTCTAACGATCCTTCCAAACCTTTCACTCATAATATTCAGAAACATGAAGTACATAGTTTTGGATATTATATAAAATGTTCATATGATGATAAATTATCAAAATATGTAACATATTGCGGACCCAACTGTGCACAAGTGTTTATGGAAAGTTTATCTAACAATCTAAAAGAAATAAATAGACTTCAAAAATATCCACCACTTCCGCTAACAAATGAAGACAAAAACCAAATTTCAAATGCAACCATTTGTCATATTTGTGAAACTGAGTTGGCAAAACATTTTTATGATTTTGATTGGTACACTGGTAGTTTTATAGGTGTTGCTCATGAATCATGTTGTTCGAAGATCAGAACACCTAGTTATATACCAATATTTTTACACAACCTTAGTCACTATGATGCTCATTTTATTGTTCACGCGTTAAACTTTTGTGATGGTGAAGTCGAAGTTATCCCTCAAAATAAAGAAAAATATATATCCTTTTCCAAAAAATTAAAAGTGAATAACCACGAAATTATATTGAGATTCTTAGATTCATTTAAGTTTTTATCGTGTAAATTAGAAGAATTGGCCAAAAATCTCAGTAATGATCAATTTCAAGAATTACGTAGAAATTACCCTAATGATGAAGATTTCTTTCGTTTAAAACGGAAAGGTGTTTATCCATATGAACTTATGACTAATTATGATAGTTTAAGTCTAACATCGCTCCCTGAACAAAAATGTTTTTATAGTTCACTCACAGATTCACATATTTCAAATGATGATTACAATCATGCTAAAGATGTTTGGGAACATTTTGGGTGTTGTAATATGCTAGATTATTCAAACCTATATTTAAAAACAGACGTTTTACTTTTATCCGATGTATTTGAAAACTTTAGAAAGTTATGTATTAATACATATGATTTAGACCCTGTCCATTATTACACAGCACCCGGTTTAAGTTGGGATGCAATGTTAAAATATACAAAAATAGAATTAGAACTTTTAACAGATTATGAGAAAATTGCATTTATTAGATCAGGTATCAGAGGTGGTGTATCTCAATGTAGTAATCGTTATGCTAGAGCTAATAACAAATACATGGAGGATTATGATACAGGGAAACCAAATTCATATATCACATATTTTGATGCCAACAATTTATATGGTTGGGCTATGTCTCAATATCTTCCTACTGGTGGATTCGAATGGGTAAATCCAAATACAGAATTTAATGTGTCTAAGACATCAGACTTCGGTTTTATTTTAGAAGTTGATTTGGAATATCCAGATGAACTTCATGATTTACATTCGGACTTTCCTTTATGTCCAGAAAACATTTGTGTAGGCAATATTAATGAGAATAAACTAGTCCCAAATTTAAATAATAAAGATAAATATGTAATTCATTACAGAAATTTAAAGCAGTGCATAGAAATGGGGGTTAAATTAACTAAAATTCATAGAGTTTTAAAATTTAAACAGTCTCCCTGGTTGAAGATGTACATAGATCTAAACACAAAATTAAGAACTTTAGCAAAATCAGATTTCGAAAAAGATTTTTATAAATTAATGAATAATTCAGTCTTCGGTAAGACTATGGAGAATATTGAAAAAAGGGTTAACATAAAATTAGTTACGCACTGGGAGAACCAGGGTAAAGCTTTAGGTGCTCAAGATCTAATCGCTAAACCACAATTTCATAGCCTTTCAATATTTTCGGAAAACCTAGTTGCGGTTCAGTTGCGAAAAACGAAGTTAATATATAACAAACCAATTTATTTAGGGTTTTGCATTTTAGATATTTCAAAAACATTAATGTATGATTTTCATTATAACTATATGATTAAAAAGTTTAGTAAAATCAAATTATTGTATACAGATACGGATAGTTTAATATATCATATATTTACAAATGATTTTTACACTGATATAAAACCTGACCTTTCATCATACTTTGATACCTCAGATTATGATACAAATAATATTTTTGAATATCCAAAATTAAATAAAAAGAAATTAGGTTTTTTTTAAAGATGAAAATAATGGTAAAATCATGAAAGAATTTGTGGGTTTACGATCCAAAATGTACGCTTTTAACTTAGAGAATAAGACTATAGCCAAGGCAAAAGGGGTAAATAAATGTATCACTAAAAAGATGACAATGAATAGTTATAAGTCTTCTCTATTTAATAAAAAAGTGCAATATTATAGTATGTTTAGATTTAAATCAATTAAACACACAATTTTCACACAAAAATTAAATAAGATAGGTTTATCATATAATGACACAAAGAGACATATTTTAGATAATAATATTGAAACATTAGCTTGGGGTCATTATAAACTGCGTTAAGTGTTGATAGTTTTTACTTTTGTGTCTGCGTTTAAGAAAAATTTATATTGATTGTAAAATTATGATAATACTATAATATGACGTAGTTTATTACATATTTAAACATTGTTTTATTGTAAATAATTTAAGTTAATTGTTGTTTCTATTTATTTGAGGTTGAGTTAATTGTAAAATTATGATGTACTAATTGTTGTTTCTATTTATTTGAGGTTGAGTTAATTGTAAAATTATGATGTACTAATTGTGTTAGAAATAGTATACAGATAATTCTGTTTTATATAATTTTTGGAATATATATTAATTGTTTACACCAACACTTTCATTTTTTATTTCACCCCTTTGAACTTTAGACGTGTGTTATGTTTCACTTTATCCATCCGTTCACTGCTATTGTGGCAGGACCAAGTGGGTGTGGGAAGTCAAATTTTGTAACAAATTTCATAAAATCAGTTACAGAAATATGTAATTGTGATTTTAATCAGATCACATGGTGCTTTGATGAAATGCAACCATTATATAATTTACCAAATGTTAACTATCATCAAGGAATTCCAAATCTTAATATGTTTGATGGTGAAAACCCACATCTTGTTATTATTGATGATCTAATGAGAGAGTCCGATGGAAGAATTGTGGATATATTTACAAAAGGTAGTCATCACAGGAATCTTAGTGTATTTTATCTAACACAAAATTTATTTCATCAGGGTAAAGGACAAAGAGACATATCTTTAAACTCAAGTTATATAATATATTTTAAAAACCCTCGAGATAAAACTCAAATAAGATATTTAGCAAGACAAGTATCACCAGATAACCCAAAATTCATTGAAAATGCCTACAGGGATGCAACTCTAGAGGCACATGGATATTTAATGGTAGATTTAAAACAGAATACCAATGATTTTTGTCGTATCAAGACAAATGTCTTTCCATTTAATGGTTTCTGTACAGTCTACGTCCCCACAAAAGAGTTTAAATACACCAAGAATCAAACAATTGAAATCATTGCTAAATGATGCATCGTCGACTCACAACGTATAAACATTTGCTAACCGCTTTGCATACGCTTAAACCAAAATATCAAAGAGCATTACTTAAAACGTGTGATGAAGAAGAAATTTACTGTATTTGTGAGTGTATTCATAACGTTTTACAAGGAAAAGTACCTCTTAAAGATCAGGATAAACAAAAATTGAATAAACATAAAAACATACTCCGTAAACTAGTACGTAAGTGTAAACATAAACTAAGAAAAAATATAATTATACAAAAAGGAGGGGCTTTCTTACCAACAATATTAGGTGCAATATTGAGTGGATTAGTGAGTGGACTAGCCAGTTAACATGGAAAATGCAAAGAAAATGATACTTATCGAACCTGGATTGATTGAAAAATTAAAACAAGAAAATAAGGTTAATAGTAATTTATCTCGATTAGATATTGAAATGCAAAATATTATGAATAGTAAGACGGAAGACCGAAAGAAATGGATATTATATTTACAAACACTACAAAGATACCTTCATTTTACCGAAGAGCATCGTCAACCACTCAAATTACCAATTTATTCTGATACATCTAATGAAGATTCAAATGAGTCAAAAATTGGTTTTAAAAATAAAGATAGAGATCTAAAAACTTCAGTTGATATTGAATCTTTGCTGGAGGAGAATCGATCCATTAAAAGTAAAGAAAATGATGAAAATCCACTTTACACACCAACTCAAATACTCAGTTTAATACCAAAAACTTATCATAAAAAAGGGCAGTTATTATTAAACTTAGTTGAAACAAGTAAAAGTAAAATACATTGGGATAACGAAGGTACAGTCATAATTGATAGTGAAAAAATTCCTGGAAGTAATATTGTTGATTTAATAAATGATTCACTAAGACCCCTAAAAAGAAGTGATCCGGTAGGGTGGGTTAGATTTGCTGAAGCATTAAAAGATATTAAAGTACCACTTATATTGGAAATCCAAGGAGATGTGAGTTTATTAACCAACTTCAAGCAAAAGATCTGAACAAACCCTCTGAGATTGAAGTTCAAGAGTTTTCTACACCGTGCAGTAGAGATAAAAAGTCTACAACTAAAATACGTAAAGGACTTGAGTGGGAAAAATGGACTCCGTACTAGAAGAAATTAACAGGATTTATTATGATCCATCTAATCCCGCTGGTTTTGGTAGTATTGATAAATTATCAAAAGCCATGAAGGGTAAAATGAATAAAAAGCAAGTAAAGGAATGGTTAAAATCACAAGAAACATACACATTACATAAACCCATTCGAAAAAAATTCCCGCGTAATAGGTACATTCTATCAAATATTAATGAACTGTGGCAAGCTGATTTAAGTGATATGTGAACTTATTCTCAATATAATGATGGTTTCAAGTATATACTTTGTATTATTGATGTATTTAGTAAATGTGCTTTTGCAAGACCAATGAAAAAGAAAAACTCAGAAACAACTAAAGAATGTTTTGAAAGTATATTTACTGAAAGTAATTTAACACCTACTCACATACAATCCGATAAAGGTACCGAATTTGTTTCAAAAGATGTACAAAAATACTTTAAATCCAAAAAGATTAATTACTATACCACTAACAATCCTGACATTAAGGCCAGTATTGTTGAACGATTTCAAAGAACATTAAAAATGAAAATGTGGCGTTATTTCACTCATAATAATACTTATAGATATATAGATGTTTTACAAGATTTAATATACTCTTATAATCACAGCTTTCACTCTAGTATTAAGATGTGCCCATGTGATGTAAATTCCAACAATATTATGACAGTTTGGACTAATCTTTATGATAGACGGTCAAAAAAACTTTCTTTAGAAAATCCTAAACCAAATTTCAATGTGGGTGATTATGTTCGAATAACTAAATATAAACATGTATTCCAAAAAGGATATGAATCAAATTGGAGTGATGAAATATTTATTATATCTTCAATAATTGATAGATCTCCATGGGTTGTTTATACAATAACAGATTTACAAAATGAACCAATAATTGGTACTTTTTATGAAAGAGAATTACAGAAAATCACTTACAACCCCACCTCACAACATAAAATAGATAAAATAATTGACACTCGTTATTCAGGTAACAGAAAAGAAGTATTAGTGAAGTGGAAAGGTTATCCAGATAAATTTAACAGTTGGATTTTAGCTTCTAGTTTAAAAGAAATATGAATAAAGAAAGTTTCTATTTAACTTTGCTCAGCAATAGTTCAATGGAATACTTTCCTGATAACAAGACCACAAATTTTTCAACGAAATTACCAAAAGCTATAAAATTAGAAGGTGAATGGTCGGTTGGAGTTGTCGAGTTTCAATATCCATGTACCATGTTTACTGTTCAAGACCATGAAAATGTTATATACATTACAAAATCTATGTTAATGCCTAATGAAGATAAGCCATCCACAGTGTACTACAAAAAACATATTCCAGCTACCAACTATGATAACGTTGAGCATATTTTAAGAGTGTTAAATGGTATCGGAGAGAACTTGAAATTTCGCTATGATGAAATAACAAAATTTGTGTCTATTTCGGTATTGGATAAAAATATAACATCCGTAACATTATCACCCAAATTAAGTTTACAGCTAGGTTATGAACCAAATAAAAATCTCCTAGAGAGAAATTTTGGAAAGTGTCCTGCTAATTTACACTTAGGGTTACCATCTCAACTATTTCTTTATTGCGATATTATCGATCCTCAGATTGTGGGTGATGTTATGACTCCTTTATTAAGAGTCATTTCATTAGATCCTACAAAATACATTTATGGTGCAAATAAAATGCACGTTTTCTCTCAACCTCACTACTTACCTGTTATGCGAAGAGAGTTCGATACGTTGGAAATAGTTATAAGATCGAGTACAGGACAAAAAATACCATTCCAGTTTGGAACCGTGTGTATTAAACTACATTTCCGAAAATTATAATAATGAATTCTCTTCGTGATCATCATAAATGTCCATATGAAAATTATTATACACATCAAGCTGGATCAGGAGTTGGAGTAATTTATAAGGGTTCACCATATCAACGCGGTCATGGTATTGGGAGCTTCTTAGGGGGGTTATTCAGATCAGTTTTACCTTTACTTTCAAGTGGTGCTCGAGTGATTGGTAAGGAGGCATTAAGCGCTGGAGTAGGACTTTTATCGGATATGGTTCAAGCCCGTCCTATGGAAGCCTCAATAAAAGATCGTCTAAAGCAAGTTAGTACGAATTTAAAACGAAAGGCTGATGAGAAAATTGATCAATTTAACATGACTGGATCTGGGTATAAAACTAAAAGAAAACGATTGACATCGTTCATTCCACCATTAACTGCTAAAGTGAAAGCTGCGAAAAAACTTTGTCTAAAACCAAAAAATATCAAAGATATATTTTCAAACTAAATATGTCTTTCCTTCATAATCATTCTTGCGAGTGCGTTAAGTCAGAATTGGATTTGTTTGCACTACCGTCTACACAAACTAGCATTGAAAATGGATTGTGGATTCATTATAAACCAATTTCATCTCTTGGTGATGATGGACCTATCGAGTTTCAAGTTCCTGGGACCGGCGATGACTACATAGATTTGTCTCATACATTACTCCACATAAAGGCAAAAGTATTAAATCAAGATTCAACTAACTTGGTATCTACTACAATAGTAGCACCTGTAAATAATTGGCTGCATTCACTTTTTAGTCAACTTGATGTTTATTTAAACCAAAAACTTGTATCACCACCTAATAATACCTATGCATATCGAGCATACATGGAAACCCTTTTAAACTATGCCCCTGCTGCTAAACAATCTCATCTTACTTGTAGTCTTTGGTATGAGGATACAGCAGGAAAAATGGATTCTACAGATGGTAAAAACATAGGATTTGTTAAAAGACAGGAATTGATTAGTGAAAGTAAGGAAATAGAAATGATTGGTCATCTTCACGGTGACATTTTTAACCAAGATAAATTTTTAATTAATGGTGTTGAAATGAGTGTTAAATTGGTTCGATCAAGAGAGAGTTTTAATTTAGTTGTTGGGTCGAACGATGTAAAGTTTAAAGTTTGCATTACGGACGCAACTCTTATTGTGCGACGAGCACGAATTAATCCAAGTGTATTACTCGCACATCAAAAAGTTTTAGCTTCTACCACTGCTAAATATCCTATTACTCGAGCTGAAGTAAAAGTTTTAACAATTCCTTCAGGTGTTCAAGGAAAAACTCTTGATAATATATTTTTAGGACAGGTACCGAAAAGATGTATAATTGGATTTGTGAACAATTCTGCATTTAATGGTTCCCTTACTAAAAATCCATTTAACTTTGAAAACTATGGTATTAATTCTTTCAGCTTATATATTGATGGTCAACAAATACCTTCAACAGCTTTGCAACCATCTTTTAATAATAGCATATTTACATCAGCATATCATACTCTATTCTCGGGAACTGGTATTCACTTTCTTAATGAAGGAAATGGAATCTCTTGTGAACAGTATGGCAAAGGTTACTGTCTATTAGCATTTGACTTAACTCCTGATTTATCAGCTAACTCATCAACTCATTGGAATCTCATAAAGCATGGTAGTGTAAGAATAGAAGTACGATTTGAATCCTCATTAATACAAACAATTAACTGTATAGTTTATGCTGAGTTTGATAATATTATTGAGATAGATAAAAACAGAAATGTTACTGTAGACTATAGTAGTTAAGGTTATAATATGTGTTGTGTGTTAGATTTTATGTGTTATGTGTAATGCATTTTGTGTGTATGTAACTATGTGAAACGTTATAAAATTAAATAAAACAAATTGTATGCAATATATTTTTTTTTATTTCTTTATAAATCTTCTATTTAATCTAATACAAAACACTGTTCGAGTTGAAATTTTACATAAGCACACTGACTAAACCACTGAACATGCTGCTGCCAAGGATCATCATCATCTTCCCAATCTTTTAAACCACCACCACAATGGAAACACTTGGTCCCGTCTGCATGGCCAGTATAAAAGAAACCAGCTTCTGCAAGATCTTCAGGTTTCTGTCGCATAACTAGAGGCCAGTTTTCGAAACTAAGCAAACGGCTAGATTTTGAACTGAAGAATGGATATTCAGCTCTTGAGTACTGCATACTCTTCTCGTTTTCTTCTCCACTCAGTGTTGTAGTTTTGTTATTCAATGATGTGTTTTGTACACGTATGCCACACTCATCTCTTCCTTCCGCTCTTGTCTTCCTGTAATTGAAGTAAACAGAATCACATTCACTAATGATCAGCTAATGACTGTCATTGTTAAAAAAGTATTTTTTAACTTTTTCACTTTCTGCTATTGTCTTTGTTATATTGTATACGAGGGCGTTTGTGTTGTCGTAGATGCTATCCTTATTAGTCTTTACGTAATATTTAATTCTAGTGGAAGCATGTTTCCAATGATCAGTAGTTGGAATCTTGGATAGCTTCTTCATATCGTACATTTCAATTTTGATGAGATGCGTCGCTTGGTCTCCATCGTCAGAATTAGTAGAAATGTATGATACACCATCTCTAGCGGCTCGTGCTACGGTTGATGATAACAGCTTCCTCTTTTTTATTTTTGATTCAGCTTCAAAAAAATGATCAATCGATTGCGATTTTCTTTTTCCACCATCGCATGTGTTATTATTAATGACGAGGTTATCACTCTCTTCTTGAGAGGAGAGTGGCGAGTAGTAATACTGTTTATAGGTATCTTCATCGAAGCTCAATGATTTCTGCAACAACACAGTTATCATGTTAATATCAATTTGTTAACACTTAATCATAAAAGTTAAAAAAGTTAAAGTTACAGCCTATTAAAGTCCACTGCTGAACATAGGCCTCCTCTCATTTCTGAGAGGGTTTTAGAGCAAGGAAATGTCCACCGCGCTCCCTCAATATGTGTTGGCGAACTTCACATGCCTTCGAAATTTTCTCAGACATGCAGGTTTCCTCACGATGTTTTCCTTCACCACCAAGCACGTGGTAATAAGCACTTAAAATTGCTATTAACAATTTAATTGGTGCTGGCGGGGATCGAACCCGGGTCGCGTACTGTGAAATTTACAGCTAGCGCTAACCATCTGAGTTACCACGGCTTAATCATATACATACACAATATTTAAATAAAATAATACACACACATGAAAATAACAGAAAAAAAGTAATTTAGTCAATAGAATAAACACTTACATCAAATAGCCTTTGGTGTATTGAAGTAACACAAATGTACTATTGATAGATCCACTGTAGCCAAACGACCGTACACTAACTCGATGACTGCGTTTGTTGGTCTTATATACCACCAGTACGTAAAAATTCTAATCTAAAGTATTTCCGTAATGAGTTGATAATTACTTTATGCGTCAACCAGTTTATCTCACATTTCCGTTGCCTATCTCAACATTTCTTCGTATTGTGTTTTGTTTGGTGATCAATGACTCAAGTACGATTTGTATAACACAAAAATGCAATTTAATATTTAGAAACATATCAGTTTATCTCACATTTCCGTTGCCTATCTCAACATTTCTTCGTATTGTGTTTTGTTTGGTGATCAATGACTCAAGTACGATTTGTATATCACAAAAATGCAATTTAATATGTAGAAATCACTATAATTGACCATTCCTATGTTATTCATTGAGTAGCTAGGTACTGTAATAATCTACTAATAGCAGTAATATCATGGATACACTAGATGTACAACAACATCTGAAAAAGATTCACCCCAGTCTAGAAAATAATGTTTATGCAGCTAATAGACTGCCTATGTATACCCACGTACCAACGTATATAATAATATGTAATTTGGATACAGATGATAAACCAGGGTCACATTGGGTAGCTTTATATATCGATACGAATGACGTCGGTCAATATTTTGATTCATATGGACGATCACCTGTACGATATCATCTAGAGTTTTTAAAAAGGAATTGTAAAAGATGGAACTGGAATGTTGATAGGATTCAGAATGAGTGGACTTCAGTTTGTGGCGAATATTGCTTAATGTATTTACTATATAAGTTTCAAGGATGTTCAATACATAGTTTTACGAGTATATTTACAAGGAACACATTGTACAACGATATTTTAGTGGATGAGATGTTTCGCTCCTATTTTATAGATAATAATTAATAAGATTTTGTATTTTATAAATAAAAATTGTAACAAAATTATGTAATGTGTTTTATTGATGATTCAGATTAGCGTTGTATAAACAAAGAATTATAATAAACAATAGCACTGATATAGTCGACGCACACGCTGCAATGAGGGTGATTAATGAACAATAGAACAATAGAAATAGGAACAATGGGACGCTAATGACGGTGGAGGCCCTTACCGGATATCAATTAGATATTAGCTAATTGATCTACACATCTCCGGAACCGTGCATTCTACACAAAAATGGACCGCGGATTCGTGATCAGAGCATGCCAAAACCTTTTTTTTTTTTTTTTTTAGGATCGGGCGTCGACGAACGTCGTTGAACCACGTCTGACTCAGGTGGTCTAGAAGTGGTACAACTACACTACTACCACGGCCTGAAAATAGATCCCGCTCCCACTTCTTACGATAACCACTGCACGAATTTGGACTCGATATCCACTGTTAACGATGACCCCAGCTTTCACACCGGCCAGAGTACTTCCCAGATCTCAGTAACTCACTCAAGAGGACATTAACGCTGTGTCAATTGTGGTTTAAATGTCACGAAAATACGAAGTCATTTGTTGTTAAAAACTGTTCTTGTGAAAATAAAAAACCTACCTTAAAAGTTCGGACTATTTTTAAACCAATTCCTTAACCATTTCATTCTTTTAATTGCATATTATCATTTCCATATGCTTTTATATGTGGGCACCTATGGCCGAAGTTTCTATGAACGGTGGGCATTCCCCTTTATGTTGCAGAAGTTAATTGCAGATCCGCCAAGGCCCACCCTAGACGGAACTTTATCAACCAAATTGGCGATATATTGAGGATGGGTTAAATTAACAGAACCCTTAATCGTCGAGCATGTATGCATAGGTGGATGTAAACGAGGCGAGAGAGGTGTAGTTCCCTAGTCGTCCGTAGTTTCTGCCTGCCCCTCTTATGTGCGTGATGGCGTGAGCATTTATAAATGGATGTACTTGTATGTGAATGTAAAAAGGTCTTTATAACAACCAGAAGGTGGAAAACAACATGCTGTTTCTTAGTGAAACCGGGAATAGGAGAAAAAAGATGGAAAGAGGGTAGGGAGTGAAGTTATGATTTTAGTTTGAAGATGAATGATCTAATTTAAATTGAGTGTTGAATACTACTTGCTATTATGTTTATTGTATTATGTAACTTGAGGTTTGAATGTGGAGGCTGTATTTTAGATTCTCTAACACTTCATGTTTCTCTTAATATTTCTAACCGCAGGCAACATAAGAAGGCTAAACTCAAGTTTCTCTACGTGATAGACTTCGTAATGAGGATAAACGTAGTAGAACCAAAGTAAATGACATAGCCTAACCGATCAATAAGCTGAAGTGGCATTGGGTTGGTATAGCTATAACAATCCGAAAATCGATGAGGTAGAAAGGTTCTCGGGTGGCAGCCTCGTTCCGGTAACCAAAGTGTTGTGCGGCCCCACACTAGATGGAGTGATGACTTCGTAAGATATGATTTCGATAGATGTAGGTGATTTAGGACTGTCTTCTCTGGTATTTGTGACGGATTGTAATGATGACGACGATCCAATATTAATAAGAAAATGTACAGCGGGAATGTTAGAACTAGTAAATGCAAATTGCGCAAATTTCACTTCTGAATGCAATTCAATTATTAGAAGGATACACATACGCGAAACAGTTCTGTACATTCGCAGCTGTAGCATGTGATAATATTATCAGAATTAATCTAAAGGGCTTACCGCTTTCTAATAAACCTGTTGATTGCTTCTTAAATGCTACGTTCCGACGTGCAAACCTTGTTTACAACGGCTTGCTACATTATTGCCATGTACAAGGTTATTTTGTAATAACCGGCCAAATTTGCAGGGAAGGTTCAGAAGTAATATAGTATATATAACATAGTTATGAAAAATGAATTAAAAAAAATTGCAAACATTTTGTCCTTTTTATCTTTTAAATTGAAAATGCGTGGTAATGCATTATTTTAACTCATTTTACTGCACACATAAATCAATGTCACGCACACATTCATAGGGGTCGATCTGTAGGCAAAAATGTTGTTGTCCATAAATAACATTCAATTTGCAATAATTTAAAATAAAAGCAGAAGGCTTCTTTCTTTTCATTTATTCGTATATTCAAAAAATACAATAACGATATGTCATTATTTATACATTTATAAATAATGACATACCGTTATTGTATTTTAGTTATCGCCAATTTGGTCGCCATATGCTGTAGCTATGTTATTTTGTTGATGTGATTATTCACATCAACAAGGTCTTTAATAAAAAATGAAAAACATTTCGTAATTTTTTGTTTTAAATAAAAATGTTATTTTTTTTAATCGCCGTAGAAATTGAGTGTGATAAAAAAATCTTATAAAATATAATTACTAATAATCAGTGTTGCCACTTTTTACATTAATTATACATCGACATCGATTGTTCATACTTAAAATTAAATTGTAAATGTCTTGCAGCGATATAAGGTCCTATGTTTTTGCAAGTGTTCGTAAAGTTGTTCCGTCGCCAAATTTGGCAGGAAATCTCTCAAAGCTTTTCTTTGTAACATATCCCAGGCATGTTCAATAGGATTAAAGTCAGGCGACTGTGCAGGCCAATACGAAACTTGAATATCGTGGTCTCGGAGAGCAGCCGACACCAGCGACGCCGTACGGGAAGGGGCATTATCGTACATGAGTAGAAATTCCTGTCTCATTTGGATTCTGTCTGGGACAATAACAAGCCCTACCATCTCCTGGTCGTATTTTTGTGCAGTAATGCTGCCTTTGATCCAAACGAGCTGGGTTCGTCCGCCAGGAGAAATTCCTGCCCACACCGTGATTGTCTCGCCTTGGTATAAGTGGACCTCCTGAGGGTGCCGTGTTCTACGTGAATCCGGATGAAACCCCAAAACGGGACTCATCGGTGAATAGCACCAAAGACTTCGTCACTCCATGGTAAATGCTCCCGAGTCCACGAAAGCCGCCGACCGTGATTGCCACGTAGCGTAGCGTAACAAGTTGCGGTCTTCGAGCATGAAGACCAACTTCATGCAACCTCCTACGCACGGTTTGGTCGCTTACCAGCAGCTGGTGGTCCTCCTGGAGCCTTTGTCGTAGTTGCATCGCTGTGATATTGGGTTGTTTTCTGGCGGTCATTTGGAGAAATCAACCCCGTTCTGCAAAGTAACACGATATCTACCCGTGTTCCGTTCAGCCACATCCCCAGTACTGCGATAACGTGATTACAATCTTGATATCACGGTTTGACAGGTGTGTAGGGTTTTAGCAACGACGCGTTGAATAGCACCATTTTCAAACATGACCCATGCTTGTAGCATTTCATCTCGACTCAAATGACGACGTGACATGACTCCTAAAGCGCACACGGCACGTTAAATTAAAAAAGAAAAACAATCTAAAGGCCGGCAACGCATCTGCGATTCCCCTTGTTCCCCTGGTGTTGCAGTCGTTCATGGGCAGCGGTAGTCACTTATCATCAGGTGACCCGCATGCTCGTTTGCGCCCTCTCCTATAAAAAAAATATATCTCTTTTTATTAATAAATATCAGTAGAACAATTTTAATTATCCTTGACGTAACGAACTACTAAAAATTTTGCCGCCGTATTTTATTTTTTATTTTGTTTTTTTATTTACATTTTTGGAGGACAGAGTGCAGAGTTGGCACGTGGAATGTTAGAGGAGGCATGAGAGATAAGACGAATGAGTTGATCGAAATAATGAAAGAAAGAGAATTAGATGTCGTGTGTATGTCGGAGACCAAACGGAAGGGCAGTGGTACTGAAGAGCTCCCTGGCGGGGCGTTAGCTCTATGGTCAGGAGTCCCGGAGAGCGAGAGCGCCTGCCAGGGAGTGGGGGTGCTGCTGTCTTCTCGGTTGGTCGATGTTATGAATGAATATAAGGTTGTGAACTCAAGACTCCTCTGGGTTCGCTTTAAATTGGGACTGACGAAGTTATTCCTTTTGGCTGTTTATGCGCCGGTAGCTTCGTCGTCCAGGGCTGAGCTGGAGGAGTTTTGGGAGAATGTAAGAGAAGTTCTAGATTTGGCTAGAGGAAACGAAAGAATTGTTGTATGTGGTGATTTGAATGGATGGGTTGGTACCGCTCGACCAGGGTACGAGTCGGTACTTGGAAAGTTTGGCGATAAAAGGGTTAATGATGCTGGCAAGCTTATACTGGCGGTGTGCAAGGAAAAGGGTCTTCTTGTGACAAACACTATGTATAATCACAAGAAAATTCATATGTATACTAGAGAACGAAAGAATGAGAGAAATATGATTGATTTGTTCCTGGTGGATGACCGACTGCGAAAACAGGTGATGGATACGCGAGTGTTCAGGGGTGCTGACCTGGGAACGGATCACTATCTAGTGATTACTAGATTTAGGGGTCTGTTCGCGGGTTGGCGCTACCGGACGGCAGTAACAGAACCACAGTCGGTCTGTCGCATCCGAAGCTGGAAGCTTCAGGAAGCGGATACTAGGGACAAATATCATGCGAGGGTAGCCGAAAAGCTAGACACCATCGATGGCAGAAAAGAATGTGTAGAAAGAACTTGGCAGAACCTTAGGGATGGAATGGTAAGTGCAGCGGAAGAAGTGTGTGGAACAATAAAAAGAGGCAGTAGTAAAAGAAGAGATGCATGGTGGAATGATGAAGTGAAAGAAGCTGTAAAGAAGAAGAAGAAAGCATGGTTAGACTACTTGGCCTCTAGTAATGATAAGGATATGAGAGAGAAGATGAAAGAAAGATATAGGCTGCAGAAAGTTCACACGAAAGCACTGATTGAGGAAGTGCGTGAAAGGTGTAGAATGGAAGCGGACGAAAGGTTGTCGCACAACTTTAAGGAGAACTCCAAACTCTTCTGGAAAGAGGTTGGAAGGACCCGAAGTGGTGCGACGGCCTTAAGAATGGACAAAGTGCTTTCGAGAACTAATGACGTCCTCTCAGAAAAATCGGACGTCATGCAGCGATGGAGCGAATTTTATAGAGAAATGTATGCGTGTGATGACCTTAGTGAGGGATCCGGGGATGACGCCGTGACTGGTACGCCAGACCCGGACCTCGATGACACTGAGGTCATCAGTATGAAAGAGATTGAACGTGCGATTCGAAGTTTGAAATGTGGTAAGGCTGCGGGACTAGACAGAGTTACTGCTGAAATGGTCAAGTATGGTGGGCCTCGCGTTTGGGACAGCTTTCATCTGCTGTGCAATTTGTGCTGGCAGACGGGGGATGTCCCGGATGATTGGCGATCCGCAGTCATTGTGCCTTTATATAAAGGTAAAGGTTCACATTTTGACTGCGGGTGCTATCGGGCGATCAGCTTGACCAGTTTAGCAAGTAAAGTTTACTCGAAGGTTTTAACACGTAGGATGCAAGAGAAATCGGAAAGATTTCTATGGGAGGCACAATGCGGATTTAGACCTGGAAGAGGATGCACGGATCAAATGTTTTCTCTCCGCATGATCACGGAGAAGCTTCTGGCTGCTAACCAGAAGATTTTCTGTGCTTTTGTGGATCTTGAGAAAGCATTTGATAAGGTTGTAAGGAAGAAAATGTGGGAACTGTTGCCGGGGTATGGTGTGGATGGTCGATTGCTAAGGGCTGTGCAGTCTCTTTACTGTGACTGTAAAGCCTGTGTGCGGGTAGGACATGACCTGTCACCCATGTTTGACGTCCAAACGGGCGTAAAGCAGGGTTGTGTCATGTCTTCCTGGCTGTTCATACTCTATCTCGACAGCTGTTTACAGAAGCTGAAAGATAGCTGTTTGGGTGTGAAATTGGGTGACATTAAAGTAAATTGTCTGTTGTATGCTGATGATGCAGTACTTATAGCACCATCAGAGGCAGAACTGCAGGCATTAGTCACGTGTATGAAAGAGGAATGTGAAACTAAAGGTCTCCGTTTGAATGCTAATAAAACTAAGGTTCTGGTATTTGAAAGGGACGAAGAGAGAACGAAGTGTGAAATATGGGTAAATCAGGAATGTCTAGAACAGGTAAATGAAATTGTATACTTGGGGAGTGCTTTTAGCCGGGATGGAAGATGTGATTTAGATGTGGACAGGCGTGTCGCTGCCGGGAACAAAGTCAATGGTGCCCTGACTGCGTTAGTCAAAAGGCAAGGCGTAGCGAAGAGTGCACGCCTTGCAATACATAACGCAGTGTTGGTACCGACTTTGTTATATGGCAGCGAAACCTGGGTATGCCAGAAGAAGCATAAAAGTAAGTTGAATGCAGTGGAGATGCGATCTCTTCGTAAAATGTGCGGCGTTACCATGGCCGACCGAAAGCGAAACGAAGAGATTCGCAATATGGCAGGTTTGAAAGATGACCTTATCACAAAAATTGATAAGGGCGTGCTTCGGTGGTTTGGGCACGTTGAGCGAATGAGTGAAGACCGAATGGTGAAGAAAATATATAGCGCGAAAGTTAATATTAAAAGGTGTCGAGGTAGACCGAGACTAACTTTCGAAGACCATGTGAGCAAATTGCTCGAAGAGGGTAGGGTCAAAAGTACTCGGATACCTAGACGTGCATGCATGAAGAAGATAATGAATCTGAAAGAAGCGAAAGAGGTTTGTAAGGATCGTGACACTTGGCGATCTGTTCTCTCTGGCTACCCCGTCAGGGATTGTGCGTGAAGATAAGTATTTACATTTTTAATTTCGAAATAGAATAAAAGAGGTTTCAATTTGTTTAGGCCCAAATATAGGCATTTGACGAGGCATCCAATCACGTACGACTTAGTGTCTCAACCTATGGTGTGAGGTGAGGTAAACGCCGCCGAAGGGGAGGGTGCAGTTTTGGTTTTACCAGGTATAGATTATCAGTATTTGAGCGCTTTACTTCGCTACTTAAATTGTGTTTCATGAAGACCGTCTCGGATTCGGTTCTCTAAGCTTTGCTGTGAGTCTACTTGAGCCGCGTGGTTACATCTGATCGTGTCGATTTTGTTAGCAAATTTATGCAACGACGAGGAATTGTGTAGTCTAGAACATTAGACGCCGGGTTGACTAATTGGTGTGAAGTTAATGTTTAATTGTACCGTCGCGTTAAATGCCTAAAAAGGTCGCGTTCGGTTCTCGCGGGTTACAAAGCTTAGCAATTGACGTTCAAAACTCAACTATTCAATTTGAATATAAACTTTTTATGGAAACTAAAAAGATTTTAAACTATAAATTGGTAAATAATTTGGGATAAAGTTAATACAAATATAAAAATTAATAAGAGAAAATTATTCCATTCATTTTAGTTTTTTAGAAGTCAGTTTTCATTTTAGTTTTAGTTTCTTCGATTTTAGTGATAACTGAATAGACATTTCAAAAGTCATATTTTTAATGATTGTTGTTGATGAGTTCTAAAAGCAGTATAAACTCTAAACGAGTATAAAACACCCTAAGCTTCACGTTTGAAGTATAATGAAGTTATCCTCTCCTATAGCATCCGGAGAGTAAATTATCTACGGTAATGAGAGTCATTTTTAGACTACATGACGCAGTTCGCCATTGAAACTAAGTTTATAAATACATAACTGGATTAAAATGTGCATATTTTTATACAAGTACTGTTGACAGACAAGAAAACAGTCCCTCTCTACAAATAAATAAAATTGAAGTGTCTGTTTGTAATGTCAAAATTACAGTTTTTTACTAAATGCATATGAAAGTAAATACGATACCTATAACTAAAATACTAATTTTTAAAATTTTTGTCTGTCTGTCTATCTGTCTGTTTGTTCCGGGTAATCTCCGAAACGGCTGGACCGATTTTGACGGGACTTTCACTGGCTGATAGCTGATTTCAGAAGGAGTAACATAGGCTACTTTTATTTTAGAAAAAGAATCAGGGTTCCGCGCAGAAACATAAAAACCCTAACACGCGAACGAAGTCGCGGGGAACAGCTAGTCTGTATATAAAAACATTTATTTTCTACCATTTCATTTCATTCAAAAAGGAGACGGTACTCAATTTGACTGTATGTTTTTTTTATGTGTGTTACCTCATAACTTTTTATTGGGTGAACCAATTGCGATGATTCTTTTTTTATTTGAAAGTTAGTACTTTACAAGTGGTCCCATATAAATTTTATTAAGTTATTACTAATAGTTTTTGAGTTATTCTTAATAATTTATATTGAAATCAGTTGTACAAAATGTTTACTTTTAAATTATGTGGATAAGATGGGATGCCCAACTACCAATAAAAAGGATTATAAAAAATAAAGCAGTATTTTATGCTGTTATTTTACGCTGGTGTTCTATGAGAGCGTGGTCCTACTTTCAGGCCGACCAATTCGTGCAACAGCCATAATATAGCTGCAGCATGGCTTTACGACGTAAAGTGTAAATTATATGAAAATTATATCACAAATATCATGAAAAGTAACTCCTGCCACTTAAACATTGTTTTAAAATTAAAATTAAAAAAACATTTAAATGAACTTGTTTTTTTATTTTGAATACAAAAATAGAAGTAGCATTTTTTTTTCAAATTCTAATCGTTTATTGCGAATATAGGTTGATACAGTTGGTTTTTTATAAAACCTTTTTAACACAGCTCAAAAATGGTTCTGTTTTCTACGTATATGTTTTTATACATGTTCATTATGTGTAGTGGCGGTATAGGAATATCCACTACGCCATATTATCCCCGTGGGTGTGGTAAGAGGCGACAGAGGGAAATAAATCAGTAATTGTGTATCGCCAGCAACGCAAAGTCAGGAATTTGCATTTAGAAAAACCCAAAATTAGAGGCTTATTAAGTGCTAATTACGTGCCAAGTTTAAAAAATAGGTGCTCTAAAATTTTCTCCGCAACGAACTGTTAAAATTTTCGTTGCTAGCAAAACGTATCGCTTTTTAGCTAAATAAATCAAGTGTTAGCAGCAACGGTTTCCTAATAACGACTAAAAATTAAAAAAACTGCGGCTGCCAACCTGCTTATCAGTGTGGCTGGAATGAAAACGACATGTTCATTGAGTTACCTAAAAACTGTTGAAACGATTCAAATTATTCTTTTTTTTTGTTGAATAAGTTAAACTTCAATGGTGGAAACGAGGAGATGAAGATTTTAATGAACCAATTTTAACGGTATTCTAGTTGCTACCTTGAACTTATGATATTCCTTGGATCACCTGAGAGGGAAAAATATAATACTTTTAATAAAAAGTAAAAATTACTTCGAAAACTATAAAATAAAATAATTAACATAATTCCAACATAACTGTTTCTAAAATCGAATATTTAATGGTAATTGTACTGTACTCTTTATTTTAGCACCGATATCAGAAGATTTATTTTTATGTGGAAATATTTTTTTTTGTTTTTACTTTCTGTTAAAATTTACTTAAGTTTTATTAAATTTTAAGTATATTAAACTAAACTGGACACTAATCTCGTTTAGTAAGCTAGGACTAGGCTAAAAATTTAGATGCAGAACATAAAAAATATTATTTAAAAATGATTGTAGAAAGAATAATAAGCAGAAAATTAAATAATAAATTATTTTATACTTGCTAGAGCAACGCTGCAGCTGTATTATCCAGTACGAATGGATTCGACTGAGTAAAACTTACGATCTCAGAATTCATTCGTTAATCTATTACAGTCCAGCAAAATTCCACTGCTCACCTTCATAGATAACACATAATATGTAGTTACCACGCTTGGCTTTTATTTGTAGTTGTTACCGTGAAGATGCAGCTCTCTTGTTTCATTTCACTCTGTCGCCTCCCTGTACGACGCCTGTACGACACCCACGAGAAGTTATTAGCAGTAAAGAGGAATAATTTACTCCAAGACCACAAGTGTGAAAACAAATGTTTTTTTTATAGGATAAGGGTGACAAACGAGCACACAGTCCACCCGATGACAAGTAGTTGCTGCGGTCCATAGACATCTACATCTATCCTCGTTTACATATCATATTGCAGATGCGTTGTCACCTATGAGGACTAAGATGGAATGCCTCATTTTCAGTAAAAAGGGAGACCCTTTTTACTAGAAATGAGGCATTAAATCTTATTTCTACACTTCAGTTAGGTTCTCTAAACTCACCATACGAAACACAGCAGCGTTAAGCTGCTATTTTACGCTGGTAGTCTGTCAGATCGTGGTCCTTCCCCGGTCGAGCCGACGCATTCGCGCTACAACTATACTACTAATATAACTGCAGCATGGCTCTATAACGTGCAAAAAAATGTATATTGTCTATGAGGAGAGAATCCAATTACCATTAGGTGGTTTGTGTGCTTTATGGTTAGCCTTACTTTAAAAAATTGTTTATGGAAATAATACTCTGACAGATGATCTTCATAAAAATGCACTATTAAACAAGGTTTTTTATACATTATATAGATTCAGGGAAGCTAGAAAGAGTGATAGGTTTGTGTGCACGTGGTTTTAGTTTTTAATAAGCGGATACTGTAGCCCGTAGACACCTACATCTATCCTTGATTAAGAATAAAAATGCAGATCCGTTGTCACCCATGAAGTCTAAGATGATCTCTTGATTACTACGCTCACCATACAAAACATTAAGCTATTATTTTACGCTGGTATTGGTGAGCGCTGTTCTTTTCCGGTCGAGCTGATCCATTGTTTGCTACAATCATAACATAGCTGCAACGTAGCTCTACTACGTACAAGTAGGTACATATAATTTTATGTAATATGTATGCTGAGATAGACAGCAGCTACAATAAAATTATTAAATATATTTTGTACAACATTGAGAGAATTTGCAAACGAGTGACCTTCAAATTTAAAAAAATAAGACGAAACAGTCAACGTTCAAATTGATATGCCACCGAGGTCTAACTCAAGTGGTCTCTAATGCTAAGTGGATCGATTATGTTAATAGCACGCTTTTAAGTTGCAAATCTCGGCGACGTGACCATTGAGCTACTTAACTTTTAGATTTACCGAAATATACTGTACTTTTAGTAATAAGGCAAAGTCATAAAATGTCAAAGTTTTTAACTGACTTCGAAATTTAGGACATTCTTACTTCGGTTATATTTTCTGTCTTTTTTTAGAGCATAATTCCGTTATCTTCTTTTTTTTAACAAGCTTGAAAAGTTCACTAAACATTAGCATCTTTGCTATCGGGAGAGTTTGTACACACAAACACACAACCACTCACGCCTGTCACCCAGAGGGGTAGGCAGAGACTACAGACTTCCATTTGGCGCGATCCTGACACACCTCTCTCGCCTCCTTTACATCCATATATCTACGCATACACGCTTGTCAGTTGAGGGTACTCCTAATCTGGTCCATTTTTAATATATCGCCTATTTGGTCGATAAACCTTCGTCTAGGGCGTCCCTTCCCGACCCTGCTGGGGATGAGTCGCTCGCGTCCGTTGGCTTGGACTACCTAATCCTAGGCCCACCCTACACGTGTCCCCCGGGTGGTGCTAAACGAGCGACAAAGCCGACAAAACCGGTAGGATAGCCTCGGCTCCTCACCGTATGGTAGCGGCGTAAAATCTACCACCCCTTAGTTCGCACCATGAGCCAATTTGGAGTAGAGTTTCGTTATTCATTAAGTAGTGCGTCTTATTAGGTGATAACATAAACATAAGCCGCAGCTTGAGATATGTTTATTAATATGATAATAACCTCAAGATTGTTCCAAGTGCGTGCACATGAGCTGAGGAATGTTTATTAATACGGACCTATGATGCAATGCCTCACAACCTGAAATTATACGGGCTCCCTTTATATATTATACCCTTTAGATTAAAACATATCATTGTAAACACTGCTATTCGGCGAAAAAAATACTAATATGAGGTTTGTACCTAAGCAGACGGACTCCTTACAACCATCTTAGTAATGAGAAAAGTAATTAATAGAATCAGGCGTTACTTTGCGGAAATCCATTATATAAAAACTTTTAGGAATATTTACTTCGCAAATATCCCGTCATATTATCGTCAGTGGTGTGTCTTGCCTAGTGTAGTGGTGTTGGGAGTAGCGGTGCTGGGATTAGTGGTGACGGGGATAGTGCACGCAATTGAGGGAGGGCGGGAGGTGCTCTTCATACTAGGTAAGACACATCATTTTATTTTATAACGCGGATATTTGCGAAGTAAATTTTCCTAAAAGTTTTTATGTAATGAGAAAAGTGCCGGGAACAGACACGTAGGTAACTTAACGCAATATAATTACAAAAACATCCCGTCGCAATATTCATATGTGTTTACCAACTTGTTATTTTGCTTAAAGTTGTTTTTTAATAGGATACGGTGACAAACGAGCACACAGTCCACTTGATTGTTGGTTGGATGGATGGTTGCTGTGACCCATAGACATCCCCATCTATCCTCGATAAAGAATCAAAATGCAGATGCATTGTCACCCGTGAGGGCTAAGATGGAATGCCTCTTTTGAGTGAGTGTAGAAAACCGGAGACCCTCTTTACTGAAAGAGGGTCTCCGGTTTTCTACACTCACCATATGAAACACAGGAGTATTAAGCTGTTATTTTACGCTGGTATTCTATGAGAGCGTGGTCCTACCCCGGTCGAGCCGACCTATTCGTGCTACAACTATACTACTAATATAGCTGCAGCGTGGCTCTACCACGTGGTCACTTACTTATTTATCACTTGCCACTTCAATGTTTGTAACAAAAACTATGTATACATTTTATGTATACATAAAATAAAAATTAAAGTAAGCAAGTAGACTTCATACAGTGGCGATGTAAGAGAAAGCACTAACGCATAATACCACGGGTGTCGTAAGTGGTTTAATAAGTAAAAAAAGTAAAAAAGAAAAATGTTTTATAATACAACAGACAATGAAATAGTTTCATGTGACGGGAAACGCTGCTTCAAACTCAAACTCAAACTTTTATTGATAAACCATAATGTACACAAGATGTTATAAAATAATACGAGACCAGTGTTATGGACCCTGTTGGGCACGCAATTTAGGGGAAGAGGAAGCGTACTAGAAGCGAAACTACTTATAAGGATGTCATTGTGATTTATTGAGATAGAATTAAATTTAAATTAGTGATCATTTTGCAAAAACTATATAAGCAATATTTGTAAAATATTCATTAGTACTATAGTAACAGTAGCTTCAGTTAATAATTGAGAATATTTCAAAAAAGAATACTTTACAGCGTTTCGCTTGATGCAGTTAATTATCAAAAGTTAAGTTAGTCGTACCTTTGTTTGTTTTTACATTTTTAAAGAAAAACAACTTTGTTGTACATAACTTACATACTTTCATTAATGTATTCATTATGTCTAAAAAGTCGAATTATATCGAAGTGTTATCAGGAAGATGATGCTGCCCATCTACTGTTTCAGTTTCAGCACACCCACGGGCAGTGGTGCCAAGTTAGGCGAATTTTCGCCTTTTAGGCTATTTCGAAAGGTGTCGGGAAGACGAAGCGACTGATCGCAATTTAGGCTACTTCCGAAAAAAAAAACGGGCGCTTTTTGGCTATATAAGTTTGACTTTATAAGGCTTATAAAGTAAATCTTTCTTAGAATATAATATTATAAAAATGCGTCTAATGAAACTTATTTTTTGACACAGGATACTAGATTTGAAGGTATATATTAATCTGATTGATTGTAAGTAAGATATTTCGTTTCAATTTCTTAAATATTAATAATAATAAACAGATAAAATATATATAATTTGTATTGATCTTTTCTTTCACGTTTACGATAAAGTGCTTCAATCTTTATCTTGTTAAAATTATAAATAAGGGATCTAAGTTTCAAAATAGCTAACTGGCAATTCAGCAGGAGATTTTAGGCTTGTTTACTGAAAAAAAGGCGAATTTAGGCTAATATATTTTTTAATTTTTGGCGGATCGGAGCGTTCTATACTTGGCAACACTGCCCGTGGGACGATATGGGATAGTGGGTATTCGCACACTGCCACTTAACGGTATAAAGTATTGTTTTTTGGAACGAATTTCTTTATCGAACGTTACGGATTTGGCGGATGGGGGCTAGGCGAAAAAAAGTGTAAGGTTTTTCCGTCACGACCCCTTCTGACGTAGTGTAGACGGCCTTGGCGGCTACAAGGAAGCGAGATGGAATAATACTCATCTCTCTTGCACTTTTTCTTATCTTGCCATTAAAGAAGTATTATTTCATTTTAAATGACGCTTAATTTTAATAGACGCTAGTAATCCAATTATTTGTATTTGTTAATCAATAATATAATACGTTTGTCAATAATAATATACTATGAAAGTAACTTCGTTTCAACCGAGTGTTCAACGATATTCACGTATGTTTTTTTTTAATATAGAATTTATTATTTTCAGTAAAATAATAGTTGAATTTAAATACGCTGTACATTGTTCTTATATTAGAGCAATTTGTTACGCCAGTGTTCAACACCGAAATTACTTTTATCATGACATGTCAGAAAAGAACTTAATTCGCAGTCTATTTTTAGTCGACATATTTACATACAAGCCTTAACATTGCTGAACTTTAATTTGTGCTTATTTATTTATGAATTATGTTAGGAATTCGCACATGGTGGCATATGAAGAGAATCGATTATGCTATTTCGTCCTGTAGGTGTAGTAAAAGGTAACTTTAGAGAAAAAACTTTTGGTCAAGGTAGCTCAGTTCAATCTTTATTGCGATCACCAAACTACCTGATAAGTCTGGTGATTACGGCAAATTGAATAATAGGAGGGATACGCAGCATCCACTTATGACTAGGTGCATTGTGTATTAGTTTGTCATACATACTATTAAAATATGTAAAATGTTATACAAACGTGTGCCCACTACATTATTCATTCAACTATTTATTACAGCCGCAAAATCCAAAGCCCACTGCATAGTGTTCTTTCATAGACTGCCACAAAAGGTGGATATTTGCCCTAGTTGCCACGTGTAGCAGGCAGGCTGTCAACCACAGTTTTTAATAATTGTACTCTTAACATAAAGATTCTGCTGCCTTCTGCTTCTGCTTAATATGATATTGCTCGTGGGTTTTTTTCGATATCTCATATTTATACGATTCTTAAACTTAGATGTTGAAGGGCCTGTGTGCTCGCATGTCACACTTATTCTATTAAAAAAATACCGCTGTGTTTCGGGTGTGGCCAAGACGTAGAGCAAGGCGACGGTAATAAAATAATCTGACTGCCTCGTTGATCTAGTGGTAGTAAATGCGATTACTGAACATGAGGTCCCGGGTTCGATTCGGTGGGGCCAAAATTAGTTATTGAGTTTTTCTGTCAAGAAATTTTCAATTGCAGCTCGAAATCAGGAAGTTAGCGGTATTTGACCTACGTGCCTCGGAAAGCACGTAAAGTCGTTGATCCTGCGCCTGATCTCTCTCCGGTCGTGTCGTATTGCCGTCCCATCGGTTTATGAGAGTGAGCACTATAATCGTGTCTTAAGAAGATGGCTAGTCGACTTTGACTGACCGCCGTTACCAAAATTCAGCCTGGAGTATATTATTATTATAAAATAAAAAATGTGTATCCACTTAATTACGTATTTATAAGTCAAGACATTCAAGAAAGCGTAGAGTGCAACCCGTCATTAAAATCAAAAAGAAAAATATATTAATCTATGCAGAAAAGGAAGTATAAAGTTGCCAAATTAAGTCATTAAATGTAGTCAAATAAGAGATATGAACAATATTTGATTAAGGCTTAAATACGAGTATACACTATATAATATTGTCCAGCATGGTCTGACGATAAATGGAAACCTTTTTACTGATAAAGATGCATTATTTTCCACTTACTTATATATGAGGTATATAGGTAACAGATACCAACATAAGTTGGACTGCACGTTTGTTTGTAATTTTTAGCAATATAAAAGTTGCTGCTAACCGACAATAAAATAAATAGAAGGTTCTCAATTCAACTGTACGTTCTTTTCTTGCATGTGTATGTTTCGCAATAAGTTCACTAATTGTAACAGATTGTAAAGATTAGTTTTTGTTTAGTTAGTTTTAGTTAGCTTTAGGAGATTTCCCACCTAATTTGGAAAAAGTTACCCTA
Organism: Parnassius mnemosyne; assembly: GCA_963668995.1. Lineage (NCBI taxonomy): Eukaryota > Metazoa > Arthropoda > Insecta > Lepidoptera > Papilionidae > Parnassius > Parnassius mnemosyne. The sequence goes on along the minus strand of CAVLGL010000104.1, from coordinate 56,682,697 downwards.
CGAGTGTAGCCCCTATTTTCCACCTTTAGGGATGGAATGTTTTTTTCTGGGTTTCTTCGGAGCTTCAGAAGCTAATAGAGTAGGATCTAATAATGTGGCATGATTTACATTAAAAGCAATAAAAGAATATTAATTTATCAATTTTTTAAAAACAAATTCTAAGTTTTTTCGAATAAAATATAAACCTAGATCATTCTTGCCATTGCTCTCTACCTGTTCGAAGTTTGTTGAAATTTCATTGCAATCAACAGATAGACAAACATAAAATTGTTCTTGTCTTAATGGTACACTAAGTATCTTCTCATCTCAATATAAGGTAGTTATTCCAATATTACAGACAGATACATCAACTTTATTTATATATAAATAGATTAAATGTTTAATATTGTTCATTTATAATTAGAAAAAATTCACGCTAAGATCCTGCAATATGACACAGATGCTACAATCAATTTATGTTTAAAACTAATATTTTGCTATGAAATACGCGTCTAGAGAACTCAATTTAGTTAGACGAAACATACGCGGAGTTCCAAACTTTCGCCTCATACTTAGTTTGTGGGCGTAGCGGCGAAGTCACTTTGTACCGATTTTAGTTTTACTTTTGATGAAATTCAATTGTAAAGTGTATAATAATTGTAACATGAAGTAAAATGTGAAAAATTGTTTCGTAAAAAATAATAGTTCTTCGAATTCTAGATATAAAAAGAAATAAAAAAAAAACGTTTTGCATTTTAGTAAACTTAGCATCTGTTTTTCTATCCGATTTCAGTGTTTGTGTCTTCAAGGCAAGAATAGTGAAGAGGCTTTGATTAAGTGAGTGCGCTTTACTATCTTCGGTTACATCATCACTTACCATTAGGTGGTTTAGAATAGTAGAAAAACTTAAAAATGCTAAAGTACGTAACAATATTCTGCCATCTGATATCTAAAAGTTCCTTAAATATGGTGTGAATGTATACAAAATATAAGTCGCTTAAAAAGTATATAATACATTGCATTTGAGTGGAGTGACATAACACCACGCTTACGAGTATCTAAAGGCGTTCACTGCTGGTTTCTCTCGGTTCTCATCGAACGATAAAGATTATGCGTCATTCGAGCCGAGTGTTGAAATATTTTAATTTTTCATTATCTTTTATACTAAACGCCCAAAATATATGGAGGTAGTTGCGATTCGCTGATGGTTGGCAGGGTTGGCACGGATGAATTTTTTGGGCACATGCTGCTCATCGATGATATCCAGAATTTGGGCTCTATATTATCCAGTCTTAACAGCGAGTGTGAACTACTCATGAGACCACTCAAATGCACAAGTTTACGAACTATAGCTAGTATACGTGGTAGATCCATGCTGCAGCTATATTAGTAGTATAGTTGTAGCACGAATGGGTCGGCTCGACCGGGGAAGGAGCACGCTCTAACAGAATACTATCGTAAAATAGCAGCTTAACGCTGCTTTGTTTCGTGTGGTGAATGTAGAGAACAGGAGATCCTTTTAACTGGAAACGAGGCAATCCATCTCAGTCCTCAGGGGTGATAACGCATATGCATTTTAATTCTTAATTGAGGATAAATATAGATAGATGTCTATGGGCTACAACATCCACTTACCATCAGGTGCACTTTGTGCCCGTTTGTCACTCTTGTTCATTTCCCGTTTGCATCACCTTTCATTTTAATATCTCTTAACTACTGAATAAATCGTCATTGTGATTTGAAGATATTTCCAAATCTGACATTGGATGGACCTTTACGAGAAAAATAAAATCATGAGTAGGTATAAGTTGAGTAATGTATTAGGGTCCCAGAAGTAGAAGTTTATTTTTTCAAGATATCCGCAATTTAATTGTCACTTATACCTTTACAACGACTTGGCAACCAAGCGAGTTTCAAGTTTAAACGTTGAAATAAATATGCTGTGAATCTTTATTTTAAAATATTTGTCAATTCCGATTTATTTCTGTATGTGTTTACTTCATATAGAATAAGTATACAAACGAGCACAGGGTCTGCTTGATGTTAGGTCGATGCTGTGGCCTATAAAAATCTACTTCTTTACTCGACTAAGAATGAAAATGCAGAATGCGGTGTCAGTCTTAAGAACTAAGATAGGATGCCGCATTTCCAGTAAAAGGAGTCTCCGATTCTCTACACTCATCATACGAAACAAATTGCAAACAGCATTCAGATGATATTTTACACTGGTATCCTATGAGAACGTGGTCCTTCCCCTATCGAGCCGACCTATTCGTGCTAAAGTCATTATTCATAGCTGCGGCAATGCTCTATCGCGTAAAAAAAAGAGAACATAACAGTGGACTGAACTATAAAAATCCGTGTTTTATGCATTTATATGAATAATATATCTTTCAAAATATCAAACAGTTAAAAATATTCAGTATATCATGACCACTATCATCAATACAGCCCTTAACAAGTCTACTGCCGAACATAGGCCTCCCACAAGAAATTCCAAAAAAATATTCCGTACACATAAGAAAAATGAACTGCTACACGTATACAATTTCCTTGTCACAGACAAACCTTAGTGAAAATCCAATAAGCGCTTCTTATTAAAATTATAAGTACGTAGTATCTGATTTGTATAACTGTCCTGCAAATAATCGTCTATTTGAACCGGCTTTGTATCTCTAAACACTGTCTCACTGCGATGAGAATGTTTTGAATGGGGAACAATTTACCTTACAAAGACTTCTGTCTATTTATAGAAATTGTCGATTTGCGTGGTATCTATTAATAAGCAATTTATTTGTTTTTATAAACTTAGACGCATATCTATATAAATAAAAGTCAATTGTTGCATGTTGTCAATTGGTTCATCGCTTGAGAACGGCTGGACCGATTTTGATGATATTTTTGTGTGTTTTCGAGTGTGTTCCTAAATGGTTTAGATTCACAATTAGATCCCGTAGGTGACCCTGTTGTTGAGATCGAGAATTCACCCGTTCGAAGCCAGGTCAGATCGCTAGGTTTTATATTAAATTGAAGTGACGAACTAATTTTTACCGCTCCGTAGCGTAGTGGCTTAGTAATGAGTTGCAGCGCAGAGGGCCGTGGGTCGAATTTCGGCCGGAACAATGATTTGTATGGGCTTCAATTATTTGTTCCGGGTCAAATGTTTGTCCTTGTTAAATTTAAGTACGTAAACTGTAATCCTGTGTGGAAAGAAAAAAATCGAAAAAAAGTTAGTCCACCTACTGGTAAGCTTCTGCAGCCCATAGACATTTGCCATCAACTTCGGATCGCTACATGCGTTGTATCTCTGCGAACTAAGATAGAATGCCTCACAGACTTTCATTATAAATTATAGTCATCTTTATACCCTTCAGCTCGCAACACAACAGTGAAGGTACTGCTACATGTCGGCGAAAGTAGATACAAGAATGGCACCTACACTCCTAGGTGGATAGAAGTCCTACAACCTAGTACACGTATAAGAACTTTGTAAGATGGAGTGACGACCAAGGTAAGATATGTGAGAAGTCAATGAATGCAGATAACTCAAGACCGTGTTTTGTGGCATTCTTTGGAGAGGTTTTTATTCAGCAGTGGACTTGTGATTGTACTGATGATCTGGCCAATTATTTTATGGTTAAATTATATTGACATTCCCTAAAATTTCACCAACTAACAACATGTCATAAGTTCATTGCTGAAGAGAAGCTTTTCTTAAGGACGGCCAAAAACACGGTCCTGAGCCACCTGAATGATCGACTGCTAATGCGTTTCGTCACGCCAATATTCAAGTAGTTTGCTGGCAATTAATTTGTCTCACATTTTTCTTTATAATAAGTTAGATGTGACAAAAGTTTACACAGTCTATCTGATGGTAACAGACTGCAGTGACCCCTAGGCATCTACATCTAATTATCACAACAAAGATAGATAATCAATAACCCTAAGAGACTAGATGTCTTTCTTTTCCAAAAATTACTGGGATGAATTATCCATTGGGCTGTGTCGGTTAATCTGTTCTTATATTCTCTGGTTTTTATACGACCAGACGTCATGGACCACGTATCAGCTCTTTAGGTATTATTACCAATAAATTTTCTTTATTGTTTCATATAGCCTATGAAAAGTCCAATGCTGAACATAAGCCTCCCGAAAAGATTGCCTCTTAAGTCAATATCAATATTCCCCATTTGCCATAATAGCTGCACTTGGCAGTAGAGACGGCAACCGAAATTATATTAATTAATAATAAAATTCAATCCATGCTATTGAAATTAAAAATAACTTAAAACTATTGTGAAAGGATTCAGTGCTTCAGTTAACAATCGACTGTACTGTAAGAGGATACTCCAGCGACGCACTTGATGCAATTTATTATCCCAGTGGAGTTGTTCTGATTCTGTTCAAGTAGTTCTCGGATAGACAGGAAAAAACTTATAATGGCATACGATTTATTTTTAAGTAGAAGTGCATTCATCTAACAATAAATAAGATAGATGAGTATAATTTTGCTCGGCAAACAGTAAAGTGCTTTATTTTTTAAGATCTTAAAATGAATAGCTAAAATCCGCGTAATAAAGTAAGGCAAACGGTGGTAGCGCCACGCAGCAGTTTTTGCTGTTGCACGTATGGGCCGGCTCGAGCCGGTTAGTACCACGACCCCACATAATACCGGCGTGAAGTGGAAGCTCTGCTTCCGCGTTTCGTCTGGTGATTGCAGGTGACCGGAGGCCCGATTCCCCCCCCCCCCATCAACATGGTAGCGGAAATTACGTCATAAACTACCCCAGGAGGGTACCAGTACCCCTGGAGAATCCCTCGCTGAGCATCCACGACCATGCTATTCAACTCCTGAGCGTGGGTGCTCAGGCTGCCCCGCGTATTCTGGGGGAGGGGGGGGGGCAAAATTCGCTCAACACAATAACTGCTCGGGGCAAACTGAGCAACAAGACCAAGGCGACCCCTGCCACGCTATCCGTGAATTTCTGCAACATCAGGGGACTTCACTCGAACCTAAACGCCATCCACTATCATCTTGAGACGGCGAAGCCGGCCTTGCTCTTTCTGACCGAGACGCAGGTGTCCTCTCTGGCTGATACTTCGTATCTCTCCTACCCGAGTTAAAATTGGAGCACTCCTTTGTGCCTCGGCTGGAGTTTGCGTGTATGTCAGAGAGGACATCTGTTCTCGACGCCTCGGCAGTCTTGAAGGTTCGGACCTGTCCATCCTTTGGCTACGCGTAGACAGCGACGACCATCGCGCGTCTACGGGTGCCTCTATAGGTCCCATAGCGGTAATGCCGAAACAGACCGACTCATTGACCACGTCAAATGGCTACAGATTCCTTGCTACAACAGGTCCCATCCGCAGAGATCGTGATCCTTGGCGATTTTTAACGCCCACCACGCCGAATGGCTCGGTCACGTTTAACCGATCATGCGGCGAGATCTGTTTATGACTTTGCCTTGCATATGGTCTGATTCCAGATGTGGAGGATCATACACCTTCCCTGTTGGACCTTCTGCTGACCTCTCATCCGGACGATATCAGGTTTCCGTCGATGCCCCTCTCGGCTCTCCGGACCATTGTCTGATCCGGAGTGTGGTGCCACTCACGCTCCCCTCGCGGTTGCGTTCTGCAGGTTGCCGCCGTTTGCATTGCATTGTTTGGCATTACAGGTCGGCGGATTGGGACGGAATGCGGTCTTTCTTTGCTTCCTACCATGGGTTTGCTTCTCGCTGGATGATGCCAGCGCTGTTGCTGACTTTGTCACTGATGTGGTGCTACAGGGAATGGAACTATTTATTCCATCATCTGTGGTACCCATCGGAGGCAGATCTCAGCCTTGGTTTGGTCGCTCCTGTAAGACTGCTTTACGCAGTAAACAGAAGTGTTATCAAGCCTGGGCTACGGCTTCGGCGACTCGGGATGTAAACACCAGCATACTTAAAAAGAAGTATAACTCGCCTCCAGGTCCTTCAAAAGAGTTATTGCCAAGGCAAAAGTCAGAGCACATAGGCAGAATTAACGAGAAACTAGTTCGCCTTCCTTCGGGAACCCGTGCATTCTGGTCTCTCGCCAAGGCTGTCCAAGGAAATTTCTGTAAGCCATCACTACCATCTCTGCACAGGGAGGGACGACTCACTGGCCCACGGCGCAAAAGAGAAGGCGACCTTTAGGCTCCCTTTTTGCGTCCAACTCGACTGTTGATGAACATGTGGGCGGAACACACCGCCGACCATCCCGCGGTGTGAGTGCTCCATGCCGGATGTGCGGTTCTCACAGCGCTCGGTTCGCAGAGCACTCCTCTCCCTTGACATCCACAAGTCGAGTGGGCCTGACGGAATCCCTCCAATTGTGCTGAGTACGTGTGCTCCGGAGTTGGCACCGGTTCTAACGCGTCTTTTCAGTACTCTTACTCCCTAGGCGTAGTCCCGAAATCATGGAAGACAGCTTTTGTCCATCCGATCCCTAAAACAGGCGACCGCTCAGACCCGTCCAACTACAGGCCTATCGCCATCACCCCCTTGTTCTCCAAAATAATGGAATCCGTTATAAACTACCACCTCATGCGATACCTTGAGGATCACCAGCTGATTAGTGACCACCAGTACGGTTTTCGTCGGGGTCGATCAGCTGGTGATCTTCTGGTCTACTTAACTCATAGATGGGCGGAGGCAGTAGAGTCCAAGGGGGAGACATTGGCCGTTAGTTTGGACATTGCGAAGGCCTTCGATCGGGTTTGGCACAAAGCGCTTCTTTCGAAGCTCCCTTCCTATGGGCTTCCCGAGAAATTATGCAATTGGATCACCAGCTTTCTTGCAGATCGAAGCATCAAGTTCGTTGTAGACGGTGCATGCTCCGACTACAAGCCTATTAACGCTGGTGTTCCACAAGGCTGCGTGCTATCACCAATGCTGTTTCTTCTGCATATCAATGATATGTTGCAAGCCGGTAGCATTTATTGCTATGCGGATGACAGCACTGGTAATACTCTATACACCGGCCGTGCCAATATTTCTCGGGAAAACGTCACCGAGTACCGGAACAAACTTGTGTCTGAAGTAGTCTTTGCTGGACAAAGTCTCGGATTGGGGGCGACTAAATCTAGTCCAGTTTAATCCTCAGAAGACACAAGTTTGCGCGTTTACCGCTAAAAGGAACCCCTTTGTCGTATCTCTTCAGTTTCAAGGTACTCCCCTTGTTGCCTCAGCCAGTATCGGAATCCTCGGCGTCGACATATCGAGTAACGTGCAGTTTCGTGGTCACTTGGAAGAGAAGGCCAAATTGGCCTCTAAAAAGCTTGGCGTGCTCAGTAGAGCGGGACAGTATTTCATGCCGGCTCAACGCCTGCAACTTTAAAAGGCACAGGTTCGGCCTCACATGGAATACTGTTCCCATCTCTGGGCTGGGGCTCCCCAGTGCCAGCTCCTTCCACTTGACCGCATCCAGCGCAGAGCGGCTCGAATCGTCGACGACCGAGTCCTTTCCGATCGGCTCGACTCATTGGCACTGCGAAGAGATGTTGCATCTTTTAGCATTTTCTTTCGCATTTACCATGGGGAGTGCTCTGAGGAATTGTTCGCATTAATTCCAGCCGCCAAATTTCACGAACGCACATCGCGGCAGAACTCCCGATACCATCCACACCATCTGGATGATTGGCGGTCCACCACTGTGCGATTTAGAAGATGTTTTCTTCCTCGCACAACTTCCTTGTGGAATAGTTTACCACCAGCGATTTTTCCGGACCGATACGACTTAGGCACCTTCAAGAAAAGAGCCTACTCCTTTTTAAAAGACCGGCAACGCATCTGCAATTCCCCTGGTGTTGCGGTTGTTCATGGGCGGCGGTAGTCACTTACCATCAGGTGAGCCGCATGCTCGTTTGCCCCCTCTTCTATAAAAAAAAGGCCTTATCAAGCAGGTACAGTTTTATTATATTACGCTGTACTTTTCTAATTAATTTTTAAAATCTAGAATATAATGAATTTCCGTAAAGTAACTCCTGATTTTATTAATTAGTGTAAACTTACTCATGTGTATTATTTTTTTAACTATTATAAGCCAGTGCTTGACTACATTACACCTGGTGGTAAATGATAGTATATTGCACTGCACTGTCTTAGCATAACAAAGGCCTATCCACTCTTGCCTTGAATACACTTAGATTGTAATTAGACGAAAACCGAAAAACCGACAGAAACCGGCAAATTATTCCACTTCTTTCCTGTATGCATACGAAAGGCGAAGAAAACCTGTTGGTTCGAATTCGTGGAATATCAACAGAAAAAGGGTAAAAACCCACTTGGTTTTCCAATGATGGAAATGAGTGAGAGTAATCAAGGCCATAATTCCTGCGCACACTCTCCGAAGTGCATCGAATAAAATACCGAGAGACTGGCTATCGATCAAGCTTATTATGAATCAGAAAGTGGATAGTTATTAAATGAAAATCAAAATGGCACCATAAAATAATGAGTTGAATAATCTTCTTTCAATAACGTATCTGTCATAAAAATATATAAGAATTACCCGTCACCGTGTTTATCCGCGATGATCTCTAATCTAGGAGTACTGAATTGAGTTCAATGAAATTTTGATCAGTTTGGTCCCACTTAAGAGATCGGGTAGTTTTTATCCCGATAAGTGACCCTCAATATATTTTTTATTGCGAATTTAAGGGTTCTTCATGGCAAGGGCCGTGGGAAAGTGCAGAACAACCTCTATCTGGCCAGCTAGTCATAATATAAATATACAATTAAAAGAATGCCTGATGCGTATGATGCCCCTAAGGGAGCTCCTTTATAAATCTTTATAGACGTTAAGAAATTGTACCCTGTTAGATAATAATAATACACAACAAAATTAACAAAAAATTACAATAATTGCCATTTGAATTATTGTGCGGTTTTATTCCATACACTAGTAGTCTTTCACTAATAAAATAAATTTCTCATACCATTATATTCATAATCAACATTAAATACCTCCACAAGTATACTGTGAATATATACCTTTCCCAAGGAACGCTATAGAATACGGTCTTAAGCCACAAGCCTCCATCGACTTCCCAAACCGTCACTCTACTTAGCGGGAGCCACCTTAAACTTCGAGAACTTTTTGATCCATCGGTTTTTGGTTTTTCAAATTTTATGGCCGACCCAATTGTACTTTAGCTTGCTGATCTGTTGAGCTAATTAAATAATTTTCGCATTACGAATATATTTATTCTGTCTAAAAGTTCTTTCATGTTTCTGTCACGTAGAAAAAAAAGGTGACTAAATCTTTTTAATAAATTTTCGCACAAATTCAGACACAAATAAAATATTATGTTATGCATTTGTTATAATTTCATAAATTTATGCAATTAAATAAACTTATTTTTTGACAACATGATGATAAAAACATTTGATTAAGCGCCATTTTCCAATATCGACGTCGAAAACACACAGATTTTATATTCTAATTGAAATATCCAGAATATAATAAATATTCATTTATAAATAAATGATTAATTTTAATAACAGTGCATTAAATATTACTTTGTTGACATTTTGACCAACCTCATGGTATTTTCGTGTCCGAAATTGAATTCACAATCAATTACATAAATATATGCAATTAATAGTTTAATTGTATTTTTTTTTTGTAATTAAGACTATTTATCAGTGCTTACACGTGAGCATATACGTGAAAAAAAAACAACAGTTAAAAGTTAAAAGTTGCAGCCTGTTGGCCACAGGCCTCCTCTCAATTCTGAGAGGGTTTTCAAGAAAGAAAAAAGTCCGCCGCACCGCCCAAATGCGTGTTGGCGAACTTCACGTGTCTTCGAAATATATTATCTTCCTATTTCTCAGACATGCAGGTTTTCTCACGATGAGTAACCAATAAATAACAATATAATTTGGTCGCTATGCAATTTAAGAGTAAACAGTGCATGGGGCTTAACACGTGGTGAAACTTCTAAATCATATATAAATTTAAAACTGGTATTCGCTGCCGTCGAGAAGGAAACGAGACCTAGTATTTTCACCAAAAGCTTAAATGTAGCAATTCAGTGAGAAAACGCTGTCATTACTTTCAGCACATTCCTACGAGAAGATGTGGTGTGATGTCTGATTAAGCGTTTAATGTGCAGCAATTGCATTGACGGAAAGGGCGTTGTATAATGTTTACACTTGGCAGGACCACGTAAACATTATATGTATTATTTCTGTGGCATGAATTGGTTGGCTTTGTCCATAGAAAGACTCCGCTCGCACAGAATACCAGCGTAAAATCGCAGCACGATGCTGCTGTGCTTCGTTTGGTGAAAGACGAAAACTGACGATCCTTTTTAATGCTAACGGAGCATTACGTCTTAGTCCTCAGGGGTAACAAAATAAATGCATATTGATTCTTAATTAAATATTACTTTATTTATTTAAGTTCCTGTGAGATAGACCATCGACGTACTATCATTTGTACTGTAATATATTCTGTATTATTACCGTACTCTATTGTCATCCTTATTTCTATTAAAAAAAATAGTGTTTTGTTACTCAATCATATTGTGTAGTGACTTTTGTTACTCAATCACATATAAACTTTCTGACCGAGACGCAGGATTCCTCTCCGGCTGATATTTCGTATCTCTCCTACCCGGGGTACAAACTGGAGCATTCCTTTGTGCCTCGGGCTGGAGTTTGCGTGTATGTCAGAGAGGACATCTGTTCTCGACGCCACGGCAGTCTTGAAGGTTCGGACCTGTCCATCCTTTGGCTACGCGTAGACAGCGACGACCATCCGCGCGTCTACGGGTGCCTCTATAGGTCCCATAGCGGAAATACTGAAACAGACCGACTCATCGACCACGTCTAAATGGCTACAGATTCCTTGCTACAACAGGTCCCATCCGCAGAGATCGTGATCCTTAGCGATTTTAACGCCCACCATGCCGAATGGCTCGGTTCACGTTTAACCGATCATGCGGGGAGATCTGTTTATGACTTTGCCTTGGCATATGGTCCGACACAACTGGTTACTTCGCCTACGCGGATTCCAGATGTGGAGGATCATACACCTTCCCTGTTGGACCTTCTGCTGACCTCTCATCCGGACGGATATCAGGTTTCCGTCGATGCCCCTCTCGGCTCTTCGGACCATTGTCTGATCCGGAGTGTGGTGCCACTCACGCTCCCTCCGCGGTTGCGTTCTGCAGGTTGCCGCCGTGTTTGGCATTACAGGTCGGCGGATTGGGATGGAATGCGGTCTTTCTTTGCATCCTACCCATGGGGGCGGGTTTGCTTCTCGCCGGATGATCCCAGCGCTGTTGCTGACTCTGTCACTGATGTGGTGCTACAGGGAATGGAACTATTTATTCCATCATCTGTGGTACCCATCGGAGGCAGATCTCAGCCTTGGTTTGGTCGCTCCTGTAAGACTGCATTACGCAGTAAGCAGGAGTGTTATCAAGCCTGGGCTGCGGCTTCGGCGACTCGGGATGTAAACACCAGCTCACTTAAAAAGAAGTATAACTTCGCCTCCAGGTCCTTCAAAAGAGTTATTGCCAAGGCAAAGTCAGAGCACATAGGCAGAATTGGCGAGAAACTAGTTCGCCTTCCTTCGGGAACCCGTGCATTCTGGTCTCTCGCCAAGGCTGTCCAAGGGAATTTCTGTAAGCCATTACTACCATCTCTGCACAGTGAGGACGACTCACTGGCCCAAGACGCAAAAGACAAAGCTGAACTTTTAGGCTCCTTTTTTGCGTCCAACTCGACTCTTGATGACGGGGGGAAAACACCGCCGACCATCCCGCGGTGTGAGTGCTCCATGCCGGATGTGCTGTTCTCACAGCGCTTGGTTCGCAAAGCACTGCGCTCCCTGGACATCCAGAAGTCGAGTGGGCCTGACGGAATCCCCCCAATTGTGCTGAGGACGTGTGCTCCGGAGTTGGCACCGGTCCTAACGCGTCTTTTCCGGTACTCCTACTTCCAAGGCGTAGTCCCGAATTCATGGAAGACAGCTTTTGTCCACCCGATCCCTAAAAAAGGCGACCGCTCAGACCCGTCCAACTATAGGCCTATCGCGATCACCTCCTTGTTCTCCAAAATAATGGAATCCATTATTAACTGCCAGCTCATCCGGTACCTTGAGGATCACCAGCTGATTAGTGACCGCCAATACGGTTTTCGTCGGGGTCGATCAGCTGGTGATCTTCTCGTCTACCTGACCCATAGATGGGCGGAGGCAGTAGAGTCCAAGGGGGAGGCGTTGGCCGTTAGTCTGGACATTGCGGAGGCCTTCGATCGGGTTTGGCACAAAGCGCTTCTTTCGAAGCTCCCTTCCTATGGGCTTCCCGAGAAATTGTGCAATTGGATCACCAGCTTCCTTGCAGATCAGAGCATCAAGGTCGTTGTAGACGGTGCATGTTTTGACTACAAGCCTATTAACGCTGGTGTTCCACAAGGCTGTGTGCTATCACCAACGCTGTTTCTTCTGCATATCAATGATATGTTGCTAACTGGTAACATTCATTGCTATGCGGATGACAGCACTGGTGATGCTCTATACACCGGCCGTGCCAATATTTCTCGGGAAAACGTCGCCGAGTACCGGAACAAACTTGCGTCTGAAGTCGAGTCTTTGCTGAACAAAGTCTCGGATTGGGGGCGACTAAATCTAGTCCAGTTTAATCCTCAGAAGACACAAGTTTGCGCGTTTACCGCTAAAAGGAACCCCTTTGTCGTATCTCTTCAGTTTCAAGGTACTCGCCTTCTTGCCTCAGCCAGTATCGGTATCCTCGGAGTCGACATATCGAGTGACGTGCAGTTTCGTGGTCACTTGGAAGACAAGGCCAAATTGGCCTCTAAAAAGCTTGGCGTGCTCAGCAGAGCGGGACAGTATTTCATGCCGGCACACCGCCTGCAACTTTACAAGGCGCAGGTTCGGCCTCATATGGAATACTGTTCCCATCTCTGGGCAGGGGCTCCCCAGTGCCAGCTCCTTCCACTTGACCGCATCCAGCGCAGAGCGGCTCGTATCGTCGACGACCGAGCCCTTTCCGATCGGCTCGATTCATTGGCACTGCGAAGAGATGTTACATCCCTTTGCATTTTCTTTCGCATCTACCATGGGGAGTGCTCTGAGGAATTGTTCGGATTAATCCCAGCCGCCAAATTTCACGAACGCACATCGCGGAAGAACTCCTGATACCATCCACACCATCTGGATGATTGGCGGTCCACCACTGTGCGATTTAAAAGATGTTTTCTTCCTCGCACGACTTCCTTGTGGAATCGATTACCATCAGCGATTTTTCCGGACCGATACGACTTAGGGACCTTCAAGAAAAGAGCGTACTCCTTTTTAATAGGCCGGCAACGCATCTGCAATTCCCTCCCTGGTGTTGCAGTTGTTCATGGGCGGCGGTAGTCACTTACCATCAGGTGAGCCGCATGCTCGTTTGCCCCCTCTCCTATAAAAAAAAAAACTAAATGAATTCAAGTGAAGCTTGGCACCCAGATAGACCATATTCTAGATCAATAGAATAGATTTTTTAAAATTTAATATAGATTCCAATTAATTCCTAAACATAACATACATAAACCTTCACGCCTGTCACATAGTGGGGTAGGCAGAGACTACGGACTTCCATTTGGCAGGATCCTGGTACACCTTTCTCGTCTCCTTCACATTCATATACCTACGCATATATGCTCGAAGTAGTAATTTTTATTGATAGTAGTTGTTGACTTTTACCACCGGTATGGAAAAACCTCTCCTTGGAAGAACCAGCAAGAAATCCATCGGGACCTTTTTTCCAAATTAAAATTATACAATAAGATCATAAATTGTAAAAACAACTTAAAAATTAATTTAAGAAACGGCTTGGATTAATATCAACCATGAGTTCATTTACATTATAATAACCCTTTTTATACAGTTTTGTTTTATAAAATAATTAAACTTTGTTATAGAAATACCTTGTGTTTTGGAACATATATAAGAAAATTTTCACTCAGGAAAATTTTATTCGCCATGGAAAACCGAACATCAAGTAGTTTTTGTTTTCACACAAGGAGAGCCACGGGTAGAAGCTAGTAAAGTAATAATTTCGAAATTCTGTACTGAACTCTCTCGTAGCAAACAAGGTGTGAACGTCGGAACGTAGCACTTAAGTAGCAATCAACAGGTTTATTGGAAGGAGGTAAAGTCATTACCTTTATTAACGTTGTACAGAACTAGAGGTTTGATTAAAATTCGTTTTTATTTTGAAATAAAATTATTCTATTGCCAGTTTATTTATATATATATTTTATATATCTATTGCCAGTTTGTAAATAATGTTCCATTTTGATTTTTTATTGCGAAGGAAAGTGATAAATATGTAATGTGTCTATATTATATTAATAAAATTTGAAATACATAATATTATTTCTATACTAGCTGACCCGGCAAACGTTGTTTTGCCATATACATTATTTCTAAGAAATATTTTTTAGTTTTAATAATTGCGATTGAAAAACAGGGGTTGATCTTAGCTGGGTGAAAATTTGAAGTTTTATGTATTTTCAATGCTAAATCATAATAAAATAAAAATAAAAAAATTTGTCAAAAAAATAAATAAATATTTAGGGGTGGGTCACCCTTGTCATTTAAGGGTTTGAAAAAAAATCAGTTCAGCCATTTCGGAGGAGTAACAAACACCGCGACACGAGAATTTTATATATTAGATTATGTATTTTCAATCGTCAAAAGTCGGGGAAAAGGTTTCTTCGTATTTTGTTTGTACAAATGAAAAATAATCTCCTTCGTTGTACTGTTTGTATCTGGCTGGTTTTTATATCAATACATATAGGGTAGGGCATTAGCAAAAAGAAAAAAAAAGTTAAAAACACTTTCCCGCTGTTTTTCAATCGTTTTCTTGTCCGCTAAAATGAGTGAATCTAACGAAGAAATTCGATACATTCTGAAGTTTTATTACAAAAAAGGGAAAAATGCGACTCAAGCCGCGTAAAAAATTGTGACGTTTATGAATGAACCTAATGCAGTGTCAGTAATAGTAGTCAAAGTTGGTTCAAGCGTTTTCAGTCTAGGAATTTTGATGTCAAAGATGCAGCTTGCTCTGGTCGCCCTCATACGTAGTAGTAAGTAGATACCATTTTTTTTAAATGGAGCAAGATTGGCATACTAGTAGTTATGATATAGCCGAAGAAATGAGAATCAATCCTCAAGTCCTTAATTGACCACAAAACAGTTGGGTACTACACGAGCTCAATGGAAGAAACCTAATGAATCGTGCACTCATTTGCTATTCACTATTGAAACGTTATGAAATGGAACCATTTTTGAAAAGATTGATCACTTGATGAAAAGTGGTGAGCCTTTAGGCTCGAAATAAACTTGCCATCTTGTCACAAGCGGCGACGTCCAGTTTTGATACAGTTCTTTCTGATATTTCGCCGCGGTTGTATTCCACGGACTTATAGCCCCTTCAGAAAATGCACAAATATATAAACATCTCTCAGCGATATTTACTCGGTTCATCTAGCTCAGATGCCGCGTCGGTCGTAAGCGAGGTGTCCCTGAGATGAGAGGCGTCCAAAGTGTAGACCCACGGAGCATTTTACACGGGGGCTTTAGATTAGTATTTACATGTTAAACTGTCGATTAAGTAATGATCTTATTAAGATGTAAAAAAATAGCAAGCAAATAGCAAACATTGTTGAAAGGAAAAAAACTACATAGTTCTGAATATAGAGAAAAAATCAAACAATTTCGTCAAGAATGTTTTTAAGATATTTTGGTAGCATACTATTTTTTACCGCATACTAATAGACGACGGTGATAAAAACATTCCATTGGGCTTTTTTGTTTATTAATACGTGTTGCAAAACTTAATTAAAGCATAAGGATTATTCGCGTTTCCACTTACTATTAATTTGTTTGGTTTTTTCTTTTCTTTACGTGTTAGGGCAATATAATATTATTAACCCTATTTAATATGAGTGGGTATCGTGACCTTGACAAGCCGACGATAAAGTCCAATTTCTCCGCTTTGTGTTCAAGGTAAAAAAAAACAATTTCCGATCGATGAACATGCAAGCTGTAGAGGGTCAGAGACCAACTGTGGAAACCTAATTAAACTCTTTAAAATTCCCCAGTCTCGTGCTTTGTTCACTTTGCTTATCATTCGATGAGTTAATGAGTCTTTTGATTAACTTTTATTTGTTAATTATCCCTTAAACTTTTCTTTTATATCGAAATAGATGAAAAGATATTTCTTTACTAATTGAATAATACAGAACCAAGCATTACGCTACTTTGAAGCAAGTTCTCTGCATATATGTATACGTCGCAGCAAACTAGCTTATTTAGCCGCTCAATTAAGAGCCTAGCCTTTTTACTAAACGGCGCCGTTCAAATAGCAGCTTGAATGATATTCAGTCGATGCGTCTAATACAATATTGCACATATCTTGTAATATCTGAACCAGTAGGTTAAGTCGCGGCTGGTGTGGCCTTGGGCCACCCTAATGCGCGTAAATTTTTATAATATAGCAAATAGCGCTTATTAGGCACAAACCGCGACCATCTCGTTGAATGAAATTAATATGATGATCATGTCATGGAATTGCTAGCCTGTTAATTGAACGGCTAATTAAGCTAGTTGGCTGCGACATGTGTACTCACTTACTATTCATTCATTCATTCATTCAGGACAATAGCCCACTGCTGAACATAACACCTCCACCATAGATTAAGACAAAGTACGGTCCTGACAACAGCGTCCATCGATCACCTGCGTATTTCATTAGTTCATTACTCCAACCAGTAGTGAACCGCCAACACTGCGTTTGCCAGTAGATACGAACCCACCACTCGATTACTTTTCTTCTTCATCGTTAATTGATTCTTCGGGCTACATGTTCGACCTATTGCCACTTCAGCTTACTGTTCAACCAGTTGGGCTTACCTTATGGGAAATTTTGTTCCAGTGGTCGCATCTTAAGACCTACTCGTTGGTTAATATTATTGATGTCGTTGAGAATATTCCTAAGGTCCTCCAGGTATTCTGCCATAATGACAATATCGTCGGCAATTCGAAGTTTAGTGATGTATTCGCCATTCATGTAAACAACGTATCTTTACCAATCCAGTAGCTTGAAAATTTCTTCTAATGAAGCGGAAAAGAATTTAGGGGATACAACGTCACTCTGTTTTATATCTCTCTGCAATTGAATAGGGTATCTTTGGTTATGTATACAAGATATATTATGATAGATAAGATATAGATATATAATGTCATCTACTAGACTCTGACTCGCCACCACATGATAAAGCTTAATTCATTTGTATTAATAAAAAAATTACCGTGTAGTGGAGGTATAAGAATATCCACTACCCCATATTGTCCCCAGGGTGACGTAAGAGGCGACTGAGGGAAACTTTAACAGAAGATGGACAGCAATATCTTTCTAATAACAACTCAAAGTAATAAAAAACTGCGGTCGCCAACAAGCCTGCCAAACGAAGCATCTATGGCAAAATCGTCCCTATGACAATCTAAGGCAATCTAAGGCCCTGTGTTCAGCAGCGGAATTTTATAGGCAGTAATTAATAATGGAAGGAATAAAAAAAAATACACGCGACAATATAATTTGCGTAAATTTGACCCCTTTGAATGGGGGGGGGGGGGACATTTAAACTTTCAATGAGCCCATGATATATGATTCTAAAAATGCTATTAAGCTTCTGTGGTGCTGATATGGACCAACATGGCTTTACATGACCTATAAAACTTAAGAGACAAAGTTAGAACTTAGCCGCGTAGATACCGGAATTCTAACGCGCTTTGTCTGTGATATATGTGTTGTTATGTTTTTTAAATAAATATTACTTGAAATCTGTTTTATAATATTTTTGTACTAACGACCTGCCCCTACATCGCATGGATATATTCAGGATCTACTCATGTGGCGTTATTTCGATTTTAGACTACTTACACCACTTACGAAATAACAGTGAATTCTCTTGCACTACCACTAGACGGCTGCAAATATCTCCCCCCTCCCCCCATGATTGAGGAAATCAATGGTGGAGGCCTCTACTCAGCAGTGGACTTTTAATAGGCTGTAATGAATGATTGATATTTTATATAGTTATAGGCCACCAATAAGTTAAACTAGTCCAAATAAAATAACGTTAATGAAAAGTCAATCAGAAGGAAATAGGCTATAAGCTGAGTCATAAAATAAGGAAATTGGTTTCTTATTCATCCATTCCGTTTAATCTTTTAATGGATTATTAATGAAAACACTTACTTACGGTTATTAATTGCAATATAAATAGAATATATTCTGCAATATATTCTGTTTATAGTAATTCCAGGTAAATTCGTCACCCCATTTCGTCCCGTTATCGACCCTGAAACTATTACAAAATGCTTCACATTCTGTTATAATACTGGCGTAGGCTTGTCTAAATGGTCACATAGTCCACCCAATGGTAAAAGTTCGATGTGGCTGTTATGTTAGAGGGTTTTGGCCTAGCTCTCCCCCACTGACCAGAGGCTAAGGCTGTGTTTCCACCAGAGATGTACGAGATAGCTAGGCGGTGCGAGGATGCGTAGCGAGGCTGTGGAACGGTGTGAGCGTTTCCACCAGAGATGTGCGAGGTAGCTAGGCGGTGTGAAGATGCGTAGTGAGATTGTGGAACGGTGTGAGCGTTTCCACCAGAGATGTGCGAGGTAGCTAGGAGATGCGAGGATGCGTAGTGAGATTATGGAACGGTATGAGCGTTTCCACCAGAGATGTGCGAGGTAGCTAGGCGGTGCGAGGATGCGTAGTGAGATTGTGGAACGGTGTGAGCGTTTCCACCAGAGATGTGCGAGGTAGCTAGGCGGTGCGAGGATGCGTAGTGAGATTTTGGAACGGTGTGAGCGTTTCCACCAGAGATGTGCGAGGTAGCTAGGCGGTGCGAGGATGCGTAGTGAGATTGTGGAACGGTGTGAGCGTTTCCACCAGAGATGTGCGAGGTAGCTAGGCGGTGTGAGGATGCGTAGCGACGTTGTAAAACGGTGCGCAGATGAGCTGTGCGAGGATGTGTAGCAGGCTAAAAATATATATTGTGAAAAACAATTAAAAATTTCAAAGTTCAATTTTATAAAGAAATATTATTATAAACAGGAATGTTTTAAATCATTTTCAAATTGAATGTAGTTCGTTTTGTTTAACCTCGCAACACATCCCTCGCACATATCCCTCGCAACACGTCCCTCGATTACTGGGACAAAACAAGGGAAGGATGTGTAATCCTTCCCTTGTTTTGTATGCACAAAAACCTCTCTCCGCAGATCTGTTTCCACTAGAGCTGTGCGAGGCTAGGTAAATGAAGTGATTCTATTTGTTCTTAACAAACACATTCCTCACTACGCATACTCACACAGTCGTCAGGGTCAAATTTTTTTATTGATTGTGATTGCGATTTTTCTGGTATTACGTAGTCAAACATGTTTCTTGTGTTAGGTTTCTTTTTTGTTTATTTTTGAAATTTCTTATAAATCTTGATTATTGTTAGTGTTAGTCTTTTACTTTTGTTGGTGAACTGATCCTTCCTTTTTCCTTGTCACGGCATGTACCAGTGTTTTATTTCACTATGAGTTGATCGGTTATTAATACATCTGCAACATTCAAATTATTTAGACAAACGGAAGTACGTACTACATTATATATTCATACACACATATATACATATATACGTACAGGTGAAGCTAATTAAAAGCATGTTAAAAAGGTGATAACGTAAAAAGTTTTTGAAATCAATCAGTTCTCTTAACTGTAATAAGAGATATGTCATCCAGATCGAATTTTGGTTTTGGTGGCCAGTGTCAAGGGAGACTACTAAACGCAGGCAGTATGATAGTGCCCAAGTATATATGCGCAAACACAGGTGTACTCTCTATTCCCTCACTCTTATAGTCCGATGTGATGGTATTCCGACACAAATGGAAAGAGAGTTGGCGCAGAACCAACGGCTTCATGAGGGAGAAACATCGCCAACTGCCTGACTGCGGATCGCTACTGAGAATTTCTTTGGTTCGACTCGAAAATCGAACCCGGGACCTTATGATAAGCAATCGTACTTACGACCACTAGACCAACGGGATGGTCTCTCAATTGTAGATTTTATGAAGCAGTGGGCTCTTATCAGATGTGTTACATCAGCCTTTATGTTCGGGAAAGTTATTATAAACAATATGTTTAATGAGTAAACATACACTAATTAAAATATATGTGACCATTATTTACTTGTATTCATTAAAATTGAGAGCAGACAAACATGCAATTTAAACAGTGTAACTATTGGAGCGTGCAGTGAATTGATTACATTAAAGTTGACACATCTATTCTCATTTGAAACAGTGATTTAACAATTTTGAACAGTTATTGTGGTATTTTGCTTTTGTTTTTAAGGATATTTGATCTGAAACTTTTTATCGTTGCTATGCAATGTTTTCGAGTTACTGAATTAGAAATGATACTATGTCAACATCAATGGCAATTAAATGAACGAAAAGTCTCAATTCCACTTGCTCCCAAGCAAAGAGATTGGTAAATGTAGAACGTGGACTTGACAAACAAACCCCTGAGCGTTCTAAGACTTATGTGATCAATTATTATTATAAAATATATATAATTTACAAATAAATAATATTAATTTTGACTGGCTCGTTGGTCAAGTGACCGTGAGCGTGATTGCTGACCATGTACCATTTTATACGTGGTAGAGCCATGCTGCAGCTATATTAGTAGTATAGTTGTAGCACGATGTAGTCGGCTCGACCGGGGAAGGATCACGATCTCACAGAATGCCAGCGTAAAATAGCAGCTTAACACTGCTGTGTTTCGTATGGTGAATGTAGAGAACCGGAGACCCTTTTTAGTGGATAAGAGGCATTTCATCTTAGTCCTCGCGAGTGACAACGCATCTGAATTTTTATTCGCAAACGAAGATAGATGTAGTTGTCTATGGGCCGCAGCAACCACTTACCATCAGGTGGACTGTGTGCTTGTTTATCACCCTATCATATCAAAAAAAGATGTGGTGCTCGGTTCGAATTCCAGGTCGAAAATATATTGGGTTTTCTGTCAAGAAATTTTCAGTAGCAGCCGAAATCAGGGATTTGGTGGTGATTTCCATATTTAATATTTTAAAAATGTGACCCCAACACTACTACTTTTTCAGCAGAGAAGGCGATTTTATATAAAAATTGCAAATGGACAAATATTTTTTTGAAACAGAAACAGAAACTTTTTTTATTCAATATAGATTATAAATAATACTTATTGAAAGTCACTCTTTTGTTTGATTACCACTGGTTCGGAAAAAACCTCTGTCCTGGGAAGAACCAGCAAGAAACCCAGCGGGACTTTTTTTTTAAATAACAGCTTACAATCATGATGTTACACAAATTAACAACACAACAAATTAGAAATAGCTTGGTAGCGATCACCTCATTTCCAGGGGTTATTATCATCCATAAATTCCTTAATATTATAATAACCCTTTTTATACAAACTTAGTTTAATAAAGTTTTTGAACTTTGAACAGGTCAAACTTTGTATATTTTCTGGAATTTTGTTGTAAAAGCGTATACATCGCCCCAAGAATGAATTACTGACTCGATGGAGTCGAGTAACTGGTACTACTAGCTTGTGTCTGTTCCTAGTATTTACAGAATGAATATCACTTATTTTTGTAAAACTACTTTTATTTTTGTGTACGTACATTACATTTTCATAAATGTATTGAGAGGCCAAAGTTAATATATTAATTTCCTTAAATTTTTGTCGCAGCGACTCTTTAGGCTTTAAATCATAAATTGCTCTTATGGCCCTCTTCTGCAAAACAAATATAATTTCAGTGTCAGCTGCGTGTCCCCATAGCAAAATACCATACGACATTATGCTATGGAAGTAGCTGAAGTAAACTAGTCTAGCTGTATCAACACTGGTTAAACTTCTAATCTTTTTTACAGCATATGCTGCAGAACTAAGTCTGCTTGCTAGTTTTGATATATGGGGGCTCCATTGAAGCTTCGCGTCTAGTGTGATTCCAAGAAAAATGGTGGTATCTACAAGACTCAGTTTCTCCCCATTTAAAATTACATTAGTATTTAATTGTTTGACATTTGGAGTCACGAATTTCATACATTTTGTTTTAGTGCCATTTAAATGCAAATTATTAACATCGAACCAATTTACTAATTTAGAGATAGCATTATTTACTTCGTCATATTTTAGTAACTGTCGACTTAATTTGAAAATTAAAGAAGTGTCATCTGCAAATAATACTATATCATGGTTATCCCCTACTATGTAAGGTAAGTCATTAATGTATACAAGAAACAGAAAGGGGCCGAGAATTGAGCCTTGAGGCACGCCCATTTGTACCATCGATCCGGAAGAGCTCATATTGTTAATGACAACTTTTTGCGTTCTCTTACTTAAATATGAAATAATTAATTTAAGGGCATCACTTCTTACACCGTAGTGTTGAAGTTTCCTGATTAATGTTTCATGGTGAACACAATCGAAGGCCTTGGATAGGTCACAAAATATACCCAAAGCATCCTGTGAATTCTCCCATGCATTAAAGATATATTTAATCAGCTCAACACCGGCATCAGTTGTCGAGCGACCCCTTGTGAAACCAAATTGATTTTTATGAATTCAATTATTTATATTAAAAAAATTTAACATTTGAACAAGAACAATTTTTTCAAAAATCTTACTAAGTGTTGGTAGTACAGAAATAGGTCTAAAATTGGCGGGGTCTAATGTACTACCAGATTTAAATAAAGGTATTACTTTACTATGCTTCATTAAATCAGGAAACACACCAGATTCGATACTAGTATTAAAAATAATAGCTAAATGAGGCGCGATTGTATCTATTATAGACGCAATAACTTTAACGGAAATCCCCCACAGATCCGCAGTTTTCTTAACATCAATAGTTTTAAAATATTTTACAATATCTTTTGATGACACTTTATGAAATGTAAAATTCTTTGTACACACATTTACATTTTGTTTAAGTAATGATTCGGCGACGGCAGGAGAAGAATTCAGTGACTTAGTGGTCAAGATCGGAATATCAGTAAAATATTTCTCAAAAACCATTGCTACGTCCTGATCTGATACAGTTAATTTGTTGTTAACACTTAACTGGTAATTTGAATTGCGAGAGTTGATCTTACCAGTTTCGCTATTAATTATACTCCATGTCATTTTAATTTTATTGGAAGCCGTCTTAATTTTGTTGCTCAAATGCAAAGACTTGGCTATGGAGCACACTCTTTTAAATATTTTTGAATATTTTTTTACATATTCCCTAAATTCGACGCTATGATTATATGACCTTTCATGGTAAAGATCATATAACCTATGCCTGCTCTTATGGACTCCTACTGTCGCCCATTCATTGAATGACTTCCGACTGTTCAAGGAGAATGTTTTAGAAGTAAAAGTATTATTAAATTCATTGCAAATAAGCTTAAATAATGTTCCATACAAAAAATTAGGATCATTTTGGTATGAAAGTGATGGAAGTTTTTTCACTACGTTACTTCTAAATTTCTCCAAGCGACGTGCATTTACTGGAACAGACACAACTTTCTCATCTACTTGCTTTTTGTGAACATAAGGTAACGAAACTACTTGTCCACAGTGATCAGAACTTAATTTTTGAATTATACATTTATGCAACGGCTTCACATTTGTAAAAATGTTATCTATACATGTTGCACTAGATTGAGAAATACGCGTTGGCTCTATAAATAAATTAAAAAGACCATATGATTTAAACAATGATCTAAATTTAATATTGATGGAGGAAGCTTCTAGGAGATTGATATTAAAGTCTCCACATATTACAACAGATTTATTCTGTTTATTAAGCTTAGCAAAAACTTCCTCCATAATGTTTTCAAAAGCATCATATGTACAACATGGGGGTCTGTAGACGCTCACAACAATGAGGTGCTCAAACTCAACACATGCCATTTCTACAGTTCGCTCAACAGAGAGGCTCACAATGTCTTTACGCTCTTTACATGATAATAATTTACTAGCTAATATTAAGGAGCCACCTCTTAAAACCGTATCTCTATTGAAAGAACTGACCACCTGGTGATTACTGAAGTTAAACATTAAATTATAAGCTTTTAACCAATGTTCAGTAATACATAAGATATGAATATTGTTGCTATTTAAGAACAACTCAATTTCTAGCTCTTTGCCTATCATGCCTTGTATATTTTGATGCACCAGGTGTAAACAATTTTCATTATTACTCTGTGGAGTCATACAATTAAAGATTTGTAAGCTACATTCTAAATTATTTAAGTTATTATAACTGCTAGAGATTACCTCTATTGTCTCATTTTCTAATTTAAATTACTTGGAACTGATTCCAAATGGCATAATAAGTCATTACACTGCTCAAAAGAAGCAGATGTCTGTGTAGCCAAGTCCTTGGCTGAGTTAATATATAAATAATAAGATAGCACATTTGCTATCTGTCTTAAATTATATTTTGATAGGTAATACCTATCTCTAGTCAAAAATTTCTTAATTAAATTATTTATATCTATTAAATTAATTCTATCATTATAATTGTAACAATTAAATGTCAAGTTTAAATTATTATTACATGAAAAGTTATTCATTAATAAATTTAAATCATATCTTATTTTATTTTCCTGCGGCCAACCCTGTATGTAAGGCAATGTAAACAAGATAATTTTATGTACATTTAAAGTATTTAGATTATCAATATATTTTAATAATTGATTTTTGTTTACATTGCCTCTTCTCCCAACAAGAATTATTAATGTGCTATTAGGACAAAATTTACTAGTTAAAACTTTATTCATTATATGACTAAAGGATGCTCCAGGCATGCAATAATTAGTGATCATATGTCCTTTTAAACAGTTATTTAACATCATGCCCAAATTTTTGCCTATGTCATCACAATACATAATAACTTTATTTTTTTTAATATTTACATTGCTTTTTAAGTTTATATCCTTTGTCATGGCACTGTCATAGAGTGTAGGTGAAAATAATGAGGTCTTACTGTTAACTTTGTTATTTACACATATTGTCCCCGATGAACCTGGTATGGAGCGCTGATACTCACTCTGATTTTTTATTAAGGAGTCAAAGCGCTCCTCATTATATTCACATGATTTTACCAGATCATTCATGGCCAATATGTGTTCTTTTATCTCATCTTGAGCCGATGCATATTTATTTGATACAATTTCTAGAGAGCTTTTAAGTGATAAAATTGTTGAATTTAGACACTCTATATCAGTCTCATAACAGTGATTCATATTTTCCACCTCAATTGAATATATTTTAAGTTTATTAATTAGTTCTTGCTTTTCTTTGCATACATTTATATAATTTTTAACATTAAGTTTAGTTTTAATTAATTTTTGTAGTTTTCTAATATATTTATTAATTTTTATATATTTCTTTAATTTTCTTCTACTGCAGGTAGTCCTTGCTGCTGTTCTTGATATGACATAATCATCACCAGTCAAATCGATTGTTGTGGAGGGTTGCAATGCTTTAGATTTAGTAGATTCACACTCTATGAGCTCGTTGAACAGACTTTGAGTTTGGGACGCTTTTATGTTATCTATGTAATGTTTTAATTGCACAATCTGCTCATTAGCCTCACTTAACTGTAACTGCAATGCAGCAATTAATTTGAGGGATTCCTCATATTCCTTGCTGCATTGGTCAAACTCATCGACTGTTCTCTGAAGTTGATCCCTTTCTTTTGTAATAAATGTATATTCTTTATGCAACTTAACCATGTCACTTTTTAGTTTAGTATTTTTAGCAATTATATTTATTATTTCCTTTTCATTGTCATCCCTTTCTTTAATTAACAGCTCACACTGCTCCTTTGACGCCTTAAGTTCTTGAAGCACCATTTGAAGTTGGTTCTCCAATTGGCGCGTTTTGGCGTTGCGTGTATTCATTTTACTATTAAATGTAAATAGCAAAAGAAAACAAAGAAAGAAAACCAAAGAAGCAGAGTAAGCAAATGTCGAGATGTATGGGCTTATTTACAGATCTCAAATTAAATTATCATGTAAATAATTCAAAATGAAATCCACAACAACACTTAATAGGTAAATCTTAAAATGTTAAAGGGATAACAAGAATTACACTTACAATACGTTTAAACGATGTTCGTTACAGCTGTTACTTTTGGTTGGAACAGTAAACACAATGTATGTAATTAAAATAGGTACTTCTGACTTTTACTTATATCACAAACACAAATAAGTCGAATTTAACAACTGTAACTCAAAATTGAGGTGGATATTATTATTTTACAATATTTAATTTTTAAAAATAGTTGGGAGCAATTATTTTACAACTTGTCACCGGGGTTGCCACAGAGAAAAAAAAATATTCAGATCCGGTACAATTATTTTAGGTCATACAAACACATGTTCCGTGCTGTATTCGAACTCGTGTTAAGTGTGTTAAAGACATACCTTTTCAAGTCTGAGCCAGCTGGCGGGAACTTTTTTGAAGTTACATAATATCTAGATACTTTGCTAACCTCTTTTGCACCTATTGTTTCTTGTTAAAAAATGATCGCCGCACTTATGACAGATAAGTAGGTAGCGAGGTCATATCCCATCTAAGGCATGAAGTTTTTGTTCGCTGATGTTCATATTTAGTCACGCATAATGAAATTAATACTTTTGCAGTACAGTTCAGAGTTTAAATATTTCAATTTATTTAATATTTTATTTAAATATACTACTGTTCCAAAATCAGGATTTAATCGGAGACTCAATGGTGGATGCACAAGAATCATTTTTCATTTTCATTTTTCGTCGGGGCCGTCGGCGCCGATGACGTCGGCGATTGAGGCATCGACTAAGGTGACCGTGCTTCCTTCATCCAATAATGCGTATGTTTCGACGCAGCTTAGCGGCCCCCTTATTGTTACGGGCGCAATCTTTAGGTAAGCGCGGCGGTGCTTGTACGGTCGAGTCGCTGTGTTGACCTCCTTTGCCGATGTTGCGGTTTCCATAGCGGGTTCTTTTTCCATTACTGCTGTTCTGTCGTGATGCAACAATTTATGGTGTTTCATCATGCATCCGCCTTTTCCGCACGGTGGAGCTTTGCACAGTAATCGACGATGTTTGCCTCGCAGACAGCGGTAGCAGATATTGTACTTCTTTGCTACTTCCCATCTGTCATTTGTGGACAGAGCGGCGTATGACTTGCAATCGGGCAGTTTGTGTTCTTGTTTGCATTGAGGGCAGCGTTCTTCATATGGTTTCTTGCTTGTGGCGAAGGCACGTTCTATTTTTCTCGGTCTTCGCTCTCTCGTTTCGCTGTCCTCTGCGATGAACTCCGGCAAGGCATACGCGCTGCATTTATCCGCTTCTTCGTTTAAGAACATTGATATCTTCTTAAGCTCTGGGATATCTTCTTTCTTTCTGGCTGCATAGTCGTACCATTTGCTTTTCAATATGGGCGTGAGTTTGTCTGTGATAACTCGCGTCATTTCTGGACTATGCAGATAGTGTGCTTTCTTGAGTGCTTCCACGGTGCCCACTACGTTCGCTATGCGATTTGCGAATATGCATAGCTCCCTGGGATTGTCCGTGACTTTGTTCAGCAGCTTCAGCTTCTCTATTTCCAAGTGAATTAACGCTTCTGGTCGTCCGAATCTCCTTTCCAAAGCTTCTATTATAATTCTGGGATCTGGTTGGCTTATATGTAGGCAACCTGCGGCTTCTTTTGCTGTCCCTTTTAAGCTTCGGCGTATTCTCGCTATGTTTTCGTTCGCCGTGAAGTACTTTGAAGATTCTTCGTACATTGTCTTGAAGCTGAGCCACTCCTTGCTGCTACCATTGAATGAGGGCAGCTCTTGTATATATTTCGGCGGCTCCCTTGTGCTTCGTACTGCTTGTGATAGAGCAGCGGCTAAGGTAGCGACGTCGATTTGCTGCTGCGCCTGTCCATAGTCTTCTTTCTGCGGCGTGGTATGTTGCGGAGCGTATTGCGGCGCACACTGTTGAAGTACGGGTGGTGCGATCTGCAGTGCTGGTTGCGGCGTGAAGTACGACGTGGGTTGCGGCGCAGGCTGCGGCGCGGGTTGTGGCGCGGGCTGAGGCGCGGGTTGCGATGTAGGTTTTTCTTGCAACCATGTACTAATGCGCACTGATGCCAAATCGTCTTCTATTTCTTCATCTTCATCGGTTGATCCGGCTTCTGCTTGTAGTCGCTGCACGCGTATTTCTTGCAATTCTGTTCTTGCTTGCAACTGAGCCTGCTCGAGCTTGAGTTCGGCTAACCGCTCTTTCGCCTCTAACTCCGCGAGGAGTCTCTTGCGTGAGGCTACGGAGCGGCGTGACCTAGTCTCGCCGGGCTTCAATGTGCACTGCGATCTTTGATCACCCTCTTGCTGGGTTTCTTCCGTTGCGGTTGTTCTATCGGTTGCAGAGGTAGCGGTCGTATCGCTGACCGTTGTGGTTTCGCTAGTGGTGTTTGTTGAACCACTAGCGGCTGAGTCGCCCCCGGAGGCCTCTTCTGTGGCCCCCTGGGTTGTTTGTTCATCCTTGCGACGCTTCGATGATTCTCCGTTGTTACTACGCGTAATCACCATTTTTCTTCACAATAATATTTTTTCGTTCTTGCGGTTTGCTTCTTTCTTCCGGCAATACCAAGACCGATATTGTCTTTTTCTTCTAGTAATCCGGCTTCTCGAAGGACCATTAATATTACGGATCGCCGTAATGCCGTGCGAAAAATGGAATAAAACGCGCTGGTCTTGCTTTTAACTGGAGGCAAGCGGCGGTGAGGAGGAACTTGTACTTTTTCTTTTCTTGCTGGTGCCTTTTCGGTGGCTGGAGAGCGACTGCTGACCCTAGCGGCCGGCCCAGCTTTTATATGATTTGGCCGCTGCTGGCCAGCGGACCCTTGCCTCACCCCCGCGCCTATCTTTATTTATTTAATAACCTTACAAACTAATAAACATAATTCACTATATAATATTCTTATAACTACTTGTTAGACTAGGGTGTACATATCAATATTTTTACTTATTTACAGGTTTACATTATAATTTTCAGCTGCTTTAGGCGGAGAATCCTTCCCCCCGCCTCAGCACTATAAATATAAAACGTCGTGGCGCGGTGCGCGTGGCTTCATTTGCTCCGCGGCCGCGTCACGATAACATGCTCTTTGGTTACACTACTACTATTATTTTATGTGCCTAACGGCCTAATATATTTATTATATAATAAAGTAAACATTTATTATATTTAACAATTACAGTTTTCATTAGAAGACTATGCTAACTCTCCCTGTTCATACGGTGCCTTTATTTGGGAGAGTTATTGCACAGTTACAACTCAACCTTAAACTTAGTTATAATACAATCATTATTTTTTATCGTTCGATACAAGTAATACAATTATTTACACAAATTATAATTTAAATTCAACATAAGGTTGCGCTAGTCCCGCCGTATAACCCTTGCTAGTTGTCGAACCAGAGGCGTGGCCTGATAATTACACCGTCGTCATGGCTCCGCCCACCGCTCCTAGGTTGTTCAACTAGCGCCGGTTACAATAAGCATTTTCTTTCGTTTGTTTAATATTGTTGCGTCGTGCACAAATGCCTATAGTCAATTCGTATCTATTATATGTTATATTATTTGAGCATTTTTGTAATCTGAAGAATATCATTTTTCCTTTTCGATTGACAGTCTTGTTACATAATATATGGTATTACTACACGTCGCACCGGCATTACCACTAATATTTACAACACATCTCATCGCTATTACCACACATCTCATCGGTATTACCACACGTATCACTGACAGTACTGCATATTGTACCGGTATTATAAAAAAAACCCTCGACGTGCATTATTTAACAACCACAAAATCGAGTAAAAACTTATTAAGAAGAGAGAAAAACTTCTTTCGTCGTCTTTGACCATTTTATATTTTAGGTAAACCATAAAAAAATTTAGACTTTAATATTAAAAACCCTTTCGTAAATTTGATTAGACTTTTGTTCTGACTAATATTGGTCATAAAAGTCCTCAAAGGTGTCCTTTAATTAATAGAACGAAACAAGTAACATAAACCCATTTCCGCTTCTTTGAGTTATATTAAAACATGGCGCGAAATTAGAGCACAGGCAGGAAATTAGACCGTATGTGTTAAAACGTCCGCTCATTTGTTACTAAGAAAATACATTTTTTACTTGAATGTGAATTTCTTTTTAATTTATAGAAGAATTTCGCCGTGATATACCTCTATTTCCAGCGATAAATTTGTGTTATATAATATAATACAGACTTTCAAAATTAAGTAACTTAACGGCTCCGTGGCGCAGTGGCTTAGTAATGAGTTGCGGCGATAACGGCCACGGGTTCAAATCCCGCACAGAACAAGTATTTATATGATCTAAAAAAATTGTTCTAGCTCTCGATGATTATCCTTGTGAAATTTATGTATGTAAACGGCCTTTAAGATACAGGTGAAAAACATAGTAAGGAGGACCGTTATTTAAAAAAAAAATTAGTTAAGTTTTTTTTAAAACGTAATATAAAAAAAATGAAAAATGATTCTTGTGCATCCACCATTGAGTCTCCGATTAAATCCTGATTTTGGAACAGTAGTATATTTAAATAAAATATTAAATAAATTGAAATATTTAAACTCTGAACTGTACTGCAAAAGTATTAATTTCATTATGCGTGACTAAATATGAACATCAGCGAACAAAAACTTCATTTCTCGTTAACGCTACATGTGAGTATCCAGATCGGCATGAACATCTAAGCGAGATGATCATGGCAAAACCTCCTTACAACAAGAGATACTCAAGTCCAGCAGTAGACTTTTAAGAGCTGATGAAGAAGAAGATTTCCGAGATATTATGCTAATTAGCCTATGTCAGTTCCGTGGTACACATCAATCTAATTTAAACCAACGTCCTCCTTAATCCAGTCTTCAGCTTCACGTTTTCACTCACAGTAGAAGTGCTATCTATCGGTTAACATATTTTTTTATTAAATTAATATATTTTTTTATTAAGTTAATATATTTTTTATTAAATTAATTATTAGCACTTTACTGCACTGCTACTAAAAGCAAAGGATACAATAATTAATGCTATTACGGATCGCCGTAATGCCGTGCGAAAAATGGAATAAAACGCGCTGGTCTTGCTTTTAACTGGAGGCAAGCGGCGGTGAGGAGGAACTTGTACTTTTTCTTTTCTTGCTGGTGCCTTTTCGGTGGCTGGAGAGCGACTGCTGACCCTAGTTTTTTTTTTTTTTTTTTTTTGCGCCCGAAGCAATTGGAAAAGGGCTACCCCGAAGGGAGGCAGAAAATGCATTACGCATACCACGATGGCCGGTCCATCGTGGTTATGAGGGACTCACTACCTACAAGGGGGAACCTAAGTGATACCCTCTAAAAACTGCCTTTGGGGACTGGCAACCAGCTGTTGAAAGCTTCACATGCCGTATCGTAAAGCGACCCTCTTTTGGGAAAAGAGGGCGCAGGCGGCTATAAGCCGCTGAGGGAGTGCCTGGGAAGGCAAATTAATTATGAATAACTTAATTAGAGTTGGCCTGAGCCGCCAGGAGGCAGTTCAGGTCGTTTGAAAGTTTATTAGGCGGGTCCGAGAGGGAGTTCCTCGGCCTGCGGACGCTATAGCGGGAGGGGAGTGGGGCTGCATAATTAGCAGCCTCACGAATAAAATGATTGGAATGCGACTCTGAGGCTTTGAAGAAGTTCTCAGAGAGTTTTTTAAGGAATTGTTGAATTGTAGGGAGCTCTAGGTCCCGATGAAGGTCGGCATTGCGGACGTACCAAGGTGCGTTCGCAGCTCGACGACAGAAAAGGTTTTGAACTACTTGGAGTTCATTAATAATTTTAGGGTTAGAGTGGGCGAAAATGGGGCCCGCGTAGGACATGACTGGTCGTATACAGACCTTATAAAGGGTACGCTTGTTTCTGAGGGACATTTTACTGTGTCGGCCCAACATACTGTTGAGCCTATTCAGGTAAAAACGTGCGTGACGGGTTACTCTTTTGACGTGGGGCCTGAAAGTTAGCCCTGTGTCTAGAGTGACACCTAAATATTTGGCAGACGTATGCCAGGGGACAGGGGTCCCTAGCATACGTATTGGTGGAGTGTTTTTGAGACGGCGTCGTTTATAATCGAAGTGAACTGCGGAGCTCTTCTCCGGGTTCACATCGATGCGCCATTTTTTGAACCAAGCTCCTAGGTCATCAACTGACTTTTGGACCTTGTTCCGTATGAAAGGTAGCGAGATACCTTTGCAGTAGAGAGCAGTGTCGTCTGCGAAGAGGAAGAGCTGAACACCTTTCGGCGGAATGGGAATGTCGTTGGTGAACAGTATGTACAGCAGAGGAGCAAGAACTGAGCCCTGAGGGACACCAGCTTTGATGGGGCGCTGTGAAGATAGCGTGCCTTCGTGTCTAAAACGAAAGGTACGATGATTAAGATAAGAGGCCACGAGACGTACTAGACGATCGGGGAGACCTATTTTGTATAGTTTGTAGATAAGGCCTGTATGCCAGACTCTATCGAAGGCTTTGGCGATGTCGAAAAAGACCGCGATAGTCTTATGACGACGGGGATAAAAACCGCTGAGGATATATTCCACAATACGGTGAACTTGTTGGGGGCAGGAGTGTTTCGCTCGGAAACCGAATTGATGGGGAATGATAAGAGGGTCACCGTCTGTGGGAAACAGATGGCGCCTCATGCGATTTTGAATGACTCTTTCAAAGAGCTTGCCCATGGCCTTGAGGAGGCTAATGGGACGATGACTGGAGGGGAGATTAAGAGGCTTGCCTGGCTTGGGAATACCAATCACAGTTGCCTCTTTCCACGTAGTGGGAAAGTAACTAAGGTTGAAGCAGGCATTGAAGATAATAGATAAAAGGGTTAGCACCTGCTCAGGAAAGTTTTTTAGGGCTTGGTTGGAGATGCCATCCGCGCCCGGAGCCTTTTTAGGCTTAAGTCCTTTGATGAGGGATGAAAGCTCATCATTGGACACAGAGATAGGTTCGGAGGCTGTAGGGGGCGAGTTCCGGCGGCGGACCTCATCCTCCACTGCCTGGACGTGTGAGGGGTCTACGGGTTGAGAGCTAGGAGAGCATTGAGCGGCAATGCTGTCTGCAAAGCACTCAGCCTTTTCCTCGTCCTCGAAGGCTACCGTACCGTCGGGACGGGAGAGAGGGGGAGTGTGGAAGATAGCGTCTATGCGGAGGGCTCTTGCCATCTGATAGTACGCTGTATGAGAGGGAGAGATATTCTCCATGAGCTTACTCTTTTCGAGGTCTCGAAATTCAGAGAGGCGGAAACGGAGTTCTCGTTGAAGACGATTGGCCGTGCGCCTATATTCGGGCGTGGGATATTTTGCTGCTCTCCGGAAAGCAGCTTTTTTGGCTTTTAATAGGTTGCTAATATGCAGGGGAAGCCCACTATTATTAGCAACCGGGACGACCCTTTCATTCTCCTTAAGGGAGGTTTTAATAAGGGTGGAGAGTGAATCGACCGCGGTGTCGATTTTTTCAGGACTGTCTAAGTCCGAAGATAGGGAGATGGGGGAGTCCTGTGAGTCCAGAGCTTTCGCTAGGGACTCCTTGAAGCCCTTCCAATTTGTGAAGGTTTTAGTAGAGGGTGTTGGGAGTGGTGGCTGATGGCCAAGAATGAGAGAGACCGGTCGGTGGTCGGATCCTAGATCGTCTAGTGTCTCGATTGCCCTAAGGTTGAGAGAAACTCCTTTGAGTAACGCAAAATCTAGTACATCGGGGGCATAGTCGGTGTTATCGGGAAAGTGAGTAACACCGAGAGGACTGTGGACGGTAATATCAAGAGACTGCGTGATATCGAGCAGTAACTTGCCACTACGGGTGGTAGTACGGCATGTCCATTCAGTATGCTTGGAGTTAAAATCTCCAAACATAATGACTGAATTGCCTAGAGATAAAATAGCCTCAAAATCTTTTTTGAGGGGAAGGGTTTTAGAAGGGATGTAACAGGAGGCTATGAAGATGGACTGATGTCCAGTCATAGCTAGCCTGCATACCGTGGCTTCCATGTTGGAAAGTTGCGGAGTAGAAATGGGAGAACAGTGGAGTGTCTTCTTGTAATAAATGGCCGTACCGCCGCCTCGGCGGTCGGGTCTATCATTACGAAGAAGAGAGAAGTTTTTGATGGAAAGGCCTTTAGTGTCCTTAGTATTGAGATTAGTTTCCTGTAGGAGGAGGAAATCGGTTTCACGATTTTGAAGAAAGAGCTTAAGCTCTGGGAGGTTATTTCGCAAACCGCGAATGTTAAAGGATACAAGCGATAAACCCTTAGGTTTGATACGACCGTGGGATTTTGGTAGAGCAAACTGCTCTGTCATTGTGAGTTAAGTTAATTAAGTTAACTTAACTTACAATGAGCACAAAAGATTATGATGCTCTGCAAGAGCGAGGAGACGGTCCTGAGGGGACCTCGCAGTGCGCAATTTGCGTGCTAACACAGCGATTTCCTCAACGTTGATGTTCCTAATTGCGGAATACACCGTTTTTAGGTCATCAGCCATTGAGGGCTGTGATTGTTGTGGTTGAGGGGCGGAGGATGTCCGCGGTGGTACTGCCTTTTTGGGGCCCCAGGGAAAAACTGGAGGCTGCATAGGCTGAGAGAAGCCCGGAGGGGGCCGAATAGTGCCCTGAGGGGGCCTAGGAGGACCCTGAGAGGGTCGAGAGAAGCCCTGGGTGGGCTGAGAAAGGCCCTGACGGGGCATCCGTTGGTAAAGAGCCGGGAATGAGCGGTCATTGACCGGCGGTGGAGCTTGCCTACTGGGGCGAGGATGAGGTGCGCAAGGGCAGCCTCTGTAGTTAGCCGGGTGGCCCGTTTGTTTACACAGGACACACGCGGGTGGGGATTCGGCGTCTTTGGGCCGAGGACACTCTTTAGTGTTGTGGGGTTCAAGGCACTTAACGCACCTGGGTGGGGCGGAGCAGTTGGCCGCCGCATGACCATACAGCTGGCAGCGGTGGCACTGCGCCGGGAACCCGTCATGCATCCGCCTTTTCCGCACGGTGGAGCTTTGCACAGTAATCGACGATGTTTGCCTCGCAGACAGCGGTAGCAGATATTGTACTTCTTTGCTACTTCCCATCTGTCATTTGTGGACAGAGCGGCGTATGACTTGCAATCGGGCAGTTTGTGTTCTTGTTTGCATTGAGGGCAGCGTTCTTCATATGGTTTCTTGCTTGTGGCGAAGGCACGTTCTATTTTTCTCGGTCTTCGCTCTCTCGTTTCGCTGTCCTCTGCGATGAACTCCGGCAAGGCATACGCGCTGCATTTATCCGCTTCTTCGTTTAAGAACATTGATATCTTCTTAAGCTCTGGGATATCTTCTTTCTTTCTGGCTGCATAGTCGTACCATTTGCTTTTCAATATGGGCGTGAGTTTGTCTGTGATAACTCGCGTCATTTCTGGACTATGCAGATAGTGTGCTTTCTTGAGTGCTTCCACGGTGCCCACTACGTTCGCTATGCGATTTGCGAATATGCATAGCTCCCTGGGATTGTCCGTGACTTTGTTCAGCAGCTTCAGCTTCTCTATTTCCAAGTGAATTAACGCTTCTGGTCGTCCGAATCTCCTTTCCAAAGCTTCTATTATAATTCTGGGATCTGGTTGGCTTATATGTAGGCAACCTGCGGCTTCTTTTGCTGTCCCTTTTAAGCTTCGGCGTATTCTCGCTATGTTTTCGTTCGCCGTGAAGTACTTTGAAGATTCTTCGTACATTGTCTTGAAGCTGAGCCACTCCTTGCTGCTACCATTGAATGAGGGCAGCTCTTGTATATATTTCGGCGGCTCCCTTGTGCTTCGTACTGCTTGTGATAGAGCAGCGGCTAAGGTAGCGACGTCGATTTGCTGCTGCGCCTGTCCATAGTCTTCTTTCTGCGGCGTGGTATGTTGCGGAGCGTATTGCGGCGCACACTGTTGAAGTACGGGTGGTGCGATCTGCAGTGCTGGTTGCGGCGTGAAGTACGACGTGGGTTGCGGCGCAGGCTGCGGCGCGGGTTGTGGCGCGGGCTGAGGCGCGGGTTGCGATGTAGGTTTTTCTTGCAACCATGTACTAATGCGCACTGATGCCAAATCGTCTTCTATTTCTTCATCTTCATCGGTTGATCCGGCTTCTGCTTGTAGTCGCTGCACGCGTATTTCTTGCAATTCTGTTCTTGCTTGCAACTGAGCCTGCTCGAGCTTGAGTTCGGCTAACCGCTCTTTCGCCTCTAACTCCGCGAGGAGTCTCTTGCGTGAGGCTACGGAGCGGCGTGACCTAGTCTCGCCGGGCTTCAATGTGCACTGCGATCTTTGATCACCCTCTTGCTGGGTTTCTTCCGTTGCGGTTGTTCTATCGGTTGCAGAGGTAGCGGTCGTATCGCTGACCGTTGTGGTTTCGCTAGTGGTGTTTGTTGAACCACTAGCGGCTGAGTCGCCCCCGGAGGCCTCTTCTGTGGCCCCCTGGGTTGTTTGTTCATCCTTGCGACGCTTCGATGATTCTCCGTTGTTACTACGCGTAATCACCATTTTTCTTCACAATAATATTTTTTCGTTCTTGCGGTTTGCTTCTTTCTTCCGGCAATACCAAGACCGATATTGTCTTTTTCTTCTAGTAATCCGGCTTCTCGAAGGACCATTAATATTACGGATCGCCGTAATGCCGTGCGAAAAATGGAATAAAACGCGCTGGTCTTGCTTTTAACTGGAGGCAAGCGGCGGTGAGGAGGAACTTGTACTTTTTCTTTTCTTGCTGGTGCCTTTTCGGTGGCTGGAGAGCGACTGCTGACCCTAGCGGCCGGCCCAGCTTTTATATGATTTGGCCGCTGCTGGCCAGCGGACCCTTGCCTCACCCCCGCGCCTATCTTTATTTATTTAATAACCTTACAAACTAATAAACATAATTCACTATATAATATTCTTATAACTACTTGTTAGACTAGGGTGTACATATCAATATTTTTACTTATTTACAGGTTTACATTATAATTTTCAGCTGCTTTAGGCGGAGAATCCTTCCCCCCGCCTCAGCACTATAAATATAAAACGTCGTGGCGCGGTGCGCGTGGCTTCATTTGCTCCGCGGCCGCGTCACGATAACATGCTCTTTGGTTACACTACTACTATTATTTTATGTGCCTAACGGCCTAATATATTTATTATATAATAAAGTAAACATTTATTATATTTAACAATTACAGTTTTCATTAGAAGACTATGCTAACTCTCCCTGTTCATACGGTGCCTTTATTTGGGAGAGTTATTGCACAGTTACAACTCAACCTTAAACTTAGTTATAATACAATCATTATTTTTTATCGTTCGATACAAGTAATACAATTATTTACACAAATTATAATTTAAATTCAACATAAGGTTGCGCTAGTCCCGCCGTATAACCCTTGCTAGTTGTCGAACCAGAGGCGTGGCCTGATAATTACACCGTCGTCATGGCTCCGCCCACCGCTCCTAGGTTGTTCAACTAGCGCCGGTTACAATAAGCATTTTCTTTCGTTTGTTTAATATTGTTGCGTCGTGCACATTCTCCCGCCGTCGCTACGCTGCGATCCCTCTGGTAGCACGACGATCTTCTTCGTTGGTCTTCTTAGTATGTGCCCACTGCCGGTGGTTACGTCCACTACTCGTACCTCTCCGTCGACGCCAGGATATACCTTACTTATTTTCCCTCTGGGCCAGGTGTTGCGTGGTAGATTGGAGTCACAAATGATGACTAGGTCTCCAATCTTCGGCGATACTCCTATGCTGCTGGGCTCCCGCCGGTGTTGGAGTAGGGGCAGGTATTCTTTAACCCATCTTCTCCAAAACACGTCGGCTAGGGCTTGAGCTCGTTGTTTCCATTGCTGGCGGGCCGTCACGTCATTCTTGCTGAAGTGTCCCGGCGCAGGTACGTGCGAGTTGGGACCGATGAGGATGTGATTCGGCGTGATGGCTTCAGGGTCTCCTGGGTCGACTGAGACGTGTGTGAGAGGTCTGGAGTTTACAGTATTTTCGACCTCGGCGAGCAGGGTCCCCAATGTTTCGTCGCTGGGATAGCGCTCGTTGAGGGTGACGCGTAGGGCTTCTTTTACGGAGCGAACCATTCGCTCCCATACGCCGCCCATGAACGGTGCTGATGGCGGTATGTACTTCCACACAATCTGTTGACACGTGGTTTCGTGCTCGAGGGCTGCAAGTGCTGCTTCGGCCATCTCCTTGTCTGCTGCCTTGAAGCACGTAGCGTTGTCACTCCATATTTCTTTTGGGCATCCTCTTCTGCTCATAAAACGCCTAAGTGCCGACACGGCTGAGTCTGCGCTCAACGAGTGGGCTACTTCTATGTGTATTGCTCGCGACGTCATGCAGGTAAATAACGCGCCATAGCGCTTTTCGCGATGTCGTCCCACTGTGACTTCTATTGGCCCGAAGTAGTCTAGTCCGGTGTATGTGAACGGACGTGCGTGATGAGCGAGGCGTGCGGACGGCAGGTTTCCTGTAGACGGTGATGCAGGCTTGGCTTTTCTTAGACGGCACGGCAGGCATCCTTTGACGACAGTTTTCACTACTGGACGTATTTTTCTTACGTACAATCTCTGTCTTAATTCATTCACAACTGTTTCTACGCCTCCGTGATGCAGCCTCTCGTGTACGTGTGCTATGTACAGGCGAGTGTATGCGTGCTTCCCGTCTAATATGGGAGGGTCGTACATGTCGTCCTCCACTTCTGATGCCGCTTTTATTCGACCTCTGAGGCGTAGGGTCCCCTCTTCATCAATGTATGTGCTCAGGTGGCCTAGTTTGTCGTCGCCTCCCGGAACACTTCCGCTGGTGATTCTCTTGAGCTCCTTCGTGAAGCTTTCCCGCTGACTGGCTTGCACCCACAGTTGTTCGGCTCTTATATGATAAGCGGCCGGTATTCCTACAAGCGATGAGGCAGTAGGAGTCGCCTTTTTCTCCTTGGCGGGGGTGTTGCGTTTGTTTGTTCTCTGCCAGCCAGGGTCGCTACCTTGTCTTGCTTTGTTGCGTTTACGCCCAGCCTTCACTACGTGCTTGTTTGGTCTGCACATGTCGATGAATAGGAGGACTCTCGCTGTCGCCCTTATGAGGCGAATCCATTTAGAAAATCTTCCTATCTGTGGAAGATGTGTTGTTGTCGAGTCTTCCCTTTTAACAGCGATGTTACATATTTCTCGCTCTTCCCCGGTGTCATATTGTGTCGTTTTCTCTTCCTGCGGCCATTCTGCCGGTGGACGCTGCAGAAACGGGGGCCCTCGGAACCATCGGTGCGACTCGTCGAACCCTTCTGGTGTGGCTCGGGTTGCGTCGTCTGCCACGTTTTCTTTAGACGGTAGCCAACGCCATTCGTTCTTTTTGGTCGTATCTTCTATCTCCGCCAGGCGATGAGCGACGAAAGCTTTGTACGCGCGAGGCTCCGATCTTATCCACACCAGTGCAGTACGGGAGTCGCACCAGTATGTCTTGCCTGCTATGTCGCCATCGTGTTCATCGATCACGGTCTGCGCAAGACGAGCTCCCAGCAGTGCCGCTTGTAACTCGAGCCGTGGTATGGAAACTGGTTTCAGTGGTGTTACGCGGCTCTTGGCGGCGGCCAATGATATGTTAACGCTGCCGTCTGCTCGCTCCGTTCTCCAATACACTGCTGCTGCGTAGGCCTCCTCGCTTGCGTCGACGAATGTGTGTAGTTGGCGCGTCGACACCGGGTTGTAATCGTAGCATCGCGGTATTCTTAGTTGTTCTATGGCGTTAAGTGAAGTAATCCAGCCTTCCCATTTTTCTTTTAATTCTGTTGGCAGAGGGTCGTCCCAGTCCGCCTTGTAACGCCATGTGTCTTGAAATATTCTCTTCGCTGGGGTGGTCACCGGTGATATTAACCCCAGCGGATCAAATAATGCCATTATGACGCTCAACGCTTCTCGTTTAGTTGGCAAGCGTTGTTTTTCTTTTACGTCGGCAGGCATCTTCATATTGTTAGTATTGAATCCAATATGATCGCTTTGTACATGCCAGAGCAGCCCTAGCGTCTTCTCAGTTTCTTTTCCGCCCAGGCACACGGTCGCGTCGTGTTGTCTATGCTCTGTCGTTATTTCTTCTATTGTTTTTTCTTCGTTCGATGTCCACCCGCTGAGTACGAATCCCGCTTGTTTGTGGACGTGATCGACTGCTTTTACTGTTTGCTGAGCTTCCGTGACAGAGTGGAAGCTCTGCAAGTAGTCGTCCATATAATGGTTTCTTTTTATGGCGACCGCAGCTTCTGGGTACGCTTCTGCATGTTCTTCAGCATTTTTATTTTTGATGTATAATGCTGTGCATGGTGATGATGTCGCTCCAAAGATGATTGACGTCATCCTATATTCCTCCGGTTGGTCCTCCCGCCGCTTGCCTCTCCACAAGAAACGTAAAACGTCTCTATCTTCTTTGCGCACTTTAATCTGCATGAACATTTCTTTTATATCGGCGCTCACTGCATACGGGTACTGTCGGAACCTCATGATCACTCCGGGCAGTGATTGTAATAAGTCGGGCCCCGAGTGAAGCATATCGTTGAGACATATTCCGGCTGTCTTCGCTGCGGCGTCGTGTACCAATCTCGGCGGCTTGTTCGGTTTCGCAGGGTTGATGACTGGGAAGTGTGGCAGATACCATGTCCTTCCTTGCGGCGGTGGCATTGGCGCGCGCTCTGCGTAACCCGAGTTGAAGAGGTTCTCGATGCGTTCTTCGTACTGTAGCTTGAGATTGCTGTCTCGGTCGAGCCTCTTCTCTAAGGTGTGCAGGCGTGCAGGTGTGCAGGTGTGCAGGTGTGTTTCACCTCCGAGCCGACCCCATGGGGTCGGCTCGGAGGTGAAACACGAGAAGAGCAAGATCGTCAGCTTTAAAATAAAAGTAGAAGCCGGGATTTCCAATTTGGTGGTATTTTACCCCCGTGGCTCGAAAATCACGTAAAACCGTTGTTCCTCTGCCTAATCTTTCTTCGGTCGTGTTAGTTTGGAGTTCCACTGAGCTTTGAGACTAAGCGAATAGAGAGCGTACCTATGATTGCTAACACACACTAAGCACTCTCTTAATCTATATAAATAAAATGATAGAGGTATATGATACAGGTGTGCGTGTATTTATTTTATAGACACTTGGCCTTTATCTAAAAAAAATATTGCGTTATCTTCATTTAAGAAACAACGATTTTTATAAGCAACGTCTTCAGTGCACATTATATGCTACGAATAAGATTGTTTACAAATAAATTTTGTAAGCAATGTATATTTATGCTTGCAATTTTTTTGATGTTGTTTCCTTCGCACATATGAAAACTTTGTTAATATATCAAGCAACGCGTCCGAAGTCGCGGGTACTGTTCTGAGACCTACCATCTGTGCTGATACAGAACAATATTTTTATACAGGAAGTCGACGCATGTAAGTGGCCTAAGAATGTGAACGGCTGTAATAATAATGATGTTGATGATATCCATCCCATATAGCTTAATATATATTTTATACACTTTTGCAATCATAATTTAAGCCATACATTAGCGGCGTATCTAACCCATGTCGTCCCGTGGATATGGTAATACGTGACAGACGGGAACTAAAACGGGAGATGGGCAGGAGAATCTTCCTGATAACAACTATATTATACGTGGTAGAGTCATGCTGCAACTATATTACTGATAAATTTGTAGCACGAATGGATCGACTCGACCGGGGAAGGACCACGCTCTCACAAAATACCAGCGTAAAATAACAGCTTAACGCTGCTGTGTTACCCATAGCGAGTGTATAGAACCGCAGACCCTTTTTACTGGAAACGAGGCATCCCATCTTAGTCCTCACGGGTGACAGTGCATTTGCATTTTGATTCGTAATCGAGGATAGGTGTGGATGTCTATGGGCCACAGCAACCACTTACCATCAGATGGACTGTGTTTTCGTTTGTCAACTTTATCCTTTAAAAAAAAAAGAAATTTCCAACACACCTGTCAAGTGTGGAAACTATCGCAAATATCCATGCCCTAGGTCGCAATATATGGGCGAGGCTTATGTTCTACAATGTACTTTTACTGATTGTGACAATGATGAAGAATCATTATTTAATAATCAATTAAAGTACCAAACCGAACAAATAATTGCTACTCAATATTTGATTAATGAGGCTGTTTGTACTATTCTATGCAATTTTCGAATATTCCAACAAGCCATCGTCAATACAAAGTAACACATTATTTGCTTCTGTCGTAAATAATTATCGGATTTGTGACGTTTGCACTTCATTAAGTGTTGAAGAAAAATAAATTTGTATACAAAGATTATTAAACATCGATTTTCTTTTATAAAAAGTAAGCAACGAACGTATTTACAGTCTACCTCTACCTGCGGTAAACTTAAAAAAGGGCTATTTGCGAAAATGACTTTACTTAACAAATCATAAAGATATTGGAGCATTATATTTTATTTTTGGTATTTGAACAGGTATACTAGGAACTTCTTTAAGATTATTAATTCGTACTGAATTATCTGACCCTGGATTGGAGATGATCAAATTTATAATACCTACTATTGTAACAACTCATGCTTTTATTATATTTTTCATAGTTTCGGAATATTATATAGGATTTGGAAGTTGATTAGTTCCATGAATATCAGGTGATGCAGATATAGCTTTCCCCGGAATAAATAATATAAGATTTTGACTATGACCTCCCTCGTTAACCTTACTTATTTCTAGAAGTGTAGAAAATGGAGCAGGAACTGGATGAATAGTTTGTCCCCCTTTATCGCTAATATTGCTCATGGTGGAAGATCACTTGATTTGGCTATTTTTTCTTGTTTGTTTTACTGTTTTTACTTTGTTATACTGGCTATCTAGCCTATATATATATATATATATATATATATATATATCCATTCAGACCGGCATCAGAACTGAGCAGTGCAAGCTTTGGCGGCAAAAATAGGTCAGAAGTTGGTGGTTGGATCCTACCCCGACGGGCTCCTGGGCAGAAAAAGCATCCTTTGGTATCTTTGTTGAAGTAAAACTGATTCACGATATTGCAGCAATTTATATACAGCAAAACTTGGTTAAGTGGGACCTGGATAAGTGACAAACCTCTATAGCTGGAATTCATGCTTAGGTTCCGACACTTTAGCACTGAATGACCTCTATTAGTGGGAATAAACAAACCTCTATATCTGAGATTAGTTCTTACGATTTTATTGTCATAATTACCTCTATAATTGGGACAGCGAGTATAATATACCTCTTTTACTGAGACTATATTTTTGTACCGTTTTGTTTACTAATTTCTATTCTATCCGCTAATTCCACACTTGGTTAATTGAATAAAAGTGACCTCCAGTTTCCAGTTTTGTTTTGGTTTTGCTATCGTCCGGATGTTTATTTGAAAATGCCGAAGCGAAAGCACCTCTATAACTAAAATAAATGTTATTCTCATCTTCATTAATGGAACCCTCTGTAAGTGAGACAGATATTTATTTATACCTAGATATCTGAGACACTGCGTAACTGGAATACCTCTTTAAGTGAGACAAATTTGCAGGTCCCTTAAGGTCCCAGTTATCCAGGTTTCACTATATTAAGTAAATGTTGTGTACACCTGTAATTGATTTAGTGCAATATACGGAATATGTTTTTAATGACTTTATTTTGTACAAATATTTTATACAAATAAATACATAAGTAATTTTGATCATGGCGAGTGCTTATATTATTTAAGTATTGCTGCTTAAAGTTTCTAAAATGTTTGAAACATGGTATGTAAGTTCTGTAATAACAAAAAATTAAGACTGGTAGAAATAAACTGCAATATATTTTTGTTACTTTTCATCGGAATTTAAAGGTCCACTAAATGCATAATTAGGCCTCGTCCTATGGGGAAAGGTTTGTCCTAACCAACACTCTCATCAGGCGGCACAGGAGCATCGTGGCGCTATAAATCTCGCATTTTTAACGCTGCTACCCGTCGTCGCTCTGAAATCTTACGTCTGGTCTGGTCTATGCGAGATTGTTATACCGCCATATATCGGAAGCCGTAAGTTCTTTCGACATTTCGCAATAACTTCGTGACGCAGTAGCTTAGCAATGAGTTGTAGTGTCGAGGGCCGCGGAATCGAATCCCACACGGAACAAATATTTGTACGGTATACAAATAATGGTTTTATGTCTAGACTCTAGACGTTTGTCCTTGTGATATTAATGTATGTAAACTCACAGAATACGAGCGTAA
The DNA here is from genome assembly GCA_963668995.1 of Parnassius mnemosyne. Classification (NCBI taxonomy): domain Eukaryota; kingdom Metazoa; phylum Arthropoda; class Insecta; order Lepidoptera; family Papilionidae; genus Parnassius; species Parnassius mnemosyne. Next base: position 56,638,299 of record CAVLGL010000104.1, on the reverse strand, counting down.
AATAGCAGCTTGATGCTGTTGTGTTTCGTAAGGCGAATGTAGAGATCCGGAGACCCCTTCTTACTGAAAACAAGGCATTTCATCTTTGCCTTCAAGGGTGAAAACACATTTGCATTTTGATTCTTATTCTAGGATAGATTCAGATGTCCACTAATCATCAAGCTGATTGTGTTACCTTTATACTAAAAAAAAATACCTGCCTCCACGATACAGGAGAAAATCAATATAATGGGAGTAACGTTTTTTTTTTTATAAATAAGAACATGAACATTTCCTGTAGTAGTCGTTTTTCACTACAACCACGGAAAGAAATGTGATTGATTTCTTTACACTGCCACTGATTGACGGTGGAATGGTGAAAAAAGCGTATGTTCAGTGAATAGGCTTTTCAGACATTTTCATTTATCATTAATTATAACATTCGTAAATATCTTATAGAATGTTAAAAATAAAACAGACTTGCTTTACTAACGGCCCTATTGATATACCGCTGATATCTATATTTGAAATGTAAAATAATGCGTATTTAAGAATTTATTTCTTCCATTTATTCATGTTCAAAATTTAAGTTGCGAAAGATGTTCTTTTATTTTTTTATATAAAAATAATATAAAACTTCTTTAACGTGGGTTTTTATGGATCTTTTCATCACAACACATAGCTGATGTGAAGAATCGACGCTCCAGGAAGTTTGCAGTCTGTGAACACGTACAGGATCGCCCCCGTCACTACATTAGATTTGATATACCACAAATCCTCGCTATAGAACACCGATCCAACGATGATTCGCGAGGCTATTGAAATCAAAAAACATCCTAATTTCAATAGAGAAGATGGCTGGGTGCTACCATCTGCTCGGGATTCCATAATTAATAAAATTAAATCTCAACCCAAGCATACAACAGTAACACTTCAAGATACTGTAAGTTCATACTACGTAGATCGGAACAAAAATTAATAATTTTTAATCTGGAGGTAGCCGTGGTTAAATATGACATTGAGACTTCATACACCTTAGTCCCCCCCTGTCCATGGGTGCTGGAAAGTGCTCGAAACGTAGGGAATATAAAATAAGTTAATATACGCGATAAAATCCGTAAAATTAGTTTTATTTAAAAGTGTAGTGTTCGCGTAATTATAAGAAATCATTATATTTTTTTTTCTTAAGGTTACTAAACTATAAATCCTTGACAAAGTAGAGCACGAATATTCCTAAACTGTAAAAAAATCCTCATGCCAGCAGTATTTGCGACATCGAGAATATAATATAATATATTATATAATATTATATATAATATATAATATAATTTTATACGTGGTAGAGCCATGCTGCAGCTATATTATGATTGTAGCACGAATGGGTCGGCTCGACCGGGGAAGGACCACGCTCTCACAGAATACCAGTGTAAAATAGCAGCTTAACGCTGCTGTGTTTCGTATGGTGAGTGTAGAGAACCGGAGACCCTTTTTACTGGAAAAGAGGCATTCCATCTTAGTCCTCACGGGTGACAACGCATCTGCATTTTGATTCGTAATCGAAGATAGATGTAGATGTCTATGGGCCGCAGGAACCACTTACCATCAGGTGGACTGTGTGCTCGTTTGTCACCCTTATCCTATAAAAAAAAAATTTTTCTCTAAAATATTAAAAGTGATATAAAAGGTAACTTTTTTGCTTTATACTCAAGCTTTTGCTTGATAAAATGGTTGCGATCGGTATTCATAAAAGGTACAATTTTCCAATAAAAAAGAGTAATAATTTGTATAGAGAGACAACATACGCATATAAATTATTTTTATGTGTTGTCCTTTTATTTATCAAAACACCTGCTGGAAGGAGCAGTGCCATTTTAAAATAGTTATTCTATTTTTCTGTAATTTCATGTATGTGGGTAAAAAATTAAATAAATAATTTACTATAATGTAAAGTACAAACCGGTAACAATAAGAAAGTTGTCTGAATAGTTACCTTAAAATCATAATTCCCTACATTCCCACCCTTAGGGTTGGTATTTTTTCATGAGGGACCACCCATGTAGTTTATGATCACTGCTAGTAAATAAATTGATATAACATCTCAAAAATATCAAATTATACCTCTATCTATGGCATGTTACGCATTACAGGAATTTAATTACGTAGTAATTATCTATGAGAATCAAAGCTTGTTTGTGGTGGCATCTACATTTGAAACGCGATTGTCGCATACATGCGTCACCTGTCGTTCACAGATACCACCTTGTTGATCGTTTCCTCTAAAAATTGGATGTCGTTATTCGTCGCACGCAATGTACTCAAAGCTATAAACTCAGAGTTCGAAGTTCAAATTACGGATGACTATCGCTAAGCCATTTGTGTATTTTTTCACAACTGGATATATCCCTTTCGTGCTTGCCAGGGGGATTGGAAGGGTTTGAGATAAACCTCACGTTTGGTAGGCGGATTGGCAACTGCCTGCCAGGCGTCTTTGATATACGGTCTAAATAAATAAAATGACAGAGGTTTGCAGGTATGCGCTTATTTATTTCATAGGCACTTGGGCCTTATCTAAAAATTCCGTTATCTTCATTTAAGAAACAATAATTTTTATAAGCACTACGTGTTCAGTAAACATTATATGCAACGAATAAGATTGTTTACAAATAAATTTTGTAAACAAAGTATATTTTTGCTAGCAATTCTTTAAATATATTTATTTATTAAAATTAGGTAGACCATGTGCTCGTTGGTCACTCTTATTCTATAAAATAACACCTTTTACGATACCTACTGAAAAAATGGAATGATGGCTTCTTTTATGCCGCTTTAGTTATTTATTTATATATTAGGTAAATTAGCGTTTTGTCGTACTGACCACTTTGATCTGAAATATTTCCTCTTTGGTTAATAATTCCAAATTCAAATTTATTTTCACCCTCGCGATCACTGAGACATCGCTGAACAGTTGCTGCATAGTCGTCATAATGAAGTCAATCTCATTTTTCGACGAACTGTCGGGGCTTGACCAGGTCCACTTCCTCCGGGGCTGCTTCTGGAAGAAAGAGTTCATCATAAAGAATCCCTCTTTTTCCATGAAGTAGGCCAGCTGCTGGCGTGTTGGGTTCCGTTTCGCTATTCCAAATGTTCTTACCTTCAGCTCGACGTACTCTCTAGTGCCTATTTTTACGTTGAAGTCTCTCATTAACACCGTATAGTGGGTTTTGGAGGAATGCATGGCTTTAGCGATATCCTCATTTTCTATACTTCCTCATCGGGATATTTTGAGATTGGTTCCTAAACCTGTATGACCTTCAATGAATACCGTTTGGTGATTCTGAGTATAAGGTACGCAACTCTCGTCGACACACTCTCAATCTTTACAACGTTGTTAACGAGAGACTTGTGGAGGATAAATACGACACCTCCTTAGGACAGTTGGTCACCCTCCCGGTAATAGAACAAGTTGCCGGATTCGAGGATTACCGCATCCTCCCTCGCTCTTCGGACCTCTGATAATCCTATAATATTCCAGCGAAACTTGTCTATCTCTTCTTCCAGCTCCAGGATCTTCTCGTCAGACCTCAGGGTGTGTGCGTTGTATGTTGCCTTTACTTTTCATAGGGGGTATATTTTTATAGTTGCCACGCCCTTTAATTTGAACGCAATTATAATTAGCTGTTATGAGAAAGATGCTGCTGCCCATCTTCTGTCTCAGATTCCTCTATCGCCTCTTACGAAACCTGCAGGTAGATATGGGGTAGTGAGTATTCTTACCCGCCACTAGACGGGGGTTATTATGTTTATTATCCTTTAATTATAATATATATTTGTAACTGGATTGCTGTGAAACCTGGAAAATTTGCCATTTTTGGGAGGACTTAAAAGCTAAGGACCAATTTTTCAACAAAAATGGTACTCTCATACTAGGCGTTAATTTTAAAAGTGATACATTATTCTTCATAGATTTGATATTTATTAGCAATTTAAATAAGTAAACAACATACTCAAAAATATGAAAAATTTAACCTTACTTTGTGGCAACTTTCCCATCAGGGTTTATAATGAAAATAATAGGATTTTACTACAAGGTTGAAGGTAAGTTTACCTCATAATATAATAATCAACACTCTAGAGTTCTGATTTGCTCCTTTAATTGTGTTGCAAATATTAAAGTTTATTGCTATTTGTAAAAAAAGTGGTGGCAAAGTTGCCCTCTCATTTTTAAATTTTTCATACAATGTGTAATAATACGTCGGGGGAAAAGTTTCTTCGTATTTTGTTTGTATACAAGTGGTAAAATTTTAAATTTTGTATAACCAACTTCAGTATAAATTACTAAGGATAACTCAAATAATTTTGGTCATACCTTGAAAAATAGTATATAGTACCACATAAGAAACACCAGCTTTCAAAAAAAAAGAATCATCGAAATCGGTTCACCTAGAAAAATGTTATGAGGTAACACACATAAAAAAACATACAGTTGAATTGATTACCTCCTTTTAGAAGTCTGTAGAAAATTAAAAATAATCCCTTTGGTTGTATTGTTTGTATATGATGTGATATTTTTATATCAATAAATATAGGTCATTAAGAAAAAGAAAAAGTAAAAAACACCATTATTCATTTGTTTTTCTGTCCGCCAAAATGAGTGAATCTAACGAAGAAATTCGACACATTTTGAAGATTTATTACAAAAATTGATAAAAATAAAAAAAATGTACAACCGACTTCAATAAAATTAATTATGATAAAAAAATTATTAAAGATAACTCAAAAACTACTAATCAGACCCTAATAAAATTTATATGTAACCACACAAATAGTATCAGCTTTCAAACAAAAACAAAAATCATCAAAATCGGTTCAACTAGAAAAAAGTTATGAGGTAACACACATTAAAAAAAAAAACAAAACAAATACATTCGAATTGAGTACCTCCTCTTTTTTCGAGTCGGTAGAAAAAGGCAAAACTGCGACTCAAGCCACGAAAAAATTTATGAGAATTATGGATCTAATGCAGTGTTAGTAGAGTAGCGCAAAATTGGTTTAAGCATTTCCACTCCGGGAATTTCGATGTCAAAGATACAGCTAGCTCTGATCACCTTCATACGGATAAAGTCGATGCCATTTTTGATAAAATGGAGCAAGATTAGCATATTATCTAGTAGTTACAGCATAGATGAGGAATTTGGTATTGACCACAAAACAGTTTTGACCCATTTGAATAAGGCTGTTGTATATATGTTGTATATATTTTGTATAAAAAGGCTCGATATTTGTGTACCACATGAGCTTACTGAATGAAACCTAATGAATCGAGCACTCATTTGCGATTCTCTAATGAAACGTTATAATACCAAACAAATTCTTCTAAAAAGTATTCGTTTTTTTATTAATCATCGTCATAATTTTATTACGAGCGGGTAAAAAAATTGTAATCCATTGAGTTATATGTACTACGTACTCGTACTAGAGAAGCTATTCCGAACACTGACTATGTTCAACTGAACTGTAGTGCAATCCATACAAACTAAATATTGCGTAAATTGAAGATTTGTGAATTGCATAAAATAATTATTATTACATTTTATTTAGAAATATGTTTGTTTAGATTAAATTAAGATATTTTATATTAAATCCTTATATTAATTTTAAATTAATATCTTATTTCATATCAAATTAAAGTCTTCGCGCATGCGCGACTACTACTCCCGCGCATGCGCGAATACATAGAGTATGACACAATTTTTGTTTGGAATGGCTTCTCTAGTACGTAGTACATATAACTCAATGTTGTAATCAATATAAATATTGTTTTTCCACAATAGCAAAACATTAAAATCATTAAACATGCCATAGTTTTTGGGTGCAATTTAATATCAATACACTAATTTAAAATTATGAAAAATACAGTAATGATATTGTTAATGCCCGACAACCATCGATCACTAATAAAAAACTAGACGACACTGTTTTAGAGAACTTTTGCATGGAATTGTGTATCTATCTATGTTTAATTAGTGATCGATGACGACAACGCAGTAAAAATAATATAGATTTCTCTTATTTTTTCCTTTACTTTTGATAAAGATGAATCGATTTTGTACGTGGTAGAGCCATGCTACAGCTATATTAACAGTACAGTTGTAGCACGAATGGGTCGGCTCGACCGGGGAAGGACCACGCTCTCGCAGAATACCAGCGTAAAATAGCAGCTTAATGATGCTGTGTTTCGTTTGGTGAGAACCGGAGACCCTTTTTACTGGAAAAGAGGCACTTCATCTTAGTCCTCACGGCTGACAACGCATATACATTTTATTCGCAAACGAGGAGAGATGTAGATGTCTATGGGCCACTGTAACCACTTACCATCAGGTGGACTGTGTGCTCGCTTGTCATCCTTATCCTATAAATAAACTCATTTAGTGAAATTGGTCTAATGAGCTGCTACGGAGAAACTTCTATACAAACTTGGCGTGCTCAGCAGAGCGGGACAGTATTTCATGCCGGCACACCGCCTGCAACTTTACAAGGCGCAGGTTCGGCCTCACATGGAATACTGTTCCCATCTCTGGGCAGGGGCTCCCCAGTGCCAGCTCCTTCCACTTGAACGCATCCAGCGCAGAGCGGCTCGAATCGTCGACGACCGAGCCCTTTCCGATCGGCTCGATTCATTGGCACTGCGAAGAGATGTTGCATCCCTTTGCATTTTCTTTCGCATCTACCATGGGGAGTGCTCTGAGGAATTGTTCGGATTAATCCCAGCCGCCAAATTTCACGAACGCACATCGCGGCAGAACTCGCGATACCATCCACACCATCTGGATGATTGGCGGTCCACCACTGTGCGATTTAGAAGATGTTTTCTTCCTCGCACGACTTCCTTGTGGAATCGATTACCATCAGCGATTTTTCCGGACTGATACGACTTAGGGACCTTCAAGAAAAGAGCGTACTCCTTTTTAAAAGGCCGGCAACGCATCTGCAATTCCCTCCCTAGTGTTGCAGTTGTTCATGGGCGGCGGTAGTCACTTACCATCAGGTGAGCCGCATGCTCGTTTGCTCCCTCTCCTATAAAAAAAAATATATACATAGAATGTCAAGTACAGAACCTTTTCTAAATCGTCGTAATCGGCTAAAATGTAGGTTGAATTACAACCCTTTGTTGTACCAAAACATGGCAAAGTAATCGGCACATCGCATCGTGGCATCACTAGTATGGTAATTTTGCCAAGTTAGTTTTATAGATAAATATTAAGACCAACATGTTACTTTGTTATATGGCAGCGAAACCTGGGTATGCCAGAAGAAGCATAAAAGCAAGTTGAATGCAGTGGAGATGCGATCTCTTCGTAAAATGTGCGGCGTTACCATGGCCGACCGAAAGCGAAACGAAGAGATTCGCAATATGGCAGGTTTGAAAGATGACCTTATCACAAAAATTGATAAGGGCGTGCTTCGGTGGTTTGGGCACGTTGAGCGAATGAGTGTAGACCAAATGGTGAAGAAAATATATAGCGCGAAAGTTAATATTAAAAGGTGTCGAGGTAGACCGAGACTAACTTTCGAAGACCATGTGAGCAATTTGCTCGAAGAGGGTAGGGTCAAGAGTACTCGGATACCTAGACGTGCATGTATGAAGAAGATAATGAATCTGAAAGAAGCGAAAGAGGTATGTAAGGATCGTGACACTTGGCGATCTGTTCTCTCTGGCTACCCCGTCAGTGATTGTGCGTGAAGATAAGAAGAAGAAGAACATGTTGAAAACGTTATATTACATTTCATATAGATAGATAACTAAATTCAGTATTTCAAACAAAATCGACAAAAGTTCTGGAGCACTGGACAAAGAGATTACATCGTCGGCACAATTCCGCGTTAAAATAAAATGTCAAAATTAACTCCCTTATTGCCATATCGAAAACAATGCTGTCAAGTAGTTATTGTATTTTCATTCCAAAAATATAATTAATATAGTAATAATAATAAGTAGCGCCCTTAAACAGACTCTACTACTCGACAAGTCCTCTTGGTTGTTTGTTTGGTAACTAAAATTAAATAAATAAATAAACGTGGTTATTTTCAGTATAAGAACGATAAATGTTACCTTAAGAAAATCCACATCAGGTATTTACGATTTCATAGTTTTGGTAGTGGTATTTGTAAATTTCCTACTAGCGATAGAAGTTTGTTAAAGTATAAAACTATATAGAGCAAGTAATAAAAGATTGCGCCGTTTTCCGTTGTGATCTCAACATGTGCTACCGCCGTAAAACGTGACCACGCTCCAAGAGAAACTTTTATGTCTCGATGTCGTTTATATTTAATGGCACATTATGTTTTAATTTTTTAATATTAAATCTCTAATTTCTTTGCATGGACCTTAAATAAAAAGTTGCAATACATTAAAAAAGAAACAAGATTTTTTTACGTGTGAATATGCTTAAATGTATTATATTTTTATTAGACAAAACGTAAAAAATAAATACGACCAAATTTAAGTAAAGTTGCATAAAAATGAGTTGTTGTTGAAAGATTGATAACCAGCCATAATTTCTAACCTTTCAGCCAAGTCTCACTATGGATGTTTGTATGTCTGATGTTTGTATGATTCTACGAGTAGCTACGGGTATTATAGTACGGTTACTAATGTATTTCTACAGTAAACAAAATGGTGACACCCCAAACTATCGGAAGCTATAAGATTTTTCTGGCACTACCAGTCGCCTCTTACAACACTAACGGGACCAAATGGGGTGAAGCTCACATTAAAAAACTAACGTGAGGGGTGAAAGGTTCTTAACAAAACGGCTAGTTTTCTTATAAAATCTTATTCTTAGTGGTAGAGGCATGCTGTAGTTTTTGTACGAACGGGTCGGGTCGACCGCGGTTCGAACACGCTCTAACAGAATACCAGCGTAAAATAAGAAGCTTTATGTTACTGTGTTTCGTATGGTTAGTGTAGAGTGGGGTGCCCTTTTTACTGGAAACGAGACATTCCATCTTAGTCCTAAAGGGTTACAACGCACCTCTTTTTTGATTCTTAATCGAGGACAAAAATGTGTGGATGTCTATGGGCAACAGAATTTACTTATCATAAGGTTGACTGTATGTTCGTTTGACACCTTTATTCTGTTTTTCTAAAATAAAAGAAGCCTAAGTTACTATTTATAACATCGGCTATCTGCCAGTGAAAGTCCTGTCAAAATAGGTCTAGCTATTTCAGAGATTAGCCGAAAACACTGACATATATACATATTTTGATAGACATAGACAATGTATATTAGATAGACAATTAGATAGACATAGACATATTAGATAGACAATTTTTTTTTAAATTGTGTCTTTATTATAAGTGCCTATATACTTTAATATACATATAGTACTATATACTTTAATATACATTTAGTACAGAGATGTTGTTATGTTGACATTACAAACATACACTTCAGTTGAAACTTTATAAAGCGCAAGTTCGGCCTCACATGGAATACTGTTCTCATTTCTGGGCCGGGGCTCCCCAGTGCCAGCTCCTTCCACTTGACCGCATCCAGCGCATAGCGGTTCGAATCGTCGACGACCGAGTTCTTTCTGAACGGCTCGATACACTGGCACTACGTAAGGATGTTGCATCCCTTTGCAATTTCTATTGAATTTACCACGGGCAGTGCTCTGAGGAATTGTTCGAATTAATTCCAGCCGCCAAATTTCACGAACGTACATCGCGTCAAAATTCACGATACCATCCTCACCATCTGGGTGCTTGGCAGTCCACGACTGTATGTTTTACTAGGAGTTTTCTTCTTCGTACAACTTCTCTGTGGAATTGTTGACCACCGCCGATTTTTCCGGACCGATACGACTTAGGGACCTTCCAATTATTTCCGCGTATGCGCACTCAGCGTGAGGACGTGTGCCAATTGTACCTATCTATAATACGACATTTTAAAACAAAATGGCTCAATGTAAAAAGTGTAAGCTGTTTCTTTCACTAAAGAAAGATGATGTCATTAAGTGTTTGGGGAGTTGTGATAGTGTTTATCACAAAAAGTGTGCGTCAAAACAACTGCTTAAGAAAGAGATGTGCGAAATATGTGCCAAGAAAAATGAAGACACTCCATCACCGCAAACATTAAATTTGAATCTTAACCAGGTAACTACAGAGTCCATTTTAGAAGAAGTTAATAAAAAGTTGCAAGTGATTTATAAAATAGAATCCCAGTTGGATAATGCTTTGGAACTCATAGATTTTTATTCTGAAAAATATCAAGAAATGGTGGAGTTCAAAGAGACAGCAGAGAGGAAGATAAAAGCTCTTGAGCATAAAAATGTTTACCTTGAAAAATACAACAAGGCTTTGGAAGAAAGATTACAAGACCTAGAATTAAAAGAAAAAGAAAAAAACATTGAGATCTTAGGATTAGAGAAAAAGGAGAATGAAAATACTCTAGAAGTAGTGAAAAAAGTGTCTCAAATACTAAAATTATGCCAGGGGGATATAGAAGATGCGAGGAGGGTAGGTAGGGAAAAACCGATCCAGAAGAAAGCACAGCCGATCATTGTTACGTTACGCACAAAGAAGGCCCGTGATCAATGGATATTGGCTCGAAAAGTGCGTATTTCAAATGCGCAAGTTCTCGAAAATAATAGCGATCAATTAATATATATAAATGAAGATTTACCAAGGTATAAGCGTCAATTGTTTTGGGAAGCAAAAAATCAACTAAAATCTTATTTCAAATATATATGGATTCCGAATAGGAACATACTAGTTAAAAAAACGACAATGAGAAAATATTTAAAATAAGTTCTGAAAGTGACATAAACAAAATGTTACCGAGTAGTGAATAAAGTTGCCAAGGCCTATGCTAAGGCCGTGCGTACACGCCTCGTTATCTTCTATACTAAAAATTCGCACCTATACAACAATTACCTACCGACATCGACTTTATAAGGTATAAGGACCTGACACAATGGAGTGAATCTCAACCTGCAAATGGGATACATATATTGCATCTCAATATACGTTCTTTAAGAAAAAATTTCAATGAATTGCTGGTTTTGTTGGAGCATATCAAATATAAAGATATAATAGTATTAAGTGACATATGATAGTATTAAGTGAGATAAATATTAAGATAGAAGAACTAGGTTTTTATAATATTAATGGATATATACTTCATGCTAATTTTAAGAGGAGGAGGTCTACTTATTTATATAAAGGAACATCTGGACTTTTTTTCACAAACAATCAACACTCCAGTGGCAGAATTAATTCATGGAAACTTGACGATCAGAAAAAGGACTTTTCATATTTTCTGCATCTATAAACCACCTGCGAAAAAAAATATGGTTTTATTGAGTGCCTAAATACATTAATAAAGGAAAGAACATCGCCTCAAGAAGATATTATTCTCATAGGAGACATGAACATTGATATTTATAACAACAAGTGTAATCAAATTATTTCAAATTATAAACTAACTTTGTGTGAACACGGCCTACACTGTGCAGTGCCTAGCTCGGAGATAACACGAGAAGCGGTAGTCAACGGACGACACGAGCGGTCATGCATTGACCATCTGTGGGTGCGAGCGAGACCGGCTGACACTACATCTGTTGCCTACGTAATCGACTGTCATGTATCCGATCATCATATTGTTGGCATTACGTTAGGCGTCTCAGGATTGCAAAGCGAAGTGAATGTTGTAAAACGGTAAATAATTGTAAACAAGTGATTAGTGATAAATTGTGTAGGGTAAAGTTGGAAGAATATGATTGGTCCCAGCTTTTAGATTTATCTTGCCCAATGTTATTGTATGAGAAGTTACGTTTACTGTTTGAAAATATTTATAATGAAAGTAAGGTCAATATTGTAGTAAGTAATAAACGATTAACGCAGCCATGGGTAGACGGTAAGTTGAATAATTTAATATTAAAAAGGGATTCTTTATTTAGAGCGTGGAAAGCGTCACCAAAAAATATGAACAAGCGTTTAGAATACACGAGATTTAGAAATAGAGTAAATAAAATTATAAATGATGCCAGAAACAAGTATAGACAAAAACAAATAAAGGATTGTAATAATGATAGCAGAAAAATATGGTCAAATATTAATACATGGTTAGGGAGAAATAAAGCAGATGTGGATTTAGTAATTAAGATGGACTTGGGTAGAAATTATAGTTTATATAACATTTGCACAAAATTTTCTAAAACATTTACTAATGAAATATTAGACATTAAGCATACTTGTAATTTAAAAATTTTAGATAGAAACATGTACGTTACACAGAGTGAAGTGTCTTTTAGGTTTAAGAAAGTGAAATCATGTGACATAGAAAAAGTAATTGATAAATTGCACCATAAAAAAGCACCAGGTTTGGATGGGATTAGGGTGAAAGATTTTAAGTTAGTAAAGACAAAAATAAGTCCAATACTAGCCCATTTTGTTAATATGTGCTTGTCAAAAGGTGTTTATCCTGACTTATTAAAGAAAGCAATTGTTCGTCCCATATTTAAACACGGAAGTCATTTAGACTTCAGTAATTCCAGCCAATAGCCATCTTATCATCGGTCAATAAGATCGTTGAAAAGGTGGTTGTTGGCCAAATAACAGACTTTTTGGAACAGCATAGTATATTATCAGAGGCACAACATGGATTTCGAAAAAATCGTAGCACAACTTCTGCACTTACACTATTTTCAGATACAATTAATGAATATTCAAATGATGGAAAACAGGTTATGGTTTTGTTTATTGATTATAAAAAAGCCTTTGACACTTTGGACCATAATATATTATTGCAAGCGATGGAGGAGTGTGGAATCAGGGGCCCTACAAATAACTTTTTTCGTAGCTATCTATCTAATAGGACGCTCCGTACTGTAGTTGATGGTGTTGTGGGAGAGGAGGCCCGTATTAGCTTGGGTGTACCGACTGGTTCTGTTTACGGTCCTGTCGGTTATATTATGCATGTAAATAGAGTTTGAGAATATAACAAAGTGGGCCCATGATAATGGCATAATCCTTAATTTTAATAAAACAAAATGCATGCATATACACTCTCCATATAATGCTGCAGCGAAAAACATAACATTAAATGAGATGGCTGTTGTGGGCCACTGTTTTGAGTGCTTACATAATAATAAAATGAATTGTAATTGTAAAGAAATTGAATTTGTAGATAAGATTAAGTATTTAGGACTGGTAATTGATCAAAACTTTAATTGGAAACCTCAAATATCTGATGTATGTACAAGGCTGTCAGTGATATTAGGTAAATTCTATTTATTAAATTACATTTTGAACAAAAAATCTATGTACCTTCTATACTATACTTTGGTGGATTGCCTCATAGGTTATGGACTTGGTGTTTACGGTCGTACTTTTGCTTCTTATATAAAGAACATTAAAAATTTACAGACAAGATTTCTAAAATATCTTGTAAATAAAAAAGTTAAAGAAAGTTGTAAGAAAGATTATAATAAGTTATTCTATATTTGTAAAATTTTACCGGTAGAACACAAAGTTAACATGCTATTAGTTTTGGAAAACATTAATAAAAATCATTATAAAGAAAAAGTGGATAATAAATATAGAACCAGAAAAGTTAGAGAAGGGAAATTAGTTGAACCTAGTGTTAAAAACTACTATGGTAAAAGATGTACAAAATACTTAATACCAAAGCTTCTTAATGAAATAGACTGGATAAGGCAAGGTAGACCTGAGTGTAAAAATACAAATAAAAAAAGCTTAAGAAGTATTTTTTAGAGAAAATAGAAAATACATGATAGCGTATTTATACGACAATTTGTAAAAGTTGTAATATTAGAATTATTAGAATACAAAAATAATAGTGTTTATACTTAGGATTTATTTGCCTTATTATGTGGGTGGGGTACTTATTTAATTATGTAATAGGATGCAAGAGTGCAATTATTCGCCAACAAACTGTCTTTACAGTTTGGCGAAGTTTTAAAATAATGTTATGTTTTTGTAAATGTTGGTAAAAAAAAAAAGATGGTCGTCCTGGGCGCGGTTCATCATCAATTGATTATCTTTAGAAACGAATTTGTTTTGTTCATTCTTTTACGGTGGAGTACGAAGAGGAAGAAGCCCCGTACAAAGCATATAAACGTTGTTTGATTTCCACCGGTGTCTTCCCCTTTTTTGTCTAAAAATTTATCACAGCTTGATACTCTATTTTATGCATTTCGAAAATTATAATCAACATTCTGAATTTATTAGGCTATTTAACTGTAACAAAATTAAATCATTTTATATTATTCTTTTATGGAGTAGGTAACGAAAAGTCCATCAATTTAATGACATGAAAGTTTTGTCTTTGATTAACATAATGTGGGTAGGCTAGAAACATTTAGACCTTACCTAATAAGTACACTGTACTGTGACCAGCAGTGGGACGCAGCATCTCTTTTATGAGAGAGTTTTTGGGCAAGGAAGTGTCCACCGCGCTACCCCAATGCGTGTTGGCGGACTTCACATGTCTTGAAATGTTTTGAAATATTTTTTATAAATTTCTCAAACATGCGGATCCACACGATGTTTTCCATTACCGCCGAGCACGTGGTAAATGTATTGGCACGTGGACACCTCATACAACGGCATTAACTGCTGGCTTAGCTCAGTTATCAGCGGTTGGCTAGACTTATGCGAGGTTCGCGCGCCGAGCCGAGTGTTATTTGAATTTTTCATTATTTCTTAAACTACGCGTCCAAATAACATGATATAAGGAGCAAAGTTTATATCCATAAATTTTTTTTGATGATGTAGTAACTTTCGTTCGTAAGGATTAATATACCATGTTTATAATAACGCACATTTTTTTAAAGAGAAAAATCTTTAAAGGTCACAAAAGATGTCGATATTATTCTATTCGTCTTTTTTTATAGGATAGGGTGACAAACGAGCACACAGTCCACCTGATTGCAAGTGGTTGCTGTGACCCATAGACATCTACATATATCTTAGTTTGCAAATTAATATGCGTTGTCACCCGTGAGGACTAAGATGGAATGCCTCTTTTTCAGTAAAAAGGGTCTCCGGTTCTCTACACTCACCACACGAAACACAGGAGCATTAAGCTGCTATTGCACGCTGGTTTTCTGTGAGAGCGTGGTTCTTCCCCGGGTGAGCCGATCCATTCGTGCTACAACTATATTAATATAGCTGCAGCATGGCTCTACCACGTATAACATTTTAAAATTATTTTTTAATTTTCAAATTTTTTTTGTCACAAAATACCTACCTCATTATGGCTTATGTATAAGAGACAGGCATATGCCATTTGCGACTTTTTCATAGATGGAGTAAAGGTTTATATTTTTAAATTGTATTCGCGTATCACTAACCAACCATTACGCCAGCGCACGCGGAGAATCTGGTAATAATACAAAATAAAAATAATTTTTCAAATCGGACTAGTAGTTTTATTTATTTATTTATAATTTCATGCACAAATTTGTACATATGGCAGACTTAATGCCATGGGGTATTCGCTCCCAGTCAAACATTAGGCTAAAAAGATATAGACAAACAAGAAGCGGTGTAGCAGTAATCAAAATAGAAAGGGCAAAAAAATTAAATACACACACACACACATATATACACAAATATACATACTTAATTACACACAATATATACATAATACATATAAATATTGTCTATGTCAGAACAAATATGAAATATACATATATGTATATGAAAATAAGAGCTGTGTTAGTTCAAACTTGCAACGATTTTTTTCACATGCTTACGGACTTTATTATTAAAACAAACTGGTTGGGAGGTTTTTTAATGTCAAGAGGAATGTTGTTCCAGAGCCTGAAGGTCGTGAGGGCGGAAGAGTGAGATAGTTAGTTCCAGAGATTAGCGTGTTTAAACAAACAAAAAAAAAACTCATCCGCTTTATTATATTAGTATAGATGTTTTCAACGTGTAGCAAGCATTTTACGAAATCATGTACTTAGTGCAATTAATCCGTGCAAAAGCCGGAAGGAATAGTTTTAACAAGATGTATGGCTCAATTTATCTTGCTTATAGAACTAGGTAGAACCTTTTGGATGTTTAAAGTAAACACGTTCAATCAGCCAAGCGCGCAATTTAAAATATTAATTGGATTGTCGAGACGAAAATTGGGGCGATAAATATCTAGGATGGAGATACGAAATTAATACGAATTACCAACGATACTATGAAAATTGAGACTCCACTCTTCCATAACACATATCTCAGCTCAATGGTTTATTTAGTTCAGAGCTGACATTCATCTTACTGCCTTTTAAGTTGAGTAACAAGGAAGCTCATTATGTGGTGGGATTCCATTTCTGTCTAAGGGTTAGTCTGGGTTGGTAAACAGTGACAGTGGTCGGTAAATCACTTTCTTATAAGAACAATGCAAACTATTTATTTGGAGAATTATTTACCCTTATAAGCAATGAATTTAAAAAAAAAAACATTTACTTCTAAAACATTCTCCAGAAACAGTCGCAAGGCATTTGATGAGTGGGCGATAGTAGGAATTCATAAAAGCAGATAAAGGTTATATGACCTTTACCATGAAAGATCATATAATCCTTCCAATACTTTTAAAGAATATGTCAAAAATTATTCTTAAATGTTTAAAAGAGTTTGCTCCACAGCCAAATCGTTACATATTAGCAATAAAATTAAGACGGCTAAGAGTAAAATTAAAATGACTTGGAGTATAATTAACAGTGAAACCGGTAAAGAAAAACCTCGTAACTCAAACTATCAATTAAAAATTAACAATGAATTGACTAAATCAAATCAAGAAGTCGCAGCGGTGTTTGAGAAATATTTCACTGATATTGCTATCTTGACAACAGAGTCATTGAATACTTCGCTGTAAAAAATTTGGCGCTTAGACTTATTACTTCATATTTAAGTAACAGAACTCAAAAAGTCGTGATCAATGGTAAAGGTTCCTCCGGATCGGTAGTATCAATGGGCGTTCCTCAGGGCTCGATTCTTGGCCCATTCCTGTTTTTAATCTATATTAATGACTTACCTTATCTTGTAGGGGACAATCACGATATAGTATTATTTGCTGACGATACTTCTTTAATTTTAAAACTCAAATGGCAGTTAATTAATTATGACGATGTAAATAATGCTCTATCGAAATTAGTACATTGGTTTAACGCCAACAATATGCTCTTAAACGGCAATAAGACAAAGTTTATTAAATTTACAATACCTAATGTAAAACATTCGAATACCAATGTGCTGTTAAATGGGGAGGAGTTGAGTCTTGTGGATACCACTGTTTTTCTCGGTATTACTATTGACGCGAAACTTCAATGGGGCCCCCATATATCTAAACTAGCAAGCAGACTTAGTTCTGCAGCATATGCTGTAAGAAACATTAGAAGTCTCACAGATGTTGAGACAGCTAGATTAGTGTATTTTAGTTATTTTCATAGCATAATGTCTTATGGAATTTTGCTATGGGGTAATGCGACTGATATTGAAGCTATATTTGTTTTGCAAAAGAGAGCCGTACGGGCAATTTATAATCTAAATTGTAAAGAGTCTCTCAAGGAAAAATGTAAAGAAATATACATATTAACTTTGGCATCGCAATATACCTATTTATGAAAATGTAATGTATGTACATAAAAACATAAATAGCTTTAATAAGAATAAGGATTTTCATACCTTAAACACTAGTAACAAACATAACCTTGTAATACCAGTTACTAGACTCCACAGAATCAGTAATTCATTTATGGGGCAATGTATACGCTTTTACAACAAAATCCCAGAACATATTCAAAGTTTGTCAATAAACAAGTTTAAAAGTTTTATTAAAGAAAAACTGTACAAAAAGGGTTATTATTTAGTTAAAGTCATTTTTTACTTTACCACTGGTTCGAAAAAAAACCCTCTGTCCTGGGAAGAACCAGCAAGAAACCCAGCGGGACTTTTTTAAAATTAATTTTACAATATAAATGATTACGAACTATTTACAAAATTTATTTTAGAAACTGCTTGGAAGCGACCACCTCATTCCCAGAGGTTATTATCAACCATGTATTCATTTATACTATAATAACCCTTTTTATACAGTTTTAGCCTAATAAAACATTTAAACTTGGTAATAGAAAGAACCTGTACACTTTCCGGGACCTTGTTGTAATAGCGTATACATTGCCCCAAGAATGAATTACTGACTCTGTGGAGTCGAGAAACTGGCATTACTAGCTTGTGTTTGTTCCTAGTGTTTACAGAATGTATATCACTTTTTTACTAAAACTATCTTTGTTTTTGTGAACATACATTAAATTTTCCTAAATATACTGAGAGGACAAAGTTAATATATTAATTTCTTTAAATTTATCTCTAAGAGACTCTCTCGGTTTTAGATTGTATATAGCTCTAATGGCCCTCTTCTGTAAAACAAAAATAGTTTCTGAATCAGCCGCATTTCCCCATAGCAAAATCCCATAAGACATTATGCTATGGAAATAACTAAAATAAACTAATCTAGCTGTCTCGACACTAGTGAGACCTCTAATCTCTTTTACAGCATAGGCTGCAGAACTTAGTCTGCTTGCTAATTTGGATATATGGAGGTCCCACTGGAGCTTTGCGTCAAGAGTGATGCCAAGAAAAACAGTGGATACAACAGGGCTCAATTCCTCCCCATTTAAAAACACATTGGTATTCAGATTTTTAATATTCGTTGTTGTAAATTATGCTATGGAAATAACTAAAATAAACTAATCTAGCTGTCTCGACACTAGTGAGACCTTTAATCTTTTTTACAGCATAGGCTGCAGAACTTAGTCTGCTTGCTAATTTGGATATATGGGGGCCCCACTGGAGCTTTGCGTCAAGAGTGATGCCAAGAAAAACAGTGGATACAACAGGGCTCAATTCCTCCCCATTTGAAAACACATTGGTATTCAGATTTTTAATATTCGTTGTTGTAAATGTAACACAATTAGTTTTATTTCCGTTCAAATGCAGATTATTAACGTTAAACTAATGCACTAATTTTGATATAGCATTATTCACTTCGTCACATTTAAATGATTAAATGGTTCTATGAAAAATTATTTAAAAATTGTATAAACGAAATTATGTTTGGAAAAAAGAAGTCCCGCTGGGTTTCTTGCTGGTTCTTCCCAGGACAGAGGTATTTTCCGAACCAGTGGTAGATAAAAAATGACTTTCAATAAGAATTATGTAATAATCGATATTGAATAAAAAACTATTCTATTCTATTCTAGTAGTGTGTACTGCTCTGTTCCACTCTAAAGGATATAGAGAGCCAGTATAATCACAAACTGTGAGGCGTTCTACCTTAGCCCTCAGAGGGGACAACGCATTTATATCTTTTTTTGTAGTTGGTTGCAGATATACATGGTCTGCAGTAGCTGTTTACCATCAAGTAGATTGTAAGTTTCTCTGTAAAAGCTATAACATGACATAATATATTATATTACAATGATATAACTGTGATAATAACATAGTTTGGGCTCCCTGAAAACTGCTGTGTTTCCAAGAAGATTCAGTCTATAATGTATAGAGAGCCAGTATATTTTTATTACCAGTATATTACAGGCGGTGAGCTATTCCATCTTAGTCCACATAGGTGACCACTCATCAGCTGCCTTCATTGTTGAAGTTAGCTACAGGTGCTCATGGACAGAGTACTGTAAGTTCGTTTGTCGCTTCAGTTTTATAAAAAAAACCCTGTTCTTTCTGTACGGCTGAAGACATATCAATGTATCTTAAATATACTTTTTACGTAGTTATATATATATCACTTTAATGTTTACCATTCTGTTTTTTAACAAAATTTAATAATTTTGAAACTGTTTTTAATAAAACCAGTTTTAACCGACTTCAAAATAGTAGGAGGTTCCCAATTCGACCGTATTTTTTATGTGTGTCACATCAAAACTTTTTTCTAGTTGAACCGTTTTTGTAGTTTCTTTTTTTATTTGAAAGCTTGTGATTCTCATGTGGCTATTTACAAATTTCGTCAAGATCTGATCAGTACTTTTTTTATTATTCTTAATAATGCATATTTAATTGACTTGGACTACATTGATGATGTTCTCGTTTTAATTATACTGAAATCGGTTGTAGATAAATTTTTATTTTGTCACCTGTGTTAAAACATTATGTTACTTATGATTGACTCGTTGGTTTAGTGTTAAGAGTAGATGTGACTGCTATTTATGTGGCTCTGACTTCGAATCCCGGGCCACACGCAGGTTGGATCCCATAATTAATTATCAAAGTTTCTGTAGTAGCCACGAGTCAGAAGTTAACAGTGTTTTCCCCCGTGCTTCAGAGAGCACGTACGGATTGCGCCGTGTCCTGGTCCTGCGCCTATCGTGTCTCCTCATCTCTCTCTGATCGTGTCGGATTGCCGTCACTTCGGACTGAGGTAAGGTAAGGTAAAGGAATAGAGTGCACTTGTGTTTGCGCACACACTCAGGCACTATAATAAAGTCCCGCTCAGATGGCTAGCCTCCGTTAAGACTGGCCGCCGTAACCGAACTTCGATATAAAAGACATTCTTATCATCTATCTATGCCGTGCGATATACATAATAAGTAAACAAACGTAAACTTTTGTGTAGGAACCCTATGTGTATTAAAAAAGATTATTATAAAGCGTTTATGTAGCAAAAATAAAAGTAATCACGTTTAGTTTCCGTGTGCGTAGCAAATTTCTTCGAAATATATTACCCAGAAGATCCATTAATCAATTACTAGAACATGTACGTTGTTGGTAATGGATCTGATCGACAAAGTAGACAGGAAAATCTTAAACTACTTGAATGTATTCCAACAAATATAGTTATGAAGATGGAATGTATGTACATAAAAATATAAACTAGCTATAATGAAAAACAAAGATGTTCGTGCTTTAAATACTAGGAACAAACACAAGCTTGTAATGTTCTTTAATAGACTATACAGAATTAGTAATTTATTTATGGGGTAGTATATTATTTTCATGGGATATTTATGGAGTGTGGATGTATGTATTACAACAAAGTCTAGAAATGGAGACTGCCTCGTAAACGCGGTTACGGATCATGAGGTCGCGGGTACGAATCCCGGGCCGACTAAAACAAAATGTATTGAGTTTTTCATCTCACCTCATGTTTCAGTTTCCCCCTGTCCTTCGTAACGACACTCACAGCCACTACACGTTTCTTCTACTATTTATTATATATCTATTTATTCTACAAATGATAAAACGAAATATTTCTACAACAGGAAACATGATAAAATGTTTTGGAGAACCCGTATGTAACAGGCTACGAGGTATTTCACCTCAGCACATAGGGATCGAAATGGATGCTTAACCATCTTCCTTTGATGTTTTAGAAGGTGTCCGTTGGCTTCAGTAATCATTTACCATTAGGTATGCTATTCAAAGTTTCTTACTTTAATACTATAAAAAATCTATAAACTAATAACCCACGAGCTGAACCAACCTCTTTAAGTAAAACTGATTTGTTGTAATATGGCTTGTGGTCATAATCTTAATAAAATAATAGACAGACTCCTCACCTTCATTTTCGATAAAATTTACTTTATAAACGACCACCTGGTGGTAAACTGCTACTGCTACCCATAGACTTCCAACTTCAAACAAAGAAGTCTACAGGTGCGTTGTCACCTGTGGACTAAAATTAGCGACTAATATGAAATACTGTTATTCATCTCTTACTCTCTCTCTCTCTGTCTCTCTGTATCCATAAGATTGGATCACAGCAGTGCACGCATTGCTGTTAGGCGGAAGAAATAGCTAAGAGGGTGTTAGACTGTCTTCAAACTGTGGCGTTATTTACCCAGACGAACTTACCTTACTCTCGTTAATAATTTATAAATTTTCGAATGAAGTCCCGAAATTCTCACCATGATTATCCAGGTTATATCGAATACCAGGTATCTAATTAGTAAGATAGATTTGAGGTAAAAAATTCATTTTTTTACTAATTATAAGCCAGTGCTTTACCACAATATCACCTGGTGGTAAGTGGTGTTGCAGCCTAAGATGTTAAGTAGGCACTGTCTTATCGTAACAAAAGCCTATTCACTCTTGCTTTGAAGACGCCCAGATTATATGCGGACGGAAAGATAGACGCCGGCAAATTATTCCACTCCTTTGCTGTACGCATTACAAAAGACGAAACAAACCGTTTGTTACTATTGCGTGGAATATCGACAACAAAGGGATGAAGACCCGCCGACCGCCTCGTTGTCAAACGGTGGAAAGGAGAGGGAGTAATTAAAGCGTGTAATTCCTGCGCATACTCACCTAAATGCATCCTATAGAATACCGAGAGACTGGATACTCTGTGCCTGTGCTCGAGGCTGACAAGATTGGTTTCAACCAAATCAAGGTCACCAACGAGCCTCTTAGTACGTCTCCCAACTGAGTCCAAAGCTGCCAAGTGGCATTTTGCAGCACCAGCCCAGCATATGTGACAGCAATACTCCATACACGACCGGACTTGCGCTTTATATAAGGTAAGAAGCTGCCCCGGCGTGATGTACCGCCGCAACCTTGCAAGGACACCAAGTTTCCTTGCGACTGCTTTGACTTTAGACTCAATGTACCGCCCATAGCTTAGGTTCGGAGAAAATTAAATCCCTAATAACTGAAGGCGGTCAATGTACTCAAAGGATACATTAGGGAAAGTAGGAGCCAAGGTGAGGGGGCTCCTTTTAGCGGTAAAAAGACACGCTTTTGTTTTGGAGGCGTTAAATCTCACGAGATTGGCATTGCCCCATTCGGAGACTGTCTGTAGTGCGAGACTCACACGCTCAACCATAGCCTCTCTTTCTGACTAGATTTGATTCCGACTGGCCCGGGCACTTGGTTAGTATATCTCCACAACTGTGCTGTCGTCTGCATACCCATAGATACCGGGAATGAGCAGACCATTTATATGCAGCAGGAAGAGAGTTGGGGAGAGAACGGACCCTTGAGAAACACCGGCACTAGTCGCCACAGTACCGGATGAGCAGCCATCGACGATGACCCAGAGAGACCGTTCACTCTAAAAGTCCTTCACCCAGACAATAAGGCCATCGAATAAGCCGTACGCTGAAAGCTTGCCCAATAGACTAGCGTGCCAAACCCTGTCAAAGGCCTCTAAAACATTGAGGGAAACAGCAAATGCTTCACCACTGTTCTCGAGGGCTTCGCCTCATATGTGAGTGGCATACGCTAGAAGGTCGCCAGTTGATCGATTTCGGCGAAACCCGTACTGGCGATCATTGAGGAGATCATTTTGTTCTAGGTATGCCATGAGGTTCAATATACGCTCCATAATCTCGCGTTGAGTATGGAGCTGATTGAAATTGGCCGATAGTTGGCAGGGTCGGTACGGCTACCTTTTTTAGGCAGAGGCTGCACATTGGCCAGCTTCCAAGATGTAGGCACTATTATACTAGCTTTGTTCACGTCTAGACTTCGCAAAGTTTTAAGATCTCTGCCATAGCGATACCGCAGTGAGGTAATTGATGGTACACTGTTGCTACTATCCAGACGCAAATTGCACGAAAAAAAAACCAGCAAATAAGTCCGTTTTCTCCTTAGGCGCATGCGTCACTGAGCCATCTGGTTTCACCAGCGGAGGCAGTGTAGACCGACAGAAGTTTGTCTCGCCCACTTTGGCGAGAGACCAAAAAGCTCTACTGCCAGATGTTTTAAAGAGAGCTTTGTGCCGAGCGTTGTTTCTTTAGTCTAACATATCAATCATTTATTTAAAACTCCTAAAACTTTGAATCTATTCAGGAATATATAATATGTAATTTGTTTTTGTATGTAATAATAAGCTTAATTACAGAAGACCGGGGCCTCCTGCTAAAGGTATATATTTACATACGAATTAATTTTGTAAATGACATACGTTTTGTTAAACTAAAGACTCCAAATTAAAAGAGTAAATTAACTAGGAGTACACGACATGTTCAAATGAGAATAATGTGTGGTTATTTTAAACGGAGAATTAGTTTTAATATTTCATAATTTCACGCATCGTTGAATTTCTCGCTCGGATTAACATCAGGGGAAACACCTAATCCACTTTGATGTCAGCCTAGTACTTCTGTGCAAATTGGATCGTCTGCTAAATCTGTATCCGTTTTATATTCGGTCTTTGTAAATACGATCACTTATATCCTTTTGTCTAAACTTAAGTTACTCCTTATCCATCAGTGTGTCATATTTTTTTTCGAACTATAGGGCTCGATTCTTGGCCCATTCCTGTTCTTAATCTATATTAATGACTTACCTTATCTTGTAGGGGACAATCACGATATAGTATTATTTGCTGACGATACCTCTTTTATTTTCAAACTGAAACGGCAGTCAATTAAATATGACGATGTAAATAATGCTCTATCGAAACTAGTACATTGGTTTAACGTCAACAATTTGCTCTTAAACGGCAATAAGACAAAATGTATTAAATTTACAATACCTAATGTAAAACATTCGAAAACCAATGTGCTCTTAAATGGGGAGGAGTTGAGTCTTGTGGATACCACTGTTTTTCTCGGTATTACTATTGACGCGAAACTTCAATGGGGCCCCCATATATCTAAATTAGCAAGCAGACTTAGTTCTGCAGCATATGCTGTAAGAAAGATTAGAAGTCTCACAGATGTTGAGACAGCTAGGTTAGTGTATTTTAGTTACTTTCATAGCGTAATGTCTTATGGAATTTTGCTATGGGGTAATGCGACTGATATTGAAGCTATATTTGTTTTGCAAAAGAGAGCCGTACGGGCGATTTATAATCTAAATTGTAAATATTCCCTTAGAGAAAAATTTAAAGAAATAAACATATTAACTTTGGCATCGCAATATATTTATGAAAATGTAATCTATGTACATAAAAACATAAATAGCTTTAATAAGAATAAGGATGTTCATACCTTAAACACTAGGAACAAACATAAGCTTGTAATGCCACTTACAAGACTCCACAGAATTAGTAATTCATTTATGGGGCAATGTATACGCTTTTACAACAGAATCCCAGAACATGTTCAAAGTTTGTCAATAAACAAGTTTAAAAGTTTTATTAAAGAAAAACTGTACAAAAAGGGTTATTATAATATCAAGGAATACATGAATGAAAATAACCCCTGGGAATAAGGTGATCGCCACCATGCTGGTTCTATGAAAATTCGTTTAAAATTGTATAAACAAAATTATTGTTAAATGAAATTATGTTTAAAAAAAAAAAGTCCCGCTGGGTTTCTTGCTGGTTCTTCCCAGGACAGAGGTATTTTCCGAACTAAAATAATACTATATAAAATAAAATAAACTAAATAAAATAATGACTTTCAATAAGTATTATGTAATAATCCATATTGAATAAAAATCATTCTATTCTATTCTATTCTATTCTAGAACAGTATTTTCTATCCTATACAAAGAAAAATTTGAAAAACTTATAACATGAATTTTATGATATTATATTATCACACCAATTCTTTCACCGGATTTCCAGTGATGATTTTTTTACCATCACAAATCATTACCCTATTACAACATCCTAGGGGTATCGTAATAGGTGACTGTGGCAAAGGTTCCATGGCCTTAAAATGGCGGAATGACTATCTCTTTTATTAAACAAAAACATGCCTTAGACGCAGATTAGAGTTAAAAGTATGAGACGTTTGGTACTGCTATCGCTAACCTAATCAAGCATCACGATTAAGGAAATTTTTCTTACCCTAGGAAAGGCCCACATCCAGCAATAAACTGTTACTAATAAAAAAGATGAAGAAAAATACGTAATTCTTAACTGTCTCAGTTTCGTATATATGTATGTTAGTCCCATGTCACAAAATATATTACAGCACTACGTACAGATTGGCCACTTACACTCTTCCGCCAAACCGACTTACTTCACCCCGCCCGAATTTCAATACACAACAAGGATTCCAAGGCCAAAGTAGCCATAAGGTGTCTGATACACGTGTGGTGGTACGTAGGACTGTTTCTTATCCTATATAAAGCGCAAGTCCATTCGTATTAGAAGTACTACTGTCACATATGGCCTTGTGTTGCAAAATACCACCTAGTCCTAGCAGCATTGGACTGATTTAGTTGAAAGCCCGGAGCACAGCTGCAGAGTAGCCAGCCTCTTCTTGTTCTATATAATATATTATGGAGAGTTTGCGCAGAAATTACATGACATTCCTTCTTCCCCTTTCCACTATTGGAGAATCAGAGAGTTAGCGAGTCTCCACCACTTTTCTTCGATACGCATCACAACCAAACGGTCGGATTGGCTTTTGTAGTGCGCACAGTAGAGAAGTGGAATACTTCTTATTATCCTATTACAATCGGAATGTCTGTAATGAATGAAGAGAATGAGAAAGAAGAAAATAGACTTTTGTTACGCTATGAGAAATTACCATCAAGTGGGATTGTATTTAAAGAGCTGGCTTATATTGAGTAAAAAATTTTCTTTCGCGCCGGAGGGAGAGGGTAAATGCGTTTAGTGATTTTAATTCACACGCACATACTTACTATACCGTTCGCTTACAAATATTGCGTATTAAAGTTTTTGGATGCTGAAGGTGACTGACGATGCGTTTGATAATATATTTTATCAAGAGTGGTCAGGGCCGGAGTGTGCCCGAGACGGAACAAAGAATACTTAATTTATAGAAATTTAAAACATCTCTTTAATTTTTGTAGCAGTAACTTATGTTTTTGTTGTCTGTCAATAAATTATGATATTATTATTAATTTTCGCACAACTAAGCCTAAGCCCTGTTTCCAACTTCGTCATCATGGCTGATAATTCTGTCACTGGTGTGCCTTCTCGTGTCGTCGCTGAAACTGCAGCTACGTCGTCAGCGATCTTATCTGCCATCATCGCGAGTTTGTTCAGTTTCGTATCCTGACATACTAATAGTACCTCTTTCCCTGAGTTTGGGAGTCGCAATATCCATAATCGTCTTAGGGCGTCGTCAGATACTTCCGTGTTCCGTGTTATTTCTGACATTCGTCGTAATAACTGTGACGGGCACTGTGATATTAAATCCATCTCGCTAAGTAACTTCTGAAAGCCGTTCTGCCGTTCTGCGCCATCTTCAAAATCTGTTAACAGTAGCTGTTTCAACGCTATGCACGCTTTCTCTGCTGGTGGTGTCAAAATAAGATCGTGTGCTTGCTGTAAAGCGTCCTTGGTCAACTTCGCTACTAACATCTGGAAATTTTCTAGGTCGCTTTGCTACTGAGGTTCCATGACTGCCTCTTTTTTTATATAGGATAAGGGTGACAAACAAGCACACAGTCCACCTGACGGTAAGTGCTTGCTGTGGCCCATAGACATCTACATCTATCTTCGATTAAGAATCAAAATGCAGATGCGTTGTCACCCGTGAGGACTAAGATGGAATGCCTCGTTTCCAGTAAAAAGGGTCTCCGCTTCTCTACACTCATCATACGAAACACAGCAGTGTTATGCTGCTATTTTACGCTGGTATTCTGTGAGAGCGTGGTCCTTCCCTGGTCGAGCCGACCCATTCGTGCTACAACTATACTATTAATATAGCTGCAGCATGGCTCTACCACGTATAAAACCTCGCAAGCACGTATAAAACCTCGAACTGCGCAAATCACATACGCGGCATCTCCACCCAAAACTCTGGAATTCTCGCCTAAATGCTTATGCATGCCAACTCTGCAGTCGCTTTCGTTGAATTCATACCTTTTTGGTTTCCCTTGAATTTGCCTGCGTTCGAGGATAATTTATATATATATATATATATATCACTGAGTTACGGTGGGGAGGGCTAATAATTTGGAGAGCAATTAAACTAAGAGTCTGGTCAAAAAACAAGGTCTATTCACTTTCACAATGGTCCTTACTATAACACGTTATTATTGTTTCAGTTAGGAGGCTTAGGGTCGACTGGCGTCACTATAGGCGATCGGCGTGAGTGACATACAAAAGTGATCTGTCAGCAAAATGCGTTATAATATTGCACCTACACTGCTCAACCATAAATATATTTAATTACAAGCCGTAATTTAAATCAAAAATTAATATTAAAATTACCGTGGAGCTAAATCAGGTTCATAATTTGTAGGTAATTTGTTTCTAATTCAGGTGCGCGAGGGAGTTAAAATTATGGTAATTATGACCCTTTTCAAATTCGCAATTTCAGCAATGGTAAATGCGTACAATAATTTTGATTACAGCCGTTATACATAGTTTTGAAAGTTAGTATTAATACCAGTATCATTATATGACTGCGAGTGTAATGTATATGAAATATAATGGCATATGGTATATTATTTGTACCTCCTCACTGCTAGATATATAAGGAAGTTCCTGATCGCTCAGTGAGCTAAGAAGATGACTATAGATGAACCTGTATAATCGATATAGACCAACGAATTAGAAATCTGAAGCGGCAATGGGCCGTTGCTCATAGAACCGACAACGAAAAGTTCACGACTGGCAGCCTCGTACCAGCAAGCGATGTAGCCCACTTCTAACTGGATGGAATAGTATTTGGTAAGAGTTAGAGGAAATTGATGGATGTAGGTGGCTCAGAACTGTGCTTTGTGGCATACCTCGCGGGAGGCTTGTGTTCAGCAGTGGACTTATATCTGCTAGTATTGAAACCTCCTCCACCTGCATATATTTTTGGTAGCACATTTTAGTTATTTATACATGCACATTTCTTGAAGGTGATCTGTTTGCCGACTAAACTTGCATATTATACTCGTTATTTGTTTTCAATCGAATGTATACAAATCTCAGTGCGGTCGGGGCCTTGTATGAAGCACTAGTGAAAAGTCACCTAGAGTGTAATGGCTTTGTATGGAGCCCGCATGAGGCTAAGTACAAATTGATGGTGGAACGGATACAAAATAAGTTCATTCGATTTCTTTATTTAAATTCATATGGAGTGTATCCGTTCTACCCATTAATGTATCCAACATTATTTGTACTGTGCATGATGGGGTATAACAAACTGAAGGTTAGGAGGGAGTTAAGTTTGGTAACGTATATATTTAAATTGCTGCGTGGAAAAATATATAACGAGGCGATATTGCGAATGGCTATGCTGTGTGTGCCAGATAGGTACGTGTGGCACCGGAAGCGGCCCCCGCTGTTTGCGGTACCGCGCGCACGCACCAACCTTGTAAAGGAGGCCACACTAACCCGAGTGCTGCATACTAAATAAAGTAGCTCAGTTCCTTGGGTGAATTCACAAAAATGACATTATATATGTATTATGTTATAATAGTAGAAAGTTGTGTTCTGTCCTTCCTAAATTAGATAGTTGTATGTGCCTACATTGTCGTATTAGGTCCGCTTGTAAAAACAGAGGTAGAAAAAAATAAAAAAAAAATATTGAGGAACATTCTATTCCGTTATAGCCATTACTTAGCTTTTTGTCACCTAGCTCCCATCCGCCAAACCCGTACTAGATAAGGAACTTCGTTCCAATACCGCAATTGTTTGAAAATTCCATATCTTTCGTATATCAGATGCTAGTTGGACACATGAAGAAATAGAAAAATAACATGAACTTATGAATTCAAAAAAATATTATTACAAAAGTCATTGGCGCCTGTCTACCCCTACAACCATGTGTGAATTGAGACATATAAAATCTTTATTATTATTTTTTTTATTTATTTAGTTTTAAATCTCGGTTTCTACCGGTTTACTTATAGCACGAGCCTAAGCCAAGTGCATGTTAGTGCTATATTTGATCTTATCCTGTAAGTTACCTTATTCAGTTACCTGTGTGTTAGGTTGTGAGGTAATTTTCCTAAGTAAGGTGTGGTCTGTTCTTCAGTTTATAGGAATTTCCTAACTATGCTGTATGCATTTAGAATTACAGCATTCTGTAACAGTTTATAGGTGTTGGTTGGTAAATTTAGGGTTTTATAGATTGGTGTAATTGCTGCGGTATTACGCCTGTTGTTGATAGTACTATGTTCACTATAATTACTTTTTGAGAGAGTTTTTCAGCTATTGTAGTTTGTAGATTGTGTGTATTAGGGACTGCTTTATCTATAAGGTATGCGGTTTTGTTAATTTTATTAATTAATGTAATATTTGGTCGGTTACAATGAATTTGATCCTTCTTTGTCGACATTAGGTTGACTGATATCATTTCGGTGTCTTCCAAGTAGAGACTTAACAGCCCATTCGGTGAGTTTTATTTTGTCGTCTGTCTGTGTTTCGGAGTTTTGTATTGTGTTTCCTTTTAAGTTAAATGGTGTTAATTTATTATCATTTTGTATTATGCCTTGTAGAGTTTGGAAGATTATGATTTATTGAAGAAGTGTTATCTCAGGGTTGTAATTTGCTTGTTATGTAAAATTGTTATATCGATTATTCCCCTACCGCCTTCTTTTCTTGGCAAAGTCAGTCTAAGCAAGCATGACCTTGGATGATGTTTTCGAAATCTGGTCAATGTTGTGTTTATTATGCGTTGTAGAGCTTTTAAATCAGACTTTGTCCAGTATATTATGCCGAAAAAATAAGTGCGTATTGGTATAGCAAACGTATTGATGGCCTTTGTCGCGTTTCGTGCGTTTAATTGTGTCTTTAGTATTGTGTTGAGTCGATGTCGAAACTGTTGTTTTAATTTTTCTTTAGTATATTTGTAGTGTATTTGTCGTAACTGGTTGTAACCTAGATACTTATATGCCTCCTGTTCATCTAGTGCTTCTATCTTATCTCCAGTTTCCAAAGTAAAATGATGTTGATAGTTATGTCCTGCTTTGATCGAGTTTATTTTGCTTTTATCTATTCCTAATTCCATTTTATGTCATTTGTGGATTCTTCTATTATTATTTAATTTAGAGCTCATTTTGAACTTACATATATCCGTTTTGAATGCTTTATCAAAGCGGACAACAGTCCCCACAAACCACAGTGTATAGTGACGTCTTAATGTCGCAATTACTGTGTTCAAATGCCAAAGTCACATTATCATTATCGTTAATAATATAATATTAATATTTTTGTTTGAAAATACACGTTTCAGTCATGACGTGAGTATTCAATCGCGTGTTGTATCGATCATTTCCTTCGAATGTGAGGCCTGTGAGTTTTCTAATAGGCGAACATTGTTCAGTTTTCTTTAATAACACCGAAATTTCTATGAATCGTTATTATCGTTACATCTATTATTACAATTTGGATTACCACATAGTAATTTAAAGTAGCAGCGCACATGCTGGGCGGAAATACCTCATTGCTTTGACAATTTTGGAGCAGGGAAAAGTCCTCCACTCTACTCAAATATGTGTCGATCGACTACACACTTCCTTTATTGTCAGATTTCTCATGTTGTTCATGTACTAGGATTTCTCGTGATGTTTTTCTTCGCCACTAAAAATTGCAATTGTTATTTCGTTAATAATATATTTAATAACTATATATTCTGATTCATTATAGAAGTAAGATTATGACAACACCATATCCCACAATGTAGTTGCCCATAGATATATATAACTACATTCGATTGAAAACAAATAACGAGTATAATATGCAAGTCTAGTCGGCAAACAGATCATCTTTAAGAAATATGCATAAATAATAATATATGTATAAATAACTAAAATGTGCTACCAAAAATATATGCAGGTGGAGGAGGTTTCAATAGAATAGAATAGAATAGAATAGAATATTTTTTATTCAATATACATTACATGTGTAATTCTTATTGAAAGTCATTTTTTACTTTACCACTGGTTCGAAAAAACCCTCTGTCCTGGGAAGAACCAGCAAGAAACCCAGCGGGACTTTTTTTTTAAATAAATTTTACAATAGAAATGATTACGAACTATTTACAAAATTTATTTTAGAAACTGCTTGGAAGCGATCACCTCATTCCCAGGGGTTATTATCAACCATGTATTCATTTATACTATAATAACCCTTTTTATACAGTTTCAGCTTAATAAAACATTTAAACTTGGTAATAGAGAGAACCTGTACACTTTCCGGGACCTTGTTGTAATAGCGTATACATTGCCCCAAGAATGAATTACTGACTCTGTGGAGTCGAGAAACTGGTATCACTAGCTTGTGTTTGTTCCTAGTGTTTACAGAATGTATATCACTTCTTTTACTAAAACTATCTTTGTTTTTGTGAACATACATTAAATTTTCGTAAATATACTGAGAGGCCAAAGTTAATATATTAATTTCTTTGAATTTATCTCTAAGAGACTCTCTCGATTTTAGATTGTAAATAGCTCTAATGGCCCTCTTCTGTAAAACAAAAATAGTTTCTGAATCAGCCGCATTTCCCCATAGCAAAATCCCATAAGACATTATGCTATGAAAATAACTAAAATAAACTAATCTAGCTGTCTCGACACTAGTGAGACCTCTAATCTTTTTTACAGCATAGGCTGCAGGACTTAGTCTGCTTGCTAATTTGGATATATGGGGGCCCCACTGGAGCTTTGCGTCAAGAGTGATGCCAAGAAAAACAGTGGATACAACAGGGCTCAATTCCTCCCCATTTAAAAACACATTGGTATTCAGATTTTGAACATTCGTTGTTGTAAATTTAACACAATTAGTTTTATTTCCGTTCAAATGCAGATTATTAACGTTAAACCAATGCACTAATTTTGATATAGCATTATTCACTTCGTCACATTTAAATGATTGACGTTTAAGTTTAAAAATCAAGGAAGTATCATCAGCAAATAATACTATATCATGACTATCCCCTACAAGGTGAGGTAAGTCATTAATATACACCAGAAACAGGAATGGGCCGAGAATCGAGCCCTGAGGTACACCCATTAGTACAGGTGACCCGGAAGAACTTTTACCATTGATAATAACCTTCTGTTTTCTATTACTTAAATATGAAATAATAAGTTTAAGCGTTGTGTTCTTGACACCATAGTACTGTAGCTTCCTGATTAATGTCTCATGGTGAACACAGTCGAAGGCCTTGGAAAGGTCACAAAATATACCCAAAGCATCCTCTGAATTCTCCCATGCACAAAAAATATGTTTAATAAGCTCAACTCCAGCGTCAGTTGTCGAGCGACCCCTTGTAAAACCGAATTGATTATTATGTAGCAATTTATTAATAGTAAAGAAACTTAACATCTGATCTAAAATAATTTTTTCAAAAATTTTACTTAATGTTGGTAGTACAGAAATTGGTCTAAAATTGGCGGGGTCTAATGTACTACCAGATTTAAATATAGGTATGACTTTACTATGTTTCATTAAATCAGGAAACACACCAGATTCGACGCTTATATTAAATATAGTGGCTAGATAAGGTGCTAATGTATCTATTATAGATAAAATAACTTTAACGGAAATCCCCCATAAGTCTGCCGTTTTCTTAACATCAATAGTTTTAAAATATTTAACGATATCTTTTGGCAGTACCCTATGGAATTTAAAAGTATTTGAACAAGCCTTTACATTTTGTTTGAGCAATGATTCGGCGACAGTAGGAGAAGAATTTAATGATTTTGTTGTCAAAAAAGGAACATCAGTAAAATGTTTCTCAAAAGCCATAGCAACTTCTTGATCAGATCGCGTTAAATTATTGTTAATATTCAATTGAAAATCCGAGTTGCGCGGTTTGACCTTGCCCGTTTCACTATTTATTATTCTCCAGGTCATTTTAATTTTGTCGGATGCAGTTTTAATTTTGTTGCTTAAATGTAAAGCCTTAGCAGTGGAGCACACTTTTTTAAATATTTTAGAATATGTTTTTACATAATCTCTAAATATAACACTACTATTTTATGATCTTTCATCATAAAGCTCGTATAACCTTCGCCTACTTTTATAAATTCCTACTGTCGCCCATTCATTAAATGATTTGCGACTGTTAAAAGAGAAAGTTTTAGAAGTAAATATTCTACTAAATTCACAACGTATAATTTCAAATAATGTAGCATACAAATAATTAGCACTATTTTTAAACGAAAGTGATGGAAGTCTTTTTATTATATTACTTCTAAACCTCTCCAAGCGATGTTCATTTATTGGAACAAACACAACTTTCTTATTTTTCTGTTTTTTGTGTATGTAAGGTAGTGATACTAACTGTCCACAGTGATCTGAACTTAAATTTTGAATAATTGATTTATGCAAGGGCTTAACATCTGTAAAAATGTTATCTATACAGGTCGCACTAGGCCCAGCAATACGTGTTGGTTCTAAGAATAAATTTACAAGATTATACGATTTAAACAATGAGCTAAACTTAATACTAATGGAAGAAGTTTCAAGGAGATTGATATTAAAGTCTCCACACATTACAACAGACTTGTTCTGTTTACTAAGTTTGAGTAAAACTTCTTCCACAATCCTTTCAAAATGGTCATAAGTAGCACATGGGGGTCTGTAAACACTTACAACAATGAGGTGCTCGAGCTTGACACAAGCCATTTCTACAGTTCGTTCAACAGAGAGGCTCACAATATCCTTACGTTCTTTATATAATAATGATTTATCTGCTAATATTAAGGAGCCACCACGTAAACTTTTTTCTCTATTGAAGGAACTACTAGCAGATATAAGTCCACTGCTGAACACAACCCTCCCGCGGACTGAGGACTAAGGTAGAACTCATCGTTTCATGAAGGTTGGCTAGAGGATATTAAAGTTCCGCGAAAGTCTACTATTTACGACACAAAGTTCATAGTCTATATCATGTCCCTAGTTTCAAACCCCAACCATATCAAATAATTGTTGTCGGTTCTGACTATACGCAAGTTATTGCAAAAAAGAACCATATTAAAGCAAACGTATAATGTGAAATACGATTAGGTTAGAACAAATGTGCGACACATTGCGTGTTAACTTGCGGCGTAAAGTTTACGCACTTAATAACTTCAGACTTCGAAATGCGAAAACATTTCCCTCATTATCAAACATGTAATCGAAAAAAACTTTTCGTACAACTAAAAGACGACTTTAGAACAATTTATAAGAATAAAAAAAGCATGTGTTCGCCGTTCACACGCGGTAGAAGTGAAACCTTAAGAAAATTAAACTTCGAGACAATGAGACGTATGCAGAGTATGAGGATTAGGATAATTGTAGGGTTCATTTATTATAATATTGTTACCAAGTTTAAAAATTATTTTAAATTTTATTCTACATATATTACTTAAAGTATTATACAAGCTCAAAGTCTTCAATTTCATTATCGTAAGTACTTAAATATTTTCTCATAAACAACAACAACAATTTTAACTAGTGGTAGAGCCACGCGGCAGCTTTTGCTGTCGCACGGATGGGCCGGCTCGAACCGGGGTGGTACCACGACCTCACAGAAAACCAGCGTGAAGTAGAGGTTTACCTCTGCGTTTCGCTTGGTGAGTGCAGGTGGCCGGAGGCCCTTTTTACTGGAAATGAGGCATTCCATCTTAGTCCTCACGGGTGAAAACGCATCTACATTTTGATATGTAATAGAGGATAGATGTAGATGTCTATGGGCCGCAGCAACCACTTACCATCAGGTGGACTGTGTGCTCGTTTGTCACCCTTATCCTGTAAAAAAAAAATTCGTCCTTAATCTTTACTGCTTATAGATCACATGCATATTAGGAAACACTGTATACTGTATTCTATCTCATTCACTCGCGGGCTAAATCCTATACATGAAGAGTATACAAAGAGGAGGTGTAATTAAATTTCACTATGTAACAACGTGTTACAATTGTTAAGCCCCGCCCACTT
Organism: Parnassius mnemosyne; assembly: GCA_963668995.1. Classification (NCBI taxonomy): domain Eukaryota; kingdom Metazoa; phylum Arthropoda; class Insecta; order Lepidoptera; family Papilionidae; genus Parnassius; species Parnassius mnemosyne. Next base: position 56,602,546 of record CAVLGL010000104.1, on the reverse strand, counting down.
TACACTATCTACATCTACCGATAAATAGTAAAACTACTCGAATCGTTCCATATCGATGTTGCAATGTAGTTTACCTACCTTGACGATAGATGGCGGCCTGTTCACAAAATGATTATAAACTATAAAAATAATATTTAGCAATACTGAGCTCTACGTACCTTTATATTTTTAGTTCACATGACACAAAATGTCGCCATCTAGTGTCGAATATATTTAGTTATATTTGAAAGCCGACGTAAATAGATTTTTCATTCTATTTTAATAAATTAGATGTAAAATTACTTACAAATGAAATATGATGCCATCCATAGCATCAGAGCATCTATCTGAGTAGTTTTTACACGATAAAACACAACACTTCATCCTTTTCTTCTTAAAACTACGAAAATACACCGATTTGCGATTTTCTACACATAAGTGCACAGGACGAATGCTGACAGTATACTAACTAAAGGCAAGGCCACTATGATGACGTCAGGACCTACTTAGAATCACAGGGCACAGTTGCTTATGCCGTCTCCTCTTTGTATTTGCTTCATGATCGTATAGATGAATATGTTTTTTTTTTAGTGTCACTTATTCGTTTTCTCTAGTTTCAAATCACAACAATTCTAAAGTAGTTTACACTTCAATAGTTTCATATTCTTAAGTTGGTGATAAGACATGTTGTGTTGCTTTAAACAAGAAATAAAGCCGCAACTTCAGTACAAATATAATATATAATATGTTTTATTATTTTTAGTTGCTTGAAATAGGCTCTTACTTTTTATTAAAAAATATTTATTTACGTTTTCAAATGGACTAAGGAATATTATAATTCTAATGCCATCTAAATAGGTTAGTTAAAAATTGAATCTTCTATTTTATAGATTGTATAGATTTTAGTAGAGAATTTTTTTATTTCTCGGCCATGAAGGTTTTCTCAAGATGTTTTCTTTCTTCTTGTACGTTGTAAATCAGCATTTAAAATTGCAATTAACAATTTTATTGATGCCGTCTAGGATCGAACCCGGGCTGCTTGCGTACTATGTTTGCAACTACAGCTTAGACTCTAAGCTACAACGGCTTTTTACGATTAATATTCATCAACGTTTTTATCTACATAAAACCGTCCCTTAGTCATCCTTTTGAACCACCTGCAATGCACTCGCTTTTCAAGTGGTACATGAAAGGACTTTTTTTCTTAACCGACAAGTATAAAGCATGAATGAGATTTTGCTTTTGCTGTGTATCCTTCTTTATTGCCCTTTCATCTTTTTCTTTGCATTTACCAAACAGTATACTTTATTGATGATTGTCTTCAAAATAAGAGACAGTTAACTAAAAATATACGTGGATAATATACGTAAATTTATGCGCCTGTCACTCAGATGGTTAGGTATAGACAATGGACTTCCATTTATCATGATCCTGACACACCTCTATCGTATTTGTCACATCCATAGAGCTAGGCTTATATGCTCGGGAAGAAAAAATATTTAGCGTGTTATTAGATACTTTATTAGACTTTTTTTCTTTTTTTATAGGATAGGGGGACAAACGAGCACATAGTCCACCTGATGGTAAATGTTTGCTGTGGCCCATAGTCATCTACATTTATCCTCGTTTGCGAATCAAAATGCAGATGCGTTGTCACCCGTGAGGACTAAGATGGAATGCCTCCTTTCCAATAAAAAGGGTCTCCGGTTCCCTACACTCACCATACGAAACACAGCAGTGTTAATCTGCTATTTTACGCTGGTATTCTGTGAGAGAGTAGTCCTTCCCCGGTCGAGCCGACCCATTCGTGCTACAACTATACTACTAATATAGCTGCAGCATGGCTCTATCACGATGAAAAGACTAGAGATATAATGAAATATAATTTTATTTACTTAGTTTAGTATACCTTCATCCATCCATTGCAGCTTATATATATTTCCAAGTACACTGCTGAACATAGACCTCCCACAATGATTGTCGGATTGCTGAACATAGACCTCCTACAATTATTGAGGGAATTTTGACACGGCTGCCACACTTGGAAGTCAGGTTGGCGAACACTATTTTTTATTACATTGAGTTGTTATCAGAAAGATGCTGCTGCCCATCTTCTGGTTCAGATTTTTTCTGGCACCACTTACGTCACCCACATTTTCTAACACCACCACTAACAGTTAATATACCATAGAATCTTATAACTGTTGGCAACCAACATCGTCCGCCCCTCTTCGTGCACAACGGAAGAGAAGTGGAAAGGGAAATGTGAAGTGGAAAGGGAAATGTATAAATTAGGGTGCATCATGATTCTTGGGCATTCTGTTTTGAGAACACGCGTCGAATTAGTCAAAGTGTAATTAAGTGTCGTGATTACAAAAACTGTAATATTGAATGTTCTGTACAAATATTAATTGAATACATATATTGTGTCATAAGTGCATATTTATGTATAATAAATTATTTCATTGTGTTAACATCAGAAGTGGGATACAATCCCTGTTATCGTCCACATAATATAATCTTCGAATAGGATGATAGTTATTAACTTTGTGAAAGACTTCACGTTGATATCTTTGTTTTTATTAAATGTCGAAATGAAATTTGTTGTACTATTTACGGAATTGACATACCATTAAAGGTTAGTTAGTAAAAGTTTAAAGTGAAATGTTTTAAGCCAAAAGTTAAATCGTTTTGTTCAATTAAGATTCAATTGATAATAAGGTACCCGCAAGTACATTCATTATTCCTTTACGTAAAATGTCAAAAGAAATGTTGCAGGTATTTTAAGATGAGTTATAGTTTTGCATTCAGTGGAAATTTAACATGCTCGAGTTATGTTATAATTTGATGTTTGGTGTAATTTACATGGACTAATTTTAAAGTTCAACATGTTTAAACGATAAAGAAAAAAAATGTTTAACTTTAACGTGCGATGAATTAAAAACACTAAGTAGTATTTTTTTATTCTAATGTGTTGACAAGTGTTACAGTTTAATCCAAGTGTTATGTGTTCAACAAAATTGGGATTAAATGTTGAGGATATAGTGGAAGGCGTGGTGCTGTGGCGCTCGCTCTTGAGTGGAAGTATGCTGTGGGCTTATAACGCCACATGCACATTATTTGCCGCTGCTAGCGATCACCATTTGATTCACGAGGAAAGCAAATTTATCTTAAACATTGTCTTAAAACTATTTTGTAAGAATAAGTGCCTAACTTTTCAATTAGTTGCGGAAAAACAAAGTATAACTGACGAAATCGAAGTAAATCAAATTAGTTTTGACATTGAAGAGCGTATTTAACTTTACATGAGGATCGCACCATACCACCTCTGGTATTCGTGTCGTGTAGCCGCAGCTCAGTATATGGTGCCCTAGAAAAGCGAGCGGTGTCCCAAGAGTAGTGAGAGCAGTGCTGCATTTCTTGAAATCTTGTTCCGACTGAGACTTTTTTTAATGTTTTCTTTTGTGTTACAGTAGCACGTGTGATGTGATTACATGTACGCAAGTGTAAGGCTAGTGTGTGCCTTGCTGGTCGGTATGGACTACCGGATCCAGCTGTATCATGGCAGGTTTCGTCAGACGCGTATGCTGCGCGTGGTGGGCGCCGTTCCGGAGCGCGCGTACGCTATACATGTGCTTCGGAAGTCGTCCACTATGTGAGCGCGGAAGTGTTATACTCTGTATGCGCAGAAGTCGTGTTCTCTGAACATGCAGCAGGCTCTATCCTGGCAGGCGCTGTCCTGGGTCACGTTTTAAACGTGGTTCACGTGGTTAACGTGGGATCTCGCAAGTTTAAGTAAGAGTATGTGTGAGATACTTCGTATGAAGATGTATGCTTAAATGTGAAAGCGAAGTGCTTTATTATAGTCCACGGTATGAGAGCGTATTTCTGTTTGAGGGCCCTCGTATGCGTGATGGATGAGAGGATAGGCAACTGTGTATGTTGCCTGCTAATTAACAAATTGTTTTTCACGTAGATCACGATGACTGCAACGCAATAAACGCACTAAATATAAAAGGCGTAGGCGATCGCGTTCTTTGAGCTTAAAGAAATTTAAGAGACAGGACAGGCCGAAGCAAATAAGGATATTTTCAAAAACTATAAACCTTTAGGTTGTAAAGTATACAGAAATACATCACAAGGTCGATGTTAGGTAGTACCGAAAAAGAGTATATGGCAAAATTGTTGATTGCATTTTACTGAGTGCGCAAATCAGTACAAAATATGGGTAAAACACATAAAAAGTTAAACAAAACCGAGATAAGCATAGTTGGTACGTTTAAGTAAGACGAAATATCTTATTAAACGCAACTGGAATAAACTTGGTACGTTTAAGTGAGACTTAATGTCCTTTAAATGCAAGTGATTCCAGGAGAAAGACGAACCTAGTCTCTTAAGTGTGACAAGTTCCTTTAAGTACAGGTGGTCTTAAAAGTGCCGTCGTGTTTTGTAGAACTAAAAATGTGTAACCTGATTGTAACCTTTGAAACTTGCGTCATGATCAGTTTATAAAAAAAATTATAATTGATATATATATATAAAAGTAGTTTCTAATCAATTTATGTCTTCGCAGTATTTTAAATAAACTCGTGAGGTTCCTGAGGCAGGAACCATGCAGGATGGCAGTGTTGGCAACCAACATCGTCCTCCCCTCTTCGTGCACAACGGAAGAGAAGTGGAAAGGGAAATGTGAAGTGGAAAGGGAAATGTATAAATTAGGGTGCATCATGATTCTTGGGCATTCTGTTTTGAGAACACGCGTCGAATTAGTCAAAGTGTAATTAAGTGTCTTGATTACAAAAACTGTAATATTGAGTGTTCTGTACAAATATTAATTGAATACATATATTGTGTTATAAGTGCATATTTATGTATAATAAATTATTTCATTGTGTTAACATAACAATCGTTGTCAATGATAACTTACAACCGACTTTTTTTAAATAAAACTAATTTTACGGATTTTATCGTGTATATTAACTTATTTTTAACTTATTTTTATATTCCCGACGTTTCGGGTGCTTTCAAGCACCCGTGGTCACGGGGGACTGAGTTTTTTGACGTCCTGCTGTCATAGTTAGCCCGGCTACCTTCAGTTTTTTAATATTAATTTTTGGTTCGATTTACGCAGAATGAGCTTACAGTATCTTGAAGTCTAGCAGTGGTATACTTGGGTTTGGATTTGATTTTATTAATTATGGGATCCCAAGCAGATGGCAGCACCCATCCATCTTCTCTATTGAAATTAGAATGTTTTTTAATTTCAATAGCCTCGCGAATCATCCTTGGGAGGAATCGGTGTTCTTTTGCGAGGATTTGTGGTCTATCAAATCTAATGTAATGACGGGGACGATCCTGAACATGTTCACAAACTGCAGACTTCCCGATACGTCGGTGCTTCACGTCAGCTATATGTTCTTTAACGCGGGTTTTAATAGATCTTTTTGTTTGTCCTATGTACGAGAGACCACATTCACAATCCAGCCTGTACACTCCTGCATCTTGTAGAGGGATATGACACTTGACGGATGGTAAAAATTGACCAATCTTCTTCAGCGACTTGAAGTACGTTTTAATGGAAGCTCGCTTCAAGATGTAGCCAACCTTGTCTGTGACTCCTCTGACATAGGGTAGTACAGCAGGCACACGCTCGACTTTGGCTGGCTTCACTCGGTCACTGTGACGTAGGCGCGGGACCCGAAGCTTGTTGTCTTGCAGTACTTGCTCGACGTGCTGAAGCTCGGCGGCCAGATGTTTTCTGTCACAGATCCCTCGTGCTCTCTGAAACAAAGATTTTCCCACGGTAGCTAACTGTGAAGGATGATGGTGAGATTCACCATTTAAATATCGGTTGGTATGGGTATTTTTTCTGTACACACTATGACCAATAGTGTTATCAGGATTTCGGATGACTAAAACATCTAGAAAAGCTAAAGTATTGTTTGCCTCTAACTCCATTGTGAATTGTATTTTAGGGTTTATGGAATTAAGGTGGTTTAAAAATGCAGTTACTTTGTCAGATGGTAAAATTGTGAAAGTATCGTCTACGTACCGCTTGTAGAATCTTGGATTTATAGGAGCAGTAAGAAGGGCTTTCTCCTCAAAGTCCTCCATGAATATGTCGGCTACTACGGGAGATACAGGTGAGCCCATTGTCACTCCATCTACTTGCATGTAGAACTCTTCTTTCCACAATAAATAGCCAGATGTGAGGCAGTGTTTGAGTAATACTGCATATTCTGTAGGCATGTTGTTATCTTCTAGCTTTCTAGTAACAATTGAGATGCAGTCTTCAATAGGTAGGCATGTGAATAGTGACTGAACATCAAAACTGACCATAGTTTCATTGTCAGCGAGATGTAGGTCTTTAATCTCACTAACAAATTGGTATGAATCCTTTGTGTGTGCTCTGGTATATCCTCTTAGTGGTGACAGTATTTTTGCCAAGTGTTGAGCCAACTTATAAGTTGGTGAATCGATCTGCCTTACTATAGGACGTAGTGGAGCGTTTGGTTTGTGTATTTTCGGTAACCCATACAACCTCGGTGGTTTGGCACATGATGGTATTGTCGAATTCACGTCAAGATCTAATTTTTCGGAGTATTTCTTTATTAAATCAGTAGTTGTTTTGAGTGTATTAGTTGTAGGGTCTATTTTGACCTTTTTGTATGTACTTACGTCCGATAAAAGTTGTTGTATTTTGAAATTATACTCTGACGTGTCCATTATTACCGTAGCATTTCCTTTATCCGCGCGGAGAATCGTGAGCTCTGGTCTGTTGCGTAAGTTGTACAACGCTTTAAATTCGTCTTTGGGGAGGTTTAATTTCGGCGCTGAACTTCGACGTAACAAGGACGAAATGTCTTGACGTATAGCCTCTAAATCCTCTTTACCGATATTATTCTTAAACAGACAATCCTCAACACTACAGATAATTTCCTCGTACGGGATTTTTTGCGGCGTTATAGCAAAATTTAAGCCTTTCGACAATACTTTTATTGTTGGTTCGTCCAGTGTTTCTTTTGACAAATTATAGACCGTGCGTTGTTTATTGTTTGCGTCTGTGGTCAACGGTTGTTGCGTTTCGTTTCTACGTTGACATGGATGTTTGGCATTTGATTTGATAGTTAATTTTTGGTATTTTTCTATTTGTTTGTCTTTGCATTCATTATATTTCGATATTTCGCGTTAGTTTAAAGTTTCAATGCAATTACTAAAATCAAATGTCGTTAAAACTGTCTTTAACTCACTGGACAAATTGTCTATGGTATTATTTATGATTTGTAAATCGAACCGTTTTTGCTGAATCACCGTTCGTAACAACTTTTTACTTGCCTGATTTAAGATCTTAGCGCTTCCTCGAATGTCCTTTTAGTAGATATTTTGACGCACGTAGGAATGAGCTGGTGGTCGCGGCACCTTTTCAGAAAATTCAATGATGTTACATATCTTGCGCGCTTGGTCATGAGATCTTCTAATCGGCGAATTTTATTTGCAATTACCAGTCCGTACTGGTTTACATAATGATTTCTTATATTTACGCGAACACTACACATTTTTAAATAAAACTAATTTTACGGATTTTATCGCGTATATTAACTTATTTTTTTTTAACTTATTTTTATATTCCCGACGTTTCGGGTGCTTTCCAGCACCCGTGGTCACGGGGGACTGAGTTGTTTGACGTCCTGCTGTCATAGTTAGCCCGGCTACCTTCAGTTTTTTAATATTAATTTTTGGTTCGATTTACGCATAATGAGCTTACAGTATCTTGAAGTCTAGCAGTGGTATACTTGGGTTTGGATTTGATTTTATTAATTATGGGATCCCAAGCAGATGGCAGCACCCATCCATCTTCTCTATTGAAATTAGGATGTTTTTTAATTTCAATAGCCTCGCGAATCATCTTTGGGAGGAATCGGTGTTCTTTTGCGAGGATTTGTGGTCTATCAAATCTAATGTAATGACGGGGACGATCCTGAACATGTTCACAAACTGCAGACTTCCCGATACGTCGGTGCTTCACGTCAGCTATATGTTCTTTAACGCGGGTTTTAATAGATCTTTTTGTTTGTCCTATGTACGAGAGACCACATTCACAATCCAGCCTGTACACTCCTGCATCTTGTAGAGGGATATGACACTTGACGGATGGTAAAAATTGACCAATCTTCTTCAGCGGCTTGAAGTACGTTTTAATGGAAGCTCGCTTCAAGATGTAGCCAACCTTGTCTGTGACTCCTCTAACATAGGGTAGTACAGCAGGCACACGCTCAACTGTGGCTGGCTTCACTCGGTCACTGTGACGTAGGCGTGGGACCCGAAGCTTGTTGTCTTGCAGTACTTGCTCGACGTGCTGAAGCTCGGCGGCCAGATGTTTTCATAAATAAGTTAAAAATAAGTTAATATACGCGATAAAATCCGTAAAATTAGTTTTATTTAAAAATGTGTAGTGTTCGCGTAAATATAAGAAATCATTACAACCGACTTCTTGGCTGGTCGTATGAGGAAACTCAAGGTCACTTACCATAGACGGATCTTGAAGCTCTGTATGAAATCCGTAACGTGGGTTTTCGAAAAGGAAAAGCAGTAATTGAAAAAGCCCAATGGATAAGATGGTTAAAGTGCGGTCATCATCGTCATTAGAGCCCATCTCAATTCTACTGCTAAATAAATGTCTCCCCCAAAGAATACCACAAATTTTGGTCCTGAGTCACCTGCTTCCATCGATATCCTGCATCCTAGCCCAATGAATCGGTAAGCTTATGTAGCAATGGGCCGGCCATACAGTTCTAAGAAGCGACGACGTGGAAGAAAATTTCTCGAGTGAACCTCGTTTAATATATGAAAGAGTAAAGAAGATATATATCATACAGATATATACATATAAGAAGAGTTCGATGAAAGCAGGTGACTCAGTACCGATTTTTGTGCTAATATATGTTGGAGGCCTAAACTCAGTTATGAATATGTTAGTTTATAATTAAATCACTTAAATATTTAAAAAGCCTAATAAACAAAGATCATTGCAAACGTCTTGGGCTGACAAACGTCGTAATGAAAACGAACCTTAATCACCTTCAAAGTGAATTTGCTGTAATAAAACACCTTTATACAGAGAAATAATTTTCCTCGGTCGAGGCCATTAACGTTATGTTGCTTTTTGTTTTTACTTAAGAATGATAAATAGCAACTTAATTTAGAAAACACAGTTGTATTTACATGAATCGTATAGAACTTATTCTCTTTATTTACTTTATGTTTTAAAAAGTTCCTTTGTTTATATCAAAGACTTCAAAGGTTTTTTTTAAATATTGTAAGCCAGTTCTTGACTACGATCCCACCTATTTACTATGCAGTGAGGTAGACGATGAAATGGGATAAGATAGTAAAACGCACTGATATAGCTTAAAAAACTTTTATATTCACTTTAAACAATACATACACTGACAAATCATTCCACTACACGTACGCATTATGAAATACAAAGCAAACCGTTTGGTTTAAATACGTGGTATGTAAACGACTAAGAATACTTACCCAGCACTGAGGACCTGAGAACTAAGATTGAATGCCTTGTTTCCAGTAAAATGGGTCTCCAGTTCTGTACACTCACCATACGAAACACAGCAGCGTTAAGCTACTATTTTACGCTGGTATTCTGTGAGAGCGTGGCCCTTCTCCGGTCGAGCCGACCCATTCCTGCTACAACTATACCTATTACATAGCTGCAGGATGACTCTATCATATTAAATATGCCAGTAATACTCCATGCACGCGGTGTGAAGTAACATCACACCTTTGCAATATTTCCATAAGTATTTCTCTAAAAAGTAATTGTAATTCGAAATTGATTACATACAAAATTGAACTTGTACTTGTACAAATATATTTGGACTTTTTACTAACTGCTATCAGCTTTTTCGTGACGGCGTAAGGCATCATTTTATTTCGTCGTCCGTTTAGAATTTAATTACGAGGCGGCGCCAATATTATTGAACACGAAAGAAAACAGTTATTAATAAAATTAGGTAGGTAATAGTTACAAGGTTTTGACTCAGATCAACCTTTCCTTATCGAGTTTCCGAATGAAATAAATATTTTATATAATATGTCTTTTATATAAACGAAACGTACAAGTGCTGCCTTTTTAATTAAAAATTATTTAATTAATTTCTTTTTCAATAGTTACCGTCATGCGGTTTCTTGAAAAAATGGCACCAATCAAGACTAAAATTATGCGAAATCTAAAGCAAGATTGCCTACCTTTTTCTAGGCAATAATAACAGGATGCCGTCAAAAGTGAAAGAAGTATTCCTCATCATTCATTAAACATCACTGAAGCTGTAAACACTATAAAGCCAGCCGCGATTGCGATCGCGCTGACAACTTCAGTTTGCAACTAATACCTTGAACTTTGAAACTTTTTGGGCTGACAGTAAGCGAGTGTGAGTAATTTATCCTCATCGAAATGTCATCTAATTATTTCGTAATCAAACTTTATAATAAAATTACAAACTAAAAAGACATGCAACATTACATTAATAAAATCTAGATGGGGATGGATCTAGTGGGGTACCGTCTTACACTTCGTTTACCGGTACGAAGTTGCCACTCGAAAACCATCCGAGAAAAACGTATGTGGACTTGAATATCAAAGATTTAAATGATTATTTTAAGCAAAAAATTTCAAGCAAATACTGAATATGATACGTGTCACTCTTGGATTAATAATTTCAATATAAATACATGAGACAAAATAATCACAACGTAGATTATTGCAAATCCCTCCCCTGACAAATTACATGACGGATAACCGCAGCCGGGCTTAACACGATTCATTTGGATAATGAGGCAATGTTGATTGGCCCTACATACGTGAATGTTCCAGATAGCCTGATGTATTATATATATTAAACAGTTGATTTCGATTGAGTTTCGCGTTTATTTAAATACTGTTTATATTTTTGGGTACTTCCATTTCTCTTAACTTGTTTTCTTCTAACTAGTTTTTTTTTTTCTGAATTAGTACAACTCACTAGCTCTGTTGAAAATTATGCTTTTCATCGTAGTCCAAGAGGTAACATGCAACCGGTATATATATATCAATATACACATATATATATATATATTTAACGGTGGTAGAGCCACGCAGCAGTTTTTGCTGTTGCAGGTATGGGCCGGCTCGAGCCGGGTTGGTACCACGACCTCACAGAATACCGGCGTGAAGTAGAAGCTCTGCTTCTGCGTTTCGTCTGGTGAGTGCAGGTGGCCGGAGGCCCAATTCCCCCCCCCCCATCAACATGGTAGCGGAATTACACGATGAACTACCCCAGGAGGGTACCAGTACCCCTGGAGAATCCCTCGCTGAGCATCCACGACCATGTTATTCCGATCCTGAGCGTGGGTGCTCAGGCTGCCCCGCGTATTCTGGGGGGCGCAAAATTCCGCTCAAAAGCATAACTGCTAGGGGCAAACTGAGCAAGAACACCAAGGCGACCCCTGCCACGCTATCCGTGAATTTCTGCAACATCAGGGGACTTCACTCTAACCTAAACGCCGTCCACTACCATCTCGAGACGGCGAAGCCGGCCTTGCTCTTTCTGACCGAGACGCAGGTTTCCTCTCCGGCTGATATTTCGTATCTCTCCTACCCGGGGTACAAATTGGAGCATTCCTTTGTGCCTCGGGCTGGAGTTTGCGTGTATGTCAGAGAGGACATCTGTTCTCGACGCCTCGGCAGTCTTGAAGGTTCGGACCTGTCCATCCTTTGGCTACGCGTAGACAGCGACGACCATCCGCGCGTCTACGGGTGCCTCTATAGGTCCCATAGCGGTAATGCCGAAACAGACCGACTCATCGACCACGTCGATTTTAACGCCCACCATGCCGAATGGCTCGGGTCACGTCTAACCGATCATGCGGGGAGATCTGTTTATGACTTTGCCTTGGCATATGGTCTGACACAAGTGGTTACTTCGCCTACGCGGATTCCAGATGTGGAGGATCATACACCTTCCCTGTTGGACCTTCTGCTGACCTCTCATCCCGACAGATATCAGGTTTCCGTCGATGCCCCTCTCGGCTCTTCGGACCATTGTCTGATCCGGAGTGTGGTGCCACTCACGCTCCCTTCGCGGTTGCGTTCTGCAGGTTGCCGCCGTGTTTGGCATTACAGGTCGGCGGATTGGGACGGAATGCGGTCTTTCTTTGCATCCTACCCATGGGGGCTGGTTTGCTTTTTGCCGGATGATCCCAGCGCTTTTGCTGACTCTGTCACTGATGTGGTGCTACAGGGAATGGAACTATTTATTCCATCATCTGTGGTACCCATCGGAGGCAGATCTCAGCCTTGGTTTGGTCGCTCCTGTAAGACTGCATTACGCAGTAAGCAGGAGTGTTATCAAGCCTGGGCTGCGGCTTCGGCGACTCGGGATGTAAACACCAGCACACTTAAAAAGATGTATAACTTCGCCTCCAGGTCCTTCAAAAGAGTTATTGCCAAGGCAAAGTCAGAGCACATAGGCAGAATTGACGAGGAACTAGTTCGCCTTCCTTCGGGAACCCGTGCATTCTGGTCTCTCGCCAAGGCTGTCCAAGGAAATTTCTGTAAGCCATCACTACCATTTCTGCACAGGGAGGATGACTCACTGGCCCATGACGCAAAAGATAAAGCCGACCTTTTAGGCTCCCTTTTTGCGTCCAACTCGACTCTTGATGACGGGGGGAAAACACAGCCGACCATCCCGCGGTGTGAGTGCTCCATGCCGGATGTGCTGTTCTCACAGCGCTCGGTTCGCAAAGCACTGCTCTCCCTGTACATCCAGAAGTCGAGTGGGCCTGACGGCATCCCCCCAATTGTGCTGAGGACGTGTGCTCCGGAGTTGGCACAGGTCCTAACGCGTCTTTTCCGGTACTCCTACTCCCAAGGCGTAGTCCCGAATTCATGGAAGACAGCTTTTGTCCACCCGATCCCTAAAAAAGGCGACCGCTCAGACCCATCCAACTATAGGCCTATCGCGATCACCTCCTTGTTCTTCAAAATAATGGAATCCATTATTAACTGCCAGCTCATCCGGTGCCTTGAGGATCACCAGCTGATTAGTGACCGCCAATACGGTTTTCGTGGGGGTCGATCAGCTGGTGATCTTCTGGTCTTCCTGACCCATAGATGGGCGGAGGCAGTTGAGTACAAGGGGGAGGCGTTGGCAGTTAGTCTGGACATTGCGAAGGCCTTCGATCGGGTTTGGCACAAAGCGCTTCTTTCGAAGCTCCCTTCCTATGGGCTCCCCGAGAAATTGTGCAATTGGATCATCAGCTTCCTTGCAGATCGGAGCATCAAGGTCGTTGTAGACGGTGCATGCTCTGACTACAAGCCTATTAACGCTGGTGTTCCACAAGGCTGTGTGCTATCACCAACGCTGTTTCTTCTGCTTATCAATGATATGTTGCTAACTGGTAACATTCATTGCTATGCGGATGACAGCACTGGTGATGCTCTATACACCGGCCGTGCCAATATTTCTCGGGAAAACGTCCCTGAGTACCGGAACAAACTTGTGTCTGAAGTCGAATCTTTGCTGAGCAAAGTCTCGGATTGGGGGTGACTAAATCTAGTCCAGTTTAATCCTCAGAAGACACAAGTTTGCGCATCTACCGCTAAAAAGAACCCCTTTGTCGTATCTCCTCAGTTTCAAGGCACTCCCCTTCTTGCCTCAGCCAGTATCGGTATCCTCGGAGTCGACATATCGAGTGACGTGCAGTTTCGTGGTCACTTGGAAGAGAAGGCCAAATTGGCTTCTAAAAAGCTTGGCATGCTCAGCAGAGCGGGACAGTATTTCATGCCGGCTCAACGCCTGCAACTTTACAAGGCGCAGGTTCGGCCTCACATGGAATACTGTTCCCATCTCTGGGCTGGGGCTCCCCAGTACCAGCTCCTTCCACTTGACCGCATCCAACGCAGAGCGGCTCGAATCGTCGACGACCGAGCCCTTTCCGATCGTCTCGATTCATTGGCACTGCGAAGAGATGTTGCATCCCTTTGCATTTTCTTTCGCATCTACCATGGGGAGTGCTCTGAGGAATTGTTCGGATTAATCCCAGACGCCAAATTTCACGAACGCACATCGCGGCAGAACTCCCGATACCATCCACACCATCTGGATGATTGGCGGTCCACCACTGTGCGATTTAGAAGATGTTTTCTTCCTCGCACGACCTCCTTGTGGAATCGATTACCATCAGCGATTTTTCCGGACCGATACGACTTAGGGACCTTCAAGAAAAGAGCGTACTTCTTTTTAAAAGGCCGGCAACGCATCAGCGATTCCCCTGGTGTTGCAGTTGTTCATGGGCGGCGGTAGTCACTTACCATCAGGTGAGCCGCATGCTCGTTTGCCCCCTCTCCTATATATATATATATATATATATATATATATATATATATATATATATATATATATATATATATATATATATATATATTAATTTAGGTAACAAACAGTCGTATACAAAATAAAATAAAATAAAAACAACTTATCTGTTAGCAATTAACCTACAATGCCGAAAAGTTAAACTCAATTTAAAAGAAAGTTACATGGTGACACTACATAGTGATTATTTACATAACAAAAAGACTAAGTACAGGAGCATATATAAAAAAACTCTTGAAATTAGCAATATAAAATTTTGAGGGTCATTTAACGGGATAAGAACTATCCTATCTCTCAAGTTGGACCAAAATGCACACAGTGTGCAAAATTCTATTGAAGTTAGTTCAGTAGTTTAGGAGTCCATCACGGACAAACAACGTGACACGTAATTTTTATATATAAAGTTATGTATTCTGTTAATGTCTATAAATATATCTTTTTTGTTTGCCTTCTCGATTCGAATCGTGGGTTGAGCCAAAGTCAGTTATCGCGTATATATCATATCGCATGGTATACAAAAAAACAAACAATCCTACATGAATTATTTAATAATGCGAAATTCTCTATTTATAAAAAAGCCTTTTGTGTACTCCGGAGACTGAATAGGGTTCTTATAAACCTACATTGGACACTTGATAAATACTTTTATCCACCACTAATTCCATATTGGGAAATACAAGACAATCTCGTTCTGCTTTATAAAATTAGGTGACCCAAAAAATCTTCATCATAAAAACCACTCCTAATAAGTATATACAAAAAATTGTTTTTATATGACTGTTTTGATAAGAAAAATAAAGTGAAAGTCATTTCAAAAATGTAATGAATTAAAATGTGACCTTGAAAGACTGTCGCTAAGGCTATAAATTCATTATCATCATTATCATTACAGCCCTTCACAAGTCCACTGCAAAATATAGGCCTCCCCCAAGGAATGCTACTAAGCCCGTGCTTTTTATTTAGGACCGTTCCTATGAAGGTAAAAACGGTACAAAGCCTATGAATTAAATTGATATAAAAACGTATGCGAATTGCGAAGTAGTTACATCGTAAGAGAGTCCACTGTTCCATATAATCTTGAGGCAATGGTAAGGGGGCGAAAGAGGGAAATAAAACATGCAACAAATGGGCAGCAGCGTCTTGCTAATAATAACTCAAAATAATATAAAAAATTGCGTTTCCGCGTCCGCCTGTCATAAGACCTTCAGCCGTGTTTCGGCAGTGGACTTTTGACGGAGATCTAATGAATAAATGTTTAAAATAAAAATGAGACAACACACATATAAAAAATAATTTTATTTTGAGATTACTTTTGGGGTGTTGATTTTTGTTATACAGACGGTACGTAATGGAGTAAAAGAGGGAGGAAGATGGTGCAAACCAATATGCGGCTTATTTGATAAAAGTGATGAGGCTCATATTCTGCCTAGGTTCCTGTCTACGTAGATACATATTAACCGTTGCTGCCACCAATCAGCGTGCGACATGCAAAATACGGCAGTGCGCGCACTGCCGTATTTTGGTTAGAAGGGTATTTATTCCATCATCGACCTCAGAGGTTAAAACGCATCCGTTGTTTTTTAAAATGTTTTTTGTTTTCAAGATATTCAGAAATTGGTACAAGTTTGAGGTTTTCTTTTAAATATAAAAATACTTGTGGTAGAAGGTTCTCGCCCTCTCTTGACTAAGTACATTCAACGAAACAGAAACAGAGTGTGAGCGTGTGTGTGTTATTCCCTTCTTTGTTTGAAGCTGGTTGCAAGTGTCCACGGACTGCAGTAGTCACTTACCATGACGGAGGCTGTAAGTTCGTTTGTCACTTCAATTTTATAAAAAAGGAGTTTGTCAAAAAAGAAGAAACACAGGCGCATTACCGAACTTTGAAAAACAATAAGGTTGTTTTCTTGGAGATTACTAAGTAATATCATAAATCTTTTTATTTGTCTCAATTCACACAGGGTTTGGTAAAAATGTACAAAAACCATCATCACAAATTTAGCTTGGAAACATACGTTATACGTATAACAAAAGTTATCAGACAAACTGGCCTATGATTCAGCTAAGTGGTGATTTGAGGTTACCGCTGGTATTCTGCCACCGTGTCGAAACTCTTATGACACGGTTAACGCGAGATGGAAAACTACTGAAAAATTGCACACTCGTGAACAGCTTAGCATCCAGATGGCGTGGACGTGCCGTGCAATGCGAAAACTTGGCGCCCGGAAATAATTTGATTTTTCCACAGGTTATACTTCTCGAGGTAAAAGAGTTTCATGATACCCGTGGGGTTTGGTAATGTAAATATACATTTTTGTTATTAAAATTTAATACTCTAAGAAATAAACACTATTGTTAATATAAAATGTCATGTTATCTGCAACCAACATGAAAGTAAAAAGGCAATAAATTGGTCATTACTTAACAGGACTAAGATAAGAGACTACTTTAATGAAGAAAGAGAAGAAGAAGAAGGTCATTAAAAGAAAGTGGTATGAAAGGGGACACGATTAAGACGAAAGTTATGGTTTTTGAAAGAGAAGAAAGTAAAACGTTATGTGAAATAAGAATAGAAGGGGAGTTGATTGAGCAAGTGGATGAGTTTGTATATTTGGGATGTTTATTTAGCAAGGATGGTAGATATGATAAGGATATAGAACGACGAGTGAACGCAGCGAAATAGAGTGAATGAGGCTCAGAATGTGTCAAAGAAGGCACGTATGGCAATTTATAATGCTGTGTTAGTCCCTACTTTAATGTATGGTACTGATAGTTGGGTCTGGCAGAAGAAGTATGAGAGTAGAATAAATGCTGTAGAAAGAAGAAAGGCATGCGGTCATTAAAGAGTATGCTAGGGCTGAATCTGAATGACAGCGTGAGAAATAGTGTGATAAGAGAAAAGTGTGGTTTGCAAGATGAGGTTGTGACCAGGATTAAGAAAGGAATGCTTCGGTGGTTTGGTCATGTAGAAAGAATGAACGAGGAAAGAGTGATAAAGCAAATTTATGTTTAAGAAGTGAACGGCAGAGTTAGCAAGGGACGCCTTAGACGAAGATTTATCGACCAAATGGCGGTACATTTAAACTGGGCCAGATTAGGAGTACCCTTAACCGACGAGCGTGTATGCGTAGATATATGGATGTAAAGAAGGCGAGAGAGGTGTGTCAGGATCGCGCCAAATGGAAGTCCGTAGTATCTGCATACCCCTTTGGGTGACAGGCGTGAGTGTTTGTGTGTATTGTTGTTGTGACTAAGATGAAATGTCTTACAGCCGTACGATCGGTAACTATAATCGGTAACTGCCTCTCTACACATTCAGACTAGAACGCAGTGCTTCTACGCTGCAAACATAGGTAAGAGGTTGATTCATAGACGGAGCCCTAATCAAAAAGGAATCCCATCAGCTAAGTTTACCAATTTTCTAATGGGTCTTCTTCTTTATTTGTACCTACTCAAAATAGGTAGTCAATTACTGTGTCGTGGCGGTGTTACTGTGTATTGGCGGTGTAAGAATATCCACTACCCAACGTCCCGCGGGTGTCGTAAGAGGCTACAGAGGGAAACTGAAGCAGGTGATGACAAGTAGCATCTTCTTTATAACGAATCGAAATAACAAAACACTCCGTTTGCTAACACACCCGCCAAGCGTGACAACCATGGCGAAATCCCTCCAATGAAGCAAACTATGTGGGAGGCCTAAATTGCATTGAAATTTTATAGGCTGTGATGGATGGATGGATATCCCAAAATAGTCCACAGCTGGATATGGAGCTCTCTTATTGTAAGAGAGCTTACTCCTTTTCTGCCGACTTCCAAAAAGAAGACTGTACTCAATTCGATTGTATGTTTTTTTTTAGGAGTGTTACCTCATAACTTTTTACTGGGTGAACCGATTTCGATGATTATTTTTTATTTGAAAGCTGATACTTTTCGTGTGGTCCCATATGAATTTGATAAAGGTCAGACCAATAGTTATTGAGTAATTCCTAATAACTTATATTGAAGTCGGCTGTACAAAATTTTAAATTTTAAATTATTGCCGGCAACGCACCTGCGATTCCCCGGGTGTAGCAGTTGTTCGTAGCGGCGGTCAACACTTACCATCTGTTGAGCCGCATGCTCGTGCGCCATTTTTTAAAAAAAAAGAATGTTTTTATCAAATCGCCATGTTTGAAGGGCGATTAGCGATGGTGGATTTTCACACCCAAGACTCGTTTCACACCCAAATTTCGTTCAGGAAATGTAGCCTCATTATGCTCCGTCCACGCGATTAGTACTACTTTCTCATCATTAGCTTGTAAAATTTTCTGCTCAAGGATTTGCCACAGTAATCTCGCTTAGCAGACGTTTTGGCTACCGCAGTACCACACATTGCAATCCTTTGACGCTGCGCTCCATCGGTGTTCTAGAAAAATCTAGAAATAGAAATGTATACCGCCACCTATCGGTCAACTTGAGATTTTCGGGCATTTCCATAATTGCGTCTTACCACAATCATGAGATAAAATGGGCCTCCATTAAAAAATTAAAAATTAAAAATACTCGATTGGCATTTTATTGCCATACCAGTAGCATTAGTTGCTACGCTCAACGAACGGGTTGGCAACCGCAGTTTTATAGTATATTTACATTTATATATATCGCATCATTATCGTCATAATGGGAGAAGTAGATTTAATATATCCCATTCTATAGCTAGTATTAAAATAATTTTTATGTCAAATAAAAACTTCGTATAGCTTTAACGATTAAATAAATCGTCAGCGCCCTAAAAACCAATCTCGTCTGAATGAAATGACGCAATATATTCCGGTGTATAAAGTTCTTAAGTTAAATAAAAGAACACATATTGGCTATGGATAATCTGGTAAAGACTTGTAAATATAATGAGGAGCGGTTTGACTCCTTAGTTAAATATCAATGTGAGTGTCAGCGCTCAATGCCAGATTCTTCAAAGTCAGTGTGTGCTGATAATATTACACCACCACCAAAACTCTATGACAGTGCCATAGCAGAGGATATTAAAATAATAAATAACACAAATACTACTAAAAATAATATAATTGTTTATAGCGATGACATGGGAAAAAATCTAGGCATAACTTTAAATAACTCTTTAAAGGGACAAAAAGTTACAAATTGCTGCATGCCTGGAGCATCTTTTAGTGACATCCTAAATAAAATTATTGTTACTAAATTTTGCCCAAATAGTACAATAATAATTTTTGTTGGTAGAAGAGGCAGTGTCAACAACAAACAGTTATTAAAATATATTGAACAACTTAATAACTTAAATGTACACAAAATTGTCTTGTTCACACTGCCTTATATACAGGGATTGCCACAAGAAAACAATTTAAGACATAATTTAAATATACAAATGCATAATTTAATATGTAATAATAATTTAAATTTGACATATAATTCTAATGATAATAATCATAAATTTCATGTAATTGACATAAATAATTTAATAAAAAAGTTTTGGACAAAAGATAGGTATTACCTATCCAAATATAATTTAAGACTGATAGCAAATGTGCTATCTTATTATTTACTTTTTAACTCAGCCAAGTTTTTGGCTACCAAGACTGCTTTTATTGAGCATAATCATTTGACATTTAATTTGGAATCAGTTCCAACTAATTTAAATTAGTGAATATGACAATAGAGGCAATCTCTAGCAATAATAAGAGTTTAATTGATTTTGAATACAGCCCACAAATAAGTAATAATAATTGTTTACACCTGGTGCATCAAAATATACAAGGCATGTTGGGCAAAGAATTGGAAGTTGAATTGTTTTTAAATAGTAACAATATACACATCCTTTGTATTACTGAACATTGGCTAAAAGATTATAATTTCATGTTTAATTTCAGAAATCACCAGGTGGTCAGTTCCTTCAATAGAGAAAAAAGTTTACGTGGTGGCTCCTTAATATTAGCAGATAAATCATTATTATATAAAGAACGTAAGGATATTGTGAGCCTCTCTGTTGAACGAACTGTAGAAATGGCTTGTGTCGAGCTCGAGCACCTCATTGTTGTAAGTGTTTACAGACCCCCATGTGCTATTTATGACCATTTTGAAAGGATTGTGGAAGAAGTTTTACTCAAACTTAGTAAACAGAACAAGTCTGTTGTAATGTGTGGAGACTTTAATATCAATCTCCTTGAAACTTCTTCCATTAGTATTAAGTTTCGCTCATTGTTTAAATCGTATAATCTTGTAAATTTATTCTTAGAACCAACACGTATTGCTGGGCCTAGTGCGACCTGTATAGATAACATTTTTACAGATGTTAAGCCCTTGCATAAATCAATTATTCAAAATTTAAGTT
Source organism: Parnassius mnemosyne (assembly GCA_963668995.1). NCBI lineage: Eukaryota > Metazoa > Arthropoda > Insecta > Lepidoptera > Papilionidae > Parnassius > Parnassius mnemosyne. The sequence continues at coordinate 56,581,795 of CAVLGL010000104.1, read as the reverse complement.
CAGATCACTGTGGACAGTTAGTATCACTACCTTACATACACAAAAAAACAGAAAAATAAGAAAGTTGTGTTTGTTCCAATAAATGAACATCGCTTGGAGAGGTTTAGAAGTAATATAATAAAAAGACTTCCATCACTTTCGTTTAAAAATAGTGCTAATTATTTGTATGCTACATTATTTGAAATCATACGTTGTGAATTTAGTAGAATATTTACTTCTAAAACTTTCTCTCTTAACAGTCGCAAATCATTTAATGAATGGGCGACAGTAGGAATTTATAAAAGTAGGCGAAGGTTATACGAGCTTTATGATGAAAGATCATATAATAGTAGTGTTATATTTAGAGATTATGTAAAAACATATTCTAAAATATTTAAAAAAGTGTGTTCCACTGCTAAGGCTTTACATTTAAGCAACAAAATTAAAACTGCATCCGACAAAATTAAAATGACCTGGAGAATAATAAATAGTGAAACGGGCAAGGTCAAACCGCGCAACTCGGATTTTCAATTAAATATTAACAATAATTTAACGCGATCTGATCAAGAAGTTGCTATGGCTTTTGAGAAACATTTTACTGATGTTCCTTTTTTGACAACAAAATCATTAAATTCTTCTCCTACTGTCGCCGAATCATTGCTCAAACAAAATGTAAAGGCTTGTTCAAATACTTTTAAATTCCATAGGGTACTGCCAAAAGATATCGTTAAATATTTTAAAGCTATTGATGTTAAGAAAACGGCAGACTTATGGGGGATTTCCGTTAAAGTTATTTTATCTATAATAGATACATTAGCACCTTATCTAGCCACTATATTTAATATAAGCGTCGAATCTGGTGTGTTTCCTGATTTAATGAAACATAGTAAAGTCATACCTATATTTAAATCTGGTAGTACATTAGACCCCGCCAATTTTAGACCAATTTCTGTACTACCAACATTAAGTAAAATTTTTGAAAAAATTATTTTAGATCAGATGTTAAGTTTCTTCAATATTAATAAATTGCTACATAAAAATCAATTCGGTTTTACAAGGGGTCGCTCGACAACTGACGCTGGAGTTGAGCTTATTAAACATATTTTTTGTGCATGGGAGAATTCAGAGGATGCTTTGGGTATATTTTGTGACCTTTCCAAGGCCTTCGACTGTGTTCACCATGATATATTAATCAGGAAGCTACAGTACTATGGTGTCAAGAACACAGCGCTTAAACTAATTATTTCATATTTAAGTAATAGAAAACAGAAGGTTATTATCAATGGTAAAAGTTCTTCCGGGTCACCTGTACTAATGGGTGTTCCTCAGGGCTCGATTCTCGGCCCATTCCTGTTTCTGGTATATATTAATGACTTACCTCACCTTGTAGGGGATAGTCATGATATAGTATTATTTGCTGATGATACTTCCTTGATTTTTAAACTTAAACGTCAATCATTTAAATGTGACGAAGTGAATAATGCTATATCAAAATTAGTGCATTGGTTTAACGTTAATAATCTGCATTTGAACGGAAATAAAACTAATTGTGTTAAATTTACAACAACGAATGTTAAAAATCTTAATACCAATGTGTTTTTAAATGGGGAGGAATTGAGCCCTGTTGTATCCACTGTTTTTCTTGGCATCACTCTTGACGCAAAGCTACAGTGGGGCCCCCATATATCCAAATTAGCAAGCAGACTAAGTTCTGCAGCCTATGCTGTAAAAAAGATTAGAGGTCTCACTAGTGTCGAGACAGCTAGATTAGTTTATTTTAGTTATTTTCATAGCATAATGTCTTGTGGGATTTTGCTATGGGGAAATGCGGCTGATTCAGAAACTATTTTTGTTTTACAGAAGAGGGCCATTAGAGCTATTTACAATCTAAAACCGAGAGAGTCCCTTAGAGATAAATTGAAAGAAATTAATATATTAACTTTGGCCTCTCAGTATATTTACGAAAATTTAATGTATGTTCACAAAAACAAAGATAGTTTTAGTAAAAGAAGTGATATACATTCTGTAAACACTAGGAACAAACACAAGCTAGTGATACCAGTTTCTCGACTCCACAGAGTCAGTAATTCATTCTTGGGGCAATGTATACGCTATTACAACAAGGTCCCGGAAAGTGTACAGGTTCTCTCTATTACCAAGTTTAAATGTTTCATTAAGCTGAAACTGTATAAAAAGGGTTATTATAGTATAAATGAATACATGGTTGATAATAACCCCTGGGAATGAGGTGATCGCTTCCAAGCAGTTTCTAAAATAAATTTTGTAAATAGTTCGTAATCATTTATATTGTAAAATTTATTTAAAAAAAAATGTCCCGCTGGGTTTCTTGCTGGTTCTTCCCAGGACAGAGGGTTTTTTCGAACCAGTGGTAAAGTAAAAAATGACTTTCAATAAGAATTACACATGTAATGTATATTGAATAAAAATATTCTATTCTATTCTATTCTATTCTATTCTTTATAACTATCACAAAAGGTATGGGACTGTGGTAATAAATGAATTATTGCTGTATGAAATTTTCAGGTGCGAATTATTGACGCTTAAAATTTGAGTGATAAAATTATTTATCATCAATTTCATATATTTTTAATGCTAATGATTTCTTATGTTTACGCGGACACTACACATTTAAATAAAACTAGTTTTTACGGTTTTTATCGCGTATATTAACTAATCTAAACATTCTTGGTAAGAATAGTTGTTATTAAGCGAGGATTTGTAGTAAATCAAATCTGATGTAGTGACGGAGGTGATCCTGGATGTGTTCACAGACTGTAGACTTCCCGGGGGCTATTGAAATCAAAAACATCCCTTAATTAAATGAGAAGATGGCTGGGTGCTTCCATCTGCTTGGGATTCTATTATTAAAAAAATTAAATCCCAACTCAATTATACAACTGCAAGACTTCAATATACTATAAATTCATACTGCGTAGATCGGAACAAAAATTAAAATTAATAATTTTCATGTGGAGGTAGCCGTGGTTAACTATGACAAGTATGTCAACTAGTTGAAACTCGAATAGTATTTTTAACAGTATATGTTATTTATAGTCTATCAAATTAGCGTTTATATATATGTAGCTTTGGATATAGTTTGCAAGTTAAACTAATTCTACATATTTTAAACGTGCGAAGGATTATAAAAAAGATTACAGTTAGAATGATAGCCTATATACGAGTACGTACTACGTAGAAATGTTTAAAGTAACTAGATGTTGTTGCTGAGTTTTGTACCAAGTAGCCATTTTTTGAAGAAACTAATTGAATAGTAAGGTAAAAAAAAATTAAAAAAAGCATTAATTTAGACTAGTGTTTAGTAAACTACGTAATCGTCTGCGTGTATGCTTATGCACACAGCAGGTATCGGGCCTCGGGGCACGCCCCCTTTGCCCGGAATCTCCTCGCGATGCATCACTATGCACCGGTCGTGGGAGCCGTTATGGCGTTGTAAGTTTGAAGCAGCGACTCGGGTTTGATTCCCCGGTCGCTGTAATCGATTTAAAATCTTCATGAAAACATTTTTCAGGAGGCGGGTAATATGGCCCGCTCCTGAAAAAGTGGCATAATTAGGCCTTTTTCCTGAAAAAGGCGCCTAATTCGGCCTAAGCCTGAAAAAAACGCCTATTTGGGTTTGAGGTGATCTGGTTGTCTTGTCAGGTTAATGTGGCCAGGCGGCTAATGCGGCCCGGCGTCTGAGTTGGCCTGTCTGCGGCATTGAGGGTTGTTACTTCTAGACGATGTGAAGTAGGCACTATCGTCTGCGTATAGCGCTAATTCAACATCGTCTTCCCATTCGCACAGGTGGTCTGCCAGGGTGGGGATGTCGTTGGTGTAAGCCGCGTACAGGATCGGCGACAGACAGCTGCCCTGTGGTACGCGGGCTCTAATTGGTCTCGCTGCGGACTCGGCGCCCTCTACACAGAAGTAGAACTTCCTATCTTTAAAGAATGACTCCACTAGCCGCAACATAGCAGAAGGGGTACTTGTTTGTGATTCAAATTTGTATAGTAATCCAGAGTGCCACACTCTGTCGAACGCCTTCTCTATGTCGAGAAAGACGTCCAACGATATGCGGCCGCGGTTGTACTCGGACGCCAGATAGTGCAGCACCCTGGTCAGCTGTGTTGCTGTTGAGTGGCCCCTCCTGAATCCGTGCTGTTCCGCCCGAAGGTGTACGCACAGGCGGAAGCTTTTTAGCATCAGTCTTTCACACAGTTTAGCTAAGTGCGGTAGCAGAGTGATCGGCCTATAACTGGCTGCTCTACGTCTGTCCTTCCCGGGTTTCGGCAGAACGATCACTTTGCCGATTTTCCAGTCCTCCGGGAAGTGGGATGTCCGCAGTATATCGTTGTAGAGTCGACCTAACTCTACAAGTGTTCTATGGGGCAGCTGTCGAAGTGCTGCGTTGGTTATCCCGTCGTGCCCCGGCGCCTTCCTGGGTTGCAGGCGGGCTACTGTCCTCCGCAATAGGGCGGGGAATATATACCACTCTCCTGCAAGCGGTGGCGCGGGCTTCGACAGGAACTCCTGTACGCGGCTCTCCTTCTGGATATGTAGTTCCATGAACTCCACACTTGCTGGGTTCGGCATAAAGTGCTCTGCTAGGATATCCGCTCTACCTTTGGCCTCGTAACAACGTTCGCCCGCATTGTTGGTCAGCGGGCAAACGGGGGTCTGGTTTTAGTTAACTGCCGGTTCAGTTTGTAGAGCGACGCATCTTCCTCCTCTGCTTTCGATATGAGCCGCTCCCAGGCCTCTCCTCGGTGGGCCCGGACTGCAACCGACAGTTCATCTGATAAGTTGTTTAATTGTGTTTTTAATCTGGGACAGCGAGTACGCGCTCAGAGCTTCCTAAGCGCTCTTTTGCGTTTGAGCTGCACGCATGTCTCTCGCGGCAGCTCTTCCTGTCTTCCTGTAGTCGGGACGATCGTAGAGGCCGCGTGTAGAGTCTCTTTGGTCGTCTTTGTAATTCTTGTTGCAGCGGCCTCTACGTCGTCCGCTGTGTTGATGGGGGTGTAGGTTGGAGGTTTCTCCGTTAGATGTTTTTGGTAGAGCCTGCAATTTATCTTCCTTTTAATAGCTCCGGGGAGCGTAGTCACTGCCTTGAGGCCAATGGTAATGAGAATCGGGAAGTGCTGAGACATCAGGTCGTACAGCACCTCTACCACTACCGGGTAGTTGACGTTCCTAGAGAGCACGATGTCCAATACATCCGGACATTTTCGGTGATCCGTAGGTACGTGTGTCGGTTCCTCGGGACCTAAAACGTCATAGCCGTGTCTCTCGGCGTCATCATAAAGTTCACGACCCGGCGGGGTGATCACTCTGGAGCCCCACGCCGGGTGTTTCGCGTTTAGGTCCTCCGCGACGATAGTTGGTGTATCGCCTTCCATTACCGTCCGGATGTCTGAGGAGCAAAATGGAGCCCTGGCGGGCGGTATGCTGCGTAGATCCTTAGTTCCTCGCCCGCCGCCTCCATTTTTATGCCAATAGAGCGCATCGTTTCATATGTTGGTAGATCCAGTTCTTGGTGGACGATGTCTCTCCTCACCAGAACCGCCGTGCCTCTATAGGCGGTCCCTTGAGGATTGACCTCTTCCCTTCTATATATGTGATAATTTGGCAGCTTAAGATGCTTAGTTGGATTCAACTTTGTCTCTCCCAGCAATATCACCTGTATGTCCTGCTGCTGGGCGACAGTGCGGAGTTCATGGATCTTCTGTTGTATCCCGTCCGGATTCCAATATAATAGGCGCAGGTTACTCGCCTCTGTAATGCCGGGCAAGTAGTTGCACCAACGCTCTCATGATTGCTGTGATAGGATCTGTCCCGGCTCTTATATCGGCCAGGACTTGCGTGCCGACCTCAATGGCTATGCCAACCAATCTGTGGATGGCATCTTCATTTCCGGGGTCGGCAGTTGGTAATCTGTGTGAGGTTGGCTCTTGTCTCGGCTGTGCTTGGGTCTGTCTGCGTATGGTAGAGCGAGCTCTTGTTGTAGAGCGGGCTCTATGTTCCGGTAGAGTCCTCTCTGGTGCTCTACCTACGGTGGTCCTTACTTCCTTTGCGGTAACCTGTGCCTGGGAGGCTATCGTGACCGCTGGAGTGGGGGTAGAGGTAACGGCTTGAGGAGGTTGTTGTATTTTGCTTTTCTTCCTTCTCCCCCGCTTTTTCTTTTTAGGTGCTAGACGCTCTGTAGCGTCATTAGCGGGGGGTTGGAGAGTCGCTCCGGTGGTTGCTTTTAGTTGTGGTTGTTGTTCAACTTCCATTCGCTGCTGTGTTTGTAGCCGCGGGGGGGAGGGGCTGTTTGCTTCCCCCCTTCCCTCTTATGGTTGCCCACCCCTCTTCGTTGATTTCTACGGTCCTCGGGTGACTCTCTGGAATAGGCTTCGGCGCTTCCGGAAGCAAGCCGGGAAGTGTTATGCCTTGCTTCCGTGCGATCCTCCTCAAAACCGGACATCGACGATCATTGGCGGTATGTGATTTTGCGCAATTTGCGCATGTTGGCGGTTCCTCTCTACCCCTTGTGCAATCCCTTGCGGCGTGTTCCCCCGCGCAACGGACGCACTTAATTGGTCGGAAGCAATTATAGGAGGCGTGACCGAACGCCTGGCAGCGGTGGCACTGTGCTGGGCCTACTCGTCCTTGCCAGGCTTCAATAACGACTCCTCTCATGTACAGTAATTGGTTTATTTTGTACAAGTCGTTTAACCTTTCTTGGCTTAGGTGGTCCAGTTGCGCGAAGTATAGACATCCCGGCCTGCCTCTGCGCGGAGGGATTGCCTTCACGTATCTTATTGGGAATCCTAGTGATTTGATAGCCTCCCCGATTGCTTGTGTGTCCGTATCTACTGGCAGCCCCTAACCCCACTTTTGTAGGCTTCTCCTCTTCGGGGGTGTAACAGTACCATGACATGGCTGGTATTTCCTTTGACAGGTCTACCAGGTACTTCTGAATGGCCCGGAATTCTTCCGGGCTCTGGGGGGAGAAGCGCAGCCCCTTCCCGAATGGACGAGCGTTCGGAGGGTGACCCAACTTCTTGTTGAGTACCTCAAAATGCTTCGTCCAATTCGGGAGGTACTCTGCAACGATGGGCGCCTTTCTCGGCGTCTTCAGTTGGTTTCGGTGTTGGTGTATCGGCAGCCTGCCTTGGTACTGCTGGGGCTGCTGCCAGTTGTGCGTAGCTGGTGGATGGACGTTGTCCGTCGTCCGTTGGTAATCCAGACGGGTTTGTTTGTTGTCCATCCGTGGGTGCTAGGGTAGCATACGTAGTGCTATCCCAGCCGTATAATTCCTCCCCCCCCTGCTCGTACCCGACCGCGTTGCTACGTCGGTCAGGGGAGATTGGAGGGGTTGGTTTTCGCGGAGACGGTGACTTCGGCGGCGAGTTGTACTTCCTAACTTCTACCGCTGGAAGTTGCTCTTCTTCGTCGGATGATGTGGGTGCAGATGAGTTTGGAGACACAACGCATTGCCTCTTCTCAAATAGGGATGCTTCCATCTCTGGTGGCGTATGCCTCCTGGCCGATTTTTTCGCCCGCTGCGGTTGGGGCGACGGTTCGCGGACAAGAGCGGACGATCCAATACCCCCGGACGATCCGGTGGTTTCTTAACGCGAGGGGGTGGGGGGGGGGCTCCCCCTTTCCCCTGCCGGTCATTCTTGCTGTTGTTAGTTGTGTTGTTGTGCGTGTCCTATCTATTATCCTTACTTAGCAGGCTGACAGGTGACTGACGCGCGCCGCGAGGTACGGAACGGTGGAGAGTAGAGGGTGGCTGCAACACTTTTGGGACACTGCCTACCCCTTTCGTTACGAAAGTGTTGGGGGAAGTGCTCGAGGTGGCACTTAAAAACGCGACTGGCTCTCAAGTGCCAAGAATCTACCTAAGGGCCGGTGACCTCGACACCTCGCGGAGTATGCGGACTCGACGCTTAGCGGAGTATGTCGTACCGGCGGCTGATTGGGACCACTGCTAATCCACAAACAGCACACACTTAGGAGATCCTTGGTTTTTTAGTAAACGCGCTTGTTTATTAAAAAGTCTCTGGCAGTTTCTCCGCTAGAGAGGTCATACAAAGAGATTAAATTAATTAATATAGAGATATCTACCATCTAAGGATGCATCACCACTTACCACCAGGTAGGATTGTGGTCAAGCACTAGCTTATAATAAGTAATAAAATAGACTTACTAACATAACAAATTCTTTGTGATTTTAATTTGTTTAAATCTAAATCTTTATCTTTATATATCTTGTCTTTAAATCAAGTTATTTCACTTTCTCGATAATGAAAAAGAAAATCGATAACTCAATGTAACAATTAGTAAGCTAATGGCCCCTAAACTTCTACATCTATTATTTATTTATTTTTATTTACTTATTTATTTGGTGCACCAACAAATGTTACACTGATACATATGCTTAATTCTAAGACAGTAACTTAAACTAAGTGCACATTCAATAATAGGTAAACACCGCATTTTCTACAAGCCCTTACCAAATAGCTAAAAATATACGATACAAACTTAAAACTTAAAATAAAAAATAAAACAAAATTATCAAATTTATACAAAAAAATATAATCGATTATGAACAGAAATGCAAATGCGTTGTCAACCCTAAGGACTAGAATGGAATGCCCCGTCATTAGCAAAAGGTATCTGTAGATCTCTACACTCACCATATGAAACAGCAGTATTATGCTGCTGTTTCACGTTGGTGTTCTGTGAAAGCCTGATCGTACCCATTCGTGTGCAAGTCGACACATTCGTACCGCAGCTCTATTATATAGCTAGCATTACTGCAGCGTGGCTCTATCATGCAAATAATAAATACGTTCGCCATTTTATCTTCTTCTTTGTATTGACAAATACTGAAAGCTAGTGTGTACAACCTTAAAAGTTTAAGTTTACTCATAAAGCAATGAACTCTAAATACCCGCACTCTTATAAAACCTCCCGAAAAATAAACTTAAACAAAACTACAGGCATTTCTCGTCAAATGTTCAAAGTAAATCTAGTCTGTTTTCGATTATAAAATGTGTTTGCCCGGTATAGTGATTGATTGTTTTGATGTTCAATTAAAGGAGATATCAGGTAACGGTAATGGAATTCGTTTAAGAAATTTGAATATCGAGATCGTTTTGTCAGAATTTATTCAACATTTAGGGTGACGTTTGTTTTACTATTTTTGCTTTTATCTTTTTTGTAGAAGATGGTGCCCATTTTATGATATAAGTGATCCCCGCCACCCATAAACATAAACATTTGAAACACCGCATGGAGCGCAGAGACATTGCCTGCCTATGAAGAAGTGAGCTCTTTTCTTGAAAATGCGTAAATGATATCAGTCTTGGAAATTCAGCACTGCGATTACCACAAAGCGTGTATGCGAGCCATATGACTGGGATAATTTGCCAACAAGTGTTTTCCCATCCGAATTAAATGTGACAACCAATTTTTATGCAAGAGTATATAATATGATATGAAATTAAATATTATATATTAAAGTATATTACTTTGATATAAAAGAATTAAAATTTCACTTGTGAAATGTCATGTTTTCTTCTACTTATACAGAAGTGATACAAGAGATTTTTGTTAGGTTTGTAAAATCTAGATTGTATGAAATTTTTTATAATATCGCAAATTGCAATATTGAAACTTGGCGACTTAAATTAACCGAAACAAGTTACTTGAGCACTCCCCGAGGTAAACTTGATATAAACTGCAAAGATCCTACCTCCTGCATACCTTCGCAATTGAAAATAAATGAATAAGAACGAACTTTTATTGACATTAAATATTTTAGGCAAACTTTAAACTTCACTACATAAATAAAAGTTAGTAACAAAGAGAAGCAAACAATAAGATATTCCCATTCCATATTCATTATCTGTATTTATAAAGAGAAATTGTAAATAGTTGTTATGAAATATAGACTTATATTCAATTATTTTGTTAAAAATATTTTCTCGACCTTTATAGTCTTTCAACAATAATTTCAGTCACGGTTGAGTTATACGTAATTGTCACTTTAAAATATGAAAAAAAAATTATTTTATTTAAAATTTAGCAAACGTTGCCTATTCCTTTTCGAGGAGTAATTTTGATTTTAGTGTAAAAATCAAATTAATTAATAACTCGACTACAGCGCCACCTATGAGATATATTTTTATTATCTTTTTTGTCGCTAAACTAAACATTTATAATAACTAACATTTTTAACATATATTTATAATTTGTATAAATTATTGTAATTATTTCTGGATGTTTCTACTTTAATTAGTTTGATTTCTGTTTGATTTAGATTTTATATATTATATATATCGTTCAGTTTTTTTCTTATTATGATGTATACACCTTGTTTTGTGTGTTTTCGTAACAATATAAACATTTATAATAATTAACATTTTTAACACACGCACACATATATATATATATATATATATATATATATATATATATATATATATATATATATATATATATATATTGATATTGTCAATGGTGTATTTATATAAATAAATAAAGGAATAATTATTTTATATCATATTAATATTAATTAATTTATTTAATTTGTAAGTATCTTGACTATAGGGCCACCTATCACTATGAACCATTGTTTTGACATAAGTAATATATTGTTTGACTTATTATTTCAATGAAGTTGAACGATTATATAAACATAAAGACGATGGACTCAAATCAGCAATAAATTTTGAATAGTATAATACGGAATTGTATGAATATTATACTTAAATCATTGTCAAAATTCTAAATATAAAATTTCTCTAAATAATTGCTTTTAAATTAACCAACTATTGATTGTTCACCGTGTAGTGGCTGTGTACAAATATTCACTACTCCTTATCGTCACTTGATTGTCATAAAATGCGATGCAGATGCGTTGTCAGCCGTAAGGACTAAGATGGATTGCCTCGTTTCCAATAAAAAGGGTCTCCGGTTCTCTACACTCACCATAAGAAACACATTCTTTGTTTTTATATATTTATTGAAAATATAGAATGTTGTTAGTAGCCTTATTAACATTACAAATACTACGAATGTTTTTGTGATTTGGTTAAGCACCTGTCATAAAATTACGATGAAAGTTTCATCAAGTGACAACAATCACAAGTATAAATTATGATATTATTATTAACCAATCGAAGTAAGTTAAAATGCTTAGTTAGGAATGACTCAAGACAGGAGATGAATGGCAGGTTTGAACCATTCAGGCGTCTGTCACGAAAACAAATCAAATATTTATCTGAGTCATTTGCATTCATAAACATATTCCAATAAGTAAAGTTAAAGCCTATATATAGGTCCCACTGATAGGTGCAAGTCTTCTGTATCGTCTGATTTAATTTTTATGGATAATGACAAATTAAAATACGAGAAGCGTCGTAAAGGAAACGAAGTGCTCGTGTCGCATTAGAATTGCATATCGTCACTGTAAAGCCAATACTACTTAAGCGCCATTTTGGCCAAAATGTGTTATATATATCGTTAAATTGGAATTTTTTTTCTGCGTCGATTGGACTATATTTCGTGATGATCTGAGCACTTTTTTGGCGCTTAAGCACTGCAAAAGTATGGTATTTGTCATAGTTTTCATGTTTTGACAAATACTTACGTAATACAAATTATGATTAATTTTTGGTCGTTGTCAGTTTAGTATTTTTCTTTACTGACAACAGACATTTCAATTTTGTTCAGCAACTCAAAGTACTGTAGTTTGAGTCATTGATATAACTTTAGTATTTTTTGCCAGCCGTAAATACTAGCATATATTATGTAGATAAGTAACTTTGCCTTATGTAGAAATTGATAAGTATGGCGCGTTAGTATATTTTGTTTTCGCAGTTTTCTTAGAGGGAACGGTTTTAGTACCGTAGTAAGTAAGTATTTGAGTGTCTATTTAGAATGTTTTAAATTCAATGAAATCGAATAATTATTTTATTAAGTATTTTACTCGACAAAATATTAATAGTTGGTTTAGCATTTAGATGTGTGAAAAACGTTGAAAAATATTCAATTAAGTCTTTTGAAATTAAATTTTGTTTTAATTATGATTTGTTAAGGACGTACGTTCAATTTATATTTTGATTTACAAAAAGTTTTAAACACGCCATATGGCCAAAGTATGTTATTATACTACAGTTGCAAATTAGCTGTATTTAATCTTACTTTTTATGAGTCCAGAACTAAAGAAGTCTATTGTTATTCTTAGACTGAGACAGAAGGCAAACGTGGAGCTAATGAAGTGTGCACGTGATGCGTGTCCCGGACAAAATAAAAACAGAATTCTTCTTGTATGCATTCATACTCATCTGCAAAATTACAAGAACATTGCGAGCATCAAAATGAATCATCTCTATTTGTGGAAACTTTGTACATCAAAGATATTTTTTTTATAGGATAGGGTAAGAAACGAGCACACAGTCCACCTGATGGTAAGTGATTGCTGTGACTCATAGACATCTTCATTGAGCGTCGTCGACCGTGAGGACTAAGATGGAATGCCTCTTTTACAGTAACATGGGTCTCCGGTTCTCTACACTCACCATAAGAAACATAGCAGTATCAAGCTGCCATTTAACGCTGGTATTCTGTGAGAGCGTGGTCCTTCCCCGGTCGAGCCGACCCAATCGTGCTACAACTATACTACTAATATAGCTGCAGCATGGCTTCACCACGTATTAATATAATAATTCTTGAAATGTATGACTAGGAATATGAAAATTTTCCATATGCCGTTAATGTTCAGGACACCCTTCAAGATACGAATGTAGAAGACATTATCTAATTATAAAATTTAAAAATTATTGATTTCTTATATTTACGCGAATACTACACATTTAAATAAAACTAATTTTATGGATTTTATCGCGTATATAAACTTATTTTATATTCCCGACGTTACGAGCAATTTATATCACCCATGGTGACCAGACTGAGGTGTATGACGTCCCAATGTCATAGTTAACCACGGCTACCTCCAGATTAAAAAATATTAATTTTTGTTCCGATCTACGCAGTATGAACTTACAGTATCTTGAAGGCTTGCAGTTGTATGCTTGGGTTGGGATTTAATTTTCTAAATTATGGGATCCCATGCAGATGGTAGCACCCAGCCATCTTCTGTATTGAAATTAGGATGTTTTTTGATTTCAATAGCCTTGCGAAACATCCTCGGAAGGAATCGGTGTTCTCTAGCGAGGATTTGTGATCTATCAAATCTAATGTAGTGACGGGGGCGATCCTGTACGTGTTCACAGACTGCAGACTTTTCGGAGCGTACAAATAACACACCTCAAAAAAAACTAGTGACCTCATAAAGTAACACTCCGAAAAATTAAATCTAGACGTAAAGTCGATAATACCTACGTATGCCAAACCACCGAAGTTGTATGGGTAACCAAAACTACACAAGCCCAATGCTCCACTACGTCCCATAGTGAGCCAAATCGATTCACCAACTTACAGATTGGCTCAGCACTTAGAGAAAATACTCTCACCGCTCAAGGGACATACAAGAACACACACAAAGGATTCCTACCATTTTGTCAGCGAGATTAAAGACTTATATCTGGCTGACAATGAAACTATGGTCAGTTTTGATGTGCAGTCTATGTTCACATGCTTACCTGTTGAAGACTGCATCTCGATTGTTACTAGAAGGCTGGAGGTAAACAACATGCCTGTAGAATAAGCAGTATTACTCAAACACCTACTGGCTACCTATTGTGGAAGGAAGAGTTCTACAAGCAAGTAGATGGCGTGGTGATGGGCTCACTTGTATCTCTTATTGTCGCCGATATATTTATGGAAGACTTTGAGGAGAAAGCCCTGCTTACTTCTCCCGTAAACCCAAGATTCTACAAGCGGTACGTAGAAGACACTTTCACAATTCTACCTTTAGATAAAGTAACTGCATTTTAGACCATCTTAACTCCATAAATTCTAAAATTCAGTTCACAATGGAATTAGAGGCAAACAGTTCTTTAGATTTTCTAGATGTGCTAGTAATTCGGAATCCTGATAACACCTTGAGCCGCACTGTATATGGAAAAAAGACCCATACAGATAGATATTTAAACGGTGATTATCATCACCATCGTTCACATTTAGCTACCGTGGGTAAATCACATCTGGCCGTCGAGCTCCAACACGTCAAGCAAGTTTTGCACGACAATATGCTTCGGGTCCCGCACCTACGTCATAGTGAACGAGTAAAGCCAGCCACAGTCGAGCGAGTGCCTGCTGTAGTGCCATATGTCAGAGGTGTCACTGACAAGATTGACTACATCTTGAGGCATGCTTCCATTAACACGTTCATGTACGCATACCATAATAGTCAACTTTAGGCCGTGGCGCATGATTACTCCATACAAAGTTTGAGGACGTCCATACTCGTATCGCCGTATCACAAACAAAATATTGCATATGACTTGTCGGTAACGTCAGTAAGCGTTCACGATCAAGGACGCACCGGTGCTCTAACGAAAAACGACGTTTGACGACGTTGTTCATGTGTGTGTAGGAACCTGTCAATGTGTGTGTGACTTAGGTTCAAGTAAGGAAAAAACTAATGTATTGTAGTGCTAGAACTTTGAAAATTTGACAAATTGCGGCACAATGACCTAGCTACCTAAAGATTATACAGAGATTTGACGTTGCCAGCCGTTGTGTTTAGAAATTAAAATTTTCTTAGGACGTGATTAGACGAGAAATATATATTATTGGATAAGTAAAGTAACGCTATCTTCTGAATTACAAGAAATATGCAGAATATCTCGATTCCAGTACGTAGATAATAGAATCAATATTTTTTTTTGATTTTATTGTATTTCGATAACTTAATTAAAAAAAAGTTAAGAACAATTTTGTAAAAAAAAAACTTAAAATGGCTCTACCGTAAAATGCCCTTTTGGCGTTTAAGTAGTATTGGCTTTCCAGTGACGATATGATATGGTCAATGCAAACCAAAAAATAAATAACAATATACACAAATGCAATGGTTTGCAGCCACGAAATGACATCCGATCAGCATGATGCCGTAGCAGTATTACCACGGCCGCAGTAATATTAATCCGTCTGTGCCTCATATTACCGAGTAGTTATCGGATATTTTTCTGTTACCATAAAAAGTTAAATGCAGAAGAAAAATATTATAACCTTCTATTACAACTTACATAAAAGTAAAAAAAAAATTAAAATTAATTCCCGGTTTTTACTCCTACTCCTTTTCTGTCCACGCCACATTATTTAAAAAACGTGTTAGAGATAATTTCTTTGCATCCTGTTAATTAATATATATTGTTTTATTATATTAGTATTAGGTTATATATATTATATGTAGCTATTGTATGTATTATTTTTATTTATGGTATTATTTTATTTTTATATATAGTATCATATATCATATAGTATCATTTCTTATAATTTACGTATGTTTTTATATATTATTTACAGTACTATTAATATCGTACGCACAAAGTTTGCCTTTTTAAATATATTTTCCTTTGTGGGTCTACTGGAAGATATTTCAGCAAATTATGGAATAAGTAGAACCTTTGTACAAACTCACTATAAAACTGTTTCTGTATTTTGTTGTGTGTACATCAATAAATAAAAAAATAAAAAAATTAAAACAAATGAATAAAAAAATAAAAAACCAAGTGACGTAAACCACTTACTGGTAACGAGACCTTAATATCTTGTCCTCGGGTGACATTGAAACAGTATTTTGATTTTCTCAATGGTTCACGGCATCCACTTACCATTAAATCGACTGTGTGCTCGCTTGTCACGTTTACATTTTTGTAAGAAAAGTTAATATTTTGTTTCTGTCTTACTAAATACTTGTGATATTTTACGAAAAGGAACAGCTTCACTGACATTCATATAAGAAAAGCGTTGGTAACTTGTTCCTTCATGATTCTCTGAACGATATTAATCGAAGAGCTCTATCTCTATAAATGTTCCTTCGGATTTAGAGCCTTATGGAATATACATATATATGGACGATAGCAGGAGACCTGTTAAAATGACTTTGGTCCCTTGGGCGAGAGGCAAAGCCTTATAGTGGGATGTTAAGTGCATAGACATTTTTGCGACCTCTCATTACATTAGGTAGTTTGTTTAGAAAGTTGGCTGCACCGACATCAATTAAGAGCCTCTAAGTGATGATTGCAAATTATGTGATATTCGCTGTTGAGACTATTGGTCCGTAAGTTCCACGTACGGTGAAATTTCTAAGGGAACATTATATGCTACTAATCTTTGCCGTTTGTGACAAGACAGCTGGTTCTTTTTTCACTCAAAGGCTAAATATTGCCATTCAGCAATAAAACGTAATCAGCGTTCTTGTCACTATATCGCGATAATTTTAATTTTTGCTTTCAGTTAATAAATATTGGATATTAATATTGTAATCATGTCCATTATTTTCTTTACACAAATCTACTACTGAACATAAGCCTCCCCCATAGAGGACATCATAGGGGATATTTTGCCATAGTTGCAACACTTGGTAGGCGCAGTTTTTATAATACCGAGTGGTTAGCAGGAAGATGCTGATGACCATCTCCTGTTTCAGTTTACCTCTGTTGCCCCTTACGATACGCACGGGACAATATGAGGTTGGAGGTAGTGGATGTTCTTACAACGCCACGATACGGCTGGTATTCGCTAATAAAATTTATGTTGGCTTTGTAATTATTATTATTTTTATTGCGTACCCATCGGTATCAGTTTTCTTGTCACGAAATATTAGATGACAAATAAGAGTTTCATGCTTAGAATTTATAGTAAAATTAAGCTTATCACGTTCCGTAACAGAAGTGTAAATGTAATTGCGGAGAAAGTTTTGAGGCGACAATCGAACGGTCCATTGTGATCTGCTAAAGTATTTTTTTTAATTTTTCCTGTTTAGTGTATGAAGTCGTTATTATGATAATTACTTCACAGCATTAGTATTTTCACTGCCACAACTCGTCCCATGGATGCATTAAGCGCAACAGAAGGGAAACTGAAAATGGATATTGGCAGCAGCATCTTCTGAATACCAACTCAAAATAATAAAATACTGCTGTTACCAAGCCGCCTGCAAAGCGTGGCAACTATCACAAAATCCCGTCCGTGAGGCAATCTATGGTGGTAATTCAGCAGTGAATTTGTATGGGCTGTAATGTATGTAATATAAATAATAATTTTATACATGGTAGAGCCATGCTGCAGATATTAGTAGTGTAGCTGTAGCACGAATGGGTCGGCTCGACCGGGGAAGGACCACGCTCTCACAGAATACCAGCGTAAAATAGCAGCTAACACTGCTGTGTTTCGTATGGTGAGTGTAGAGAACCGGAGACCCTTTTTACTGAAAACGAGGCATTCTATCTTAGTCCTCACGGGTGACAACGCATCTGCATTTTGATTCGTAATCGAAGATAGATGTAGATGTCTATGGACCACAGTAACCACTTACCATCAGGTGGGCTGTGCGCTTGTTTGTTACCCACATCCTATAAAAAAATGTAATGTCAAGTCAAATATTTTAATGAAAATTGGCTTTTACAAAGCAACTACTTATTTTGCAACAAAAACTATCACTTGCAAAAAACTACTCATTTTGCAATTAAACTATATTATTAATTATAATATAGTTTAATTGACAAAAAATTGTAATAAAAATTCGTGATTATAAAAATAATAATAATAATATTTTACCTTGGTCAAGTATGTATCAAATTTGGTTTTTGTAATACTTTGTATTTCTACAAGCATCGATATTTTTCAGCACGAACCGCTGAAAACAAACGATACAGTAATCCACTCACGATGTCGGCCAAGCCCGTAAGTGATGACTGCTGAGTGACGTAAGCAAAGTGTATTAAGTAAAATAAATTATTACAAGGCTGCTCAAAACACCGAAAATATTGTGATTTCTCGGCCGAAAAAAATTAATTATAACTAAACAAAAGAAAATTAAAGTGCCATTTACATTCTCAACTTAAAAAATAGATCGAGTTGAGCAATTGATATTTTTCAAAAGTTATCGTGTTTACCTCTCAGGTATCAGGGTAAAAAAGCATATTCACTCTTACGGCCAGATTGTAATTGGACGCAAAAAAAAAACAAGCATTTGTTGTGCTCGCATTGGGTTGGCAAGGTGGACTTTACCCTACGTAGGATTATCTCAATAAATCTTGTGATGCAGACAAAAATTGTTTGTTTTTGTTTATAATGTAAATTAAGTGGTGGCGAACTTGATAAAATATTTTGAAACATGACATGATTTTTTTATCTTTATGCTTTTTTATGTTATTTTAAGGAAAGTGTGAACATGCCTGACCGTCACGCATTGCCGGCTCGGTATGATTGTTATGATGGCCGGCGGATACAGCTCTGTGTGAAGAATCACATTATTCGTGCTTGCAACACACATAGTAGTGAACAATATTGATATATTTAACTTTAAACTAAGCGGTTATGTACTTCATTTAATTATGTCTAAAGTTTTCGCAATGTAATTCTTAAAGTTGGAAACTATTCTAGCTAATGTATTGTTAACATTCGTCTTACATTCAAATGCGATATAAGAGCTGTAAGTTTCTTTGAAGAAATAAATAAAAAGAAAAAAATGTATTCTCTCTATTATAATTAATTTTCGAGGCTTTATTCTAAAAGATTTTCAGTTTTACTGAAAATCAGCGTTATGGTTTCACCACAACATATGCTGGGTGATATCCTTTATTGGCATGCCTTTGACTTGCTTGTCATACTAATTAAATATAGTTTTCCTAAAGAATCTTCAATTTCATTTATTACTTTTGTTAAACAATAACGCCTCCATTTCAATTTTATAGCAAGCTTTCAAAAGAATGGTTTTTGAGTGATGGACGTCCTTTTGACGTCCATTTTGTTTTCTTTTATTCTTTATTTTTATTTTTTTATAAATAATTATACTGCATTCTACTGAATATTAACTAGATATAAAATAACTACTAAATATATATTACATAATGAATGAATGAATATACTTTATTGTACACCACAAACAAATTACATAACAAAAGACAGGTTCAATGTACAATTTGGCGGCCTTATCGCCACATAGCGATCTCTTCCAGGCAACCAAGGGGGTAAAGGAATAAACAATGAATACTAGGTAGGTGGTGCAATATAATTATACAAAATATATTATCAATACATGCGATATATAGACAATAAATGCAATAAGATAACATATAAATGACTAACACATGAAATGATATAAATTACTAATATATAATAAAAGATAAAGTAAAGCATATAATATATACATAAACATACATATATAAGAGTATATAAACAAACTTACATAACTACCCAAAATACATAAATAAATTACAAATTTCCCCAAACAATAATATAAAGCTGATAAATACAATAAATACATAATCACATAATTATCCCAACGGTCTCCGAACGATTGAGACAAGTAATGTTCTTAAATAATCGCTTAAAGATTACAATAGATTGTGCTTCACGTAGATGCAAAGGTAGGGCATTCCAGAGCTTAATAGACTTGACAGTGAAAGATTTATTAAAAAACGATGTTTTGTGAGTTGGTACCCTTAAAACGAATTTTCTAGAAGAGCTTAGAGGTCCCCCGGAAGCCCCACAAAATTAAACTTCTCTTTTAGATAGGGAGGAGCAGAAGAATGAAATAATACACAGTACAGAATAGAAAGAATATGCATGTTCCGGCGAAGTCGGATAGGTAACTTGAGACGTGAGCGAAATTGGAAAATATTGTCATATTTGCGCAATTCAAATATAAACCGAATACTAGTATTTTGAAGTCTCTCAAGCTTATTTAGCTGGTCCTCAGTTATGTCTACATAACTTGCGTCAGCATAGTCGGGGATCGGAAGGAGAAGAGACTGTGCGTGCATATTTTTTGTAGGAATGGGAAGAAATGATCGAAGGCGACGCAGTGAACAAAGAGCGACAAAGGTTTTCTTATTTACCTTATTCAGTTTCATCCAATTTAAGGAATTATCAATATAAATACCAAGGTTTTTGATATTGTCAAAGTCAGGGATTACAACTCCATCGAATACTATAGGTGGTACGGTGAACCAGTCAACTCTTGAGATAAAACTCTGGTTACCAATAATGATAGCCTGAGCCTTTTTAGGGTTCACATTTAGGCCATATGATTTACTCCAATCATGAAAAATATTTAGATCGTTATTCAATGTAGCGTTTGCATTCGGCAAATTCTCAAGAGTTGAATGTGTGTAAATCTGGACATCATCCGCATACATGTGGTAGAGAGAAGATATTTTATCAGTAATTGAATTAATGAAAATGGAAAAGAGTAAAGGTGACAACACGCCGCCCTGCGGCACGCCTGCAGTAATATCACACCAAGATGATTGAGTTTCATCGAAATACATAATATTATTAGAATAAAAATTACATTACTAGAAATATCGAAAACCAGACCGGAACGGCTGCCAGTCTCAACAGAGACTTGACATCAGCTTTTCCATTCTATTGGAAACTGGGTGTCTTCATAGGATGCGCATATAGGCATTTACTATGCTAAAATCGATTCGATCGTATGATTTACCGCTTATTACCAGGTGGGATTGTAGCCAAGCACTTGCATATAAAAAGTAAAAAAGTGTACAAGTGAGGGAGGTGCTCTTCGAACTAAGACACACCATTTTATTTTTCACGCAGATCTTTACTAATTAATTTTCTCTTAACTTTAGTTCTTTATCGAAGATAAACGAGTAACATCATTCACTTAACATCAGCCGGACTGTTTGCTAGTTTGTTAGTGTTCATCACCATCATCATTATTACAGCAATTCACGAGTCCACTGTCAAACAAAGATACTGTCATCCAAGGAATGTAACAAAGTAGTGTGCTGTGCCACCTACATCCATTGACTTGCTGCATCTCTTACCAGGTCATCACTCCTTAATGCAGAGAGACTATGCTTCGGTTACCGGAACGAGGCTGCCACTCGAGAACCTTCCCAGCGGTCGATGGTTCTTTGAACTATGTATATGGCTGGTCCATTGCCACTTCAGCTTACTGATTCGTTGTTATTGTTTCATCTTGGATAAAAAGCTAACCTCTTCCCGACATTAAATGAAGTGAGTTGCCAGTCTTCGCGGCACTATCTCACAAGAAGTAGCGCTAAAGTAGAAAAGTAAAAATATTTTTGTAAATAATTCAATAAATAAAATGAGTATATTGCAACGCTTGGCGAGCGAGCTTGTAAATACACCTTTTATTTCAATATTCCATCAGGATAATGATACCCAACGTAAACCTAAGAAAACATACGTTAGTGTCGTGAAACACTCGGTTGGAATGAAGTTCCTTTCGTAGTATATTATTATTGATAAACGTATTATATTATTGAATAACAAATATAAATAAGTGAATTACATACTAGCGTCTATTAAAATGAAGCGTCATTTAAAATAAAATAATATTTATTTCATGGCAAGATAAGAAAAAGTGCGAGGGAGGTGGATATTATTCCATCTCGCTTCTTTAGAGCCGCCAAAGCCGCCTACACTACGTCAGAAGGGGTCGTGACGGAAAAATCTTACACTTTTTCTCGCCTAGCCTCCATCTGCCAAATTCGTATCGTCCGATAAGGAATTTCGCTCCAAAAATTTTCCCTCTCTCACCTTTTACGACACCCACGTGACGAGGTGGGATGATGAATTCCCATCGTCGCACCACCACACGGTAAGAAAAGTTCTCGAATGTTCCAAGTGAAGTGTGAAGTAGCCTCCACTAGAGTGACGTCACGGAGCCGACCTCAACCCTTGCAGGAAATCGATGGATGCAGGTGGGTTAGGACCGTGTTATATGGCATCTCTTTGGGGAGACTTATGTTAAGCAGTAATAGCTTGTGAGGAGCTGTAATGATGATAGTCTTCAATTATGATGATGATAAAAGAATAATTGTGTAAATTATTTAATTGAGCTAAAATATCAGGATGTGATGTAATCGCTAAAAAGTTTTTAATTCCTTTACCAATTATTTTTCACTACTAAAATCTTTATTCCTCAAATAATAAATCAACATTTACGTTGCCTAAAGAGAAAAACACGCAAAATCAAACTCAGTTACTGTAAGCCAATCATCTATAAAAATGGATTTAAGAACTATAAAAGAGGAGTTAAGTTCCTTAAAAGATATCAAAAGCGGGCTTGAATTTTTAAGTGCGGAATATGACAGAATGAAAAAAGAATTAAAAACGTCAGAAGAGCACATAAAGTCGCTTTCAGCTGAAAACAGCAACTTACAAACAAAAGTGAACGAATTATCAAATAGACTTGTTTTACTTGAGCAATACTCGCGTGAGACGAATATTGAAGTGAATGGTGTTCCGGAAAGTAAGACTGAGAACTTAATTAATGTTGCCAAACAAATATGCAATACTGTATCTATCTCTACCGATCTCATCGAATCAGCTACCTGTACCAGAGTTAGGAAGATGAACGATTCAAATAAGACGCCCCGCGCAATTATTATAAAACTTCCTTCAGTAAAACTCGTGATAAGATACTAGCAGCGGTAACGCAATTTAATAAAAAGAACGCATCCAATAAACTAAACACAGGACACCTGGGATATATAGAAAACATGTCGCCTATTTTCGTTTCCGAACATCTAGCGCCGTATTTTAAAGCTCTACATGCGAGGACTCGTCAAGTTGCTCGAGAAAAGCAATACGATTTCGTCTGGATCCGTAACGGTCGCATTTTTGTTAGAAAAAATGACCAGTCCCCTGCAAAACAAATAAAGTGTTACTATAACCTAAACAGACTATAATAATACTTGGACATTTT
The DNA here is from genome assembly GCA_963668995.1 of Parnassius mnemosyne. Lineage (NCBI taxonomy): Eukaryota > Metazoa > Arthropoda > Insecta > Lepidoptera > Papilionidae > Parnassius > Parnassius mnemosyne. The sequence continues at coordinate 56,558,907 of CAVLGL010000104.1, read as the reverse complement.
TAACGGGAATTGATTAACGCATAAAAATGGCTACCTTAAAGATTTATTACCAAAATTTCAGAGGCCTGAAAACTAAAACCAAAGATTTGAGACTTGCAACGTTGTTGGGAGACTACGATGTTATTGTTGGGACTGAAACCTGGTTGGATGACAGCGTTTACGATGACGAGCTATTTAGCAACAACTATTATGTATACCGAAGAGATCGCCAATCAACCAGCCTGGCCGGAAAAGGTGGCGGAGGCGTTTTGATCGCCGTTTCCATTAAGTACCACTCGAAGAGAATGTTTCACTATGAAAGCACTGGAGAGGATTTGTGGATATCAGTAAATATATCGACAGACAAAGCAATTTTAATTGGTGCCATTTACATACCACCACCAATAACCGTGTCGTCACTCGAACCTATTATCGACAACTGCAGTGATGTGATTTTATCTCATTCCGGTGATGTGATTGTTTTAGGTGATTTCAACCTCGGATTTATAGACTGGAATAAAGATTCAAGTGGATGTTGTAACTTGACTCCATTAAATTATCAGTGTAGCTTAGGGTACTTATTGATTGACTTTATGTCGTTAAATAATTTGTCTCAGTTTAATCATGTTGCAAACCATAACAGTCGTATCTTAGATCTCGTCCTAAGTAACTTAGACAGTATAATAGTCGATAATTGTATTAATCCGCTCTGCAAATTAGATTCACACCATCCAGCTCTGTCGATTGGGTTCAGTTTAAATAAGTATGATTCTTTACGTAACAAGCAATTTTGCAAATTGCGTATAACTACAAAAAAGCTGATTATGCAATTGTAAAAAGTAAATTAAGTCATATCGATTGGGTGAAAGAACTGTCGGTTCTGGATGACGTTGACATCGCTGTTTCAAAATTTTATCAACTTATACATGATGTTATTCAATCAACTGTACCCAGAACTAAACCTCGTAGTCCGAAATATCCACATTGGTTTACAGGAAACCTTATAAAATTAATAGGCGAAAGAAATAGAATTCATTCAAGATACAAGATTTACCGGAATCCTAGAGATAAGATTGAACTTATCTTATCTAATAAACGCGTAGAGTCATTAATGTCATCTTGCTACAGTACATATTTAAAAAACACTGAATATGCTCTCAGTAAAAACCCAAAAAAATTCTGGTCTTATGTCAAATCCTTACGTGGAGGTCTTTCCAACTTACCCTCTGAGATGTATTTAGACGACAAGGTTGCGCGAGGTAGTGAGGAAATTTGTAATCTTTTTGCGACACGTTTTTCTTCGATTTACTCTCCCCCTGACAATTCAACGCAACCGGATCTAGGAGATTGCTATCCACAATCAATTCTAAGCAATGTTGAAATTACAGAGCGAGACGTCGAGAAAGTATTAAAGTCAATTGACTCTAATAAAGGTGCTGGACCGGACGGCATCCCACCCTACTTTATTAAAAAAACTTATAAATATTTAACTCTCCCACTTAAATTGCTTTTCGATAAATCAATTAAAACTGCAAAATTTCCTGACGAGTGGAAAATTTCCAATGTGATTCCCATCTACAAAAAAGGTGACAAACGCAATATTGAAAACTACCGACCTGTTTCTTTATTAAGCTTGTTCCCTAAACTTTTAGAAAAAATACTCTGCCCCATTTTGTCTTCTCATTTATCAAAGGTAATTTCTAATTATCAGCATGGTTTTTGCGCAAATAAGTCTACAGTTAGTAACCTACTAGAATACACCTCGAACTTGGCGAGATATGTTGATAAAAATAAAGAGGTTGATGCTATATACACCGATTTTAGTAGCGCGTTCGATAAAGTTAACCACGCCATTCTTTTGGCCAAATTAAATTATTATGGTATTCACGGAAACCTGTTGAATTGGATAAAATCCTACTTATTTAATCGAATTCAAAGAGTAACAACACAGGGTTTCAAGTCTTTTTCGTTTTATCCAACTTCAGGCGTTCCACAGGGGTCGCATATCGGCCCTGTTCTCTTTTTGGTATTTATAAATGACATTTCTGCTCATATTACCTTTAGTAATTACTCAATATTTGCAGATGACTTAAAATTGTATAAGGTTATAGAGTCTCCAGATGATGTAGTTAAATTACAGAGAGATCTCACCTCTATCTCAGATTGGTGCAAAAGTAACAAAATGCTACTAAATCCCAAGAAATGTCTGTCTATAAAAATTACCAGAAAGAGAAACATTATTCGCTCCAGTTATTTTGTAGACGGAGAAAAATTAACAGAATCCGAAGTAGTCCGTGACCTTGGCGTAATGATCGATAAAAAATTAAATTTCAACATCCATATTGATAATATTTCATCCAAGGCATGGAAGATGGCAGGATTCGTAAAGCGAATATGTAAGGATTTGCGGAACCCTATATCTATTCTCACTATATACAAAGCTCTTATTTGTAGTACACTAGAATATGCTTCACCTGTTTGGAACCCATCATACCAAATTCACAGTGATCGAATAGAGCGTATCCAGCGCAATTTTACCCGCTACTTAGCCTTTAAAGATCAAACTTGTCCTTACCGTGCTGACTATAATACTAGGCTATCCCACTTCAAATTAGAGTCTCTCGAAAAAAGACGTCGACTTAGCGATCTTAAAACACTTTATAAGCTAATTCACGGCCTCCTACTATCACCGGCACTGTTAAATCAAATAAGTATCAGAGTTCCAAGATCTATACCAAGACATCCGATTACCAAAATCTTTTGTTTATCTAACCATAGAACAAATTTAGGTAAACGAGCCCCAATAAATAGGTTAATGCAAACGTTTAACGACATAACCACCAACGGCGATGTCGACATTTTCCATACGGATAACGTATCACAATTTGCTAAATTATGTAATAAGTATTTATAACTCTTTCTATCTTCTTCAAGTTTAGCATTAGTTTTTTTTTGTAAGCAAATTACTTGTAAATTTATTAATAATATTGTTCTAGTTAAGTAAGTTAACAACTGTCTTATAGTAGCTGCACTATTTGCGAATGTTGTATATACCTTTAAAGGCAAATCACTTTGAACAAAACCAATTGTGTTATACTTAACAATGTCTAGTGATAAGCCAATGGTGTATCTGTTAAAATAAATAAATAAATAAAAGCCGATTCGCCTTGAATCAAAATCTGATCAATCAAACGAGATTTAGGATGTTGCGAAAAATGTTCAACATCCAAATTAGATAATTTTAAATGTAAATTTATATCATGTTAATTTTTTGTTCAACGTCAACATCATCATTACAGCCCATCACATTGCACTATTTAAGTAACTTTATATTTTGCAATTACTCGCAATATTTAAACTTAAAATTTGCTTTAATTATATTCAAACGTAGTTATCATGAGTATCTATATTCTTAGTTTAAAAGGATGCAAATTATTTTAATTTAATTCTGTATAGCCTTTCTTGTTGTACCGTAAACTTGTTCGAAATAAATAATTAAAAATTAAAATTTGTGTAGTAAAGTAAATTAAAGTTACCAGCTTATACACGTCCTACAGCGACACCGGCCCCTGTAAATCTTTACTTTCTTCTAGATTTTTTACATGGTGGAGCCACTCTGCAGCTATATTATGGATGTAGGACGAAAAGAATACACTCTCACAGAATACCAGCGTAAAATAGCAGCTTAATTAGTGTGTCGTGTGGTGAGTGTAGAGAACCGGAGACCTTTTTTTTTAGAAACGAGGCATTCCATCGCAGTCGTCAGGGGTGACAACGCATCTGCATTTTGATTCTTAATTGTACATAAATGTAGACGTCTATTGGCATAACATCCACTTAACATCAGGTCGACTGTGTGCTCGTTTGTCACCCGTATTCTATAAAAGAAATACTGAAAGATAAAATTTGTGTTGGTATACATGCAAATTCCTTCACGAAGTTTTCTTTCGCCTCCCAGTTCGAGGTAAATCAGAACTTTAAATTATAATTATCAATTTTATCAGTGCCCACGGGAATCGAACCCGGGTTGCTCGCGTGCTGTGAAATTTATAGCCAGCGCTTAGCCCCTGACTTACTATGGCTCTTTTTGCATGAATATAAGCTCTGCCTGAATAAATAAATTTTATATTTCTTTCATTTATTTTCATCAGACCGCAAATGTTCACAGCTAGAATATAAGAATGGCAACAATGACGTTCACAGTATCAGACGTTTCGTACCTTTGGCTCTCCATCCGTCAAAGGTCCTGCTATTTTATGCCTGACATTAATAAGATAATTGTACCACTAATTATCGGAAGATATATTCAACTGTAAATCTAGATCTATCTAGGCAGTGACGTGACCGAATTAATGAATCTAAGCTACTCCTATTAAAAGAGATTTCTAGTGACCAAAGAGGTCACAGTTGCTTCTACAAAGGAAATGATGCAGGTAAAAACATCTAGTTTCTATTCTAAGATATTTTAAATGAGAATAAAAATATCTACTAGAATGTTTCCGTATAAAATATTTATTTTTGTTTAATAGAAAACGTTTCAATCGCCTCGGATTTTCTCTTACATCATGGAGGTATACATTGCCCATGAGCAAACATCCACATCTGGAAAAACTATTCGTAGTCCTTGTATCGTTAACAAAAACTTGTTCCGCGCGTGATTCTAACCTGCGATCAAGCAGCGTCGCAGTTAAACGCTTAGCCACTGCGCCATAAGTAACAAAACACCCCCACAAGTATCTCTTTTTTATTTGAATCTGACGTCCCATTCAGTGATTTGAAAAGCCTGAGAGAAACTCCATCTAAGTCCTGAAGGGCGAAAACGTAACTGTAGCCTTCTTTGTTTGAAGTTGTTTGCATAAGATATCTATAAGCTTCAATAGCCACATCGAACGATACGAGTTAGCCGATAGAGCTGAGGCCAGCCACTTTTGTTCGGACGGCCGTCAGATAACTCATCTACGTGCACTATAAACTATCGTAGCTTAACATCATTACGTAAGTAACGTTTTGAATAATTTTCATCACATCCTTTACAGATTTTAGCAGCCTGCAAGGTCTGAGTCCGAGGAAGCTGTAAAAGCCAAGAGTGTAACAGCACTAACATCATCAGAAACCATCATCACTAGCCACTTACCATAATGTGTATTGTAAGATAGAAGAGAAGATTTTTCTTCAATTTTGTAAATATAATACTTAAAATTAATTGCCAAAAAATCCAATAAATAGTTTTGAAAAAAAATTAAAAAATGAAAAATACTTTATTTGACAGTTAGCACCTTTACAAATAATTTAACAGTGGTTCTCAAACTAGGCTCGCAGACCTGCATCGTGAGAGCCATATACACATATTAACAAAAACAGAATTACATAAGCCAATAGTGTAACAGCACTAACATCATCAGAAACCATCATCACTAGCCACTTACCATAATGTGTATTGTAAGATAGAAGAGAAGATTTTTCTTCAATTTTGTAAATATAATACTTAAAATTAATTGCCAAAAAATCCAATAAATAGTTTTGAAAAAAAATTAAAAAATGAAAAATACTTTATTTGACAGTTAGCACCTTTACAAATAATTTAACAGTGGTTCTCAAACTAGGCTCGCAGACCTGCATCGTGAGAGCCATATACACATATTAACAAAAACAGAATTACATTACATTAACATTTTTTATATATGCAACACGACTTGTTTTAAAAACTAGCTAAAACGTATTACGTTATAACGCGCCGCGTTCCAAATTACGCGCAGTTTATTGTTTTCTTTTTGTTGTGGCATGCCTAAAGTACCCCTAACGGTAGATCCGCGCCTGCGGGCTAGCTAGTAGTCTAATATGAATGGTTGGCAATACACACCAAAATTAGTCAGGCTTACGATTGCAAATACTATTATGATATGCATATTAATAATAATATATTATGATATTAATCTTATATAAAATAACAGTTCAAATTTTCATTCGGAATTGAGGGATCAATCTTCATGTGGAATAATTGTGACATATTAAACCAGACTTAATAAACACTTTCTCAGTAATAGAAGCTTTGAAATTATATGTAGAGCTGTTTGCGTAACAATGGAATTTGTTGTTAGAATGTTGTGTTATTCTGTCAAAGGTTTTATACGTTATTAAAGTGACATATTGGGATTCTGTAACAATGTAACATGTAAGGCTGGATTCAAGTTTGATCACAACGTTCCTTGTTATAGCGTATCGAGTACTTGTATCTAAAGCATTGACGCCCATTTTGAATATCATCACTATCCGTATCGTGTCAAAAATCGCGTCCATACTTAACCACATCGTATTGTGTAAGTATTTTGGCATACATATGTGGACGCTAAAAATTTTTCTCCCATCCTCGCATCTCTTCCATCATTTCTCATGATACGCGTATCTCTCAGCGCATTGACAGCTCTAGTTAAGTTTCTGACATATAACCCTTCGTGATTGCATAAAATTTAGTCACAACGTGTGCCTGATTTATGTTGAATAATTAAAAAAAAAGTATTAAAAACAGACCAAACAGAGAAAACAACGGCAATAAGAAAAATTTAGAAAATGAAACTAACATGGTGGAAGAGCAATCAATTGAATTCACATCCAAATCGAGAAGAAAAGACGAAAGAAACATCAAAAGTATCCTTGTTTATGTAATTTAATTTTAAAGCTCAAGTACAATAAAACCGTTTTGTAAAAAATAATGAAAACAAAACTAATTTTTAAAACAGTATTTGAAAAACTTCGACTGTAAAAAAAAGTTAGCTGAAAATGTCACTTCTTTAGTTACGGTTAGTTACGGCGAATCATACTCTATATGTTAAACTTCATCAAGCCGTTTAGGCTACAGAGCGTGTCAAGGAAATATACATACATACTTCAAAAAATATTACCCTTCTTCTGGGGTAGTCTTGTAATTTTTTTTATAGTATAGGGTGACAAACGAGCACACAGTCCACCTGATGGTAAGTGGTTGCTGTGGTCCATAGACATCTACATCTATCTTCAATAAAGAAACAAAATGCAGATGTGTTGTCACCCGTGAGGACTAAGATGGAATGCCTCTTTTCCACTAAAAAAGGTCTCCGTTTCTCTACACTCACCATACGAAACACAGCGTTAGGCTGCTATTTTACGCTGGTATTTTGTGAGAGCGTGGTCCTTCCCCGGTCGAGCCGACCCATTCGTGCTACAACTATACTACAAATACAGCTGCAACATGGCTCTACCACGTTTACACATCTATTAGTAGCTGAAGCATGCTAGCATGTTTTATGATTAAATTAGACATATAAAATGAGACGTCAGAATTTTACTAAGGCAGTGGTAATGTCAGTCCGCCTGCAAAACATGGCTATTAAGACTAATCCTAACTTAAGACTTATTTCTATTTCGAATCATCCACCCAATCAAAAGTATGTCGAAAACAGAAGAAAATGACTATAAAATTTTGCAATGAAGTTGTCCGATTACATTTACCGCAAGGTAGTGTCTGTCAGTTTGAAAATTGTCAAGTGCAGTTTATTGGTTTGTACCGTTTAGAATTGTTTTGTAATATTCTACGTCGCGTTTATACATTTGTTTGTTTATGGTAGATTATAAATATGTTACTAGATATTGTTGCATGTGTCAGAAATCAATAAACTTTGGCCTATTCAACTTTGTTTCAACCGACTTTAAAAAGGAGGAGGTTCTCAATTCAACTGTATTATTTTATGTGTGTTTCCTCAGTACTTTTTCTAGATAAACCAATTTTGATGATAATCTTTTTACTTGAAAGCTGATGCTTCTCATGTGGTCCATATAAATTTGATCAAGATCTGACAAGTAGCTTTTGAGTTATCTTTAATAATGCGTATTTAATTGACTTCGACTACATTGATGATGTTCTCATTTTATTTATATTGATGGCAGTTGTAAAAAAAAAAATAATTTTACCGCTTGTTTCATTTATAACTTAATAAGTTCTTGTTATTTTCTGGCTCCATCCTTTATTAAACATTAAAGTATTTTAAGGGCATTCTTCCTTACATCCATCCAAACATCCATTTAAGCCTTGAAAAACCCACTGCTGAACCCCCCCAAACCCCCAGACCCCCTCAAACATTTTTTCATAGGGGGAATTTTGGAGCAGTTTTTTAAAATTTTAAAATATTATCACGAAGATGATGCTGCCCATCTCTTGTTTCAGTTTCTATCTGTCGCCTCTTACGATATGAGGTAGTGGATATTCTTACACCACTACTGCATGGAGAATTGTTCATTATACATATATATTAGTATATTATCACCGCCGCCTATTACACCGCCGCTACACGGTAAATTCTTCATTATATTATAATGTCCTCCAGACCGAATTCCAGACACGGTGGCCAGCCTCAATGGAGCCTAGCCATCGGAGCAGGACAGGATTACAGTACCCACGTGTATACGTAAGTTCAGGTGCACTCTCTATTCCCTCACTCATAGTCCTATGGGATGGTAAACCGACACGACCGGAGAGAGATCAGGCGCAGGAACAACGACTTTACGTGCTTCCCGAGACACGGGGGTGGGTCACCGCCAACTACTTGAATCCGGTCAGCTACTGAGAATTTCTTGACAGAAAACCTCGATATTTTTTGGTCCGACCCGGGTTTCAAACGCGGGACCTCATGATCAGCAGTTGCGTTTACAACCACTAGTCAAAGGCAGTCATTATATTATATTAATATATTAACAGTGTGTATGTGAAAGATATTTGGATGTTTATTACTTACTTACGCATATGTTGCAGGCAACTAGCTTAATTCATCCATTACAGTCTATAAAAGTCCACTGCTCCCCCATAGATTGCCTCATATGAAGGATTATGCCATAGTTAATAGCGAGCGGCTTGTCATCTGCAGTTTTTTTTATTATTTAGAGTTGTTATCAGGAAGATGCTGCTGCCCATCTCCTGTTTCATTTTCCCTCTGTCGCCTCTTACGACACCCAACGGACGATATGGGGCAGTGGATATTCTTACACCGACAGTATACGGCGGCGGGTTTTTGCTTAATTATCCTTTCATTAAAACTTTTTTGAAGCTTAGCCTCTTTACTAAACGGTGCCGTTCATTTAGCGGTCTCAATTATATTCAGCTGATGCGTCTAATACAAGATTACGCACGTAGCGCATAATTAGGTACAAACCAGCAACCGTTTCGTTGAATAAAGTTAATATGGTGTCCATGCCACCTTATGCCCACAAGCAACCGTCCAGTTGAATAAAATTATAAGGGTAACCATACCATGTAATTTTGCTGGTCTATGTCCTCACGGGTGACAACGCATCTGTATTTTGATTCGCAAACGAGGTTAGATGTAGATGTCTATGGGCCACAGTAACCACTTAACATCAGGTGAACTTTGTGCTCGCTTGTAAGCTTTATCCTATAAAAATGTGCAATATTATATACATGTCACCACATCTTAATCTACCATCGCTGATATTACTAGGTAGGTGCAATGTTGTGATAGATGCATCGACTGAATATCATTCAGGCCGCTAGTTAAACGGCGCCGTAGGCTAACAGAAGGACTAATTAAGCTAGTTGACTGCGATACATACACGGTAGATAAAGGAAGCAATTAAAAATATTCGAAGTTAGAAAAACCGGCATTTAATTTTTTTTTGTAATTAACAGATCGGACGACATTACCACCATTAATTTTTAAGTAAATTGAGACTTCAAGTGGAATATTTTCTAAAGCGGTAAAACTCGGGACGCGACCTAATGAGGTTTTAAAGCAACGAGTGGCTTAATTGACGGTCTCCTTAATCCAATAACTGCATCTGCTGCTTGAGATTTAACTCGGGAATAAAATGCAAATACATTATTTGCAGTTGCAAGCACTTTTAATTAAAAATAAATGCTTTTAAATTTATATCGAACGTAAAAAATATCCTTCCGCATCACCTACTTCAAAATTTCATAAATGCAGTTCTGCAGTAACAATGAATACTTCACAAGAAATAAAAATAATTTTACGGATTTTATCACGTTTAATTTTAGCTTTTTTTACGCGGGTTTTTATTAACACAGCCTTGGATTAAAGTTCCATAATAACCCGCGTAAAAGAAGATATCGCTGATGTTCTTGTCACATACAAAATAGCCGCATTATGCTTTCAAACCTGGTGTTCCGTAAGAGCCCGTTTTCTCGTTCGAGCTGGTCCATTCACATTGCGGATATAATACAGTTGCTGCCTCTTTCTAACAAAATAAAAGTGTACCTATTAGAAGTAACTAAGAGAAATATTATAATTCCCTACTATTTGTTCCTTTAAACATCCGCAGTTTTCGTGGTGTGTGATTTACGTGGAGGAGTTTTACAAACATAATTATTTTAAACCGCCAATAGATCATTTTAATGATTATTTTTATTTTGATTATTAATAATAATAGCGATTAATTATTGGACATTTCTTTCCTGCTACTTTTGTTCTAATGGTCTTTTATTCGTTTATAATATTAAAAAATAGTGTGGCTTTATACGTATTACTAAAGATCATGAGGAAGAAGAGATTCTTTCACCATTCTTTTTCTTTAAAATATTGTAATAGTATGTAATTCATCATCATCGTCATCAGCATCATCATCACCACCAGCATCATCATCATTACATCCTATCAATTATTCTATAAGGGAAATAGGAATATATTTATATCATTTGCCTAAGTTGCCCGCAGCATATAAGTCGGATTGGTATATATAATAAAAAAAACTAGAATTCAATTGTTTTGTAATAACACAGATGTTGCTGCAATCTCTTTTATATCCATTTACTTATTAACCCACGGGATAATATTGTTGCGCGCCACTATTAATGTCTTGTACATGGCAACACTAGTTACATTAGCGCCCTCTAGTGTCGAGTAGCAGAACTAGGAGAGTCGAGATCCTTCCAGAAATTTCGGGACCGATATGTACTCGAACATTCTAGATGTCGCTACAGTAGAAGGTTCTGGAAACTATCTGAGGCCCTATATAAGGCCGGTATAGACCACGACCGGGGCAGTATTGAATTGGCGATACAAGAGAATACTTCGAAGCGAAATAACGGCGAACTGTGTTTTATTATTAGTGTAATTTTAGATTGTAATTAGTGTTGTGTAATTAAAGTGTCAATTTTGGTAATTCAATCGGCAGTTTTTAATTGTCTCGAATCCCAAGCTCGTAACAATATGATGTAGTGGGTATTCTTACGCGGCCACAACATGGCACAAATAAAATAATAAATTCCATAAATTGAAGCACTGACGCTCTGGGAAGTCATGTGCATGAAAAATGTCGACATGTTCAGTATCGTTCCAACCATTATATTCATTATCTGAAAGATTCCAACCATTATCTGATAGTCAAGAAATCCTCGCAATAGAACACCGATTTCTACCAACAATGACTTGCGAGGCTATTGAAATTAAAAACATACCTTTTTCATAGAGAAGATGGCTGTTAATTGTAATTAAATTAAATCCAAACCCAAGCATGCTATTGCAAGACTTACAGTACTGTAAGCTCCTTCTGCGTAGACCGGGCCAAACATTATTAATTAAAAGGTGATTGTGGTCTTCGTTAACTATGACATGAGAACGTCAAACACCTCATTCCTCCCCGTCGCCATTTGTTCTATAAAGTGTCCGAAACGTCAAGAATTAAAAAAGTTAAAACACCACGCGATAAAATCTTTAACATTAGTTTTATTGCAAATTAAGGTATCTTCAAGAAGAATTACACTCTTGAACGGGAGTAGAAAAATTTTGTGTTTTGTTAAAAATTGTGGCGGCGAAAGAGAATCCGCTACCTCATATCGTCCCGTGTGTGTCGTAAGATACGACAGAGTAAAACAAACAGAAGATTGGCAACATCATCTTCCTGGCAATAGTTCAAAATAATAAAATTGCTTGTCTTATGCAAACTCGGTTATGGCAAGAGTACGCATGCTAAAGGCATAAAAGGGGGTGGACAGAAATCCCGGAAAACGACTATTTGCAGTTACTCTTATTTGGTAATAATTAACGAATCAAATAAGCGCTAGCCGGTAGTGCAAAAAAGGCGCGAGCAATTACACGTGGTAGAGCTAAGCTGGAGCTATATTGGTAGTATAGTTGTAGCACGAATGGGTCGGCTCGACCGGGGTAGGACAACGCTCTCACAGAATACCAGCGTAAAATAGCAGCTTAATGCTGCTGTGTTTCGTATGGCGAGTGTAGAGAACCGGATACCCTTTTCACTGGAAAAGAGGCATTTCATCTTAGTCCTCACGGGTGACAACGCATCTCCATTTTGATTCGCAAACGAGAATAGATGTAGATGTGTATAGGCCACAGCAACCACTTACAATCAGGTGGACTGTGTGCACGTTTGTCACCTTTATTCTATAAAAAACTTCTACCGCGTGTGAACTGCACACACTTTTTTATTAGTTTTACATTTTAATCCATAGGAAGCCTTTTGAATTTTACTATTGTAAACCGTAGCGCGCGAGGTGTTTTAAATTTTCGAAATTTTTTCTACTCTTAAGGGTTAAATTATTACTTTTATTAAAAATAATTATTGAAATTGGTTTAAATATACGTAGATATTGCGTTATATACATACAAAAAAAGAACATACAGTCTAAGTGAGAATTTTCTCCTTTTTGAAGTTGGCTAAAAATTAAAATTTCTGCCTTTTTACTTCACTCTACTGGGCCCAGGCCTCCTCTCATTTCTTATAGGCTTCCTTAAGATATTTTTCTTCACCACCGTGATAAATCAACATTTAAAATTGTAATTAACAATTAACAGTTTCGTAAAACAAGTTCTTTTCAACCAGTAAAAGTCCACCGCTGGTCTCTCCTGTTTTAGGATTTTACAATCTAAGAGAACTAACAGACCTCTCAGCGATTTATTGTAATCGCCTCTTAAAACATCCATGGGAGAAAATGAAGTGATGTTCGTCTTATGTCGCCACAATGCGGCTAGTACGAAATCCAAAATTGCTTATAAAATATAAAAACGGAGAGTGTGTCAATAATGTAAGTACGATTTGATAAAGAACGTTGTTAACATGTATAGGAAGAATTAATAAAGTAAAAATAAGTAAATACATGTATCAGAAAAGTGCCGAAAATAAAAAGGAACTAAAACGAAAGAATGGAAAAAAACAATGAAAATTCATTGAAATGGTTCTCTCAGTTGCATTGTGCACTCGGCGCCATTGTTATCCGCGATCATTGTACGAGTACGTTGCTGGCGTACTCTGCAGTTTACATAAAAATGATACTAGAACTAGTGTGCTACAGTGTGACCGGGGAAGGGATACGCTCTCCCAGAATAGTAACATGAAATAACAGAAGAATTAATTTTATTCAAGGTTACATGCAGCGAAGCCGTAGCTAAAATATAACACATACACGGACAGACACAAGAAATTCAGACAGTGGTAGAGCCACGCGGCAGCTTTTGCTGTCGCACGGATAGGCCGGCTCGAACCGGGGTGGTACCACGACCTCACAGAAAACCAGCGTGAAGTAGAGGTTTACCTCTGCGTTTCGCTTGGTGAGTGCAGGTGGCCGGAGGCCCTTTTTACTGGAAATGAGGCATTCCATCTAAGTCCTCACGGGTGACAACGCATCTACATTTTGACTTGTAATAAAGGATAGATGTAGATGTCTATGGGCCGCAGCAACCACTTACCATCAGGTGGACTGTGTGCTCGTTTGTCACCCTTATCCTATAAAAAAAAAAATTCTAATATATGCGACAAGCTCCCGACTGCACTGCATTATAGGTAATGAACTTATTTCCTCTGTAATCAAGTGTGATGGGACATTAATGAGACCGTCGAGATAGAAAATTAATATCACAGATATAAGGAGACCATATGGAGCAAACTTAAAGGTTAAAACGGTAAACGGTTGGGTTTTTGCCTAACTGCGTAAAGAAAGAGAAAAATTTTATACTCTGTGTCATTGTCACTGTCACATGTCACTCCCACAATTAAAATATATCTAACGACACCTCATATCTTATTATCCATCAAGCTGTTTCAGCTCAAGCTCTGTAGCGTGTCTAAGAAATAGACATACATACGTACATACAAAAAGATATGATGCCATTTAAGATTTATGCCATTTATATATTGGTCGTGTAGGTACTTATTTAAAACACTTTTCACAAGTTTTCAGTGCTAGTAGTGCTCTGATGGCCAGGTCTTATCATGATTCTCATCGGCACCGAAATAGTCCCAGTCCCAGTCCCAGTCCCAGTGATCTTGGGACCAGGTATCTGGAACCTTGGGTGCTGCTTCCTATTGCTGCTAGATATTTTATAATCTGGAAAGCCACCGCTTACTTCAACCACAAGGTGATGGTCTCTCTTATAACGCTGCCATACGATGCGATATATTCCGTAAAATAAAATAAGATATTTCTAAATTTATATCATCAATATCCACAGTATAAACATAGTAACTAACATAGCCCAACGGATCACAAGTTAAAGTAGTAATGAGCCGGCCATATAGCTCGAAGAACCGACAATCAATGGGTACCGGTAAGCGATACGTATATACGTGGTAGAGCCATGCTGCAGCTATATTATGGTTGTAGCACGAATGGGTCGGCTCGACCGGGGAAAGACCACGCTCTCACAGAAAACCAGCGTAAAATAGCAGCTCAACGCTGCTGTGTTTTGTATGGTGAGTGTAGAGAACCGGAGACCCTTTTTACTGGAAACGAGACATTCCATCTTAGTCCTCACGGGTGGCAATGTATCTGCATTTTGATTCGTAATCGAAGATAGATGTAGATGTCTATGGGCCGCAGCAACCACTCACCATCAGGTGGACTGTGTGCTCGTTTGTCACCCTTATCCTATAAAAAAATCGATGTGTACAGTGGCTCCTACTAGATGTAGGTAGTGACGACCTGATAAGAGATGAAGTTAGTAGATGGATGCAGGTGGCTTAGCACCACTCCTTGTGGTATTCCTTTTGGCTATGTTCAGCAGTTCTTTTGCTATGAGCTGTAATGATGATGATGATGAAGGAGATCACACCTTCGATATAGCTACTTACTTGTCTTAGTATTTATTATTAGTATTTTTATATTAACCGATATGGTATTAATAATGGATTTATTTTTCATAGAGTATCCAAATTTTATTGTTAAGTTCCAATAATATGTATATTTATACACCGTATATATAAATAAAAATAATTATACACCGTAATTGATTTTTTTTTAAATACGAGTAAATAAGGCTTCTATTTTTATTTGAATATAGCAGCTGTTCCCGCGACTTCTCCCGCGTGGAAATCAATACTACGATAGGACTTCATGGGTTTTAGTTTTTTGCGTGGAATCTTAATTCTTTTTCTAAAATAAAAGTAGTCTAAGTTACTCCCTATATAATTAGCTATTTGCCAGTGTCCCGTCAAAATCGGTTCAGCCATTTTGGAAAATAGCAGGAACAATCAGACAGACAGACACAAGGGCGGGAGGTGCTCTTCATACTAGGTAAGACACATCATTTTATTTTATATAGCGGATGTGTGCGAGGTAATTTTTTAAAAGCTTTTTTTTTTGGAAATAGTCTTTTAAATATTTTGTAGTACAATTGATAATCTTCAGTATGATTGACCGTGTGTATGACTTTTATAAGTCCATGTTATTTTTGATGAAAATTATTATTGCAGATAAAAGCCCTTTAACATGTATTTAAGTTTTGAATTAAATTAATCAAAATAAAAATTTGAACTTTGGCTCTTTATATTTGATCTTCAAATGTAAAACACTGACTTGAAATTATATAATTAACGGCATTTATTTATTTCATTAAACTTTTTTAAGATTTTGTTGAAACTCTACTCTACTAGGTAAAAAAGACCAAATATATATATATATATAGGAGGGTGGATTGAAAAGTACTCGGCCTAACCAAGAAAATAAACACATACTAAATCAGTTATATTTTTATTTTTCTACATAATCACCATCAAGTTCAATACACTTTTGCCACCTCCCCTTCCAAGCATTTAGACCGTTGAAAAAAAATGATTCTTCCTTAGAGTCAAAATATGCGTCTACAGCTGCTTTGACCTCGCCGTTTGTCGAAAATCTTTGACCTCCCAAGTACTTTTTTAGGTTAGGGAACAGAAAGAAGTCTGATGGTGCCAGATCAGGTGAATACGGCGGATGCGGTAACAGTTCAAAGCCACAGTTGTGAATTTCAGCCATTGACTGTACTGACGTGTGAACACGGGCGTTATCTTGATGAAACATGACTTTTCTTCTGAGCATTCCTCGACGTTTTTCTTTTATTTCCTCTCGTAAACGACGTAGTAAGGTGCAGTAGTAATCAGAGTTTATATTCTGACCCCTTTCAAGATAATCAATCATAATCACACCTTTCGAGTCCCAGAATACTGAAGCCATCACCTTATTTGCCGACAAAATCGACTTAGCCTTTTTAGGGGGTGGTGAACCAGGTCTTCTCCACTGTTTTGATTGTTGTTTTGTTTCCGGTGTACAGTAATGAACCCATGTTTCGTCCATAGTAACAAAACGATTCAAAAAATCATCTGCATCGGCTTCAAATAACTCCAAACAGTCGCGTGAAATAGTCAATCGCGTCCTTTTTTGTTCAACTGAAAGCAGTCGCGGAACCCACCTCGCAGACACCTTGTGGAAACCCAACTCGTTGACAATGATGTTTTGAGTTCGTTCATAAGAGATGCCTATAATCTCGGCTATCTCTGTAATTTTTAATCTGCGGTCTCCCATTATTAAATCAAGTACTTTTTTAATATTTTCATCAGTAGTTGACGTCGAAGGCCTTCCAGAGCGGGGTTCATCTTTCACACTCTCTCTACCACGCTTAAATTCTGCTATCCATTTTTTGACGGATGAATATGACAGAGCACAATCGCCTAATGTACTGACCATGTCATCATGGATGGCTTTTGATGATAGCCCCTTCTTATGGAGGTACTTAATGACGGCACGCTGCTCGATTTGCTCCATTCGCGGAAATTATGTCCGATTACTTTGTTAATAAATTTATAAAATCACAACTAATTATCGCACACGTTTCGAACTTCACACAATGAACTAGTCTGAACTGAACTAAATAATGTGGGTAGATTTGATTTTTAGAATTGAATGGATCTGTGTTAGGCCGAGTACTTTTCAATCCACCCTCGTATATATATATATATTATAGTTCTTGACGAAAATAAGGTATGCATGTTACGAGTACATCGCATCCCACCAAGAATTTCTAATGTACTTAGCTTACACGTGATAATAACTAAACAATAGAATAACAAAATAATGAAAACATTTGTAAATACTTTCATCATCATCATCATCATTACAGCCTTTCATAAGTTCACTGCTGAACATAGGCCTGCCCCAAGGAATGCCACAAAGCACAGTCCTGAGCTACCTGTATCCATTGACTTCCTGCATGTCTTACCAGGTCGTCATTCCATCTCGTGGGGGATCGCCCTACACTTCGCCTACCGACACGAACCTTTCTTCCCCATCGGTTGTCGGTTCTTCAAGCTATATGGCCGGCCTACTGCCACTTCAGCTTATTAATCCGTTGGGCTATGTCGGTTACTCTGGTTCTACGGATATACTCATTTCTAAGTTTATCACGCAGAGAAAACCCGAGCATAGCCCTCTCCATAGCTCGCTGAGCGACTTTGAGCGTCCTCATACGGCCAGCAGTGAAGGATATAATATAATGTAATACAATACTTTACAACCTAATAAATATTATTTCACCGTAATAAAATAAAACAAGGTAGTCTTCCGTATGAAAGTAAAAGTAAATATTTTCGATTATTTTTGCAATATCTATTAGCCGGATCAGCGCGCGATTCAGATCCATCTAAAGATGGTAAATTCCAGCAAGCACTGTCAAATTGAATAGAAGTGACAGAAAAAACGCTTCTTCATATAGAAGGGCAAATAAATAAGTAACGAGAGCATGTTGGTCGTTCCACGGTTCCACATCTAAATTATATAAAAATGCATTTTTCAATTTCACTAATCAACGTCGCCGCGAAAATTTCTTCTTCTTTGGGCACTTTAAAAATTAATTTATTTAGAAAACAATATTTACAGTTACCAGTGTACAGATATTAACTAAATTAAGTATTTCTAGTCATAAAATTATCTATAATTGAGTATAAACTTTTAAAAAACTAAAATATATTTGAACGAAATCGCTCCAAGACCGACGTCCACGGTCCACCTCGACGATGTCCGAAAACGGACTGCACCCCGACGGGACGGACTGCGACAGGGCTCTTCGCAGTTCGAATAGAGAAATTTTGCGAAATATGACAAAGATAGTTAGTCTTTGGGGATTTTTTTTCTATTAAGAGCTTGACAAAAATACAATTTTATTCAATTAAAAACATTTACTGTATCCTCTTCTTTTACCTTGTATTTTTTCTTTGTAGATTAAATGAACAGTTATTGAGATTTTTATACTTAAATATCCAATAATTTAGGCATTTCAACCGCAGTTAAGGCCTTAAAAGATAAAAAGGACAGAATGTTAGAGATTTTTTTAATATTATTTTTTTCACCCTTCCAATGAATTAGTTATTCTGAACCTTTTTACATTTATATTTTTGGTGGAATTTATATTCACTGCAGGTATTAACGACCTGGCAACGTACAACGCACGCACCCTGAGGACTGACGAGAAGATCGTGGAGCTGGAAGAAGAGATAGACAAGTTGCGCTGGCATATTATAGGATTATCTGAAGTCCGAAGAGAGGGGGAGGACACGGTAATCCTCGAATCCGGCAACTTGCTCTATCACCGGGAGGGCGACCATCTGTCCCAAGGAGGTGTCGGATTTATCGTCCACAAGTCTCTCGTTAACAACGTTGTAAAAATCGGGAGTGTGTCGACGAGGGTTGCGTACCTTATACTCAGAATCACCAAACGGTATTCGCTGAAGGTCATACAGGTTTACGCACCAACCTCGGCACACCCCGATGAGGAGGTAGAGGAAATGTATGAGGATATCTCTAGAGCCATGCATTCCTCCAAAACCCAATATACGGTGTTAATGGGAGACTTCAATGCAAAACTAGGCACAAGAGAGAACGGTGAGCCGAAAGTAGGGAAATTTGGAATAGGGCAACGGAACCCAAGGGGCCAGCAGCTGGCCGACTTCATGGAGAAAGAGGGACTCTTTATGATGATCTCTTTCTTCCAGAAGCGGCCCCACAGGAAGTGGACCTGGTCGAGCCCCGACGGTTCCACAAAAAATGAGATTGACTTCATTATGACGACCAGACGACAACTGTTCAGTGATGTCTCCGTGATCGCGAGGGTGAAAACTGGTAGCGATCACCGAATGGTTAGAGGCACACTGAACCTAAACGTTAAGTTGGAGAGGTCTCGTCTAATGAAGTCAACGCTCCGTCCCCCTCGTGCTCTGTTCCAAAGTCCCGAAACCTTTCAGCTCGAGTTACAAAACCGTTTTCAGTGCCTGGAAGACTGCAATGAAGTGGACGATATGAATGACAAGCTCGTGGAAACTGTCCATGCGGTCGGAGCTAAGTTCTGCAAGACCCGCCGCAGAAGAACACAAAAACTCTCCGATCACACTCTTAATCTCATGGCTGTTAGACGGGAGATGAAGCTACATTCTTCAACAGACTTGACAGCATACAGGCATCTGAACAGACAGATCTCCAAATGCATGCGGCGGGACTTACGCAACTTCAATACAGCTCGTATTGAAGAAGCGATCGAGCGGAACCAAGGCTCCAAAGTCTTTGCCAGAGATCTGTCTGCCAGAAAGAGCCAACTGTCAAAGCTGAAGACAGAGTGTGGCAGCATCGTTTCCGGGACACCTGAGATTTTGAGTGAGATTGAGAGGTTCTATGGGCAGCTGTACACATCATCGTTGGAGCCACACGCGAGTGTGAGTAACGATCCAAGAGCGAGTCTCATCCGACACTATTCCGAAGATATCCCGGATGTCAGTCTGAGCGAGATTAGGATGGCTCTCCAGCACCTTAAAAACGGTAAGGCCCCAGGCGATAATGGAATTACAGCGGAGCTTCTGAAAGCGGGTGGAAGACCGGTACTTGAAGTCCTTCAGAAGCTCTTTAATTCCGTCCTCCATGGTGGCATTACACCGGAGGCGTGGAGCAGAAGTGCGGTGGTCTTGTTCTTCAAGAAAGGTGACAACGCTCTCTTGAAGAACTACAGACCGATTTCCCTTCTGAGCCGCGTCTACGTGCTGTTTTCGAGAGTCATTACGAATCGTCTCACGCGCAGACTTGACGACTTCCAGCCTCCCGAACAAGCCGGTTTCCGAAAGGGCTTTAGCACCATAGACCACATACATACCCTTCGGCAAGTTGTACAGAAGTCCGAAGAGTACAATTTGCCACTATGTCTGGCGTATGTGGACTATGAGAAAGCCTTTGATTCCGTCGAAATTTGGGCGGTGCTGCAGTCCCTTCAGCGGTGCCAAGTTGACTGTCGGTATATCGAAGTGTTGAAGTGCTTGTACAGTAGGGCTACGATGGCTATCCGAGTACAGAACCAGAGTACGAAACCTATCCAATTGCAGAGAGGTGTAAGACAGGGTGACGTCATATCCCCGAAACTCTTCACCGCTGCATTGGAAGACGTTTTCAAGCTTCTAGACTGGAAAGGATACGGTATCAACATCAATGGCGAGTACATCACTCACCTTCGATTTGCCGACGATATAGTCCTTATGGCAGAATCGCTGGAGGACCTAAGCACTATGCTCAATGACCTCAATAGTGTTTCCCAACGGATAGGTCTTAAGATGAACATGGACAAAACTAAGATCATGTTTAATGTCCATGTCACACCTATGCCGATAGTTGTTGGGAACACTAAGCTCGAAGTTGTTGACGAGTATGTTTACCTGGGACAAATAGTCCGACTGGGTAAGTCCAACTTCGACCGAGAGGTCAATCGACGGATTCAACTCGGCTGGGCAGCGTTCGGGAAGCTACGACACATCTTCTCGTCAGACATACCTCAAAACCTTAAAACGAAATTGTACAAACAGTGCGTGTTGCCAGTGATGACTTACGGAACTGAGACGTGGTCCTTCACTGCTGGCCGTATGAGGAAGCTCAAGGTCGCTCAGCGAGCTATGGAGAGGGCTATGCTCGGAGTTTCTCTGCGTGATAAACTTAGGAATGAGGATATCCGCAGTAGAACCAGAGTGACCGACATAGCCCAACGGATTAGTAAGCTGAAGTGGCAGTGGGCCGGCCATATAGCTCGAAGAACCGACAACCGATGGGGAAGAAAGGTTCTCGAGTGGCAGCCTCGTACCGGTAGGCGAAGTGTAGGGCGTCCCCCCACGAGATGGAGTGACGACCTGGTAAGACATGCAGGAAGTCGATGGATGCAGGTGGCTCAGGACCGTGTTTTGTGGCATTCTTTGGGGGAGGCCTATGTTCAGCAGTGGACTTGTGAAGGGCTGTAATGATGAATGATGATGATGATTAACGAGTCTTAAATGACGAGGAGGAAAATTTGAAAGAAGATTAATTTCTTATATCGAACGGATCAACCTTTATATAGGTCAATAATATAGAATTAGACCTTCACCACTGTTTAAGTATTAGGACTTATTCATTCAAATAACTTTATTTTAATTGTTCCAACTTTATTGTTGATGTACCTTTTGAATACTTGCTGCATGCTGGATAAGAAACATCAAATTTCTGGAAAGAGGTCTCTTCAAGAATAATTTTAGAAAAAAATAATTATTACCATTCATAAATACTCACGCCTGTCACCCGTGAGGACTAAGATGGAATGCCTCATTTCCAGTAAAAAGGGCCTCCGGCTACCTGCACTCACCAAGCGAAACGCAGAGGTAAACCTCTACTTCACGCTGGTATTCTGTGAGGTCGTGGTACCACCCCGGTTCGAGCCGGCCCATCCGTGTGACAGCAAAAGTTGCCACGTGGCTCTACCACTGTTAAAATACATGCTCATCATTTAAGGGTATTCTTAATTCGGACCATTTTCAATATATTGCCAATTTGGTCGATAAATCTTCACCCAGGGCGTCCCTTTCTGACTCTGCCGTTCATTTCTGCAGCATAAATTTGCTTTGTCACTCTTTCCTGATTCATTCTTTCTACTTGACTAAACCACAGAAGCATTTCTATCTTAATCCTGGTCACAACATCATCTTGCAAACCACACTTTTCTCTTATCACCCAATTTCTCACCCTGTCATTCAGAAATTCATTAAAACCGTATTTCTACAGCATTTATTCTACTCTCATGCTTCTTCTGCCACACCCAACTTTCGCTACCATACATTAAAGTAGGGACTAAAACAGCACTATGAATTACCATACGTGCCTTTTTGGACACGTCCTGACTTTTCACATTAAACTGTAGAGCCCCATTTACTCTATTTTCTGCGTTCACTCTTCGTTCAATATCCTTATAACATCTATCATCCCTGCTAAATACACATCGAAAATACACAAAAAATCTACTTGCTTGACCAACTACCCTTCTATTCCTAATTCGCATATCGTTTTGATTTCTTTTATTTAAAAAACCATAACTTTCATCTTACTTGCGTTCATTCCCATCATTTCTTTTAATGACCTGTTCATTCATGTGACCAACTCGGCCGCTAACGAGGCTTGATGTGACTTGATCATCGGCGTACAAAAGGCATTTGACGATTAACTCACCCATTCTTAACCCGCATTCTTCAACTTTCAATTTTTCCAAACAGATAATTATTGGCAGTTTAAGCATTCTACTTCTGGCTTATATTTATACTGAAAAGTACTTATATTAAATTTGTGCACGACGCAACAATATTAAACAAACGAAAGAAAATGCTTATTGTAACCGGCGCTAGTTGAACAACCTAGGAGCGGTGGGCGGAGCCATGACGACGGTGTAATTATCAGGCCACGCCTCTGGTTCGACAACTAGCAAGGGTTATACGGCGGAACTAGCGCAACCTTATGTTGAATTTAAATTATAATTTGTGTAAATAATTGTATTACTTGTATCGAACGATAAAAAATAATGATTGTATTATAACTAAGTTTAAGGTTGAGTTGTAACTGTGCAATAACTCTCCCAAATAAAGGCACCGTATGAACAGGGAGAGTTAGCATAGTCTTCTAATGAAAACTATAATTGTTAAATATAATAAATGTTTACTTTATTATATAATAAATATATTAGGCCGTTAGGCACATAAAAAAATAGTAGTAGTGTAACCAAAGAGCATGTTATCGTGACGCGGCCGCGGAGCAAATGAAGCCACGCGCACCGCGCCACGACGTTTTATATTTATAGTGCTGAGGCGGGGGGAAGGATTCTCCGCCTAAAGCAGCTGAAAATTATAATGTAAACCTGTAAATAAGTAAAAATATTGATATGTACACCCTAGTCTAACAAGTAATTATAAGAATATTATATAGTGAATTATGTTTATTAGTTTGTAAGGTTATTAAATAAATAAAGATAGGCGCGGGGGTGAGGCAAGGGTCCGCTGGCCAGCAGCGGCCAAATCATATAAAAGACGGGCCGGCCGCTAGGGTCAGCAGTCGCTCTCCAGCCACCGAAAAGGCACCAGCAAGAAAAGAAAAAGTACAAGTTCCTCCTCACCGCCGCTTGCCTCCAGTTAAAAGCAAGACCAGCGCGTTTTATTCCATTTTTCGCACGGCATTACGGCGATCCGTAATATTAATGGTCCTTCGAGAAGCCGGATTACTAGAAGAAAAAGACAATATCGGTCTTGGTATTGCCGGAAGAAAGAAGCAAACCGCAAGAACGAAAAAATATTATTGTGAAGAAGAATGGTGATTACGCGTAGTAACAACGGAGAATCATCGAAGCGTCGCAAGGATGAACAAACAACCCAGGGGGCCACAGAAGAGGCCTCCGGGGGCGACTCAGCCGCTAGTGGTTCAACAAACACCACTAGCGAAACCACAACGGTCAGCGATACGACCGCTACCTCGGCAACCGATAGAACAACCGCAACGGAAGAAACCCAGGAAGAGGGTGATCAAAGATCGCAGTGCACATTGAAGCCTGGCGAGACTAGGTCACGCCGCTCCGTAGCCTCACGCAAGAGACTCCTCGCGGAGTTAGAGGCGAAAGAGCGGTTAGCCGAACTCAAGCTCGAGCAGGCTCAGTTGCAAGCAAGAACAGAATTGCAAGAAATACACGTGCAGCGACTACAAGCAGAAGCCGGATCAACCGATGAAGATGAAGAAATAGAAGACGATTTGGCATCAGTGCGCATTAGTACATGGTTGCAAGAAAAACCTACGCCTCAGCCCGCGCCACAACCCGCGCCACAACCCGCGCCGCAGCCCGCGCCGCAACCCACGTCGTACTTCGCGCCGCAACCAGCACTGCAGATCGCACCACCCGTACTTCAACAGTGTGCGCCGCAATACGCTCCGCAACATACCGCGCCGCAGAAAGAAGACTATGGACAGGCGCAGCAGCAAATCGACGTCGCTACCTTAGCCGCTGCTCTATCACAAGCAGTACGAAGCACAAGGGAGCCGCCGAAATATATACAAGAGCTGCCCTCATTCAATGGTAGCAGCAAGGAGTGGCTCAGCTTCAAGACAATGTACGAAGAATCTTCAAAGTACTTCACGGCGAACGAAAACATAGCGAGAATACGCCGAAGCTTAAAAGGGACAGCAAAAGAAGCCGCAGGTTGCCTACTTATAAGCCAACCAGATCCCAGAATTATAATAGAAGCTTTGGAAAGGAGATTCGGACGACCAGAAGCGTTAATTCACTTGGAAATAGAGAAGCTGAAGCTGCTGAACAAAGTTACGGACAATCCCAGGGAGCTATGCATATTCGCAAATCGCATAGCGAACGTAGTGGACACCGTGGAAGCACTCAAGAAAGCACACTATCTGCATAGTCCAGAAATGACGCGAGTTATCACAGACAAACTCACGCCCATATTGAAAAGCAAATGGTACGACTATGCAGCCAGAAAGAAAGAAGATATCCCAGAGCTTAAGAAGATATCAATGTTCTTAAACGAAGAAGCGGATAAATGCAGCGCGTATGCCTTGTCGGAGTTCATCGCAGAGGACAGCGAAACGAGAGAGCGAAGACCGAGAAAAATAGAACGTGCCTTCGCCACAAGCAAGAAACCATATGAAGAACGCTGCCCTCAATGCAAACAAGAACACAAACTGCCCGATTGCAAGTCATACGCCTCTCTGTCCACAAATGACAGATGGGAAGTAGCAAAGAAGTACAATATCTGCTACCGCTGTCTGCGAGGCAAACATCGTCGATTACTGTGCAAAGCTCCACCGTGCGGAAAAGGCGGATGCATGATGAAACACCATAAATTGTTGCATCACGACAGAACAGCAGTAATGGAAAAAGAACCCGCTATGGAAACCGCAACATCGGCAAAGGAGGTCAACACAGCGACTCGACCGTACAAGCACCGCCGCGCTTACCTAAAGATTGCGCCCGTAACAATAAGGGGGCCGCTAAGCTGCGTCGAAACATACGCATTATTGGATGAAGGGAGCACGGTCACCTTAGTCGATGCCTCAATCGCCGACGTCATCGGCGCCGACGGCCCAGCCCACACAATGTGGATACAAGGGGTCGGCTCGGAGGTGAAACACGAGAAGAGCAAGATCGTCAGCTTTAAAATAAGAGGAACGTACGCGCAAGAAGAACACAACATAGAAGCAGCGCGTACTGTAGAGCGGTTGGACTTCGCGCCAGAATCCGTGAATGAAGATCACTTGGGGAATTGCCCACATCTGTTGGATATCAAAGAGGATATCACCTACGAACGCGCCTCACCGAAAGTACTAATCGGGCAAGATAACTGGCACCTCATAGTGTCTAGAAAACTGCGCGTCGGCCGTCGAGACCAACCAGTCGCCTCATACACCAACCTGGGCTGGGTTCTGCATGGCTGTCATAGCTCATTGACGTCGACGGTCACCTTCTGCGGCAGACTACATCAGAGGGAAGATGCACCACCGATAGAAGAAGAAATAAAAAATTATTTCAAATTGGAGTCGCTGTGCATCGAGCCGAGAAGACCGAAAGAAGATCCCGAGCAGCGAGCCATGCAAATATTGGACGAAACCAGCCAGAGGTCAGCGGACGGCAGATTCGAGACAGGGTTGTTGTGGAAACAAAAGGACTTCCAAATACCAAATAATTATAAAGAAGCGGAAAGGCGCCTGCACACCTTAGAGAAGAGGCTCGACCGAGACAGCAATCTCAAGCTACAGTACGAAGAACGCATCGAGAACCTCTTCAACTCGGGTTACGCAGAGCGCGCGCCAATGCCACCGCCGCAAGGAAGGACATGGTATATGCCACACTTCCCAGTCATCAACCCTGCGAAACCGAACAAACCGCCGAGATTGGTACACGACGCCGCAGCGAAGACAGCCGGAATATGTCTCAACGATATGCTTCACTCGGGGCCCGACTTATTACAATCACTGCCCGGAGTGATCATGAGGTTCCGACAGTATCCGTATGCAGTGAGCGCCGATATAAAAGAAATGTTCATGCAGATTAAAGTGCGCAAAGAAGATAGAGACGTTTTACGTTTCTTGTGGAGAGGCAAGCGGCGGGAGGACCAACCGGAGGAATATAGGATGACGTCAATCATCTTTGGAGCGACATCATCACCATGCACAGCATTATACATCAAAAATAAAAATGCTGAAGAACATGCAGAAGCGTACCCAGAAGCTGCGGTCGCCATAAAACGAAACCATTATATGGACGACTACTTGCAGAGCTTCCACTCTGTCACGGAAGCTCAGCAAACAGTAAAAGCAGTCGATCACGTCCACAAACAAGCGGGATTCGTACTCAGCGGGTGGACATCGAACGAAGAAAAAACAATAGAAGAAATAACGACAGAGCATAGACAACACGACGCGACCGTGTGCCTGGGCGGAAAAGAAACTGAGAAGACGCTAGGGCTGCTCTGGCATGTACAAAGCGATCATATTGGATTCAATACTAACAATATGAAGATGCCTGCCGACGTAAAAGAAAAACAACGCTTGCCAACTAAACGAGAAGCGTTGAGCGTCATAATGGCATTATTTGATCCGCTGGGGTTAATATCACCGGTGACCACCCCAGCGAAGAGAATATTTCAAGACACATGGCGTTACAAGGCGGACTGGGACGACCCTCTGCCAACAGAATTAAAAGAAAAATGGGAAGGCTGGATTACTTCACTTAACGCCATAGAACAACTAAGAATACCGCGATGCTACGATTACAACCCGGTGTCGACGCGCCAACTACACACATTCGTCGACGCAAGCGAGGAGGCCTACGCAGCAGCAGTGTATTGGAGAACGGAGCGAGCAGACGGCAGCGTTAACATATCATTGGCCGCCGCCAAGAGCCGCGTAACACCACTGAAACCAGTTTCCATACCACGGCTCGAGTTACAAGCGGCACTGCTGGGAGCTCGTCTTACGCAGACCGTGATCGATGAACACGATGGCGACATAGCAGGCAAGACATACTGGTGCGACTCCCGTACTGCACTGGTGTGGATAAGATCGGAGCCTCGCGCGTACAAAGCTTTCGTCGCTCATCGCCTGGCGGAGATAGAAGATACGACCAAAAAGAACGAATGGCGTTGGCTACCGTCTAAAGAAAACGTGGCAGACGACGCAACCCGAGCCACACCAGAAGGGTTCGACGAGTCGCACCGATGGTTCCGAGGGCCCCCGTTTCTGCAGCGTCCACCGGCAGAATGGCCGCAGGAAGAGAAAACGACACAATATGACACCGGGGAAGAGCGAGAAATATGTAACATCGCTGTTAAAAGTGAAGACTCGACAACAACACATCTTCCACAGATAGGAAGATTTTCTAAATGGATTCGCCTCATAAGGGCGACAGCGAGAGTCCTCCTATTCATCGACATGTGCAGACCAAACAAGCACGTAGTGAAGGCTGGGCGTAAACGCAACAAAGCAAGACAAGGTAGCGACCCTGGCTGGCAGAGAACAAACAAACGCAACACCCCCGCCAAGGAGAAAAAGGCGACTCCTACTGCCTCATCGCTTGTAGGAATACCGGCCGCTTATCATATGAGAGCCGAACAACTGTGGGTGCAGTCAGCGGGAAAGCTTCACGAAGGAGCTCAAGAGAATCACCAGCGGAAGTGTTCCGGGAGGCGACGACAAACTAGGCCACCTGAGCACATACATTGATGAAGAGGGGACCCTACGCCTCAGAGGTCGAATAAAAGCGGCATCAGAAGTGGAGGACGACATGTACGACCCTCCCATATTAGACGGGAAGCACGCATACACTCGCCTGTACATAGCACACGTACACGAGAGGCTGCATCACGAAGGCGTGGAAACAGTTGTGAATGAATTAAGACAGAGATTGTACGTAAGAAAAATACGTCCAGTAGTGAAAACTGTCGTCAAAGGATGCCTGCCGTGCCGTCTAAGAAAAGCCAAGCCTGCATCACCGTCTACAGGAAACCTGCCGTCCGCACGCCTCGCTCATCACGCACGTCCGTTCACATACACCGGACTAGACTACTTCGGGCCAATAGAAGTCACAGTGGGACGACATCGCGAAAAGCGCTATGGCGCGTTATTTACCTGCATGACGTCGCGAGCAATACACATAGAAGTAGCCCACTCGTTGAGCGCAGACTCAGCCGTGTCGGCACTTAGGCGTTTTATGAGCAGAAGAGGATGCCCAAAAGAAATATGGAGTGACAACGCTACGTGCTTCAAGGCAGCAGACAAGGAGATGGCCGAAGCAGCACTCGCAGCCCTCGAGCACGAAACCACGTGTCAACAGATTGTGTGGAAGTACATACCGCCATCAGCACCGTTCATGGGCGGCGTATGGGAGCGAATGGTTCGCTCCGTAAAAGAAGCCCTACGCGTCACCCTCAACGAGCGCTATCCCAGCGACGAAACATTGGGGACCCTGCTCGCCGAGGTCGAAAATACTGTAAACTCCAGACCTCTCACACACGTCTCAGTCGACCCAGGAGACCCTGAAGCCATCACGCCGAATCACATCCTCATCGGTCCCAACTCGCACGTACCTGCGCCGGGACACTTCAGCAAGAATGACGTGACGGCCCGCCAGCAATGGAAACGAGCTCAAGCCCTAGCCGACGTGTTTTGGAGAAGATGGGTTAAAGAATACCTGCCCCTACTCCAACACCGGCGGGAGCCCAGCAGCATAGGAGTATCGCCGAAGATTGGAGACCTAGTCATCATTTGTGACTCCAATCTACCACGCAACACCTGGCCCAGAGGGAAAATAAGTAAGGTATATCCTGGCGTCGACGGAGAGGTACGAGTAGTGGACGTAACCACCGGCAGTGGGCACATACTAAGAAGACCAACGAAGAAGATCGTCGTGCTACCAGAGGGATCGCAGCGTGGCGACGGCGGGAGAATGTGCACGACGCAACAATATTAAACAAACGAAAGAAAATGCTTATTGTAACCGGCGCTAGTTGAACAACCTAGGAGCGGTGGGCGGAGCCATGACGACGGTGTAATTATCAGGCCACGCCTCTGGTTCGACAACTAGCAAGGGTTATACGGCGGAACTAGCGCAACCTTATGTTGAATTTAAATTATAATTTGTGTAAATAATTGTATTACTTGTATCGAACGATAAAAAATAATGATTGTATTATAACTAAGTTTAAGGTTGAGTTGTAACTGTGCAATAACTCTCCCAAATAAAGGCACCGTATGAACAGGGAGAGTTAGCATAGTCTTCTAATGAAAACTATAATTGTTAAATATAATAAATGTTTACTTTATTATATAATAAATATATTAGGCCGTTAGGCACATAAAAAAATAGTAGTAGTGTAACCAAAGAGCATGTTATCGTGACGCGGCCGCGGAGCAAATGAAGCCACGCGCACCGCGCCACGACGTTTTATATTTATAGTGCTGAGGCGGGGGGAAGGATTCTCCGCCTAAAGCAGCTGAAAATTATAATGTAAACCTGTAAATAAGTAAAAATATTGATATGTACACCCTAGTCTAACAAGTAATTATAAGAATATTATATAGTGAATTATGTTTATTAGTTTGTAAGGTTATTAAATAAATAAAGATAGGCGCGGGGGTGAGGCAAGGGTCCGCTGGCCAGCAGCGGCCAAATCATATAAAAGACGGGCCGGCCGCTAGGGTCATCATTCCACCTGTGGCTCCGCTCTCGAGCGGGTGTACCAGGTAGTCCGCGTGCGCTCCGTTAGCGCCCCCCCAGTTTCGCGCCCCGCGCGCCTCTCAGTGTTGGCGCTATAAGCGCTGAAGTCGGGTGAGTGTCTCATCGCTAACTCTCAGCTCTTACCCCCCCCGCCTTCAGGTCGGGGAGGTCTGACTGAACGCTTTTTTATATTGTAGTACACTAGTACTGTATATGTTAGTAGTTTATTATAATTATATGTGTAGTATATATAACGTGTATATTGTCATATTGTTTCTTGACTTAGCCCCCGTCCTTTTGAGGACGAGGGAGAGTTTCAGAATAAGAACGTCCCGTTCTTTTCAGAACGGTGATCCCTGATCCCCCACGCCATAAGATAGTTCTAATTTTTAGTTTATTTTTAGTTTATTTTTAGTTTAGTTGTAGAATCGGTTAAAATGTCCTCGCAGAATGTCGTAGGTAACGTGCTCGATGCAGTCAATAGGTTCCAAAATGACCCGCAAGCTCTTAAAGCAGCCATCACAGCCCTTCTGGCTCCTCCCGCCCTTCAGGCACCGCCGCCCGTTATAGCGGACTACCTCGCGTCACGTAATTCGTTCGCACCGCTCGAAATCGACATGGAGTGCTCTCACTCCGATTCCGCGTCATCAACATCTGCCTCCAGGAAGAGGTCTGCTAAACAGTCAAGCACCAGGACATCGGAGTCCTCTGACTCCGATGATACCGGTGACTCCAATACATCGTCGTACACCACGGTTTCGTCAAAGCGCGCATCGAAGCGCGCCGCGAAAAACCGTTCGCCCCCCGCCATAGCGGCCCGTGCCGCTCCCCCCACCCCCGCAGCCCCCGCCGCTGCCTCAGTCCCTGCAGCCCGAGCTGCCGCGTTAGATAGCTCAGCGCCAACAAAACCGGCCACGCGTTGTGCGCCGCAATTAGCTAAGAAACAAGCCCCGCCCCCTGTCTTCTTAAGAGATAAGGCTGAATTTACCCGGCTCAGTAAGATATGTTACGACTCGAAAATTAAGTACGAGGATGCTACCAACTTAGGCGTAGCAATCAAAATATTGCCAACCACGATCGACGATTTCCGCCGTATCACGAAACTTTTTACGTACGAACGCGTATCGTACCACACATACGCTCTCCCGGAAGAGCGTAAAGTTAGGGTCGTCATCCGAGGCGTCCCGTTTGAATTCTCCAACGAGGAGATACTTGCGGACCTTAAGTCACAAGGTTTCCCCGTTGAAGCGGTTCACAAAATGCATAGTAGGACCGGGCTGAGATACCCGGTAATATTAGTAATCTTAAGTAACGTCCCGGAGGCTAAAACCATCTTCCGGCAAGTACGCACTGTGTGCGGCTTGTCTGGAGTCAAGGTTGAGTCACCGCGTAGGCGCGGTTTCCCGGCGCAGTGCCACCGCTGCCAATTGTATGGTCACGCGGCGGCCAATTGCTCCGCCCCACCCAGGTGCGTTAAGTGCCTAGATCCGCACATCACCAAAGAGTGTCCCAAAGATGCCGTATCCCCGCCCGCGTGCGTCTTGTGTCAACAGACAGGCCACCCGGCGAGCTACAGAGGATGCCCGTGCGCTCCTCGTCCGCGCATAGCAAGACAGGCACCACCGGCGGTAAATGACCGTTCATTCCCGGCCTTATATGTTAGGAAGCCCCGTCAGGGCGTATCTCAGCCGTCTCAGGGCTTTGCACGACCCCCTCAGGGTCCCCCGAGACCACCGCAGGCACCGCTTAGGCCACCACCGGGCTTCTCCAAGCCTATGCAGGCTCCAGTTTTTGCCTGGGGCCCCAAAAAGGTAGATCCACCGCCACAGGTATTTTCTGCTCCGCAGCAGAAACAGTCGACAATTGGCGATGACTTTAACACGGTTTACGCCGCGATAAGGAACATCGACATTAACGAAATCTCGGTTTTAGCGAGTAAACTGCGCGCCGCCCGGTCCCCTCAGGACCGGCTTTTGGCTCTCGCAGAACACAGTAATTTATTGCGTTCGTTGTAAGCTAAGTTAACTTAATTAACTTAGCTTATAATGACAGAGCCTTCTGCTCTGCCTAGAAGTCACGGTCGTATCAAGCCCAAAGGGCTATCGCTTATTTCATTTAATATTCGCGGATTGCGTAATAATCTCCCAGAGCTTAAGCTCTTCCTTAAAGATCGCGAAGCTGATTTTCTCCTCTTACAGGAAACCAATCTTAAACACACAGACAATAAAGGCTTATCCATTAAAAATTATTCTCTTCTTCGTAATGATAGGCACGACCGCCGAGGCGGCGGCACGGCCATTTATTACAAGAAGACACTACATTGCTCTCTTATTGATACTCCACAGCTTACCAATATGGAAGCTACGTTATGCAGGATATCTATGACGGGACATCAGTCTTTAGTCATAGCCTCCTGTTACATTCCCCCTAAAAACCTCCCCCTCAAAGATGATTTTGAGGCAATCTTATCTCAAAGTAATTCAGTCATTATGTTTGGAGATCTCAACTCTAAACATACTGAATGGACATGCCGTACGATTAATACTAATGGTAGGATACTGCGTGATATAACGCAGTCTCTTGACTTAACCGTTTTCAGCCCGCTCGGTGCAACGCACTATCCCGATAATACCGATTATAACCCAGATGTACTAGATTTTGCGTTACTCAAAGGAGTTTCACTCAACCTCAGGTCTATTGAGACACTAGACGATATAGGATCCGATCACCGACCGGTCTCTCTTATTCTTGGCCATCAGCCACCCCCTATTATAACTACGAAAACCTTCACTAACTGGAAGGGTTTCAAGGACTCACTAGCAAAAGCTATGGACTCGCAGGACTCCCCTAATTACCTATCGTCGGACTTAGACTTAGACAGTCCTGTAAAAATCGACACCGCGGTCGAATCACTTTCAACCCTAATTAAATCCTCCCTTAAGGAGAATGAAAGGGTCGTTCCGGTTGCTAATACTAATGGGCTTTCCCTATATATTAGCAACATATTAAAAGCTAAAAAAGCTGCTTTCCGGAGAGCAGCTAAATATCCCACCCCCGAATATAGGCATACGGCTAATCGTCTTCAACGAAAACTCCGTTCGCACCTTTATGAATTTCGAGAGCTCCAAAGGAGTGAACTCATGGAGAATATATCTCCCTCACATACAGCGTACTATCAGATGGCTAGAGCCCTCCGTATAGACGCTACAACTCACACTCCCCCTCTCTCCCGCCCCGACGGTACGGTTGCCTTCGAGGACGACGAGAAGGCTGAGTGCTTTGCAGACAGCATTGCCGCACAATGCTCTCCTAGCTCTCAACCTGTCGACCCCTCACATATTCAGGAAGTGGAGGATGAGGTCCGCCGCCGGAACTCACCCCCCACAACCTCTGACCCTATCACTGTGTCCAATGATGAGATCTCGTCCCTCATCAAAGGACTTAAGCCCAAAAAATCTCCGGGCGCGGATGGCATATCCAACCAAGCCCTTAAATACTTTCCAGAGCAGGTGTTAACCCTCTTAGCTATTATCTTTAACGCCTGTTTTAATCTTAGTTACTTTCCCACTTCTTGGAAAGAGGCAATTGTCATTGGTATTCCCAAGCCAGGCAAGCCTCTTAACCTCCCCTCCAGTCATCGTCCCATTAGCCTCCTAAAGGCCATGGGCAAACTCTTTGAAAGAGTCATTCAAAATCGAATGAGGCGCCATCTGTTTCCCACAGACGGTGACCCCATTGTCATCCCACACCAATTTGGTTTCCGCCCAAAACACTCGTGTCCACAACAGGTACACCGCATTGTGGAATATATCCTCAGCGGTTTTTATCCACGTCGACTAAAGACAATCGCGGTCTTTTTCGACATTGCCAAAGCCTTCGACCGAGTCTGGCATGAAGGCCTTATTTTCAAATTATATAGGATAGGACTCTCCGATCGTCTAGTACGTCTCGTAGCCTCTTATTTACAACATCGTACCTTTCGTTTTAGACACGAAGGCACGTTATCCTCTCAGCGCCCCATTAAAGCTGGTGTTCCTCAAGGATCAGTACTAGCTCCCCTCCTGTACATCTTGTACACCAACGACATTCCTATCCCGTCGAATGGTGTACAGCTCTCACTCTTCGCAGATGACACTGCACTATACTTCAAAAGTCCTAGAATATCTTCAGCAAGGAACAAGATCCAAAAGTCAGTCGATGACCTAGGAGACTGGTCCCAAAAATGGCGTATCGATGTGAACCCGGAGAAGAGCTCCGCAGTTCAATTCGATATTAAAAGACGCCGTAATAAAAACAAGAAAAATACTCCACCTATACGAATGCTAGGGACCCCTGTCCCATGGCACATGTCAGCAAAATATTTAGGCGTCACCCTTGACTATAGGCTTACTTTTGAGTCTCATGTCAAAAGAGTAACGCGTCTAGCACGTTTCTATTTAGGTCGGCTTAACAGTATGTTAGGCAGACATAGCAAAATGTCACTACGAAATAAGCGAACCCTCTATAAGGTTTGTATACGACCGGTTATGACTTACTCGGCTCCTATTTTTGCACACGCTAACGATAAAATTATTAACGAACTCCAAGTAGTTCAAAACCTCTTCTGTCGTCGAGCTACGAACGCACCTTGGTACGTCCGTAATGCCGACCTTCACCGGGATTTAGAAATCCCAACAATCCAGCAATGTCTTAAAAAATTCTCTGAAAACTTCTTTAAAGTATCAGAGTCGCATACTAACACACTTATTCGTGAGGCAGTTACTTATACCGCCCCACTCCCTTCTCGCTATAGCGTCCGCAGGCCGAGAAACACTCTCTTGGACCCGCCAAATAAGTTGTCAAACGACCTGAACTGCCTCCTGGCGGCTCAGGTCAATCCTAATTAAATTAAAAATTAGTTAAAATTAATAATATGCCTTCGTAGGCAGTCCCTAAACGGCACTTAGGCGTCTGCGCCCTCTTTTCCCAAAAGAGGGTCGCTTTAGATACGGCATATGCAGCTTTAATAGAGCTAGTTGCCAGTCCCCAAAGGCGGTTTTTAGTGGGTATCACTTAGGTCCCCCAGTAGGCAGTGAGTCCCACATAACCAGGACAGACCGGCTGTCGTGGTATGCATAATGCATTTTCCGCCTCCCTCAGTGGTAGCCCTTTTCCAATTGCTTCGGGCGCAAAAAAAAAAAAAAAAAAAACTAGGGTCAGCAGTCGCTCTCCAGCCACCGAAAAGGCACCAGCAAGAAAAGAAAAAGTACAAGTTCCTCCTCACCGCCGCTTGCCTCCAGTTAAAAGCAAGACCAGCGCGTTTTATTCCATTTTTCGCACGGCATTACGGCGATCCGTAATAAAATTTCATCGTAAATATTCCTCAAACTATTACCATAATATTATAATACAAACAAAAATGATAGCTTATGAAACTAGCAATATCTAAACGCAACGTTAGCAAGCAGTTTCATAGTTCTAAGCATTTAATGTCGCATCCCATTAAGTCTCTCGCACTGTTGTATCAATGCTTGTTTTCAAGAAAAAGCTTAGTAGTCAAAGTTAAGATTAATGTCACAAGGTTATATTCATCATGTACTACGTGCACGATAAGACTGTCAAACTGACATTTCGCTTCGCATTACGCCTTAGAGTAATAACATAATTTAGTATGCAAGCACCTTACGGGTACTGCTTTTACGTGCGTTGTATAAAATGCGCAAAATCAAACAAATAATAAAATTATTAAAATTGCAAAACAGTGTTGTCGTAAAATCATTATTTTGTCATCGATATTTTGACACGTTTGCAAATTTTCAGATTGTTCAGAGGTCCAGATGTAGATGAGTACTGAAATACAATAAAGTTCAAGCGTTTGGCTGTGAAATAAAAAGAATAGATCTCTCGCTGCGTAAGTAGTTCAGCCCAGGGAGTGGCCAATGCTTCATGTAGCAATACGGAGCTGCAGTACAATATATACCGCAATAGTTCGTAAACTTCGATAGCGTGATTTGGGCTTCAGGTCATTTCGCTTATGATGCAAGGTCAGCGCTGCCACAAGCAAATAAAATAAAGGAATGATAAAATAAATTTAATAAATACTTATATTACGCCGTAACCGTATTGTGTTACTGGCTTTTGAAACATATGCTTGTATGGCGGCTTGTCATAAATGTTGGCAGTTTACCAAGTGTGGTTGCCAGTAAACTAAATCCTATTCTTTCCCCGCGCGCATACTTAATAATTTTTGTCTCACATAACAATTAAAATAATAAATTAACATTTTACATACACATAGACACAACAAATACTCAGCAACTCGTCAGATATTAGTGTAATTTTTGAGTTTAAGAAAAAGTAAATAGTGATAAAAACTACTTATTTATATGTATATGAATGGAAACGCTACCTTTTTGTAAATTTAACGAGACAATTTTTTGCAGCAAAAATCTGACCAATTCGTCATTTTTGTAGGAATTCGGTTCAGCCTCCCAACTAGATTTAGCCTAGTAATAGTGTGGCTGCAACTAGTTTTATTGTACGCCTAGAACCACGTGGACTTAGACAGAGAGGAACGCTTGCGTATGGCTATTCCTCTCCCGTTCGCCGGTTGCCCGTGTACCTCTATGTACTATTACAAATATACACGTTTTATTGTATTTAATAATTGATCATTTTCGAATTTCAAATTGTACTTTTTAAAGTAGAAAGAAGTTAGAGGACTGATGGCAAGGTTAAAAAAATCAATCACTAAACAATATAAGACAAAGTTGCTTACATGAATATATCGTTGTATTTACTAAGTACCGATGCGGATTGCACTGTCGTTTAAAGAATTACCCGACGAAGATTTTCGTGTTTATGTGTATATTTTATATAAGGATGGTAGATAAATTATAGTGTTTTGTAAACACGTCAAAAAATTGATACACTACGTTCTCGTTGGCAACCCTTATTTGCATAAAACACAATACACCGGTATAACTGTAAATTGAGTTGAACATTGTAATTTAATTGACAATGAACAATGTAATTGTTAATTTGTATTTTATTTTATATTATTGTTGATAATAATTATTATTTATAAGTTAGTAGTTTTCTTAAATATAGGTTAGTTATTGCATCGCATTGGTTTGTAGAACTGGAATTATGTTATAATTTATGTAATAAATGAATAATTTTTATACTTTCAGAAACGAATACGAAACTTATTTTGCCTTTTTTATTTTTAACTGAAATTCAAACTTGGCCCAGAATCTCACTTTATACCCACCTGTACATACATCAAACAATCAAGTCAATAATAAACAAACACTCTACTACCGAAGGTGTCATAAAAATTAAAATAGCAATTATTGTTGATATTTCCCCAAAACTTACGTTAGTTTTAATTTAGATTTTTTTGCATAAAGATACATCAAGGCTTTTGAAACCACTTCACTGAAACAGACGGTATTTGATTTCAATCTGGGACAGAACTTTTTTACATTATTTTTACACAGATTGTATTTTTACGTACCTACTTTGACAGCAGTACTGGACGGTGAGATTGCATTTCGTTCATATTCCGTTTATCTCAGGCCGTCTGACTGAAGTCAAGTGCTTTTGTGGTGTAAGCTATAAGCGAAATAAAAATTTAGTAATTTTCAAAATGTTGTTTTTTAAATCACCTGACTGACTAAGATGAAACTGATGAAACACGTATATGTGTCCGAATGAACGCATAATAATAATATTGAAGTATCTGTCTGTAATATCGAAATAAATGCTATTTGCATGCCATTAAAACATGAATAACCATTTTTATAACTTTTGTATGTATGTCTGTCTGTCCGGGCCAAACTTCGCAATGGCTGAACCGATTATAATGAAACTTCTCAAACAGGTAGACAGTAATGCGAGGAGTTACGAGTATAGAGGCTATAATTTTATCCAAAATATACAATTAATTACGTTTTTTGAATAAATAAAAATTCATAAAGTTTTTGATTATTCTTAATGTAAATAACGCCGCATTAAGAGTTCATACCCAGGCTAAGCCATTTTTATTTCGAATTCACATGAAAGATAAAGAATATGTCACTAAATATTTGTTGCTGTACTTGTAAGGATAGGATTGTAGATATAGTAAAACAAGTTTGTGTATATATTGGATCATGGTGAAAGTAATAATAATTGTTAGTTATTATACATTTATATTGGCAACACTGATTATAGTATCTATGGTCTGAGTGTCTTTGGCGGATGTTGTTGAGTAGTATGGTGTGTAATGTGTAATGTGTGATTTTGATGACTTTGACGTCTTTAAGTATAAGTTAATAAAGGTAAAAGTTATGTTGTGTAAAGCTGTAAAGGTGATTAATAAAACATATAATTAAGAAGAAAGTTTATTTAAATAATTACATTAACAATAATAATAATGTCCTCCAGACCGAATTTCGGTCACGGCGGCCAGCCCCAACCGAGGCATGCCATCTGCGCAAGGCAGGATTATGCCCTGCAGGATTATAATGCCTGAGTGTAGATATTGTCTGCAGTCTTCATATTCTGCAAAGCCATCTAGCTCTACAAAGGTTCATCGCAGCACTGGAATAATAATGCTTCCTGTTCCTTCAAGCTAATCTCTGCGCTACAGTACTCGGCACGGCTCTGAGCCTTACTGCTCGCCTCTGCTTCACAGTACTCTCGCAGATTACTTGCCTTCTTCTCGACTCACCGCAGATTACAAGACAATTCCTGGCACTTGCTCCGGCTCATCGTTCTCACCGGCATCACTTGCAAGTGCGTAGTACGGCATGCATTACACACTGGCATATCGTTCGCACCGACGTCACTTGCGCATACAGCATGCATTCCCCACCGTCATTAAGGACGCACTGGCAATCGGACTGCACTATCGACCTCCGTTCTGAGCAGGAGGCTGATGTGGCGGCGCTGTTGTCAGTATATATAGAATAGCTCCGAACTACCACTTGTAGCGTTGGCCGCTCCCCGGGCAGAACACCTTGCCTAGCGGGAGATCTCCCTTTTCCTTCTACCCGCCACACTATACTTCCATTTTTCTGATATTTTTATGTCAAACTTCAATTAAAAAAGAGTTTGGAAAATCCAAAAGTGCTCACAATGCCTAATGATAGTGAAAAAAAATGTAAATTGTAGTTCTATTCGTCAAAGTGTTCCAGTGGCAGTCAACGAAGTACACCTTGAAGCCAGTGCGTCAAGTCCGGAGGTAAGATCTATTCTATATATCTATTATATTCTATCAACTTTATCACCATTACAGACCTGCAAAAGTCACCATTTTTTTATAGGATTGAGTGACAAACGACACACAGTCCACCTGATGGTAAGTGGTTACTGTGACCCATAGACATCTACATCTATCCTCAATAAAGACTCAAGATGCAGATGCGTTGTCATCCGTGAGGACTAAGATGGAATGCCTCTTTGCCAGTAAAAAGGGTCTCCGGTTCTCTACACTCACCATACGAAACACAGCAGCGTTACGCTGCTATATTACGCTGGTTTTCTGTGAGAGCGTGGTCCTTCCCCGGTCGAGCCGACCCATTCGTGCTACAACCATAATATAGCTGCAGCATGACTCTACCACGTACAGCATGGCTCTACCACGTAATCTACTACCATCTGCTAAACATTGGCCTTTTGTAAGTAATGTGAAAATACGGT
Source organism: Parnassius mnemosyne (assembly GCA_963668995.1). Taxonomy (NCBI): domain Eukaryota; kingdom Metazoa; phylum Arthropoda; class Insecta; order Lepidoptera; family Papilionidae; genus Parnassius; species Parnassius mnemosyne. The sequence goes on along the minus strand of CAVLGL010000104.1, from coordinate 56,518,960 downwards.
CCAGAGCCACATGCATTGACTTTTTGCATGTCTTATTGGTACTGACAACGCATCTATTGTGTTACTGCCCTACACTTCTCCTAACGACACGAGGCTGTCGCCTCAAGACATCTTTTCTCTGTCGATTTTCTGAACAACCTAAGATGAACCAACAATGCATGGAAAAAGAAAGGTTTAAAAAAGTTTAGATGGCGTGAAGACCCTAACAAGAGATGCAGTAAGTTGATTGATGCAGGTAACTTATGAACGTGTTACGTGGCATTCCAGGAAATTTCATTCCTTTATGTTCAGCAGTGGACATGTGGAGGGCCGTAATTATCATGATGGTATTTATTTAATTTTGATTCGAATGCTAACGGTTTCTTCTTTTTTTATAAGATAGTAACAGTTCATTGGACAATATGAACAATATTATGTAACAAGGGTTTACCATGATTGCTCCGCTTGATATTTGTATTATCGAACGAGGTACCAGACGTCTTGACGGTGCTATCTGTCATATTTTAGAACTTTCTTTTCCAGACTATCTCCTTAGTCTAGTGGTCGTAAGCACGTTTGCTAATCTTGTGGTCCCGGGTTCAAATCTTGCTCACTCTAACAAATAAGCGTTGGTCTAAAATCGGTTATTTGGGCTTTCTGTCAATAAATGAACAGTATCAGGAAGCGTCTCATCTCTGTCCGGTTGTTTTCTGATAGCCGTTTCATCGGACTATAAGAGTGAAGGAATAGACAGTTCACCATTATGTGGTGGTAGAGCCACGCAGCAGTTTTTGCTGTTGCACGTAAGGGCCGGTTCGAGCCTGGTTGGTATCACGACCTCACAGAATACCGGCATGAAGTAGAGGCTCTGCTTCTGCGTTTCGTCTGGTGAGTGCAGGTGGCCAGAGGCCCAATTCCCCCCCCCCCTCCCCATCAACATGGTAGTAGAATTACACGATAGACTACCCCAGGAGGGTACCAGTACCCCTGGAGAATCCCTCGCTGAGCAACCACGACCATGTTATTCCAATCCTGAGCGTAGGTGCTCAGGCTGCCCCGCGTATTCTGGGGGGAGGGGGCAAAATTCCGCTCAAAAACATAACTGCTCGGGGCAAACTGAGCAACAATACCAAGGCGACCCCTGCCACGCTATCCGTGAATTTATGCAACATCAGGGGACTTCACTCTAACCTAAACGCCGTCCACTACCATCTCGAGATGGCGAAGCCGGCCTTGCTCTTTCTGACCGAGACGCAGGTTTCCTCTCCGCCTGATATTTCGTATCTCTCCTAACCGGGGGTACAAATTGGAGCACTCCTTTGTGCCTCGGGCTGGAGTTTGCGTGTATGTCAGAGAGGATATCTGTTCTCAACGCCTCGGCAGTCTTGAAGGTTCGGACCTGTCCATCCTTTGGCTACGCGTAGACAACGACGACCATCTGCGCGTCTACGGGTGCCTCTATAGGTCCCATAGCGGTAATGCCGAAACAGACCGACTCATCGACCACGTCCAAATGGCTACAGATTCCTTGCTACAACAGGTCCCATCCACAGAGATCGTGATCCTAGGCGATTTTAACGCCCACCATGCCGAATGGCTCGGTTCACGTTTAACCGATCATGCGGGGAGATCTGTTTATGACTTCGCCTTGGCATATGGTCTGACACAACTGATTACTTCGCCTACGCGGATTCCAGATGTGGAGGATCATACACCTTCCCTGTTGGACCTTCTGCTGACCTCTCATCTAGACGGATACCAGGTTTCCGTCGATGCCCCTCTCGGCTCTTCGGATCATTGTCTGATCCGGAGTGTGGTGCCACTCACGCTCCCTTCGCGGTTGCGTTCTGCAGGTTGTCGCCGTGTTTGGCATTACAGGTCGGCGGATTGGGATGGAATGCGGTCTTTTTTTGCATCCTACCCATGGCGGCGGGTTTGCTTCTCGCCGGATGATCCCAGCGCTGTTGCTGACTCTGTCACTGATGTGGTGCTACAGGGAATGGAACTATTTATTCCATCATCTGTGGTACCCATCGAAGGCAGATCTCAGCCTTGGTTTGGTCGCTCCTGTAAGACTACATTACGCAGTAAGCAGGAGTGTTATCGTTCCTGGGCTGCGGCTTCGACGACTCGGGATGTAAACACCAGCACACTTAAAAAGAAGTATAACTTCGCCACCAGGTCCTTCAAAAGAGTTATTGCCAAGGCAAAGTCAGAGCACATGGGCAGAATTGGCGAGAAACTAGTTCGCCTTCCTTCGGAAACCCGTGCATTCTGGTCTCTCGCCAAGGCTGTCCAAGGGAATTTCTGTAAGCCATCACTACCATCTCTGCACAGGGAGAACGACTCACTGGCTCAAGACGCAAAAGATAAAGCTGACCTTTTAGGCTCCCTTTTTGCGTCCAACTCGACTCTTGATGACGGGGGGAAAACACCGCCGACCATCCCGCGGTGTGAGTGCTCCATGCCGGATGTGCTGTTCTCACAGCGCTCGGTTCGCAAAGCACTTCTCTCCCTGGACATTCAGAAGTTGAGTGGGCCTGACGGATTCCCCCCAATTGTGCTGACGACGTGTGCTCCGGAGTTGGCACCGGTCCTAACGCGTCATTTCCGGTACTCCTACTCCCAAGGCGTAGTCTCGAATTCATGGAAGACAGCTTTTGTCCACCCGATCCCTAAAAAAGGCGATCGCTCAGACCCGTCCAACTATAGGCCTATCGCGATCACCTCCTTGTTCTCCAAAATAATGGAATCCATTATTAACTGCTAGCTCATCCGGTACCTTGAGGATCACCAACTGATTAGTGACCACCAATACGGTTTTCGTCGGGGTCGATCAGCTGGTGATCTTCTGGTCTACCTGACCCATAGATGGGCGGAGGCAGTAGAGTCCAAGGGGGAGGCGTTGGCCGTTAGTTTGGACATTGCGAAGGCCTTCGATCGGGTTTGGCACAAAGCGCTTCTTTCGAAGCTCCCTTCCTATAGGCTTCCCGAGAAATTGTGCAATTGAATCACCAGCTTCCTTGCAGATCGGAGCATCAAGGTTATTGTAGACGGTGCATGTTCTGACTACAAGCTTATTAACGCTGGTGTTCCACAAGGCTGTGTGCTATAACGCTGTTTCTTCTGCATGTCAATGATATGTTTCTAACTGGTAACATTCATTGCTATGCGGATGACAGCACTGGTGATGCTCTATACACCGGCCGTGCCAATATTTCTCGGGAAAACGTCGCCGAGTACCGGAACAAATTTGTGTCTGAAGTCGAGTCTTTGCTGAACACAGTCTCGGATTGGGAGCGACTAAATCTAGTCCAGTTTAATCCTCAGAAGACACAAGTTTGCGCGTTTACCGCTAAAAAGAACCCCTTTGTCGTATCTCCTAAGTTTCAAGGCACTCCCCTTCTTGCCTCAGCCAGTATTGGTATCCTCGGAGTCGACATATCGAGTGACGTGCAGTTTCGTGGTCACTTGGAAGAGAAGGCCAAATTGGCATCTAAAAATCTTGGCGTGCTCAGCAGAGCGGGACAATATTTCATGCCGGCACACCGCCTGAACTTTACAAGGCGCAGGTTCGGCCTCACATGGAATACTGTTCCCGTCTCTGGGCAGGGGCTCCCCAGTGCCAGCTCCTTCCACTTGACCGCATCCAGCGCATAGCGGCTCGAATCGTCGACGACCGAGCCCTTTCCGATCGGCTCGATTTATTGGCACTGCGAAGAGATGTTGCATCCCTTTGCATTTTCTTTCGCATCTATCATGGGGAGTGCTCTGAGGAATTTTTCGGATTAATCCCAGCCGCCAAATTTCACGAACGCACATCGCGGCTGAACTCCCGATACCATCCACACCATCTGGATGATTGGCGGTCCACCACTGTGCGATTTAGAAGATGTTTTCTTCCTCGCACGACTTCCTTGTGGAATCGATTACCATCAGCGATTTTTCCGGACCGATACGACTTAGGGACCTTCAAGAAAAGAGCGTACTCCTTTTTAAAAGGCCGGCAACGCATCTTCAATTCACTCCCTGGTGTTGCAGTTATTCATGGGCGGCGGTAGTCACTTACCATCAGGTGTGCCGCATGCTCGTTTGCCCCCTCTCCTATAAAAAAAATACATTAGGGCACTGTCCTGCGCAGATGGCTAGTCGCCGTTGAGATTGGTCGCCGTGAAAGAAATTCCGTAAATTGGACATAATTATTAATAATGTTTTAGATCTTTCTTTACTTTTCCATTATCGTCTTATAATACCTACGGGCTGAAATGGAGTTAGTGATTTACCAATGTCGCCACCACACAATAAGATTCTACAACAAAAGAAAACAACATCGTTGTCTTAACTTGAATTCAACAATAGGAATTTTAAAATTCGATAGTTGTCTACTCTGTTTTATTACCACTATTTCTAATTATTCTTTTAACAAACCAATCACTCTTATTGTTGCAAGCACAAGCCAGCTGACCTACTTTAAAATAATAACAGAAAATATTCCTTTGTGAAATTTTTTCTTTGATGAGTCCAACGGTTTATCTTAACAGGTTCTTTCATTGTAAATTTTAAATAAATTGTATAAAAATACCTTTAAAGATTTTATTGCGTTTAATGTTATACTTTAAAATTAAATTATTGTAAATGGTGAAATATATTAGAAATCATTTTCGATTCTATCATTCGTAGTGGAGTTGGGAGAAGTGGTGGGGATGTGGATAGCTCACGCAATTAAGGGAGGGTGGCAGGTGCTTTTTGAATTAGGTAAGACACGTTATTTTATTTTATTATGCGGATCTTAGTAAATTATTTTTAACGTTTAGACAGATTACAATGTAGGTGTCTTCAAGGCAAGAGTGAATAGGCTTTTGTTAAGTCAGTGCGCTTTATATTAGGCTACATCACCACTTACCCTGGTGGGATTGTAGCTAAGCGCTGGCTTAGTATAGTACAAATAAATAACATACTTAATTTATAACATCTTTAAATCATCGTTATACTCATAGATTAGGCACTAGTAGTGACTAGACCACTACGATACTAATACATTGTGCATTAAGTGACGGTCAATTCTCCGTAACTTCTTTAGTCTACTTTGAGCGGGCGAGAAGACTAGTTATTTGTTTTGTAAGACGTAAACGTTGTTTTCGACAATTTAAAGCCGCGTATCGATTATGCGCTCCAAGAGGTCGAACATTAGCGCGCGTTCTCAAACGTGGAGCGGGCCGTTCCATCTGGTGTTGGTTTTTTACCCCGTATCAAAGTAGTTAAGTTATGGCGCGCGCGCCATTTGGGACGGTTGTTTTCATCATTCGTGTGTTCGTTGCTTTCCGAACCATGGATAACCAGAGTTGACGTAAATTGATAAAATTATTTGGTTCCAAATAACTACTGTTGAATAGCAAAAGTCGTTTGTATCATAATAAAACGGTCAGATAAGATGCATGGAACTATTAAAGCGGCAGTTGTTCGTACACGACCGACATATATGTTGAACGGTCGAACACTGGAACGGCTGCCGTGCCACGCGGAATTAGTTGATACACTTCGAACGATTGGAAGCGTTCCGCGGATCGTACTGGTCGGCGCGGTCATTCATGGCGCGCGCGCCAGGAGCGCGTAATTACGCGGCTTAACTCTAATTTTGTTTTGTGAGTAAAAACGCTGTCATAATTTATGTGCGCACTTTGCCATTTGCCATGTGATTAGAAGTTTATTAATACCAGCGTCAAATAGCAGCTCAACACTGCTGTGTTTCGTGTGGTGAGTGTAGAGAACCGGAGAACCTTTTTACTGGAAACGAGGCATTCCATCTTAGTCCTCACGGGTGACAACGCATCTGCATTTTGATTTGCATACGAGGATAAAAATAGATGTCTATGGGCCACAGCAACCACTTACCATCAGGTAGACTGTGTGCTCGTTTGTCACCCAATACTATAAAAAAAAATGTAGATAGTTATGTCATTTTAATTTGTGTTTGCCTAAAAACGGAGACTGTACGCACATAAAGTAAATGAAAACACATCTGTGTATTTACCGTGCCACAGTTTTAGTTCTGAATTGCCGGTCTAGTAGTTTAGATTTGAGTCTGTGGTTATACAAAACTTTTTTCTTTTTTTTTGTACAGCCCTTCACAAGTCCACTGCTGAGCATAGATCATTATACAAGACTGTATTTATTACAGGTCTTATGTCTCCGTCACACTATGCTCCTTCCGCTGCTCACCGCTGTACCCTTCGCGCTGTCGCAATGTTGCCCTCTCTGCCCACACACTGCTCTACTCGTGCAATTAATCGCGTAACTCCCAGTAGGTTGCTCGCGTCTACAACACAAGTTGAAATTATGGCTGCGTGCGCGCTACATGCATATTTAGTATAGCTAATTATATCAATGTCATAGAAAGAAACTTACGTCGTCATCGTCGCCAATAGAGATGATGAATTACATTTATTCACCGCAATAGCTTTCACGTTTACGTAACGAGTGCTCCACTCGGACTGCGTTCGCGTTGAAGAGTGAATTTGCCTTAATCACCTCGCTTTGCTTGCGGATTGTCGAACGCAGCAGTCTCGGTTCTTCATCGCAGCTCCGCATCGTCAGTCTGAGTATTTAGGGTCTGACGTTTAAGTGTAGAGGTCTTAACGTAGTAGAGCCATGCTGCAGCTATATTAGTGGTATAGTTGTAGTACGAATGGGTCGGCTCGACCGGGGAAGGACCACGCTCTCACAGAAAACCAGCGTAAAATAGCAACTTAACGCTGCTGTGTTTCGTATGGTGAGTGTAGAGAACCGGAGACCCTTTTTACTGGCAAAGGGTCATTCCGTCTTAGTCCTCACGGGTGACAACGCATCTGCATCTTGAGTCTTTATTGAGGATAGATGTAGATGTCTATGGGTCGCAGTGGCCACTTACCATCGTGTGGACTGTGTGCTCGTTTGTCACCCAATCCTATAAAAAAAAACGAATGGTTCGGCTCGACTGGAGAAGGACATCGCTCTTACAGAATACCAGCGTAAAATGCAGCTTGACACAGCTGTGTTTCGTATGGTGAGTGTAGAGAACCGGAGACCCATTTTCCTGGAAAAGAGGTATTCCATATTAGTCTTCACGGGTGCCGACGCATCTGCATTTTGATTCTTTATTGAGGATAAATGTGGATGTCTATGGGTTACAGCAACCACTTACCAGGTGGACTGTGTGCTCGTTTGTCACCCTATCCTATGAAAAAAGGGAAAGGTTACACCGCCATCTATCGAAAGCCATGAGACCTTCGGTGGAATATGGTAATGGATTCTTTTATGTCGCTACTTTATTGTAATATGAGAGTGAAGATAACAATATCCTCTTTAAAATACAGCCTTTTCCTCATTTATGTAAATTTTATTTTATCTTTTGCGAGGCATTATTTTGTTTACTCTCTAAAAAAAATTACATGAACGTAATAAAATCACAATATCTAAAAGCACCCACGAATTTTACAGACTTTTTTTTACATATTGTGCAATTCGACTCGGTGAGTTTTATCGTGCCACATCAACTGCAGTAAGATACTATTTGTGACTTACTAAATTGATTGCCACGTCTACAAAGAAGCAGGGTCTCGCGGAATGCTATGAGTGATGAAAGCCTGAAGCCCAAGTACTGGTGCTTATATACGGGCCGGTATCTTATAGAAGTTGATGAAGAAAGTGAAGTTTTTTTTTATAAATCTAAAGTGTCGATCGAACTTACAGTTCTTCTGATGGTAAGTGGCTACTGCAGCCCATAAACACCTGCAGCCAATTTCAAACAAAAAAGGCTAAAGGTGCGTTGTCACATTTGTGAACTAAGATTGAATGCCTGTAAATATAGCCTATAGTTATACTGGTTCCCTATACCATTCTGACGCCATGTAGCAGGTGCACGTCACATGGCGTCAGAAATAGTTGAGATGGTACCTACCCAGACGGGCTCCTAGTATGGAAAAGAGTCCTACCACAATGTAATTTACATAGTCGCACCGCATTCTGGTTAAGTTGACGTACTGAGGAAATATTTAGAATATTTGCATATATTATATTCAGTACAACAATGTATTCAGGAAGTTATTGAGGCTGCCACGCTTTTGTAGTGCATCAGGTAAGTGGATAGCTTTGAAGTAATATTACGCAGATGATCCTCTTCAATGCGTGGCATGCAAGACAGTTCCGAAAACCTTCTAATTCATATTATCTAATCCATATATGGAAGGCAAGATTGCTCTGTGGCGAGGCACTGGAACACAGTGCATGTGGGTTCCAGGCTCCGCATTTTCCATAATAAATAAATTATCTGTGTTCACTAACTTACCCCTATTTTTAATATACTAAGAAAACGGGTCTATTTATCTAAATTTAAAATAGTTTGGAACATCCATCTATAACGCTTCGCGTTATGAGGCGTGCAATAAATAAATATGACCTACTCATACTATTAACGTTTCAAAGCGGTGATTCGCGTGGTTTCAAAATATTGTTTTGCTTATATTACCTTGTTAGGCATGCATTTACTTAATTAACGCTAACCCACACGAGCAAGGTCATCCCGATAATACGATCAAAGATTAGATTATAGAAATAGCTGCTTGCGCAGATAGTAAATGTGCAAACCATTGTCGAATACGCCGCGCGGTACGCAGGAACATCGGAAGTTTAAATAAAACGCATCCAAAAATTAAATATCTTCTTCTTTTTTTTTCTTTTTTTATAGAAAAAGGGTAACAAACGAGCACACAGACCACATGATGGCAAGTGGATGTGTGGTCTCACAAATAAACTTTAACAAAATCTGTACATTACCCATTGTTTTCATCATATGTATATATAGATTTGAGTGTATTTTTCCATAATATACTATTTGTTTTTTATTGTGTAAATTCTTCATAATTAAGTTGCTTGTAAATGTACTAATATGTATTATTTCAATATGGAAGGTCTTGAACCCTGTAAGACAGGTTTACCTAGTACAGGGTTCACAGAGCACAGATTGTGTTATGTAATACCTATTCCTTATAAATAAATTAATAAAAAACTATCCATGTGGTAGCAGTCTAGAAATTCCTTTGCCGCTTTATTTTGTGCTATTATCTAAGCTTCACCACATTTCGTCCCGTTAGTGTTGGAAGAGGCGCCTAGTGGCGCCAGAAAAATCTTACAGCTTCCGATAGTTTGAGGTATCACCATTTCGTTTACGGCAGACATACATCGTAAGTACCCGTACTGAAATACCTGTAGCTAATATATAAGCTAACTATATAACTGTCAGACACACAAATTCCCATAGCGGGAGTTCGCTTAAAACCCAGAGATTATGGCTAGATGTAACAACATCATCTTTCAACAGCAACTCATTTTTATACAACTCTTCTTACATTAATTTTGTTAAATAAAACATGATGTACGTTTATGTTTGTAAGTGAAAGTTCATTCTTGTTTTTTTTAATCCATGGCAACTTCTTGTTTAAAGTCTAATTTATTTGCATGGGACAATGAAAGTTGATATTTAAAATTAAAAAATGTAATTCCATTAAATATTAGCAACGTCGAAACACAAAAGTTTCTCTTGGAGAAAGGTCACTTTATACGGGCGGTAACACATGTTGAGACCACAACGGAACACGGCGCAATCTTTTAATATTTGATGTATAAAGTTTTATGCTTTCCCAAACTTCTAGCGCTTGTAGGAAATTTACGAATACCACTACCAAAACTATGAAATCGTAAATACCTGATGTGGATTTTCTTAAGGTAACATTTGTCCTATAAATTACCACGTTTATTTATTTATTTAATTTTATTTAACATATTATATAAACACAAAGAGCGGAGAGGATACATTGTGATGTAGAAGAGTTTGTACAAGGGCGCTATTTATTTCATAATAAAATTTCTTCCAGTAGGCCACTTACAAAGGTATATTATAAATAAAATATAATGAGAATAATAGCACTTTTTACGAATAGACTGTATAAATAAATAAATAACTAAACCATATGGTGGCGGCGTCCATCATCCCATTTTGTCCGTGGATATCATAAGAGGTATTATTTTATAGAATAAAGGTGACAAACGAGCACACAGTCTATCTAATAGTAAGTGGATACCATCTACATCTGTATTCATAAAGAAGAATAATTTAGATGCGTTATCACTGCTAAGGACTAATATTTTATGCCTCGTTTCCAGTAAAAAGGGTCTCCGGTTCTGTACACTCACCATATAAAACACAGCAGTATTTAGCTGCATTCCGTGAGAGCTTGCTTTCCCTGGTCGAGCCGACCCATTCGAGCTACAATCGTAATATAGTTGCAGCATAGCTCTACCACGTACAAAGGCTATGGAAAGTGTCAGTCAGTTTTTAATGTCTTCCGATAGATTTTTTACGTGGTAGAGCCATGCTGCAGCTATATTACTGGTATAGTTGTAGCACGAATGGTTCGGCTCGACCGGGGAATGACCACGCTCTCACAGAATAAGATAGAGCCAAATAAAAGCGTAAAATAACAGCGTAACGCTGCTGTGTTTCGTATGGTGAGTGTCCTCACGGGTGGCAGCGCGTCTGCATTTTGATTCGTAATCGAGGATGGATGTAGATGTCTATGGGCCACAGCAACCGCTTGCCATCGGGTGGGCTGTGTGCTCGTTTGTCACCCTTATCCTATTAAAAAAAAAAGATTATGGTATATATACAAATAAAGATTTCACTTACGCTAGACGTAAAATATCCAGACCGTATATCAAAGACGCTTGGCAAGCGGTTGCCAATCCGCCTACCAAACGTAACGTTTATGACAAATCCTCCTAACCCAAAAAATAGATATTCGGCTGTGAAAATATAAACAATTGGCTTAGCGGTCGTTGTCCGTAACTTGAACATTGAACTCTGGTTTTATACCTTTGAGTACATCGCGTGCGACGAATAACGACACCCAATGTTTAGAGGAAACGATCAACAAAGTGGTATCTGTGACCGACAGGTGACGCTTGTATGCGACAAGCGTGTTTGAAATGCAGATGCCACCACAAACAGGATTTGATCCTCATAGAAAATTACTACGTAATTAAATTCCTCTAATGGGTAACTTGCCGTAGGTAGAGGTGTCATTTGATAGATTTGAGATGTTATATAAATTCCATTCCTCATGAAAAAATACCAACCCTAAGGGTGTAAAAATAGGGGATGATGATTTCAATGTATGTAACTATTGAGACAACATATAAAATATAATAGATTAGAATGATTTTTTATTCCATATAGATTATTACATAATACTTATTGAAAGTCATTGATTTATTTGCCACTGGTTCGGAAAATACCTCTGTCTTGGGAAGAACCAGCAAGAAACCCAGCGGTACTTTTTTTGAACATATTTCACTTCACAATAATTTTGTTTGTACATATTTTAAATGAATTTTCATAGAACCAGCATGGTGGCGATCACCTTATTCCCAGGGGTTATTTTATTCATGTATTCCTTGATATTATAATAACATTTTTTGTACAGTTTTTCTTTAATAAAACTTTTAATATCAATAATGTTAATAAACAAAGACAAACTTTGAACAGGTTCTGGAATTTTGTTGTAAAAGCGTATACAATAACACATAAATTATTTACTGATTTTGTGGAGTCTAGTAACTGGCATTACAAGCTTAAATTTGTTTCTAGTGTTTAAAGTATGAAGATCCTTATGTTTATCAAAGCTATCTGTTTTTATGTACATACATTACATTTTCATAAATATATAGCAATGCCAAAGTTAAAATGTATATGTCTTTAAATTTTTCACTGAGGGACTATTTACAATTTAAGTTATAAATCTCTCGTACGGCTCTCTTTTGCAAAACAAATATGGCTTCAATATCAATTCATATTTCCATAGCAAAATTCCATAAGACATTACGCTATGACAGTAACAAAATACACTAATCTATCTGTCTTAACATCTGTGAGATTTCTAATCTTTCTTACAGCATATACTGCAGAGCTAAATATGCTTGCTAATTTAGATATATGGGGGCTCCATTGAAGCTTCGCGTCAATAGCAATACCAAGAAAAATGGTGGTATCTACAAGACTCAACTTTCCCCTATTAAAAAGCACATTTGTATCTGAATCTTTAACATTAGATATTGTAAATTTAATAAATTTTGTCTCATTGCCGTTTATGAGCAACAATTAGTTTACAATTGGCGTTAAACCAATGTACTAATTTCGATAGAGCATTAGTTACATCGCCATAATTAATTAATCAACGTTTGAGTTTGAATTTATTCTTTGCCGTTTCAGTTTGAATTTTATCTCATTCTTGTTGTTACTACTTAAAGTCGTTTTGTACTTTTCATGTTAGGTAAATTATTTATTTAATTGGTAACCCACATACATGCAATAATAGGAAAATAGAATAATAAATTTACGATGGTGCTGTTTCTTCCAGCAGGCATATTATTGATAAATAAAAGAACAGCACATAAAAGGAATTTATGTGCGTATGTTGCCCTCTCTGGATGTGCCTGTGATCAGATGTTGGACCTACATAAATTATTCCTTTTTTCAACTCGAAAATTGTACCTTACTATGAACAACTGTATATCAACCATTTTATTAAGCTAAAAACTTCAGTATAAAGCAAAAAAACACTTAAGAATGCAACTTTTTAATCACTTTTAATACTGTAGAGAAAAAGAGATTATATTATACTCTCGATGTTTGAAATGCTGCTGGCAAAGGGATTGTTTTAAAGTTATTAAATATTTCATGCTGTACTTTGTCAAGGATTTGTAGTATTGTGAACTTTGGAAAAAAAATTAATATAAGAAGAATAAATTCACGAAGATTTTCTACTGTACCGTGGAGGCAGTTTACATATTATATAAATTGCACAAAGACAAACATCCATACCCGTAAGTACTAAAATGGCATGCCTCACAGCCTGTATTTATATTACGTTATTATAACCATCATCATCATCATCGCCACCACCATCCTTACAACCCATCACAAGTCCATGCTGAACATAGGTCTCCCCCAAGGACTCTGATAATCTTTCGAGACAGAGACTCCACATTCCTTTGCTAAAATAATTTATCCTACTGAGATCTTCATCGTCCTATTTATTCCAGTTAGACATCACGTTAAGTTTACGTCACTTTTGTAATGAAAATTGGTTTATTGGAAAATAAAAGAAATATGTTCCGATTTTTTGTTGCGCCCAGAAGCAATTGGAAAAAGGGCTACCTATTACGTAGGGAGGCGGAAAATGCATTTATGCATACCACGACAGCCGGTCTGTCGTGGTTATGCGGGACTCACTGCCTACGGGGGACCTAAGTGATACCCGCTAAAAACCGCCTTTGGGGACTGGCAACCAGCTGTTTAAGCTTCTTATGCCGGATCGGAAGCGACCCTCTTTTGAGAAAAGAGGGCGCAGGCGGCTACGAGCCGCTGAGGGTGTGGCTACTTAGGCAAATTAATTATGAATGAAATTTATTATGAGTTGGCCTGAGCCGCCAGGAGGCAGTTCAGGTCGTTTGAAAGTTTATTAGGCGGGTACGAGAGGCAGTTCCTCGCGGACGCTATAGCGAGAGGGGGGTGGGGCTGCATAATTAGCTGCCTCCCGAATAAGTTTATTGGAATGCGACTCTGTGGCTTTGAAGAAGTTCTCAGAGAGGTTTTTAAGGAATTGTTGTATTGTAGGGATTCCTAAGTCCCGATGGAGGTCGGCATTACGGACGTACCAAGGTGCGTTCGTAGCTCGACGACATAATAAGTTTTGAACTATTTGAAGTTCTTTAATAATTTTGGGATTAGCATGCGCAAATATAGGGGCCGCGTAAGGCATTACCGGTCGTATACAGACTTTATAAAGGGTTCACTTATTTCGGAGGGACATTTTACTATGTCTGCCAAACATACTGTTGAGCCTACCTAGATAAAAACGAGCTATACGGGTTACTCCTTTGACATGAGGCTCGAAAGTGAGCCTCGTGTCAAGGGTGACACCTAAATATTTAGCAGACGTATGTCAGGGGACAGGGGTCCCTAACATACGTATTGATGGAGTATTATTGTTACGGCGTCGTTTATAATCGAAGTGAACTGCGGAGCTCTTCTCCGGGTTCACATCGACGCGCCATTTTTGGAACCAAGCTCCTAGGTAATCGACTGACTTTTGGATCTTGTTCCGTACGGAAGGTAGTGTGGTACCTTTGCAGTATAGAGCAGTGTCATCTGCAAAGAGGAAGAGCTGGACACCTTTCGACGGGATTGGAATGTCGTTGGTGTACAAGATGTAGAGGAGGGGAGCAAGTACTGATCCCTAAGGAACACCAGCTTTGATGGGGCGCTGAGAGGAGAGCGTGCCTTCGTGTCTAAAACGAAAGGTACGATGTTGTAAGTAAGAGGCCACGAGACGTACTAGACGATCGGGAAGACCTATTTTGTATAGTTTGTAGATATGGCCTGTATGCCAGACTCTATCAAAGGCTTTAGCTATGTTGAAAAAGACCGCGATGGTCTTATGACGACGAGGATAAAAACCGCTGAGGATATATTCCACAAAACGGTGACCTTGTTGGGGACAGGAGTGTTTCGTTCGGAAACCGAATTGGTGGGGAATGATAAGAGGGTCACCGTCTGTGGGAAAGAGATAGCGCCTCATGTGAGTTTGGATGACTCTTTCGAAGAGCTTGCCCATGGCCTTGAGGAGGCTAATAGGGCGATGACTGGAGGGGAGGTTGAAAGGCTTGCCTGGTTTGGGAATACCAATGACAGTTGCCTCTTTCCACGTAGTGGGAAAGTGACTAAGATTGAAACAGGCGTTGAAGATAATAGATAAGAGGGTTATCACCTGCTCTGGAAAGTGTTTAAGGGCTTGATTGGAGATACCATCCGCGCCCGGAGCCTTTTTGGGCTTATGTCCTTTGATGAGGGATGAGATCTCATCATTGGACACAGTGATAGGGTCAGAGGCTGTAGGGGGTGAGTTCTGGCGGCGGACCTCATCTTCCACTGCCTGTATATGTGAGGGGTCGACAGGTTGAGAGCTAGGAGAGCATTGAGCGGCAATGCTGTATGCAAAGCACTCAGCCTTTTCATCGTCCTCGGAGGCAACCGTACCGTCGGGGCGGGTGAGAGGGGGAGTGTGAGTGGTAGCGTCTATACGGAGGGCTCTAGCCATCTGATAGTACGCTGTATGTGAGGGAGATATATTCTCCATGAGTTCACTCTCTTGGAGGTCTCGAAGTTCAGAGAGGCGGAAACGGAGTTCTCGTTGAAGACGATTAGCCATACGCCTATATTCGGGGGTAGGATATTTTGCTGCTGTCCGGAAAGCAGCTTTTTTGGCTTTTAATAGGTTGCTAATATGCAGGGGAAGCCCATTATTATTAGCAACCGGAACGACCCTTTCATTCTCCTTAAGGGAGGATTTTATAAGGGTTGAGAGTGAATCGACCGCGGTGTCGATTTTTTGGGACTGTCTTAATCCGACGATAGGGAGATGGGGGAGTCCTGTGAGTCCAGAGCTTTAGCTAGAGACTCCTTGAAACCCTTCCAATTAGTGAAGGTTTTCGTGGTTGTTAGGGGGAGGGGGGGATGGCTGATGTCCAAGAATAAGGGAGACCGGTCGGTGATCGGATCCTATATCGTCTAGTGTCTCGATTGACCTGAGGTTGAGAGAAACTCCTTTGAGTAACGCAAAATCTAGTACATCGGGGGCGTGATCGGTGTTATCGGGATAGTGCGTAACACCGAGGGGACTGTGGACAGTAATGTCAAGAGACTCCGTTATTTCAAGCAGTTTCTTTTTTTTTTTATAGGATAGGGTGACAAACGAGCACACAGTCCACCTGATGGTAAGTGGTTACTGTGACCCATAGACATCTACATCTATCCTCAATAAAGACTCAAGATGCAGATACGTTGTCACCCGTGAGGACTAAGATGGAATGCTTCTTTGCCAGTAAAAAGGGTCTCCGGTTCTCTACACTCACCATACGAAACACAGCAGCGTTAAGCTGCTATTTTACGCTGGTTTTCTGTGAGAGCGTGGTCCCTCCCCGGTCGAGCCGACCCATTCGTGCTACAACCATAATATAGCTGCAGCATGGCTCTACCACGTAGCCAGCATTCTTGCCAGTATGGGAGGTAGAACGGTATGTCCATTCAGTATGCTTGGAGTTAAAATCTCCAAACATAATGACTGAATTGCCTAGAGATAAGATGGCCTCAAAATCTTTTTTGAGGGAGAGGTTTCCACTGGGGATGTAACAGGAGGTTATGACTAAAGACTGATGTCTCGTCATAGCTAACCTGCATATCGTAGCTTCCATATTGGTAAGCTGCGGAGTATTAATATGAGAGCAATGCAGTGTCTTCTTGTAATAAACGGCCGTACCGCCGCCTCGGCGGTCGGGCCTGTCATTACGAAGAAGAGAATAATTTTTAATGGAAAGGCCTTTAATGTCCTTAGATTTAAGATTGGTTTCCTGTAAGAGGAGGAAATCGGCTTCGCGATCTCGAAGGAAGAGCTTAAGCTCTGGGAGGTTAATTCGCAAACCGCGAATGTTAAATGAAACAAGCGATAACCCTTTAGGTTTGATACGACCGTGACTTTTAGGCAGATCAGATTCCTCTGTCATTGTTAAGTTAAGTTAATTAAGTTAACTTAACTTACAATGAACACAAAAGATTATTATGCTCTACAAGAGCTAGGAGACGGTCCTGAGGGGACCGAGCAGCGCGCAATTTGCGCGCTAATACCGCGATTTCATTGATGTCGATGTTCCTTATCGCGGCGTAAACCGTGTTAAGGTCAACGACCATTGAGGGCTGTTTTTGTCGAGGAGCGGAGGTTGCCCGCGGTGGGTCGGCCTTTTTGGGGCCCCAGGGATATACTGGAGCCTGCGAAGGCTCTGAGAAGCCCGGAGGGGGCCTAAGAGGAGCCTGAGGGGGCCTAGGGGGACCCTGAGGGGGTCGTGAGAAGCCCTGGAGTGGCTGAGATAAGCCCTGACGGGGCTTCCTTGAGTATAGAGCCGGGAATGATCGGTCATTGACCGGCGGTGGGACTTGTCTAGTAGGACGAGGACGAGGAGCGCACGGGCAGCCTCTGTAGCTTGCTGGGTGGCCTGTTTGCTGACACAGGACGCACGCGGGTGGGAATTTGGCATCTTTGGGCCGGGGACACTCTTTCGTGTTGTGGGGGTCGAGGCCCATAACGCACCTGGGTGGGGCGGAGCAATTGGCCGCCGCATGTCCATACAACTGGCAGCGGTGGCACTGCGTCGGGAAACCGCGCCTATGTGGTGGCTCAACATGCACTCCTGACAAGCCACACACAGTGCGTACTTGCCGGAAGATTGTTTTCGCCTCCGGAACGTTAGTAAGAATGACTAAAGCTAACGGGTATCTCAACCCGGTTCTGCTGTGCATTTTATGCACAGCCTCAACGGGGAATCCTTGTGACTTAAGGTCCTCAAGGATTTCCTCGTTGGAGAGTTCGAACGGGAGGCCTCGGATGACGGCCCTGACTTTACGCTCTTCCGGAAGAGCGTAAGTGTGGTAGGACACACGTTCATTTGTAAAAAGCCTTGTAAGGCGGCGAAAGTCGTCTATGGATTGCGGGACTATTTTAATAGCTACACCCATGTTGGTAGCTTGGTCATATTTGATGCTTGCATCATATCAGATCTTACTGAGGCGAGTAAATTCGGACTTGTCTCCTAGAAAGACAGGGGGCGGGACTTGCTTCTTCGCAAGAACGGGAGCGCAACGAGAGGCTGGCTACGAAGGCGCTGGGATTTCTAGCGACATAAGGGGGGCCGGGGCAGCGGTGGGGGCTGCGGGGTAAGAGGCGGCAGCGGCGGGGCCTGCGGGGGTGGGGGGAGCGGCAAGGGCCGCTGAGGCGGCGGGAGTGTGGTTTTTCGCGGCGCGTTTTACGCCGCGCTTGGTTGTAACCGTTGTGTAAGATGAATCACCGGAACGGAGTCGGAGGGAGGACTCCGATGTCCTGGTGCCAGACTTAGTGGCAGGCCTCTTCCGGGAGGCCGATACGGAGGAACCGGAGTCGGAGTACGAGCACTCCATATCTAATTCTAGAGGGGCGAATGAGTTTCGGGACTCGAGGTGGGCCGCTATAACGGGCGGCGGTTGACTTGCCTGAAGGGCGGGAGTAGCCAAAATGGCCAGGGCTGCGGCGAGAGCCTGCGGGTCGTCCATCCTATTGATGACGTCTAAGAGGGAACCTTTTAAATCCTGGGTGGACATTTTCGGAGACGGAGATGTGACGTTTTACTCTATGCGGGGGCGGGGGTCACCGTTCTCAAAAGAACGGGACGTTCTTATCTAAGGCAGTAAGGGCGGGGGTCACCGTTCTCAAAAGAATGGGACGTTCTTTTGAGAACGGTGACGGTTCTTTTAAGATAATACGGACCCCTGTTATCAAAAGAACAGGGTCTTGCTCTGAAAAGAGCAAGTAACGTATTCTAAGAAACCTTATATATAACACAATAATTACACAAAGGAAAGAAATAGATTAAACAAATAGTTTATAAAATAAACTAAATAAACTTATAAACTACTCTACGATATTATAAGCGGTCAGTCAAACCTCCCCGAACGGAGACGGGGGGGGGAGAGCTGAGAATTAGCAGAAAACACTTACCGAACTTCAGCGCTATTGAGCGCGAACAGAATAACGAGAAGCGCGGTACGCGGAAAGGGCACTAACGTAGGGACGTTAGAGCGCGCGGACAACCTGAACACACGTCACTCGGAAGCAACGGCGCAGGCGGAATATGTGTGCATGTTCCGATCACATGATAAGAGATTTATAAGATGGAAGGGCTCGTTTCCTGTTAGGAATCCGTATAGACATCTACCACCCTCGTATCTATTTCTGCTGCTAAACTCATATGCAGCCTTCTTCAAACATTTTGGTGATAGTTGTCTACGGGCTATAGTAGCCACTTACCATCAGGTGGACTCTAAGTTCATTTGCTACTTTATTTTTGTATAATAATATTTTGAAAGTTAATTTTTAAACATGAATAAATGCAAGAAATAAATTCTTAAATTCAAATATGGATATCAGCGGTATATTAATAGGGCCGTTAGTAAAGCGGCTAAAAGACTGCTCCGTGGCGCAGTGGTTTAGCAATGAGTTGTTGCGCTGGGAGCCGCGGGTTCGAATCCCGTATTTGTATTCATCATCATCATCATCATTACAGCCCTTCACAAGTCCACTGCTGAACATAGGACTCCCCCAAAGAATGCCACAAAGCACGGTCCTGAGCCACCTGCATCCATCGACTTCCTGCATGTCTTACCAGGTCGTCACTCCATCTCGTGGGGGGACGCCCTACACTTCGCCTACCGGTACGAGGCTGCCACTCGAGAACCTTTCTTCCCCATCGGTTGTCGGTTCTTCAAGCTATATGGCCGGCCCACTGCCACTTCAGCTTACTACGGATTAGTATTTGTATTATATGCAAATAATTGTTCCGGGTATGGATGTTTGTCCTCGTGCAACTTATGTTTGTAAACTGCATCCACGATACAGTAGAAAATCCTAGTGTGGTAACGTTATTTAAAGAAAAAAAAAAAGAACAAAGAACAAAGCAAGTCTGTTTTATTTGTAAAATTCTAAAATAAATGTATAATTAATGACAAATGAAATGGTCTGAAAAGCCCATACACTGAACATACACTTTTTTTTCACCATTCCACTGTCATTCGGTGGCAGTGTAAAGAAATAAATCACATTTCTTTCCGTGGGTGTATTAAAATACGACCACAGGAAATGTACTTGTTCTTTAAAAAAAACGTTACCTCTACACTAAGGTTTTCTGCAGTATCGTGGAGGCAGATATTTTTTTTAATACGCTTTTATTACCTTGGTATGTATCTATGTAACGGAATTTTTGAATGTGATTTTGATCCCCTTCAAAACGTCGGATTGATTTGAAACTTCGCACACCTGTCAAAGACCGATGACAATCATAATCATCATCATGATCATTGCAACCCTTCACAATTCCACTGATTAACATAGGCCTCCCCCAAGGAATGCCGCAAAGCACGGTCCTGAGCCAAAGTCAAAGACCGATGACAATGCAATAATTTAAATAGTTTGTCCCATTATCCTTGCCAGGACCCTCAGGATTTGCGAATAATTAATATAAAAACTATGATTTCTGCCAGTTCAATATACTGTAAGCCGCGTAAAAGAACTTCGTTCCAAAAAATAAAAAATAAATTAGAGTTAAAAAAACGCGCATTTGTAGATAACCGAACTAAAAAATTGTATTATGTAAATTAGACAAAAACCACAAGGTATTTTTAATTTATACGTAACTGCTGAAACCCTGTGTAATTAATTGCACATAAAACGAAGTATTTTCTCTAAAAAAGTATAAAAAGGCTATATATCAAAGTAGTACCGTGCCGCCTTTCCTTTATAAAGTATCGCATTGAGGTTGGGCCTTATTTACACAAGTATCAACATTAAATTTGTAAGGAATATATTACATGAACATTTTTAAATCTAACCAGACTGAAATGTAACAGTAAATGCATGTGAAGAAAACAAAAATACTTTTCTATGTAGTATCACCTAAACTTTCCATTTGGATTAATAACAGTAAAGCACTAGCTTATTATAGTTCAAAAGTTGTTGAAGCTACGAATATATCTTAGCAAACTATAAATTCTCTGGCACTGATGTTTAATTTCCGCTTTCAATGAAATCCACGCTTTGATATTGCAAAAGCAAATTCTTGAACATGCATCATAGTCGAGCCAAAGCTTCTGCGGCGAGATTGCATCTTCATAAACTTCAACGTATTGTTGCGCGCCACCATTAATGCCTGGTACATGGAGTGTCAATTTTGGTAATTCACTCGACAGTTTTTAATTGTCTCGAAACCCAAGCTGGTAACAGTATGTAAAACGTGACTTTAAATACACATGTTCCAGCTAAAACAATGAAAAACAATTGGAATAGTTTCTCTCTACACATTCGTACAACTCTTACTTATATATAATATTTTCTTAAAATAAATCTTCGATTTTATAATGATCAATTTTTTTTTTACTTATTAAAAGCCAGTGCTTGACCACAATCCCACCTGCTGGTAAGTGGTGATGCAGCTTTAGGTGGTAAATCGCACTGTCTTATCGTAACAAAAGCCTATTCACTCTTGCCTTGAAGACGCCCAGATTGTATTCGGACGGAAAGATAGACGCCGGCAAATTATCCCACTCCTTTGCTGTACGCATTATAAAAGACGAAGCAAACCGTTTGGTTCTAATTCGTGGAATATCGACAACAAAGGGATGAAGACCCGCTGACCGTCTCGTTGTCCTATGGTGGAAAGGAAAGGGAGGAATTAAAGCGTGTAATTCCTGCGCACACTCACCGCGATGCATACTATAGAATACCGAGAGACTGGCTACTCTGCGGCTGTGCTCGAGGCTGACAAGATTGGTTTCAACCAAATCAAGGTCTCCAATGAGTCTCTTAGCACGTCTCTCCACTGAGTCCAATGCTGCCAGATAGTATTTTGCAGCACCAGCCCATATATGACAGCAGTACTCAATGCACAACCTGACTTGCGCTTTATATAAGGTAAGAAGCTGCCTCGGCGTGAAGTACCGCCGCACCCTTGCAAGGACACCAAGTTTCCTTGCGGCTGCTTTGGCTCTGGACTAACAACTGAAGGCGGTCAGTGTACTCCAAGGATAAATTCCGAAAAGTAGGAGCCAAGGTAAACGGGCTCCTTCTACCGGTAAAAAGACACGCTTGTATTTTGGAGGCGTTAAATCTCACGAGATTGGCATTGCCCCATTCGGAAACTGCCTGTAGTGTGAGACTCACACGCTCAACCATAGCCTCTCTTTCTGACCGGATTTAATCCCGACTGGCCCGGGCACTTGGTCTTTATCTCTCCACAACTGTGCTATCGTCTGCATAGCCATAGGTACCGGGAATGAGCAGATCATTTATATGCAGCAGGAAGAGAGTTGCGGAGTACAGTACAGTATCGGATGAGCAGCCATCAACAACGACCCTGAGAGACCGTTCACTCATAAAGTCCTTCACTCAGACAATCAGGCCAGGGGATAAGCCGTACGCTTAAAGCTTGCCCAATATACTACTCGTAGCGTGCCGAACCCTGTCAAAGGCCTTCGAAACATCGAGGGAAACAGAAAGTGCTTCACCACTGTTCTTGAGAGCATCGCCCCATATGTGAGTGGCATACGCTAGAAGGTCCCCAGTTGATCGATTTCAGCGAAACCCGTATTGGTGATCACTGAGGAGATAATTTTGCTCTAGGTATGCCATGGGGTGCGCGTTCAATATATGCTCCATAATCTTGCAGAGTATGGAGCTAACTGAAATTGGCCGATAGTTGACAGGGTCGGTACGGCTACCTTTTTTATGCACAGGCTGCACATATTCGCAGCCTGTGCATAAAAATGGTAGCCGTAAAAAGGTAACCGTAAATCTTGGAAGCTGGCCACTGCCAGCTTCCAAGATTTAGGCACTATGCCAGTCCTGAATGAGAGGCGGAACATGCGTGTCAACACGGGAGACAACTCAGGTGCACAGACCTTTAGAACTGTAGCTGGTATACCATCTGGTCTACTAGCTTTGTTCACGTCTATACTTCGCAATGTTTTAAGAACCTCTTTGTTGGTGATACGGACCTCTGACATAGAGGTACCGCAGTGAGATAATTGAGATGGTATGCTGTTGCTTTTGTCCAAACGCGAATTGCAAGCAAAAAGAGAAGTAAATAAGTCCGCTTTCTCCTTAGGCGCATGCGCCAGTGAGCCATCTAGTTTACCAGCGGAGGCAGTGTAGACCAACAGAAGTTTGTCTCGACCGCTTTGGCGAGAGACCAAAAAGCTCTACTGCCAGATGGTTTGACAGAGAGCTTTGTGCCGATGTGTTTAATGCAGTTGAAACTGGCTTGGCGTAATGCCTTTTTTTCAGGACTTGGCGGCTTGGTTAAAGGTTCTCTTCTTTCGTTCTCACTTTTGTTTCGTTTACTTAGAGTAGAGCTAGCTTTGACTGCCTCGTTGGTCTAGTGTCCCTAAATGGGGTTCTGAATTCGAATCACTTATTGGTTTTTTCTGTGAAGATGGTCTCAATAGCAGCCCGGAGTCAAGAAGTTAGCGGTGTTTCACACCCGTGCCTCGGAAAGCGCCTAATCTTTCTCCGGTGGTATCGGATTACCGTCCCATCGGACTTTGAGAGTGAGGGAATAGAGAGTGCACTTATGTTCACTCGGACACTTTATTCCTGTGCTGCGCAGATTGCTAGTCTCCATTGAGACTTGCCGCAATGACCGAAACTCAGTCTGGAGGACATTATTATTGTCTTATTAGCAAAACAGAGATTTAAATAATTCTGCTTAATTGGGGACGAACCAATCACTCATGAAATACCTCCTTGTTGAGATGAAACTCAACATGTTTGTACACACGACCTATTAATTGTGTAGTATAACTAAAATGTGTGTCAACAAACGGTGAGGAAATCCTATCAATCGACTAGTGATTTGGTGTATCCCCAACCTAACATCTCATTCATCATTCATTCATTCATTTTTGCCTATCCAGAGTCCACAGTCAAACAGAGGCCTCCCCAGAGATTGCCCCAATAGTAGTGGAAATCTCTCATAGTAGGGGCAATCTCCAATAGTAGGGGCAATCTCTCATAGTAGGGGCAATCTCCAATAGTAGGGGCAATCTCTCATAGTAG